>OX467090.1:8169988-9542488 GCA_950106755.1 Climacium dendroides | reverse complement strand
ACTAGGTATCTACACATGGATCCAACCAATATTCACCCCCCAATTGGATATAATAGCAAAACAAAATGACCAAATAGTCCTCCTCATATAATAAAACACTATCAAAATACATAAAATGACCCCCAAAATCCTCACAAAAAGTAAAAAATGAAGTCCTATTCAATTATCTACAATACCTTAAACTGTTGATGATATATTGCAAAATCTCTTAAGAGATCGGATATGAGTACATTTACCTTATTGTGGCTTGGAACAAAAGGACCCCTCATCTACTACAATATTGGAATTGTACCATTGTTTGTACAACATACTTAAAACAAATTTCCAATATGAGGTTTGTATTTTTTTTGAAAACTTTCATTTAATGGTAAGATTTTTTTCATTTCTTATAGACTATTATCATAGTATCCTCGTGAGTATCCTAGTTTTGACTCAAAAAAGTTGGTTTTGACATCAAAGAATTTTGTATTTTTGTATTTTGATGTTGTACTAAATGCGTTTGAAGGATTGACATTTGCCAAGCTAACAATGCAAAAGTATTTTACCTAAACAATTAAAATGATTTCTTGCATTTTAGTGACATGCTTTGAAAGTTAGAACTCTTTGTCATTAAGTGTAAATTCTTTTTTTCAAATTTGGTATAAAAAAATGTCATAGGGGAATAAATTTTTTCTACAATCAAAATTACCTTCATTGAGTTCTTAGTTACTTTCACTTCAATCTACATCACAAAGTTTAAACCCTACGGTTTGTCAACAATTATCATGTGATTATATTTATTTCATAGGTTTGCATATTAATTTCAATTTAATGCATCGTTACAATGCATTACTTGCAACTACATCACAATGATGCGAAATAATGCATTGTAATGATGTGATAAATTATAATTAACGTGCAAAACTATGAAATAACAATAACTACATGATAATGTTGACAAACCATAGGGTCTAAACTTTGTGACGTATACTTGAGATTCAATTTCACTTTATATCATAAACTACATTCTAAAAGTAGCTTTGTCTTGTTTTCAAGTTGAAAAGAACTAAAAAGTTTAAGAGCAATATAAAAAATAAGTTTTTAGAAATTGGAAATTTGCCTTCCTCGACTTTCACATGCCTTCCTATAAAATTTTGCCAACTAACCATTCCAATCTTCTTCTTGGAACAATTACAAACTTTTGAAATTTCTTATGTCTTTTTCAAGTAAAGTTAGGCCAATTTTATGTGTATTGAAGTTTGTTTAAAATAGATTTAAAGTAACACTTCTACATTGATTTTTCCTATTAGAAAGGCATTCAAATTAATGTCACCTAAAATATCAATATCACTATAAAATTGCATTTTGTAAAAATTGATTCAATTTAATAACATTCCAATTTGTACTAGTTCAAAATACTCTGACTTTGGTAAATTTTGTGTAAATATTGCTAAACTTCTAATTCTCTCCTCTACAAGATACCTTCATGGGATAATTAGGGGCACCTAAGTTTTAAGTTTATCCTTATTTTGATTGGTTCATTGTTCCTTATTGACAAGTGGTTGAAACTTGAGCAATTTGTTAGGGTCCATCTTGTATTTTGGGGTTGAAAGAAATGGGATCCCCTAACATTGGTTAACAATGTTGTGCTCTACGCTAAGCCGACTTAGTGTGGTCACATAGCACAAATAGAGTCTCTTACCTTACTTTAAACTTTAAAGTACTCTATTAAAAAAACAGACTACTTTAAAGTTAGACCGCCAGCCAGGCCAGCCGGAGTTGCGGAGCGTTGAGGGTTTCCCCTTTTGCCTCCTCACCTGGTGGAGCCTTTGCACAACAGGCTGCAGCGTGCGTGCCAGTTTCGACGCGGAAACGCGGACCCACCTCACCACTGTCAATCGTCAGTCGTCACTCTCTTCCTCATGCTCTCGCAAGCTTCGCTATTCTTTATATTCTTTTCGTCTAGCAGGTGTCATTGCCATTCATTACAGTTCTCCATTCTCCCACCCACCTCAGGAGTTTGGGTTTCTTTTGTGAAGTGTGCGAGGGTTCTCTTGTGAGGTTTTCTTGTGCGGATTTGGTTCAGATCTGTGGTGCAGTCACGATGGTGAAGATTTGCTGCATTGGCGCTGGCTACGTGGGCGGGCCAACCATGGCCATGATCGCCCTCAAGTGCCCCGACATTGAGGTCGTGGTGGTGGACATCAGCAAGCCTCGGATCGCCGCTTGGAACAGCGACGATCTGCCCATTTACGAGCCTGGTTTGGATGAGGTCGTGAAAAGCTCCAGGGGAAAGAACCTCTTCTTTTCGACCGAAGTGGAGAAGCACGTCGCGGAGGCTGACATTGTGTTTGTGTCTGTGAACACGCCCACGAAGACTCGCGGGTTGGGTGCTGGGAAGGCCGCGGATCTGACCTACTGGGAGAGCGCGGCGCGGATGATCGCGGATGTGTCGAAGAGCGATAAGATCGTGGTGGAGAAGTCGACTGTGCCCGTGAAGACTGCGGAAGCAATCGAGAAGATCTTGACCCACAACAATAAGGGGATCAACTTCCAGATCTTGTCCAACCCAGAGTTTCTCGCGGAGGGCACGGCTATGGAGGATCTCGACAAGCCCGACAGGGTTTTGATCGGAGGAAGGGAGACGCCAGGAGGACAAAAAGCCGTCGCGGCGTTGAAGGCGGTGTACGCACACTGGGTACCCGAAGATCGCATCATCACCACCAACTTGTGGTCCGCGGAGCTTTCCAAGCTCGCCGCGAACGCATTCCTCGCGCAGCGAATCTCGTCAATTAACGCCATGTCCGCGCTCTGCGAATCCACTGGCGCGGATGTGAACGAGGTCGCGTATGCCGTCGGGAAAGACTCGCGGATCGGGCCGAAGTTCCTGAATGCGAGTGTGGGCTTCGGCGGGTCGTGCTTCCAGAAGGATATTCTCAACTTGGTCTACATCTGCGAATGCAACGGCTTACCCGAAGTCGCCCACTACTGGAAGCAAGTGGTCTCCATCAATGACTACCAGAAGACGCGGTTTGTGAAGCGCGTGGTCTCGTCCATGTTCAACACCGTCTCCGGCAAGAAAATCGCCATTCTGGGATTCGCGTTCAAGAAAGACACGGGCGACACAAGGGAGACGCCGGCTATCGATGTCTGCCATGGGCTTCTGGGTGACAAGGCGCTTCTCAACATTTACGACCCGCAGGTTACCGAGGATCAGATCAAGCGCGACTTGGCCATGAACAAGTTCGATTGGGACCACCCCCAGCACTTGCAGCCGCAGTCGCCGACAGCGTTCAAGCAAGTGAGCGTCGTTTGGGACGCGTATGAGGCGTGCAAGGACGCACACGGCATCTGTTTGATCACCGAGTGGGAGGAGTTTAAGAAGCTTGACTACCAGAAGATCTACGATAACATGCAGAAGCCTGCGTTTCTGTTTGATGGACGGAACGTTCTTAACGTTGAGGCTATGCGGAAGATCGGGTTCGTGGTGTACTCCATAGGCAAGCCCTTGGACCCCTGGGTGAAGGACCTCCAAGTCTCCATCTAGACTGACGCCGGGTAATGTAGCAACGCCAGGGGCGAACCCCTAAACTTGAATCTCATTCCATCCATTCTTTCATCCTGACCTTGTTGTGCACCGGGGTCAGATGACAACCCGTCTTGTGAGAGACCCAGACATAGCCAGTTGCCTTGGTTGATGCTCCATTGTAAGAACTTTGCTGTCCAGAGATGGCATGTCATGGTGCTAGAGTTTTGGTTTTAGAGCCTGGTGCACGCAGTTGAATGAGAGACTCGTTAGTTGAGGAGGCTCTGGTTCCTGCTCTCGTAGGGTTACTGGAAGGAGATTCGTAGCAGATGTGTGAGCACCTTATGGATGTATCACCGTATGGTGTTACCAGTTTAGCCAATCATTCTTTGAATAATGTCACATGCTTTTGATTTCTCAATGTCATATCTATCAATATTTTAGTTCCGTTGTGCTGTGAAGCGTTGTGGAATATAGGGTTTTGAAGTTCTTGTTTGCAATGCAGAAGTTTGTGTGTTTGGGGGCAGTCAGTAAACTAAAGTTGTGTTGTGAGACTTCGGTATGCATGGTTTGGTATGCTGAATTACGGGGAATACTGTGCGTGTTAGTACGCAGCTGCCGCTAGTCTTTCCATTTTTCTCTCTGATTTTTAAGTGTTTTCGTGAAAGTTATCGTCTTGTGAGTTTTCATTATAGGCTAGGTGGCTTTTGAGAGTCCGGTGACTCCAAATCGTTATTGGACATCATGCCAAGCTATTGCACTGAATCCTGAATGTTCAAGTCGGTAGTTTTTGGTTGGTTGGTTTATAATCTTCGGTGACAGCACTCATTGAGAATTACAGGGTGGCCTCTAAACTTGGACTTGGATTTTACTGTACTGTCAATGTGTTTCATGAGAAGGATGACATGAAGTTACTGACAATGCTGTGTCCTTGTGTGATTGGAACCTTGAATAACGTCTGTCCTAATATTTTTGGAATTATTAACTTGCAGATTGACCTCATGAGAAATGGCAATTATTGCATCTGCTGCATACTCTTGTTTCCTTCGGAACTGCTGCTACAAAAAGCTGCTGACCTGTGTACTCTATTTCTTGCACTGGCTTTACAGACAGTGCAGGTAATGTGGATCTCCACTTCTCCATCCGAGTCTTTTGGGGATTCATAGTGTGGACTACCGAGCGTTTCATGAATCCAGGTAGTGTTCTCTGCGTTGGTAGATAATAACCAGTCCCTGTTCAATGCTAGGATGACTGTTGAGAATCTGGGAACAAGAAACTATGCTACTAGAGACTCTGTCCCTTTCAATTACGAATTTATGAGATACTTTTGAAGCTTATTTCAGAGCGTAGCTGGTTTCGTGTATGGAAATTAGGTCTGAGTTTTTGAGTTGCAACGTGTAACATGGAAACTTATTTCAACTTTCTCACTGCAGTCAACATAATTCTTTCCTTCTTTCCTCCAGTCCAGAGCCAAGAAGTGTATAACTTATGTTCTCACTTGGTATGAGGAGTGCTTTGAGAACACATCTGAAATCAAATACCTGACGTCAATTGTGCTGAAATTGTGAGGTAAAGAATTCATATAATGCGTGGTCAGAACGTCGGAACGAGCTTAAAGGAGAAAGCTGTTTCTTATTCTACAGAACTCTACAATGGGGTTAGTACTTATTTGGAGGAAAGCAGAATCATGTTCTGCCCGATTTGGTCACAAACCTGCAACTCGTGGAGCTGGAATTGTGTGCTCTGACACGTCCTAAAGTTTCTGAGTGTTTTCATCCCCACCAGGCACTTGGGTATTCAATTGTCCACTACCCAGAATTGAAGCAATCATGCACTGGAGTGTATCGTTCCTGTAGCAACACCATTAAGTTTCACTGTCGGAACCGCAGAGTTTTTCTGTGTCTCAACAAGGACGGGGGCACGGGGCCATTCCTGAATTTCCCATATCTGACTGCACAGATCTTGTTTTGTCTGAAACTAGACATTGACCTTGTTCTGTAGAATCTGTACCAGGTTGAAGTTCTGTTGGCTCTGGAAGTCTTTGCATCGACAGAAGGAAGTTTGAGCGCCGGTAGTGCCTTACTTGAAAATCATATCAAGACACTTTAACCCTTGAAGGGCCGAAAGCCCTTTGCGGCTGTAAAGTATATTATGAATTTGGTGGTGTCTGATGAGAAGAACATTGACCAAAAACTTTTCAGTACAAAGTAAATTAATGATCATGCTAGTGTGTAAATAACAATGTATCACAAATTGTATAAATCACAGGTTCAAGAATTATAAGGCTGAATATGGGTTGTATACAAGGACCCCAAGGGCCTTTATAGGGTTAAAGATTAAAAAATAAAAAGAGAGTTACTTACTCCCCATAATTGGTTCTTGAGACCAATAGGAATAGAGCCTCTTGTTGCAAAGCTACTTGTTAAAAACAAATTTGTTACACACGAATCTTTGCTTGTTAACCCTTAAAGGATGACGGTGTGACTTTGAAAATCATCAATTTTTATGACCGTGTGAAACATTGGCTTAAAAAATTATAAAAAAAGCACTCATTGCAAGACAAATTGCTGTAGAAGACCTCCCCTTTTCTTGCAAAATTCTAAGGATGAATAGTTGCACTTCTGTGAGGATGAATAGTTGCACTTCTGTCCTACATAGAGATCTGCCTCGATGTTTAAGGATTAAAGACGAATCTGTGATGCCTTGGAGGACGCTTGGAGGACGCTGTGAAGAGCTCGAAGAAAAACTTTCACGGTTCCTATATAATTTTGTGGCTGATGGTCACGGTGATGGGCCCTTGTTTGGGGGGGACCTTGTTGAATTAGTACTAGCAATTCAATATTTACGTTTTTCATAACCAGCATGTTGGTGTCACATGAATCCCAACGTCACACCAGTCCGCCACGAACTAGATGTTTGCCTTGAAATGTTCTTCCTTTGAGCAGGTGAGATGCTTCGCTGTAATAAAAATTTGATAAAATTGAAGGAAAGAACTCAGAAATGATACTTCCTGAGAAGGCAAGAAGTCCATGGCAGAGAGCCCTAGCAGGCAGGGTGAGGCAAGATTTGCAGCTAAAAATCACTAAAATGTAGTGAATCCAGACTAGCTTCATGTGTTCCATGTGTTACGCAAGTGCCCGTGTTTTCCTTCCAGTGTACATGAAAACAAGAGTAGCGAATGCTCTCTTGCACAGCTATTCCAACCTCTGCTAGAAAAGAATAAAGCCTACAACTACAACTACAACTACAACCGCAACCTAATCACTGGCAAGGGTTCTAAGTGCGTTATTGAACCATGCTGATCCACTTATCTGTAATGGGCAAGGGTGCTGGCTGCTGGGCTACGTGAGGGTGGTCAGCTCCTTCGTACACTTTCAGATGAGTAAAAAGACGTCTCCCGAGCTGTTCCACACAAAGTACCCCAAAGATCAGTGCTGAATTCCAGTCTCCTCAAATTTAGATCAAAAGTACCACTATAGGCCCCCTCCAACCACAGCCCTAAGACTGCTCATTCCTAACATCAACCCCTCACAAATGGGAGAAAAGCACAATTTTTACATTCAATGTCTTCCTCAGAACTTGATCAAGAAAATAATGAGTGAGACTTTGAAAGCAAACTTAGACTTTTTATAAGGAATCCAAAGACAAACTAGGAATCCTAGTGTCTTCGACTTAAAATGGCTCTGAAGGGCACATACAGCTGGGAGTTGTCATCTGATATTAGTACTCGTTTACTTGAGTAGCACTCTCTTCCATGTCAATAGGCACTTTATGTTACAAAGGGATACCATTTGCCTTTAAGTCGCTACTTCAAAGCTTAAAGGGAAAATCCAGATCCCCTCAACACATGGTTGAAGCAAGACAATTCGTGGAACACATTTATCTGCTATTGACGAAGTCTCAAAATTAAATTAAATTCAAGGGGATTTCTCAGAAGGCAGTAGTAGAGATTGATCATCTTACCCGACCCTTGGGTAGCATGCCACGTACTGCTTGTTCCACAATACGCTCTGGGATTCTCTTCTGCAAGTTATCGAAAGTCTCCTCAGTCATACCTCCTGGCCTGCCTGAATGCCGCCTGTAAATCTTCTGCTCCCGTTTCTTCCCTGTCACTCCCACCTTCTCAGCATATCCCCACCATGACCTCACGTTTCAATCAACAAAACACAGAAACGCGGGGGGAAAAAAAGAAAAAAAGGAAAAGAAAACAGTAACCTCGGTTATGCCTGTGCAACCATCATTCAAAAGTGAAGAAACGAACCACTACAACGTAAGCGCCCATGTCGATGGAAGGAGTGAAGGCAGGGATGTTCTTCCCACGAATATGAATGGCGATGGTGGAGGCCAGGCGGCCTAAACGCTTGTCTGCTGCATCCACTATGTACCACTTCTTCTCCACGTTCTTGTGGTCGTCGGCTTTGGGGTAGTATGTCGTGTTCCACACATCCTGTATTCAGTATTCCAACTCTTCTTAGAGACACCAACATTTACATGCCAACGCACAATTAAAAACGTGTACAGAAACAGCTGCACATGTTTCAAAAATCATGTAATCAACATTGGACCAACCCTTCACTAACTTCAAGGGAACACAATGGAAATTCAGGTTTACCATCGAGACTGACATGGCACAAGAGATTGCAATTCGATGACACGTTGTAACATAAGAGGTTTACCACACTAGAGGAAAACCAGAGTGAAGACGATGGAATGGAATCATGGCATTGGTCTTCTAGAGACCACTAGAGGAACAAGAAAGATTAAGGAGTTTCTTATTTCATTTGCCACCTTCTGGTTGCTTGCCATTGCTACAGAGTGGTAATGCCCTAGGTAATGAAGTGGATGATATAATACTGTATCTCCAATAATGTCACAAATTGCTATTTCATTACAGACTAACTAGCTAACCTAATTCACGGCTCACTAGACAGCAGAGTTGGGTTAGGTATATGAAGCTATATCAAACGCCTGTGAGATATCCCTGAAAGGTTTATACAGAAGAAGGTGTCCTCACCTCACCAACTTAAAGGAATAATGTATATATTCTTGAACTCGCAATTATTTCAGAATTGACCAATCAATAAAACAACATTCTTGAACTCAACATAGAAACAAAGGGCACCAGAAATTGTCAGGGATCCAAAGCGCCCCTTAATCAGATGTAATGTACATTCCCTTAATCATTACGTACCAATTGTCCAAGAAGCAATTTCAGAAGATGCACCAATAAAATTTTGAAACTTCATACCATTCGTATGTGGTATCCAAATACTGCATTCTTTGGTGCGCTCCAACCCTCTTTCAATACCCAGAAACAGGAACTATTCCCCACAGCGAAAAATGGTGACCCATGGGCGTCCGTACCTGACATTGAATTCCCCAGCATTACACCCTCAAAGGCTTTCATTCTCCAATGAAAAGCAATTCATAACCCCTCAAACTTGTCTTCACATTGAGGAGCGGAATGAGAGATGCTTACAGGTCCCATTTTCTCGAAGCCTTCGTACATCCAGCGGTGCTCGGCAGGGATGAAGCCGCCCTTCGCCTGAACCGTCAAGGTGCGGGGCCTAACAGACACAACAAGCCTGCGCAGAGACAGAAGAGTAAAGGAGGAGGTGAGCGAGGCCGAGGTCGAGGTGGAAGGCGAGGCCAGCGACATGGAGGAAAATTGAGCTGCCATGGCAGCTGTGGGCGCCATAGCTCGGCCTCACTGCAACAAATTGCTGTCTGGAATGCAGCAAAACGCAAATTCCTGTTGAAGAGACGAAGACGCTGGCTGGATAAGGCATAACCGATCGAATAAGCTGTTAATTAGAACTAGTACTTAGATATAGTCCTTAGATTATAATCTTTCACCTTAGTATAAATGAACTATGTTCATTCATCATTATTTGCTCTCTACATTATTAATATATTATTATTTTTTATCTTTGAACTCTCTGCTTATCATGGTATCAGAGCGAAAACGTTAATAACCATGTATTTCATTAAATCTCTACATGAAGATTCAACACCTAGTAATACAATTGAAGAAATTAGGCATGAAAAGCATTTAGATATACAACACGAAGTAAGACAACAAACAATAGTGCCTCAAACAATATCAACACCTGAAACAATAGAAACTGAATTTTTTTTGTTGATTCGAGAAGTTGTTGATGAAATGATCAATATGTGATTTTTTCAATGCTAATAATCCATACAATTGAGGGACGCCTTAATTGTCGATGCGAGGGACGCCTTGTATCTGTGAAAAATTTAATAAATAAAATATAGATTTAACTAAAAACACATATTAATACATATTGGTTTCATTTGCAAAAAAAAAAAATTAATTAAATTAAATATTTCTATTTTTTTTTATATAAATAAAGTTGAACAATAATTTTTCAGTTGGTGACAAATTTCTTATTTCTTCCAAAAGAAAAGAATCTAAAGTGAAAATCAAATTGGTTATCTCTATCTTTTATAAATTATTGCTATAAAAGCAATTCTATCTTCTTAAATTGAAGATTCTTAATATGACTGGAATTTTAAAGGTAAGTGATTTATCTAAGTTTGACGGTACATACTTCCATACATGGAAGCGTCGACTATTATTATTTCTAACTATAAAAAATTTAAAAGAAGTTGAAGGCACAAAATTAAGACCTTCAACACCTACACCTACTTCTGGTGAACCAGTTCATACTCCCACCTCTGGTACAGGGAGCAAAACAGAATGGGACGCACTTAATAATAGTGCCCTATCTATAATTATAGCATGCTTAGACAACAATCAACAGTCACACATTTCAAGTACTACTTTAGCCTCTGAAGCTTGGAACAAGTTGTCCAGATTATATGAATCGGATGACCATGTTACACAAATGTTTTTAAAAGATAGATTAGCTACTATTAAATTTAAAGAAGGAGAAAGCCTTACTCAACATATACAAACCTTTCGAACTATTATAGCTCAACTAGCTTCATCAGGCATAGTTACAAATGATATGAATGCTAAACTAGCTCTAATGAGAAGTATACCATCAAGCTATAGAACTTTTCTTACGGCCTTAAGAGGTGATCATACACTTACCTTTCAACAACTTATTACATATCTTATTCAGGAGGAGACCATGATGAAGCTTACTGACAAATATGAATCCGCAACACTATTAAATGTACAATTCAAGAAAAAGACTAACAAAAATTATAAACATGATATACATGGAAATTCATCTAACCGTTTTAGTACAAATACATCAAGTTATCCCAACCGAGGTAACCCAATGATCACTAGTCAATCTCTTCAATATAATTCTCGCCCAAATTACAATGTATCAAAAATTCAATGCTCTTATTGTAAAATAATGGGTCACTATATTCGAGATTGTCGAAAACGCATGGTTGCTGAAAAACGCACAAAATTACCCAATGACAAACCAGTTAGGCAACTCTTAGTAATGAGTGCCTACTTCAAACAAACTAAATATGATAACAATTGGTATATAGATACCGGTGCAACACACCATATGGCTCACGATAAAAATTTATTTTTTAAATATAAAGAATTTGACCTTTCTGAACTAGTCTACCTTGGTGATGACACTTCTCAAGAAATTATTGGTGAAGGTGATGTTTATATTACATTACCTCAAGGTGAATTAATCACCATATGTAATGTACTACATATCCCAAATTTAAAGAAAAATTTATTTTCTGTCAAACACCTTGATAACAACAATGGAGATATTCACATCCAAAAAGGTGTATGTACTCTTAAAGACTCCACTGGCCTACTTATTGCAGTATGTCATCGACAAAACAATCTCTATAAACTTGGAGAATCATATTATTCTCAACCCAATATAGTAGCTAATCCAACCACAACAAGTTTAGAAGGTACACTTTGGCATCGCCGCTTTGGTCATATTGGCATACATAGCCTACAATAACTTAAAACCTATAATATGGTCATAGGACTCAATAAATTTAATATCTATAAAGACTTTAATCATTGTATACATTGCATATATGGAAAAACACAAAAATTCCCTTTTCCAAAGACAAGTGTTACACGAGCTATTGAGGTTTTAGAACTAATACATTTCGATATTTGTGGTCCCCTTAAACCACTCACTCACTCTGAATTTGCATATTTATGACCTTAATTGATGACTATTCTCGATATTGTACCATCTATTTATTAAGAAAGAAATCTGATGTTTTTAATACATTTAAACAATGAAAAACATATATTGAAAACCAATTCAAAGAAAAAATCAAAATTCTACGATCGAATAATGGAGGAGAATATATCTCTCACATTTTTAATTCATTTTGTATTGAAAATGCATACATAGTCAATTTACAGCTCCCTACACCCCACAACAAAATGGTGTAGCAGAACAAAAAAATCTTACCCTTATGAATGCCGTTTGTTTAATGTTACATGATTCCCATTTATCCAAAGCATATTGGGGAGAAGCTTTATTAACAGCCAACTACCTCCAAAATCAACTTCCTACTTCGGCAATAGCTCAACATCTTACCCCTTTTGAACTATGGTATGGCTACAAACCTAACATAGCTCATTTGCGAGTTTTTGGTTGCAAGACTTTTGCCCATATAAATAAAGACCTACGCTCTAAATTAGACCCTACAATTCAAGAATGTCGATTTCTTGGATATAGTGATAGCTCCAAAGCCTATAAATTAGAAAGCATCAAAGATCGTCACATTATTATAGCTCGTGATGTTAAATTTATTGAACATCCTTCAACCCCTCCAAGAAATACACCAATCTTTAATGATGAGCCTTTAACTGATGCGGAATTACAATCTGACTTTACCTTTTTTCAACCCATTTTAACCCATCCCCATATCAATTTTTCAAATAATGATATACCTCAAATCCATCCACCATTTGTTCAACCCCTCAACCCTCCCTTACTTCAACAACCAATATTCCAAGCCCCCATACATGTACAACCACAAGCCTCTATCTCTCCTACTCTACCTAGTACTCCATCTTTACAAGAAACTCCGCAATTACCCTCTTTTGATGAAGACATTTCTCCACCTAATAACACTATACCTCAACCACCCAGGCGTAGCCAAAGAACTCCTAAGCCTAATCCTAGATATATGTCACCTACACTAGATTCTGCATTAAGACAAAGAGAGAAAAAAACAAGCTATGGTTGCACAAGCTTCAATTATATTAGAACCCAAGACCTACTTTGAAGCTCTCAATTCCAAAGATGCTCCTCATTGGCAAAAGGCTATGGAGGCAAAATCGTCTTCAATGCATAAAAATAATACTTGAACAATAGTGACCCTCCCATTAGGCCACACTCCTATAGGCTGCAAATGGGTATATAAAATTAAATTAAACCTTAATGGTACTGTACAACGTTATAAAGCTCGTTTATTAGCTAAAGGCTATCACCAATCATATGGCATTGATTATAATGAAACTTATTTCCTTGTTGTTAAATTACAATCCCTAAGAGTTTTATTTGCCCTTGCGGCCCAGTATGATTTGGAATTACATCAACTAGATGTCAAAACAACGTTTTAAATGGGTACTTAGATGAAGAACTATATATGGAAATACCCCAAGGTTTATGAGCCCACCCACACCAAGTTTGTAAGCTTAATCGTTCAATTTATGGTCTCAAACAATTAAATCGTATGTGGTACATACGTATTGATAATTATCTTATTAAAATTGATTTTGTAAGATCTATAGCTCATCCCAATGTTTATATTTATTCAACCAACAATGAATTTCTTATTTTAGCTATTTATGTGGATGATACTATTCTAGCAACAAACAGTATCCAATTACTTCATCATATTAAAACAAGTCTTAATAATGAATTTGAAATGTCTGATCTTGGCAAAATCCATCATTGCTTAGGATTGGAAATTATTAGAAGTAGACCAGAAGGTTATACAAGAATCACTCAAGAACGTTATTTACAACAAAAATTCCAAGAATTTCAATTTCACATATGTAGTCCAATCAGCACACCTATGGACACTTCACTTAAACTTAGTATTAAAGACTCTCCTACCACTGATGATGAAAAACAATCTACAGTTGATATACCATACAAAGAAGCTACCGGCTCATTTACTTGGGCCATGATTAATACTCGTCCTGATTTGGCATATTCAGTGGGCATAGTTTTCCAATATATGGCTAATTCAAGATAATTACATTGGCAAGCTATGAAAAGACTCTTTAGATATATTCAAGGAACATCACACTACTATATCCAATATACAAAAACCACTAATCCAAAACCCCTTCTAGGTTATAGTGATGCTGATTGGGGGGGCCATCCTGACACTAGAAGATCTACCTCAGGTTTCACATTTATTCTTAGTGGTGGTGCAATAAGCCGGTCGAGTTCTAAACAAAAATTGGTGGCATTATCTAATATAGAAGCAGAATATATGGCACTTACAAAATGTACAACAAAAGCTATTTGGCTTCGTCGACTCTTAAATGATTTACAATTTTCAATCACCTCTCCAATATTTTGTGACAACCAAAGTGCTATAGCTATGTTAGATACGAATAAATTTCATAACCGTACAAAACATATTGATATTCAATACCATTTTGTACGAGAACAATTATCTTCACAACACATTAAAGTACAACATTGTTCAACACAAGAGATGGTGGTAGATATAATGACCAAACCATTAGGACGAGATAAACACTTATATTTGTTACAACAACTAGGAGTGTTTGGAGGAGATAGTATCCCATCCTAAATGGGAGCAAATTTATATTATTAGAATCTAAGTCCTAAGTGGGAGTGTTAATTAGAACTAGTACTTAGATATAGTCCTTAGATTATAATAGAGTGAAACCCTTCACCTTAGTATAAATGAACTATGTTCACTCATCATTATTTGCTCTCTACATTATTAATATATTATTCTTTTATCTTTAAACTCTCATTTTATCATAAGCAACTGTGGACATACAGTGACTCCAAAAACTGAGTCTATATAGTGAACAAGCACTTTAAGAGCCACTTTACAAAGAAACAATGATATCTTTAGTAGATGTAAAAGTTGGAATTAGAAGAACTACAAGTTGACTTTGAGATGATGTCATGATGACATCATCAAATTTAATAGGGTTTAGATGAGAGAAGAAGACGTCGATCATGCACAAACTCAATTTTTGCGGCGCTCATAGCTATCTTCTTTGGTAACTTGTACGTTGTCGTTTCTTCATCGGTTTTGGTCATTTTTTTTCTTGAGGGTTTTGTTGTATTGTATTGAGTACTTCTTATGGGTTTGTAGAGGTTGTGAGGGAAGATGAGACTAGTTTCTTGAGAGAAAAAACAAAACATTGTGGTTTTGATAGAAAAAGGCAAAAATAGTAGAAATTGCAGACATTGTGGGTTTGTCGCAAAGTACAATTAATAGAGTGAGAAAGTGAGTTTCTCACAACCTAGAATTGTCTAAAGGAGGTCGTCTTAAGGTCCTCATAGAGTGGGAGAAGCAATATGCTTCACACCTAGTTACGGTTGGTGGTTTAGAAACTGCAACAGAGGTAGCAAAAGTGCTTCAAAAGAGAGACGGGTGTAGAAATGTGTGACAATACCATGAGGAATGCATTAAGAGAGAGGATTATCTTCTTTTTCGAAGGTTAAGAAGCTTATGTTGAGTCAAAAGAACATCAAGGAGAGATTTTGTTTTGCTGAAACCTACAAAGATTGGATAGTTAGTGATTGGGAACGAGTGGTGTTTAGTGATGAAACAAAAATAAGTTGTTCCAACTCAGATGGGAGGACTTGGTGTTAGATTGAGGACAAAGAGAACATTCCTGTGTGTACAGTAAACTAAACTATTAAGCATGGTGGTGGCGGCATAATGCTTTGGAGTTGTTTTGCTTGTAGAGAATTGGGGTCATTGCACAATATACAAGGGCATTTGAATGCTAAAGGTTACATCGCAATTTTAGAGCAAGATTTGTACACTACATTACGTGGATTTGAATTCAATCTTGAAAAAGTGATTTTTCAACAGGACAATGTTGGTGTGCATACAATAAAGATTGTTCAAGATTGGTTTGGGAAGAAACCATTTTGTGTTTTAGAGTGGCCAACACAATCCCTGAACTTAAATCCTATTGGATATATATGGGCTCCACTCAAACGACAATTGAACTCTTATTCTACTCCTCCTAGTTGTATCCTTCAATTATGGGAGTGAGTGCAAGAAGTTTTCTTCTCTATTGGTTTAGAAGAGTGTAAGAGATTGTATGCTAGCATGCCTAATTGAATTGTAGCAGTTTAGTTGCAAAAGGACGGTGGACAAATTTTAAAGTGGCTTCTAAAATGTAGTGCAAAAATTGAGTCAATGTATATACTTCGCTTCAATCATCTTTGTTGTTTTGATGTAATTTAAATCATCTTTTTTTTATTGTGGTATTGTGCAACACTTCATAATCTACATTTTTATTTATACAACTTTAGATTTCAATCATTTTTGTTTGTAGCATTGTCATTTGAATGTACTCATTCCTCATATAGACTCGGTTTTTGGAGTCATTGTATGCGACTTATTTTTGTTTCATCACTAAACACCACTCGTTCCCAATCACTAACTATCCAATCTTTGTAGGTTTCAGCAAAATAAAATCTCTCCTTGATATTCTTTTGACTCAACATAAGCTTCTTAACCTTCGGAAAAGAAGATAATCCTCTCTCTTAATGCATTCCTCATGGTATTGTCACACATTTCTACACCCATCTCTCTTTGAAGCACTTTTGCTATCTCTGTTGCAGTTTCTAAACCACCAACCGTAACTAGGTGTGAAGCATATTGCTTCTCCCACTCTATGAGGACCTTAAGACGACCTCCTTTAGACAATTCTAGGTTGTGAGAAACTCACTTTCTCACTCTATTAATTGTACTTTGCGACAAACCCACAATGTCTGCAATTTCTACTATTTTTGCCTTTTTCTATCAAAACCACAATGTTTTGTTTTTTCTCTCAAGAAACTAGTCTCATCTTCCCTCACAACCTCTACAAACCCATAAGAAGTACTCAATACAATACAACAAAACCCTCAAGAAAAAAAATGACCAAAACCGATGAAGAAACGACAACGTACAAGTTACCAAAGAAGATAGCTATGAGCGCCGCAAAAATTGAGTTTGTGCATGATCGACGTCTTCTTCTCTCATCTAAACCCTATTAAATTTGATGATGTCATCATGACATCATCTCAAAGTCAACTTGTAGTTCTTCTAATTCCAACTTTTACATCTACTAAAGATATCATTGTTTCTTTGTAAAGTGGCTCTTAAAGTACTTGTTCACTATATAGACTCGGTTTTTGGAGTCACTCTATGTGGAGTATACTAAGGCAAAGGAAATATTTCCACAGATGCAAAGAAAGAAATGAGGGGATTGTCAAAATTTGGTAAATTTATTACTTCAACTGAAATTAGTATGAATTTGGAAAGGCAAAAGTTGGTTGGGACACATATTTAATGTTTATACTATTCCAAAACTGCTCATTCAAGAATTCACTTTACCAAGCAGATGTGTCATGAAAAGAATGGAGGAATTGATGGGAAGAAATCAAGAACTCATATTTTGAAATTAGTTCAAGTCTCTCTTGAATTTCCACCCCCTATTGATTGGTGATGGGGTTGTGGGTGGTTCTACCTTAAGTCTTCATGCTCTTAGTTGTTAATGAGATTGATGGAAAGTAACACACAAATAAAATAGTATACAGTTTATGGAAGAAAAAAAAATTAAAAGCAATTCAAGATCATAGAAACAATACTTTGGTGACTGATAATTGAAAACATGCAAATAAAACTAATGGAAAGATCAACAATATACGAATTGACAGGAAGTTCATGGAAGAATGAAGACCTCCTCTAGTTCATGGACTGTAGCAACATAACTTCATTCATTATAAAGCCCACTACAAGAAAATGGGTATTTTATGACTGCAAAAATATGATTGCAAATGATTAACAACCGTTCACAATTATATTTTTGAAGGTCAACACTTTGGAAAAATATGACTACAAAAATGACTACTAATTATATTTTGGCCTTATATTTCATGAGCGTATACTATATGCATGTTGGGAATGCCAAAATATTTTATAGGGAATAACATGAAACACATTTGGAGAACACTCAATCATATTTTTATTGTAATGGCATTTTTTCTTTTAAGGCAGTTCAAGAAAAAATATGGGCAATTCAAAAAAATATAGATAAGTCATTGTTTAGGATTTTGAAATCCTAATTGCCTCTTCTTTCAAGATATTTAAACCTAGTCACCACTTTTTTAGGGCTTTGAAACCTTAGCCTTCATTTTTTAGGATTTAAAAACCCTAGCCACTACTTCTTTTGGCTTTTCTTCTTTTCTTTTTGTTGCTTCGTAGTTCTTACTTCCCATTGCTTCTTATTTTTTGCTTGTTGTTGCTTCTTAGTTGTTGTCTTTTGTTACATCTTAACTCTTGCTTGTTTTTTTTTAGTTGACGCTTCTTATTTCTTCTTATTGCATGTAAATTCTTTTTTCTTCTTGTATTTTAATTCTTTCTTTTTGTTGCTTTTTAGTTTGTGCTTTTTCTTTCCTTTTGTTAGTTTTTTGTTCTTACCTCTTGTTTGCTTCTTGTTGCATTTTAATTGTTGTTCCTTATTGTTTCTTGTTGCACTTTAGTTCTTGCATGTTGTTATCTCTTAGCACTTGCCACTTTTTGCTTCTTGCTGCTTCCATCATCATTGTTATTCTTCCTATCTTGAACTTGTGCTACATTTTTGATGATTAAGCTTTATTATTCATTTACTAAAAATTAACCTCTCATTCTTTTAATAGTATATGCAAGCACTAAACGCTAGAACAAAGTCATTGGAGGCTATTTGCAACCCAATAGAGTCATCTTCACACTATTGTAAAGAATATATAGGCCCTATTGACCTTTGTAAATGATTCATTGTAATATATATGTTTTGTATATTTCAAAAATCATACGTATATTCGTATGTATATGTTTTGAACTATTTAAAGTCTTTTATGTAGCTATTAGATCATCTTGATGCATGACTACAATGTGTCATATCTATATAAAATGTATAAAAAATGTAATTGTAGTTTGTAACTAAAGCTATTTTGGAGCTTAGTCACCCCAATCACAAAACCACATACACAAATTTAAGAAATGTGACATTCAATCATCTCAAATATCCCTAGCTTGAGTTACATTTCATAATATATATTGGCTAAAATATAACTAGCTATAGTCATATAACACTCATAGTTATGGGGGAATGCTGGTATGCGAGCGGGGGTCTGTGAGCGGCGAGCTGGAAGCGGGCATTAGTGAGCAAGGAGTGGTAATATTGGAAGAAAAAAGAATGGGTTTAAGAAAAAAGTAGGATTACAAAAATGAGATAGTAGATGAAAGAAGGAATGAAAGCGGATTTGAAAAATGGATGAAAAAGTAGATGACAATGGATGAATGTAGTTGGATTTTTGGATGAAAGTGGATGAAAGTGGATGAAAGTGGATGAATGTAGTTGGATTTTGGATGAACATGGATGAGAAATGGATGAAAGTTATTGGGATTTTGGATGAATGTGGATGAAAAAGTGGGTGAGTGTGATTGAAAATTTGGATGAAAGTATATAATAAAATAGATGAAAATCAGTCAAGGTTAAAGACATTTCCATTGTTAAGAAATTAGTTTTCATGAAACCTCAGGCATCCATGAAACCTCAGGCATCGTCGACTAAGCTCATTATCCAACTTAAGAAATCCATACACATGATTGAGAGCCGAAGTGGCAGAGATTGCATAGAAGTGCACCTCAGCACCCAGTTTTGATAGCCGCTCGATCAGCTCCAGAGGTGTCCCAGCTCCAACCAGAGAGGCAGCCTCTCTCTCGTTAGGAGAGAAAATGTGACCCACGGAAACCAAGGCCCTGTCGCAAAAGCATGTTACTTTAGGATGTTGTTCTTCTACTCAACATCTCGTTTTCATTACAGTTCACAGCTCCTGTGCAGAGTCTAGCGATAACCCTAGGGCTTTGGGGGAAGGTAAACAGACTCGAGGCAAATCGCTCCAGGAAAGACCAAGGCAAGGTCAAGGTAAGCTATGGCTACTATAAGCTTGTGGGGCTCCCTATATGTTAGGCTTAGAAAATACATATGTCCAATCATAGGGGCCCAATAAAGAAATGGTGGAAAAAATTTGAGAACTATTTTTTTAATCCAAAAGTACCAATAAAGCCATTCATACAATTACAACTTACAAAGGGTATTTTAAATAGATGTTGTTTTTCAAATTTTATAAGCAACCATTTCATTCAAAAATGTTAATTGACCTTGGATTCTAAATCCACTGATCCTTTCAAGAACTCAGAAAGAACTTGTATTGTTACTTGTATGATTTGAAGTACTTCTTTGGATTGGCTTTTGACTGTGCTATTCATAAAGGCAGTCCAATACCTCATGAAGTTTGACCAAATTTGTAATGTGTACCTTAAAGACTTCACTACAATTATGGTTATAACTTGTCAATGAAAGATCTAGGCAATGTATTTAGATTTTCAAACACAATTTTGGTCTAATGCTTTTTGTTAGTATAGAAATTTATGCAATCAAACTTTAGTTTCCATAAAAATGAAGTAGATCATTGATCTTAACATGGAATGGAGCACTTATTCTTTGAAAATTTACATGTTTTTTCCAACATTATATATACTACATATGATGACACAAATCTTTCTATGGTCCATGTGGTCATTGCAAGAAACACTTGTCCTATTCTTCATCATAGTTGGAGTGATTTAATGAAAATTCTTAATACTGAGTGTACTGTACAATCCAATTTCATTAGTCCCGTTCTGCAGTTTAATTCTTCCATTTAGTCTGGCTAGGCTTCCCACAATTCTATTAATTGATTGATTGCATACACTTGAGCATACCCTAGTGAAGAGCCCATAATTAATACTTTTGCAGATTGTTGTGTTACGACGGGGACATCTGGGCAGTATTGTGCACCAGTAAGAGCATACGTGTGCTACTAGTTTGGAAACAAATCAATACACATTCTTGTTAGTCCTCCTCTCTCTCTCTTAATATCTGATGACTTGAATTGGTCTCTTTGGTTATCTGAGAAATGAAATGTAGTCTAGCCTAGTCTAGCCCCAATATATACCCTGAAATATTGAGTTGATGAGATTGGTGGGTGGTGTCAGATCAGATACTAAAGAGACGTGGGATGTTCCGGCATTTCATACAATATTCTCTGACACGAGGGAGGAGAATGGTGACATGCACATGACCCAATTGGAAACTGAGGCCAGTTTGGAAGGAATGGACGTGAAGGCCATTGTCGATCCTACGGGATGTGGAAACTCCTTTTGTGGAGGCTTTCTTATAGGATGGTACAAGACCCGGAATTTGTTAACCGCAGGTCTCTGGGGAAGTGTTTCCGCCAGCTTCAGTAAGCCGTTCTTTCATCTACTTCTCTCCATCTGCCACTCGTGCAAACCCCTGTTGAAAGCGCCCATGTTGAGAAAACAAATAGCATCTAAGAACAGAGTTTGCAGTAAACTGGAGTTTTGTAGTAATAGTATTATAAATTGTTTCAAGAACTACCAATTTCACTATAGAAAGTATCCTCGTTATGATTCACGTGATCACTCTACTGATACGAAGACCTACGCATGAAAATCATGGGAAAACATAGCTTCTAGCCTTCCACTTTTTGGAAACAATGCACCTTCAATGAAAACTGAAAATCATGTTCACTTGCTAGTAAACCCTCAGTCTGTTGAAATAGCTCTTAAAATCACAACAGTTCATCTAGAATTGTTGTCATGTATCGTTGGTGTCAAGTGTCCCTCTATCTTCAAGGATACTCAAGAAGCGAGTTCTTTGTTTGAGGAGGCGGGTCTATGTGTCGAAATCTGAGTTTCCCAATATCCAGAGTTGCCGAACTTATCATATGTCTAAGTTAATTGCAGCATCTTTCTCTTTGAACTAGTTCTGGAGCATAAGTTAAGTGATATATTCTTGTCATTTATAGTTTCTGAGCTCCTGAACTTGATGGATAGAAGGTGAAAATAGGCCAGATAAAAGGTGAAAAATGTTCAGCCATGAGTCATTGAGGTACAAAGACAAGTTATACAATACTCAAAATCAGAACAACAAGCATTCATAAACTGCACAGTGAACGAGTCATCCACAATTCACAAAAAAATCTGGCACTCTGATTGACAAGACATCTCATACCACCACCTTGACAAGCCATGGTACCCCGTATTGAAGCATGTACAACCCAGACAAAGGATGGCCATTTGAAAAATTCAATTTTATTGAATCCCATAAGTGCATCACAATTGGTGGCTGTTTCACTCCTAGACTCTAACTCTCATAAAAGGGCAAGCAGCCAACTAGGGCACGGCTGACGGAATTCTCAAAACTTTCATATTCCTTCCAAATCTGCTCAACCATGTGAACAGGGGCCAAAATAGCTTTCTGATAAGCCTTACGCACTGTCGTCATCCTGAATGACTCTTTTTGCGGAATCACAGCCTGCTCATCACCAAGATCAAGTACCAAGATCAGATTTGTGAGGTAGCTAAAATCCCTACATCGGGATAATTAAGAAACCAGAAATGGATCTCAAGCTACCTGACGAGAAGTGGAAACAAAGAGAAAAGTTAAGAAGAACCAAAAGAAATAGTCAAACCACTTTCAGGCAACTGTGAACTTACAGGGGCAGCTTTCAAAAATGATATATATTCAAGCCAAACGGGACCTGTATTAATATCAAACCTTGTTCCACATCCACATATTATTCTGGTTAGAATATCCCACCGTACGCCACCCTGGTAAAGTTTCTATTCCAGAACTGGAAACATGATATTCAAGTATATTCAGATGCCTGAGAAAAAAACATCGAACTTGCAAAGATGAAGAACGCACCAATATGGCCAAGCATAAACTCGAATGCCTTTTTCATCTCGTCGCGCCTTTCGGTACCTCTACTGTCGTTCACTTTTCGCATATACCGCAGATACGCTCTCTTGGAATACCATCAAATCAGTAATTCACTTTCCCTCATTCAATAATTGCAAGACGCCCCAAACAACATTAATAATACTCATATCCAAGGTTTAGAGTTGAAGGTCCAATTCTGACTTGAACTTCTATGAATAATTCAAACGGAAAACACTCGGGAACTTGCCATATCAAACCACTCTAGCAGACCCAGGTCGCTAACAAAAAATATTGCTGATAAATTCAGAAGAGGAGGTTCTCAAAACAACGACACAACTTCTAGGACAGGCAATGCTAAGCGTTAATCTGAAAGATCTAGGAACGTGCTCCGGCCATACCTAGTTCATACTCCATGACAAACGTTCATCTACAAACATCGTCACACATCGTAGACCTTGAAACCTAATGATTTGGAGTAAGCTTCATACGAGTAGTTCAGAATTAGATTTCACTAAGTTAAAGGGAAAATTGGAGAACGGAACTAACCAAAGGTCCACGTGCAGACACTGAAGCAAACATCGACTAAAAATCTGCTTGACAGCATTGTCATCGTTTGTTGCAAGTTGAGCTTCCACATAAAGCCTCTAGAACTTCGCCTGCAAATAAACCTTTGTAAGTCTCATCTAATCTCCACTTTTTCTAAAACAAGTAGCTGCAAGTGCTCTTCCAAGAGTTCATGCGAGTACTTCTAAGGTCCAATCTCTGATAATGTTTGCTGCTGAACAATCTCCTAAAATAATTGCTTATTGAATCGCAGACTTTGGACATGACAGGTGCATGGTAAAATATGTAGAACTGTACCGATGTTGGGAATCTGGAAAGCAACTCCTCGTAAATTGGAGCAGCATCACCAATCGCCTTTGTCTGCTCAGACACAACATTCGAGTTGTCACGACCAAAACCTCATCAAATAAAAAAAGATGCACGAAGTACCTCTTGAATACATTATAAATCACGAACAAATGCTCGTCAAATCTGGCCAGGAGTGGGATGCAATGGCACAATCGTTGGGTCTTAGGTGCGCACACACTCTGAATTTAGCCTACTACAAAGCCCAAAAAACGGCCAAACGGCACAGCTCACCAGTCACTCAAATTCATAGCAATGTTCAAATCTCTTACCTGAGCTTCGCTACAATGTCCATTCAAGGCCTCCAAATCGTACGGGTTTGCTTCAAGAGCCTCCCGAGCACGACGCTCCTACCATAACCAGAAGCAAAAACACCAGATCATGAACCAAACTGATTACCCATACCTCCAGCTTACTCAGTAGTTTTGCTCAAATAAAATCCGCACAAAATTCATAAAAATTCACAAAATCTCCAATCCGTTCCACATTCAAATAACAGTTTCTTGAAAATTAAAAGTTGTACAAAATAAAGACCTTTGAGCGCCGCTCAAACTAGAACCAAAAGCAACCACGAAAAACACACAAACCAACTTATCAACACAATTATTACACACCTCCAGCTCATTCAGTACTTCTGTGACTCAAAAATCCTCACAAAATTCAGCAGCTTGACAGAGAAACTAAGCCCTCGCACATTAAAATCAGAAACTGCAACTCACATTTTTTGAGATGTAAGTCGCGCTGTTCGACACGACAGAAGCTCCTCCGCTCGGCGCCAGGCAACTTTTTGCTTATGAGAATGAGAAACATGAAATAGACTTTGCGGTTTAACGCAAATCCTCGCACCTGTTCCTGCTTGATCACCCTTAACCTTCCCTAAACGTACTCGCACAGCCCAAATCCCAAAGTCCTTGGTAACAAGATCCGACGCAAACCTGAGAGATCACGACCGATCTGTAAACTAAAATTGATAATTCCTGCAATTCAAACAAGAGACTGAATCCGTTAGTCACTCAATCCAGAGAATACCCTAGCCTCTCGACCTCTGGTTCTCGCAGAGCCTGCGATGAAACCTTGCAAGGATAAGTCCCAATCTCTCCCAAGCCCTTCATCCCTTACCATAGGAAACAAGCAAGGGTTTAGGGTCATCGTCGAGGTTGCGGACAAGCGACATTAAACATGAGAAACGGGCAGAAGATGACAGAAGATGCAGAAGCTGAAGCGGGCAGGGAAATTCTTCACTTGTTGATAAGACATGCTGCTAAACACGAAACAAGGCTCCGCCATCGCCGGAGCTTGCTCTCCTCGAAAATGAAAGCTCCACTTCCGTCTGAGCTGATTCTGCTCCACTATCCCAGCCAGACCGCGGCCCAACCTTCCGCCATTTTTGGCTTCACCTGAACCCAAAATGCAGCAACCGTGTAGACACCACAAATCGTGCTCCACAAACGCTGAAATGTTGAGATGTAATCACTGTGCTGTTGCAAAAATGTGGATTGAACTCAAGCTGTAGGAATTGTAAGATACCGCAATAAAACGTGGGATAGACTTCATCCATTTTCAGGTAACCCTAACCTCATGCGACGATTACGGCTTGACTTACACTTGCTCTGCCGCCCTTCCCCACCTCTTTCTTCTTCTCTTGCACCGACTCTACTTCGGCCATCGAAATTCAACTGCGGACTGTCGTGTACATGCTCCAAAATTTTCGAATAGGGCTAGTTGTGGATATTTTCCTGAAGATGGCGGAGAGGGTCCTGAGGTCGAGGAGCGCGCAACGAGGAGAAACTTTCGGCGGTGAAGCGGAGAAGATTGCTCCCAGCATGCTAGCAAAGGGCGGTGAAGCGGAGAAGATTGCTCCCAGCATGCTAGCAAAGGGCGGTGAAGCGGAGAAGACTGCTCCCAGCGTGCTATCAGAGGTAAGTGGGATCGATGATGCGCAAAGTCTACGGCCCTGAGGTTACCGTCTCGGGACCGAGAGGGCTCTCTCGGAGAGTTGGGCACGGACAACCATGTCTTCTAAAAAGTATGTGGGTTCAATACTACGCGAAGTCCGCTGCCCTGAGGATACCGTCTCGGGACCGAGAGGGCTCTCTCGGGGAGTTGGTCACGGACAACCATGTCTCGTGAAAAGTATTTGGGTTCAATATTGCGCAAAGTCTGCTGCCTTGAGGTTACCGTCTCGGGACCGAGAGGGCTCTTTCGGGGAGTCAGGCACGGACAACCCTGTCTCGTGAAATGTCCTTCTCAAAATATAAAGAACCTTCGATAGAGCTACATGATTGGTTTCGGTGCATTGGGATATAATAACAAATTCTTTTTAAGCTTCTAGTTGCGAAATGCTCGAAGGTAGGAGACAGTAAAGTATCCTCTCGGTCCAGAGAGGGCTCTCTCTAGGGGTTTGCCTCAGCGCACACTCTCTTCTGCATCTGTCTATGAGAAGTGAGGTCTTAGATGAGAGCCTTGTCATAGCGTCAAATGCAGCACAATATTGATGATCGGAGCTTCATATACAACATCAAAAAAATTAATTCTCAATCTGATTTCAGTCCATGCGTAAACACTAATGACCATCCAATACCGTCTCGGGACCGAGAGACCTTTCTCGGGAGGCCTAGTTTCGGAGAATGTGTCTTGTTTGATTAATGTTGAAGATTCTAGCTAAGGTGGAGCTTTGAAGGTGCTGAAAGCTTGTGTTGTGAACGTCATTGGAGCTTCACTAGATGTTTATGGATTTATTTGGATCATTATGTAGAGCTTGAAAAGTGATTATTGTTAGTTTGAAGCCTTGATATGTGCAAAGGGTAGTGTCCTTTGAAAACCCTCTCGGGCCCGAGAGGCCTCTTTCGGAGAAGACTATTTGAAACACCTGATATTTGCATTTGTCCAAGATAATCACAAATAGGCCAATGATTTGTTTTGGATTGTGTTGTAGGTTGAAGCTCTAGTGGCCGAGGAACATCCAGTAGTACTTATTGATGTGGTACCTGAAGCAATGGTGCATGATGGACGCCCCGAAGACTCAGAAGTAATGCCAATTTCTCACCAAGTGTCTGGATCTATATTGCAAGAGGGTAGTCTCCAACCGGAGATTATTTCCGATGATGAGTTAGAGGACTATGAGATTCAAGGAGTGCCCAAGGATGCAATGGAAGATGACATCAGGCGGTCCCCAAAGCTTGACACTGTGTCCATCCTTCATGGATTGAGATTGACGTCTAATGATACTTCTCGGATGAAAATTCCTTTATGTAGATTGGTTCCGATGCCAATGGTGCAACCTACTCTTGCTTGTGACTTGACTTTGCTGGAAAATCAATTTAGTGGAGGTTACGAGGAAGGAGCTAGAGTCTTCTATGTTTCTATATCAAACGAAGATGGCCAGAGTGGTGTTTTCACACCTGCCGAGAAGGACGAGTGGGGACCAATTTGGAATGAAATCAACCATGATTTCAACACTTACCTCATATCACAGGCAGCATTGCGACATTTGGTGGATCACAAGTTTTACGTATGCGATGGAAATCATAGAAGAATTGCATGGATGAATCACATTATGCGATTGCATGCAACAGAGAAAATATGGCACATCTCTGTGGATTCAATCGTTTTAGACACACGGAATCGAATTGGTTTGACGATGCAGGCTATGCATGATATTAACATGTGAGTGTTCCATTCTCCACTATGCTTGCATTTTTATGATGTACTCAAATTCTATGAATTGTAATATGATATAATATGATTTTATCCCATGGTATGACAGGCAAACAGAGAGTTATCATGTGAAGACCAATCTCGTACACACGTTATATCGAGTTCAGAAGTATGGTGTCACGGACATTGAGAAGTTTAAAGAACTTCTATCACCGGAAGATGTGAACACCTGTTTGATGGTTACCCGGTCTAAGTGGTACTCTATGTCCCTCGAAGTCTTCACATCATTCATTTTCAAGGTATTACTTCCACCATGTTATTGTAATGATTTCAAGTGTTTTTATATGAATTTTTATATGTCAATATAAAAATGTTTATGTTTATGTTCTTTTCGTGTCTATTTGCAATTTTGTAGCAAAACATATCTGCAGCAGCCGATATTGCTGTTCGTAAATACAAAGAGGACACTCCTTGTGAAGAGGTGACGTCAGATGGTGTTGCAGCCGCAATGAGGAGCTCTATCAAAGATTCCACCGAGAAGTTTTATAAAAAAATGTCAAAGATGGTGGCTGTTGCTAATCCGGCTCTAGGAAAAGACTGGCTTCTTGAGGTATGCCTAAACCATCATTGATCAAATCTGCTCATATCTTCATACATGATGTATATTAAATTCTAATTCTCATGCATTGCATTCTTGCAGATCCAAAGGCATTGGAACCTTTTTGCAACTCCGGAATTAACCTTAGAAAAATTACAAATGATAGCCACAGCCTCTACAAGTGCGGAAAACAAGATTAAGTGGCTCAAGTGGATGAATGCATCTGGTCCTACTAGAGAGGCCCGACGCTTTCCTTCTCGTCCTGTCAATGAAGAAAAATTAATGATTTTTTTGGCAAAGGCTTGTTGGTATGCTGGGGTAAGTTTTCTTTTGAAATTTTTTTAATTATATTTTATTTCAATATCCTTGAATTATATTAGTATGATTGTGTATAACGTACAGGAATGACCTAAAATTGATGTCTAACTTTGTATTTAGATGGAAGAGGCATCATGCGAGATATTTGACAATATTGTTCAATCTGACAATATTCCAATCAACATGTCCGTTCCTGCCGAGCCAGAATCATTGATGGAGTATATTGAAGGTTGGAGAATGAAACTTTGGGAGACAGCTTACACAGGTGTTTTCAAGGGAGGAGATACTTTTAAAAAATCCGATAATTTCAAAGACTTCAAAGGGGCTATGCTCGCTGTCAAGCGCTTGATATATAGGTTTGAAAACTTGCCATTTTACTTACTTATGTTTTGAGGCTGATGTTATGGATTACAGGCACATCTAGATGAACTAGCTAGTAGGACGTCAAATTGTAAGAAATATCGTCTGGAATATAGATTCTGATTTTTTAACCAATGTAGCTTTCATTGTTTAATGTAGTTCTTGTCTTTCATATTCTTGGAATAATTATGTTGGAATCTCTATGGACTTTATATACTATTTTATTTAGGTAATTGATTTTGAATTTAATATGAATAGGTATTTCAAGTTTGAGTTGTACGCCAAGAAAGCTATCGAGAAGAAGGATTTGCCACCTTTTCTTACAACATGGTTAGATAGATCATCATCGGATTGTATGTTCTCGGCTTATCAGCTACGGAATTGGACGACTCCACATCTCCAAGCTTGCCCATGGTACTTGGAATGCAATTTAGGATGTACTCCTGCTGAAGAAGAAGCTCTCTTCAAGACATTGACAGAGAATGCTATTACAGAGCCGGAGTTCGATGAATTTGCTGGATTGGACCCGGAGGCCAAAGCCAAAGCTATAATCAGACGAGAAGTAGCTGACAAGAAAAAAGTGGATCGATTAGAGGAGACAAAGAAGCGGATGGAAGAGAACAAGAAGAAGCGCTTGGCCAAGAAGGTTGATAGAGAAGAGGAGAAGTCCAAGAAAAAAGGCACAAAACGAAAGGCAGAGGAGTCGGTGCATGAACCAGCAACAAGTGGCATTGGAATGAAAGATACTTCATCCGGATTTTCCCTCACACAGGATCTTTTAGTACATGGTCTGACAACAACCATTCAAAATTTCGGCCCTATACCTGATATTGACGAGTGCATTCTCAACTTATCGGTGGAGAGTCTCCCAAGTGATAATAAGGCCTTTGATGCTGTCTTGACATTCTTAGACATGGTAAGTTTCTATTTCGTATACTTTTAATATTGTGTTCTAATTTGTTGTCAAGTAGTTTCCAAATTCAATTATAATTCAAATGTGCTTTATTACATATTATTTTAGTTTCTTATTCATTTGGAACTAACGATATTTAAACATTAATGTCTTCTACAGCATTCTAGCGATAAGGATAGATATTTTGATGGTATGTTAAACACGAAGCAGGCGGTGGACCTCATCATCGTGGATGTCCCCGAAGGCCTTCATGTTCCAACTGTTTCAGCTCCGCCGAGTCCTATTCCAAAATGGAATGAGTTCAAAAAAGATTCATTGGTTCCTATTTTCGACTTTGCTCAGGAATATCTCCATGACAAGGGGGGCCTTCTTATCATGTATCCAACAACTTCTGTTCGTCACAAAAGTTTTCTTCTTGGTTGTTGTGAAACCTACGGATTTAGAATAATCATGACATGGTTAGGGATGAATCATCTACATTTGACATCGCCAGCCGATCCAAAGAAGACGGTATGATTAATCCTAACCTCATATTTTATTTCCTTTGATTTACAATTGATTTGCATTTGTGCTACTTTCTAACTTCTGAATTTTTGTAGACGATGCGATTTTCTATCTCTCTTCTTGTGAGGGAATCTGGGCCAAAGACTGATATTGATTTTCCATTCCAACATGTTCCTTCCCATGAAGAGGTAGGTGTCAATATTGCTCGTGATGACATCTTGCAAAACTTTTGCAACCGCGATGATGTAACCATGAATGGAGACATTCCGTGGCGAGGTCCTCGGGAAAAATCTCGACACTTCATGCAAATGCTTATAGAAGGGCTATCACAACCAGGCGATGTTGTTGTGGATTGCGCAGCAGCTACAGGTAATTCCTTCTTTGAATTTAGTAATTGTGGGACTCTTATGTAATTTGAAATGTGTTCATACTATATTTTTCTTATCTGTGTTTGGTTCATTTCAGGTTCAACTATTCAAGCATGTCGTGCAACTCGACGACATATACTAGCCTTTGAGGAGGATAAATTGATATTTGATGCCCTCATTGCACCTGTCATGCGCAAAACTATGGTACCTCCCGAACCAGCCCAATCAAATCCTTCAACATTTGACGTGGATGAAGAAGTGGTTGTTCCTGATCGTATCGTGAAGACAGCCCGATTTAGTAAGTAAGTCTATCTTGCTATTGATGCATTTTTTGTTATATAATCAATTTGGGAATTTTTGTCTAATTTTCTGTTTCTTTGGATGTAAAGGCAAGCCCAAGAAGTGAGGAACTTCCAGCATGTGCCTTTTTTTGGAAGACCAGGATTTTTTCGAAGTCCTCCCAAATCTTTTCACCTACCCGTGTATGCTGAGGCGTTGTCACGAGACTTTGTGGCAATGGATCCAAATCCAACTTCACGAGCACGTTCAGTGCAACCTCGAGTTTTAGAATTTATAGATGATTATGCAATAGAGACAGATTTGGATTCATCGGCTACAGAGGATAGTTCAACGTCGAATAGCTCTATTTGATGTATTGTATACACTACATCACTGTTATTGTGTGCTTAGCATTGACCTCATGATGTTGTCTTCATTTTTTTGGTCATTGATGCTTTGATTACTTTCAATGTCGAACTCGGATTCTACATTTTTGAAATGGAGCCATTATTTATACATATAATTGCACTAGTATAGAGAATTTTTATACATTTTGTTCAACTCTATATCATATATAAGGCCTATTAGTACTCTGTGTTCATATGAAATAATTGTATTACTCAGAATTCTCAATTTGTCATGGGGCTTCTCGTGTCTAATGATATTTCAATGATGTATTATTCAAACTTAATGACCTACAATTAGATTGGTCTGAAAGGTTTTCTCCATTGCATTCAATTTGTAAACACCTAATGAAACCAAGTTAATTATTGGGGATAGGGCGTATGCCCCCCTCCCCTCCCAGATGCCTCTCGGCACCGAGAGGTTCCTCGGAGCACCCCCAGTATGCGACACGAGCAGGACCATGACGAATACCAACATAGGGTTCAGAAGAATGATATAAAAATTCATGTTTGGACATTACCTGGGAGTTTCGGATTGAAGGTGTACGATTGGATCTCTTTGTTTGGGTCTCTTAGTTTGGGGTCGCACGATTAGGTCTTGTAGTTGGGAGGGTTGGATTTCTAGTTCGGAATGAACTTGTGTGGTGTTCTAGGTTGGGCATGTGGAGGTTTATTATATATTATTTTACATTTTCAGAATTATCGTGTTCTTGAATTAAATTGGTGAATCTCAGTTGTACTTCAAGGCTTATGTGAATTGTAAAATTGAATTCGGTATTTGGAATTATTGTTGGAATAGAATACATCTAACTATAATCATTAGGCAGGAACTACTGCTTCATTGTGAGTGTATGATCCCCTACAACGTTGGTATAGTTCCTAGTCTTCATGTATTTTGGAATTTTCTTGTTGCAACTGGAAGACATGTTATATGTTTCCTATTAATAAGTGCTTTGTGATTTTTGGTCGTGTTACTCTCCATATTCTTTCTAAAGTGGATTTATGATTTTAATGCCATTGCCATATTAGCTTTAAAGTGGCGGTGTTTGTGGGCATTTAATAAATTTCTTCTCCAAGTTTGTTAACACTTGTGCTCAATATAAATTCCCATTACCACATGGTGAGCAAGTTATCAATAACAAAAAATTGTGCTAGGTAATATTTTCGTACAGGACATTATCAATTCAAACGTCTAGCATCCATCACTGGACATTGCGATCTACTGGACACTACAATCTAACTGACACTGTATACTTCCAGACACAATCTGCCGTGATGATTGAAACCCTGATCTCGTTGAATGTATGAGCACCACATTACCAAACTCCTGAACTCAGCTCCCTGACTCATATTGCACCGGCTTCTTCATCGTACTTGTTCTCATAATCATTGGTGGTTCTTGTCCTTCTTTTTGTCAGTCATTAAAGCCAATGATCGTCATGATTGTTGCCGTTGATACACAAATCTAGTCTAAAATATTAAATGGTTGATTCTCATTGAAATGAAATATTGTACTTTTAATGTTAGTTATTGCTGAGAGCACCAAGTGAACATTTCTTAATCTTGCATTCTATTTTTGTATATTTGCACGGATTTCATTTATTACAACTCTAGCGGTCCTCCCTACATTCTCAGCAGATTTACGTGTTTTAGAGGGTGTTTCGGTTAATACTAAAGCAACTGAAGCAATGACACTCAGGTTCACTAAGTTCCTTGTCATATGATTATTGTAGCTCGTGCGGTATGCGATTGATGCAGTTTTGTGCTTCAGAAGTAGAGTGCATGAAGCATCTAAATGGAATACAATCAAATGGCAACTGTTAGGGCAAATGGACAAGGGGTTCCAATTTCTTTTCCGATTGGTGATTTGGGATACGCTGTTGTGAGTTCCTCTCGACTAAGTGCTCGCTTTCTTCTTACTAAAAACTCGTTGGATATTGATGAGGAAGTTTTTGATAGTTCAAGTGGTGAACTCACGCATACTATAGGTCAAGAGCCGATTGTCTCTTCCCCACTGAGGCAGTGGCATCTGCATCCGGGTAGGTATTTAGCATATGGCTTATCCAAATCCATGGTTGGAGCACCAACTCCAGAAGGTACCACTAGAATATCTAGCACTAGTACTTTTGAGACAGCGTTGCTTAACACTGTAAAGATCGAGCCAAGTGTTGAGGTCATTGCCATTGATAGTGATAATTCTGATGGTTCGTCGCCACCCTATAAAGTTCTACGACCAACTCTGCCTTTAGGAGTTCATGGGGCATCCTCATCTATCTCGCCTACTCCAATCTTAGGGACACCATCCTCAACTTCTCATGGATCCTCTATTATTTCATGTCTACAGAAGTTGTGCTACACCAAAGGTTCTAGGAATCCGTTTAAGAAGGTCGATTGGAACTCAATTAGAGTTTGTGTAGTCCAAGTTGTTCTACCTTTGTTCAATGGTGATGTGATATTTGAATTACCACCCGCCGGAGATGTTTCGGGAATTAACAGTCAGGCTAAGCTTCTCACCGGAATGGAGAAACGCTACGATGGTCACGTTTGGACAAATCTTCATACGACAAATATAAAGAATGCAGACGGTCTGACATTTCGGTTGGCATCTTGCGTGGGCCACCTACGATGCGACAACCCGAGTTGTGACTACCTAACTCGAAAGCACCGTGTAGCTCTTATCAACGAGACTGAATGGGATGGTTGTTCTCTTGCTCCATTTGAGGTTTGTGCCATTCCTCCTATTGGTTCCACTATCACATGCAAGATTTGTGCGACTGCTCCATCGTGTATTGGTAGTTGTCTTGCGAAAATATATTATGTAGTTGGGTCACAGGACATGACTCGGGCTTGTGTTCATTTCGGTATTCACAACCACCCTGTGAAAGATGGAGACTGCCGGGACTCCAAGGAGAGAACTCGGTCCTTGATATCAGACCAAGTTGAGCGGAATCCCTCTGAAACAAATTCTGCTATTGTCCTGGAGGCTAGCAAGGAGTTCCTTGGAGAGATGCTACTTCGAGCCGAAGGAGCTACGCCTACCCCATTCGGATTACAAGAATTAATGCCTATTTTGGAGAAATGCAAATTCATGAGTTCCCCAAGTATTCGCAATGAAGTTAGTACATTCAAGTACTTCCGCCGCTTTGGAGTCATGGACAGCATCACAAAGCTTCGTGGCTGCAGCAATTGGGCTTTTGTACAAGAAAACAAATTCCCTGGATAAGGATCTGACTCTGACAAAGTCTTCGTGTTCAAAATGTCGGAGGTTGGCCCTGGAAGTGGCGTGGACTTGGTATCACGTATGCAACCTGGTGGTGACCTTGAGGACGCATGGATCATGTTTGATCATGTTAGGCGAGTGAAGCTCTAGACTACAATTGCGTGTCATGTTTATGACACGACCTATTGCCGAGTTATGACTATTGCGGTTTGCGATATGCAATCAAAAGATGTAGTTGCCCAATGCGACTTCTGGAAAAACTTAAACGTCGTGATGGGTAGACATGGAAACACCTTGCCCTATTTTAAAGGCTTCATGGCTGATTCGGCACAAGCAAACTGGAATGCGGTGCGCATTGTTTACGGAAGTGGTGACCCAACAGAGCCCATGCCCAATCGAGAACGTACATGTTTATTTCATTGGACTCAGTCAATGGAGAAACACACGAAAGCAGACATTCGTAGTGACCTTCAAGACCAACATCGAAAGTTGTGCAAACAATATAAGGATGCAAATTCCTTAGCACAGGCAGAGATTAGGTTTCATGCAATTCGAACGTGGTGGCATTCATCTAGAGTCACAACCGAAGAGGGGCTTCGCCGTTTGGAGTTGTGGTTAGCGTTTTGGCACTTCCGGTATAGACAATGGGGAGCATTCATGGACACTGTAAGATTCTTAATCATCCTATCCTTCATTTGTTTGTTTTGCCAAGTTAGGATTCAGATTTTTGGATTATCTTACATCATTGCTATTCGTTTATTTCATGAATGCTTCCTGTCTTCAATTATTGAAGTACTTCATGTAACAACCCTGCCCTGTAGACGTTAAATCAAGGAAAGAGTGGTACTCTTTATTTGTAATAGCTTTAATCCATGCTCCACAAAATAGGGACTCACTGAAGATGAACTCGGGCTTGTTCCTACTTGCAACCTCGCGGAGACCGTACATAACAAATGGTTGCAACAATCTGGAAAACGTGGCTCTGATTTGTATGTCGCCACTGTGGATGACTATGTTCGGGCGTTCATGCAAATGGTTAGATATTACCAGTTTCTAAAAGGTGAGAAGCCGGGAACTGGTCCAGGAAAAGAAGAGCTCTTGCTTCGTGTAGCACAGAGATATACCCAACGTATCGGTAATCCGAAAGGATTGAATGATGTCATGGCATCTGTACCAGGTGTTCAAGAGTATTGCATTAGGAAGCCCCATTTGGAAGGCGAGGAAGTTTTTGGATCTGAGAAGCGAATGCCCAATCTTCCACCTGGTTCTGAATATGATTCACATCGTCCCGACAAAGTGAATTTCTCTCGACCCCGTGTTGGAACAAGGGCCACCCTTGCACCCACATCGGTCATTTCCTTGGATCGGATTTCTGAAAAATCATGGCCTGTGACGCATGAAGATTATCCGGATTTGTTGGAATCACCTAAGACAAGGTCAATTCCTTCAACTGAGGTGGCCTCCCATGTGAGGACTATTCAAGAAACAGTTTGTGATGAGTCTGAATGGCATATTGCCCACTTGCCTAAGACGTCTTCAAAGGCATGTTTTGCATTGCAGGCCATTACGCGAAAAAAGTGTGTTGCAAAGATAGTGCAAGGCAATAGGGGAACAGCTGCACCTACATATACCGGCAGCATGGACAACTATAAGAAAAATAGGATTGAGATAATGCAATTCTTTTTCTGCAATGATGATATATCGCGGTGCGTCAAAGGTTCTCGACGGAAATGGGTTTTATCAAAACCGGAAGTACCAGATATATGGCCAGTGCAAGTTGGAACCAATCTTACGCCCAAAGAGATCCTAGATCTTCAAAATGCAGGGTTCTGTCTTCCGCAGCGTCTTGAAATTTCCCCTCGTAGGCTATTTGGAAATCATGATCTGCCACCTGATGTTTTGGGACTTCAAGTTCCAGAGTCACCTGCAGAGCACCCTAGCACACGGTCAGGAAAGAAGATTCGGAGGAATCCAAAAGCACCTACAACAAAGCAAGCAAACAATTGCGCCTCCGCACTTACAATGAAAGCAGTGGTTCGTAAAGTTACTATGGTACCGCATCCAGGCTTCGGATGCATCATTGCCCTGGACTCTGGTACACCGCCTGCCATTGCATTCCCTGAATGCACTTGCCCTTATTTCAAGGAGATGGCAACAAAGGCTCTAGGAAAAAGAGGGCAATGGGCTAATTGCAAGCACTTGTACTTTTTGTTCACTGGAGTTTGCCAATTGGATGCAGAAGTAGATATTTTTATTCATGCTCCAAGCTTTAGCTTTAACGAAGTGAAATGCATACTTCAGAGTGGTATCTTGAAGCTTAAATCCAATTAGTATACATTTCTACTTCTTGTCGGTTGGTGCTAGCATATTGTAGTGTAGCTTTGGATGATGTGCTCCAAACTTGTTTCATGTAAGAATTGTAGTGAGACTAAAAGGGCCACTACTTCATTTCAATTGTCATTTGTCCATTGCACCTTGCACTATCATGCATTTGTGCATGATTGCCCATCCACGCTCTCTAGTATGATTTGTATATATATCTAGATATAAAATATTCATAGAGGGTTGTTTAGATTGTTATTGATAATTGCAACAAAATAAAATGGCCTTCCCTCGTCCCAATCCACTAAAAATGACCTTGCCTGAATTCCCTTTTCACAATGAATGGAGTAGGACAACGGCAAACTTCTAAATGCATAAGGTGACCACCTCTAAGGTTCCTCTCGGTACTGAGAGGTAACCTAGAGGTGGTCACCTTATGCATTCAAAATTCTGCAACATTTATCTGAACTTGCTATAGTTGTAAACCCATTTTTTATTAGCACTATCTCATGCTAGCATTGGTAGAAGTTAGCTTCCCTTGCAATACATATGAGTACTAATTATTGATGACATGATTGCAAACATAATTGAAATGCATTATTATCAATAGGAAGTTTGGCAACATGCTAATGCCTTTTATATGATAAATTGGTAAAGTGGTCGTGCATGGATGAACTTAATTAATCATTTTTACCCTATCACATGGAAATGATACCCTAATTCCAAGCCTTCTAACTACGGTTGTTCAATAGTTTAAGTTAAATTGTTCACCTGACCATACATTTAACAATACAATAAGCAGATGTCCATCCAGCAAAAGAAAGTTACCCTAAACCCTAAATATAATCCTCCTAAAAAATTTAACAGATATTCTATAAACAGGCCATGAAGGCAATCATAAATACCCTAAACCTTGAACCCTCACCCTAGAAGTATGCCTTTTTTTCACCTTTAAAGGAGCAGTTCTACTAATTCACAGTCTGAGGTCCACAATTACATTGAGATCTTAAAACCACAGCTATAGGGGCACACCTAAACCCTAAAACCGCGGTGAAAGGTTATATTATGTGGCTTGATACCACGGTTATAGGTTCACACCCAAATAATCTTTTTGGTGTAGATTTCGGGTCTCCTGTCTTGGATCCACAGTGATAGATCCATTTTCACGGTCATGGGGACATGAATATAAAGTCATCATGTTCTACTTTGTAAAACTTTGGAAGGCCAATCCTTGAAGAAAACAAACTCCTTTCTCCCTCCCATGTCGTTGATCTAGATATGGGTAGGGATACTATACACAGACAAATATGATATAATATAGACCCGATCCGGATACGAGAATCAAGATATAGTTCAAATACAATACAAATATAGTACGGTACAGATATGAGATACGGAATATAGTTCAAATGCAATATAAATACAATACAATGTAGATACAAAATATGAGGTACGGATACGGATATATCCCATATCAAATGTTACCCCTAGCCCCACCTGAAAATTAGAGAAGGGGGGGAGAGGGGGAAACGAGAAATTTAATATACCAAAAATTTGAGCTTATTGCCTTATTGGTGGGAGGTAGAAAAATTCAATTTCATTTTTTTTTTGGGAGTGGATAGTGAGACATTCTCACTATTCACTCAAAAGATAGGCCACTAAGCTTTGGCACATGAACCAATAAATTGATATAGCATTAAAAGACCGATCCCCTACACAAATTGGTTTGTCATAATCCCACCGTAGAGGTGTCCAATGTCATTGTTGAAGTTACTCATCAACAATAACAAATAATTCTTCTAAGTTCAATCAATATAACCCTTCCCTCCATGTGGTCAATGGTCATAAAATATTTTCACACATATTCAAATATTAGTCCACCCTAAACTTTTGAGGTTAGACTTTTTAAATCCCCAAATTTTTAGACTGGATTTTTTATTACCCCCAAAGTATGTTGATTTATGGAAAAAAGGCCCAAAACTTATAGTCGACTTTTGAAAGTAAACACCCAAATTTAACAAAATAAATAAATAAATACCCTAAAACCGCACCAAATTACAGAAAAAGGCCCTAAATCCATGCTCCATGCTCCAATTCCACGCTCTACGCTCTACACTCTTGCTCTACGCTCGTATACTAGCTTTGTTGCATTGGTGTAACTATTAGTTTAAAAAGATTATTGATTGCAGAAATCTGGTAATTCAAAATTGTATTTGCAAAGCCAAATATTGAATTGCCACTAAAGTATCATGGCTTCTAATGAAGATAGCAATCATAGTACAAATTATCCTACCTAAGAATTGTCAAATGACCAATAGCAGCTGATTTACAAGCATTCGCTAAAGTACAATGATGATGGCAAACTGAAGTGAGGCGCCATAAAGAAAGCAACAAATACATACAAGGTCAACTATCAAACTACCAAGAAAATCTAGCAATGAACTTTTGAAGCATCCTCTAACTCACTAGCTAACATTTTGAGTTAGAAGAGAGGTCGTATAGGATAGAAGCAAAAGGACATTGATATCACCAATCGGATCATTGAAGTGTCGCTTTGTCACTAAAAGATGATGAAGCCAATGACTTCTACATTGGATGTGTCAACATGGACTATATTTTAGGCACTCAAGCATGGAGAAATTAGGAGACACTTTAATACAATGAGGTTGCAATTGAATTTCGAGAACAAACTTGCAAGGATTCGCTTTTGCTCCTCTAACATTGATTTGTTTGGACTTGTTGTATTCAAGTTCAAGGAAATGTATGATGTTTATGTTGATGAGAAGTGGTTCAACATCACTAAAGAATCATATACATTTTACCTTGCTCCAAACAAGCCATAGTCTAATCCGTTGATGGAAAACAAGAAGCATTTCACTGAGATCATATTCCTTTGAGCAATTGCCCATCCTTGTTGGGATTAGTATCGAAATGGTTGGTTTGATGGTAAGCTAGGCTAATGGCCCTTTGTCACAAAAGAGTCAATATAAAGGAACAATAAGTATTACCCTCGAGGTACAATGATCACTAGGCTAGTGGTTATTGATAAGGAAATGTATTTGAAGATGCTCACTGACAAAATGTCACTTGCAATTTAATCTTGTTGACCTAAAATTCTTATTGAGTACCATGCCAAAACAATTTCCCTCCAACAAGGCCACACATTGATATCTATGCTCCTTGATTTGTGGAGGTAGCCCAATAAAACAACTTTGACATCCACGTGACTAACCAACCGCCAAACAATCCTGATAAGAATGTGCTCAATTTAGATTCCTTTGACACCATGCAATTGGTGCAACATCAAACGGTTCATTGAAGCTGTGCAATGTGCATTCTATATCATGTCCCATGAACTTATCAAACAAAGTCTTCTTGTTTTTGCAAGCATGCATGAGTAAGTGTTTGTGAGTTGGTGGCAACAACAACTACAAATTCTCGCACATCGATAAGAACTATTTAGAACAAGCTAATTTGCTACTAAACTTACTGCTCAATAATCCAATAGTGTCTGATACTACCAAAAGAGCAATTGGCCACTAAAACATTGCCAATGTTAGCTTTTTGTCTAGACTATGTAACTCCATTCTCATAATTTTTCCAATTCGGATTTAATGTAGGTTTTGGGTGTAGTATGGGCCTTTTGTGCATATTTTTCTATCATTGAAGAGCTATCTACCTTTTAAAAAGAGTACAATGCTAGTTGCCTTTTCAAAAGAATAAAAAAACCTTTGGATATATTAAATCTAGACACCTAAAATCTGCAAAATGGATTCAATATTTCCAAACAAAGAAAGTAGATATTGTCTTTGCAACATCCATGTAACAAATATCCCTAAGTTGAACTAGAATCATTCTCTAAGCAAGTATAGTACAAAACCATCAACTGAGAATTGAGCATTTAAAAATTATTGTGTAATATTGCAAGATAGTAGTTGGAACCAATTGCATTATGATTTCATTTGAACAACAATAGAAGATAGGTAGAAGAGCGATAGATATTAGAAAAACCATTTGTGAGGATTCATTTCTATGTATTGAAATATCATTCATTTACAATGCAAATATTGGATAAATTAGAGGCATATAAGAAATGAGATACTTGTAGATTTTATTGGAGTCAAATATTTTTCCATGAAATATATTGCAAACACATTATTTATAGTTCATAGATTGTCTAGACATATGATTGGGATATTATCAACAATTCATAGTTTAAAACTATGATTGTCAAGAAGTTCTTATATATTTGAAAGGCTTTCTTGATGGTGGCTATGAGAAAGATGATATCATTTAGCCAAGTGTTATTTCAACGGCACTCTTGCAACCCATCCAAAATGACCTAGCCTTAATTCTATTAAGGACTTTATTGTCCTTTATCTTGCACCATTTTGACAAAGCCAAAAATGACAATTGGATTTTAGTTACACATTGTAATAAAGAGATATGCATGCAATTTGGCTACTTCATCAATATTGACATCTACATTTTTAATATTGACATCTATATCTAACTTCAGTTACCTCTCCAAGGCCCTTCCTAATATGTACTCAATTCCTTTTGATAGCATGGAGATACATACTAAATTTGGCTACCTCTTCCACATTGACATATAACTTTACCTCTTCCATATTGAGATCTTGGCTACCTCTTCAATGTTGATATTTAGTCACCTTTCCAATATTGAGATATAACTTAGGCCCTTCTGAGGTTGTAATGTGGAGGTGCTCACTTCGACTACCACCTTAATATTGATTTCTAAAGGTATAATATAGAGATACTAACTTCAACTATCTCCCTAATATTAACTAACTCAGGCCTTCATACTGATATTGACTTATAAAAGTATAATAAGTAGATATTCACTTCAACTTCCTCCCTAATATTTACCAACTTAAGCCCTAAAGTCCTTTTGAAGTCTAACCTAAGGTGAATGTCTTCAATTTTCAATTTTGCACTAATATTGACTTATAAAGGTATAATAAGTAGATACTCGATCACTTCAACTTCCTCCCTAATATTGACCAACTTAAGCCCTTTTGAAGTCTAACCTAAGATGAATGTCTTCAATTTTCAATTTTGGCAACTTAAGCCCTTAAGCCCTTTTGAAGTCTAACCTAAGATGAATATCTTCAATTTTCAATTTTGCATGGTGTAGATGCATATAAATGACAATTATATGCAGCTATATACATGAAAATTGTAGGACAAATACAAATTATAACTTCAAAAATTTATTGAGATTACTAAAATGTCTTAGAATATATAATTTAATTATATTTTGAAATGTATGATTTCCATTTGCCTACATTTTTTTCTATGGAAACTTTGTAGTGTTTCCACCACAAGTGCTAAAATACACTTAAAGAATTGTCCTTCAAAATTGAATTAAAATCAATCATTTTTTAGTGTAAAAAAGCCATTGTTTCGCTATTGATTAGACACATTTTGGTTCTCCCAACATTTTAAGGTTAGTTTAAAGGTTTCAAATTTAAGTATAGAACTATAGATTAGAAATTTCAAAGTTTTTAAGGTTTCAAGTTTAAGCATAAACCATATATTAGCAAGCATAAAATAATAAATGCTTGTTGCTTGTGGACTACAAATGTTTGTGGACAATAAATGTCTTCAAGAACTTATTGTAGAAGTGGATTAAGAATATCCAAGCTTCTTCAATAATAGGGGTAATAATAAATACTTGTTGCTTGTGGACTACAAATGTTTGTGGACAATCAAAGTCTTCAAGAACTTATTGTAGAAGTGGATTAAGAATATCCAAGCTTCTTCAATAATAGGGGTAATCACATCTTCTCAAGAATGAGAAGTTCAAGAATGAGAAGTTGGTGAAAGAAAAAAGGAGCCAATGGAGAACCATTGTGCATGAAGGTGTGACACCCCTTTTTGATGTGAAGCATGAAGAATGGAAAACACCTTTTTGATGCAAAGCATCAAGAATAGAAAACACGTTTTTGATGTAAAGCATTAAAAATAGAAAACACCTTTTTGATGTAAAGCATCAAGAATAGAAAACAGAGAATGGGTTGGAGAATAGGTTTACATGCTAGGTTGGAGAATGGGTTTACATGCTTGGTTGGAGAATGGGTTTACATGCTTGTACTAAGTGGGTAAATTCACACAATTTGAGGAGCCAATTACAAAGGTTGGAGGAGAATGGGTTGGAGAATAGGTTTACATGCTAGGTTGGAGAATGGGTTTACATGCTTGGTTGGAGAATGGGTTTACATGCTTGTACTAAGTGGGTAAATTCACACAATTTGAGGAGCCAATTACAAAGGTTGGAGGAGAATGGGTTGGAGAATAGGTTTACATGCTAGGTTGGAGAATGGGTTTACATGCTTGGTTGGAGAATGGGTTTACATGCTTGTACTAAGTGGGTAAATTCACACAATTTGAGGAGCCAATTACAAAGGTTGGAGTAAGAAATGACGGTGAAGGAGCGAAGGAGCCAATTATAAAGGCTGGAGTAAGAAATGACGAAATGACGAAATGACGGTGAAATCAACAATTTGAGGAGCCAATTACAAAGGCTAGAGTAAGTTCAACAATTTGAGGAGCCAATTACAAAGGCTAGAGTAAGTAATGACAGTGAAAATATTGTAAGATCAAAATATATCCGTGAAATTGCAAGATCAAAAGATATCTGCATAAGATCAAAATATATCCATGAAATCTTCAAGATATCCGCCATTGGAGGAGGAGAATGGGTAACTGAGGAATGGGAGCTCCACAAGATACAAAAGACCAACAAGGATGCCCAGTGTTCAACATTGGAGGAGGAGAATGGGTCAGGGGGAATGGGAGCTCCACAAGATACAAAAGACCAACAAGGAAGCACCACACCCTAGTTCTCCATTAATTGAATGTGGAGGTGTGACTACCTTTAATACAACTAGCTTAATTACTCTATGTTTCTACAACTAGCTTGATTACTCTATGTTTCATCATTTTTGTGCAAGGAGTTTCTTCAACAATACAACTAGCTTGATCACTTTACATTTCATCATTTTTGTGCAAGGAGTTTCTTCAACAATACAACTAACTTGATCACTTTACATTTCATCATTTTTGTGCAAGGTTATAAACAATCCATGCACAAATAGGAAGAAACAAAAAATTTGCAAACATGAAGATCTTGTATTAGGATTCTTCTCAAGCCATGATTTCTTTTAACCCAAAAGCTTTAAATCCCTACATCCCTTCCAACCAACCTCTCTTAGAGTTTAAATAGTGAAGATCACACTATTTATTGGCATTGGACAAAAAAGGAGGAGCCCTTCCATTGATAGAAGCTACATGTGAAGAAGTTTGAGTTGGACTTCACTTAAAAATTGCAGTGCTAGAGGAACAAAATATCTTGTAGAAGCTGCTTGCTGTGACTTTGAATGCTCCATACAAAGCGTTGACATTCCACAGGAAGGAGGGGTTCTGGATAAATCGAAGTGACATGAACAAAATCCAAGGAAGCACTGAGTAACCAAGCTAGTCATATTCCTGAAGAACAGATCAATGTGTGGCCTAAATACTGCAAAGCTCGATTCACTGGAATTGATTGGATTTAGAAAGGATTAGAAGACAATCAGAAGCTCACTTGGCTGCAATTGTTTGGCTTCTGGATCAATCGGAGCATGACGAGCTAGCTTGCCACCAGAGTGCATGGGGCAGCAAGAGTTTCATGTTCTTCCCAGCCCACAAACAATCCTCGTTCTCAGGCAGCTGCCCTAGAGGATTCTCTGGCACCTCCTCGTCCTCCCAGCGACCCCTCTCGATGTCAAACACTCCACATTTCCCAGACGACTTCGCCATCACCATCAACTTCGAGTTTCGAATCCCGATCACAACCATCTCCGGAAACTTCGACCGTGCCGACTGTCTCCCAAACCTCGACTCCAAGTCTCCTTTCGACAGTTTCAACACAGGCGGCTTCCTCACCATCTGAACCATATCGATCTCTTGCACTTCAAAGTGCGATCTCTCACACAAGTCGGCGAACAAGGGAGGGTCGAGAGACCAGGCCGCCAGGAACAAGCGGTCGGCGGTCACCACAAGCTTCGGATTATAGAAGTAGTCCGGGATGTCCACTGTCGCAAGATTCAACCAGTACTCCTCCACGAGATTGTAAACCCACAACGCATAGTCTTGGAAAGCATACCGGTGGACACCAAACAGAAGGAACAGGCGGGATTGAAGCATCACGCCGCTGCGGAGGGGACGGATTACGGTGGTGTCCCAATCAGGGTTTATCAAGCCTTCCCATTCACGGGACACTGAATCGTAAACACGCACCAGGGGATCATTCCGAATCCGCGCGCGCTCTCGCTCGCTTGTACTCCGGTCATTCAACCTCGCCGTCTTTTTGTGGTTGTGGTTTATCAGAAAAGCTTTGAAACACAGAGAGATTGGGTCGACCATGAAACTGAGCTCGGGATGCCCGTCGCACGTCTCGAAATCGGGTGCAACTGGCAGGGTTTCGGCTTCGTTTCCAATGGGGTTATGGACAACGAGGGAATTTCCTGATCGCCCAGCCCCCGAGAGTTGGACAACCAGACCGCCGTCCATTGCCACTATATCAGGCCGGTTTGGGAGGAATCTGCGGGCATTAGTGTCGTTGATACTGTACCAGCGTTTGGCATTGAGGTCGAGTATACACCATCCACATTCGAAAATTGTGTTCTGGTTTTGCTCCCTCGGTATGCGGCTTTTCACGTAGCGGAGTACGATGAAGGTCGAGTCTTGAGGGTTTGCGTGGTTTTGGGTATGGCGAGCAGCGAAGTGTCGGCTGCAGATGAGATCGTTCCATTGTTGGCAGACGGTACGGTATCTGCACAAGTCCGGTACAGGAAGGAGGGTGAGCAATTGCTCCACTGTGTCCATTGTGTTGTTTATGAAAGTGACTCCAGGCAAGGTTTAATTAGTTATGCTATCTGTGATAGAGGTTTACGATTACAGAGAGAAAAAAATGCGATTAATTCAGTACTAACAGTCGTAGCATGAAGGACTGGAGCATATTTTGACGCATGCATACGTCCTTCAACTAATTCTTATTGGAGTTCTAGCTAGTGATTGTCCATATGGTTTCATATGGTAGAACAGATCTGAACTCACTAATTAAATTCATGAAAAATATATCCTCGAGTCTTATGGTGCTCCAGCTGCTACAGAGTCAGTTCACATTCTCGTGCACAGCCATGGAATTCTGAATCGCTTTTGTGATAAGATGTAGTCCAACTTCTTCATTCTGCATAGCACAATATTGAGTAAACATCCATCGGTATTCCCAGAACTGTCAGTGTTGCTTGACAAGGTTTGAGTTGTTTGATGGAGACGGGCAAAAGTATTCTCCACTCCTGCATCTCATCGAGAATACACAGCATTGTGGACACTTTCGTCGGGTCTCCACGAGATGCAGCATCGAGCTAGTGCAGAACTGTCAGTGGGTGGAGAGGCACATAAATATAATTCAGTACAATCCACAATCTCAATCGAAACAATTTTTGTAGACTAAGGTGCCAATTGTATATGAAGAGCACGAAAAAATCTCTTAGTCTTGTCCTTCTCAGGTACCTTTTTACTTTACAATGTCCTCCTATTGACACCGTTGATTAAGCCTTATTGAACAAGATCCAATTATTGGCAACATTCCCATTGACAACCGACCACGAACACTAAGTTGCGCAGCAGCAGCATAATTCTGCAACTATTGCGAACGTGAATAATCACAGTACCAAAAGCAATTGGGAAGATCATTTCACCGGCTATACTGTACTTATTTGCCTTGCCCAACCCGTCTCATCAAGTTGCTACTTGATAAAGGAGAACCCAGAACCATCGAAGTTCATACTCTCTTCTACGGGGCCACATGATGGCCCCGTCGTAATGAAACAAACTTCTCCATAGACCTAAGCAAGTGTGAGGGAGAACAATTCATACCTGGAAGGCTTTCTGCAAGTCTCAGACTTCAGAACGTAGGTTCCATGCTCAATCGTGATGCAGAATCGAGGAAAACAGTTGCTCGTTAAACGACGTCTGTTAGTCTTCCAAATCTACAAAGCAAACCCCCTTGAGGTGCAAAGAGGTTCAACTCATCAACTTCACTGTAATCAGCAATCAAATGGGAAAGCTCGTCCTTCCTTTCGCTCGGGAAATGAACAACTGAGAAATCTGACTCGTTGTACAAAGCATCCCTGACGTACACAAAGTTACCCTTGTGGTACTGCATAAATAGAAGCTCTACATATGTTTTCAACAAACTAATGGACACATGCACGAAAGTAGGCATGTGCTTATCATACCTGCGCCCAAACCCACATAAAATTAGTAGCACCTTCTGAGCTTCGAGAGGGAGCCTTCGGCTTTTGTCAACAAGAAAAACTCCTTCGCCAATTTTTGACTGAAAGAGCCAGGGGAAGTTCATTCGACTCCACGATGCTTTGTAAAGAAAAAGTTTGGCTTTGATTTCCGGAGTGCCACCAACTCCCGCACTATTTGAACAAAAGTTGGCCTCTCACTAGGCTCCGAGTGCCAGCACCTTCTCAATAAGTCTTGTACTTGATTATCAATGTAATCGGGCAGTGGAGGCCTCTCGCCTCTAACTATTACAGCATCGTAATCAGTGCGCAAAAGGTTGTCAAGAGGAAGGCGACCTGTGAGAACTTCATAGCAAGTCATGCCGTAGCTATACACGTCCACCTTCCTTGTCCAGTAATTCCTGTCTGAATCATGATTTTGTATAGCACGCAACACTTCTGGAGCTCGCCAAAAGGCTGTTCCTCGACAGTCATTAGAGCTTTCAAAATCCGCAACGTAACAATGGAATCTATTCCACTTCTTCCTTGCTGATGCCTTCTTGTCCAAAACACCCTCTTTCATTCCCTCAAAAGAGGGTACCTCCAACTTCATTTCTGCATCAGAAACCGCATTGTCGGAAGATCCAACAAGGACATTGGACGCTTTCAGATCCCTATGCAAAATATCACTCCTGTGCAAATCTTTCATCCCGTGAGCAATTTCGAGCATGATGGGTAACGGATATTGAAAAGGTGGTCGAGCATGATGGTTTTGCTCCATTTTAAGATCAATGAGTTTGCGTAGGTCGCCCCAGTACCTCTTCATCACAAAAGCAAACCTGCCATCATTCAGCAACGTGCCACCCTTAATGAAACAGCACTTGTTTCGAAACAATTTCCATGACGAGTTTTTCCCTGACAGCGTTTCACCATGCGGCGTGAAGGTCCATTGACGTTCGAGGTCAGAAAGACGATAACTACTCTTGAACACTTTCACAACGCAATTCTCTTTCCCATCGAGCGTGGCTTCCAGAACCTCCGCCTGGCCTCCCTCGGCAATCTTCTGCCCGACCTCCAGGGAATCGCCATAGTCCCGAAAGAACTCGTGCTTCGGCAAGAGATGTTCCCATCTCGCATGAAACTTTCTGGATCTTCGACTCATACTGCACTTCTTCAAGAGGTTCTGGAAGTGTCGACGGTTCTCAACGACCAGAAGATCCCCCTCGCAGCACGGTGTATCCACGTCTGTCCAATGCTCTCGCGACTTCTCGAGCTCGAACTCTTCCTCACTGCTGCACTTGCTTCGCAGCTCTTCCAATTGAATCCTCCGTGCCGTCATGTAAAACTCATCTACAGGTGCGCTTCGCTGATCCGAGATGCTCGCCGTTTCACCACCATCATCTGGTCTTGTTTCCACTGCTGTCACATATTCAGAACTCTCGGCTTTGGCGGGCGCCTCGCAAGGTACGGTCTGTTCAGTCTCCATGAGGTCGTCAGTCTCGTTACGAGTCTTCGACGCAGCCTCCGCCATTGGATCGGAACAGAGTACCCTAATTAAACCCTAGTCTGAAAAAAAGGAATGTACAGAGCAAGAGACTGAAATTCGCTTTCACAAGACGGATTACGAGCAGGAGAGTTGCAACATTCTTCGGAGATTCCCTCCTTGATGACAAAGCTGCAACTGCTCAAAACTAATATTCATATCCAAGCTAAGGCAAATCCACCATTCTGTTCACCCCACCTCACCTCACCCCAAAACACTGCCAAAGTCATTCCCAAGAGATGGTCAACCTCAGCCAACTTACCAAGAGCCGTATGATCAGAATTCTACATCAAAAGGGACCGAGAATTGAAGCAGCAGTTTGGACGACATCGTCAAACAAGCTACTGTGGCAAGTTTCGGAAACATGGCGTGCGACACTGCACAAACCAGGGAAGGTGCAACAGACCACAAGAATCGGATGTTGTTTAAGCACCGCTGCAATCAATCCCCACCGCAAGAGATTCAAACGTATTCTCCAAAACCCAACTGCATCCAACAAGCTTAGTCCTACTCCAGCAAGAATTATTGGCACACTCCTTCAATGATACCCACACCACCAACTGACCAGCTCTGTGATATCAATCGAGGCAAAAGCTTGGGACTTTGGAAGCGAGCAAACGTCATCATCAGCTCCGTATTGGTACACTCGTACGACACATGTTATAATGACTTTAACAAGAACAGTAGAGCCGTTCCGTCCACTGCTGTACTATTTTACTGTATCCTCTCCAGTGCGATGGACACCATTGTCTACTTTACCCCCAAAAAAACAGTCTCTCTCGAATGTTCTGCGCTTTCGGTATTTTTATCACGACGGGACGCTGTTAAAATCAATGGGCATCTCACTCGGCTTCGTGAACTTCAGTGGCTATATTTGCCAATTTGCCCATTTGCCACCTCTAACTTATTAGTTATCCAGTATCCCGATTTTTGCAGAGAAAAACTAGAGTAGTTTACACATAAAATATTAAGTAGCTGCGACGAACTGAAGTCTTGGTTCCAGTCAAGGAATCCAATGGTGAACAATCCAGGATTCCAGGAAGCCAGGAAACCAAGTCAGTAGCAGGATGTTTTCAACCCTACAAGATTCGTCGGAACAACACGGCGAATCGGCAATCACTCTTCTACAGTACAACTTCTGTGAAGTACAACTTGTGTGAAGTGAACTTTTGTAAATCAATAACCTCTCTAAAGTGATACATAACATTATTATTTAAACCTTAATCTTTAGACAACAATGGTCTTTTCTGGGCAAAGAAACACTCAAAAAACACTCAAGATTGTCATTTCTATTACAAAGAGTAAAAAATCCTCAAAACTCTTTTATGGTGGGGAATTGAGTTGAGGGTTTAGGAGAAAAAGAAAATTTTAAACAAATTTAATTTTCATTCTTAAAAAAATTCTTATCTAGAGAGAAGGAAAATCTAAATTATTAATATCTCTAAGATGGACTTAAAATGCACTAATTCCAATGGTGAGCTTGTTTTAGCAAGCAAACTAAACTATATGAAACCTTTTTCTTGAAACCTTTTTCTTGAAACCTTTTTCTTGAAACCTTTTTCAACTACATGGAACCTTTTTTCTTGAAACCTTTTTCTTGAAAAATTGTAAGAATGCTACAAATTATTTCTTCAAAAAGATTGCCCGAAAAATAAGATTGCCCATAACTTTCACATCACTTATCCAAATAAAATGATACAAAACTTTCTATGTAGACAAAAGTATAATCTATGGAAAAAAATTCAAAATTCAAAAATTTGAATTTTTGAATTTTTTGGATTACCAGGTCTATCTTATTTAGGTCTATCCTATTTTGAGCTTATATGAGCCTAACTTTTGTTCCTGGCAAGGTTCTTGGGCACCAATTAAAAAATAAATTATATTCCCACATCGATAATCAACTTTTTTATCTTTAAAAAAGTTTCAAAAACTCATGACAAATATTGAAACCGTAGGTTTTACTTGCCCATAAACCAATTTATCTTCCAAAGGGACAATAGTCATTTAGGAGTTAAAGCACAAGCCTATGATCATAAAAATCATCTTTGGGGGCATTGTGCAAATAGTTGAGTTAAAAAGATCCTAAAGCACTACTATCCAAGACCTCCCATTTTTATGCAAAATTCAAATGATGAATAGTTATACTTCTATCCTACACAAAATGATTCTCTATCATCCACCAACCAAAAATGGTTGTAGAGTCATTTATGGGTTAATCCTTAACTTTGAAAGTCCCAAGGCCTCTTTTCCATCAAAAACCACTCAAAACTACTATTTCTATAACAATGAGGAAAAAGGTTTTAAAAAGGATTTTTGCATAGACAACCATAGGATTTTGTATAAAACTAGTATAAAAATGTGTGGTAGAAATTTCACAAACTTTCACCAAACTACATTTTTTGTCTTTGAACCTTCATAACTTATAATTTTTGCTCTACCAATTTTGAAAATTTCTAATTTTATATGATAAAAAATTGAGTTGAAGGTCTAGAATTTTTTTTTAAGAAACACACGCTTAATTTTCACTCATTAAAAAATTATTAAGTAGAAATAGGTTCAAAATTAAAAGAAAATTTAAATTGTTAATAGCTCTAAGTTGGAATTGAAATATCCTAACCTCAATGGTGAGATTGTTCTAGCAAGAGATCTTAATCCTATGAAGATTTTTTTTTAATTCTGAAAATTAAGGTCAAAAATGAATCCTACAAGTTATTTTTTCAAGAAGATGCTCTAATTGCCCCCAAAACAAGATTGTCCATAACTTTCATATAACAAATCCAAATGGAATAAATCAATGCTTCCTATGTACATAAAAATATAATCTATACAAAAAAAATTTACTTTAAGTTTTTTTGAAGATTTTTTTCTACCATCAAATGAAAAAAGGGCTTTCTGTTCCATAACTTTTGCTCCTAGGCTCTGATTGAAATAAATTTCATAATTTTAGAAAGTTAATGCGATTTTACTATCTTCACAAAAAAATCAGAAAATCGTGACAAATATTGAGACCATAGGAGCATGCCCCAAATCCATTTTGTCCCTTGAGGGGACAATGGGATTTTAGGGGTTAAAGGATGGATTGGTACTTGTGGAAGCCATCTATTTGGATACCGTGTGAATCATTTGCTTATAAAATTGCAAAAGTAGTCATTGGAAGTCAAACAACCGTAGAAGACATTCCCTTTTTACAACAAAATTCCAAAGATGAATGGTTGCATTTTTGTCCTACTAGAAGGATTCCATATCATCCATTAGATGCCAAACGTCCTTGTCGACAATTTAGGGTTAACCGATGCTTGGGGGGCCCTTTTGCTCCTCTAGAAAGTAGAAGCCCCCAATGTTGAATCTTACAAAGTTATTGTTGTGACTTAGACTCAATAGCCATTCAATCTTGCAAAGTTATTATTAAGGCTCAAACTCAATAGCCAGTCACACTCTCCCAACTCCATGCATTACTCCTCTTTATACTTTCTTTTTCCTTTTTTCAAACCCAATGTTTTGCTACTAGCTCATATGAACTCCAACCAAAAGTTGCAAGTGACCAACCAATAATGTTGATCACATTATAATTGAATTACCTACTTGAAATCTTAAGGAAGCATTATCCCTCTCCATAGGGATGGGATCATAGCGGTTAACAATATTATGTATTCCTTCAATCCTAAATGGATCCATTGAAAATGTACAAAATAAGTAAATAAAATATTTTAAAAGCATTTTTCATTGGGAATTCATATATCACTCTAGTAAATGTAACTTTAGTTGAAAGGCACCACAAAATGAAATTGCAACCTACTAAAAAAATTTTGAAGTATCATTAATGCCATAGCCCTCCTCTAAAGCATAACCTCTCTAATGTAATATTTTCTTTTAACCCTTGAGCTATTATTTTATGGAAGTTCTATTTTACCATTCATTGAGGTAGTCAACCAAAATTGATCAAATCCTTAGATAAATAGGTATAATAGTAGGTATAATAACTAGTGTAATTCCTTAATAGAGGCATTCTTCATTTCTATTGTAAACTTGAATGTCTTAGAATTAAACAAAGTTGAGATTTCTAGATTTTGATTGTTGTTTAGGAAAAGAGGATATTATATTAATCTTTAAAGAACATTTCATATTTAGGCTTGGTCAAACTTCATTAGATTACTACATTAAAACACGCATTTCAAAAATTTGATATTTTTCACATGTACTAATATATGTCTAAATTTTATGCTAATTTCATAATTAAAAATATAGAATTGAATTTTATATAACTCTTATAAAAAATTCTTTGTGAAAATCATAGTAATTACAAAAATGCTTAAAATAGTATTAAATTTTTTTTAAAAATGGAAATAATAATGAAAAACATCATGGTATAATTGGTGTACTCTTTGAGCTCACATCAAGAGAAATTCAATAGAAAAGCTCAAAAGTGGTGTATTTTAAGTTTTCAAGATGCTATCTTAAAAATGTCACAAAAATTACAATTTTAATAATTTTGGAAAAAATTAAAACACATTCAAAAAAAGATTATTGGAGCTACGTTTTTTTAGTTGGACTTTAAAACATTTAAAATCAAGAACCACATGAAAAATTTTAGGTTTGAGTTTCAAAATGCCCATCGAGCTTACAATGTATTAATTTGTGCATGGTCAACATCATGGTGTATACACCACTAGAGGCCATGGTGAACCACCCTCCTCACTCGTCCTTCCAAAGTCCTTCTATGGGTGCATGTCAAAAGAAAGCTCTCCTATTTTATGCTTGATTCATTTATCTTCTTCACCTTTCCTACCTAATTAAGGGACTCTGATTACAAATATGAATTCAAAATTTTCAAATCTTATCAAGGGTGACAAATTAAAAAATTCCAACATTTTTTCCAAGGATAAAATAGGAGACAAGCAAGGGGGTCGATTCAGCCTAGCCTACACTAAAGGTCCAATACTAAACACCACAACACAAGATCTTATGTCCCTTCAAATGTTGACTACTGTATATGAATAAGGTAGACCTATCCAATTCAATTCCATTTACTACCCAATTTTGTCATGCTACTTTTGACCCCAATTTCATTTAGAAAAACATCCAAATTTGTTCATTTTCTGACAAAATCAATGCATTGAAGCCTACAAAGGGCAATGTATCAATTTTTTATTGGTGAGTACTTAACCCATCAAGGTCTAGTCGACCACTTTCTGGTCGAAATTGACATTTTTTCCTTTTTAGTCAGCATTTGATAAAGAATTGGATGAGGTGTGGGGAATTTGGAAATGAATGTATTGGGACAAAAATTGGGAAATTTTGTGCTAGCATGCACTTTAGGGGTTGAAAGAACCAACGACATATGGGCTGAAAATACACAGAGATGCATTATAATATCTAAATCGGGATGTTCAAATGTCACAAAATTTATTATGGAGCCCCAAGCATTCACATGGATTTCAATTGGTATGGACAAATCTCCCAAATTCATTGTGGTTTGGTATTTTTTTATCATGTTGTCCTTAAAATCAAAAAAGGTCTTGCCCACCCTCAAAAATCCAAAATCAACCACAGTCCTTTATGGGTTAAGTGCCATTAGATAAATGGAAAGGTTGTTTGTGACTCCACTCTATGGGTCCGTGGTTTTGTAATTTTCCTGCAGATCACTTCAAAAATTCACAAAAATATTAATTGAGGAGTAGTACTCTGAGCGGATGAGGAGCAACACTCTTAGAATTAAGGTCTCACTTAAGAAAGTTGCTTTCTATGATCACAGACTTCTAAGTAGAAGTCGAGACCGGCCAAATCTTCCACACTCGGTTTCGCAGCATGCATGCAATCGCTTGCTTGCGGAATGCGTTGCGAGTTTCGATCTCTCAGCTAAACAATGAATCGAATTGAAACAATTTAAGCATCGTGCAATCATGCACAGCTTTGCATTTCTTCACTCCCTGCGGGCAACAACATTCAGAAGTCTGAGAAGTTGCATCTCTCAAGATCGACGAAGTCCTGCAGAACTGAGCCACAGAATTGAAGGAATTTGCTGTGTGATTGCCCCAAAGCAAGATTGTCCATAATTTTCACATAACTAATCCAAATGGAATGAATAAAATCTTTTTGTGTTGTAAAAAATACAACATATGAGAAATTAAAGAAATATAAATTTCAAGTTTTTGTGGGGATTTTTTGAGCCCTTTGCAATAAATTTGAGCTTATTGTGCCATAATTTTTAACTTGTAGGCATCAATCAAAATAAAAATTAGATTCTAAAGATGTTAATTTGTTTTCCTATATCTACAAAAAACTATCAAAAAATCACAATGAATATTGAGACTGTAAGAGCCTACTCAAATTCCATTTTGTCCCCTGTAGGAATAATCATCCATGGAACTTTAGGGGTTAAGAGCATCTTCAATGCATTTGAACTATTGGCCCAACAACGAAATTACTAACTCTTTACTTGTAAAGAATTAGAATTTGAGAGTATTGTGAAGTTGGAAGCACATCAAAAAACACTTCAAAAAGACATAAGAATATTTCAATTTTGAACTTTAGACAATTACAATAGACTCCATTACAAATAAACTAAAGGACAAAAATGATGGAGGCCAAGGAAAAGTATACCTTAAAAAGAAAACTCATGAAAATAGCATGAAAATATTATTGTACCATGGCATGATTATCTTTTTTTAGGCATGATTTGTCTTGTCTTCTATAATGATTAATTTATTCTTTATTTTGCTTGTAATAGGGTTTGTTTTGGTTGTCCAATTTTCAATTTTTTTTGGTATTCTTGTATCAATTCTTGGTGATGTTTAATGTGCTTCTGTTGATAGTATTCTTAAATTCTAATTTTACATTAGTCAAAAGTAGGAAATACTTTTATCAAGTTAGGTTGTTTTGTAGGGTATATTCACTTATCTGTTACAACTGGCTAAAATGTAACTAAGTGTCCTATACAACTATCTTGTGACTGTAGTCCTCTCTATTTGCACCAAAATTTTATGTCATTGTTTGACATCATTACTTTATATCATCAGCACAATATTTTAGTTGTAGAATGAAATAGATACATTGTTTTAATCACAAAGTAGTTGTAAAATGAAGTGTAGGATTATGAGAGTTGTAACAGAGTTCAAATTTAGAATGAATGTGAGTTTGTCTCCATCCAATATTCATTATAGTTGTCAATGTGAACTAGTTTGTACTCTATAATATTCATGACATTGATTTGTAATCACAAAAAACAACTAGAAAAAAATTGCAATTGTAAAATGACAGTACCATTAGGTTGAATACATAAGACTTGTAAGTACACTAATGATGATAAATAGTGTTACCCATACTAACTGTTTTAGAAATGCTATAAGTTTTTACTCTTTATAAATATTTTTGCAAAAATCATAAATCCTAGTGTCATTCTAAGTGGGAAAACTCTACATCCATAGTTGGTAAAAATATTCATCAAGAGTAAAAACTTATGACTTTTTAAAATAAATTAGTGTAGGTAACACTATTCATCATCATTAGTGTAGTTATATCACAAACAAGTTGCAAATGTGTCACAAACAAGTTGCAAATGAGTCATAGACAAGTTGCAATGAAATTACAAATGAGGGTCAAACAAATCATACATTAAAGTAGGAGGCTCGAACTCTGCTCGGGCATTTTGAACCGCCCCTATAAATGGCATTGGAATGGATTGGAAGTGGTTCTTAAATTGACCTCCATAGTCATTGAAAAAATTGAGAAAAATATTATTTATTATTGCAAGAGTCAATCATTCTCCATGCTTTTCCCATTTCTCTCTAGAAGTTGCACTGAACACTTTATGAAAGACTTAGGATCACAAATAGGGACCTATGACACTTCTTATTTGAAAATTCATAACTAATTCAAAAATAACCCAAAATATGAAACAACTTGGGTTAGATGCCAATTGCTCTTGTCTTTCAAGGAAAATTTACTAAAAAATATTTTGAAAAGTTTCCCTTGCCCAAAATTTAGTTCTAGTGTTTAAATGGTCGACTTATGGACTAACTACCTTAGTTGCAAATGAGTAACCAATAAGTTGTACAAGTTGCCGATTGAGTGATTGACCTCATGTGGCACCAAACATCATATAAGCAACCACATCATAAAGCACATCGATGAAGTTCCGAGTATGCTAACAAATGAGAACAATCCCATTTCACCTTGCAACTATGATACAACTAGAAAACTTGTCCACAATGACTAAGGCCTCTAAATCTCACCAATTGCAAATGTCAAATGCACCCCCAAAACCAATTGCTCTTTGTAGTCACAAAACCCTTCATTTTCTTTTAGTGTGAAGATTTATCAATTAATCATCTTATATTTTATATTCAAAACACCCTTGCATTCAGGTCAAATGCCACTATTACATTAAAGTTATCATTTAATATAATTGATTCATATGTATAATTTTGATATTTTTTGTTTGTGAAAGAGTGCATTTTCTATTGACATTGTTTTTCTTTTAGAATTTTGGATGGAAAAATTTAAATTATTGTGATTTTTGAAAGTAAAAAATAAAAATAAAATTATATCAACTTTAACATATATTAGAATGATTTGAAATTTTTATCATAGACAAAGGTTAAAATGAGAAAGTAATTTTGTAGTTCAAATTCCTATACCATTTTAAAAAAAAAATACAAATGAAATATACAAAATATGGTGTAATTGGGATCCAAACACAAAGAACTTGCAATTGCAATAATTTTTTTAATTTTGGATTTAAATTTTTTTTTTAAATAGAATAGAAACAGAACATGTCAAGCTTTAAAATTACCATTTTTATTAAAATAAATTATTTTTGGTTATTTTAAAAGTTACAATCATGGTTGACTAAAGTACATCTACTTCTGAAATTTGTGGACATTTTAAGGGTTCATTGGTTGGTGACACAACCAGTCCAATCTTTTGACTTACTTACGTTTTCTTCTCATTAATTGTCCATATGCAGAATCTATTGATTTCCATGTGTTAAATGCGCTAATTTCCCAATCCCCCCAAAACTCAACCTTATATATTGAAATCCCCAATGTATTGAAACTTTCAGAAATTGCTCATTAACCCTTTAGTGTCTAAAAAGCCCAAATTGGGTCTCATATTTTTTTCAGCAACTTTAGAGATTTTATATGGGGATTTTTATTTATTTAAATAATTGTTTATTTAAACCAATGAATGCAATGTTCTTCACTCAAGATAATTATATAATAAAATTTTCCATTTAGATTATGCTTTCTACAAAACATTCAATCAAAGTCCACTACTTGAAATAGTGAATTCTTAGTACATAAAGGGTTAAGGATCCACTATGAGGATCCATAAAACTCATATGTAAGGTAGTAATACCCATAACTGTTAATTAAAGGGTTTGGGACATGATGTCTACTAATACACATCCAAAAAATTATCGGACCCTACTAGTATGAGAAAAACAAATCTTGTGCACTTTCAAATGTATTATTTGGACAATGTGAGAAAAAGTTGTGAATTTTGAAAGAGTCAACTATACATGCAACTAATACCAACACCAGGGTTTGATATAAATATGTACTACATCCTTGTAATCACATCTATTCACTTCCCAAGATTTTCCAAGATTTTAGAGGTGACAGTTATGGGTACACTAACGGTTACGGGTGCTGCTACTTACCAATTTACTGAGTTCAAATATGTTCTACCATTTGGAGAGTCACTAACTTAGCTTGAGCCCAACACATAAGATGGACACACTTGCGTCAGTATTGTTCAATGCTGTCATACTGGATCGCACTCCCTGTTTAATCGTAAATCATTTTCACAGATTGCAGAATCGATGCTTGCTTGGAACTCATGCAGAAACAGTGCTATTGAATTATCAGAAGGGATGCAGTTTGTCTACTATTAGGAAAGGAGAGAAGAGAGTGCAATCTCAATATTGGAAAATCATCATTTTCTTCAACAACTAACCTGAAAATTAATTATTATTAGATCAGAGGAACAGCAAAGGTCGGTGCAAGGCTTGTCTCGGAGCACACAACAGAAAGGAGCAGAATAGAAGATTCTTTTTCAATTTTCGGAATCAGGTCAGTGTTTAAAGAGAAGTGAAGGGATATTTCGTGACTTCAGCCTTCGCCATACCTTTTTGAAGAAGAATAACTGGAAGATGGTCAAGGTTCGTTATAGAAGCTGGCAAATTGAATGGCAAGTAACTATTTAGCAGCTCGCATGTGAGTCTTCTTCCAAGAGAAACCATCGTCTTGAAGATATAAAGACATGTCCTCGTGATGCGCCTTTGGAATGAACTTTGTACTTCAGTCGATTGGGATGTCGTGCTTACTAGGCAGTGCAACAGGGGTGGACCGAACCTGCAAGGGTTATAGGCTAATTACGTTCAGTAGCAAGCCCATCAGAATGGAGAATACCCAAGAGGAAGTCACAGAAAATAGTAGACATTGTAGTGGTTCAGGAGACAGTAATGAGGTAAGCCATCTTAATCGCGCCACAATTCTATTGAGACGATTTGAATGTGCCACTATGTACCAACTGTGAACATGCCAACTTTGAAATGTGCGCTTGTGGTACATAGTGGCACAAACCACATCCAGTTTGTGGTCCAAATAGGATGCCTTACCTTAAGGTCTTCAACCCTTAAGCGTTGCAACGTCCATATTGTGGACATGTAATACTTGAGTGTTGAAAAGACAACCTTCCTTCATGACCAATTTCATGAAAGTGCAGTAACTGATATTTCTGTACAAAGATATAAGCAAAAATGTGCAAAAATTCAAAAAAGGAGTGAGCTGAAGATATATGAAGGGAAGGGTTGCAGTATTACGAATCTCTTCTTCTTGCTCCGGTTGCTAGCGGAACTCATTGGTGAGGCAGTCCTTTCAGCTGCGAGTATTTCGGCCTTTTCTAATGCATTTTCGGACAGGCCGGGGGGTAACAGTGGCATCAGAGGAGATAATTTCTGCAAGATGCAGCTTAAGTTTCAATTCAAACAGTCAAATGGGTGGGATACTTGACTGAATTCATTGACCGAAAGTCGGCTAACTCTTCTGTGATCTTCAAGGAATATGGTACATATAAACTATTGCTACCCAGCATCTCTTAGCATTGCTATCCATAATCTTCAAATCTGGTGAATCCAAAAACAAAGTCCAAGTCACAAAAACATAGCCTCGTTTTCCGAGGCTATGTCACTTGTTGGGCAGCCCTTCAGAGGTTACGAGTTCAATAATTCTGATGAGTACCTTGATGGCAAGCTGCCGTTCATAAGCATTTATTAACGGTGTATACCAGCTCTCCAGTCTCAAGTGAGGCGGTCCTGGGTCCAAAACTGCTTTCTTCTTGGCCTCATACTGCCTGTGAACAAACTTGTCAAAACTCTGACTTTGAAGATTCTAGGAAAATCGCCCAGGCATACATCTTGCTAGTACCGTTAAACTAATTAAAATAGTTAAGTTCTATGTTATTGAAAGCTTAGATTGTGTTAAACAATGCATTTATCCATACCAAAACGGTGCTTTTCAGCCCGACTGTTAACGTACCCTACGCATAGGGTACACCATCGAAATCCGTACAAACACAAATCAAGCATTCTGTTTTGTTATTTACGGAGAATATATCCCACCTCTTTAACTCCTCCGCATTGTCTTTTGGAGGAACCGGAGCTTCAGTTTCGGCCTCATCAAGAGTTTCGTCTTCACTTGATCGACGCTCACTAACAATGCGAATAGGAGTACGAGCAGTAGAAAACACTCCATCTGGCACTTGTCTTACCAGAGGGTGGATCATATATGAAGGTTCCCGAGCTCTCCACGTAGATGGGTATTTCAAATCCCAGAGTTGATGCTGCCCAAATTGACCGACTCGGATTCCTACTGAGTTCCATAGCCGACTGGTACAAGAGAATCATGCAAGAAAACCATTACACACACTGACTCACAATTCTAAGAGTGAAAAGGTAGAGCCATTGAACATATTATTACTAGTGAGAGACAACATTGAGGGGATTTATTGATTGAGCTCTCCGTATAATGACATACACTGTGCCATATTGTGAGCAAGTGAGAAGCAAATTATCTTCATCTACAAAACACATGCTCACCTGCACAACGGCCCACTCAACGTCAATGCTGATATTTAGAGGGTGTCATTTGATACAATATGGCATGTGCTCGTTAAGACAGAAAATTGAAGATATAACTCACAAGTGGCTCATGGTGAGCTCGAAAATCGTAAAGCATTGGCGTTGAAGACTTCTCTGTGCTCTTCTTCTCAAAATGGCAGGTGGTCAAATCCCATGCCTTTACATAGCCCTTTCCATCAGCGGAAAACAGCATCTGGCACATTCCTCCATCAGAATTTCCACAGGCTCTAAGAAGTAAAGTTAAAAATCAAATAACATAAACACTAAAGCTTACATATATTACTTGGAACCCATACGCACATTCCACATTCAAAGAATAATGGCTACGAAGGAAGCTTACTGTGCATTTCGCATCTGCTGCAATCGGTCCAACTGTTCCCTTATTCTCAGTGAAAAGCTCATGCACCTGCATTTATTGCAATCGAGCAAGGCATCAAATCCATGAGTGAAGAAATTTTTACCATCACCGTGTCTGCTCAAAATGTGTGAATATATTGAATAAATCTAGATTTTGCACCTAATCTTCAATATAACTAAATTCAATTTAAGGACCAGACAAGGCTAATATATACCAGCTCTCCATCTTGCAAGCGAAAGAATCTTAGCCAACCATCCGCCACTGAGACCACCACTGATCTAGCCTTTCGAACCCCATATTTGAGCATTTACATCGTCAAGATCAATCACGTTAGTACGCGTGGGTAAACATAACCATGACCCAATCGACGATTGTACAGTGCGTCAGTGTGCAATTGCTTCCTTGGCAGTGAATAAATGGTCCGGATTCCAACCCAACCTCTACCATTCGCAACTGAGTACAGCATGGGACAAAGAGAATGTACCAATTCTCTGAGAAAAACTATATTGACGATGACTTTGTAGTCAGGTTCTTTGCGTTCATGATCAGGAGGTCTTAATGTCCGCATGATTACTCCGTCCATCTTCCATACTATCACCTACATCAAAGACACCAAGACACGTACACAAGCGAAAGGTAAGAGACATCGAAATATGTAATTCATGCACTCAACACGAGCAAATAGCTTACATACTTCACAGGATAGTTTGAACTGAACTGTGACGAGAAAATTATAGTTTATAAAATGTGACTCAAACAATCAAGAAGTATCTCACTTTCCCATCGCAACCTCCAGTACATATGGTGCTGGGTGCACAGAAGCATATGGCCGTAACATCATCGGTATGACCTCTCATATTCTTTTCAACATGTTCGATTTCCATCCAGACAGTGTCGGACCATTGACACACCTAGAAGACTCGCGCAAATCAAAATGTGAGAACTGAAGATCATTAATGTATCTAGAGGTTATGCTCCGCTGTATAAGCTTTCCTCAGTCGAACTGATTCTCTCAGTTTTTCAATGGATATCTAAAACTTTACTTTGGAGCATTGAATACCTTCTTATTCCAACCTCCTGCTGCCACGAAGTTAAGGCGAGCAACATTCATGCACAAGCAACAAGTTACCTCACACTGTTTCCCACAGTTCGAAGTTGTTAAAACCTTGTCTCCTTTGATGAATAATTCAAAGCAGAAGCCCAAGAAAGTACATCAATCAAATTTTTTAGAATCTCAAAAATATGATACAAAATCTATTGAGAGAAAGTCAGTCAATAGCAGAGTTGGAAGTTAACTACAAATGAGTAAATTTGCACGTACCTGTCCCCAGCCAACCAGTTCTTTTAGAACCTGACCATTATTGAAGTTCCAGAAACGCATACTACCATCCTGGGCTCCAATGAGCAACCTCCGCCATGAATGGTCAAATGCCATGCAGGTGATTTTTGTTTTCCTGCTCGAATTGCACATTTGAAGCCCAATTCAGGGCTTAACAGCAGCATGCAGAATTCTTTCAGGGGTACCATAGAATCTCAACTATAGATCTTAAATATAACTAGAATCAAACTCTCTTCTGTACAACATTTTGCAAAATTAATCCAGACATGGAATCTTTCAACAAAATATTGCCTACCTCTGAGTATCAGAAAATGTGAAGACATCTTCACCCGTATCTAGACTCCATACCATCACCAATGAATCGACCTCTCCAACCACAACCTACACGTTACAAGTTACTCAAATTCATCTTCAAAGTAAATCGAATAAATTGCTTGCTTGCTGAACCTCCAGTACAGATTCAACCCTTGTGATCAGAGTCCAAGACAGTGCCGTTAACAATACATCTTGGAACCCAGAATAATAAATGCCCCTACGACTTCGTGCGAAAAGAAAACCCTCACATGCCAGGGTAGCAACCTGACGAAACAGAGGATTGTATATCATTGCAGCAATCAATGCTGTTCGTGCCTCTCGTGCCCGTCGCTTATGCCACATCTCAAGTTTGTCACCCCCAGCCAACAGAACCTACACTACAAGAACAAGAAAATACGATTAAGAAAAGGAAAATAGTGAGTTATTGCATTTTCTTACCACCAGTTGACGAATTCCGTATTGTCTCACAATATAATCTTGAAAAAGTCCGTCATCCCTTGCTGAAATACAGATGAATCGACGTTGCTGAGAGGAAATATGAAGATGACAGGAACCTGTTTCACACTATCGTAGTATATAGTTACGCGCGAGGGCTCCCATTCCGTATTCTCAACAATAGTTTCCAAGCACCGGCTGCTTCGCATATCCCAAACCTTTATCTCGCAATCGGCAGATATGCTCACAATCTGGTTATCTATTTCATTGACTTGTACGTCCTGATACAAAGAATATTGGTTCTACATTCATTTCAACTTCCCTTCTTAGTCGATCACTTGAATAACTGGCTATTCCGAAGAACGATGGTCAAAGTGGACCAGACATAGGCTTACCGTCACCGAGGCTTCATGTCCATGAAGAGATCCCATCGTCTTTGCTGTGAATGGGTTCCAAATGTTGATGTACCGCTCCAAACCACAGGTGACGATGAAATTGTAACTTCTGCATTTCAGCATGTGCAGTACAGCACTAGGAACACGATCAGAAATGTCACCAAGCTAGAGCATCCAGAAGGAAAAGGAGACTAGGATTGACCTAAGAAATTCAGCGCACAAAACGTACGGCTCGTGAGCCTAATTTCCAACTGAAGCACTAACCCTGTCATCGTGTATGACTTATTCAGTGCCTTGGGGAGAGCAAACTCGAGTAAAAGAAGCACCTGCAGTAGTCACATGCGTATATACCATTTGCATGCTCCTTTCCTGACCATTTCAATTGCCGTTTCTCGAAATCAAGCATGTTCAAACAACTGTCCATGCCTGTAGTAATAAGTGAATTTGAATGCGACAGGTATTTGATCGAAGTCATCCAGTCATTATGCAACACCCATGGTATGTTTTCTGACATTCCTGGAGGCAACTTCTTCTCCGACACTCCGAAGCCTTCCCTTGGACGCTCTCTGTAAGGTTTCAAGATATTTTATCTTCCAAACATATATGGACAGCTGGCAAAGGTAAGTAGTTTATTAAGGTAGGGAAAAAGATAATCTTACTTATAAAACTACAACCAAAACCCGGATTGATCTAAAATCACATTTCCAATGAAAGAATCATTATTGATGAAGTCTCTAAGTGGGTTTTGCTACTCACCCGCCCCATTCATCATTGAATGTATATGTATGCAGGATTCCCAGTTCATCACCAAAGAGAAGTTTATCATTCTCAGCAACTCTCAACCATGTCGCACACATGGGTGCATTCTCCTACACAGTCGATAAGAAGACGAATTCATTCAGTGACAGGATACAGTAGATATTGTCAGCTCTGCAGAATATCGTACATACACCTTTGGAAACACTTTCACAGGACATTTTGTACTTGTCAGTCAACTTGCTGAATTGAAGCCCTTGTTAGAATGAAAAATAAGTGGAGTTCAATTACCAATGCTGTAATGCGGCCTAGGCAATCAAAGGACATCCTCCCTGTATCATAAAACGTAACACTGCCAAAGCAAACATGAGTATGCTCTCTCTCATGATCACACATTGAAATGGAACATGTAAACTCAACGATTTACTGTAAGCAATTTAGTGTGTTTAAGCGTATATCGTTGGAAAATGCTGGCAGAGTTTCTGGTTTCCTTTCTAACACAAGAATTACGATGTAGTACCGAGAATATAGAACAAATCACGTCATAGTAACTGCAAACCATTTACATGAGCCTATAATTCTATAGCCAGTAAAATTAACCATATAAATTTTACCTCCTATCTAAAGCAAAAACCGCCAAAGGTTGTTGTGCCATTACGACCATGTCTGTGATCCAAGCTGCAAGCCAGATATTGGTGTTCGTGAACAATAAGCTAATACCCTAGTACAATAAGACAAGATCAACACAACAGTATGCATTCTGACACGAAACATACAAAATTCTTATGTCAAAGAGACGTTAACATGAAATTCTAAAGGTTGACTAGTAAGCATAAGCCGCAGTTCAAAAGTACCAAGTAAAATTCAGGGCTAATTTAGAAACTTACCACCACTACCGTTCTGAATAGCCCGCACGGGTTTCAAAGTGTCCGCACTCCAAAGCTTAAGCATCCCTTCTTGCGTGGATGTTACATAGACGTTTAATTTTTCCAGAAGCATGATCTGCACGCTCAAGGAGACATGAAAATAGCTAAGCATAAAGATACGAACATCAGTTCGTGTTGGCTTTCCCTCTGGCCATTTGAACTAGTCGATCATTACTCTCCAGAGGGATAAATTTTTTGAAGTAAAATCAAGCTTAGGAAAAGTCAACACGAGCTCTACACGATCTCAATCATGAAACTTTCTGGTTTATGTACACTTTCTATGAGACGGACCTTTTCAATGACGTTCCCGGGCTGACCAATCTTTTCATTGCCTCCCTTTCTTTGTGGATCTGGGTTAAACCAGGTTTCCTCGTCTGCCGCTCTCTCCTCCTCGTCGGATGGCGCTGACTCAGAATCCTCGTAGTCACACCTCCCGAACTTCTTGCTTCCAAAGGTTGTTACTCTCACAAAAGTCGTATGCTCAGCTGCAGGCTCGTTCTCTTTTGCAATCTGTTAGTGGGAGAAGATTTATTTTTCCCCTATATATAATACCAAAGCAATAGTTAGAAGGAGCAGAATAAACTCGAGCTGTTACCTGCTGCGAAAGAAGATAGCTTGTAAAATCATCAAAACCAATTTCTCCTTTGCTATTGACATCAATTTTCATATAGAGATGCTTCAGTTGTTCTTCACTGCATTACCAGAGTGATTTGCAGAATCAATACCTGACTAAATGTCACCAAGTTATTTCCCTTACGACATTGCATTTCAACAGACATCTGCAATACTTCACAGAGAATTCTACTAATATGAATTTGCATCATTAAGTCACTAAATGACAAGGTTTAGCAAAGAACCTCATCAGTGCCGTGAGAGTTTTGATGGTCAGGCATGTGTTCATGAAGGTCTCCTGCAAAACCTCGAGTCAGTTTCCAACTGCTCGCTTCCAATTCTTTTCCAATATGCGTCGGCTTTGAGCCAAGAAAAGCAAGCAACTGAAAGGAGAAGTTAAATGCAGTTCACTTTCACTATAGTGCAGCGTCATACCTCATCCAGAAGGCCGTTCTCGTTCTCTTCGGCTGCTTTGAACACTTTCTTCAGCTCCACAAGGGCTTCAGCAGTCATTCCCATTTCTTTCCGGTCAGGCTGGCGTGAGAACCAAAATTCATTCAGTAAGCTTCAAAGAAGATGCAACATAACATGCCGTCAGAGCATGCCCAAGTTTTAAAAGATAATAAACAAGCATCTTCATTGGCGAGGGTTTGATTACCGGACGAATTGGCGGACCGCCTTCCTTGGCATGCTTAGCCTCCAATGTCCCCCCCTTTATGGACATCTGAATTTTGCTCACAGCTTCATTCACTTTCTCCTCTGGACTAATGTGCCGTGATTGCTGTGACAACCCACGAAGATATCAGCCAAGAAAGTTATGACACGCACGAAATATTCTCGTCCTCCGGTTTCTATTTCAATTAATAATTTGAAAGCTTTTCAATCTTTCCATGTGTACTTACAGATGAAAACAGAATAAAAAAAAAAACAGTCTAAGGCAATTAACAATGCAGTTGGAAAAAAACAAAGAAAGCAAGAACACTCCATTTCGGTAACACTTCTATTCCTCTGTTGCAGGAACAAATTAGGGTACACTTACAGCCCAACTCGACCGCCGGTTACCGCGGCGGACACCTGTGTCGTCCTTATCCCCCATCCCAGCGAAAATCTCAAGTGAAAAGATTGAATTTTATTGATAGAATGTAGTCCCGAACATTGTTCGATTCCCCGTCAAACACCTCAATTCATTGCTCTCTTGCGTAGCACTAAACTGCTCGATCTAGCTCTAGGTCATTGATCTTTCAACAAAAAATGCACATAACAATCGCCTCCGCATGCAACACAAAACTCCACAAAGCTCCGCTTATACATTCAAAATGTGTATTCAACACCCTGGCAATTCAATCAACACTAATTATGACCTCCTGCACATTGCCAAAAAATTTCCAGGGTTCTCTGAACCTCACTATATGCAGCATGCTATCAGAACTGGTTCAAAATTACAACAAGCACGATGTGGAATTCGAATTGAACATATATATATGGTGGATTACAATTGGAGTTTCGATTTCTGACTATAATTGAAGAAACTGCGGCAATTCTTTTGCGACTAATTTTACAAGATCATTGCGACCTCACTGTGCGCTCCTTTTTAGGATTCAATACATCATGGACGGATCGGTAATGCGCAACCATCCCACCCGAGACCGCAAACTGCAGCAATAAATCGGGTGCTCACGAAAGCCTCCGCAATGTGCCCACAATTTCTGATCTAACCATCATTGTTTTTTTCACGAGGACCCGATGCTCAGGGTCGCCAAAACAAATATTTGTAGAAATTAATGCCCCAATTGTTGGGATATTATTTTTTCATAAAAATAATAGTAGTAATTAAAAAAAACAAATCTTTCTATGTTCAAGCATATGTTGAATTACACTTGTCAACTTTAATTATTTGTTTGGAAAGGAATGCTGATCCTCACCACAAGGTAGTGAAGGTCCAATAGTATCTATTACATTTTGGTGAACGTAAATAGATGGATTCATCTATGGATGGTTAAAAAAAAGATTAAGAAAAACATTATGGAATTCCATCACCCATAGAACAAAATGATTGGTAAAATGGAGTTTGAAGAGCCACTTTACAACTCTTTGTACAAAATAAGAAAGGTGAATTAATGTATTAACTCTTGCAAATGGTCATGTAAACAACTATCGATGATGACTACTCACTAGAGTACTATCTACATCTTAAATGTCATGGTAGACAAATATAAAATATAAATGAATACCCAATTATTCATCCCCAAATGTACATATATATATATACTTTCTTTTTTTCTTTTTTTCTTTTTTTTTTTTCTTTTTTCTTTTTCAAGATTTACATTTCAAGCTATGACCGGAAACATATGCTTGGAGATGTAACTAAAATACCTACACGATATTTACTACGTGTAATGTTTTAAAATCCTTACAACTAATTTTTTACTGAGTAGATATATACAAAAGCCTTTGTGGGAACATGTCTATAGTAATAAAGGTCCAATAATATTTGGCAGTTGCTATTAGATGATTTCCCATTCATGAAGATTCAATTCATTATATGAATATTGTGCTTAATTACCTCTTATGGGACTCAATTTAGCACATTGTTTTTACTATATAGGTGGCATTCTATAGTTACTAATCTAGCACCTAACAATTGCAATTAAATTGCATTTAGTAGTGTGCTTTTTGGACCTGTTAATTTTTGGCGTGGGACATTAATTACACTCTCACCTGGCAATTTTATGAGCCTCACTATTCTAGTGTGGACATTATTACACTCTCACTTGGCAATTTTATGAGCCTCACTACTCTGGTGTAGACAAAATCTTGCCAGCCACCCCAGAGTCAAAAAATTGGATCCGGGATCTAGCCTCCACATGAAACATGAAACATAGTAGCTGGTTGCAGTGACATTCTGTGGACCAACTAGCTTGGTGGCAGTCAGAACTTCGTCCACAACTTGGTGGCGGTGGTTGCCTGCAATGACAACTTGGTGGCGGGGGTTGCCTGCAGTGACAACTTGGTGGCGGGGGTTGCCTGCAGTGACAACTTGGTGGCGGGGGTTGCCTGTAGTGACAACTTGGTGGAAGTCAGAACTTCGCATACTAGTTAGTAACTAATTAACCCAATGCGACTTCAATAACTGGGTGTTTTGATGTGCTGGCCTTATTTATGGTGCTTAAACACCAAGGCTGGCACAATTCAACACAATAAAGTCTCCTTTCAGCCTCAACTTGGATTCACCTGAGACTGGCCGAACTGTACCTCAGCTTAGATACAGTTGAAATTCAATTTCAGATGCTCACTAGTGGGATTCCTGCAAAGTACTGTAGCTCCTCTGCGGCTCTGCTCGCTCTTCACTTGCTGGAAGTTCAAGCATCTCTGGTCCTTTGCCTGCTCCTCGCTTGTTGGAAGTTCAAGCATCTTTGGTCCTTTGCCTACTCCTCGCTTGTTGGAAGTTCAAGCATCTCTGCTCGGGTGCCTCTTGTGCAACTGTGAACAGAAAAACTTGGCAAACAATGGCTTCTACACAGTCAACATCAAATAGTCAGGTTTTTTATTTGGATTCTATTTCATGTGGTATAGAGTATGGATTGTACTAAGGATTTTATGCTTTGTTTTCATTTGAGTTATTTTAGGTGAAAACGATAACAAGTGACCTTGGGCTTAAGACACCTCGCATGCGCATGAAAACATACTAATTGTTGGTTTTGTGTATGGGTGCAGGTGAGGCCCTGGTCCTCTTAAAATCACTTGGAACGAGCAAAATAGGATCTTTTTCCTAAACTCCTTAGTATCCTACTTTAGAAAAAAAGAACATGTATGGTGAGAATAGTTTCAATGTAAAATTATTTATGGATGTCTTGGGCTCTACACTACATCAACAATGTTGTAATGGTCTCTAATGGCACTTGAAGGTGTGGGTCATGAAAAATTGTTATTCATTGCTATTATTAGCATCTGATTTTGTCATGCTTTGTTGGTAATGTTTTATCAAGACCAACAAATGGTTATGCTTATATGTACTATTGAGAGAGAACTAGCTATGATGAAATTTTAGGTGAGGTGCAGTGAATTAGTTTGAAAAAATGAGTCAAGAACTAGCAATGCAGTTGATAAGATATATGCAGATCGATGCTCTTTTAGTAAAGAGATGTTCCAAAAGGTGCCTTTTTTTTCTTTTTTTTAAAAATTTTGTTGGATCTCTTAAGTTCTTTGTGACAAATATTAAAAAATACTTTTAAAACTACCAACAAACAAAACATTGTAAAAGTGGGGATGACATAAACCAATTTTCATTGATATTTTGGAATTTTTAAGAGTTCTAAAATCTTAATATGGATATACTAGAATGGTACCTGATCATATATAATCATGTATAAAAGAAATTGGGTAGAAAGGCAATATTAGTATGAGATTAGAGCATTCCACATCAAGATTGTTGGAGCTTATGCGAGGGCTTATGACAATGTAGCATTACGAGGCTTTCACACTCCATAATTCTTTTTCTTTTTATTCAAATTAGATCTAATGATTTGAGATTTGTGCTTTAGAAGTTAACTACAAACTTTAATAGATTTTAATCTTCTTCATAGAAAAGCTTTTAACCATGGAGATATTTATTTAAATATGTATATAGGACAACCTCATGGGCAACCTATACACCAAAATACTTTTAACTTCTACTTTTTGGTATTTGGCACGAGTTGAATCTAGATGTGCTATGAAATTTTCATAAAAAATTATGGAATTATGATGACAACAATTACACATGAAAGATTATAATGTTTCAACATGATGATGTTAAATTTTTCAAGGTAATTTGAATTCTTTCAATCCTCTTACTAGATGTCAAATCTAAAATTATAGTAACCAAAAATGTAATTAAAGGGCATAACATTTGTTAGAATAATCAAATTAAACCATTTCAAATTTTACTTCATAATTTTTGAAAATGAATTTGCAATATGATTTTTCCTCCTCACAAAGATCTAGTCTCAAATCTAGTGTATTTGACACATATCTTCAAGAGTTTTTAATCTTGAAATGTCAAAGCCTATGACCATGTAGACAAACTTCAAAATCCTCTACTCCAATTGTTCTATTTTGCCATTGAAAATGTACAAATTTTATAATTTAATTTTTCAAAGATGAAATAGCATGTCTTCTAAATAGTGTCCTGGGTAGTTCATTATAGATTTAAAGACAATGTGAGACCTATTATAGGGTACGTTTTAAATGTTGAAGCTAATAATTTAAAAATAGTCAAGTTACTATAGCATTACTTTTTTGGAGCCACAAGTATGGAAGCGTTGTGGATAGATAGTATCAAGGCTTTTTTTCATTTTTTATGAAGTGCCGAAGAGGTGATATAAAATGTTATAGTATTGCTCCAAATTTTAGCATTCATCCATGTATTAGGTAGGAAATATCACATTCATTTTGGATTCTTATCTCCTCATTTGTTCCAATTCAGATTTGTAGCAAAAAAATTTCAAGGACACACTGCATTAGTTATTGCTTGTGTAGGTTGTGTTCAATGGTAATTATAATATAGATGTTAAACTAATCAACCTTGAAACTACATATAAATTTTGGAATTACAATAGGAACATGTTTTTAAAATGCCTCAAATTTCAATTTGAACTAGCACAAGGTATAGGAAAATGGGCAAAAAATAGAAGTAGAAAAAATAGGGGTACATCTATTGTAAAATAATAGCTAAATAGCCCATAAATTAAAAAGTTATATATGGATTACAAGGTATAGTGAAGTACCTAAGTGCTTTTTGTAGTCTATATTGTCTAAAATAAGGCCTTGTTTATACTTTCGGCCAAATTGAAGGCTGGATGAAACTCTCCAAATTTTAATTAATAGAATCATTCAATTTTTTCCAAGTTCTGCCCAAGGGCTTTATACTAGGGCAGGATTGAAATCACAATTCATCCTATATATTGCCTCAAATGGCATGGTTTTGACACCAAACCTTCCAGCCCTAAGGGAGCAATCAGGACGTGGTTTTGGGTGGCTCCAGTTCCCATCTAGTGTTGGATTGGGGCCGGATTGGGCTCCTCTATTGGATTGTACAAATCTCCACCATCTACTAATGCAAAGTCTTTTGTTTTCTTTTTTTGGTGCATGCTTATTAATTGTGAGCTCAAGAAATTTCCTCCCATTTGCATTGTTGAAATTTTTTTGGAGTTCTATTATCAATATTTTAGTTTGGGAGCACTAGGGATGAGTGTGGGAATACTAGGGTAATGCGGAATTTCATTAAAATGGCGATTATTCTGTGACTTTGGCATTCTCACAGTTCAGATCAGGTGGTCTAAACTCTACTAGCATCCTAGATTTTTAAAATCTAAGAAATATGTAGATTTTTAAAACCGATTTGTTTGAAATCTATATCTTTCCTAGATTTAATACATCCAATAGTGGTACAGAGTTCACAAATGTAGGACACTAATAGATTTCAGACCGCCCAATTTGAACTGTGGGAACAACACACTGTGAAAATGGCACATGGAATATCGCCATTTTAATGAAATTCCCCATGGTAGAAGAAATATACAATAAAATAAACATTGTCTATAAAATTGTTCTTAATTGAACATGAGATGTTTATTTTTATTTGGTATTTGATACATGTTTATTTGGTAGAGTTGTTCTTAATTGAACATGAGATGTTGTTTTTTAGTACATACACAAATTACATGCTATAGGACAAACACAAATTTTGGTAAATTACATGCTTAATAATGAAATTTTTTGTACAAACACAAATCTATACATAAAAGTCATTGTTGAAGTTATGCTAGATTTTGACATTTGTGAGATGATATGTGTTTTCACCAATTCTCATGGTAGATACTTGAAAAAAGAATATGGTAAAGAAAGTTTATAGTTCTAGAAGTTTAGAACTAACAAAAGAAGTGAAAAAACAATATGTATTTCTTTTTTAAATAGAGAAAGGAAGAGAAAAGAAAAGGTTTGAATTTTTTTAAACTCTCTCATCTATTTTGAAATAGAAAAAACAAGAAGAAAAAGAACCTCCCTCCAAAAAAAATTCACTTTTTCTTTTATTTTTGAAATAAAAAAATAGGAAGAAATAATGCATGTGATATATTTTTTTAATCGAGAATTAGGAAAATACAAAAGCACTTTAATCAAAAATTTGGCCTTAGAATTAGGCCTAAATACTTTACATCTCCTTGGAGGACTCTAAAGAGATTGGGCAAGTTCATATGACCTCAATTTTTGGTGAAATTTTTCAAATTTTTTATGATATAATAGAAAAATTTACTAGCTTTGTGGGAATATAATTTTAATTTCAATTGGTACTCAAGAACAAAAGTTATGCCATTCTAAATACAATTTTCATGTCATTGGGCAAAAAAAGAAATTCACAAAAACTTAAAATATATTAAATTTGTTTTCTTATAGATCTTATTTTTGTCTACATGTGAAGTTTTGATTCAAATGTTTCATTTGGATTAGTGATGTGAAAGTTATGGACAATCATGTTTTTAGGGCAACCTAAGCATCTTTTCAAAAAAACAACTTATAGGATTCACTTCTAAATGCAATATTTATAATTTAAAAAATAATAATTGTCTAACAAGGTTACGTTTGCTTCCTAAAATAATCTCATTGTTGGGATTATTGTGTTCCAATCTCATCTTAGAGCTATTGACGATTAGCTTTTCTTTCAATCAAGAACCTACTTCTACTTAATAATTTTTTAAAGAATGAAATCAAGTATTTAAATTTTTTTTAAATTTCTAGACTTTCAATTCAATTCTTCAACACAAAAGTTTTTTAATTCAAAGTCCATAGTGCAAAAATATTCTGCAAATGGCAATCATAGTTATTTGATATTGCAAGCTAGTGTTTTACCACATGATTTTTAGACAAGTAAAGTACAAGATCCTATGGTTAGATTCTAATTTTTGTTTGTTTGTTTCCTTAAGTGAATGAAGCAGAAATGACACTTTTGAGTGGTTTTGGGCAGAAAAATGGCCTTGGTTCTTTAGGGATTAACTAGGATTGGAGTAATGAATTGGAAATTTGGCCTCAACACTTTACATTATTTAGGAGGGGTGAGCCTAGGATCTTGGGCCTATAAGCTTAAGTTATAAGCACCTATCATGGTTGTAGGATGTTTATGTCATAGGTGTTTATATTATAAGTACCTTCCATGATTATAAAGTATTTATGTTATACAAATGTATTTTATAAGCACCTTTCATAGTTATAGAATACCTACTTACATCTACCTAGGCTCAAAACTCAAGGCTCATAGGCCGTTTTTTAGGCTCACATGTTAGCATTGTTGCATTATTTAGGGTCAAAGTGATGAATTGAAGCCACATTAAAGGCAAATCGGGCCAGCCTTCCATCAAGCCTAAGAACCAGGCTCCATTGCAGTCCGGAGGTTTGAAGCCTGGACGGGGGCCCAGACCTCCGATCTGGTAGGGGAGGCTCCATTGGTTTCCTTGTACCAAAGGGGAAACACTACCTTTTTGGTCAGGCATTGAAAACACCAGGTTAATTTAGTTACCATCTGGGCTTGACAGCTCATGAATGAAGCAACCAAGTTCTTTTACCGGCCCCTCTTTGAACGGCTACCCCTTTTTTATTCAGCTTCCCATCAGGAATTCAGTTATTTTTTAAAATTAAAAAACATCTCTGGAAAATAGTCTGTAGTATGAATCCAACGGTGGTACTTTCATCAAATTCCAAGTTAAAGAACACCTTGTGGAATTTTTCAAAGTTAAGTGTAATTTATAACTTATTTTTCTAGGTTAATTGTGTACTTTAGGTGTAATTATTAACTTTGCATAAAGGGTATGGACAAAGTTATGGAGAAAAAGAAAATTAAGTTACAATGGAAACACATTACAAAATTAGCCCTTGAGATTATTGAATACCGTTGGGATTATTTGTTCTTAGAAATTTTAGTGTCAAAGGTAGATTATTAAGGATCCAGCAAGAACAATGTTCAGATGTATGGCAAAAAATGTGATTGAAGAACTTGACAAGGCTTATTACTTTGGCACAAACTTATTGCACATGAAGAAGGCTCTCTGCAGCCAGGTCACGAATTCACTACAGGAAGTAAATCAGTTTGTCTCGAATTCACTACAACGAGTAAATGAGTTTGTTTGCATTCTAAAAAGGGGATCCGACTTGCCCTCTTGCAATTCCGAATTGCAAGGACCGGAGCCTGGAGGTCAGGCCAGACCTCCAAACCGTATCTTGAGCTCAATGGAGCCCCCGGACCTCCGGAACCTGGAGGTCCGGAAGCCCAATGGAGCCTGCCATTAGCTCAGCTCTGAGAGCTAGTATAAACCGCCGGACGTTAACCCCCCCCCTCGAGCAAAAGCGGGGTGCTTGTCAAGCGCAGTGGTGGGGCCTGCTCCTCCTCCGTTCCCTCCCTCTGTTCCCTTCGCTCCCTACCTTGGCTCCTCTTCTCCCTCCCTCTCCTGCTCCCTTGCTTGACTCCTATCCTTTGGCTACAGATTTTTTTCAACCTCAACTTTGTGTATTTGTGTTTAATCCCTAATTGTCTAAAGTACCAAATTTTCACATTTCAAATATTGTGAAGTTAAATAAAACCTAACCAACTTTCTATTTTTAGTAGTTTACTAGCAGTTGGTGCTTGCTATGCTACACATTCATCATTAGAATTTTATAAGAATTTTTATGTATTAGATAGAATGCATAACAAAAATTTCAATAAATCTTCAAATAAAAATGACTAAAATCTTTGTATAATTTTTTTTTATAAGTAAGCATATATTGAAATATACAATAGAAATTTAATGAATGATGAATGAAACATATGCAATGGTAAATACTATAAAAGATACACATACATTAAAATGCATTAGAAATTTGACTCCATTGTTACAAAAAATGGCAACCCAAATTGAAGAATGAAAAGAAAAACTTATAAATCTCAAAAACTTTGTGAACAACTTAATTGTTGTGGAATCCAAAATTACTTCAATTGAATAAATTTCTCAAAATCATTCAGTAGTAGCAATAGAAAATTGAAATCATGAAAGCTCAAAGCTCACAAAAGCACAAAATCATAGAAGTGCAAAGAAGTGTAAAGCCAAGAGAAGCAATGGATTTGCTACCTCTATAATATCATCCTATGGATCCTCTTTAATATCACTTGAATTGCAATAACTATATTATTTTTATAATATCACCCTTTGTAAAAAGTGATATTACAAAAGTGATTGCAAATTGCTACTCTATTTTTGTAATATCACATTGTGTGAATATACAATTTCTATATATGCATGATTGAAAATATTTTTACAAAATATTTAAAATAATTATTTTAAAGACTTATTGAAATCATTATAATGCATTCTATTCAAATATATCAAAATTTTACTAATATGTGATACAATAAATGCGTAGTAGAGCAAGCACGAGCCCCTAGTATTAATAGTAGCATTTGTGATAATACAGAGGGAGTTATGATTTTAGTAGTATGATATTTTTGCAAAACTCTATTTGAAGTTTAATTTTAGCATTAAATTAAAAATCCGATTTAAAAAATGGATGATTATGATTTTTCTATTCAAGATTTTGTGCAAGGCTACCCATTGCAATCTTGACTTCATGTAGTATTGAGGGTTCTTGGAAATGAGCCTCAAATACTAGATTGTGAAAAAAAAATCACATAAGAAATTCATTCAAAAAAATTATAGAATAGATTTTGGAAAGCCATAAATTGATTGGGGTTGTGCATGTTGGGCCTTATAACCTCATATATTTTTGGGGTGACCAACTTTGTAGATTTCATATGTGAAAAGAAATTTGAAAGATTTTTGAACATATTGACTTTTTCAACATATTGACTACATGGACAAGTTATAGCGTATACATATTTCTTTTCTAAAAATGTTGAAATACAAAAGCCTTCACCATTTAGAAGCGCTAGTGAAGCCTACTTTTAAAGTTAAATTTTAGTACATTGAACTTGCAATTGGTAGTAAAAGTCATTTTATAATCTTAGAACAATGTACTTATACAAGTTAACCAAAGAATCCTATGGTTGAATTTGTTTAAAAAAATTATTGATGAAGACTATAACCATGCTTTTGGAATGAATGGTTATTTAAGAAGTATTTGAATGAAAATTTAAGTTAAACATTTGATGCAAAAGAAAACATTTAACCCCTAAATGCTTAAGGCTTGTTTTTAGCTTCTCGAGATTTGCTTTAAATTGAACAAAAGCCAACATTTTGGTAAGTTGAATCAATTTTTTTTGAATTGTAACCGTACAAATTCAAACTAGACATGTTAGAGATCACATAGGAAAAGAAAATTGATTCTTAAAGCTTTATTTAACTTCACAATATTTGAAACGCGAAAATTTGGTGCCTTGGATAATTAGGGGATAAAGACAAAGACACGAGGTTGAGGTTGAAGAAACCCTGGCCAAAGAATAGGAGTCAAGGAAGGGAGGGAGCAAGGGAGCAGGAGAGGGAGGGAGAAGAGGAGGAGCCAAGGGAGCGAGGGAACGGAGGAGGAGCACTGCACCTGACAGCCCCCCTTTTGCTCGAGGGGGGGTGTTTAACGTCCGGCGTATAAACCTGGCCTAATTCTAAATACAGACAGTGGTGGTCATCATCCCCAACCACCACTCAATCCGGCCAGTGGATCACTTAGCATCGCAAGATATTTTTGCACTGTTTCTCAAACTCAAACAAGGCGACTTTTCTGAAGAACCAACTTGCCATTGTCACAGTCTTGGACCGGAAGCCCGGAGCTCCTTAATTTTCCGCGATCAACTTTCAATTGTGGCGACCATGGCTTCCACAACTGAGACTCTCATTTTGGTAAGTTCCACACTCTTCTCACTTCCTGCAACTTCGTAATGTTGTCCAGCCTCCATATCCTTCAATCTGTTTGATCAATTGTCAAAACGAGCTCGATCGAAATTCATAAGCATCCTCATTCGGTGATCGAATTGAACGTTTGCAAGCTTGTAGGGAAATTAAATGAATGATGCTGTACTGTACTCAAGGTGAACTCGCACGTTTCTTTGGAATAACATTTGGAGTGTTTTTATTTATTAACGTGCGTACAGTACTTGGCGTTGCTGACGATCGAGGGGGTTCCTATTTGCATGTTCGATCTCATTTGTATACCGAGGACGGGTGCCAAATTCCGTTTGAAACCTGTGCGTAGATATAGATCGAACCATTTTGTAGCATGCAATTGTGATCGAGATCGAACTCACCCCGCCTTAGTTCCTCCTGTACACGAAAGTTTGGTTGTAACTTATGTTGAAACACCTTGATCGGAGGTTCTTCTGTTCTTAAAAACATTTCCTAGCGCGCAGTTGTGAGTGTAGTACGTATTCACCCTTAGCTTCTTCATTGTGGGTGTCAACCGAAAAGAACTCAAAAGTTTGGCTCTTGGTGTGGAGAGAAGCACTTGCTGTGCAGTTCTTGTCCAGACTCTCGCAGCTCCAGATTGTGCGCGAAAAGAATCTCTTGATCGATTCCTAGCCAGCCTACGGTGTTGCCTTTCAAGAATGTTGGAATCATGTAAAATACTGTTAGTAGTGGTGTCTGGTTTGTAATTTCAGAATTACACGCATGGACAATTTGTAATTTTTTTGAAAGTCCACTACTTTGCCAGTTTTTACGGTTCAAACTGGGTAGTTTGAAATGTTCAAATGTCCTATATTTCTAAAATCTATACCATTCTTAAATGTATGAATTCTACAATTGTCCTAAATGTCACTTTCAAACTAGGAATTCTGAAATCTATAATAGTTCTAGATTTTGAAATCTATAAAAGTTCAACATCTCTAAAATCTATATTTTTCATAGATGACACTTTTACAGTTAAGGCTGGGTAGTCCTGTGGGTAGTTTAAAAGTGGCACATAGAATACCGTCATTTTAACGAAATTCCCCATACTCTCAAATTGTTGTATGTTCAAGTCAAATTTGACACCTTGGTGTTGGAATAATTTAATTTTGGCATTTGGACAATTTAGTAGCTTGATTTGATTTACTTGGAGTTTAGCATGTTGCTCTTCTTCATTTTTTGACCAATTGATGAAATGAATTGATTTTTTCTATTCATATGTGATTGTGTTCCTTATTTCTAAATTCTTTTTTAGAATAATTTTGAATATTCAGAATTTTCAATAATAAAAATTTCTCAAATTTTCAGAAATATAGTTGTACAATTTTTCATATTATTAGACATGCTTCCATTTTTCCCTAATTATTTCCAAAATTGACCTACATATAGGACTTTTTTTAGGACATGGACTTTGAGAAACACTGATTGTTTTTAACCCTTAAATAACATTTCATGTCAAAGTGTCCCAAAAATTACAATTTTAATTATTTAAAAAAAAAAAATCTTGTAGCTACATTTTTTAGCCAAGCTTAAAAACATTTAAAATCAAGAACCATATGAAAATTCAAGTTTTGACTTTCAAAATGCCCATGGGACTTACAATGTCCTTTAAGGATTGATGCAAAGGAAGATTACCATTCATTGTTCTCTACAGGGAATATCAGAACTATATAGAGCATGTATTGTGTACAGAGAATGCAGCGCAAAGAGTCAGTCTGTATGGGAGGTGTTCTTCATTCTTGTAGCTTTGGGGATTCATGAACTCGAGATTGTTCACAAAAAAGAATTCTAGATTTCTTTGCGCACAATCTTGAGTTGAGGGCATCTCTTCAACTGTGTTGAGAGTCACGTAACAAAGTAGCCAGGGGTGTCAAAGCTGGTTTGAAATTTCAGAATTACATTCCAAAACTTTGTCAACAGCTTGTACTTTGGGGAAGATCTTGTACTCAATTTGGTATAAACCTGTAAAACAGAATCGCAAGATCTGATATGCAGGGAGATCATGCACGGTAGTTTCCCTTAGTGGGATTTATATTCAAGGCTTTTCAGATGATTTTGCACCAGGAGCAGGGAAATCCAGGATTTTAGATACACAATCTCCCTCAATTTCGAAAAACTGGCTGAATTCACAACAGACTTTGCCACTTTGCAGGACGCGTAGCCTGAAATTTAAAAATTCTGTACCAGTCCTACTTTCTGAAGCTGTGAGTGCATGAATGTTACAATTTCTGGTCCCAAGAATCACACCAAGTTAACGTCGATTTTCTTAAATTGGCGCATGAAATTGGTGTATTCCATTACTTCGGCACTTTCAGGCCGCGCGGCTTGAAACATAAACTTACACCTGACCTCGTTCGTAGAGCTTTGAGTAGCTTTGGGTCACAATTTCTGGCACAGGACCACGCCAGATGAACGACGTGCATTGACGATTTAAACGAAATTGACGTTCCTGCGAATGAATATTAATTTGCAGGGTGTGACTGTGGCGCTGCTGGTGATCCATGGAAGCATGTTGCTTCGGAGACGACAATGCAGCAAGTACCTGAACTTGCCGCCAGGTCCTCGAGCGCTGCCCATCGTGGGTTCGTTGCATTTGTTGGGCACGCATCCTCACCGCAGCTTGGCGGAGCTGGCTTCGCAGTATGGGCCGCTCATGTCCGTGTGGCTGGGGCAGCGGCTCTACATCGTGGCGAGCACGGCGGAGGCGGCGAAAGAGTTTCTCAAGCTCCAGGATGCCAACTTCGCCTTCCGCCCCCCGACCCAAGCTGCCGAAATCATTCTACCACACCCCATTTTTCTTTGAGGAAATCAGAAATTGGCAGTCCTCGAGGTGTAAAGCAAGAACGGAAATTTGGGAATCGAAGCTCGAAACCCTAATTTGTCAGTATTGGGGAATAGCTAGCGGTGCTTCATACAAAATCTTTGAGGGAGAGTTTTGTATAATTTTGCAGTTATTAGAGTTATTTGTAAAGTGTGTACAATGCAAGGCCACTAGTTGGAGTTTGGGAAAAATATGGGATAAAATTCTTTGGAGCACCAACCGATGGAGTTTGGTGTTGTGTTTCTTATGTACTATACTTAGATAAGCCTTTCTTTGACACCCGTTTACAAATACAAAATGAAATTTACAATTAACTCTATTAGAGTTCAATGTAAAGCTCGTCCCTAGTCTTAGTACATTATATGTCAATATGAACATTTCTAAAAAATTACAATGGTTATCAAATAGTGTTCACATCGACATTTGTATTGGAGTGTATAATTAGTATTGCAAAAACTAAGCATTATTATCAATGTGGTATTTCTTTTTAGAGCTATTGTGTGATGAATGCCACAATTTTTTTTGTGCCCAAAGTCTTGCCAATAAATGTAACAAAACTAGCAATTGTTGACTAATTTAATTCACTTATGATCATTCAGATATGGTGCTTCATGAAATGACACCTGCAATTCGACTCTTGCGAAAAATCCTTGTGACAGAGCTCATGTCCACAAGGCAATTAGAATCTTCTCGACATATACGAATGGAAGAAATGGCATCCACACTTTACAAAATAGCCAATGAGAATGGCCCTAGTTGTGTGAAGACACATGTGAGCTTCTTAAATATAAATATCATATCACGCATGATCTTCAACAAACGGTTGGGTATGAATGAACAAGAGAGCAACACTAAAACGATTCAGGTAGTGACATCTATTATGCTTTTTCAAAATTTGGTTAAGTTTCCAAATATGGCAAGATTGTTGTTAGTTTCACTCTTCCTTCCAACTCCTCTTTCAAGTCAATATCAATTCAATGCCAGTCTAATAAAACATGAAAAGTGTTTTTACTGCAAAATTTCAACTTTTGATAGCCATTGTTGGTAGAACATTTGAGATTGTCCAATAGTTTCTAGAGGAAATATACCTCTCATTTGGTTCATTTTGACATTTTACAATTTTTTCTTGATTGGATTTAGGAATTATTAGAGCTTGCAGAAGAAATGAAGACTTGTGTCAGTGCTATTTATATCGGAGACTTCTTCAATGTCCCAAAGTGGTTTGACCTTCAAAGGTTGAACAAGCAATTTCAAAAGCTTTGAGCTCACATGGACAAGTTCTACAAGAAGATGATTGATGAATACAAGGAAGATCAAAGGAAGAAGCCCTCCAAAGAAGGAAAGAAAACTCTCCTTGACATATTCTTGGAGCAGTTGGATTCCCCAGAGAACGGAGTTACCGACAAACATATTGAAGGAGTCCTTTTTGTAAGTAATTCCAAAATATAAATTTAGAATTTTAAATCTTGAGCTCTAATCCTAAACCTATTATTAGTGCTTTCAAAATAATGATCATTATTTAGACCTTGAGGTTAAGTTTACAACACACAAATATATATAGGTCAAACTTTGAATATTCATAACTTCTTCATATTATATATTATTTCAAAGTGATTGATACCTAAAAAAAAGATTTTAAATTGCATTGAAATCATCTTTCAATTACTAACAAGTCTATCAATAATTAAGCTATTCTAATTATTCTAATTGTTCAAACGTCTAATGGTTTAAACAACTGCTTTTAACATGTTGTTTTCTTAGAATTGCATAGTAATGCATTCACATTCTTAAATGAATCTTTTAAAGTTGAAAATTTTCATTCCCATTCAAGTGAATAAGAAATTCAAATGTTAAAAATATTTTCTATGATTTGTTAAAATACTTATTTTATGCTTCTAATGATGGAGCTTCATTTAACTCTCATTTGAAACTTGAAAGAGGATAGATAAATAATTTTGCCCCCTCCTTTTCATCCTTCCATTCCAATGCTGATTATATATTGCTTTTTTAATTTACTTTTAAATCCATTGTTACTTGAAATCATGAACACTCAAACTTGTGACAATTGAATACCTATAACAAATTTCTAAACTAACAATTACTTGAAACTAGGCACATTTGTGTGATATTGTGATGTAAACCCTAAACTTGCAATTGCTTGAAACCATATGCTCTTGCAAAAGATGTGACATAGACTCTAAGCCCTAAAATATCTAGTCCTAAAATTGCTTGAAGTTGTAAGATGAATGAGTTGTTGAGATGGATCCCTACATTGTTAGACCTAGGATTGTTTGAAGTCATGTATATGTGTGGATTGATGATTGAATTCTTATATTGGAACCCTTCATTGTTAGGATTTGATAGCAGGAGGGATAGATACAACAACAATTACAATTGAGTGGGCCATGGTGGAGGTTCTTCACAATCCAACAATACTAATGAAAGCAACTTCAGAGCTTGACTATGTGGTTGGCTTGAACCGTACCATGCAAGAATCTGACCTCCCTCACCTCAAATACCTCCATGCCATCGTCAAAGAGACACTCCGCTTGCATCTGCCCCTTCCATTATTCATCCCGCACTACAGCAAGGTTGCGACCAAAGCTTTTGGCTACGACATCCCTGCACAGACGCGCTTGTTTGTGAATGCATGGGCTATCGGGCACAACAACAATTGGAAGAAGCCTTTGGAGTTTGATCCGGAGAGGTTTCTTGAAGGAGGGAAGAATATAGCAACAGAGTTTTCAGGGCAACATTTTGAGCTTTTGCCGTTTGGTTCAGGGAGGAGACAATGTCCTGGGATGGGGTTGGCATCTGTGCAGGTGCATTTGCAAGTGGCAAGCTTACTACATGCGTTTGAGTGGGAAACACAAGAGTTGGAGTTGAAAGAAGCAGGGCCAAAAACGACTTTGTCAATGCAACAACCCTTGGTTGCAATGGCAAAAACGAGGTTGCCATTACATTTGTACAAAAGGTAGATGTACAAATAAGGAAGTTCTCCATACTTCAAGCATCTAAGACCCTAAACCTATGCAACATCCTTGCACTAATTACTAGATCTTCTTTCTAGAGTGTTCAAAATAGTATAGGGAATAGTAGAGAAGATGGTGAAAATATCATATCCTTAACTAGTTGAAAGGACATCTTTGGGGAAGATATTATGAGTAGTAGGCTTCTATTGTGGTGCTCTCATATTTCACTATACCTAGTAATCCATATATGTGTGTGTCAAAACTTTTTATTTTAGAGGTTATTTAGCTATTATTTCACAATATGGATACCCTAATTTTCCTCTACTTCTAATTTTTGCCCATTTTTCTATACTCTATAGTTGTTAAAACTAAAATTTGAAGCACTTAAACATGTCCTTATTGTAATTCAAAAAATTTATACTTAGTTTTAGGATTGATTAGTATAATATGTACACTCTATGAATACAACCTATTCAAACAATACATATATAGATATCACATATCAAACAATACATATATAGATATCACATATCAAACAATTCAAAAAAATAAATCATAAATGTACAATAGGAAGAAAAAATTGAAACTCCAACAAAAATTGAAACTCCAACAAGTAATATTATATTGGTTAAACCTAACTAATGCAATGTGTCCTTGAAATTTTTCTGCTACAAATCTGAATTAGAGCAAATGAAGAGATAAGAATCCAAAATGAATGTGATATTTTTCTATCTATCTAACACGTGGATGAATGCTAAAATTTGGAGCAATACTATAACATTTTATATCACCTCTTCGGCACCTCATAAAAAATGGAAAAAAAAGCCTTGATACTATCTATCCACAACGCTTCTATAAAGGTTTTATTTTCCACATATTAAAATACCAAGATGTATTGATCTCCATCTCCAAAACAATGAACTTTCTAATTCACCAAGTTGAAATGTTTTAAGCAAAATGTGACAATGACTTCATTCAAAATTTTAAAAGGTATTTAATTTCATGGCATTGTCAATTTCTTCACAATTGCTTGAGTTCCATAAAAAACTCTCCTTAAATGTACTATACAGTGACCTTGTTTACACCTTGTTTACACTTATCCATAAAGGTCTATAAGGCCATATTGAAAAAAATATTTTTGTTTACATAAGCTTTACAAGCCTATAACATTATATCCATTTTATTTTTAAATGGGCTTACAGATAATATAAAAGGGGTTAAGTATTGGAAAAAAGCATTCATGTTTAATAGAATTTGTAAATATTGACATTTAAAAGAAATTTACCAACGTGCTTAACCCCTAAAGCCCTGAGGGTGTTTTCTATCAAAAATCACTTAGAACTACCACTTCTGCTGCGTTCACCTAAGAAAATTAAAAAAATGTTTTTTCAAAATCCAACCATAGGTTCTTTTTTTTAACTTGTTTGAAAACATGTAGGAAGAATTTTATCAAATTTGATTGCATAGATTCTAAGATATTTGCATCCAAAGTGAGGAAAATAAGTTATTTTGCAACTTACTTGACTAGATTTTTTGGCTTTGAATCTTTTTAACTATAAATTTTTACATTGTTAACTTTGATTCTCTAAGTTTTCATATTGAATAGTTGAGTTGAGAATCTAAGTAAAAAAATTCAACAAAAAAACACTTAATTTCCACTCATTAAAAAATTGTTAAATAGAAGTAGGTTAAAGATTGAAGGAAAAACTAAATCATTAATAGCTTTAAGATGGAATTTACATACAATAATCCCAATGGTGAGATTGTTTTAGAAAGAAAACCTAACCATTTCTAAAGACTCTTTTGGAAAAATTATAAAAATTGCATTTACAAATGAATACTATAAGTTATTATTTCAATAAGATGCTTAGATTGCTCAAGAAACTAAGATTGTCCATAACTTTCTCATAACTAGTCCAAATGGAATGAATCAAAGCTTCAAATGTAGACAAAATATAAGATTTTAGGAAAATGAAATAAAATAAAATATTTTGACTTTTTCTGATTTTTTTGTGTTGACCATTGACTTTTGTTATTGGCTTATTGTGCTATAACTTTTTCTCCTAGGCACCGATTGAAACAAAAATTATATATTTACAAAGCTCTCGGCAAACTCCACAACCTCAAAAAATCTCAAAAACATTCACTACAAATTGAGACAATAGGAACCTATCTAGACCCAAATTGTCCTCTGAGATGACAAACGGTCCTTTAGGGGTTAATACCTTTAATGCATACAAATAGATATTTGCACAAAAACCACCTTTTGTCAAACTTATTGTCCTTATCAAATTGTTCATGACCAACTTTATCTCTTTTTAGGAGTACAAATGGAGTTTCACTTCTTTCTTCTCAAATTCCAACAATAATAATTCAAATACATTGTTTATAGATAAACCTTTCATAAGTTTATAACTATTTCAAAAACATATATAGACAAATCCATATATTGTGCACAATTAAATCATTGGAACTAAAAGCCTTGAAACACTTTAGAAAGTCCATGCAAAGTAATGGATTTTCTAGTTACAAATTCAAAATAGGTTGGAATTATAAACAAAATTGTATTCTATAATGAAACAATACAATTGTCTATATGAAGTGAAGGAGTGTCTTGATTTAATTAACTTCTCAATGCAATCCATTCCCACATTCTACATTTTACATTTTTTTGTCATTGATTTAGCTATTTTAATAAAATATATTTGAAAAAGGCCAAGAGAAAGACCTCACCTTCAAGAATAATATGAAGAGCTTTGATTCTACCCATCAAACACCATAAATATATAGTTGTTACCTAGAGTATGAAAACAAATGTTGGTGTTGTGGATGTTGCAATTATAACCTTCATCTTTGCATTAGACTTTCAAATATTTGTTTCAAGCATAAAATTTTAACATGTCATGCAATTTCACTTGAATATGTTGCACATTTAATTTACACCATACATGACATATTTTAATCATGACATTACAAGGTCAACAAAATTTAAATAGAAACACATACACAATAGTTTTAAGTTAGATATTATTGAAATAATTACATTCAATTGAATCTCGACAATATGAAGTTAAAATTGAATGCTTGAATGAATGATAGAAATCTATATTGAAAACTTCTTTAGGTTTCATTTATCAAATAATTAGCAAAAATGATTGAATTCTTGATTAATTTCAACTTATTATGATTTCACATTAATGGTAAAGAATATGCATTTTATTCTTCTTTATTTGTTGATCACTTTATCAAATATGTATTTAATGATTGCAACAAAGGTATCTATAGTTTTCAATCAACTTTTGCAAACCACATTGATTTTCAAAAATCACTTGAGAAGTAATTATTCAAAGTTGAAGTAATTCATACTATAGGTGGATGTAACCACATTGTTTTATTTTAGTATTTTTTAATTTACTCAAATTAATCTAATTTTGAATTTTGATTTTTGTAAATATGTCACACTTGTGATTTTAGGGGTTGGTAGCACAGTCAAGTCAAGTACCCCTATTGAGAATTTGAAGATAAAGTTTATAATGGATGTTTCCTTGATAAACTTTCAACAGTTGTAAGAAGAAATAGAAAAATAAATTAATTCTATGTTGTATAATATAGTTAGCAATTTAAAGTCCCTTCGACATTCATCATCTCATGCATGCATGGAATAAATTATTTTAAAGTTTTTTTTAGTGCACAACCATCTCATAGAATTATTGTACATTCAAAAAAATATATTTTATTTTTTAATATTATTTTATCATATTTAAAAAATTAGAATGTCAAATACTTACTTCAGATTTTGTATTTTTTTGTTCTCCAACTTTTAGAAATATTCTATGCTTGATCTTCCAAGTATAAATTTTTTTTAAAGGTCTCAACCTTATCCATAATTTATTGTATTTCAAAAATAAATTGTTTCCACTTTTGATTTACTCCAAAAAATTTATGCAGTTTGTCTTAAAATTGAAAGAAATAATAAACATCTTTCTTGCAATTATAAGTTTCATCCTTAAATTTTTTTTATGTAAGCAAAGAGGAGATTAGGGCTCTCTAATTGTTTTGAGCCAAATTTTATGTACCACATTAATGTCAAGTATTAAAGGTGACCGTCGAAAGCCAATCAAACCTTTTTTAAACAAAAAGTCCGTCTCTGATGACTAACAAGTGACGCATACAGCCAATAGTAGCGCTCCACATCGGAAAACCCTGGGAATCACCGGGTCACCGGGCAAGTCTCAAGCACAGTCGCCCTTTGTTTCATCGGGTAGACCTAAAAACCACCCGGGTCTTCTTTCCCCTGTTCTGAGCTTCTTCAGCTTCGAATTTTCGAACCTCCCCAAGATTCAAATTTCTATTGCAACGTGATTTAGGTTAGCAATTCCATCGCAGTGAGTGCGGCAATTGCATTGACAGTTTCGGTTTCTCTCGATGCGCTTGGGACTTGTCAGGGTCGATTTGGGGACTTGTAAGTGAATTTCTGTGGTTTCCATGAATCGACTAGAGTTTTGAAGGTTTCGGACAGACAGAAGAAGGATAAGAGCTCTAGTGAAGGCTAGAATCGAACTAGTAGCGTCTCCTTTGTTTGGAGTTTTCTTCTTCTCTATGATTCATCAACGATCAGCAATATTTGAGTTTCCTGGTAGATAAAAGATTTTGTAGCGTTTCCATTCATAGAAACCCTATTTGTCCTCTTTCATCGTCGCGCTTCCTTGAGGTCAGGGACTGGTATTTATCTTCTTCTGATTCCGAGGGTTTGTAGATTTGGGATCAAGCGATCGCCTCAGTGAGATTGTTGAGTACTATATTGAGATTTAGGATTTGTGAGGCGATTCTTGTTTCAGTGTAGGAAAAGGTTGGTATATAACTTCGTTGTAGGCATGGGAAAGGTTGAGAGCTATGCGCGTTGTGTAAGGTGGTTGCTCGCAGTGGTGTGTGTTTTGGAGTTGATTGTGATGGTCGCTCCATTGTCGGAAAATTCCGACCTGGAATCCATCAACATGACCTCGGGTGGCGTAGCGTGGGTGACAACAATGGATGTCGATGAACTTGAGCAACAAGAGGAGGAAATTGCTCTTGTTGATCAGGCAGAAGCTGACCAGGAATTCAGTTCCATGGAGTCTATTCTCCATTGGGCAATTGGTATGCCAACGAATCTGCACCTCTTGAATGCTGCTGACATATGATGCTCTCGTTGATTTTCTAACTCGAAAATCTTACTCTTTTTATAAGTAACAGTGATCGGGTTATGATTTAGTAGCTGTGTAGCGTGCTTTCATATCGTGTTGTTTGGTTTGATGGGATACGTGTGTCTAGCTATAGAAATACTATAGCTTGTGTAGTTTGGACTGATTGTTTGCGCATGTGTAGGCCACTATATTATCGTTTTTTCCTCCAGGTAGAGGCCCTCGTGTAGTATATTCGGTCTTTATAGGATTGATCGAGTATTTGGGCTTATAAGCGAATTCGGCTGGATTTTGCGAGTTGTGGATTCAATCAAGCATGCATAACTGAGGGTGCTATGGTGTTATTGCAACAGGGCATTCAGATCCAGAAAAGCTGAAGGTGGCAGCAAAAGTTGCGAATCGATTGTCTCCAGAGGAATTGGAGAATCGGCGTAGAGATATTAAGGTCTCTATCTTAGCTTTTCAATTCTACGGCGATTCATTTTTTGAGATTATATCAAGGCCATTTCAACTTGGCACATATTTGCAGTCACTTATTTAACGATTTCACCCGATGTGTTTTGAGGTTCAATTTTGGACATGTCACAACTTCGACAGGATTAGCGAATTTTGGAGCATGTCATGTAACTCGTCATCTTAGATCCCCTGGAAGGTTATTGCTAATGAAGCAGTGCTTGATGTGCGTTCAGGAATTGATGGAGAGACTACACGTACCCTCTGATGCAGAGCTTATGAAAATAGCCATCGCAGATCTTCATAACTCAACACTTTCAACTGAAGATCGACAACGAGCACTTCAAGAATTGCTTATTCTGGTGGAGCCAATTGACAATGCTAATGGTGAGTTTGTATGACCTTAAACCCTAAAGGACCACATTGAACCTCATGTTTTCTTAGCGGTTTTAAGTAGGTCATACAGGGAATTTTTTGGTTCATTTTTATTTTGTTATTGATGTTCTTCACTAATTCTAAGGACATGAAATTTGGTTTCATATGGGAATTATATTTTTCACAGTGTGATCAATCAAATTGTTCATTTTTGAAACCATGAATCCTTGATCCTTGAGGGTTTACGAGCTTCTTGACCTCCGTGTTTCCAAGTCAGAACTTGTAGGATTTTGTTGTTTAAGTGAACAGCATCCACGTTACTAACCTCCGTGGCTAAAGACGTGGCAGATTTGGACAAGCTCGGTGGGTTACAGCCTATCATTGCGGAGTTGGACAGTCCTGAGGAGGAGCTTCGTACAACCGCGGCTTGGGTACTTGGAAAGGCTTGTCAAAACAACTTGGTTGTACAAAAACAGGTCTGGTTGCGTTCTTATGATTTGCAGAATTTTGGAATCTTCCAAAACTAAACTTGGGACTAATTTGAGACTAGCTTCGAAGCATTGGAGTTTCTCGGATTTATAATGACATCCTGTTTCGGTTTGCAGATTTTGCAGCACAAAGGGTTGCCAAGGTTGATGGAGATGGTGGAATCAAGCTCTTCTGAGGAGGCTGTGAAAGCATTGTATGCTGTCTCAGCTGTGATCCGCAACTTCCCTCTAGCACAGGAAGAGTTTTACTTCGAGGGCGGCGCTGGGCTATTGGAGGTAAAATTTCGAAACACACCTTTGTCTCGCAAGGATAGGATGCCATACTCAATTTTTCAGGATGTTTCTTGCTTGCTCACTTTTACCCTCTAAAGGATACGAATTGCAAATTCTGGAAAAATTCAAGGTCAAATTTTACTGGCCATAACTTTCTCATCCAAGTCCTTGACGTTTCTGCGAACCTGCAGCAACTTATCTGAGGCATGTGAATCCTGAAGTCTAGAGTTTTTGACGAGCAATTTTGGAACTGCAGAGATTGTTTGTAGCATCCTCTGTGGATCTTCGACTGCGGAGGAAGTCGCTGTTTTTGCTAGCTGATTTGGCTGAGCAGAGTCGGCATTTGCGTGGAGGACGGCTCGATGCCGTTGTAAAGAAGTCAACAACTATTCCCGACTCGGTGAATTTGTTCAATGAAAGACTTCTGAAAGCTGTTGTGAATTTGATGGAAGCTTCAGATATGGATACTCAAGAGAAGGTCAGCTTCTGCTTTTTCAACCCCTTTGTGCCTGAAGTAGAAATAGAAAATCCACTTCGAAAGCTTCGTAAGTCCTTTCTACCATTGAAAGAGTTAGGGCATGGTTTCTTCTTTCTATTGGTATATTGTTCTACCTTTCTTGAAGCATCTATATAATTGATTGCAACTCCTGTAGATAAAGAAACACAAACTGTTTGACCACTTTATCATTTAGGGTTTAGAATGATGCTTTGTTTTCGTGTTAATTCTATTTGGAAGCTGTTTCATGCTCCCAGAGATGTGTTTGGTGTTTACTGTTTTATTCCTGGTCAGGCTTAATGCGTAAGTGCTCATTACGAGACTGCTTCTGATGTGCAGGCATTGATGGCTGTCAGGACCCTTAGCGAAGTTAGTGATACAATTCGGGAAACTTTAGTTAAAGAATGCAGAGTTGCAGACATCTTAGAGAAGATAAGGCTTCAACTGCATGAGCTTCAAGAGAATGAAGACCAAGCGGAATTCGCCAGGGATTTAGAGGTTTTGCGACTGGAAGTTGTCAATTCCTTCTCCAATTCTAAGGACCCTTCAAGCGCAGAGAGCTTCAGGGATGAATTGTAAATTATAAATAATAATATTATGATACAATCCATGTGATCACAGCATTTAAAATTTTACTTCCAAGCAATATACTGATTTCCGTTGGGTCCTTCACTCGTGGGTAGAGAGGCCACCCATTTACAATGCAAGTGCCATTGAAAAAGCATGCCCTTTAATAACTGAGTTCTTCTACTCCTAGAAAAGTCTACTTTCGGTCAAAGGTGAGTAATAATCACTTCTGATAAACCCTGCGACCACCATTCTCCACGACAGCCCAAATAAATCATTATTACTCTTACACGGTAGTAAAAATCACCTCGAAAAGTAAAGAGCCACGGAAAAGTTTCCTTCCTTTCCCTGTACTGAAAAACAGCTGCTTCTTATCAGCTATGTTCGTTTCTAAATTCGGAATAACGTCCAATGAAATGGAACGAATGTAGTGTACACAGATATTGGGTATTAATATGATTCGTCCTGTTCACTCTTTCTGCTCAATGCACTCATCCATGATCAGAATGCTGGTGAGTGGTGACCTATCAAAATCGAGTTTTCTCGAAGAGATCTAACAGCTTTCGTCACCTCTACAATCATTGGGCAGATCTTCGAGACCAAAGTGTCCTGGCCCTTACAATGGGTTAAGAAACTATGTGTCTGATGACCTGATCCAAAGTCTTTTTAGATACATCTAAGTCGGAAGGACGTTGAGATAATTTACAATAGTTGCTAAAAGAAGGCTCGAGTATGCAAAGTGCTATCAAAAATCATCCATTTCGTAGTTTAATTCGGTACTCCTGTTCAGCCCTTCGTAGAATCTGGCTACCACAGGAAGAACCTTGATCTTGGATGGATCGAAACCAACGAGACGCAGGCCCTGAAGAGACTTCACGCGAGAAAGAGCCACGTAGACCATGCCATGACCGAAGGCCTTGGAGAGATTGGTCTCCACACGGTCAAGTGTCATACCTTGGCACTTGTGTACACTGAGAGCCCAACCCAGCATCAGGGGAATCTGCGGACAGATACATAAGAACGGTCATGTAATCAGCTTTGAATTCTAGGTCCTGAGTCATAATTCCAAATGACGAAAACACCCCAGACGCCGGAAACCTAGTGATTCGGTCCTGAGCGCACAAAATGATTAATTATATACAGTAATCCGCCTGCACGAAATATATAACTCGGAAAGAAGTAATAATGAAGCTCATAAATGGCCTAAGATGGCACTGACCTGAACTCTCTTGGCAATTTCTTTGTCACCATCAAAGACACTCCAGCTTTCGGGCCCCACCAACCTCTCAAGACCATCACAAGCAAAGCGAATAATAGGCCATTGGCCAGGCGGGTCGCTTAATTTGGAAAACCTCAGGTACTCAGCAGCTGCAGGATCACCAGGTACAGAAAATCCAACCACTACACCCCTTGCTCCATTTACAAGCCCAACACCCATCTCAAGATTCTTTAAGAGTATCACCTGCACAGTTATGCAGAAACATGCAACTCTTCAGGAGTACAGTATAGCTTATGAAACAAGGAACTGGAAAATAGGATTTGCTATTTTTAGCTTCATATTCTTATCCCCATCTTCATGCAGGTGAGCACACCTATTTCTGACAATGATTCTAAAATCGAGAAGATCAATAATGGCCAGAACTTCAACCGAAAGAATAGTATAATTGAAGGTCTCATTGGAGATGGACGTCCCCATAAACAGATGCTAAACGATATCTAGAACTGATGCTAAAGTCTCTTTACTTCAAGGAGTTCAACCAGCCTACCAGTTCTGGGTTGTAGAACCAACAAATACCTGAGCTCCCACACAGAGATGTTGTACAGCAGCTGCTCGCAGGTTATCCAATTGCCTTAGGGCAAAATCGCTGTGTGCTTCATCTTTAGCTTTATATACAATCATATTCCCTCCTATGGATCTTAAGTTTTGATCGTTTTCCCGGTGGACATCCATTTGATGGGGATACAATCTTGTCATCTCAATTCCATTTGATGCACCCTCTGAAGGTCCTTGGCATTGCATTAGACGATGTAGAGTCGAAGAGGAACACACTCCACGACGGATCTCATTCAACATATTCACAAACTCCATATCTGATTGCCGGAAAACATGGGTTAACTCCACTTGCACGTCAAAACTTTTGTGCCAGCAGTCGGCCTGAAATGCGAAGTACTTCTGAGGATTACTGGGCTTTACAGGTTCCAGCTGGAAGAAGTCACCAGTGACAATCAGCTGAAGACCTCCCCACACCTGACCTGGGCCCTTGGCTCTCCCCTTCAAACTTCTTGCGATGTATTCAAGCTTGTCAAAAAGCTCGCCATCTATCATACTGATCTCATCGATGATAAGAGCCCGTGCTTTATTCCACCGAGTCTTAACTTCCCTCTTCTTCTTTATCTTCATGCACAAATTTATAATTGTCAGTTTAAGCTACCACAAGTATAGTGTATATCACGACGATGAAGACCATAATTACTTAGGAGGTGCCCACACTATAAGTGTAGACAAAAATAAGGCATAACAGTAAGAGTTTGGATGAACTACAAGGAGAGCACAGCGAATACATGTCAACATTCAATGCAAAGGCGTGATGTAGGCCTGAAAATAAAAAAAAGCGTACAAGATTCAAACGACCTCAAGGTTAGCATGATAGGAAAAAATGTAAAGTGGATGAGTGGGCCAGTTCCACTTCTTCAACAAAACCAACGATTATTGATATTTCCTCTGCTAACCTTTTCTGTAAGTTGCTCTTTGGTCTCATTGACACCGATCCCAACTCCTGAAAATGAATGAAGTGTTGTTCCTCCGATTGCACATGCTGCTAATCCCGTCGATGCAGTCACAAAGACGGCCTCCTCTCCATGGATTCCACGTAGTATCTGCAATGCATCCTCCACAATAAAGGATTTTCCTGTTCCAGCGGATCCAGTAACAAAGACGGACTTCCGCTGTGCAATAGCCTTCAGAACTTCCATCTGCTGCTTAGAAGGCACCGGCTTTTCCTTCGGTAGTGGTGTAGGCAATGTAATCCGGGGCTCCTCTAAAACCAACCCAACAACATCGTCCAGAAATGAGATACCGTATCTGTGAAGTATGGAAGGCGAACTTTGTAGGTGAATTTTGAAGAGATCGCTTTAACTAACGTCATCTCCAAAATGCAGAAACATATAGATGAGCAGCCTAATCTTGTCGTGCAAAGATATAACTGAAGACATCGAGTTTGAAATTAACCAGTAACGGCATTTGAATTCGGCAGATCCATTCGGCGCATTGGCAGGTGCAGCGACCGAGGTTCTTGAAACCGATTGGAGTTTGATGAACCGTACCCTGCATAATAATGGCATATGAGAAAAGCAAACGAGGAATATCGGAGATCCAGAGGTCCCCGCATTTGTATGTATCCAAACGGGCAACAATCTGTCTGAAACCTACCCAAAAAATCATTCAATCCTCGCATTTGTATTCAATTTCAATACCTGGAATTTGATTTTCGGAACGTGTCACATTTGGTGATGTCTTTGGACTTTTAAATATCTGCCAGAACTCGAGCTCAGATGAAGGTTTGAAGTGATCGGAGGACGCAGTCATTTGTATGCCAAAGCTGCTCCCAGGAGCTGGCCTCTTCCGAACCGACTTCCACTCTCCTACAACCTCTGTTGGCACATGCGCGGAATTCTGCTGGAGACCTGATGACCGTGAAACATCCTGTGTATCCCGATCAAAATCCGCGTCCCAACACCCCTGATTTCGGTTGGGTACAACCCTCATGTTTCCATCCGAGCTTGCACGACTACTTGGATCATTGATTCTGTCGTCCCAGCGAACATCAGCATCTCGTGATGTGGAATGGGAACTCGGTCCAGAGCTTGGAGGATCGTGGTATTCCTGGTTCGGAAGTCGAAAATGCTCCCACCTCTCTGACGATGGTCCTGACCTCCACCCCTGGCTCGTATTGGTGCTCGCTACTACCTTGAAATCTCCAGTCCATGATCTGCTTCCTAGCTCAGCTGGAGCCGGATTGGCCTGTTGTGGTATAGCCGTGGTGTTGTCGGGAAATTGAGTTTGTTGCAGTTTCTTCGCTTGCAGACGCGCCAACGCCAGCTGCTTCTGTTGCATCATGCGAGACTTCTGCACTTCTGAGAGACCACGCTGAACTTGCGACTTTGACTCCGTAAATTCATCGTCGTCGTCAAGTACGATGACACCCCTCATGGCTACGTAAATCGAAGGCACAGCGGGTCCCCAGGAATAGGGCGGCAATTACTTGGTTTTGATCAGAATCTATCGGAAATAAGAAGTTCGAGTTCACGTTGCACATATGTCACCTAGCTGTGCAAAGAATTCAAGTTCTCGTAGGCAATGTCGGATGAGCATAATACTTCAGTCTAGATATCACGCAATCAAAGAGTAGACACTGTCACCCAAAGTCACTCTTCCAATGTACCAACAAAAAAACCTAACCAAATCAGGAACCTCCCAAAATCCTGCACTAGTATCTCAAACGGTAACAGTTCCACTTCCGTTACAAATCCACGACGCACGAAAAAATTTGCATGTCAGTTTCCTCCGAAATCCTCAATACCGGCAGCACAACCCCCACAAGCCAGAACAATCCTGTAAAACAAATCCTACAACACGCTACATCTCTCTGGCGCCATGGCTACTCGGATTTCCATACAAGGATATAACGTCGGCCACAATCTCAAGCACATCGCGGAACCCTCTCAATCGTGTCACAGGTCGTCAAATTCTGAAATCTCAGAGTCTACTCAAATACATAGCCGAACCTCTCAATCGTATCACAGGTCGTCAAATTCTGAAATCTCAGCCCTACTCAAACACCTGCATCACAAAATCCGAGCGCGGCGTCTTCCATTGCGGCAATTGCAAAACCTTTGCGCTTGGAAAATCGGTCTCGAGAAACCCTAAGAAAGGAATGGGATGGAAGAGCGGGGAGTGCGAGACTGTGCTGAGTTGATATTCTCTATGGAAAAACTGGCGGGAGTTTGGGGCAGTTTGAAAGACCTACTGGCTATAGGCGGTAACTTTCGCCACCTCGGATTCCTTCTGGGTACCTCAGCTTCTCATCCACTTCACATCCAGCATTCATCACGGATAGTGAAACTGTGAGGTAACTACGCCTAAAATCGCACAAATAAGCAATTAATGTGGTTCCCATTATTATATTGAATTAATTGTAGGTGGCTCCCATTACTATATTGAATTTTTTATGTGGGTTGAAAAAGGGATTTTAGATTTTCTTAAACTGCATTTTTTTGATATTGTATGAAGGAACTATGAATATTCAAAGTATTGGAAATAGGTGTTTTTAAAATTGCCCATAGATTCTCATAAATAGTGGGAGTATATTTTAGGGAAGAGTTTAGAGTGGTCAATTTTAGAAAGTGATCAAAATAAGGTGTTGCTTCCTAAGTGCTCAATTGACAATATATGGTCAATTTGAAATTTCAAGCTCATTTCAGTGTGGGCATTTAAATTCCCTTGATCATTTAAAAAAAATTATGGGCAATTTTGAAGATTAAATATTGGAAACTTTCATTTTTCATTGAAAAAGATAAATGTTTCAATTTTGAAAAGTCCTCAAACGCATATATGTACCATTAGTGAAGAATAAAGCTTGCCAATTTTATTTCATTTATTGGCTTTGAACAAACATTAGAGAGGATTTGAGACCTCTAAAAGATTGTTTTGAAGCTATTCTTCTTGTTGTAAACCATTATAGTATTGTCAAATTATTAAATAATTAATTTAAAATTTTAAAATTTTAAAATTTTAATTTAAAAAAAAATACATATTATTATCGATAGTGGCACATTCACGGCCATATCAAACTCTTGATTTGGCACTGTTCCCATGTTCCCCATAGTCTAGGAACTCACGGTTTTAAAAAAGAATCATAAATCTTCTAATATTGCCAATTTCACTTGATTTGAAATTTAAAAAATTATAAATATCCATTTGCTTTGAAAAATGGTCCCAATAGAAAGAATAAAGTATTTTCATGATTTTCACAGTTGAAAATTTAAACAAAAAAGTATTGATTTGTAGTTATTTATAATTTCTACTTATAAAAAAATTGCATTTCAACAATAACAAGGTAGATTGCATAATGAGTTTGATAGCTCTTTATTTGAACTTAAGGTTTTTGGAAGTACATTTTAGTTGTTCATGTCACCTCCAATCCTCCAAAACTCTTGTATACAAAATTCTAAAACATTATAGGAAGGAACAACATACTAAAAATAGGATTAAAAGTTATTTTATTTTTCTTGTTATAATCTCACGACTCCTATACAATTTCACGTTGAAAATTGGAATACACCAATAAGCAAGCACTTTAACCCTTAAAGGATGATGGGGTGACCTAGGAAATCATCAATTTTCACAATTGTGTGAAGCATTGGCTTAAAAAATTGCAAAAGTACTCATTGAAAGTCAAAGTACTATAGAAGATCTCCCCTTTCCACACAAAATTTATGAAAATGAATAGTTGCACTTCTATCCTACATAGAGAGATCTTTTGTCATCCATTGGACGCCAAACGTTGCATGGACATCTAAGGGTTAAACATTTGTACAATCTGATTTTGAAAAAAACAAACAATTTGCTTCATTGGGGATACTATAAGCCCATGGGTTTTTTTTCATAAGAAAAAACACACTTCAAAAGGCTTGGGCATTTAGGGGTTAAAGTGTAGGAAGACATTGCAAAGTCTATATTTAATCTATGTGCTTCCAATTTTGGGTTCTCTAAAACAATTTTTTTAAATGATCACTTCAAGATTACCATTCTAATAATATAGAAAATTGGTTGTTATGGACATTGTATTTTTTTAGGCAATTTTTTTGCTCGAAAGTGATATAAGGTAAAATAGCCCATTGTGGTCAAAATGATGAGTTTGACATCATCTTGTTGCTAAATTTTTTTGCTTTTTTTCCCACATTAGTACAAGTATGAGATACAACAAGTGAAATTGAAATTATATTTCTTTGACAAAGTATGACTTTGCTAAGAATTTTTGAAGTGTTCATGCATCATGGCCCAAAAGAGTCTATAGACTACCTCATAACCAACAAAATCTGAATCCATAATGCTCATCTTACTATCTAATGCAGTTACAATATTTCCTATCATGGAAGGCCTAAAAAGTCAATTTTTACAATGAATTTCACACTAAAAAGTTACAAGTTCCTAATGAGGTCATTGTTCACTTCATTACTATTATATAAGACATGTATTGTGGCCTACATTTGACATACTGATAAAAACCCACAATGGAGTCATTTCCTAAGTGACTGCAGTGGATCATTTAACCACAATGGGATGTTTTATCTTAGTCTGAAAGGGTCAAAATTAATATAGAATAGGAATTACCCAAAAGAAAACATTGTTTTGGACTCATGGAATACATTCCCATGACATGATAATAAATCAATAATGGGGGCTTTTTGCTTATGAGAAAGTGGGAGCTCCAAATATTGTAGCTTTTTAGCCAGCTAATGATTACGTGCAAATTTTAGTAAATACTTTCTTAGGGATCCATAAGTTAATTTAATCTCCAAAGAAAAATGGCTTAGATTGATTAACAATGCTATGGATCATCATTTATTAATAGTCAATAAAAACTTATTGGAATTTAATGATGTTTTTTTTGGAAATTAGAAGAATTAGCACCTCAATGGTAAATTATATTGTGATACACGTTCAATGACTTCTTCCAATTGGTTCTTTTATTCATGATTTATTATGCATTCTTTCCTCATTGATGCTCATTGTGTATGTAATGATATTTAGGAAAAGTTGATAATGGGATGCTCATATCTTAATACATTGTGAATTAGAAAAAAAAACGAATTTTGAAACTACAAGATAAAAGAATCAAAGTTCTAAGAAAACTTCAAATATTGCATAAAGAGAAACAACAATTGGAGTTGATACGTGAATAGCTAGTTGAATATGAGAATATAGGATAATTACTAGTGTTGTTCAAAAATACTCTTTCAACACTAACTCAATCCAAATACTCAAGGTGATAAGAGAATAGAGGGGGGCTTAATAAGTGTAGTAAGGCTTCACACATCACACATCATCTTTTTTTATTAAACTCAAACCTCTTTACAATGTCCTTGTCTTATACAACCAAATGTCTATAGACATTCAAATAAAATTTGTGGATCAACTCTAGGGCTAATGCACATTCTCTAAGATTATACATTATGCAAGTCAAATAGTTGTTTTTAAAACTCCTATAATTGCTTACAAATTTCTGAAATTTTAAACACCACTTGAAGATATGACGGCCCTTACTAGTGAGGTAAAGACCATTTGAATCAAAGGCTGACTTTATATCATAGTTTACTTCACAATGGCGTATGTAATTCCCGTAATGCTTTCAAAACTTGGTGCACATTGCAATGGAATCTTGTACATACAAATTCCTAATTTAAGTTGATCCCGTAATGCTTTCAAAACTTGGTGCACATTGCAATGGAATCTTCTATATACAAATTCTTAATTTAAGTTGATTTTTGAAAAAGGGATCAAAGTTGGGATTCTCTCTATCCCATCTCCACTCAATCAATTATTCTAAGCTTACTCTATATACAAACAATCAATCATTCTAAGTTATGGCTTAAATAGTAGAACTATCTCCAACAAACTCTTCATTCACGGTGGTTAAAAAACAAACATTCCTCTTCTTTTTCTTCTTCTCATTTTAAGTTTACTGGTTGCAACAGTGTGCTCACGTTCATGTTATGTGCTACATAACCAAATGAGACCATCAGTCTCTATTCGATTGTATGACATATCAAACTACATCCACAACTATCTAAAAGTTAGAATGGGGTTATTAGTCTAAAGCACTTTCCAACCGCATTGCTTCATGTGGCAATGAAAGTGACGAAACAAGAGAGATTTAAGCATAACTGGAAAGTAGAAAGCTCTAAACCCTGAAACCCTGAACGGGAGTTGCAGGCTCTCACCGGGCGATGGCGATGGCCTTTTATGTGTTGCGGCACTTGGCACTCACAAAGCTCCCTGCGACCCAGTTGGTCGGGGGCGTGACATTGACGTCGCAGATGGCGTGCAGCCACATCCAGAAGGAGGTATAGCTGCCGATATGCGCCCTTGCCCGCGTGTCGATCTTCACTTGCACAGTAACGAATTGCTGGTTGATTTCGCTCCGCATCGTGTTGCCCACGATGTTGTTCACCACCACGTTCGAAGCGGACGTCGTGACCGAGACGGTGTTGCTGCTCCGACGACCGACGCGGAAGCCGCTTATGCTGCTGTGGCCGATGTCCACGCCCAGGAAGAGCGTCTGCAAGTTGAACTTGGAGTACTCCATGCTCATCTTGCGGTTAGGGTTTCGCGCTCGCAGGCCGTAGATGAACTCAGCGTTGATGGCGGAGGTGTCCGTCAAGCTCTCGGACGTGCCGAGGACTTGCAGCGTGGGTACGTTGGCGGCCACGATTTCGTAGTGGGTGGCGTGAGGGCGCAGGATGAGGTAGGCGATGAGCGTGGCGATGCCGAGTACGAGGATGGCGAAAATTAGCAAGGTGCAGATGAGCACGCAGCAACTAGCGATGAGCCTCCGAGTGTCATAGTGTCGGGAGTAAATGCCTTCGTAGTCACCTTTGCGTTCGAACGGAATCCACGCCATCTCCCCTTAATGTATGCCCGCAGTCACGAAAGTAGGAAGCGTGTGATAACAAAAATCCTCGAGCTTATAAAGAATTCTCTCTTTGTCAATCGGAAAATCCCTCACATGCTTCGCTCGCTGCAAAATCGATCTTAATTGCATAGACGATATCGATGCTATTGAGTATAAGAAATTGGACTACGTCATTCCGTTTGTAATCGAGCACAAATTAGACTTCTATTCCAACACAACTGCATAGTTAGGTAAGCGTCTTCTATGAACAGTACCACCGACTAAGAATACCGCTAATTTCAAGCCACCACATCACGAGGAAGTTAATATAGTTTCATGCATGCGAACTTTTTTCAAGCTCTACGAAATGGAGAATCTGGTGCACAGAGTGTTAGAGCGAAGTAACCAGGTGCCCACCCACAGCTAGTTCAGGAGCCGTTGCCAAGGTACCTTGCCGTTGCCGTCGGATTTATGTGTCTTTGCAAGTTGCAAGGTACGGGACGAAGTGGAGATATTTCAGCATTTCATGAATGGGGTTCCCTGCACGCCTCTGTACCAGTAACGTATATCACAAGATGAACGTCGGGGTGGAATCAGCGTCGTACGATCCTTCACAACAGTACCCGAGGTAATTCAGTAGACGGCAACTATGTTAGAGGTCTTGAAGGGTGGAGAAAGCTTCCCTTCACGGTGGAGTTTCTAGGATTTGGTGTGGTTTTGCTCAACTTGCGTGGTGTGGCCCCAACTGTGTGCAACTAGCGTGCTATTCATCCGTCTAAGGTAGTGCATGTGTGACTCGACAACCCTACGAGGTCAGTGCTTTTATCTCTACAGTGCCCTTCCGTTCACAATACTGCAACAAACTTCATGGGATTGATAGGGAGGTGGATGCGACGTGAGCTCAAATCATGAACTGTGTGATCGGAGCTGCAAGGAGGTCCCGAATGAGGTTATTCTGGCTCATGTTGACCTGATTGAATTTTATCTGGGGTAGAGAAATCCACAAGTCCAACGACATCCTTGGAAAAGAGGTAAAATGTAACGGAGTATCTTTGAGATAATTCTCTGACTCGTCAACCCTTCAAAAGAGGGAGGAAAGGGATTTTGAAAGTGACTAGATACCCACATGTCCTTCAGCATCTCTTTGGTACTCAGTAGTCTGAACCAAGGGAAGACCATGGGAAGTACGGCAATACTCAAATGCATCCCATCACTCTGTTTTTAATGTGATCTGAGAGATTAACCTTGTAATTCGTCGTCATGATATCCGCGTTGCATTGATTAACGTTTATTTGATTGCGCGCTTTGGCATACCAAACAACAGAACACCGCCCAATTGCGCTGGAATTTTCGGTACATCTTGCACTGTGTGCGTTATTTAGTGCTTGCAGACAGCTTTGTTGAATGGTAGACAGGATGGATCAATTTCAACGTTGCTCGTCGGAACTGTGGAGACAGATTTCGGGTTAGGATGCTGTGGTACATGTCATTTCGTAGTCGGGTTTCTCATGCATGATATGGGTAGTAAGCTTAGATGTTGATCACGACGTCGTCTTACTCTGAATTGGACAGCCAGATAAACGTTCGGACTACTATTTGGAACTGTGACAAGCTGACTGTGAAAACTGTCATCGATATCTGGCGGAGTTTCGTCGTGCTTGCATTGTTAGTGTTAAGAGTGAGGAATTAGGGAACGGCAATCAGGGGCGAGGTTATCAAACATTATGTACAAATCAATGTTACTAATAACTTTCTTGAATAGGTAACTCAACACTGGAAAAGGAATACAGACTGCTTTCTGGGACAATCCTGAGCTCAACTCAGATAGCGGGCACCAAAAGCTACAATTAACTAGCTACTATACAAGAATTATAGATGGTTTTCACCCATTGACAGTCACTTTTTAGTGGCCACTCTGTATCAAACTTATCGAGTCTTCTTTTTAGTTGGTATGTACGGAGTACAATGGAGAAAGGTGAGTTTTCACAATTGGTAATATTAGGTACTGGTCAAGCAAACAAAGGTTGGTCCAGGGCGTCACTGCAGTATATTCATGAGTATAATGTGTGAGTCACGATGAACAGACTCTTAATTCATGTCTACCTAAAGAATAGGTTGGAGTTATAGATTATATATTGATTTCATCTCAAGTAGCTAGGTGACTTGGTATGTGTTAACTTGAAAATATTTTTTTCATGGCTCTGATGGTCATGTACTATAAAGCCAGTGCAAATGCCACTTTTCATCTTGCTATCTTATTTGATTTTTTAAAGTTTGATTTTGGGTATTTATTCTAGATGCCAAATTCAAGTGTAGAATCTTGAAAGTGTAGAATCTTGAAGATCATGTTGCGCTTGTCTCTACGCTCAAATTCTGAACTCTTGATTAAATAACAATAAAAAAATATTTAGGTTTTGAAATATTCAACACTGCACTTAAGAATAAATTTTTACCGTTCCATCTCATTGGTTGCATGTCTGGTAAAGCAGATTTTTTTTATTAGGTTGAAAGTACAACGAAGAAAAGTCTCAAGGATTGGGTTCTGATCCTCCTCTCAACCATTGAGACTCCGCCACATCCATCAGCTTCAAAATCCTGCATTGTGGTGACACCGAAACCGAGCTCGATAAACTTTGATTTGGTCAGAAGTGCAAATTACAGTAACCAATCACGTGGGTTATTTTGGTGCAGGCATCAGCATGAATCATAGGAAAATTCGAGTTCTATACGTTAAATTGTCATATTGGTACGCAATTCCAATGTCTCATCCTCAACTAGGGCAGCATGGCTGGTCCTAGGCATGCTGCAACAGTAGCCTACAAGCGATGGCTCTTGCTCACTTCAGCAAAACCTATCACATCACAAAACTACCACTGGTTCTGCTCTCAATTGCTTTCCTGTCCTAGAGAATTTCAAAACTTACATACTGTATATCTCCTGATGCGCTTTTGTTACTAATATACAAGTGCCCCGTCAGAATGACAGGGAACAGAGCACACCCAAAGGCTTCATGGATGAACCTGAGGGGGCTTTGTTGTGAAGCCTTGAACAAACATTCAAGCTCTTAAGGTACGCTTGTGTCCATGAAAAATTGAAATTATAATATCTGTCTGCAGGTTGTGTTGTGCTCTGTTCTGTCATTAAGGGAAGTTGGCGGTGCGCCGGAGATGCTCCAGCACTGGTGCCAGCCCAAACTGGTTCACTGCTACCAACGCCCGGCGAAAGCCCTCACCGTAAATGGGAGAGGCGTCTGTGGCAATCTGGTGGAGGTAAAACTCCCCCAGACGCTTTTGAGTGGGCGTCAGGATCCCTTTCCCACTTGTGGAGGCTTGATTCTCCGCTCTCCGAAGCTCGGCTGACAACCAGATGTGGGACATCACTTGGCATATGCCCTCTTCGACATCAGGGCGCATACGAGGAAACCCTCCTGAAAAACATGGTGAAGGGTTCCATCAAACCATTATCAGATTTGGAGTACAGAAAATTGGAAGCATCGGACATCGCCCTGAAGCATTTGTGACACATTCTACAAGCTCTGTTTGGCAACACTGAGAACCAACAAGATGAGGAATACGTTGTCATAATCTCAAAGAGTAAGATTCTCTTGAAGGTAGTAGCAAACAGCCATTTGAAAAGAGGAGCTCGTTTGTAAGTCATAACCATTTCCCTTTTTTTCATTTTCAATTTTGACATTTAGTCCACCATATCAAAACCACTCTCTTCTTTCTTCACCATCAATCTACCAAGATTGTGGGATTCTCATTGACATCATACTAGATAAATTGAATGAAGCGGATGATTTTGAAACTTATTATCCTATCGCCAGCTAGTGTGTTTAGACTTGGATCAACTACCATTAGCCCTCTCATTGTCACAAAGCTGGAAATGACTCATTTAACTTAAGTTAGAGAGAAAAAAAGGCCTGAAAATAGATCGCACCTGCCAACCGCAGCCAGGCATGCATAAGCTCATGAGCTAATATAGATCCTGTAAGCAGCCTGCAATACACCAATTCCCCAACGCTGATCAGAGGAAGTCTCACCACAAAAATGGTCTCACAAGCTCGTTCCTATTTTCAAGTCTACCAGAACCTGTAAACTATCCTACAGATTGCAGTGTGCGCGAGGGTGAGTCTAATTTGCAGATTATTCTCTGGATCACAAAAACAGAGCGACCATATAGAGATCTTCACATCTTGTACTGTACATTGGCAGTAACAGAATTAGGTACCTGGGAAGCCCATAGAGAACAAGGATGGCTGTGACTTCACAGTGACGCACAAGCTTCTGCGGCTCCGTCCACATATTAAAAGGACCCCGGGAGAATCTAGAGGTCTTCCCCCCAAATACCTGTTTGCCAGTTGCAAAAATGCCCAGATCTTCAGAAACTTCACACCAACCAAAACTAACCACGCTACACTTACAATCTTCGTGAGATTATAAACAGTAACCACAGTAAACCAAACCATGTTTGGCAGAAGCTCACGAGCTTCAGTTTTCATTTAGCTTCTCTAAAATGGGTCTGTTGAACAAACTTCTTGAAATCTCCAGTAATTTCAGCAAACTCATGGAATTCTGACCTTCATCCCTATGTTTTGCATTTCATTCCTATTCTCTGGGCCCCCAAAATGGAGGGTTAGATGGGGCAAGTTCTAGCGCATTCTTCCTGCAAAACTCTTCGTCTTTCATTCTTCCTGTTCAATGCTCCATGAATTAGGGTTTCAACAAGTTTGAAGTGACCATTTCTCCATTCATAGAGATGGGTAAATAGGAGACGCGAAGTACAACCGTGACTCCCACTAAAGCCACATGAAGTCAATTTCGTTAAATTGGCGGTTTAGCAATACTCTGGTCCCTTTCAGAACGCGCATTCATAAACATAAATCCACACCTATCCTAGTCACAGTTTTTGGCGCAGGAATCGTGCCAATTTAACGAAATTGAGTATGGCATTGTGTTGCTGATACAGCACAGCACGTAAGAAAATTTTGCAGACTGACCGTCGTGATGGTTTGTTCCTCTGAAAGGCAAAGCCCCCGCGTCTCCGAAGTATGCATTCCCTCTTTCTCTCCCTCGCGTGCTTCGTTCAGCGCCTCGCGAGCCACCAAGAGCATGGAAACTTCCTGGTCAATCATCATCCCCACGTTCTTGTAGAATTTCAGGATTTCGCGGTACAGGGGTTGGCATTCCTTGGTATCCACGATCGCCGTCTCCAAACACTCCAGGCACAGCTTGCGTCCATCTTCCAGGGCTGGATACTGCACTCCAGCTGTCTGCAACCCCAAATCAACCAATCAACCTCAGTGGAGCACATTTTCGTAGAGGTGACAATCAAGCATTGAGAGCATACTTACATCTCATAATTGTATAAATTCTGCTTCGAAATTAGACCCAATCACTAAGGCAATCAATGATGGTATGTCTGGAAGTTTGAACATAGTCTACTTGGTCATCCATGAACTTAGACAATATGTAGGACGCGGCTTCTGTTGTGGATGTTTTCATCCACAACCAAGTGGGCTATGCTAAATGAGGGAAGCATTACATATAGGCCTTGTTCATCACTCCCACAGAGATTGTTGTCTAGTTCGCAGAGCTTTGTCAATTATTGGACATCATCCTGTCCTCCTCTCCAGTTTTGCATAGCTTTGTTATGTACTAGACAACTGGACACGGGTCGATAGGCCTAAGTCAAGTATGGGACATAATCTTCTCTTCCAAACTAGATGAAGACTGTCAATATCTTGGAGATCTACAACTCCTTCAAAAATGTGGAGAGGATGGAGTCATAAATCTACACCACCCTCCCTCTTTCCAATCACATTCACCATGTGGCAATGAAAGTGATAGGAGTGGGTATGGAAATTAAAAAATGCTTGAAATGTCATTCTCTGCTTTCTCATTACCGATTCCAATTCTTAGTCTAAACCACAGCGCAAGATTTAAGGTACTGGACATCAGGATTAGGGTTTCTAATGCGATCTTTACCTCAATGCGATCACAACTACAGCACCGAGGCGTGCCATCCCTCTCGTGTCGGGGACAATACTTTTGGTTCCAGAAGGGATGAGATCGATACTCTATCAATCCTTGCGCATTCGTTGGAATCTGCACAAAAACGTCATATTCGTTAAAATGACCACATTTCAAGAGATACACTTTCCAGGCGCCACTAGATCTATACAAGTTCTTATTTTTAAAGCCCTTAGAACTAGAATATCACAGTTCTGGCGCTCAGAAACACTCCGATTCAACGAATTTAACGAACTCCATCAAACACTCAGACGAATTCAACCCGAATTGATATGTGAAGATTGCGCAAACAGATGGATCCCGTCACTTACGAATTGGCAGCAAACTTCGCACTTGGGGTGGAAGATCTCCTTGTAGCAATCGCGGTGGTAGGCATCCCCTCCCTGCACCGAAAACTCGCGGTCGGCAATAGGTTTGCTGCAGAGCTTGCACCGGAAACAATGGGGATGCCAATTCTTCCCCATGCAGCTCAAGAAGCGACCATAGCCAAGCGGTTCATTACACCCCGCGCAGCCTTCCGTCGCGCTCGGTCTACTGGTTCCACGAGCACTCTTGAGAAAAAGTGGAAGACAAAGCAACAAAGGACATAAACCAGAGTTAGACAAGAGTTCAATGAAACGGTGCCAATACTTCACTTACTTGATTCCTGGCGGACGCAGCGTCGGCCGCTGAGCACGGTACTCGAGGTCTAGACTCTCCTGCAAGGCTCTCGCTAGCTCCTCATCCGCACTCGTGTCTGGCGGAGGTTTCCTTCTTCCTGTACCAACAATTCTCACAGTCAATAGATGCAAGTTGGAAGTCGTCACCCTCACACAAGTGAAAACTGATCATCATGCTTAGAGATTGAACTCTCATGTTAATCTTGTCAATGGCGGAGACTAACATGCTTGTAAAATAGAAAACCGAAAGAAGCTGAGATTGCAAAGTCCCCAGCTGCAATTTCGCCTTCTTCTCCTATTGATCCTCAATTCCATTCCAACGATAGAAGCGCTCAAAGTTGAACATTGTTTGGGGACAGACGTAGAATCAGGAGCCTCCGCTGCGAGATGCGACTAGTAGGGACATCTTGAACTGAGGGTGAAAATGTATACAGAAGGGGGTTCCCGATTTTACATTCTAACCCATCGTTTTCCTCCGCAACTACTCTGAAACCACTAATTAGGTCATCACCCAAGGATCAAATTCGCCACCGACACCACTTGAATTTCCATTGCGATGCTAGCCTAACCCTAATTCAAACAAGCAGGACCTAGTACACCACTTACTCTCCTCTTCTTCCGACAGAGCCAACGCAAGAGCGAGATCCGAGGCTTCTGTGCCGGCGATAGCGTCCTGCGGATGCGAAGCTCTCTCGTGGTTGTAAATCGGCCGGTCGTTCGTGTTGCTCGGCGGGCGCTCGTCGATTTCGTAGGGTTGCCGATGATCATACGACGACGGCGGCCTATCGTCGGTTTCGTAGTAATTGTAAGAAGTCGCAGATTCAAAACTTCGTGGATCCTGCCACAAATTATGTCTCTCACTAATCAGGCAAAAACTTAGAATTTGTGAGTCGTTGCAAAGCCAAATTCAATTTCAAGGGAGCGTGGATCCTGCCACAATTATGTCTCACAACTAATCAGAGGAGTTCCAAAACAAATTAGAAATTGCGAATTGTGACAAGTGCGTGTTAGAATTGCACCTGGAAGATGTTGGAACCCGGCCAGCCATCCGAAGTGGTCCGACGGGGGATGTTAGTGTACCCCGGATACTCATCCCCTTCGTGGTAGCGATAACTAGAAGAGCCCGGAGTGCCGAAAATCTTGTCGAACCACGCCATTTCTCGGGATACAATCCTGTCTCTAGCTAGTAGAATTCAATTGTCGGTGGCAACTTCAATTCGAAGGATTCCCTTTCTTCCAAGTTACCATACCGACACGGTTGCATTCAAGGAAATTCTCAACAGATCGACGCCCAAGCAGTCGTGCACAACCCCAACTTCAGTAGGTGTCTCTCAAGCAGCCAGGATTCCAAAACTCTGATTCTCCATTGCCGGCCGGCACTCACACACGGAGAACCGAAATCTAAAACTTCAAGCTTTGGGTTTGGAAATTCTTGCACCTTTTACCAACCTCACGAGGTTCCAATTTCGCACTAGGATTGAATTTCGGGAAAACTGGTGAGGGAGTGACGAAATTGGAGAACTTCGGTTAGTCGAGAAAATGGGGGAGGTCGATCAAGGACAATGCTGGAGCTTTTCACGAGATCGACGAAGGCGAGCCGGTGGTTGAGGAGCATAGTGGGCCAGCAAGGGCGGAACTGGTCAGAGATCGGGAATCTACGACTATATGTAGATTTCAGGGCCAGCGGCCGCAATTTCAATAGGATGCAAGAGGATGGTTCATACTGCTAAGGGAAGTAACTGCGAGCTCCACCAAAATTGCTTCAATATGTACAGTGGGGTACAGCTCAATTACGAATTCTTGCATTCACAGTGAAAAAAAAGTTCACTGCTGCCCACTTTGACGCCCTCCCGAGGGCTGAAAAATTAATATTTTCTCACGAATTTTTTTTTACAAGATCCTCTTTATGCTAATAACATATGTGCCAAATTTCAAGTCCAAAAAATTTATACAAAAAAAGATATTCAAACATGTACCAACATGTGTTGTTCAAAAAAAAAATTCACTAATACCAACTTTGACACCCTCCCAAAAATTGAAAAAAAAAGTTTTGGCCTTGAAATTTTTGGTGTAAGATAAACTTAGTGAAACTAACTAATGTGCAAAATTTCAAGTTCAAAAAAATTTCCCACAAAGAGTAGTTCAACTTCTACCAATTGATAGGTGTAGCCATGAGAAACAATTTCACTATGGCCCAACTTTGACACCCTCCCAAGGGCAAAAAAATTGTTTATGTACCATGAAATTTTTGGCATGAGATCACCTCTATGTTGGTAATATGTGTGTGAAATTTCAAGGCCAAAAGATTTACTTAAAAAAAGATATATTCAAAATCTACCAGCATGTGTTGTTATGGAAAAAAAATTCATAACTACACATGTTGGTAGAAGTTGAACTACTCTTTGTGGGAAATTTTTTTGAACTTGAAATTTTGCACATTAGTTAGTTTCACTAAGTTTATCTTACACCAAAAATTTCAAGGCCAAAACTTTTTTTTTCAATTTTTGGGAGGGTGACAAAGTTGGTATTAGTGAAATTTTTTTTTGAACAACACATGTTGGTACATGTTTGAATATCTTTTTTTGTATAAATTTTTTGGACTTGAAATTTGGCACATATGTTATTAGCATAAAGAGGATCTTGTAAAAAAAATTAGTGAGAAAATATTAATTTTTCAGCCCTCGGGAAGGCGTCAAAGTGGGCAGCAGTGAACTTTTTTTTCACTGTGAATGCAAGAATTCGTAATCGAGCTGTACCCCACTGTACATTCTTTGTAAATTTCGGAATCTAAATTTACGATAGTTGTATTTTTCTTATGAGGCTTGCACCACATGATTGACTAAGAAAAAATTAGATTTCGGTTTTGAAATGAAGTTGGAGAATGGTGGGCACCCCAAAATGTGTCACTAATCCTAAACTGCCATCTTCATTCTACTATATCTCTAGAATCAATTATGTGGCTATGTGAAAGAAACGTTTTTAGAACCAAATTTTGTTCCTTCATAACATTTGCATACAATATTCAAATGTCGTGTTCTTTGGTGCATTGGGAATCTCATTTTACTTGTCAAAAAAGAAATCTGAAAATTTAAACAATTTATTATTAGTAATAAAACACAGTAGCAATAAGTGACAATTTGGGAGATGACTACCTTATATATCATGAAGCAATCGAGTAAGGGGTGCAATCTAATTTGATTTTCAAAATTTTCTTGGGTGTATTTATAGATGACTTTGTTTTTTGCAATACAAAACTATAACCATGGCCATTGAGTGATGCCAAAATTTTTTGAAGGACTATCATACTTTGACCACGATTGGAGATTTGTATGAGAAAATAACTTTGTTATTTGCAACATATGATGGTAGAAATCTCTTCACTGAGAAATTGGTGACTTTCTAATAAAGAAGATTCTGCAAAAACAAATATGCAAAAATTTATTTTTTAATGTATTTTGGCAAGTTGTACTTCCTACCTCTAAACTTTGATTTTTCAAAAGTGCATACTTCTTTGAATTTGCACTCAACTAATGATATGAAGTTAATCCCTAAAGAACCAAAGAGCCCACTTTGTGAGAACTTGGTCAAGTTCTATTGACTTCATAATTTGGAAATTTTGCATGAATTTTTTAGGATGGATGGTACTCATTATAATCTACAAGTGAACCTTTTTTTTCATATTGTTCCAATAAATATTACAAAAATTAAAAGGATTTCTTCAATTTCAATATCAAATCAAGCAAAAAAATTATATATACTAAATCTTAATTTATTTTTGAATTGTATAGATTAATACCTTTTAAAAAACATTTGAACTTTTCAATTTGAAATAGTGAGGTAAAAGTTATGAGGAGTTTTATTTTGCAGGCAAAGAAGGTAGAAAAAACATATAAAGTTGTCTTTTGCTCTCAATTTTGAAAAAAATTAAATAAGATTAAAAATAAAGATACTAATTGTTTATTAGAACATTCACACCATTGTAATTAACAATTCTCAAATTCTTCCAAAAGTTGTTAGCATATTAGTTTTATCTTTCATTCAGATAATACCTTTTACTTTATAATTTTTTTAAAAGGAATATAAAAGTCTTTTTGGTTAAACATTTTTACATATATTTTCAATCCATCTTTCAAAATATTCACTAAAATGTATAGTTGTAGGACATTTTTTTTAAATGTTGAAAGATAAAACTTCACCTTTTGAAAGGACTAAAAAACTTACATTTTAAAGTTTAAAAGCATTGAACTTGCAATCAATGAAGATGTTCACTCTAAAATTTTGGGATAATGTACTTGAACAAGTTAACCAAAGGCCCCATAGTTGGATTTGTTAAAAACTAAATATTGATGAAGATTTTGACCTTGCTTTAGGGACAAATATTTTGAAGAAATTTCAGGCTTCTAAACATGGAAGAATTTTAGGGGTTAATGAAGTCTAGTATGTACTCCAATTTGAAAAATTAAAAAATTCCTAGGGTTATATATTTTATATTAGTATAGTCTATTAATTTTCTTAATTTTAAAATGTTATAGAATTCACTTTTACATTGTAATATTTTTTACTACAATATATACTTATGATAAATTTTTAGGCATTTTAAAATTGTTTTCCTATTTGATGTGAGTCTTATTCACCTTTTTTTTTTCCAAAATTCACAATAATTTCAAATTTTCACAAAATTTTATAACATGTGAAAGGCACATGATTTCATCTTTAGAAAAATCCAATGTATATATCTAGAAAAAAAATGGAGCATGCAAGGTGAAGGAATTTGAAGTTTGTCTTTCAAGGGTTAAAGTAATTGCATCTAATTGCCACTTGGTTATAAAACCCAATTCCTACTAACTTTCAATTCCATATAACTAATATAAGAAAAATATCTTCCAAATTTTGACCTTGTAAGACTTATTTCTTTAAGAATTTTCTAACAAATTTGTTAAGTCTTGAAGAAATATTCTAAATTTCAACTTCAAGAACCAAATTTTTTATTTTTGAAAATTCTTCTTTGTGTTTTTTTATTGTTTCACATATAATTGATTAAAAAATATTGGAGGTGAATTTTTAAAATTAAATTGCAAAAATATATAGGAAATATTCAAATGCTCATCTTCATTTTACAATAACAATAAAACACCAAGTTACTAAGGAAAAAAATATCTACAAACAATATAGAATCTAAATCTTTTTTGACTTCCAATAATAAGATCCAAGAAAAAGTAGACAATTTAATATTATGAATCATTCTAAAGTACTTATTTGGGTGGTTTTAGTTGTAATTACCATGGAGCTAGAATTTTGAGGATGAAATCATATGCTCTTTTAGACATAATAAATTCATTTTGTTAATACCACTTTTAACATTGCACTTCTAACATCACACTCCTAACATCAAGTGTGAATATATCTTACACTAAACTCACTTTTAATAATCCTCAATGCAATGTCTAACTCTAGTTTTGGATAGAAAATAAGAAAGTAAAATATTTAATAGAAAACATAGAAGGGCAATAACAATGAAGTATTAATAACTATTATTTGTAAATGAATGGGTCCATTTAAACTAATGTAGAGGTAGTGACTTTGAATGGAAATTGCTTCTAACAAAGTTCTTGATTGATCAATGTTTCATTTTAATCAATTTAAAATTAAAAAAACAAATAACACATTTATAAAGTTAAACATTGAAATCTAATAAAATTTATTATTTTAGAAATATAACAAACTACAACATTTAGAAATTTATAAAATCATATATTAACAAATTAAAATTTTATGAATAAAAAATAATTTTTTAATTTAAAAAATCAAAATCACAAATTTTAACATTTAAAAATTTAAAAATTTAAAAAATAAATGATAGTCATTGATAGAAGTATAAAAACAATAGGGCTTTAATATTGAAACAACACTAAACCTTTTATTATACAAAACATATAGAAATTGGTTGATTTATGGCCTTTGAGGTTCAAAATAAACTTTCATGTGAGTCCAAAATTTGTTCTCGTATAGATTGCTTCAATTCATGAGTACAAACAATCTTTTAGATGTCTCAAAACCTTCATGGTATCTATTTGGTACAATAGGGCATTTGGACATTGGTAGATCCATTTTCACCTTCCATAACATGTATTAAAAGGAACCTTTTTTTTTTTTTGAATAGTTGAAATAACTCGTAAAATAACTTAGGCATCATCATACTACTAAAATCATAAATCCCTCTGTAATATCACAAATGCTACCATTAATACTAGGGGCCTGTGCTTGCTATGCTACACATTCATTGTATCACATATTAATAATAATTGGATATATTTGAATAGAACGCATGATAATGATTTTGATAATTCTTTAAAATAATTATTTTAATTATTTTATAAAAATATTTCCAATCATGCATATATAGAAATAATATTCTCATACAATGTGATATTACTGAAATAGAGTAGAAGTTCACAATTACCTCTGTAATGTCACTTTTTACAAAGGGTGATATATAGAAATAATATAGTCGTTGCAATTGAGGTGATATTAAAGAGGATCAATATGATGATATTATAAAGGTAGCAATTCCATTGCTTTTCTTGGCTTTATACTTCTTTTGCATTTCTATGATTTTGTGCTTTTGTGAGCTTTGAATTAAATTGTTCGTGAAGCTTTTGAGATTTTCCTTTAAATTCTTCTATTTAGGTTGCCATTGTTTATAACAATTGAGTTAAATTTCTAATGCATTTTAATGTATATGTATCTTTATTAAAAAAAATTATATGAAGATTTTAATAATTTTTATTTGAAGATTTATTAAAATTCTTGTTTTGCATTCTATCTAGTATATAAAAATTCTAATGGTGAATGCGTAGCATTGCAAGCGCCAACTGCTAGTCATACTACTAAAATCATAACTCCCTCTGTAATATCACAAATGCTACCACTAATACTAGGGGCTCGTGCTTGCTATGTTACGCATTCATTGTATCACATATTAGTAACATTTTGATATATTTGAATAGAATGATTTCAATAAGTCTTTAAAATGATTATTTTAAATATTTTATAAAAATATTTTGAATCATACATACATAGAAATCGTATTTTTAGTTTCTTACACAATATGATATTATAGAAATAGAGTAGCAGTTTGCAATCACTTTTGTGATATCACTTTTTACAAAGAGTGATATTATAGAAATAATATAGTTGTTGCAATTAAGGTGATATTAAAGAGGATCCATAGGATGATATTATAGAGGTAGCAAATCCATTGTTTCTCTTGGCTTTCCACTTCTTTGCACTTCTATGATTTTGTGCTTTTGTGAGTTTTGAGCTTTTATGATTTTAATTTTCTATTGCTACTACCAAATGATTTTGAGAGATTTATTCAATTGAAGTGATTTTGAATTCCACAACAATTAAGTTGTTCACAAATTTTTTGAGAATTATACATTTTTCTTTTCAATTCTTCAATTTGGGTTGTCATTTTTTGTAACAATGGAGTCAAATTTCTAATGCATCCTAATGTATGTGTATCTTTTATAGTATTTACCATTGCATATGTTTCATTCATCATTCAATAAATTTCTATTGTACATTTCAATATATGCTTACTTATTAAATAAATTATACAAAGGTTTTAGTCATTTTTATTTGAAGATATATTGAAATTTTTGTTTTGCATTCTATCTAATACATAAAAATTCTTATAAAATTCTAATGATGAATGCATAGCATAGCATAGCAAGTGCCAACCGCTAGTAGAGTTATTAAAATGATAAGGGAAAAAGTACAAAACAAACTATGCAAGATGAATAAAAGACAAACTTTGTAGAGTTAGATTTTGAAGAATGTGCAATTAATACAATGCTTCGATGTTGTAGAACAAAAAAGATTATGGGAGCTAATGGAATTGTAGCCCAAAATATCTTGGCAAAGAGGCATCCAATATGACCTCAAAAGGATAACTTTCAAAAAGGTATATGTATATAGCTTTCTTCATCTATTAAGAAAACATACCATTTAAGAATTTTTCCCAAAAAAAAAGTGAAGGACAACTTGTAGATTGACAAATAGGCTTTTGTTGTAAATATTTTTGGGTTAATTTATGTATCTTTTGGGTGGTTTTTGGTAATTGGTTAGTGAAGTTTTAAGTCCAATTGGGTGTTTTTGCCAAGTAATTTTAATCCAATTGGTTTCTTTTGGTTGTTATGTACTAAGTTGGATGAGAATTGATTATTAAGTCATTCTAGTTGGAGTGATTAGAGTGTCGTGCAAGAATGAAAGGATCTATTCAATTTAGTATGTCTAGGTGGGATGTGAGAGGTATCATGTGAAATTCCGTTCCTAATGGGTGTTAGTTGGTAGTTGGATTTTTCTTCCAGATTGGTAACGATTCGTTTTTGGAGTCCTATTAGGTTGTCTCTTCCGATTGTCTTTGTACCCAGTGTTGAGAGTGCCAATGGAGTCCTAGTCTAATGTTGGCTGCATTTTATTTGATTTGTTTGATGATGATGAATGCATGGTTGAGTGAAGAGTCTAGATGTGATTAAAAAATTTAAGAATTGAGATTTCAAGTTGGTGATAGAAGTTTAGATTGAAGTGAGAGTTTGAGATACTAGTTGGTGAAATGGAGATTTTATAAATACAAATTGGAAGTTGTGATGATGGAAATGGAATAGAAATATTAAATACTATTTAGTGGTAAATACTAGCCAAGCTGGAGAATGCCTTAAGTTAGAAGAATCTAAGTGATGGAAAATTATGTGGAGATTGAATTGTAATATTAAAAATATTTGTATAATAGTGACTTGATCACCAATTTGAATTAATGTAATATGTTAAAAAAGCCAAATTGGTGTCTTGTGATTGTGGGGTGGAAAAGCAAATTTAAAGTGAATGTATATAAGTTGAAGTGTGCAATGTTGTTGTAGTTTGAGTGATTATCAATTTTATAAATTGAGTCATGATCTTCTATTTTGGGATTGTATTACCTATTATAGGAATTTGTTTCACTACTAGAAAATTTCGTTTTTCTGTTGTTTTGGTCGCGTTGATCCGGTCAAAATCTGACAGAAATTTGTTGATTTCAACAAATTTCTGTCAGATTTTGACCGGATCAACGCGACCAAAACAACAGAAAAACGAAATTTTCTAGTAGTGTTTCATTAGCATTAATTTCCTACTTGACTGTCTCCCTTGGAATGAACTTATTATACCAATAGGGTAATTTCTGAGTAGGTCATTATCCTTCTTCAACACAACTTGGTGTTAGGTGGAGGTCCCTTATTTAGTCTAAATTTAGAAATTTGTGAGCTCTTTGTCAACCTTCATGGAAGCTACTTGGATTTTTGTTTTTCACCAACTTTCAAGGGCCAAAATCTTTTGAAGGCTATGTCTCCAAGGCTTGAACCTTTGGCTCTTTTTTCATAAATTGATCTGAATTTTCTCTTGAATGGTCATCTCATGTTGTTAGTCTCTCCTTCACTAGCTCATACCATGAAAGATTCATCTATTTAATTGTGCAATCATATTTTTTTTAAACCATAAAGAAAAACTCTCAATAGGACTAAAAGCTTGAAATCTTTGGTTGTAACTCGCTTGTTCATCATTTTTGGAATAGTGCTTGCAAGCACATTAGATGTATTCCTTCTAAACACTAACATTCACTAATCAATTCTCCTACACTTCTATTTTCGACTTTGATCTTTTTCACCAAGCTTGCAAAACAATAATATTCCTATGATCTGTATTCTGTATTGATTTCCATCTAGTGTTATTCAATTTAGCACATCAAACTAGTCAAGTAGGTGTCCATATCAACTTATATTGTTTTAGGTCTTCCCTTCAACTTTACACTTTAATCAAGCTATTGTGGTCATCTCTCCTCTATTTCTCTTGCATTGCTAGTGTTGGTAACAAGTAGGTTAGAGTTAACTATTTCAATAGGTCAAGTTTTAGTTCATCAATACCTTGGGAATGTCTTAACCTTTAAAGAATGGACCCAACTCAAGGGGCTTGGTTTTCAAAAAATCTTCATGACAACAATTCCAATATTTAACTATTGATATATCAACTTCTTAATATCACTCTCTTTGTCTCTAAAAGATGCATATATCATTCTAATTTTTGGATTTCAAATGACAATTTGAATGTGTAATTCAAGCATTGGAAAGTTTGGCAAACATTTTGCATAGTAGAAATGAGGGTTGCCTATTGCCTTGAATAGGGTATGTAGAAGCTCATTATTGATTGGCTTTTTTAGAAGGCGTCATGATGCCCAAATCACAAAGACTTTGAAATCTAATTTTGGATAGCCTCTCTAAGCCCTAAAATATCCTTTGAGGAGGTAATTCTTTACTACAATTCAAACTTCCAATTCTTCTACATAAACACATCAAATCTAGATGTATTGAGGGTCACTGTGTTACCTCAATTCCAAACTTGGAATATTTAATAGTAAGGCTAGTTGTGGAACATGGACTTATAGTTATACCAATCCATTGCAATATGAAATTTGAACTCATTGAATCATCTTTACTACTAGTGGAAATTATAGGTAGAAAGTCTAGCATAGGATCAAATATAAGGAATCTATATAAAAGGCTATTTTATCAAAAATGCACTTGTATTGATGCCATTGTAACTAGGTGAGTTCACTATGCAAAAATCTTGAAAACTACATGAGAGCAAAGATAGGATCCAATTTATTCAAAAATGTAATAAATCAAGTACTTCCAAATACAAGTAGTTCCAAAACAACCCATGAAGCACCAATTTGGAGAATATGGATAAAATATTTTCAGAATATATTATTTAACCCTGGAGCGTCTAGACTCTTCTCTAGAATTGACGATTTGGAGAAAATCATTATAAAGTGCTATTTGGAAGAATATTTTAGAAGTGATATACAAAAAAAAGTTGTAGATTTTGAATTTTAGATTCTATCTCTACGGTTAGATTCACCAATGCTATCACCAATATTTTTCTATAAATTTGGAAAGGAAAATTTTAAAATTCCTTCAATATTTGATTACAAGCAAAATATTATTGTTTTTTGAGTAAAACTTATTGGAATGGATTAAAAACGAGGTTTTCTTGACATGGTGATTTTTAAAAAATTTTGTGTTTTTTACATCTATGACCTCATTTTTGCTAACCTAGTTTTGAACTAGAGTCAATGCAATTTGACCACTTGATATACTTTAGCATTTGTAATTTTAGAAAAATTTGTATTCTAGGAACACCAAATCCAACCATTAGATAAGACAAGAACTTGATAAAGTATCACCAAATGTTAGGATGACTTTCATCCAAGCATGAATGAGACAAAAACAAGAACTTCAATCTGTTCATCGTCTAGAAAATGGACGTCGGAGCGTGTTCTAATTTCATTCAATGTTTTTAGAATGTGCATATTATTTCATAGCCTCCATTAAATAGCCTTTTGTTTGCATGTAGTTTATACATTTTCTAATGGGTGCTTCCCCCAGGCATTGTAACTAGAAGTCTAAATTCATACTAGTCTAAATTCATATATATCATTGGTAAAATCATTGGAAAGAAAGATCTCTTCTTATTTTCTTTGATTGATCCATTAATTGTAAATAAATAGAAATTCATCTAATTATAAGACCATTAAATTTGGACCAAAGACTTAAAGGCAATCATAAATCAATAAATCACAATTAATGCACATCCAATTTAATGAACTACAAAATTTATTGTATCCTAATGGAGAACATTTGGTCTCAAAGCCTATTGTATATATATCGCAACTCCAACCATTTGTCTCTCTTTATCTCTAGGTTGGCACTTTTTGTCATGCCTTAAAGCTAGGTCAATAAAAATGCAGATTACATAGTTGAAGAAACCATTTCCAATCTTTGAAATTAGCCAAGGATATAGTATGTTTTGTCCAATCATATTTGGCCTTTTCTAAATATAGCTATGGTCTTCCTAATAATATAGGATAAGATGAAGTTGTCTCAAAGAGTTTAAAAATAATATAGTTGATTTTAAATTCAAGTCTCCCAATTATAGTATAGACTTAAGACAACATTCCTAAAGGTTTAACCCTAAAGGGACTTTGATATGCCATTTTCAAAATAATTGAAGTAAGGACAATATTAGTTAGACCAATTTCATCCATAGTTTCCTTATTCATGAGGTTGACACTTGATCCACTATCAACTTGGATACCTTATATCAAGGATCCATTAATCATAATTTCTACAAGTGGAGTTCCATGATCTAAGGAAATATCATGAATTTTCAAGTCTTTAATATGTTTTCAAATTATTGAATGACTTCATTTTGAAATTGGGGTGTTGTAGTAAATAATTGCCTTAAAGTTATTTGGGATATACTAAGATATCATAAAATTTCATGTTCTTTGCTAGCCTCATCATTTGTAATATGACTTAATTTTTAGTTGTACTATGTGTACCCTATAAAGTAAGTTGATTTTTTTCACTTATCATAATATAAGATTCCATCTCTACATTCCATACCTATTCACAAACAAAAACTCTTCATAACTTCCATCTCATTAATTGAAATAAAATGATTCAAAGCTTTTCACATATTTATAAGTCTAGAGAACCAAATTCAAATTTTTATTTTTAAAAAAAGTGATTCTTAAAGAAGTTTTCTGGGGTGCCCAAGTTGCTTGCCAAATGTTGAAAATTATATATGATGCAATAATTCTTTAACCATGTAGTCAAAAGTTATAAAAATTATTGTGCCTTAAAGCTACTCTTTGGGCACGTTGTCATGTTGTTTATATGTACATTATGTAGAAATAAATACTTCTTGTTGAAATAGAGGTTTTTTTTGGGGAGTCTAATCCATCCATACAAATTGAACTCAACCTTTTTTACCTCTATCAAACAATTATTTGGGTTTATAATGTTTGTTTTTACACTTGAAGTCATTTGATATTTTTTAGTTTGTATTTAAAGTTGTTTAAATGGAAAGGTAAAGCTTGTTTGACCTTTCTATTGACTTCTAAAAGATTAGAAAGTCACGTAGGAGATAAGGATAGGATTATAGGAGAAAAGAAGTGACCAATGAACAAATTGTGGTCCATATGGCACTTGTAAGGGTTTAATCCACTAGCTTAGGTGGATGGTATGGAGGTTAAGGTGAAGGATGAGGTGAAAGGTCTTCTTCCTCCTCCTCAAGGTTTGCTTGGAGAAAACCGTGACTTTAGAAAGTCATTGTATTTTGGATAGGAGGACTTTGGCTATGAAATTTTGAAAGATTATTCTTCATACTTTTGTCTTTTCAAAACCCTATTACTCGCTCTATTTGGAGTTTTTGTGCAAAAGTTATGCTTGAGGAAGGGAAGGATAGATGTTTGCCATGGAGAATGGAGGCTAAACTTTCGAGGGCTCATAATTATGTGGTGAGGAAGTATTTTCTCATGATACTTGGTGAAGTTGTTTATTGAGATGTTAGCTTCCCATAGAGATATCATTTTCTTAATATGAAGTTAGCATGAGGAAGTTATGAACTTGGAAGCAAAGTAGTGAGGAGCTGCTTTTGAATTGTGAATAGTGAACTTTGAACGACTGTACAATTTGGATAGTATCTTAGTTTTACTTGAGATTTTCAGGGTTTGTAAATATTCTTGTTAGCTTTTCAAAGAAACTTTTCACATTTAGTTTGGATTTAGCATGCAAAAATTATAGGCATGGAAGCAGAATAGTGGTGAATTGCCTTTGAGTTGTGAATAGTGAATTTTAAACAACTATAGAATTTGGAAAGTATCTTAGTTTTACTTGAGATTTTCAGGGTTTGTAGAAATTTATGTTAGCTTTTCAAAGAGATATTACACTCTTGATTTGGAGTTGTGAAGTTTTTGTGGCACTCATTTTAGTGTTAGGTACTCTTTTAAGAGAAGTTATAGAGGTTTTGGTGTATCTTCTACCATTTTCTACAAACATGTGAAACTTTCTTACACTCTATAGCATATTATGGGAGTTTTATGAGAATAGGCTACTCTACTTGGCCTATATATCATTATATGGGGCATTTGTGAGTATATATATATATATATATGATGAGAGTATTTGATTCGGGTTCTTTCATTATTCCAAGCCAAATCTAGTTGCAGCTAGATTCCCCGCAATTTCTCAAGGCAAGGCCTCTCTACCCGACAACGTGTTTTGTGAAATTTTCAAAGAAAAAAAATAAGTTAGTTTTCATTTGTAGTGAGCTACCCAATATTGCTATGATGTCAAAAAATAATGTTGAGACCTTTAGGGGTTAAGTATTACTAACCAAAAATATTCACACTACAAAATCACTATTAGAAAATGTATGTTTTATGACTGCAAAATATGACTACAATGAGTTAAAAAATCTTAAAATATGACTCATGCCAAAATCATTGTAGATGATTCGGAACATGACTGGATCCAATCATTATCAACAATTTATATTGAACATTAGTCATATTAGCAATCATATACATTGGAAGTATAATTAGCCATAATTAGCCATTTTTTGCCAATGTAACGTATTTGTTGATTATTCTTTATAGGACTTGACTTTCTCTTGAGTTGCCCAAGAAGGAGGAAAAAAAGCCTATTTGGCATATGACTTCATATAGTCATATTTTTGGTTGATGTAGAATATAACTACAATGAGCCATATTTTTGAATGACTTGAAATATAACTATGGTGAATCATATTTTGGTTGATATGAAATATGACTACGATGAATTATATTTTTGATAGATATAAAATATGATTGCAGTAAGTCATATTTTGAATGACATAGCATATAATTTTGTACAATCATATTTTTTGTTGATGTAGAATATGATCTTATAAGTCATATTTATAGTTAATGTAGAATAAGATACTTGTGAGTCATATTTTTTGCTAATGTGGAAAATAACTCTTTCGAGTTATATTTTTAAATGATGTAGAATTTTATTCTTGTGAGTTATATTTTTTTACTGATGTGAAATATGACTTTTATGAGTCATATTTATAGTTGATGTAGTAGTTTACATAAATGTAATTGGTAATTTATAAGTGATTGCAATCATGTTTTTAAAAGCACAAAGCCACCTTTTGGCATATATGACTATGAGTATTATATGACTACAAGAGACAACCATGCAAGAAAAAATGTGATTTTTTTCAACGACATTTAATATTAGTCATCAATATAAAAACATATATATTACAATGAAGCATTTAGACAAACCAATACGGTCTATTTTTCTTACAATAATGTGAAGATGGTCTATTGAGTTGTGAATAGCCTTCAATGACTTTGTTTCAACTTTTCATGTCTACATATACAATTAAAAAAATGGGAGGTTAATTTTTAGTGAATGAACAACAAAGCTCAACCTTGAAAAACTTACAACAATACAAAATATGTAGCACAAGTTTAAAGTAAAAAGAATAACAATGGTAATGAATTGAAAAAGAAGGCAAAAATGATAAGTTTTAAGAGACAACAATAAGCAAGAGTTAAAATGCAACAAAGAGCTACAACTAAGAGACAACAAGAAACAAGAACTAAAATGCAACAACAAGAAAACAAAAAGCAAGAACTAAAAACCAAGAAAAAGAAACATTTTTGATGCAATAAGAAGAAACAAGAATTATGAACTAAAGAACAAAAAGAAGCAAGAGTCAAAATACAAGAAGAAGAAAGAATTTAGATGCAACAACAAGAAATAAGAAACATAAACTAAAAAACAAAAAGAAGCAAGAGTTAAAATGCAAGAAAAAGAAACAATTTAAATGCAACAATAAGAATAAGGAGCATGAATTAAAGAACAAAAAGAACAAAAAGTTAAACTATAAACTAAAGAGCAACAAAAGGCAAAAACTAAGAGGCAAAATCAAGAAATAATAAGAAATAAAAGGTAAGAATCAACACAAGGCAAGGAAGAAGAGTCCAAAAAAATGGTGGCTAGGGTCTCAAAACCTTAAAAAAGTTGTGGTTAGGGTTTCCAAAATCCTAAAGAAGTAGCAGCTAGGATTTCTAAAACCCGAAAGAAGTGGCAGCTAGGGTTTCAAAATCTTAAAAAAGTAGTGGCTAGGGTTTCAACATCCTAAAACAATGGCTTAATTATAATTTTCTGGATTGCCCATTTTTTTTTAGGGCTATACCCCAAAATATGACTAGAAATATAACTAAACCAAAAATATGACTGGGCATTTTTTCAACAATTTTCTTGCCCAAATTTACTTTGGACTGCTCAAAATTTAAAAAATGTAATCACTTTGGAGATATGATTGTAATATGACTCAAAAAAATATGACTCCACATCCCTAAATATGTTCCCAATGGTTCTTTATGAAATATTTGCCATTCCCAATAGGCGTATACTATACACCCATGAAATACAAAGTCAAAATATAATTGCAACTAATTGCCAATCAGTGATATTTCTACAGTCTTAAAACATGCATTTTCTAGTAGTAAATTTTTATTCCTGTGTAATTTTTAAGCCAAGCCCACATTCGGTTTGATGTACTAAGTTAGTATTGTTATTGTATGTTTGTGTAAAGGAGTCTATATCAAAGCTAAGATAGTTACTAGACTTTAGCTCTGATACTTAAAGCACATGTTGTTTACTACCAATGGCTATGAAGTTTTTTAAGCATCTAACAAAGTCCATGGCTTCCATACAAAATAATGTTATTCAAGTTTCTTTACCTAGTTGAGGTTTTTTGTATACTTATTGTTGTGTGATTTTTTTTGTGATAGCTATGGTATGCATTTAAGGCTTGACACATCTATTGCATCGTCACTAATTCCTCAATTTTGTATGGTTTTTGGGATGGGCACAAGTAAAGCCTCAAACCTCTTAGAAAAACATTCAATACAAGCTTGTAGATTTTCTTCCTCAACAAATGTTGATATGTTGCTACTTATTTTAGAAACTTTACAATGTTTTTTGCTTGTAAATTTTTTGAATATATGAGTATATTCTACATTGATTGATTGTAAGTCTATGATGAATCACAATAGTATTTGGACATGGACAAAATTAGATTTAAGATGATAATTTTTTGTTGAATAGAGACTTGAATGGTAATTGTTGCCTATAATTGTCTTTACAAAATAAACAATGATAATACATGTAGTCTAGTTTTGTCTTCACAAAATAGACATGTTGGTGCTTGTAATCTACAAGTTGTCTTCACAATATAAACGTATAGCATGAATGTTATCTATTATTGTTTTCACAAAATAAGCAAAAATTATGAATAGTGTCTATAATTGTCTTCACAATATAGACAAAAATGGTGAATAATAGCTACATTTAATTTCAAAAAATAGATATAGATTTATAATTTATAAATACTTTGAGTTAATATGTGACAAATAATTTCAACAAGGACTTGACTAGCTTTTGCACTAGTCTTATTGAAAACTAAACAAGAGACAAACATTGATACTATCAAGTAGAATATTTATTGTTAAGGAATATGATAAGTGTCCAGATTGGTCAGATGCACCAAAAATGTAATTTTTTTCCCATAGCTAGGGGCTCCTCTTGACATTGAAAAGTCCCAAGTAATATTATAAAAATTTCAATCTCAATGAAATCACTTCATTCCATTTCAAAACAATCTCAAGCACTAATTTATTTATTTTTAAATCTAGCAAAGTTCTACAAGTAGCAAATCAAGACGACAAGTGCTTGATCCTCCTCTTGGTGCCAAGAGGTCCCAAAAAACAAAAGGGTAGTAAATAAATTATAAATCAAACAACCATCAAATCAACATAAAAGACTTGAATCCCTCAAGAGGTCTTATATGAGAATAATGATCAACTAATCAACAATTTGGTGTAATTAAGTTCATTCCTTACAAAAATAATCCTTATCAACCAAATATTTTCTTTTAAAATCTTAACAAGTATGATTACTAGCACATCAAATTAGAGTTGCAAGTACCTCCATTCACTCTAAGAGGACCCACATGGCTACAAGATGGTGATACAAAAAATGAAATTTAATACAACAAAACTTTTTCTACATTTAATGAAATCCTATCAACAATTGTTTTTTCCTAAAATCTAAACAAGCCCATTGATTTGTAAATCAAGAAGTAAATATTAATATCCTCCCATTGTCCTAAAAAAGACCTATAATGCTACAAGACAATGATTAACCAAAATAAAATTTAGTGTGACAAAGATCTTTTTGTATAAAATCAATCCTTCTTCACCAAATTACCTTTTCTAAAATATGATTAAATCTACCAATCCACACATCAAGATTGAAGGATTAATTACCTCCATAGTCTTTAAAAAATCCCAAACCATGAGAGAACATTGACCAACATCTAATTACCTATACTTTCCATTTATTAACAAAATAAAAAGATTAATTTAGTACTTCAATTATACTGTAATTCTCTAGTATTCTAATATCCACGGTCATAAGTTTCACTACCCACAATCATACGTCTTCACTCAAAAAAATTGTATGTTTATAGGCTCATAAACTCACACTTACATGCTTATAGAATAGCAATTCTAGTCCGTCAACTTAGACAGACATGCCAACCAAAATAAATTACATATATACATATATATATATATATATATATATATATATATATATATGATCTTGGTAAACATTGAGGTTGAATCTTGACCTTTCGTTGGTTTGAAGGACATCCAAATGTGACATGACATTGAAGTCTTCTTCTAATGGGAAAAATACAACATCCTCCTTTAACTTGGAAAACACATATGCAATGAACCACATGGTGTTTCAACTCTTCAAGTGTTGTTTTGAGCTTGTCCTGTGATCTTTAAAACTTGATGTAAATCTGTAGACTGTAGAAGATATATACTTATTCTATATATTTGAAGGGATTCTATGATCTGAAGGACATAGTTTATTGGTGACACTTTCAGTGGCTTCAAAGTAACATTTGTTGCTAATGGAGTTATTTAAAAAATGATTAGCCTGATTCTATGCAAGCAAAAATGAAAGACTGATTACAATGTTCGAATGTCCAGTGCATTTGCATGTGAATCACATACTTGAAAAGAGTCTCATATAAATACACTTCAATGCACTTACTATCTCAAATTCACGAACAAGAACAACAAGAACATTTAAATTTTCGTAATCTCCTTTTTCGGTATTGACATATTCATGAACAACAATGGACAAGAATGATCTAAATTTCCATAATCTCTTCTTTCGGTGTTGACATTTTCGAGCAAGAACAAATAAAAAATCTAAGCTTTCCAAATCTTCCCGTCTCCTGGTTGTGTATCCTCGTTTGGATTAATTTGCACAGCATGTTCTATTGGATCTATTTGCACAGCATGTTCTGCTGGATGTATTTGAATACTCACAACTCCTGGTTGTGTGTCCTCATTCTATATATGAATGGCGGATACGGACTTATCTACTTCAACTTGCGCAGGAAGAAAAATTTTCTTCAAGTATTTAGCAACATATTTTAATGTTGCTAGTACAATCACAGTAATTATGGCAAAAACAATGTTAACTATAATATCGACCAGCCAATTGATGTGTTTTAAACGACAAAAAAAGTGCGTCGGCCTAGTTGGCGTGGTTCTATGCAAGCAAAAATGAAAGACCTAGACAAGCTTCACGAGTTTAGAATATTTTTAAAATTTTTATAGAATCTATGTGTGGCAGGGTTGCACAAAATGAATGTCCCATTCAAGCAAAATCACGTCCAAAGTCTAGACGTCCGGATTTGGTGGACGCTCTATCGACTGAACGTCCATTCTTGGAAAGCAAATTTTTTTTGCAACGCGGATAGTGGCAGATGTAGAAGCGGACACTGAACGACGGACAACAATTTTAGGTAGATGGCTAACGCGGAGGTAAACAACGAAGGCAAACAGACCAACCACTTTGGAGGATCCGTGGATGCATAGAGTCATAGGCAACAATTGGGCGGACAAGCAGATGGCCCTTTCCAAGCTGCAATAAACTTCTTTTGGCATTTGCAACTTCATTTTTTGGATTTGTGGGGTGTGTAATAGGGATATTCACACCTTCTTCGCACTCAAGTTGAAGAATGGAGAACATGGACGTGGTGTGTTGGGGTTCGGTTGATGTTGTCCTTTCGCAGTAGAATATACTTAAGTATATATATCTTCCGCACTCCCACTCTTTACCTCCGGAGGTGAAGATTGGGAGTGCGCGCGGAAGATATATGTACTTAAGTTTATTCTTTTATGCTCTCCTTTTTCCTTTTTCAATTGGCACTTTCCCCTTGATCACTGCAGTTTGACCTTCATTGTTCTTTTCACCTGTGTTGTTTCGTTTAAGCTGCGCAATTCTTTTCTATTGCCTCATGCTGCCGCATTGGACCTTGTATTTTGGTAGAGATTTTTGCTATCTTCTGCTGCCATATTGGACCTCATATTCTGGTAGAGAGCACCGTGATGATCTTCACAATTTATTTTTGTTGTTGGAGCTCTTAGTTAATATTTGTTGTTGATGCTCTCAGTTAATATTTGTTATTGGAGCTCTTAGTTAATATTTGTTGTTGATGCTCTCAGTTAATATTTGTTGTTGATGCTCTAGTTAAATTTTGTTGTTGGAGCTTTTAGTTAATTTTCATTGTTGGAGCTTTTAGTTAATTTTCATTGTTGGAGCTTTTAGTTAATTTTCATTGTTGGAGCTCTCAACTAATTTTTGTTGTTGGAGCTCTCAATTAATTTTTGTTGTTGGAGTTCTCAGTTTATTTTTGTTGTTGGAGCTCTCAATTTAAAGAGTTGCATGGATTGTGGTGGTAGTGGCTCATAAATTGAAGGTATTTTGGTTCTTCACAAAATTAAATTTTTAGAAGTTAGGGTGTTCAATTATCTTGATAGGGCATTTTGGTTTAGAGTTTAGGATGAATTGCATGTGTATACAAAATGAGGGGTTAGAATGGTTATATTTAAGCAAATGCAGTTTAACCCCTAAAGTTCCATTGTCCCTACGGGGGACAAAATGGATTTTGGGTAGGCTCTTATGATCTCAATTTTTACTAAAACTTTTTCATAAGATACAAAAACTTATGAGCTTTTGGAGAGTATTATTTTTATTTCAATTGGTGCTCGAGAGCAAAAGTTATGCCACAATAATCTGAAAATGGAGAAGACTGGGCAACAAAATAAATCTTCAAAAAATTAAAATATAAATTTTCATATTTTTTTATTGTACATTATATATTTTTCTAAATGGGAAGCTTTGATTCATTCCATTTTGTTTGGTGATGTGAAAGTTATTGAGCTTCTTGTTTTGTGGGCTATCATTGCAACTTCTTGAAAGAAATTTTTTTCTTCCACTTTAAATGCTAATATCTTTCAATCTATATGGTCAAACATCACAAATTTTTTTATCATGTGATCTAAGACAAGTGTAGAACAACACCCTATGGTTAGATTCTAAAAAATTATATCTTAGGTGAATATAGCAAAAGTTGTAGTTTTGAGTGGTTTTGACAATAAAATGGCCCTGAAACTTTAGGGGTTAAATCATTGGATCTTTTTTGAACTTCAAATTTGTGCAATACCCAGAACTTGTTTGTTGTTGAAAATCATGGCAATTTATAAAATTCGAGTTCATATAAAAATGGATAATAAGAGACTCAGACATGGTTGCATCCCACCCAAGTTTCAAAGTGCATGATTCTTCATAAATTTGTTTGGTAAAGACTCTTCCTATGACAATTATTTTTGTTTATAATTGTAGCGTTGATGAAATTTTTGATTTAGGTATGATTGAATTTTGGGCCATGGACTATTCCTTCTAAATTTTCATTGCTTAAAGTGCTATCTCGCTCAAACTACTGTTAGGATTTGAGAATCTATGTTTAGGCATCCATCACACATGCCACAAAATTGTCCATTAAGATTCACCAAGAATGTAGACTTATGTGAGGTTAGGATGTGTAGTTACTAATAGATTTTTACTTATATGTATTAGAGATTTCACTTAGGGATTTCAATTAAGGATTTCAATTAGGCTTTAGGAATTTTCATATAGAGATTTCAATTAGGGATAAGGGATTCAATTTGATTTGTCTTAGGGATTATTTTGAAAAAGGATTAATGCCATGTGCTTTTTAAATATTTGCAAATGGACTACACAAATTCTCCAAGGCCTCCAGTTGGACAAGTCTAACTCTCGTAGGTACTACAACGGAAGCATCCACGGGCCCCATTGCTCAACCCTTTGATGGCATCCCCGGAATCATGTCCACGGGCCCCAATGCCAAATCCTTTGATGGCATTCCCAGATTTAAATATTGCCAACTGTGAGGTACTTTTTCACTAACTTTTACTTTTTGTCAAGTACGAGGTTCATCGGTGGATAAGCCAACGTAGTCTATTGTTGGTGCATCTAATGTCACTTTTAAAGTAGATTTAGGTTACGTGTAAATTAACTTTGTGAAATATACCTGGAAACTTTATTCTTATACTTTTATTCTTTTTCTTTCTTTCTTTTCCCTTATTCCCAGGTTCTCTCAATTTGGTGGACAGTCCATTATCGCTAATGTAGACACAATGTTCTAAGAGTCCCGGTCCTATATAGTATTCTAGGGTGGGCAACATATCGTGGGCAACACGTCTTATACATGGATGCAGCCTATGACCTAATCATATATATACAAGATAATACTTTTAAAGTATACAAATAATTCGTTAATTAACACCTTTTTATGTGTTGGGGCAATAGGGCCAGTAATTGCTCTTTATGAGCTTTTCAAATCTATGTGCAAAATGACTACACGTGGCAGTCTCAGTAGGCAACACGTCTAGTATACAAAGTATGAATTGTTTAGGACAAATTACCAGATTCTTGGTTTTTGAGCTTTCTCCTTTCTTCTAAGATTGGGCAACAAGTCTCAGGGCAACAAGTCCAAAATCACGGGTAAGTTGTTCCTAAAACATACAAAAATATTTATCAGTCACAAAGATTACTAATTTTACAAATTCTGTCTTTCCAATTTTATGTCCTAGGCCCAAACTAGGGGCACGGCCCAAAGGGCCGTTCGAAAAATTTGGACCTTTATTTTAATTTGTTATTTTTGACCAAATAATTAGGCTAAATCAACCAAATTTGTACCTAAAACCATAGTTACAAATTTAAAATTCCCAAAACAGCCCCTAAAACCCTAAAATTTCAATTTAAATGGTCCAATGGCCTAAAACTGTGGAAAACAAGATCTATTACTGTTCGATCTATCCTATGACCGTGGCTATATCCAAAGACCGTGGATCGTGACCTGAGACCGTGGCAACACGTCTGAATGGGTCCGAAGAAACAGGTCTGGAAACCAACAGGGCAACAGATCGGGATTCGAATCCCTAATTTCGTCGATGTTGCATTGCCGCGCGCCTTGCAAGCTTCGGAGCACCACCAATCCCAACTCTTCCATTCGTGCTCGGGAAATCAACCTCAGTCTCACAATTAAAAATTTGGGAATCAAAATCCTTCAATTACAGATCAATTGATCACTTTGATCACTTAAGGTTGTTCAGTGACTCCGACTCTTCCTCCAATGCTGGTCTTCATGCACACGATCGCTCCTCCACCCATGATGACGCCTCACCGAAACACTCCAATCCCATTGCGCCTTTGATCGTTTTGATCACAGCGCCGAATCTTACCTTTCCAACCGCCGTCTCTAGTCTGCAATCATTGCTGGTCTCCTCCGACGATCACCCCGACCTCACTGCGCCTGCATACCGAATTTCTGAACTCCGATATTACTAATCTTCTAATGAGATTCCATTTGATCGCCACAGTTAGCTACTTCCTTGAAATTGTCGCTTATTCTCGCAACAGCACCGAGATTCCTCTCGCTTTGATCAACACAGTAAGATTGATAAAACAGTTCAAATTCCTCCGCAATACTTCCGGCAATTTTTTTAATTTTCAAATAAACAAATCACAGATTCACAAAAAGAAAAAATATACTTCACACAATCACAGTATTGCAGCAAAAAGAATGTTTCACAATCACACAATTAACACAGATTTGTGCTACAAAGTTTTTTAAAAATTAAAATCGCGAAAAATTACATATGACGAGTGTCTCTCTGAATACACTGCACTCATTTTTTTTTAATTTTCAGTTTTTAAAAGGTGAGGAAGATGGTGGTGGTGCCCTAATCATACAATTTGGCACCCCATTCATCCTTTTGACACCTTTTGGGAATTTTCCATCCATCTACGCGGTTTGCATCCATTTGATACTTCATCCATCCAAATTTCCCTATTTACACTGCATAAAGTTTGAAATTTGCTTTTTGGACTACTTTTAGCTACTTTCTACTTTTTAGTGTTTTTAGCCTACTTTTAAGCTATTTTTCCTACTTTTTAGACTACTTTCTATATACTTTTCCAATAAAAACTAAAAAGTAACCTAAAAAGCGAAATCTTTATTCTACACCAACTCCTCCAGTGACATAGAAACAAGCAGTACATCACAAGTTGAAGCAACTCAGAAATCGATGTATGAAGCATGGATCGAGGGAACTCAATCTCAATTGATTCAATGGTTAGAGTTGCTTGGAAACTATGACAAATGGAAGTGTGCAAGCACCAAAACCTCCAGTGGATCTACTAAGTCCTCGAGACTCACCAAAAGAGTGGTAACGAAAATCATTTTTTAGTACTTACACTCATTGCAGATACAAAAAAGCCATGCATAGATTATGAGCAAGATGAGGTACATGGAGAAAAAATTCAAGGAAGCAACGATGCTAGCAAGCGAGCTTGGAGCGGGGAGCTTGCGAGCCGCGAGCGTGAAGTTTGTGAGCGGTGAGCACCAAAAGTATATTTTTGGAAATTTTTTTCATCCAATTTTTTTTCATCCAAAAACTTACTATTTATAGTAAATTTTGTGACCTATGACCGTGGCTCCTATTACCGTGGTCTACATTGAATTTATAATTTCAGGCTTGGGTTCCTCATTTGCTAACTTCTCGGACTTGTAAAATTATGTATATATTTGAAACTCTTATTCATCCTACTACACAAAAGTAGGGGTATAACACTTTTTATAAAATAGACCATCATGAGTTCCGGAGAACACTACAGTGTTTTTTGAAGGGGATAAATTGAGCACGGAGAACTAGGGCTTCTAATTAGTAACTATCCCATAATGATTGCTATTTCTAACAAGTGCTAGTATAAGAGGAATGGTATAGAAGAGTTAGCCAAGCTAAAGGTCAAGGTTTGTTGACTACTACAAACAAATGTGGTAGATTTCTAATTTTGACTGTAAAGTGATTTACTTCATGTATTTTAAATTTCTAATTTTTTGCCTTCCAACCTGACAAGAACTAAGATTGTAGGGAAGAGGTGGAAAAGCAAAAAATCTATATGAGTTTAGTCTTCGTATGTGTAGGGTAGCACGAGAGTATAGGATTAGGGTTCTAGCCATGCATTGGTATTTCATTTCACACAATTTAGTAATGACACTTCTGAAACATACTTCCACACTTTGCAAATGAAGGAACATTTTGATTGGTACATGCTTGAAATCATTTCTATTGCCAGATATAGTAACGAATACAATATGCATGAATTTATCAAAAATTGCAATTGTGCCTACTCAGGGATAGTGATGAGTCCCGCTCGAAGTAGAAGTAGCAACTCATTGAAGCTATAACTAGGTGCATGAATGAACTTGTCATCATGGATATCCATCTTGCAAAAATACCTATACAAATAATATAGATGTTTACAATTCACATACTGCTGCCTTCCTCCAATTGCCGAGACGGCCATATTCACAAAATCCGGGCAAGTGCACGAGGGGAGCATACCCACCGTAATTCGATATACGTTTTTGGTAGGGTTAGATCCCGTCTCCAATTCCACTATTGCGCCAAGGCCTGGAAAAGGGAGTAGGGTCACTCCTAGAATTTGTCCTTTAATGTTCCCAGCACTCTCCCACTTGTTCCGTTGTTCCGTACTTGGAGCATTTGCAATTCTTCTGATGGTTCGGTTGTTCCTGATTGTTGGATAAGCATCTGGATTCTTGGGCGATGGTTGGTCATACAAAACACTTTCAAAAATCTTAGACATGGTGAACAATCGACGAGGCGACAGGGTAGGTCGTTCTTGGAGGTGGAAGCCCGCATGCTGTAGCAATAAAGTTTCGTCTCGATTGAGATTTGTCCCAATCAATACGGGCCAAACCTTCGGCACCTCAGGCCAATCAATGACCCATTTCCGCTTTGAGCCTTTTACGCACCTTTCAATGTCGTCCCAACAGAACCAGAAGTCTGAGACCACCTCGCGCCTACTCCCATATTCTTCTTTCCTCCTGCGATAAGTGGGAGCTGGGGTTCCCTTCCTCCCCTTTGCAATTTTTGTGTTACACTTGATGTTTGACGTCCGTTGTTGAGCTTGACATCTGGCATTTGACTTGTGGCTAATCCTTGCAATGTGCCACTTCGATGTGTCACAGTCATTTTCAAATGCAACGGTCACATACTGCAAGGGGCGACCCTCAATTGTATTGCCCTTACCATCCATCAATTCTTCTGAAGCCTTCGTTGACCTAGTTCGGACACGTGGTTGAGAGAAATTGATCTTATCTGGTCTATGGGAGTCTCCAGCATCACCAATAGGTACGTCCAACTTCCTCTTTGTGCTTCCAAATACTTCCTCTCCTTCCAAATGTGGTACACGACTTCCCACACCATGTGCTTCAGGTAATGTGTTCAAGGCCTCGGCAATTTTCTTTGGGTAACCACTACGTCTTGCAGCTCTCAGCTTCAGTTCCCCCTTAGATGGGCCGGACCCACTTGCATGACCTTTGAGGTAGGCGCGATACTTTGTCATTTGCATCCAAGCACGAATACTGTCATCACAAGTGGCGTCAAATAAATTGTTCCCTCTGTTTCCGGACATTTGAAGCCACTTATTGTGCATTGTTTCAGACAAGTTACACGAAGGCAAGTCTGCCATCTCCTCCAAACTCAAGCCCTGCAAATGCACCCATTACAATACTTCAGTCTCCAATTATGGATTTGTACCTTTGACCAAAATTTACATATTTTCATGCAAGGTATCCCAAATAGTAGCATTCGAAGTGAGCACTCCAACTTCCGTCGGATCCGACGGATGTCCAAATGTTCTCTATTGGTACTCCCTTTTGTAGTCCCTGAACGTCACAGGGAAAAAAATGGAAGGACTACCTTCCACTACTTCCAATGAATTTTGGAAATTGGAAATGAAAGATACATTCTGTGAGGTCAGTAGAGAGTTTCCTTGGAAGATAGCACTTATATGAGAAGGGTAAAGAAATTGACTTCCAACAAAATATTAAATGGATTAAAAAAATGGAGTGTTTAGAAGACTAGTGAACTACCCAAGAAATACTCTGCTGAAAAAAGCTCTATATTCAAAAGAATATTACATTGACAAAAAATTAGGAGTGAACAAATGACTAGCACACTACCAAAAAATACTAGGCTAAGAACATTCGTCTAAAACAAAAGAACTAGACTATCAATAAAAGGAATAAAGGAAATCAAGCCAAAAAAAAACACTATCCTAAAAAGAAGTCTAGACTAACAAAATACTATTCAAATAAGAGAAAAAATTAAAAAAATCTAGGCTGCAACCAATAATTCACTACAAAAACAGTAGTGCACTAAAACAGAATTGTGCCCTAAGAATACGTGGATTTCAAAAAACTACTTGAATCAAAAAAATTCTACACTACCAAAAACACCCATATACACGTATGTTCATATACATGTAAATGTTTAGGTGTTTGCATATGTGTATATCATGAAGCCTCCCCATGCATATAGATAGAGAGATGACACGGTCACTTACCATTGTCATAAAGCCTCCCCACTGCAGGTATCGAAAGTGCCAGAATGCAAGCCAATGATCTAAATGATGAAGTGCTTCTTCATTCGCGGCTCCAGATGACAACCACCATGACCGGATTGCCAGGTATCGAAGCTCAGCTTCATCCATGGTCTTCGATTCCTTGTATTGCTTACATAGCGTAATGTGTTGGTGCTGAAAGTTCTGTTTGATGTGTTTCTGTGTGTGCTTATGAAGGGAAGTGCTCCAATGTAGCAAACACGTTCTCTCTCGGTTCTCCATGACCTCGTTCGCAGAACCACTCCCATATACTATACGGACCGCATTCCAATTAGCCATCGCACTATCTGCCATGAAGCCTTTGAAGTTCGGGTCAGGCACGCCATGTCGTGCCATAACAGCATTCAAACTCCTCCAAAATTGTACTTGGACCTGGGTATCTTCAGACTGCATATCGCATACTACGATGGTCATCACCTTCTTGTACTGACAGTCGTACACGTGGCAAGCCATGGTGGTCCAATCTTTTACGCGCTTCACGTGGTCGAACATCATCCACGCGTTTTCAAGGTCCTTTCCTGGTTGCATACGCTTCACCATATCCACTCCGCTTCCTGGTCCTTCAGTTAGCATTTTAAAAACGTATACTTTCTCTTTGCCTTGTCCTGGGAAGACGCTATCGTGTATGAATTCGAACTTCGACTCTCTCTTCATAGTCATAATGTTGTCAATAACCCCTCCTCGGTTATTTGAGCGGAAGGAAGAAATTACGTTGCGTATACTAGGGCTACTTAGATATTGGAATCGATCCATCACCTCATCCACTTCCTCTCCCTTCAACATTCTCTTCTCTCCCTCTCCATGGTGAAATAAGTAGTTCGACAGGAAATCTTTGCTAACGGACAATGCTATAGCAGAGTTAGTGGCTGTCGGTGTTTTCGCAACCTGCTCCGCTAGGAGTTCGCTAATTTCTTTTTTAGAATCTCTATACATGCCCTTTCCTACTGGATGAGTATGGGCTCCAAAGTGAATAGATGCCCTTGTCATATTTGGATTGTCGCTATAACAATAGTAGATCCTAGTATCGCATGTGTAAAGGCAAGTGGGTGTCACTTTGCAGACTTTACACACTAGGGTACAGTCTTTGGGTGGACCATCCTCTACTGCAAACGGGAAGACTGTGGATCCACTCCACTCTGTCTCATTCCTTTTTCCAGCCCTCTTCAAGTACTCGCACTCATGGTTCTTACAAGCAAGGTGACTGGCACAGAAAGACTTACGGAACTTTAGGTTGTCGACGTTGTGGATGTTTGTAGTGACGAGTTTGCACCATATATGTCCATCATAGCGCTTGTTCATTCCCTCCAAATTCTTCGCTGCGGATGATGAAGAGGACGAGCGACACGGAGGTAACTCAAATAGTACATCTCTATTGTAGGAAGGGGGAAGGTACTGCACCCGATGGTGCTTTATAACATCAAAGTTTGTTGTGGACAATTCACTTCTAGAGCGACGAATACTGGACAATCTCTTCAAGCAATCCATAATACTCACTTGGGTACCAAGATTTGCTGTTAGTGGAGGGCATGGAAACACAGGAGACTGTAAACTATTGGATGGGGTGGTTGATGTGACTTTTGTATCTAACATACTATGGACCGCAAACGTGGCGTTTTGAAGTGCAACTTGCGGGGACTCTCCCTCAGATTCACTAGACAACTCTACAATGGTATCCATTTTCTCCCTCTTCACCTTCGTAAGAATCGTATTGTTTGGGAGTATAGGAAAGCAGTCACTTGGTAGATTAGCTGGAAGTCTTGGAGACATGTAAGGCATGTCCACTGTAGAATTGTCTGATTGCCGACTACCTAGCTCAGTGGCTGCCCCAAGAAGACTAAGAGGAAGCCCAAAAGCTCTATAGTTTCCTGCCCGCAGATACCAACAGTGGCCTTCTTCTTCTACACTCTTCTCCACTGGAATGGAATGCTCTAATTCCCCTGATTCCGACTTTCTCTCTTCTTCGACATAGATTGAAGACTCTAGGAACTTGAATCTGACATGCAAAAGGTGATTGAGTACTCTAGCATGTCCTTCGTGATTCACTAGAAACACCAAAGGTATTTCATGACCGTCTACTCTAATACAAGCCATAGTGTAAGTAGGATGACTGCAGGAATTTTTGATGAGAGAACTGGCTTTTAAGAAGGATGTTGAGGATTTTATACTTTGTTGAGGAGTTCCTTGCAATCATTGTGATCATCACTTTTCACGAAGACAACGAGGTCCAGGTTAGTACAAATTTCTATTGCCACTCAATTAAGTTACTTTCCGTATTGCCGCCAATAAAGGTTAGAATTTTGAAATTAAGAATAGTTTAATAACCTTAGCCGTCAAGCAATGATACCAAATTTTTGCAATGATGTATTAGGTATCCAAACTCATTGCCAATACATGCACACTTTGCAGGAGCTCTGTCATTGTTAGGAGTGCCCAACTCCGCTGTCATTTTCAAAAATTAATTACTGGAGGCGGAGGAAATATTGTGCCGACATTGGAGGATTTGGAGCGTGGCAAACTCAACTGACAGCATGACAGTTTTGTCAAAACGAGACGGACTTCAAAGTCATTAGGGCTGCTAGTACTTCAAGAGCATAGTATGCCGATTTCAAAGCAAAATAAATGCATGGCGCTTTCATGGAGCCGCCAATACTCACGTGTCAATTGATCTTAGGAGATTAATTATAGCTTGGCCAGTTAGAAGAATGCAGTAATTTCGAGCATGCGAACCTCGTTCAAGAGCAACTATAAGCTGTACCTTAGACCTGCTCAAAGCCTTTTCATTTTACAACTCTAATTGTGGTAGTAGCATTGCATCTTAGTAATCATGTAGTTTGTGCTGTCTCATGCTTGTAGGCAATCCAAACTCGGCCATCTTAGCTCCGTCACATCGTACAAAAAGGAAGAGACGTAGAACTTTCTTCTTTTCCACAGCAAAGGCTTTGAGGGTATCCAAGATGACGAGAGCAAAGAAAACAGTTTCAAGGACGAGGCAGGGTGTAGAGAGAGAGGTACCAAGAGCCATCTAGTTCCAAGAGGGTGATGCACCTTCAGTAGATGAAGTGGGTCTCCCATTGCACACTGTGCATGACGGGATCAGAGAGAGTGCAGGACTTAGCAAATTTGGAGGAGACGACACGGTGAATGTGAGTTTCGATTTGAACTCCTCTCATATATTGCAGTCATGGCGTCAACCTAGATTATAGTGACAAAGGACTTTAGCTTGGTTATGATACCTAATTGTAGTGGATTGTGCACTACATTGCTTAGAGACTGACCATTATCATATCGGAGACTTACCCTGAATACACACCTCTGCATGGCACAGACGTGCTTTTAGTAGGCCATTTTAAGACTATGTCAAAGTGGAGCTGTACACTTTGAGTTCCAGACATTGAGTTGTAGACCTTCAGTTTTAGACTTTTAGTGAGTCATGGACAAGCATTGAGAGAACTTGCGTTTAGTTGCATTTCTAGACACGCAAAGTTTGCATTCCTGTTGTTGTTGTACAATTTTTAGTACTGACAAATAAGATCATATGAGAGTGATAAGTACTCTCATATGGAGTGAAGGCCTTGAAGGCTCTGGTGCTGCTCCAAAGAGACAAGTAGAACATCCCTTATTTTAGAAGTACGTTTCTGTAATTTGGAAAGGGTGTTTAAGGTCAAGGCCAGACATTTGTATGAACAAGAACAATTTGTCTGCGGTGTTCACATGAAGCTTGCAAACATTCATAGTCTTTGAAGGCTTGTAGACATTCTAATGTCACTAAGAAAGAAAATGTTTTTTTTTAAAGTTCTATAATGCCAAAGCAATTTAATCACAAGCAGGGGTGCTTTGGAGTTTTCAAAATGAAAGAGTGCTCAGAAGTTAGTCGTCCTCTGAACTAGCAATCCAGAAGCCAGTCGTGGGAGTCCTCAGTCTCCAACTGTGAGTCTAAAACTGGAAATCGGGGAAATTGAATAAGAGCTTAGAATCGGTCGAGCGCCCGGAGCCACAATTCGAAGTTGGAGCACCGCTCGCTCCAGGAAGTTGGTTCTTGATTTCCAAGCGTCCAAAATGCCTCCGAAAAGGTACTTCTGATCCAAATTCACGGATGTTCACGGATCCGACGGTGTTCACGAATCCGACGGTGTTCACGGATCCGACAGTGTTCACGGATCCGACGGTGTTCACGGATGCCGCGTCGGTGAGTCCTGGATGCCGCGAAAGTGAATCTATATCGAGACAGACTCGCGGATATCTCTCTGCGCCGTCCAACGAATAAGCTTCCAGGGATTCCTCCTGTGGACGTAGGCGGCAAACATTCAAACTCGCGCAACGCTCACGATACGCGTTGGACGGTGGAGGACCTTGCATTGAGAAGTTGGTGCTTGACGATATCACAAGCCACAAACGGCCGCGTGTGTTGGAATGAGAACTTCTGGGATTTTCATTTTGTGAATCAATTATTAACAGCTTGGCACTCCTTGATCTGCAGGACGAAGCTGCAATGGCCCGCAGTACTCGCAGTTGTTCCAAGATGGCAGATGCCCAGCCGGACGACGCGCTTCAGGTTAGTGTCTAGTTTTTTGTCCATCGTGTGAGTCCAATGCGCTAGGAGTCCAAGCTAGTACAGCGCCACTCGCGCAGTCCAAACTTCAGCAGCGTCACTCGCGCAGTCCAAGCATCACCCGCGCCACGCGCGGTGCATGATAGTCGTGTCAAGCACGTCACGCGGGTAATGCTTGTTTTCTTGAGTGCCTGATTCAGTTAGAATCTGTATTGCTCAATCGATTGCTCTGGCTTCCACTGCTGAGTTTCCAATCTGGGATTCAGGAAGGGGCGGCAACATCAGAAGTGTGAGAAGGGAGATGTCACGTCTGCCTCAAGAAAACATGATCAGCCCGGGGGTGCTGCTTGAACACCGTCGGATCCGACGGTGTTCAAGCAGCACCCCCGGGCTGATCATGTTTTCTTGAGGCAGACGACTCCAGCGACTACCCTGACCCGGTACCACCGTGACCCGGTGCTACTTGAGAGGAATCTGATTTTGAGAGAGAACTTGGGCACGTCAAAAATGCCATCAGGCTGGGGTGTCACCGTGAACACCGTCGGATCCGACAGTGTTCACGGTGACACCCCAGCCTGATGGCATTTTTGACGTGCCCAAAACTCCCACGTGGACTGGCGTGGATCTAATTGGATGTGGGCTGGCCTTTATCTTGTAGGATTTTAATGTCGGCTTGGACTGGTCATATCTCATTATAATGAGTCTGCGAGAATTAGAGATTTGGGCATGTGAATAATTCCATCAAGCTGGGATGTCACCGTGAACACTGTCGGATCCGACAGTGTTCACGGTGACACCCTAGCTTGATGGAATTATTCACATGCCCAAGTTGTTTTTACTCAATTTGTTCTCCAAAACTGCTATATGGGTCCATCTTCAATCTTGACGTGTGCATTTGCTTTCTTCAGACATTTGATAGTCATGGGGAGTTGTTCGATGGCACACAATCAATCTCTGATGAGGTATTAGTATCTGTCTTTTTTTGTTTATATTTAAGTAATGAAATAGAGGGAATTCGGATTTGGGATTGAGGCTTAGTGCTCTCAATGTCGTTAGGAACTCGTCCCCAAGCTCTGATTGTCTTAGGGAACTCGTTCTCAAGTTCCCAATTTTTTTTGCTTACATTATTCGTTAGGACTCGTCCTTTAGTTCTCTATGTCTTTGTCTTTGTCTTGGATTTTGAATTGCTATTGCACTGTGTTCTTTGCAAATGCATGTTTTGTTCTTCTAAAAGAGTTATAACATATTGTTAGAGAGAATTACCTTGCCAAGACATATGCGTCTTGATTTTACACTTCAATGTAGGTATAGAACTCATGTAGGGGAATGAATCCTACATGTACAGGAAGTTCGGTTACGGAGACCTTTGGTATTTATAGTACATGTTGAGATTTGTAAATTGAAGTTTCCTTGCTTACAGTTGCATTCAATGGCTCTTAGACCTTGTCTTGAACCTCAACTCTAATTTCATTGTATTCATTCCTCCAGGTTGGCCAACGCAAAGGCAAGCGCCCAAGGGTGACATCTAAAGAGAAGCAGGCCCCAATTGACCAGACCTTGACGTCGTTGCAGATAGTAGGGCCTTCTCAACCACAGAAGGGGCCTCAAGCACGCCAAGTGCTTTCAAGTGACTCTAGTGATGATGAAGAGAACTTGGTGAGTTTTGCAGACATCATGGACGCTGCAGAGCGTGCTGTAAATGACTTCGAGGGAGATAGGCTTACTTGGAACCAAGGGCCTGGGCCATAGTTCTCCTCTGAGAGCTCGGAGATGGAATATTCCTCCGCCATTGAGCTCTCAAATGCTAGCTCTAGCCCCTCGTTTGAGGAAGTGAGTGAGAGTATTGGAATTGGTAGAGTTTACACATATGAAGTCATCATTCTTAGCTCAGACTCAGATGAGGATGATGACGTGGACATCATCCAATAGGGTTTCATGACCCCAATTACATACCTTCTGCGGTTTTAGACATGCAAGCCATGTGCAGGCTGTTTTTCTTTCATATATTTACCACTCTTCCATTTTATAAGTGTAATTTTTTTTATTGAAGTAAAGAATTTTCAACTGCGTCTCAATATAAATTCTTCGCACGGACTTGGCCTCTTTTTTAATTTGCGAGTGCAATCTTCTCTGACTGGAATTGTACATGCAGATGGATGTTTCACCCACTGGAGTAACTCAAGAAGAGACCATCTTGGAGACTCCGGGAACAGATGAAACGACATAGCCGCATATTGGGGACGAAGATGAAGAGGATGAAGAAGAGGACGAAGAAGGAGGAGGACAAGATCCCATGCAAATAGATGACCTAGAAGACAAAGATCAAGGACTCATGGAGGATGAATTGCGGCGCATACAAAAAGGCGACTCAGTAGATATCCTCTCCACTCTGCGAATGAAGCCCGAAGAACTCTTCCGGCTACACATCCCGCTTTGCAGACTTGTCGTTATGCCCATGGTGAGGCCCACACTCGCTTGTGACATTACGAAGTTGGAGCAAGAATTCGCAGGTGGATACCGTGATGGAGCGGCAGTGTTCTATGTCTCTACCACTAATGAGGAAGGAGAAAGCCAAGAGTTCGCAGAAGACGAGATGAACAAGTGGGATCCAAGCTAGAGAGAGAAAAATGAAGTGTTCACACACTACCTCGACTCCAGACCTGAACTTCAGTTCCTCAAGAACTTGAAGTTCTTCATTTGCGATGGCAACCATTGCCGCATTGCATGGATGAACCTCATTGACAAGTGCTACACATTGCTCCCAAAATGGCACTGTGTCGTAGACTGCATTGTACTGGAAACCAAAGGGAAGACCAAGCTTGTTATGCAAGTGATGCATGACATCAACAAGTGAGTTTTTCCTTCTTGAGCTGCTTTTCCGGTCTTTGGTTTTTATGTGCCCTAGTTGTAAAATCATGGAGGCTTATTGGATTTCCTAAAATAGTCATCTACTTCCAGGTCAGTGGAGGATTTACACGTGAAGACAAACTTGGTACACACTCTGTACCAGGTGCAGAAGTATGGTCTTCTCCCAATCAACCGATTTGCTGATCTCCTCAAGCCCGGGGAGAAGAAAAGGTGTTTGCAATTCAAGGTTTCAAGGAAATGGTATAGCATACTTGTGGAGGTCTTCACATCGTTCATTTTCAGGGTAAGACACTATGTGTTATACAAATTTGGAATCCTTCAGTTTGTTGCAGTCTGCTCCCAAAACTCTTCACATGCCTAACTTCTAATTCAATGTTATCGTCTGAATGTGCAGCAAGAGATTTCCCAAGCTGCGGATGCTGTAGTGAGAAAGTATACCGATGCTACACCAGAAGAGGAGAGGACCCCTGAAGAAGTCGCTCTTGCCATGAGGGCGGGAGCAAAGGAGAAAACCAAAACTCTGATGGTGAAAATGGGGAAGTTGTTGGCAGTGGCTCAACCATCTAACGGGCCAGGCTTTTTACAAGAGGTCAGTCTAATTCTGAAACCTTACACAACTACAAATTTACTTCTTCTGTTTTCAAACGCCAAGAGTTATTGAATGTGTTGCTGTCATAGGTGGAGAGGCACTGGAGCACTAATGAAGTGCCTGAAATGACATTGGAGAAGTTGCAAATGGTGGCCACATGCAACATGGCGCCTACACACAAGATCAAGATCTTGAAGTGGTGGAACTCCTCCGCGCCATCTCGTGAAGCAAAGAAGTTCCCACCAAAGCCCGTCTCCGAAAATCTCCTGCCCCATTTCCTTACAAAATGCGTCTGGTATGCTGGGGTAAGGGAATTGATTTCTGTAGTCAAGTAACTATACCAAGCGATACTTGGTTTTCAAATTGTAACTCAGAAGTTTAGAATGGGACCATGAACGTCTTCAATTGTACATTTTTAGCATGCATTGTACTCTGCAGATCGAAGATGCAACAGTGGAGTACTTCGACTTGGTGGTGAAGCAGGACAACATCACTGTGAACTACAGCATTCCAACACAACCACAGTACTTGGTAGAGTACATAGAAGGGTGGAGGCGCACAATTTGGGAGCACGGGTTTCAGACATATTTCAAAGGGCACAATTACTTCAAAAAGGGGAACTCGTTCATGGCTCACGAAGCGTCAGCCGCTGCTGTGCGCAGAGTTTTGTACCGGTGAGTTCCACTATCTCAATATTAGAATATGTCTAATAACTTGGTGGACAGCAAGTTCTTGTAAAAATCACTATACTATTTGAAGTCCATTAGAATGAGGTTTCAAATGTTCACTTCAACTCTAACTCCTTATTTTAGAACCTTTCGGTATACAATTGTATGATAATTCTCTTCTGCAACGTCTCCATTAGGCCCTTATACTGGAAATGCATTCATTCTTCACAAGTTCGTTGGTCTTACCATCCGGAATTGCTCACAGATGTATGTTGTAGAGATTCCATGATCATCATTTACATTCTCCTGAATGCAAAATCATGCTTGTGCTGTAGATATTTCAAATTTGAGCTCGAAGGAAAAGGAGCCATCGATCGCTCAGACCTTCCCCCCTTCCTATCATCATATCTGGATCGCACATCCAATTCTTGTATGTTCACCACACACCAGCTCCGCACCTACACTACAGCTCATCTCAGTGGTGGAGGATGGTACTTGGATTGTCTCCTCGAGTTCACTCCTCCTTCCGAGGTTGAATTCAGGAGATCTTTGGACGGGAAAGGGGTCCTGGACTTAGAGATCAATGAGTTTACAGGCCTGGATGACAAAGCGAGAAAGAAGGCCATTGCAAGGAGGGATTTTCTGGACCGGAAGAAAGAGGCGCGGGTCCAAGTCCACCTTGAAGCGAAGGAGATGAAGGCATCCGAGCTCGTTGACAAAAAGGTGGCAAAAGAAAAGGAAGAGAAGGTTAAAGGCAAGGGAAAGGGAAAGAAGAAGGAGGAAGCGGGAGGCGAGGTGGTACCATCTTCCACCGCAAATGAAGATTCACAGGCGCAAAGTGCAGTACAGAAGAAGGCTACTCTCCTACAGCTCACCAAGGAAGTTATCACTCGTATGACACAAGCCATGGTCATTACAGAAGGTGATGTTTCTAAGACGGAGGATTTGATCCTCAACATCTCCATCGAAGTCCTGGCAAAAGACATGGTTGAGGAGAAGTCCACGTGGTACAACGAGGTGCTGCATTTCTTGAAAAAGGTATGCATATGCATCTTTGTACTCAAAAGCGCATTTTGTGCTTTCATGTCTCATGAATGTTTTCTGTGCTTATTTTTAACTTCACCATGTTCTACATGTTTGCAGATGTCGGCCGGAAAGACTCGCATGTTCGAGGGAGTGCCAAATGCTCGACCGGGGGTGGATGTCATATTCATTGATTGTCTGGAGAACTTACCCGTACCTGGGCTCTCTACACCGACCCATGAGGTGCCAATGTGGAATGCAGATGCTGATGATGAGGCTCTCCAGTTGGCATGTAGCTTCGCCGCAGAGCATCTACAAGATGATGGGTGCATCATTCTATTTCACTCCTACAACATCAAATCCAAAGAGAACATTGCTGGGGTATGTGAGGCGTATGACTTGCTGATGAAGAAGGACTGGATGGGGATGAACCGCATGCACATCACCTCGGCTATAGACAACACAAAGACAGTAATTTTCATAGAATTTTATTGACTTTTATGAACAAGTTGCAATGCACTCCATTCAATGCATTCTTACGTACATTTGCTATGGACGTTGCAGACACAAAAGTTTGGAATCACCCTCCTTGTGAAGGACCTTGGCTCCAAAGGGAAATCCAAATTTTCCTTCAAAAAGACTAATACCACAATGAAGGCTGGTGTGGACTTGGCTATCGATGACATGCTGATCAATTACACCCATGTAGATGACGTGGCTATGAATGGAAACAAACCTTGGCGAGGTGAACGCGAAAAAGATCCAAGGTTCTTCACTATCCTCCTGGAGGCAACAAGCGTTCCAGGAGACTTGATTCTGGATTGTACCGCATCTACAGGTAATGATTCCATTCAGAAGTTTACTCCTCCAAATGTGTTCTTCCAATTCTTTCATGGAACTAAGTCATTTTGATTTCATTGCCTCCAGGTGCATGTATTACGGCTTGCCGTGGCACCGGCCACCACATTGTGGCTTTGGAAGGGAATAAAGACATTTATGATGCCATTTTGAAACCCATGAGGAAGTCACCAACACCCGTAGTGGTGACACCAACTGTGCCACCAATAGTTCACCTTTCACAAGATCCGGAGGATATGCCAGTGGTGCCTCGCAAATTCGTTCGCAAGGGAAAATCCAGTAAGTAAGTTGGCATTTTCTTTCATCTTTGCTTGGATGAAGACTTTCATGTTCTACAATATTGACAATATGTCTTTTTCTATTGCAGAGATGGGAGATTGATGGCAAGGAATGACACCCTACCCCAACTAAGTCTTCTCATCAGTCCGGAGAAGTCTTTTGAGCTCCCAATCTATGCCGAGCAAATGGCGAGTGCCTTCGCGGAGTTTGGTTGCTCCAAACCCAAACGCCGTAAAGACACTTACGCTCTAAATGTCTTACAGTATATAGATGTTTCAGCATCCGAAGGTAGAGAGTCCTCGGAGTCATCTTCGAGTTCTGATTCTTTGATAGAGTCCTAAACAACTTAGATTCATGAGATTGACAAATCTCTTTAATGGGTCAAACTATTATGTGTTGATTTTCATTGTAGATGGATTTGTGTGTTTATGGATACTTCTTCCATGTGTTCAATTTTCTTGCATGTTTTCTACTTGCTTCATTTTCTTCAATTCATAGTATTTTGTCTTTGCCTATAAGAAAGATTGAAAAATAATAACAGGACACTAAACCGACTTTCAAAAACAGATCTCACATTAACCACTCTGTACACAGCACAATACCCACGGTCATAGGTCAACTCTACAAGATTCTAAATTTTTTCAATTCATTTTTTTCACGCTCACAAGCTCGCAGGCTCATAGGCTCAGGCTCATAGGCTCAGGCTCATAGGCTCGCCAAATAGCAACCCTGTTCAAGGAAGTAGAGGACTACTTGCGAAATATAGGTGAAGGTTTAACCTCATTTGATGAAAAAATGGGGATTACTAAAATTTGTGACAAGGTTCTTTCCATTTGATCATTTTACTACCAAGTTAAACCATTCAAGTCAGAGACTGTATTTGTCAATCCACCATACATTGGTGAGACTGGCATGAATGAAAATTTTGAAGAATTGTTATTCGGTACTTCAATTGGGCAAGGATTACATGACTCGATAGTTGAAGAGGGGAAAGACCTTAATTCAGAAGACAATAATTTTATAATTTAAGTATTGAGGAGGAGCATGATTTTGAAGTAGAAGTTCATACACAAGAGGAATCCATTCCACAGGACCCTTCTCAAGGTCTCACTTCTATCATTTATCTTTAAATTCTAATTTTTTTAACATGTTTAAAAGGACCTATCTAGAATGAACTTCTATACCTACCCTTAATAGATATGTATCTATCCTAATTTCTTAGGGTGATCTTCTTTGACTTACAAGTTCATTTTAGCCAAATTTTTGGGATTTAGGAATAAATTTATCCCTTGGCAAAAAGTAAAGTTGCCTAGTTAAAATGACCTAATTTCTTCTTTTCATTTCACGGTGTATAGAATCTCTATGCTTGTTTGATTGTTCAATCTCTAATAGTAATTCTCTTATTGTTCAATCTCTAATACTCACTCTTTAATTTCTCAATTTTTGATTATCAAATTTGTAGTACTGATTCTTTTATTGTTTACTTTGTAGATATACCTATAGTACCTGAGGCAACACAATCGATAGGGACTCTCAATCCTAAATCTAAAGAGAAGAAGAAGAAACCAAAATCATTCCAAGAGTCAATATAAGATATGCAAGAGTAGAACTATGTTCTCATGGAAAAGAAACTCTCCATGCAAAAAAAACATGGAGAGCAGCAGTATACTCTCAAATCTTGTCGTCTGGATCTTGAATTCATGAGGATGGACTAGCAACAACAAGACTTACATGAAGAACGTGAACTACGAATTCAGAACTTACCTGAGGAACGTGAACTACAAATTCAGGAATCTTATGTTCGTGAGTTGGCTTTGTTGGTTGAGCTTGAAAAACTCCGTAATTCTTGAGTGACACCTTATTTCTGCAATTACGATTTTTCTATGTGCTTCATTAGCTCTCAAAGGACTTTTGAGATGCCAATTTATAAGTGTTTGTTTGCACATGGAATTACAATTAGTAACAAAGTTTAGAAATGAAATGTTTAGGCATTGATTTGGTACTCTATAGGTTTAGGCAGCATTTTAGGTTCAGAGCCTAGGAAAGATTGGGATTCATTTAAAATTGAATTGCCGGGTTTTTTCAATAGAGATGGTGGTTTTCTTGCCAAGAGATCTTTGTCTATAACAAGTGTGATTTTTTGGTTGTGTTTTGATGATGTTGCTCTTATGTATTGGTCATTGATGAAGAAATATATTTTGCATTTTGTGTTGCACCATTTTAAGAATGCAATATTTCACAATATTTTATGAAATTCAAAAGTAAATTGTTCATTTTTTTTAGTTTGCATATGAACCAATTTGCCAACAAAATAAGTTTGTTGTTTTGAAGTTGCCAAACAAATAAGTATGTTGTTCATTTAATTTATCAATACTTACTGTGATAAGATTTATTACATAATTGTCTCAATCATGGGCTATGATAGTCATGAGGAGTTTTAGCTTGCAATTGGTCATGGATTCTCTTATGTAAAAGATAATTAGAAATACTTTCTTGAACCCCTAAATGCCCAAGGCAACAAATTTGGGTGTTGGCAATACTTTAAAGTATCCTAAACCTAACTAACTTGGTAGTTCTAGTAGTTTATATTTTTGAAAAATTATTTTTGAAGTCTACTTTTAGCATCATGATTGTAATTTCAAAAATGATTGATTATGATTTTTCTATTGTACATATTGTGCAAGTGTGTCTATTGCAAAGTACACGGTGTTAAATTTCTGATTTTTTTCCACATCTTTCCAAAGTAGTGTTTTACAAGATCCTATGGTAACAAGGGTCCAAGATTTTTTATAAATTTGGTACTTTCCATAGAAGTAGGAATTAGAGAGTATTTTTAGCATGAACGCACTAAAAATATCTATAGGGGACTCTAAAACCTATAACATAATTAGTTGTAATGCTTTTCCAGTCAAAGAATGGGGTATGAAGGTTGATTAAAGCAATCATGTCACATTGAATTAAAAATATTCACTTATGCAAAAAGAAGTTTATAAATATTGGAAAATTGGGAACAATTGTTGTTCCACTTTATTATAGTTTTCATAAGCTTACTACTAAGAATACAAGGATTACTTTAGTGAAATTAACATATTGTATATAAATCAAGACTAAGACTTGTAGACTTAAGAGACACTTTATACATCATATTCCATCTTGATGATAGCTCAACACTTGTGCTTTAATGTTTTATCTTTTGTGTTTAGCAAAAATGTCGTTGTAGGGAAGCACTGGGTTAGCACCCTATAAAGTGTCCTCCAAGACATTGCTATCTAGTTCTTCTAGTCCACCTTCCCAATTCAAATCATATCCATCTTGGAGAAGGAGGTTGTATAGAATGACACAACTACGAATCCAAAGAGCAAGTGTATGTGTTTCCTTTTTCCTAATCATTGTAAGCATGCCTCGTAGGCTTTGGAACCTGACCTTCAATCGTCCAATGGTATGTTCAGACTTCACACAAATAGAAGAGAGATGTTTGTTGAAGCGTTGATTTTCCCTTCTATTGGACGCGGGTTGCTTGTAAGGTAGTAGAGTAATTTTGGTTAGAGAGTATCTAGTGTCGGTTAGTAAGTATTCGTCTTCTTTAAAGAACTCTGCATGTTTAAGCCATACTTGGGAATTGACAAAAATACGACTATCGTGGGCAGAGCCTAGGAAGCCTGCATGAATATGTGTAATCCTACAATTCTGGTCATTGACTATTATACATGAAACAGAGTACTGACTTTTCCTATTGAAGTATTGTTCCCCTTGGTAGCTTGGTTTGGTGGCTAGCACAACATGAGTACCATCCATAATGCCAATGACATCAGGAAATCCATGTGAAGTTTCTATGGAGGCTTTGGTGGCTTGTTTTTTTGTTTCATTAGGCCAACAAACAACACTCTTTTCAAGACTCAGAAAAGCAATCATAACCCGTTTTGTGAACTTTGAAGTAGCACCTGTGGAAATATTGACGTTCACTACAATGTTTGATCTAGATATTCCATTTCCATAGGTTCCAAACCTATGGAGAACCAATAAGAATTGCATCCGTGGATCAAATTGAGGAACGGCGCTTTTATTGGTGAAGATGTGATGATCTTTAATCATTTTCTATATTCTATCAAATGCAATGGGTGACATCCTGAATCTTGCCCTAAACCCTGTAGAGTTCAGACGAAGTAAATCATTTTCCATGAGTGATGAATTTACTCTTTCATGTTTTCTTTCCAAGAAGTACCGTTGTGATTTACAAAATTGTAGATTGTGAGGACACCATCTATGAGGAAGTCATCATCACTATCATAAGGATCAGAATTGTTTGTTACTCCATTTGAATCATCACTAAATGAAGGTACCATTTCCATAGAATTAGAAATGATGTGCATTGTAAGATGATTTTCAAGGTCTTCAATAACTTCAACTCGTTCACTACGTTGAGGCATTGTTACAAATGAATAGTGTTTACAAAAAATGATGAAATAGAAGGCAATGTATACTATATGTATCTATATGTTTATGTATATGTATTTTATATATATCAATAGATATCAAAATTTTAATATGAATAAATAGAAATGGAACTTTTAATGATGTTAGTACAACAGAATGATTTGGAGAAGTTGGTGTATATTTTTATATATCTATTTTGATTTCAATCTTTAACTTTTTTTTCTTTTACTAAACTAATGTTCTCTTTTGAATTGATTCCCTTTTACTTTTTCTCTTAAATTATTTTTTTGAACTGAACACCGTAAAACCAGAGTTAGAACCTTGAAGTTAAATTATTTTTTGACCTTCACATTCAATTAGAAGTTCTAATGATGTAGAATGATTTGGAATTGTTGTTGTACAAATTACACACAATTTTGAAATTGCTCTCTATGTAGTTTAGTCCTTTCTTTATTTTTTTATCAAATTACTAGCAGTTGGTGCTTGCTATGCTACGCATTCATCATTAGAATTTTATAAGAATTTTTATGTATTAGATAGAATGCAAAACAAAATTTTTGATAAATCTTCAAATAAAAATTACTAAAATCTTTGTATAATTTTTTTTTATAAATAAGCATATATTGAAATGTAAAATAGAAATTTATTGAATGATGAATGAAACATATGCAATGGTAAATACTATAAAAGATACACATACATTAGAATACATTAGAAACTTGACTCCATTATTACAAAAAATGGCAACCCAAATTGAAGAATTGAAAAGAAAAACTTATAAATCTCAAAAACTTTGTGAACAACTTAATTGTTGTGGAATCCTAGATTGCTTCAATTGAATAAATTTCTCAAAATCATTTGGTAGTAGCAATAGAAAATTAAAATCATAAAAGCTCAAAGCTCACAAAAGTACAGAAGTGCAAAGAAGTGCAAAGCCAAGAGAAGCAATGGAATTGCTACCTCTATAATATCACCCTATGGATCCTCTTTAATATCACCTCAATTGCAATGACTATATTATTTCTATAATATCACCCTTTGTAAAAAGTGACATTACAGAAGTGGTTGCAAATTGCTACTCTATTTTTGTAATATCACGTTGTGTGAAAATACGATTTCTATATATGCATGATTGAAAATATTTTTTTTAAATATTTAAAATAATTAGTTTAAAGACTTATCAAAATCATTACCATGCATTCTATTCAAATATATCAAATTTTTACTAATATGTGATACAATGAATGCGTAGCATAGCAAGCACGAGCCCCTAGTATTAATGGTAGCATTTGTGATATTACAGAGGGACTTATGATTCTAGTAGTATGATTGGGTTGTATGTATTTCACTTCTAATTTTCTTCTTTTAATTTATCCAATTATATTCTTGGAAATTATGTCTGAAGTTTGTGTAGTTTTTGCTTTTTGCTTTCAAATATATGCATACTTTAAAATTAGGTTGTTTTTTTTGTTTTTTTTGTTATTCTAAGATTTAAGATATTGTTAGGCATTCTTGGTATTGTTCGAGAGCTCTTTGTGAAGAAGGGTGCATGGACTTTGTTTTGTGGCATTTGGACCTACGATGTGGAAGTTATAGAATTTCAATTTTTTTTATGAATTTGAATATTGAAATAAATTATCCTTAATTTTGGGAAAATCACAACTTTCATATAGCATATCCAAACGCCATGGAACTGAACAATTGACCTTTTTTGTGCACAAAGCTTTCTTTTTGTGTTAGTTTCATGGCATTTGGACCTACAATGTAGAAGTTATGGATGTTTGTAAATTAAAATTTTGAATTAAATTATCTTTTATTTTGGCAAACCTATAAATTGCACAGAGCATCTCCAAACGCCACAACATGAAGCCCTTGCAATCCTTTCATTCCTTTGTGCAAATTTTATTTTTTATACCTACAATGCACCCTCTCACACTCCACTTTTTGGAAGTTATTGAATTTCAAAGTTTGAATGAATTAAATAATTAAAAAATTAAATAACTATTGACTACCGAATTGTTGAATTTCAATCATCTGGCCCTAATTTGTAAATTTTTGATACAGTATGCTGTACTGCACAGGCCCATGCTGATTTTAAATGTGGCCCCAAGTCAAGAAAGTTGCGTATCACTGCTGTCAGTATCAAGAGGAAGAGCACTGGACGGACAAGATGCATCACTCACACTAGGTCCATTTGGAGAATTCAAGTAAGAAGATGGGTTAGCAAACAAAAACCGATACTTTGTGTCATTCTTCCAAATAGGAATGGCATCACTAATAATATAATCTATCTCTTCTTCAGGGCCTTCTAGTGCAATTCGCAGCATTGCTTCTAAGTTCTTGCTGCCCAATCTGTTTCTAACTCTAGTTTTGATCAAATTCTGCACACTGAAAGCACGCTCATAAGTTGCTGTGGAAACACATTGCACATGAGCTAATTCAGCAAGAACAAGAAGGTTGGGATACTGGGTTTGTAAAGCGTGATTCCAAGTAATCATGCCCCACAAATCCCTAAAATTTTTTTCTCCCCATTCCGTGGTGCATTGGAGTTTGAAGGCAAGGAATTCACGCTTACAAGCTGCTTGATCTACAAGAGGAGGGAGAGAAAAACCTAAGTGCGACCGGTCTACTCCATAATGCTGCAGCAAAGTCTCCAATTCAGCAATGCACCAATTCTACAAGCCCACTTGCTTTGATGGTATGTTAGAAGGGTTTAGGATTTTGAAACAAGAAATCACATCATTATCCCTAAAACCCGCATCTAGGCCAGCACAAACCGCCTCAACAAAGTTTTTTTGAAATGCCAATGCCTCCTCAAGGTCAGAATCCAACCTGGATCGTTGCAATTGAAAATCATGAAACATATTACCTTTCAGCTCAGACTGCAGTCTCCGCAGGTAACCGCCATGTGGACCATATTCAGGCAAAACATGATAATCAGTGCACTCGTTGAATACATCAACAATCAAATCACACGAGTCCACAATAAACATCATGCGAATTTGAGCAATCTCAGTGCAAACAATACTACCTATTGTTGTGACATCAACAAACTTCAGTTGGAAAATCCTAGACAACATAGCTAGAGAGTGAAGAATGTCAGCCAAAAAAACAAGATGTAAACAAACTTGAACTGCCCTAGCTTGTCTAACACAACAGCTGCCTAACTTGCATCTTTACCGTCCATTGAAAAAGACAAGTACCGATTCAAGTGAATCACACAAAGCTGTGACTGCCTGCCAATGACTCAACCAATGGATCTTATGATACCGTTTCATTGTTTTTTTAGAATCAAACAACTTCTCTTGCAAGGCCGTGAGACCCTACTTCCTTTTACTGGACTTATTAAAAAAGGAAGAAATTGAATTTAACAACGAATCAATTTCATTAGACAAATCCTTACAATCCGGTGCCTTGGAAGCATCTAGGGCTGCAAGGTTAGTTCGGTGAGCCACGCAATGACAAGACAAAAGGAACGGGTTCACCTCATTTTTTATCCGTATTGCAACACCGCCTTGGGAGCCTACCATCGTGCTTGCTTCATCACTGCCGAAGGCCACAAACTTACTAAGATCAAGACCCCATAGCCACAACTGAGAGATGATACAATCAAAAATGGTGGCAGCGTCCTTTTTTCCGCCTTGCAATTGCAATAGTCTTAGGAAAACAGTAAGCGGCAAACCTTCTTCTACAATGGTTGCAAACATGACAAGATGGCCCGTGGCACTAATATCTGTCGACTCGTCAATCATAATGCCAAAGAAACCTGAATTTCGAACCCTACAAAGAATCTGCTTCTAGATTACAATGGAAAGGCACCGAACAAAATCACCGCAAGCTTTTTCATCCTGGTACATGGTAGTAGTGATCGGAGCCTTGACAGACAACAACAATTTACACAAAGTAGGGAATTTTGCAAAAGGCAGTGACTGCTTCCCTATGAAGTAGGCCGCTCGAAAAAGAGTATGGAGGGCCCCGTCACAAACACGCTGGCCACTGAGAATTGCTTTTTCTATTGTTTTTCCACCACTGTTGCACGCCCAGGCAAGGTGGCGGTGTTCATTTGATCTTCTATGATCCATGAAAGCACTCACTTTGAAGCTTTTTGAACCTTCTTTGGTGTATGTTGAGCGACCCCCTTTCTCCATACAAACTTTACAGAATAGTTTTCCCACCTCGGCAGAGAACTCCAACCAAGGAAACTAGGTCGACCACCCTTCTTTCCACAAACCATGCGCAAGTTTGGTTTGGGAAGGGGGAGTGAGATTTATACTTGCAGTTTTGCTCGATCTAGAGCTTTCGGTGGAGGATGGAAACTCCTCTAAGTCCATTTCCCTCGATTTGACAAAGTAGCTGTCACGGATGCTCCTCTGCCACTTTGCCATGGAAACTGCCACACATCTTAGCGGAAAACCAGGTACCAGACAATTTGAGAAACTAAAGAGCAAGCTCAGAAAACGATAACAACTAAGCATGTGATCATCCCACCCCCAAAACAGGGAAGCAAATTTCAGAAATGTAAGGGTTCAAAAAACATGCAACCAACCTACACAAAATTCACAATGCACGAAGACAAAGGAAAAGGCGACAAATGTACTTGATTTGCAAAACACGTCCGAACTTGCAGGCAGTCACGATACTCCTAAAAACCGCAGCAGTCACGATGCTCCCGAAACCGCAGCAGTCATGGTGCTCCCGAAATCTGCAGTAGTCACGATGCTCCCAAAACCTGCAGCAGTCACAGTACTCTTGAAACCTGCAGTAGTCACGGTGCTCCCGAATCCCGCAGTAGTCACGGTGCTCTCAAAACCCGCAACAATCACGATACTCCCAAAACCCACAGCAGTCACGGTGCTCCTGAAATCGCAGCAGTCACGCTGCTCCCGAAACCGCAGCAGTCACGATAGCTCCCGATATCGCAACAATGACGATGGCTCACGAAACCCTAAACCGATCATGACATTGAAGCCTGTGAAGTCAACGAGGTGAGTGAGTTAGGCAGCTAGTGAGGGTGAATTTCATGCAAACCTACATGACACACAATCCCGATCGAGTTTGCGAGTGCGCGAAGAGCGAGCAAGAGGCTGCTGTAGGAGACAAATGGTAGTCACAGAGTTTGACACAATTCAGTTTTTCCTAAATGTTGATTGCATGAGCAGCGAGTGAGTGAGGCACAGAGGCAATGAGCAGTGAATAAGCGCGCCAAGTTTCAAAACAACCTAAATGGCTAAATCCTAAACCCTTGAGTAGACCCCAATTCAGAAGCACTGGCCTTGTATCAGTTGTGTGTGATTGATTGACAATCGCAGTACACTAAGCAGGTTACAGCCTTACATGTAAGCACAACGAGTATTTTTCAGTTTTCACTTTTGCAAAATTTACAAATCAGTCAGTATCATTAACTCACTTACCTACTTGCTTTACTATGCACTATGTAAGTCCCAAGTCCACTATAAGAAAACCTTGTTTTACGTGACAGATTGACATCAAAAGGAACGGATTTTAGGTGATATTGAAAAAAACAAACCCATGTTTTTATGTCAACAACGATGTCCATTGATGTTATATTGGACATCATTGTTGACATAAAAACATGGTTTTTTTTTTTTCAATATCACCTAAAATCCGTTCCTTTTGACATCAATAAATTTTGGTTTCTTATAGTGGTCCCAAGAATACATTGAATATATAAAAAAATTCTATGTACATGTAAAAAAAATTCTGAAAAAGCATGTACCCGGTCGGTTACTTGCCGTAAAAAAGGCATATAAATTGGTAATTTTCCTACATATTCCTAGGGCGGACGGCAAAATAGCCGAATTTTTTTTCTTGACCAGTCCATTTCCAAAAATCTCCTTTTTTCATTCCGAACCACTTCCTAAACTTTTCTACCTCATTCGGAAATTCTCAAAATCAACCGGCTAGCTCGTAACTAAATGTTGGTACTCCCCGTACATTGGCTCCGAGATCCAAGGCAATTACTTCCTCCCTTTATTTCTAGGTAAATGGATTCTCCATTTATTCATTCTCTACCCTAAACACATCTTTTAGGGGTGTCACACCTTCACCCTCTGTGACCTCCCATTGGCTCCTTCAAAACCTCACCAACTTCTCATTCTCCATTCTTCAAGTGCCAAGTGAAAAAGGTGTGGCTACCCCTAATATATTTTTGGAAAGGTCTTGAGAATACCTTTCCAATGGTATATTACACGCCCCGAAACACCAAAAACTCAAGTCACAAATGACAAACAAATTTTGGTACTATCAAATGGGCAGACAAGCAGGTGGACGAGCCAACTGCCTTGGCAGATGTAAGGACGGATGGATGGCATTTGGGCAAACGGTCCCTTCCAAGTTGCAGTGAACTTCTTTTGGCATTTGCAACCCATTAGCTTATAATGGTCACCCATTTAACATTCAAGCTATCCACCTAGCTATTCGTTTGATAACTCCCCATTAATTAAAACATTGCATTCTGAAAAGTATAAATGCTCTTTCAAAGACTTTTTTTCAATGTTGCAAACATAGAATGTAGCATTCATGTATGAAAATGAAAATACAAATTAAATTTGGACACATTGAAATCCTAAAGCCTAAACCCTACATTTGATATTAAGTTACTAAAAAATTGATAGAATGTGAGGAATATGTTTAAACTTCAAATTCCTTTAAATGTGAATATTAAACTATAGTACATATTTAGGCCACAATGAGTTATTCATTTATGTTTTGACAGTGATTAGTTTTTTTTATTAATTATTATGTGACACTTCTACAAATGTTGAACATGAAATTATAACCTAGAGTGTTTTTTAAGTTTGTTAAAAAATGCATTGATAGTTTGAATTATTAAGATATGCTTAATATAAACAATTATATTGTTTTGTTATTCTATCATAGGAATATATAGGATGCTATTCAAAATGTTGTTATTTTTATTTTTATTTAATTTAATTACTACCTAAGATTGCACAAGTTTTAATGTGTATTATTGTCATCACATGTATATGTGATATCTAAATAAAATTTTATGCAATGTTACCATACAATACAAGTTTCTTTAAATGAAGGCAAATATGTTAGCTTTATTATTGATTAAGTGAAGGGTATTACCTCAAAAAATGGTTTTTTAACCCCTAAATACTTGAGGCACCAATTCCAAAATTTTGAAGTTAAATGAAACTTAATCATGCAAGTTTTTATTTTTAGCAGTGTATATTTTTAAAAAGTTCTTCTTGAAGTATATTTTTAGCATCAAAAACCAATATTGAAATTAAATGGTAGTGATTTTTCTATTCAAGATTTTGTACAAGGGTACCCATTGCAATCTTGACTTCTCATACTATTGAAAGCTCTTGTAATGAGCCTCAAATAAACTAGATCTTGAAGATAAATCACATTCAAAATTCATTTCAAAAAATTATAGTAGATTTTTAAAAGTGATAAATTGATTAGGGTCATACATGTTAGGCCCTTTAACCTCATATTTTTTATTATTAATTTTTAAGATTTGAGTTGTGAAAAGAGTATTGAAGGACTTTACATCACTTTTGTAGTTTTAACACCCTCATGGTCAAACATTATAATCTTTCACTATATAAATGATATTGTTGTGTTTTCTTTTCCTATAAGATCTCAAACATATCTAGTTTAAATTTGTTCGATTACAATTCCAAAAAAATGATACAATTTAACAAAATGTTGGCATTTTGTTCAATTTAGAGGATATTCTAAGAAGCTCAAAATATGCCTTGGGCATTTAGGAGTTAAACTTTCTAAACTTTACAAAAAAATTGGGTAACTATTTTCAATACTTAATATCAAGTACAAAGAACAAATTTTTTGCATAAACAGAATTAAAATGTATACCAAGAATTAATGCATGTACAAATGATTTTGTATAAAGATATGAGAAAAAAAAACATTGTTTTGAATAGCATCCTATATATTCCTATGATAGAATAACAAAACAATACAATTATTTATATTAAGCATACCTTAGTAATTCAAACTATCAATGCATTTTTTAACAAACTTAAAAACACTCTAGGTTATAATTACATGTTCAACATTTATAGAAGTGTCACATAATAATTGATAAAATAATATCTAATCACATTTCCTGGAGTTCCTAGGGGTACACTTAGTTCTTCTACAACAAACCACATGTGAACAAGTGGTTTCTAATAAACTATAATTTTGGCTTCAACTTTTGAGCATTGTTTACTAATGACTATAGGATTCTACTCCCCAAATTTCAAACTCAAACAAAATATGGAATGATTTCTAGAAGGGGTTAAAAAACACTAAAATAGCATGTATTTTTAATTCAAATATTTTTAGAGAACACATTTAAATGACCATTGCATCAATACTCAACTCAAAATGAGCTTTCAATAGAGAGTTATTTCTAGGATTTTTTTGTTCAATTTTTAGACAATTTTTTCTTATATACCATACATTGGGGTCAAGCTCGTAAGACCCCATACAAATTGGGTTTTTTTGGCCAAATATCCACTTTGTTATCTACTTTTAGAATTTATAAATTTTCATTTGACTTTATTTTGAATTATTCATGGACTATAGTGCAAGGCACTATAGCTTAACTATACTACACTGCTACTAGTTCAACTTTTCCTAAATTTTGTGGGACCATAAGTGGCTTCCACACTTTGAGGAGGCTTTATTCAACTTTAACTGTAGTATTTTCTACAATTTATTTTTTCAGATTTCATATTATTTTCATTAATATTTTCTACAATGTTCATATACACCATGTTATAATTTCTGAAAATTTCATTTCATACCCTATTTATTTATATTTTGATTTATTTTTTAACAAATCTGACCCGAGCGTAGGGTAATATAGAGGTGTGAAAGTTACTTTTCAATCCTATAGTGTATCTTTTTACTTCAAAAATTTGTAACTAATTATTATTAACAAATAAAAATATTAATAATTCAAAACATAAACTATTAAAATAAAAAAATCTATTCATATTTTTTTCATTTGATTTTATTTAAAATTCAAAAAGTATATAAGGGATTCAAAGTTTTGTTCACACACTAACATCAAAAAAAAGGGGAGTGCACCTTCCAAGTCATATTTAAAATATAAATAAATAACTCATTGTGGCTTGGAAGGGGCTAACTATGTACTACAGTTTAATATTCACATTTAAAGAAATTTGAAGTTTAAATTTTGGTGCTATCGAATGGATGGATAGGTAGGCAAACGGACAAGCGGACTTGAGTTTTTGGTGTTTTGGGGTGTATAATATACCATTGAAAAGGTATTCTCAAGACCTTTCCAACGGTATATTACACGCCCCAAAATTCAAAAAATGAAGATGTAAATGCCAAAAGAAATTTATTGCAGCTTGGAAGGGGTAGTCCATCCAGTTGCTGTCCACGCATCCACCCAACTACTATCCGCACATCTGCCCAGTTGTCGTCCACCCGTCCGCCAAGGCGGTCAACCCATCTACCTGCTTGTCCATCCATTTGCATTGGTAGCACCAAACTTCTTTTGTCATTTGTGACTTGAGTTTTTGGTATTTGGGGGCATATAATATACCATTGAAAAGATGTTTTCAAGATCTTTCCAATGGTATATTACATGCCCCAAAATCCAAGACATGAAGTTGCAAATGACAAAATAAGTTTACTGCAGCTTGGAAGGGGCTATCCGTGTGTCCGTCTAATTACCGTCCGTCCATCTGCGTATTTGTCAAGGCGGTCGGCTTGTCTATTAAGTCGACTGTCCATCTGCCCGTTTATAAATTTTTGACCACCCGTCCGCTATTCACCTATCCAAAGTCCACTGTCTGTTGCCCAACCGCAAAAATGTCAAATTGCGAAAGCCCAAGGACGTCTTAGGGCTAATACTTGCATCCACGGGACATCCGGAACATTGGATGTCCGTGCAACCTTGATGTGTGGGTTTGAAGTTCAATTCTAAAATGTCGAACTAAAGGATTTTTATAGAGTTGCAAAATTTGAAGTCTCAACTAGAGGCTGAACTAGAGCTTTCTTTATCAGAGTTTCCAATTCAACCATCTCAACCGACGATTTCTACACCATTATCAATCCATTTGTAAAATGAGACTGGACCTTTTCATTCGCCAAAGAAACCTTGTGCAGAGCAGTGTTAGCATGATAATTTTCCCAAAAACACTTGTATGTTGATGATTCTACTTCAAGTTAAATGAACTAAATCAGATACTCAATAAGTGATACTTGAAGGGAGTTAGAAGAGCCCGAACGACGACCATTACTATTGTATGGTTAAGCAAATCAAAGGAAGCATTGGCTACCAACATTAGTTGAAAGGGCCAATGAATCCTTTAATAAAGGCCAAACTTGCAAATTACATCGCAAATACTATCAAGCACATCTTCAACTTCAATTTTTTACTTCCAATTGATTTTTGTTGAAGTTTTGTAACTAATTTAAGCTTTTTGTACTCTATTTGTATGTTAAGGATTGAAAGTTAGGGAAATAGAAGTTGTTTATCTTCTAGTTTTGACCTTAAAGGTTCCTTGGTCTTAAAAAATAAATAGGCACTTGCCTTTTGGTGTTTTCCTTGGACCCATGGGTGTTTGGAGGTCCATGATGTTTCAAAAAGACTTTTTTTGTATGATTTATTATTGGGAACAAAAAGTTATAAGTATGTGAGTGGAGGATAGTCTATTAAGAGTAGTAAAGGTTTAAGTGGCCACCAAACTTTGTATTTTTTGCTTATCTCTTTGAAATTTTGAAGCATTAGAGAGGCCTTTTTTATTTTTTCAAAGAGTCATCATTTAAGGCAATTGGAGCTTCCTAGAAAAAGCTATGGGTTTTTGAGTGGCACAAGGTCTACTGCCCTTGTTGTTTAAAATCTAAAACTTTGTAAGGCTATAGATTTTGCTTGAAAAATCAATTGCAAGTGAAAATTTTAGTAAAGGTAGAAAAATTTGTCAATTTTTTCAAAAGTTATCAATTTCTTAATTGATAAAAATTACAAAATTTATAAGTATTGAAGCAAAAAAGGTCTATTGCCTTCTTATTTTGAGAAGAATGTAGTTAGAGTGGGTTTAGATTTGTGTTTCTTTTGAAGATTTAAAACCTCAAGACTTGAAGATAAGAAGATTGAAGACTTGTATGTTGTGGCTTGTAGCTTGTTATTCGTATTTAGTTTTGGAGGCTCATTGTTTTTTTATTGTTATTCCTAGCTAGTTTTGAAGGTTTGTTATTTTCATTTTTGCATTATAAACATTATTGCAAGTTATGTGAATATTCAATAATAGTCCTATTTTATGTTTGTGGCAACAAAGTGGGATTAATCACCTACATGGTCTTTTTTGTCATTCCTATTAGTGAGGCACAATTACTAGTCACCGTAAATTTGAAGTTTAAGAGCCAATTTTTTGAATGATTTAGCTCATAATCTAGTCGTCCCGTTTTATCTGTCTAAAACTTGTGGTTTCTTATCACCTATCTTGACCTTTGAATCCATATAGAATAAATATAGAATAAGCCAATGGGAAGTAGTTTGAAGATTCAAAGACTAAAAAATTTGACTCATTTTCCTAGCAAACTATTCTCAATCGCAACCAAATACTCTATGTATTCCTAAAGCGTTCTTTTTTCTACTTGACACCATCGAAACTTTAAGTTGGAAACGTATCTAGAGGTTCCATTACCTCCTTATTAGAATTGATTTGAACATGATTTGTGTTCTAGAATTACAAAAATCAATATATAGAATCTAAGACATAAACACTAAATTGACAAGCCATATTTCAATTTTCAAACCAACAAATAAAGGTAAAGTGTTGAGGAGACATTACTCCAAATTCCTCTAGTATCTAGTCCATGTGCTTCAAAGTCCTCACACCAACTAATGAAATTACGGAATGAATTTATTGAGCCAAGCATGCTCCTCTCAAGTACACTTGCGGTTATTCATACAATCCAACAATCGGATTCTTTCAAATCACTTAATATTTAGGAATGCATTAAACACTAATATAGATTGGAAGCCTTTCACTAAAGAATTTGTAGTACAATCAAGAAGATAGATCATGTTTGCAAAATCCATAACCTTTAAAATGACATTCATATAAATCCTAACCTAGCTACAACAGAAAGCTACTTTGTCACTCCCTAGTTGAAGACAATGACAAAGTTTTCTCCACATATAGACATTAACCCCTTAGCGCCTAAAGCCCTAAACCCTTTCTTGAATTTATCTTCTTTGAATTTTTTTAATTTTATCTTTATAAATACTAGCATGTATTGAAACTTTTTACTTTCAATTGTAAAACATGCCCTATTATACCACAATTTGAAAGCCCTTAAGTTCTAGAATATTTCTATTTAACTAATAATGGTGCATGGTTCAAAGAAAATGTCTTTAATTAAGATATAAAACCTTTCAATGCTTGATCAAGAGCTATGACTATGAATCTAGACCTAGTAGAGTAAGAAGTTAACTCAAGAAATTCAAAATCTTCAATGTGTAGTGATTAGTCGGATGAGTATTCCTCTAGTTAGCACTTAATTTCTGCTAAAGACCAACTTAGAGTAAATTGCTCCGGAATTGTTCCCACGAGGATTCAAGGCTCACAGATCTAGGCAAACTAGGTCTGAGCTTTTCCTTTCTCTCCTTCTTTTCAATCCGGACCAGAGGTCCGGTCCGGCTACTAGTATCGGATAGGCTCCAGAAAATTCCGAAAACCGTTCAGTTGCCCCTTTCCGGGATCCATGGGTTTAAATGACAAGTGGCCAGATCCACCGTTCGGATATTTACTGTCCCCAGAAACATTGACTCTCTCTTTCTCACTTGACCTCTAATACTAGTGCTAACCTAACTTCAGAGACCGAAAATATCTTACTGTTCCATCACCTTACAAATCCGGAAGGCTTATCGGACCAGGTCATGTAGGGACAGTCAAGGACTACAACAACATTCTAGCACTAATCCAACACTGAGTCTCCCGTCAACCTGATGGACATCCTTGTACTCTCTTGGACATTACATCGGAGCTTTGACTTCGTCTATGGGGGAATCCCGATATTCTGGAACTCAGATTACTTCTTACAAACTCCCGTATACGGAAACTGTTCTCAGACTCTTAGACACCCTCGTACACGAGATAGTATCCTCCCCTTAGGCTATACCGGCATCCAATCAGGTAGCACACTAATACTCCCTCCGGAACAATCCGGCCGATCTCCCCATCAATCTAGTGCAATAAGAAACCATACATAACTCGACAGTTGCTAACCAAGGTAAGTTCTCAGCATCTGGAAATACATGAATGGACCTCCACACATGACATAATGCACCAAGTATAAAAGATAATGGAATGTCTCCAAACACTTTAAATTAAGCTTAAAGGTACAACTGAAAATCATGGTGTAAGTGACCTCAATGGTCCATCAAAATCTAACTTATACTTAAACCTATCATTATCTCAAAATCACACAAAAAACTCCCTACTGGTCTGCTAGATATCTGGTAATCCGCTTAGATCCTACTTTCTCGGATCGGTGACCGGACTCCAGCATCGTTACAAGTATATACAAAATTACTTTCTACTTTTCTGTACCCTATTCCTTAGGAGGAATCACCTCCTTCAATAAGCTCTGGTATATCCTCTTCCGGCTGCTCCTCGGAGGAGAAATACTAGGGACTCCTGCTGCCGGCATGGCCCCTACCAAACTTGAACCTCCAGAGGCATCGGCACCCCTGTCTGCACCCTGGGATTCAGCTACTGGAGCTCCCGGACTTCCCCGGGAATTTCTCCAGATAACCTTCACACGGGGAAAGGAGTGAATGGGTTAAATTATCCTACTCTTCGGAGGAGTCTCTGTAAGGTCTATGATTGGGTTCTCATGGAGGAGATCCTCATTCCCCTTGGATACAATGGTACCCCAATCCACTCTTGATCCCTCGAGTGGAGGTGATAATTCTGCAACATGAGGTACCACCGGTAAAACCCTTGCAACAATTGTTTTTGGAAACTCCTCTGGAACCTACAATGTCTGGGTGGAAGAGAAAGGAGAAGGGTCTATTGGATTTTGTTTTGCGGGTGCCAAACGCGCCATCAAGTCTTGCATCTCTACTCGCGAAACGTTCATCCTCCTCGCCTGCTCTAGCAAACACTTAACAATTGACACCCGGCTTGAGCTTGCGGATACATCGAAGTTGGCTTCAAATAACCGAGCCTTGTTGATGCAATCCGATAGAATCTCCAAGGATTGCCGGAGCTGGGTAACACCCCGGCCCAATGCCTCGGTTTGCCGGTGGTGTTCTTCCTCCATGAATTTGGCCTTCTCTTGGGCCATCTGCAGCTTGTTCTCTAGCCGGGCGCAAGTGAACTCTAATCCCTCGGCCCATTCCAATATATTCCAGTTCTCCACCCGGAGAACACCTAGCTCCGTCACCATCTTCTTCTGGTCTTGGATCAGCAGATCGTTCTGCTTTTTCGCCGTCACTAAAGCATCCGTCCTCTGGAAGATGGAGTTCCGGTTGGTGAGTGCCATCTTCTGGCACACCCGTTTGAAGGTCCCCTCATAATTGTAGAGAACCTTCATAATGTCGTCAGCCCACCATACGATGTGCTGGGCCATCTTTGTAATGTCCTCGTAGGGCGACCCCCCCTAGTCGGATCTCAGTCCTTTTTTCCTCCTCTTCCTCTGGTGGATTGGTCTGAGGGTGACCGGCTTCTGTCCGGTCTAGCGCGTTCTCTGGTTCCCTCGCCTGGTCGGTTCGCTCCGGAGTTCTTCTTGTTCTATATGCCTCTTCAGTTCGCTCTGGAGCGGAAGGACTCCCCTTCTGCGTCATCGGTGATGTCGCAGTTCGTTGCGTCTGTCTCTTCAGAGGAGTGGACTACTCGTCTTCTTTCGTTTCCTCGTCATCCGGACCATCCCGGTGAAAGGGTTCCTTTTTGCCATACTGCTAGAGCTGAACCAGCTCCGCGTAGGCCTCCTCCTCATTTTTCTTGAGTAAAGAATGGTAGGCGTACAAGTGGGAGACATAAGCCGGAAGGGGGCTCCCTACGAGATCCTCCACCACCTCAAAGATGATGAACGCCCAATCCACCATCATCTTTCTCTAGAGGCTTCTCAGGATGGTAGAGGCCACTTTGGACACCACCCACTTCGGCTTGGTCGGGTGGAGGATAGGATTAAGAAACCCTACCACATCCCGAGATTCTTGGTTTATTAGGTCTGAAATCTAGAAACCCTCCTCTAGATTCGCCGGCGTTCGGAACTCACCTTCCATGTACTCCGGGTTCTTTTCTATCACTTTGTCTGACACCACCCGGAGCCTGTAGATGGCTCTCTACTCGTCCACCGTCCACTACTCAGGCTTCGTACGGAGGGTGGTATCCAAGATACCACTCTTTGGTCATAGTAGGTCCGCCACCAGGCTCTCCTCCCGGATGCCCCAAGGGACATCCATCAATCCCGTGCACCTCATATTTGTGAGGTTCTTCCGAAGACGCTCCATCCGGACCTCGTCAGTTGGGATTGCCGGCACCACCTATAGCACCAGAATCGCCTTCATCCGCGGTTGTAGCGCTGGAGCTAACTCCTCCGGCTCCTCCCTCAGCATGCGCCACATCACCCTAGAAGTCATCATGTACACACAAGAAGCCTCGCACAACCTCCCCCTAACTCTCTTGCTCACAGAAGGTCATTCCGGAACGAGGAATGCTGGTATGTGAGCAAGGAGCGGGGAGCAGGGAAAAGTGAGCATAGAATAGGGATTTTAGGAAAAAGACCACTTTTAATCCTACTACTATAAATAAATGTATCTAAAATCATGTAATCAATTTGCTACAAAACAATTAGACTGAAATTTTTTTATCCTAGTTTGACCTAAAGTCGTGGGATCCTGGAAGCTTAAACCTGAAAGTGTGTGATTTAAGCATGAGGATTATATAATTTTTAAACATCTATAACCTTCTATAAGAGGGGAGAGTTTAGATGCTAGAGCCAAAAATGGTTTATTAAAGTTTAAAATATGAATTACAAGAGCCCCCTTATTACCATGTATTTGTCATTAGTTTTTAATTTTTATATTTAAAAAGATCATGTAATTCTACGGAATGTAAAAAAATTAGGACAACTAATAAAATGATGATTTACAATTTTGATGAAAGTGGAAGGAGATCTACGACCATGGATTTTTGTCATTTTAAGACTTGCAATGGTAAGATTAAGTAGCTAAAAGCAATTTAAAAGAAAAATCTACAATAATGAAATACCATCATAAAAATTATATATATATAGCATGATATTGCAATTGTTAAGATTATAAACAATATTGAAACATTTACATACAAATATTTTCTTGAGATAATGCAAAGAAGGAGAAATTAAATACTTACCAAGAATAGAAAATACAATAATTTAAAACATGTGGCGCACTTGGATACATCATTCAAAATGAAAAGCTCAAAACTAAATGCCTGCATAATATGCATATAATAAAGCAAATGCCATAAGTAGGGCACTTCAGAGTCACAAGAGTAATATAGACTAAAAAATTGAGACCACTCAAAGATCATCACTAGAGCTAGAATCTCTAAAGGTTAAACCTTCCTCTCCTTCATTTGCCTCTATATCCAAGAACTCTTTCACCTTTGGATCATAGTGAAGTTTATGCCGATTCACTACTGGAGATGGGGCATCAATACATGCTTGAGCAATCTTTTCTGCATAAATTGGGAGATTGAAACTGAAAGGAGGACTTCAATCATTTGCATCTTGCACTTGCTCTAGTGTAGTGTTTCTACAAGACAAAAAAAGGTTAGTAAATACAATGGAGAAATCATGTAAGTATTGTGAAATGCATATAACATAAAAAATGATGACAAAACATATGAATGACAACTTACGCACAAGAAGTAAATTGATTCCTCTTTGGCTTCTTTGCAGGTGGTTGATCAGGTGGTGGGGTAGTGATTCTAGCCTTGGTTGTAGGAATAGAAGCTAGGGTAGGGGCAAATGGAGCAATCATGGCCTTGAAAATGAGAGGATCATCTTCTAAGGCCAAGATGTGCCGTCCAGTCTCCAAACAAGCCTTGATGGATGACCCTGATAAAAACAAAAGATATATGAATAAATCATGAAAATTTGGTTTTCAAAAAATGATGAGTTAAACTTTATAGTATAGAAGAAAAAGTACCTGTTGCAGCTTTGCAATCAAGAACAATATCTCCAGGTTTGCAAAATTGTAGGATGAGATCTCGCATGAAGGGTAAATTCTTCTCACGTGGCCCTCTCCATGGAACTTTCTTGTTCATAGAAAGGTTTTCAATGTCCGTGAGATTGAAGAGAGTATCATTTTTCTCCAAAGGTTCACCATCATAAGAAGATTCACGTTTTTTTTGGAATGAGAACCGTGAAAGAATGTCTTGCCGAATGAACAATTGAATCCAAAATCGAACAGACTGGAAACATTACAAAGTTAATTATTAGAAGAAAAATTGTCTTTACAAATCATAAACCCAATTTGAGCATACATAACCTTTGCAATTCAACCACCCTCCCAAATCCTTACAAATGGTCAAAAAGAATTTAGCAAATTGTCTATTTACCGTCAATGATGGGTTGTGTGCAGATGCAAGATGTAGCTCATTGATCCCCCACCAATCTTTGGCCAACTTCATATCATATTAGTCAGCTAGCTCATCAACTTCTTTTAGCAAATTGCGGTCATCGCAGTGTATGAGTAGGAGGGCATCGTCATCATGCAAATACATATCTACCATCTCAAAGATAATCTCAACGTAGTTTTCTTTGCGCAAATTCCAATTTGGAATTGAGGTCAAAATGCTTGGAACAGGGAGATTCTCGAGAATGTCTGCAATGATCAAATCAAGCCCTATATGCTTGTATTTCTTGCAGAAGTCCGATGTGACTGTACGGTTGCGACTAGCACTAATCTACACATTCCATACATCGGAAGTTAGAATTAAAAACTTCAAAAGCAATGGCATAAAAGGAAAAATTTTGAAATTGGATTTAGAATATAATACCTTGGCTATAGTTTCATGCAACTTGACCCATCGAGGATCAGGGCCAGTGGGCTCTTGTAAACTATTCAAGAGAGTGATGAGAGAGGTGCACTCTACAAAGACATGAAGAGAGTGTTTAGGCTCCATCATAGAAGAACTCGCTGAAGGAAACATCAAATGTTTCTTCTTTTGAATCCGGTTTCCAGTGGCATGAACAACATTTGATAACGAGGAGCCTGGAGCAATGGGTGCAACACTCTCATCATGACCGGGGTCTGACATCGGTGTAGTCTCATGACTCTCTAAGGGCACAACTACAACCTCATTTTCTGGAGACTTTCCTCTCTCAGCTTCTTCTTTTTGTGCCTTTTCTTTTTCCACCCTCTCTATCTCTTCCTTCTCCTTCTTTGTAAGCCGCGTTTTTTTTGGTGCCTTTATTTGTACTTGAGTTTCTTTGGGATTCCTTTCTTGTGCTTCGTCAAGTTCTACAAGAGGAGGTATCCCACCATCAAGAGTCGTCCTCTCAGCAATCTCTAAGTCAGGGGTGTAATTTCGATGACAATCAAGGTACTAGCCTCCAGCTTCCAAGTGTGGAGCTTTGAATTTCTTCAATTGCTCAAACGTAAACATGCAAAGATCAGAGTCTTTTTGCAACCAAGAAAGGAAAAAAGGTGGTAGAGCTTCCTCTGAAACTGCATTCTTGGGAAGTAGAATCCGTATGAAGTACCTGAAGTTGAAGAAAAAGATATTATGATCAACAAATGGTTTATGAAATATAAACAATATAAAAAAAAGCATTTTTATGAACTTGTAAAAAAAACAATAACAAAAAGATGATATTATTTTTAGGTACCAAAAACTAAATAATAAGAAATCAAAGCAATAATGCAAATGTATGATAGTACCTGTATACAACACGTCTCACCACACTCTCAGTTCCAGAAAACTCTTTAAATATAGTCTTCTTTGTATAAGTTTCTCATCTTTGTTTCCAAAGAATGGAATGAATGCTTTGTCCCAAAGAAGAATGCGCCAACTCTCGACATAATCAGAGAGCTTTTGAATACCTTGAATGGTCCAATCAACAACAATATTCTCGTCTTTGCAAATGTTTGTAATCATCTTTACAACTGCCTCCTCCATCTGTTAAAATGAAATGAAAAATTAAAAAAAAAATCAAACCATGAAAATTATAAGTCCAAAAATATTTTGTAATCATAGTTGAATACCTCAGCCCAAAAAGATGCTTTGTTGATCCAAGAATTCTAGAAGAGGTCCTTGTCTTTGGACCCTGGAAAGCAGTAAGATTGTCGTACAGTCAATGATGCATTCCACCACCTTAACCACCGTGCCTTGTGTTTTGCTTCAACATTGGTGGTGGCAATTTTTTGATGCTTTTCAATTGTCATTTCAGGAACTAGGTTCTCACTGAAGTGTCGGTCAATCTAAACACACAACAACATTTATATTAGATTGAAACAAAGCAATATGATGACAAATTCAAAAATTGCAAGTTCAAGTAGCGTAGAAATGAGTTTATACCTCTTAGAGAAAGTCATTTCCATTCTTTGGATGTGCCACAACTAAATATTTATCAAAGTCTTTGGCATGAATGGCCTTGATAAACTTGTCTGAAGCCAATTTCATGGCTTCCCAAATGTCTGGAGCACTCCTCTCTTGTAATAGAGTTCACAGTGTATACTCTTGAGCTACTTCATTAGCGGCCACTGCAATCTCCCGCTACAAATAAAAAAATGTCAAACAAATTACAAAAATCATGTATACATGTATGAACATAAGCAAATTGAAAAAAGAGGTATTACCTTATACAAGAAAGAGATGAAGACATTGACGGTCAAGGAAAACCAACTTGGCCTCATCGCCTTCACCTTCTCACAATAAAGATATTCTTCGGGAGAGATCAGATCTTTGAAATCGGACAAGGGTAAAATTCCAAAGTTTCTAATTCGGCGCAATCGAGCTGGAATTGTGCTCTTAACATGGTCGTGCTCAGTAGACTTGTACAATAAATTTTAAGTGAAGGTGAAATGAAAGTGATTGGCAATGAATTCAAATTCTAATTGTATGTAAATACATGTGAATGAAATGATAAATTTACATACCAATTGATGTCGCTCATTGCGTTGAGCAAATTTGCCACTTGACCTCTTGGATCTAGTATAATGGAATGGACTTGTTTGTGCCAGTCATATTCTCCAGGGTGACAATTGTTAATGTGTCGCATTCAAGCTGAAACCCGATGATTTCCATTCCAAATATAAAACATCTTACCTCTCAAATTTGCTAAATCATCATCTGCCCTCAATTCATTTTCGAATTCCTCATTGACACGTTGCCAATGAGGATCCCACTTTGCAATCTGCTCTTTAGTCACATCCATAGTTTTCTCAAAATTGTTGTATGGTGAAATGTATAAAACTCTGTCACCATCTCGATAGCCATTCGTGAACTCACTCTCCAATCTTTGAACACCCATTTCACCAAGTGGTCGAACCTCATCCATAACAATCATTCGACATAAAGGGACCTCAAGACGAGACTTTGTAGATGGTTGAATGCATAAGTGTTGATTAGTCCCGTAGTATCCACCTTGAGTTGTTTGTGGTGGAGTTGCTCACTCTTAAACACGCTAGTAACAGTAGGTGGGCATTCACACCTTGGTTCATCATCATCTTCAAGATTAATAGATGCAACCTTCAAAAAATGACAAATGAAATTGCATTAGAGAATTTTAGAATAGAACTGTAAAGAAATTGATGTATTAAGAGGTTTTGACTTCAGTAATTGTATATACACAAAATAATAAGAAAAATAAGAATTTCATAATATATAGAAATGACTAATACCTGGACCACTTGTAGTAGCAAGTCTTCCCTGAGCACAATAGGAGGTGCTACAGTTCTTTGTGTTCTTCGTGTGGTAACCGTCATGCCATCGTCTTCGTTGTCTCTTTCCTCCTCTACATATGTAATTTCGGTTTCTTCTTCCTCATTCATCTGATTTTTTCAAAACATTAAACTTGATGTAAGCGTTATTTCATTTGTAAAGAAAGTTAAAACAAAAAAATTGCCTTACACTTGATTCTTGCCTACACAATCCTAGTATACATCAGAAATATGAAATCAGTGACATAACAATAGAGACAAGGATTCTTCGTCAATGAGGATTCACTAAAGGTCCATCTTGTAGAAGATTCAAACAAAAAGAGAACACTTCCTTTGTAAGTGAAGTCTTCAATTGTTTTGATAATGAAGTCATTGTTCAAAGTAATCTGAAATTGGAAAGTCAAAATTGAATTTTTAACTAGGTAAGATTTCTAAAAAATGTATGATGTGTATGTTTGAACTGAACAAAGACCTTCCGAAATGGTAGCAAGTGACCTAGCATTCTTAGAATTTCAGAGTAGAATAGGTTCAGTTTTAGGTGTCTCTAAAATGGTAGTGTGTGAATAAGCATTTGTAAAATTTCAGGGTACAATAGGTTCAATTTTCAGTGCCCTCATGAACAAGGTCACCCCAAAATAGTAGGTAGTGACAAAACATCGCAGAAATTTAGAGTAGGTTACATTCAGTTTTGAATGTCCTCGTTAACAAGGACACCCCGAAATAGTAGCTAATGACTAAACATCGTAGAAATTTGTGTCTAGGTTAGATTCAATTTTGAGTGTCCTCGTGAACGAGGACACTCCGAAATAGTAGCCAGTGACTAAACATTTGCAAAAATCAATGCCTACGTTACATTCAATTTTGGATGTCCTCCTTCATGTACAAAACCTGAAATGGTAGCTTCTAACTAAATATTTGCATAAATCAGTGTGTAGGCTGGTTAGGTTTAGTTTTGAGTGTTGTAACAAACCTCCCACAGGTTTGCCACCAACTCTTAAATAATTAATATAATAAGGCTCACCACCCAACCATAGAGAAGAGATCACTCAAAAGGTGTCGCCCCTTCTCACCCCCGAGCCTTTCTATACTATTTCCTTTCCAAAGGAACTAAAGTCTATCTCAAGTCCTTTTTACTTTCTATTCCAAATTTAGATCTAATTCATAGATCTTTCTATCCTTCTATCCTTTTACTCCTTTATCTAGAGTAAAGATATTTTATTACCGTCTAAATATGGCATAGTAATCTACTTCTAGTGCACCTCATCTTGAGTTGTCTAACTCTTGTACACATGTTCTCAATTTGGAGCGGTCTGACTCCAGTGCACTAAATATGGAGCTATCTAACTCCAGTGCACATGTTCTCAATCTGGAGCGGTCTGACTCCAGTGCACTAAATATGGAGCTATCTAACTCCAGTGCACATGTTCTCAATCTAGAGCGGTCTGACTCCAGTGCATCCATCCTCAACTAGGAGTTGTCTGACTCCTCTCATCCTCTACTTACACACTGCCACATGTGATTAGAAGATTTCATTCATCCATCCATCATCTTAAGTTACCTTACAATCTCCCCCTTCCATTAAAAGTCATTGTCCTCAATGACAAAGTCAGGATAATCCCTCCTGAAATCAACTTTCCTTTCCCAAGAAGCTTCTTCTTCCAGATAATCCTTCCACTTCACATAGAATCTACGGAATGTCTTATTCCTTAGCTGTTGATTCTCCATCTTCAAAATCTTCTCAGGTTGAGCAAGTAGTTCTCCCTCAGGAGCATCTTTTGGAAGATCAAGCAGAATATGACTAGGATCCGATACATACTTTCTCAACAAACTTATATGAAATACATCATATATCTGCCAATCTTCAGGTAACCTCAGTTTATAAGCAACTTGTCCTATTCTCTTCACAATCTCAAAAGGCCCACAAAACCGAGGTGATAACTTCCTTGACTTACCAAGCTTAAGTCCAGATCTCTTTGGAGCTACCTTTAAAAATACTTTATCACCCACTTCAAATTCACGAAAAAGTCTTTTTTTATCAACATAATGTTTAGCTCTATCCTGAGCACTTTTCATAGCCAACTTTGCCAACTCTCTAATTTCATTCATTTCTTTAATCATGTCATTAATGCTTTCAAATCTAGTAGTAGGAGTAGAGAGTGTAATGGGAGTTCTACATTCTTGACCATACAAAACATAGAATGGACTTACCCCAATACTACTATGAATGTGATCATTGTAAGCAAACTCAATCATATGCAACCACTTATCCCACGAGTGTTGTTTCTTACCAACATACATTCTCAACATATCCTCAAGAGTCCTATTAGTTCTTTCAGTCTGTCCATCACTCTCAAGATGATATGCAGTACTCAACTTAATTTTGGTCCTACACAATTTGAAAAGTGTAGTCCAAAATTCACTCACAAACTTACGATCTCTATCACTTATAATCTCACGCGGAATTCCATGGTGTTTGAAGATCTCTCTCATAAATAACTCAGCTACTCCATAAGCAGTTACAATAGTAACTGAAGGAATAAAATGAGCTATTTTGGTTAGTCTATCTACAACCACCATGATACTATCAAAGTTACTTTGAGTCTTAGGCAATCCAACAATAAAATCCATACTGACTGATTCAAATTTTAAATTAGGGACACTAAGAGGTTGCAACAATCCAGGACTCTTCACTTGTTCAGACTTAGAAACTTGACATTTCAAGCACTTTCAACATAGTCTTTGACATCTTTTTTCATTCCTGGCCAATAATAATGACGCTTGACTGCCATATAGGTCTTTTGGAAACCTGGATGGCCTGCTATTGGGATATCATGAAGATTATTCATAATGTTGAGTCTATATTCTCCAATTTTGGGAATACAAACTCTACCATTATAATATAGAACTTCATCTTTCAATTCAAAAGACTTAAACTTATCGATTTCGTTCACAGTTCTAGCTTCCTTAGATAGACTCTCAAATGGAATTCTAAAGGAATCATCATTAGGATAATGCATTTTGATCTCATCCATCAAAGAATTTCTGATGCATGAAATAGCATTTGCTAGCGGTCTTCTAGAAAGAGCATCAGCAACCACATTTTCCTTACCTTTAACATATTCTATGTCAAAATCAAACTCTTGTAACAATTCCATCCACCTACATTGTCTTCTACTCAAATTCGATTGAGTTGATAAATATTTCAAAGACTGATGATTTGCTTCTATCTTAAACCTTACTCCTAGTAAATAATGTCTCCAAACCTTCAAAGAATGAATGACTGCAAGTAGTTCCTTCTCATGTACTGGATAATTTAACTCAGCAGAATTCAATTTACGAGATTCATATGCAACTATCTTTTTATCTTGCATCAAAACTGCACCAATAGCTAAATCACTAGCGTCGGTACACAAGATTATGTTTCCTTTCAAGGGATCCATAATGGTCAAAACGGGAGTTTGGGTTAACACTGACTTCAATGTCTGGAAACTCAAGTCACACTCAGTAGTCCAATCTATCACATTACCCTTGCCTTTCAACAAATTGGTCATAGGAACAGCTTTTTTTGAAAATCCTTTGACAAATCTTCTATAATAGCTTGCAAGACCTAGGAAACTTCTCACCTCACTCTTATCTTTTGGTATTGGCCACTCAGCAACTACTTTGACCTTCTTAGGATCTACTAAGATTCCCTCATCCGAAATGATGTGACCAAGAAATTCAATACGAGATGTAAAGAAAGCACACTTACTTAACTTAGCATATAATTTATTTGCTCTCAGAATTTCAAAAACTTGTTTAAGATGTTTCTTATGTTCTTCTACATTCTTAGAATATATAAGAATATCATCCATGAATACTAGCACAAATTTACCTAAATGATTACGAAATAATGAATTCATCAAAGTCATAAATGTAGCAGGACCATTTGTAAGCCCAAAAGGCATTACAATGTACTCATAATGACCTAAACGTGATCTAAAACCTATTTTCGCAATGTCAGATTCTTTAATTCGAATTTGATGATAACCACTCTTCAAATCTATTTTGGAAAATATTTTTGATCCGTGTAGGTGATCAAAAATATCATCAGCATGGGGCAAAGGAAACCTATTCTTGACAATGAGTTTATTTAGACCCCGATAATCTACACATAATCTTAATGATCCATCTTTCTTCTTAACAAAGAGGACCAGGGCACCCCAAGGTGATTTGCTAGGTCTAATGTAACCTTTGTTCAATAAATCTTTTAATTGATTCTCCAACTCAACATTTTGAGCTAAAGAATGGCGATAGGGTGCCCTAGCCACAGGAGCAGCATCGACAATTAAATCTATAGCATGATCAACATCTCTCCTAGGTGGCAATTCTTTTAATTCTTCAGGAAATACATCTCTAAAGTCATCCAAGAATTCATTCACTCCTTTGTTGCCCTTACTTTCACCCTCAACTTCACTCACATGTATTAGAAATACTTCATGATTTTTCCTAATACACCGTTTCATTTGTAAATGAGAAAGCATAGGGACACTTGGTGAAGATCTTTTACCTCTTATAGAAAAAGGTTTACCGTTGTGAAGCTTTCTATGGACTGCTCCCTCCTTGCATGCAATCCATGCATCTACTTGCTTTAGCCACGCCATCCCCAATATCACCTCATATCATGCTCCATTCCAAACTTCAAAGTCTACCTCAGTATCTACACCTTGAATATTCACAGGAACCTTCAACATACGATGAGTGATAGAACTTGTTTGGTTGTTTGGTAACCAAACTGAGCAAGGTTTGATAGGAATTAAAGGAAGTCCTAGCTTGTAAGCAAATGCAGTTGACATCATATTATGAGTGCTACCAGAATCAATAAGAATCATGGAAGAGAAAGAAGAGTTCAGAAAGCCTTTGATCTGGAGCACCGTTGGATCTTTCTCCACTTCCATGTTCATAATAGCAGTTGAGATAGTTGGGACTGCATCCTTGCTTGGCTCTCCATCAGATACATCATCATCATCTTGCTCCACCTCTAGTGCTGCTGTCTTCTTCTTGGAGGATGGACACTCGAAGCTTTAATGTCCAGGCTTATGACACCTAAAGCATAAACCTTTCTTCACATGCTCCTCTTGCTCTTCTTTGCTCAACATGGCACCCCTCTGTCTTGGGTTGAATTTGGAACCTTGAGAAGGATTAGAACCATGAGATAACTTCAAAGACTTAAAGTTTTGATTAGCAGACCGATTGAACTCTGAGGACCTTTTTCCTAATTGACTCTTATTCCTCTCCAACTTTGCTATTAACCTCTCTCTCAAAGTTCATAGCCAAACCATAAGCATCATCTAAAGTCTTTGGATGATAAGCACTGACTTTAAATCTGATTGAATCCTTTAAGTTACGAACAAAGAACTCAACTCTATCACTTTCACCCCAATTAGGAAAATAGACAATATGCAAATCAAACTTTGACTTGTATTGGGTGACAGACAAACTTCCTTGTTTCAAGTTATAGAGTCCTTGCACTACAAGAGAAACGCGTCCTAATTGACAAAAATCAGCCCCTCCTAATCTACAAAAATTTGACAATTTTCAGTCAATTAGGACAAAAAATTGTCCGAATTGACAGATAATTGTCCGAATTGACAAAAATCTGTCAATTTTCTGTAGATTAGGAGGGGCTAATTTTTGTCAATTAGGATGAGTTTCTGTCATTTTGAACAGGTTTTCTTGTAGTGTTGGCGCATGTCTTCTCCATAATTGCTAGGAAGGAATTCTTGAAGAAACAATTGCTTGAAGGTGCTCCAAGTCGACAGAGGTTGAAGACCACGATTCTCCCGATCGCTCTTCAAATTGTCATACCACGCACGAGCTTTGTCTTGAAGACAAATCACTGTGGCCTTGATCTTGTCATCATCTTAGTAACTTGAAGTGAAGAAGTCCTCCAATATGGAAATAAAAGATTTGACTTCTTCGGGCTTGCAATTCCTTCCTCCAAAACAAGGCTTGAAAGGATACCTCTTCAAGTCCTCCTAAATATCAACTCGTCTATGACTAGAACCCCTCAAAATAGATGTTGAATTGGACTCTACCTCTCTTGACTTAGATGGTGAAGATGAAGGAGGGCGTGGGGTGTCTGGAGGAGCCTCCCTAGGAAGAGGTGGAGCTCCCGATTGTATAGAACCTTGGACCCCCCTCAATGCTACCCTCACTGCTCTCACAATCCTATCCTCCAAACCCTCAATAGGATCCATAACTGCTCTAATACCACTTGTAACAAACCTCCCACAGATTTGCCACCAACTCTTAAATAATTAATATAATAAGGCTCACCACCCAACCATAGAGAAGAGATCACTCAAAAAGTGTTGTCCCTTCTCACCTCCGAGCCTTTCTATACTATTTCCTTTCTAAAGGAACTAGAGTCTATCTCAAGTCCTTTTTACTTTCTATTCCAAATTTAGATCTAACTCATAGATCTTTCTATCTTTCTATCCTTTTACTCCTATATCTAGAGTAAAGATATTTTATTACCATCTAAATATGGCATAGTAATCTACTTCTAGTGCACCTCATCTTGAGTTGTCTAACTCTTGTACACATGTTCTCAATTTGGAGCGGTCTGACTCCAGTGCACTAAATATGAAGCGGTCTGACTCCAGTGCACTAAATATGGAGCTGTCTAACTCCAGTGCACATGTTCTCAATCTGGAGCGGTCTGACTTCAGTGCACTAAATATGGAGCTATCTAACTCCAGTGCACATGTTCTCAATCTGGAGCGGTCTAACTCCAGTGCACTAAATATGGAACTGTCTAACTCCAGTGCACATGTTCTCAATCTGGAGCGGTCTGACTCCAGTGCATCCATTCTCAACTGGGAGTAGTCTGATTCCTCTCATCCTCTACTTACACACTGCCACATGTGATTAGAAGATTTCATTCATCCATCCATCATCTTAAGTTACCTTACAAGTGTCCTCAGCAACGAGGACACCTTGAAATGCTAGAGTGTGACAAAACATTTGCAGAAATTTGGACCAGGTTAGATTCAGTTTTAGACATCCTCGTCAACGAGGACACCTCGAAATGGTATCCTGTAACAAAACATTCGCAGAAATCCAGACTAGATTACTAAGGTTAGATTCAATTTTGGGCATCCTCGTCAATGAGGACACCTCGAAATGGTAGCCTCTAACGAAACATTCACAGAAATTCAGATTAGACCATCTGCAGTTTTGGGCATCCTCGTCAACGAGGACTCTTCCAATCGCACCGCCTGTAAAAAAAGCCTAAACTAACGAAGGACTTCTATCTATTCAATTGCTATTCATATTGATCAAAAAATCACAAAAAATCACAAAAAAATGTATAAGATAAAAGTGCGAACCTCAATCTCTGGTTGAGCGTCTTCGTGCGCTCCATGCGCCCCCATTGGAAAACTCGCCGCAAGCTCTTCCTCCTCCATCTGCAACAGTCGCCCGCCCCGAAGTGTGAACAAAACACCGCCTCATTGACGAGCCATCAGCCAGCATGCCTAAACCCTAAGGAACTTGGATGCTAACTAAAAGTGGGGAAGAAAAAAAAAAAAAAAAAAAGAGTATAAAATTGGTAGATTTAGGGCAAAGGAATCTTGTTAATAACTTTTGCAATTTTAAAGATTTTAAATCAAAAACAAAATCACACATAGATTATAACTTTAGCCTTGACCTCAATTTTTTTCAGAAGTTTTGGACACACCAGTGATTTTATAAAAATCCTCAAAGTTTGCAAAAAAGACGGAGGGCAAGATTTGGCTTGAAAATCTTCCGGATCTGAAGATTTCAAGCCAGATTCGAATATGCTGTATTTGTTTTTAGGCCGTAAAACACTCAATAAGCATCCATTTTTTGCATGCTATATACCGTTAAAATCGTCTTCTCAAACTGCACATAAATGTGTTTTGTGACCATTTCACCTCCAACAAAAATAATCATATTCATTCACTATACCATCTGATAATCTCATTGTCCATTTTTCTACACTTTCAAGCTTCTGCTTACACTTTCACATTTTTAGCTAGTAAAAAAGTACTTGGCAATGGTCTTTTTAAATAAAACCCTACAAAATCCTTTTCAAAACATTCACTTCAGATGCTTAAATAATATAATATACTTACCAAATCTTGTCTACCTTCCGTGGGCTCCTCATCTTCTTCTTCATTTTCATCATCACTCTCCAACTCGCTTACGTCGTCTTCTTCGCCATCTACATTGCCCTCATCTCTTCCAACAACAACCTCTGGTTCTTCAATAATCTTAATAAGATGTAAGGAACCATTGTCAACAATGTCGGCCACGTCTTCGTCACCGAAACCAAGTGCCTTAGACGTCTGACTATGACTTTGCAATCCTCTACTTACAACTTTGGCCCCTCTCATCTTAGCTCTTGATCTTTCCTTTGGAGTTGTGTAATACAATTTGTGTCTTCTTCTCTTCTTCTTTATGAACCTACTTGCAACTTCAGACTCAGTGGGCTCGATTTCTTCAAGCATTTGATCTATCACACGTACATCTCTACACAACAACCATCACTATAGCACCTTTTCGTCACCTCCAAACTATCTATCATTTAGAAACACTTCAAACAAACAGTACGTTCCAAAACTACCTTACTTAGCTTTTCAAAGCCATGGAAAAAGTAACAAATACGTAATGCCTTAATCTCTCATACATCTTCCATCACATCAACAAAACATGACACCTACCTAATGCGCTAGTGCGATAGAACGGTAGTACGCTAGCTAATGTACTACAAATTCAAACTTCCTTGAAGACAGAAATAACACAATGAAGTCTTACAACTCTAATAAAAATGGTAAGCAAGAAGCACTGACAAAAGAATTCAAAATCTATGGCAAAGGGTAACTAGCAGTTATACAATTTTAATATTCAAATGAACTAACAGATAAAACACTTCATTAAAGACTGCACATGTCAAGATCTATATTTAAAGTAGCTAGTATTTGAAATAGCCGTCAATTGTATGAATCAGTAGTAAAAGATAGAAAGAAACGTAGTCATTTATTCCTTTTCAGTACTTTCCTTCTTATTTTAATATACACTGACACTAGTAGCTATAGCGCCAAATAAATCGCAAGTTTACGTTATAATAAAGGTGGTACTATATTTATGTAACAAATGACACTTACAACATTACATCCGTCAAATTTCATAATCGTGTTTTTGAAGTTTTTTTTTTTAAGAGATTCTTTTAAAGAAAATAAATTGAGTGTCACTTCTTGCACTCTTGTCAGAGTTCATCATTATTATATTTTTTAAACTACTAACTAACCATCACTAAAGTGGTTTACCATAACACTTGCTAACTGTAGTTTTGGATCCAACACAATCTCCCTCTTTTCAATTCTTCTTTTCTTAGTGCAGTATGAGCGTAAACTAGGATGTTGTTTTCGTAAGGCCATTGTCTTCCAACAATGGTCAATTTTACAGAGATGGCGATTGTGAGGGCAAATGGTGAAGGGGTTCCAATAACATTTTTAGTGGGCAAGGATGGTTTTGCTGTGGTTTCTGCATTTTGATTAAGTCTTAGGTTCCAATTGAACAAGGACTCACTTCACATTGATGACGAAGTTTTTGATGACTATAGTGGAGATCTTACTCACACAATTGGTCAACTCCCTGCTTCTGATGGTGTTGGTAGAGTGTGGCATTTGAAGCCTGGTAAATTTAGGGTGTATGGATTACGCGAATCCATCATGGCAACTTCTACGGGCGTTTCTATACCTCATCAGTCATCTACGTCTTCACTTCAAACACCTTTAGTAGCACAAGTGAAATTAGAACCTGGTACAAATGATATCACCATTCTAAGTGATGATTCTGATACTAATTCCCCTGTGCAATTGCAAAGCTCTAAGACTACATATTTAGAGTCATTTTTGCCTAGCTCCAGTACTTTGCCGGACTCTAGTACTTTGCCTGACTCCAGGACTATACCGAGCTCGAGTACTTTGCCAACTTGGAGTACTTTGTCTGACTCGAAGGCTACACCGAGCTCAAGTACTTTACCAAGCTCTAGTGAGCCGTTATCTACCAATCCCTCTAGTGGCAACAAAGTTGTTACCTCAATGATTGATTGTTTAAGAGCATTGCGAACATTGAAAGGATGTAGAAATGTGCTGAAAAAAATTGATTATGACAGTATTACTATTCATAGAGTAAGTGTGTTACCTCCAACTTTCAATGGTAATGTCATTTTTGAGTTTCCACCGCTCACCACTTTTACTGCTCTATCTCAAGCTAAACAAATGATTGAGATGGATAAGCGGTACGATGGCCATGTCTGGTCTAAAACTATTACGACGAATATCAAAAATACTATGGGATTATCATTCCGCACATCTTCATGCATAGGACATCTTCAGTGCTTTAATCCAGACTGTGAGTTTCTTAGTCGTGTTCATCGAATGAAGCTTGTGAATGAGTTAGAATGGGAAGAGTTCACACCATCACTATTGGAAGTTGAGAGTGTACATCCTCAAGGATCAACACTTGTTTGTAAAATATGCAAGCAACCTCCGTCGTGTGTTGCTAGTTGTCCGGCAAAGGTATATTATGTGTTTGGAAAGCATAACTTCACCCGTGCATTTGTACATCTTGGCATTCATGACCATCCTGTCAAAGACGGTGAACTCAGAGATATCAAGGAGCGAACTCATATTCTTATTGGAGAACAGATGGAGAGAACACCAGTTGCCACGAATTCCTCAATTGTATTGGAGGCTACGAAAGAACTTGTAGGAGAACTTCTACTGCGTCCAGATGGAGCTCCGCTAAAGACTCTCAATATTGATGAACTTCTTCCAGTTCTTGATAAGTGCAAATACTTCAACTCACCAAATATTCGAAATGAGGTAACTTCATTCAAATACTTAAGGAGGTTTGGAGTTATGGATAACATTACAAAATTGAGGGAGACAAGCACTTGGGCGTTTGTTCAAGAGAATAAATTTTCAGGTCAAGGGTCGGATATGGATAAAGTTTTTGTCTTCAAAATGTCAGAAGTTGGACCTGGTAGTGGAGTGGATTTAGCCAAGCGAATGCAACCAGGCAGTGACCTTCATAATGCTTGGCTGATGTTTGATCATGTTAAGCGTGTCAAGGGTTGGACTACTATGGCATGCCATGTCTATGACTCCATGTATTGTCGCGTTATAACTATTGTTGTCTGTAATATGCAATCTGAAGATTGTGCCGCTCAAATTGTATTCTAGAAAAATTTAAATTCGGTTCTTGCAAGACATGGTGTATCTCACACACAATTCAAGGGATTCATGGCTGATAGTGCCCAAGCAAATTGGAATGCTGTAAGGACAATCTATGGATCAGGCGACATTCATGTTCCAATAGAAAACCAAGAAAGGACTTGCATTTTTCATTGGACTCAATCAATGGAAAAACATACAAAAGCTGATATTCGATCAGACTTACAAGATCAGCATCGTTTGTTGTACAAACAATACAAGAGTGTGGTATCCACTGAAGAATCAGAAACTCGATATCTTGCCATCAAAGCTTGGTGGCTATCATTTGGTGCTACAACAGAAGAAGGACTTCGTCGATTGGAACTTTGGTTGTCGTTTTGGCATTTCCGTTACCACCAATGGGGAAGAATTAGGCAACTTGTAAGTATCTTTTTTTCATCAAATTCTACTTCAAACACCAATTTGTTCATAGCAATTCTATTTTCTAAATTGAGTTTTTTTTTATCTATTACTAATGATTTGAACAATGCCAAATTGTAAATGCATTTATTGTATCCATTTCACTATAATTCTTGAAATTGCTATATATTTAAATCATCATAAAGAGCATAGGTGATTATTATTCATTGCATTGCTTATCAAACATTTTGATTTAAATTGGAGACCACAACTCTTTGTCAACGAGGACAGTGAGACTTAGGTCCTCATCTCTTGTATTTGTAACTTCAAGACTAGACATGAAGCAGGTCTAGCTACTTCATTTGCAACAATAACATAGTTTTATCTCCTTTTCTAGTCCTTTCATTAAAGAACCACATAAACTGAACATGATATCCATTTTCTTTGTTCTTGATGATGGAAGTATATAGTCTTTCCTTGGTTCATACTATAATTTTTGTTTTACTTAGATTATTACTATTACACTTATATTATCAATATTAATAGCAATACTGTTATACTTTCAATACATTTTCATTTTCTCTAACATGGTCTTCATTTTTACTATGTCATTTCAGAAACTTAGTGAATCTGAGCTTGCGGAAATGCCTTCATGTAATCTAGCCGAAACTATTCATAACAAATGGCTTCAACAATCTGGCAATCGGGGAAGTGATTTATACATTGCCACTGATGATGACTATGTTAGAGCCTTTATGCAAATGGTGAAGTATTATCAATATCTAAAAGGCGATCAATCTGGTACTGGACCTGGAAAAGAAGAATTGCGACTTCGAGTTGCCCAACGATCAGCTCAACGCTCAGGAAATCCTAAGGTGCTGACTGAAGCTATGTCCAACATTCTAGGAGTGAAGGAATTTCTCAACAGGGAGCTTTGTCTAGAAGGGGAGGAAGTGTTTGGATCACAGAAGCGGAAGCCAGATATGCCATTGGGTTGTGAATATGATTCTCATCATCGAGATAAAGTGAATTTTTCTCATCCATGCATTCAAACAAGGTCAAAAAGAACCTCTTCAAATGTTCAAAACTTGAATCCGATTATTGAAGATGTTTTCTAAAGTGTAGATGTAGAGATTGAGGATCCAATGGAAGTTGAGGACAATTTAAAAGAAGGATTTACTCACAGAGTTCCTCATGTGTTAGCAATTCAAGAGAGCAATTGTGATGAGTTCAGTGGCACATTGCAAGGCTTTCCAAAACCTCAGCAAAAGCATGTTTTGCCCTCTAAGCTATTTCAAAGAAGAAGTGTACAGCAAAAATTGTCCAGAGCAACATTGCTACAGCAGCACCAATATATACAGGTATGATGACCAATTATACGAAAAATCGAAATGAGCAAATGCAATTTTTCTTTTGCAATGACGACATTGAACATTGTGTTAAGGGGACAAGTCGGAAGTGGGTGTTGTCAAAACCTACTGTCCCTATCATATGGCCTGTCAAAATGAGCACCAATTTGTCAATGCAAGAGATTTTGGCATTTGAAACTGTTGGCTTTCAGCTTCCTCAACGTCAAGTTATTTCACCCCGAAGACTATTTGGTGGAGAAAGAGGTATAGATGTGGTCTCTACTTATCCTATTCTAGATTCACCAAATGAGCATTCTAAAATCCGGTTTGGAAAAACTATTCGTCGGATTTCCAAGGTGCCAACAACAAAACAAGCAAACAATTGTGTATCTGCAATTACACTGAAGGCATGCATTCGTCAGGTAACACTAGTTCCTCACCCTGGATTTGGTTGTATTGTTTGCCTCAACTCTGGATTGGAGCCAAAGATTGAACAATATATGCTTACCATTTCATCATTTCCAGAGTGCTCATGTCCATATTTCAAAGAAATGGCCACCAAGTCATTAGGCAAGTGAGGACAATGGGCAAATTGTAAACATCTTTATTTTACTTTTTCTGTTGTTTGCAACCTTAAGTTAACAATAGATGTCTTCATTCATGCTCCAAGTTTCAGTTTCAATGAAGTCAAGAAGATCCTTCTCAGTGGGATATTAAATCATTTAGCTCTAAATTAGGTTCTTTTATTGCTAAATGATATCAACTTCTGTACCTTGTGTACTCATCAATGAATGTGTAGTGAGACTAAAAGGGCCACTACTTCCATTTCACTTTCAGCATTGAGTTTATTATTTAATTCCTCTTACTCTCTTTCTACTTATATTTTACATTGTGGTTTATTATATTTCATATGATAAAGATTCCATATTTTTATCATTAAAACATTTTGGTTTAGGTGAACCAAAATGTTTCTTTTTCATTCCGTATTTTTTTGGTTGAAGGTTTTGTTAGTGTAAATGTTTCTTGTAACTTTAACACACTACATTTTGACAAGTATTTCTATCACTGAAACATTATGATTTAGAGAAATTAAATGTTTTTTGCATTTCCTATTGTTTTTGTTGATAGTTTTGCTGGTGTGTTTGAAATTTTGCTTTATCTTTAATACCTTGTATGTTTATCATGAATACATTTTAATTCAGAGAAACCAAAATGTTTCCTTTTCATTCCTTGTTGTACACCAATAATTTATTAAATCCAAGCTAGCCTGACCCAATATACCCAACTGTACATAGAAAATTACAAAACCTACTGAATGCAATACATAGAATCCTAATTTTTAGAACTTAAATTGTATGCAAAAATAATTAATTGTCTTGATTTTTTGGCTACATACATTACTTATACTAGATTTTTCACTTTCACTATTGCCTATTTTAGTTGTGAGTATTCTATAAAATTTACCTTCAATGAATAAAACCCTACCTATATTATATTGCATGTGGTTGCTAAAATATGTGAAGAGACGTAGCCGAGTTTTTGTATTAGAAAGAAGAACCTTATACCTTAAATTTTTTGTATAGGGTTGGAATTCCTTCAATTTTTCTTCTTGTATAGTCTACATGACCCTAAATCCTAAAAATGTCCACGGTAATAAATCTACCTAGGATTTTTTATATACCATTAAAACAATTTCATTCAACTCTATAGTCTATGCTCTTAAGACAATTCACTTCCACGATCATAGGCACTATAGTAGTAAAGTTATAATTTTGATCAATTCGGAGTGGAATGTTTTTTAATTTTAGACCTTTTTCAGTCCATTTTCTTGCATCCATCTTCATCCGTTTTTTAATCTACTTTCATCCATTCATTCCACATGTTTTTCATCCAATTTTCATCCATTTCTATCCAACTTTATATTTTTTCATCTTAAATCAATGTTCACCGCTCACAACTTGCCGCTCACCACTCGTTGCTCGCCGCTCACCGCTCACATACTAGCAACGTTGACTCCGGAACACACCTGCACGATCACAACTCACACAGCCTCTCAATCTACCAGAAGTTCCAAGAGCTTAGAAGGCCAAATCACAATGGGTCAAATCACATTCAAATCTACCAATAAAAAGTTCAAATACTCTAAAATTTGCAATGTAATTTCTTTTTAGCTATTGTTTTTTAATGCTAATCTATTAATTATAGGACTTCAAATTGTGTTAAGTCTAGTATTTTTTATGAATAAAAAAAATCTTTACTAAAGTTCAGAATGAAGTTTAGATGTCAACCAATCAAGTTTTTCAATGGTAGAAAGGAGGTTAGTTTTTGATGAATAATAATGTGATTAAATTAAAAAAAACATGTGATAAAGCAAAAAAAGAATCTTTTGGTACAATTTGAATACTTTTTTATTTTTTATGATATTCAAAAGTAAAAACATGTGAATATCTTTTTCAATATAAAAAATAATCCAAATGATGATTTTGTTAAAACAAAAAATATATATATTATTCACTTCAAGTTCCCTATGTAAGTTATTTTTGGAATTGAATGTCTAAATTTTTTTAAAGAATAAATCAATAATTTGTCAAAATTCAATTAAGAAATTAAGAAATTACACTATTGTATGTTCAAGATTTAATTACTAAAAATTCTTCTTTATAGTTGGATGCTTGAGAAGTATAAAAATTTGGATAAAAATATCCTTTTAAAGTGCTATATTGTAATATAGCACTAAATTTAGCCTTGTAACTAGTGATTTACATTCTTGTGAAGATTTTATCTATGAAATTTTTTCTTCAACTTATTAAAGGGATGCATTGCAAGATTATTTATCTATGAATTTATTTAAAAATAAACAACATCAAAAATAATTTAGAACTTTAAAAAATTCAGAAAAGGATTCTAGGCCTAGTCCCAGCAAAGTAATCCCAATGGTACCTTTGAGTGTGGTTTGACTCCAATGCCTTTGCAGGGCACCTAATCAAGCTTCTACTTGATTGCATAACAAAATTGAGCAGCAGATTAAAATAATCTGCAACTAGAAACTCTTAAGGGTAAAGATGACAGATCCTTAGAATACTAAAAACATTAAAATCATACAGAATTACTAACAAAACTTAAATAAATTTTAAACGTCAGAAAATCGTTGGATCATTTTACAGGCTCTTTGCAAATTCAACCTCAAAGAATCATTTTGAATTAGTTTTGTCAAAGTACTCTCCCAAGAGCAAACCCTACAATGCACAACATCTACAAGACACAACTCACCTCACAAATCTCCACAAAGACCTCCCAAAAGTTTGCCAAAATTCACCATAATTTGCCTACCACGTGGATGTTGAGCACATAAGGTAGAACTACCCAATACCACCATTTTCCCAATTCTGCCACCTACAAGTTCCTTCCATTTCCGTCACTAGCCCATCCTACTACCACAATCTTACTAATCCATTATCATGATGGCAACGCACTAGGGAGCAGACACATCAATCCACGTGTAGTCTTATGACTATAGTATTTTTGTTGTAAAACGTTTTTGTAGTGGTAATTTTCTTGAATTTTCTATAGTATTACAATATTTTGGGGTTAATTCTCTATAGTTGTTAGTCAATTGGGCTTGTAGCAATAGTTCATCTATAGTTGCAGGTCTATGGATGAAAGGGGTACAAGTTACCTTGGCGGTTACGAACTGGTTGGTTGATGCTGGTGAAATACAATCATTCATGGAATTAAAAAGTTCAGTCTGGAGAGAAGCCAGAGCTCCTACGAGGTAGTGTCCGGCAATACAAGCGAGAGTGTGAGCGTAGATCTATAGTGTGCTAGATGTTCAGGAGTAGAGTGGTGAATGCAAGAACCTATTGTAATATTTCAAGTTGTAATGCAAAGCAAAGATGATTGAAAGTCAATTGTTGTGTATGTGTTATGTTTTCAATTGTTTTTAGTTCTATGTGTGATGAATCCAAGATGATTGTTTTATTTATTGTGTATGGATTGTGGTGAATGCTGTGAATGGTAGTTTATCTATAGGACGGGTTTGCCACTTGTGAGTATGTGAGAATTCTAGAATCAATTGAATGGGAATCGGTGTATGTGCAATTGTACTTTGATGTTTGAATTTGTGGAGTAACTGTGGGTGAATTTAATTGTGTTCAATGGAGAATATTTTGAATGCATAGGATTAGTGTGTGTAATGTTTTATCTATAGTGAGCATGTTGTTGGATCAAAGCATCTATAGTGAGAAGATGGAGGCTGTCTATGCTGTAGATCGATAGATTCATAACCGGTTAAAATCGATAGTATTTGAGGAAATGATTGTTTGAAGTGAATCAATGAATACTGTTTTCAGAGTGAAAATCTATAGTTGGAAAATCCGAATATGGAATTAAAATTCTATAGTGAATAGGGGAACATTTTATAAAAAAATCAATAGTACCGGAATTCCAATTAAGAAAATCTATAGGTATACAAATCGTCAACAGATTTTATTAGTGTCATAATTCTTGATTTCTATTGTTATTATAATATTGATTTAAGAAACCTATAATTCTGGTTATAAGAATCTATAGTGTGAGGCTGATAGTGGTGACTGAGCGAGTTCAATAGTACTAGAGCCATGATTTGGCCGTATCAATAGGTGGCTGAGAGTTCTATAGTATGGTGAGATTGGAGCCGTTTGTTGTAACTATGGAGTTATTAAATGAAGCAATTCTAAATGAATAAGTGAGGAAAAGACTTTCCATAGTGACTGGAATCCTTGAGAGAATATAAGGAACGTGCTATTGGAGGTTTGGTTGGAGATTGTAGAACAATGGAGAGAAGATCTATAGCTATTGCAACTGATTGGTGAAGAAGTGTATGGATATGTTCTAGAAGATCTTTCAGAACCATGATTTTCCGTGAAACTCTGCAAAAGAGCAAGATTCTGAAGGTCATCAGGAAAAGTTCGGTGAAGAAGAACAATTGAAGAGGCGGTCACTGGCTGGAAGCTAAAGCAAGATTATAGAAAAGAAAGAACAAAATCGAATAAGTCCCTCCCTCGTTTATTTGTAATAAGTTTTAAGTTATATCTATTGTATTGGTTTAAGTAGGGTTGAAATATTTTTCCCATCCTTCAATTGTGCACAAACCAAAGAATGGATTGAATCCATTTCTTCATTAAATTACCCATCACACTTTGCCTCCCTGAGAACGAACTCTAACTATAGGAGTTTCACAATAGTTAAATCTATAGTAAATTCTAATCTACACCACACTTCAACAATGGTTTGATCATGCTTCAACAAGGGTCTACTCACAGTTTTACATTTCAGCTTTGAAGTATCACAAAAAATTCAATTCTTGTTGGAATGTCTTCATTCTTTTTGCAAATTGACTTCTCTCAAACAATTCAATCTCTAGAAAATATGAGAACTCATAAATAGCTTTTGCAAAGTACCTAGATTGCAAATTTGTATGGTAATGGGTAATTCTACCTTGATGTTGCTGATGCCTCTGTGCAGAGAAACAATGACAAAAAGCGCACAATCCGAGTAGGATATTACAACGACACAAAAGCTTCAATAGAGTAGAAACAATGGGGCATTCCATGAATTTTAACAAGGACTGGAACACCGTGACAGTTCCAAGAGACTGCTCAGTATTTCTAACGGTAATGGGTGCCGACAAATTTTTTTTATAACCGCAGTCTGCATGTAATCACTAGCACTAAGTTACGGTTCATTGATTTAGTTACTGGTAATCTGCAAGTTGATTGCCATGCTAGCTAATTAACCTCAAATATGTACAGTTGGGTAAATATGTAGTCAGGTCCAGTTCATTTACAAACTGCCTATTTGAGCCATTCAAATTTTCTTTTACATTATAGAGTATAATTGATAGATTTTGGAAGTGATAATTATAATTGCATCCTTACGCAATTGCACTCGAGCTTACAAAATTTCAACTTCAAAAAATCAAATCTCCATTTTTAGTGAATTTTTAAAGTTAATTTTCATGGTTTTATAAGATGTTTTATTTGCAAGCAATAGGTGGTGAATTTTTGAAGTTTGATTGTGGATATATGTAGAGAGCATCTATACGCACATCTTATTCTAAGCAAGTTTCTCCAGAAAAGTTTTACAATTCCTTTTGTAGAGTTTTAAGTGTTAGGACGACAATGTCCAAATGTTGTAAGAATAGATATTTCTTTATTATAATTAGGTTTTTCTATTTGCCACTCATGTAGTAACTAATTTGGTACATTTGAGCATGATGGTAAAATTACTTTGCCAAGATCTAATTCAAAATATAGAAATATCTATTTCACAAAGTTTGGTCATATGATGCCTCAACTGAACCCTTACTGGGAACTTATATTTTTGTTACTTAATGGGGTGTTTTTTAATATGAAAGATGTGCATATGGATGTTCTCTCCATACTTATGCAATAAAAATTTTAAAAATTCATGAACAATTATTTTCAATAAAATATTATATAAAACCATGAAAATTGACTTCAAAAATTCACCAAAAATGAAATTTTGCTTTTTTTTTTAAACTGAAAATTGGTAGGTTTGAGTGGGATTGTGTGAGAATTGAGTGTAAATAATATGAGATGAAAAATTCCAAATCTCTCCCACACTATGCAAAGAAATGTACATGATTTAAATAGGCAATTCGTAAATGAAGTAGACATGACTCTAGAGTAAGGTCTATTTCATTTATGAACTATCCATTTGTGTCCTTCCAATTTTTATTGGAAAGTAAAGAAAAAAAATTAAAAATTTCATCTTGCATTATTAACACTCAATTCTAACACAATCCCAATCAAGCATACCTAATTTTAGTTTTAAAAACTCAAAATCTTGTTTTTGGTGAATTTTTGAAGTCAATTTTCAAGGTTTTACATAATATTTTATTGAAATTTTTTTGTGATGAATTTGTTTATTTCAATTGCATAGATATGTAGGAAACATCTATACGCACATCTTTCAAATTAGAAAACATCCCATCAACAAAAATACAAGCTCCTAGTAAGAGTTCAATATGAGACATTATATGATCAAACTTTGTGATATAGATGTCTCTAGATTTTGGCTAGATTTTGGCAACTTAATTATACCATCATGCTTAAATGTCCCTAATTAGTTACCACATGAGGGGCAAATAGAAAAATCGAACTATAATAAAGAGATATCAATTTTTACCACATTTGGGCATTATCACCCAACATTGAAATCTCTATAGAAGAAATTGTAAACCTTTTTTGGAGATGCTTGCCTAGGGAAATATGTGCATATGGATGTTCCCTACATATGTCCACATTCAAACTTTAAAAATCCACCACTGATTGCTTACAATAAAATATCATATAAAACCATGGAAATTGACATTAAAAATTCACTAGAAATAGAATTTTGCTTTTCCAAAACCAAAATTTGGTAGGCTTGAGTGGGATTGCGTAAGGATGACATGATAATTATATTTACCAAAATATACCAATTATACTCCACATACATAAAAAAGTTTGAATGACTGAGAGAAGCAATTCGTAAATGAAACAAACCTTACTATACAATAAGATCTACTTCATTTACAAATTGTTGATGTGAGCCATTCCAATTTTTATTGCATAGTATAGAAAAAAATGGAATTTTTTGTCTTGCATAAATAAAACCCAATTCTTATGCAATCCCAACCAAGCATACCAAATTTCAATTTCCAAAAAAAAATTCTATTTTTGAAGAATTTTTTAAGTCAATTTTCATGATTTTAAATAATATTTTATTAAAAGTAATTGATGATGAATTTTTTAAAATTTTATTGCATAAATATGTAGAAAACATCCATATATACATCTTTCATATTCAACAATATCCTATTAAGTAACAACAATATAAGCTTCTAATAAGGTCTTAATATGAGGTGTCATATGATCAAATTTTGTGAAATACATATCTCTATATTTTAATTAAATCTTGTCAAAATAATTGTACCATCATGCTCAAATGTACAAAATCAGTTACTACGCAAAGAAAAAATAGAAAATCTAATTGTAATAAAGAGATATCTATTTTTATAACATTTGGACATTATCACCTTAACATTGAAATCTCTACAGAAGGAATTGTAAGACTTTTTTGGAGATGCTTGTGAAAGGAAAGATGTGAGTAGAGATATTTCCTACATATATCCACAATTGAACTCAAAAAATTCATCACCAATTGTTTTTTGTTTTCAATAAAATATTATGTAAAACCATAAAAATTGACTTCAAAAATTTACCAAAAATGGAATTTTGCTTTTTGAAGCTGAAATTTGGTATACTTAGTTGGTATTGCATAAGGATGCAATGATGATTATGCTTATTAAAATATAACAATTCTACTACTCATTGTAAAAAAAAATTGAATGCCTCAAATTAGTAGTTTGTAAGTGAAGTAGACCTTATTGTCACGCTTATTGTACATTCAAGATTGCTTGGGTTCTCAAAATAATAAGAGAACAAGCTAAGCTTAATCAAACAATAATTTGTCCATTTGTGATCTTTGCTTATTAGTTGTTCCTTTTGCCAGTTGTATTTAGAGGAATCAGTATTACAAAGTTAACCTCTAAGCACTCAAGTGACCATTTTTTGGTTGTTGCCCGATTTTGGGCAAAATTTTTGGGAGGAAAAAAACTTTTTCAATTTTTATTTTTATTTTTAAGAGATTGGTTTGTCTTTCAATATTTATATTAAAAACTTAAATTGCTACGGTCAAACAAAAATTATAAGAAGAATAGCACAAAGTGTTTAGAATTTTCTTAGTAATGAAAAACTTACTATTTGAAGAAGTGTTGGTGTTATCATTACTAGGTCTTATGCATTTTTTTAACAAATCAATAGAAAACACAATGTTGACCAATAAAAAAAAATTCAAATGCTAAAGATATAAATTATATTTTTAGTAAATTTTTGAAGTTATATATCTTCAAAATTCATTTGAAGAGAATTTTAAAATAATTTTATAATTTTGACTGTATGGATTCTTTCTAATTTTTGTGCTTCACAATATCTTTGTTAATACAAACTTTAAAAAAATTATAGAACTTATATTTTATAATACATTTGGACTTTTTTAGGTTAATGCATCCCATCTACCAATGAAAAAATTATAAAGTAATAACTCATATATTTTTTACAATGAAAAATATATATAGTGATAAATCATATACTTTTTTACCAATGAAAAAAAAATATACATGTATACTTAAATATGGTGACAAATCATGTATATTTTTATCAATGAAAAATAATATAAATAAAATGATAAATTACTTCTTTTTTTTTATGAAAAAATAAAATAGGTAAAAATCACATATTTTTTACCAATGAAAAAAATATAAAGTAATAAATCACATAATATACGTTGGGGTCTGATTTGTTAAACCCCATATGAAATAATTTCTTTTTGCATTGAATTCCTAATCAATTTAGAATTTCCAATGTTTTGTTTTAAGAGACTTAAAAGAACTTATTTCGTTGGACTTTAGCAAAAGGGCCTCAAGCTTTACCAAAACTTGAGTGAGTCATGGGTCAAAGGCTCATCTAGCTCACCACAAGAAAATTGTATTTTAGGTGATGTTTAATATAATAATCAATGTCTATGTTGACACATTTTAGATGACGTCAAATCTAACAACCCTTGTTTTTATGTTAACAACGATGTTCAATGTAATATCAAGATATTGCATTGGACATCGTTGTTGACATAAAAACAAGAGTTGTTAGATTCAACATTACCTAAAATTTGTCAACTTAAACATAAAAAACTCTAGTTTCTTATATTATAGGGTTGACTCTTTAGAGAAGGTTGCTATTATATGAGCATAGGAATGTAAGCCCATAAGCCTAGAATACTACACATCTATGTTATAGATGTATATATTATAAAAACCATCTATGATTATAGAATACATATCTTACAAATACCTATATTATGGGGTTTTATGATACATATACCTTATATAGTCTGTAGTATTTATATTATAAACACCTATATGTAGGGCTCAATGCTCACAAATTTACATTCTTAGGCTTACATACTAGCACCATTGATTCTCTAGGCATACCAAGATTTGTAACTAAGCTTAGTCTAAAATAAGCTTATTCTAGTGCTATTTTCGTCAGTGTTAAGTTGCTTTTACGTTAGAGTTATAATGTAGGAGTCAAAGGCTCAAAGCCAGGGGAAACTGACTTCCCTACTTGTCCCCAAGGAAAAACATTGAAATTTTTTATTTCCCATGTATTATAAAATTATAAAATTTTAAATTCATAATTGCAATCAGAGGTCCCAAATTAGCTAGGAAAAGTATAAAAGGTAAATTAACCCCTAAATGCCCAAGGCATGTTTTGAGATCTTGTAAAATTGCTCTAAATTGAACAAAAAGCCAACATTTTGATAAGTTTTATCATATTTTTTTGAATTATAACCATATAAATTCAAACTAGACATATTAGAGATCACATAGGAAAAAAATCCCAAATAATATCACTTATGAATTAAAAGATTATAATGTTTGATTACAAAGGTATTAAAACTATGATAATCTTTTAGCTCTCTTTTTGCAATTTAAATCTAAAAAAATTGGGCACCGAAAAAATATGAGGTTGAAGGGATTAACATTTATAATCCCAATTAATTTATGGCTTCTCAAAATCTACTCTAAAATTTTTTTAAATGAATTTCTAATGTGATTTACTCTCCAAGGTCTAGTGTATTTGAGGCTTATTTCCAAGAGCCCTCAATACTACAAAAAGTGATTGCAATGGACACCCTTGCACAAAATCTTGAATAGAAAATTTGTAATCATTCATTTTCAAAATTGGACTTTGGATGCTAAAACTAAACTTCAAAAAGAATTTGTCAAAAAATATAAAATATTAAAAATAGCATATTGGTTAGGTTTTATTTAACTTCAAAGTATTGTTGACATCAAAATTTGATGCCTCAGCCATTTAGGAGTTAATCAAGCACAAAATAGGGGGGAATTTTTTTTACATGCACCCATGAAATGATTTTTGGGAGGAAAAACATAGGGGTGAGTTTACCACTCATTTTACCATGGCTGGAAAAAGGACTAAGCTTAATAAATTTATACAGCTATCACCTTAGTATGTATATTATTTTTCATTTTTTATTTTTCATCATGTTTTTTTAGTATTCAAATTATTTTCATTAACATTTTTCACATTTCAAATATGCCACATTATAATTTCTGAAAATTGCATTACATGCTATGTATAATTATTTTTTAAATTATTTTTAACAAATCTGACTTGAACATAGGATACTCCCTTTTAAAAAAAATAGAATTAGGGTAGGAGGGTGGAAATTTTTCCCTTAATAATGACATATTTCTTCTTTGTGCTAATATTATGGGGAATCAAATCCTTGCTATTTTGCAATAGATATTAACTACTTTTTAAAACTTTTTTTTTCACTTTTGTCTATTTTGGTCTATTTTTCGTCTTTGTTTATATATGTTAGAATATATGAACTTGGTACTCATTACGTACCTAGTACTAAAAGGGACGTAGAAAATGATTTTTTTTTAATATCTGAAAGCTTTTTGGAGCGCTTTTCTAATTTTTACTAGACATAGATCCATTCTTATAGGAGATAGTTCTCTCTCCAGTACATATTTCATCAATCCATGCGTCAAGTATGATTCATTGCACAAGTAATGGCTAATTCGTATCAAGTGTTAAGTGAGGGATGTTTTAGTGAAGGTTAAATAGTCAAAGCTTGACGACTATGGACACCATTATTGAAGAGGTTAGGTCGGTCATTTTAAGTGCAGAACAAAATGACTATAGAGAGTGCATTGTTCCCATAGGGAATTTGAAAGTGAAGTGGCCACGTGAGTCCAATGGGTTTGGGTAAAAAAAAAGTTGGAATTTCGCACCGCACTTTTGTTATTGGGTTCTATAGTAGCCGCTAAAATTTGTCAGAAGGTGTCACCTTTGGTGGACATGTTCGTTGTCAAAGAAGACTATGGCCTTACATTGTGTAGTATGGAGTACTAGTTGTTGAGTAGGTGCAACGAGGATCATGTGTGTTGATATGGAAGGCTACGGTGCTATACTGATGCAACAAAAGTGCTTTAGGGGAGGTCGTATTGTCACTTAGGAATTGCAATTTGGTCGAGGCGGGTCCATAGCATCAAACTCTACAACATTGTGGAAGACTGCAAAAATTCGCTAACTTGAAGCTGCTAAATAAGTGCGTCAAGGCTTGCAATTATCCTAGTGGCTGATGATGAGCATGAAGAGTCTTCTATTATTTCTCTAAATCTTTTAGATGGCATTGAAGTCTTCGTTTTAGGGTTTGCATTCTGGAATTGAGTTGCAATGCCTTCTATCTATCGTACTCACTTTCTTTTGTTGAGGTTGTCAGCAAGTGAGGACTGATAAGTATAGCATAGTTGTGTCTTCAAGCATGTGTATTCCTTTGCCTTAGCATGCATGTCCTTGCTATGTAATGGACATCGTAGTCATTGCAACGGAAATTTGCATTGTCTAACATTGGAAGCTATTTTGGTAGTGAGATGTTTGTAATTCATTGTGTACGTGCAGCAAGGAATTGAGGAATGCTATAACAAATATGTAAGTGTTAAACTTCTTCTCCGTTGTATTATGTTTTATGTTTTCCACTCATGATGCTACTATAGATCGGCGTAGTTGGTATACATGGACAACCAATTCTAATATCTTTTTTATAATAGCAGTTCGTTCTCTGCAACCCTTTCAAGTATTCATGTTCCTGCCTAGTAATGGATGTCTTTGACAATTTGATTAAAGTGTTGTCTCTGACGTGGCTCATCTTATTACTGCTACTGAATAATCACTGATGACTTTGTTGACAAAAATAGATGTGTCGAGGAATTTTGTGATTGCATTCAATTTGATGAAGACTATCTAACTATGGACTATATAACGCAAAGTGCACTACAGCATTGGCAGTGTCATAATGTGGGCTGTATAGTAGTTGAAAGGACATCTTTATTTTTTTAACAAAAATGTGTTTAATGTTTCTAATTGTTTAGTATTAGTAGCTTTGTATTAAAAAATTGATGTTAGTAGCTTGGTGTTGAGCTTGTGTTAGTTAACTTTGTAAATGCCGGTTGAAAACCAATTGGTTAATAGTTGATACTTAGGTTAGTGAAGTTAGGGTTAGAGTTAGGGTTAGCCGATGGTTAGTCATCTTGGGGTTTAGGGTTGCTACTTGAGGCAAGGATTGATTTCTTGTCTCTCTTTCTTGTTTTGGAGTGTGTTAGGCGTGTAGGAGGTATTTGGAGTGCTAATTGTGGAGTTTTTGTGATTTTATGTTGGAAGGAGTATTGGTTTGAGTTGCATTTTGTTTAAGTGATGAATGGATACAAACTTTTGAATCTGAGTTTTTGAGTACTTGATCTATTATGATGCCAAATTTCGAATCTAAATCTATTATAGAAAGAAAGTTATGAAGTTTTGAAATGGAGGTGTTCAGATTCAAAGGTAACCAAGGAGGGCATTTTTGAGGAGTTTATTCTTATTGAGATCTTATGCAATGGAAATGAAACTTTGAAAGTATCTTTCTTATCTTATCTTCTGGCTTTTATCAAAATTTTAGCCTCAATAGACTTAGCATCTAGGAGTTATGCATCAAAATACAATCGGGTCAAAAATTCTTTTGTATTCCAGTATGAGTTGGTTTCATTTGCTCTTGCAAACGGGACTATTACGCACACAAGTAGCTATGCTAGATTCCATTACGATGTTACTAATCTAAAACCACTTTTCTGCGTCTAGGAGTACTAGATCACAGGCATCTGGAGTGTCATTTTTGTCATGGGAAAGCGTTCGTTTCGCATGTATCAAAGCGAGGATCTCAACAGGTTGCTAGTTTAAACTGTGCTCTTTGCGAATTTTTTTTGGTGCACTCTCAACTTCTAAACTACTGGCAAGCCCTTCTTGTCTAAGAAGTCTCATGAGTTGTAGTGATGTTGGTTGTGGAAGTTGCTGTCTAGTACTAGTCGTATCTGTACGTGCAGTTTTTGCATCCGAGCATTGTGTGTGATGTCTTATCATGTTGTTGTGTTGAGAGCGGTTTGCCTTGGGAAATCACAGGGATTCTGGCTGAAACTAAATATGGCTTAAGAATGAAAGATTTCATAAGACAACAAAATTTATTGTCGTTTGTGAATTTTTGAATTTGGTCTTTAAATCTTGTATACGGTCGTCTAATCTTCTAATTTCCAATCTTCAAACTCTTTCCCGTTGGCCTATCCTATGGTGACTCTATAAAGATAAGGGTAAAGATAAGGTGATTAGAATCTATGGCTTCGGACAAGTAAAATGGGACGGCCAAAACATGAGTTGACCATCCGAAGGATTGGCTCTTAAACTTCAAACCCACGATGACCAGAAAGTGCCTTTCACTAGTGGAAACAACAAATAAGATCGACCATGTGGGTGATCAATCCCACTTCATCGCCACAAACACAAAACGGGACTAATACTAGATATCCACTAAGCTCGCAATTGGTTTTCGATGTTAAAATAAAAACAATAAGCCTCCAAAATTGGCTAGGAATAACAATAGAAAGACAACGAGCTTCTAAATCCGGCTAAGAATAACAAGCCACAAGTCACAACACATGAATCTTCAATCTTCATGTCTTCAGACTTCAACTTGAACTTCAAATCTTCACCCCAACTCCAAATCTAAAGCTAAACTTTGAATGAATACCACTGTTCCTTCACAACTCCAAATGAAATGAGTGATAGCTTTCTGAAAAGCTAATACAATTTTCTACACTTCATCCAAATTTCAACTCATTCCAATATTCTAACCAATTTCTATAGCCGTCCAAAGTTTCGGCCTCTAAAAGTGAGGGCAGCAAATCCTTCTTCACTCCTACACTCATAACTCATTCATAAATGATCCAATCACATTGAATGATATCTTTTTAGAAAGAAAACAAAATTTCCCACATCCTCTTCGAAATTCAAATAAAACGAATACTCTATCCATCTTTCATGGCCACTCAAAGTTTTGGCCTCAAAAATTAAGGGCAACAGATCCTCCTTCACTTCCACACTCATAACTCATTCATAAATGCTCCAAATTGAATGTATGATAATTTCACAAAAAGTTAACAACATTTCCTATACTCCCTCAAAGTTTCATTGCAAACAAAAAACCTATCTGTCTTTTATGGTTGATCAAAGTCTTAGCCCCTCTTCAAAGAGGCAACAGACCTCCCTCCACTCAAAAAAGCACAACTTTTGAATGCAAAGTTCAAATCAAGCAAGTGATATCAATTTAGAAACAAGACATCATGATGCACAACTCCTCCAATTTTCATTCCAAAATTCTCAAAACTCCACACACTATCATTCTTCAAACATTTTAGTTCTCCTCAAAACTACCATGAGAGAAGATGACTAGTCCACCTTTTTCTCTACCTTATCAACAACTCCCCACCACACAAAACAAGTAGACATCAGCCACTCTTTCCCCTAAAGTTAATTTACAACTATTAATCTTTATATTTGACCTTACAACTATCTCTTTAACTTTAACTTAAAAGGAAAATCACTTCAAAGTCCACCTAGAAGGCAAACTAATTCCATCCTTTCCTTTCACAACTATAATCATACAAAATAATTTCCTTAAAAATACTTCAAATATGGATTTAAGTGCTAACATCAAACTAATGTTTATTAGAGGTAAAAAACTAGAGTTCCAAAACAATCTTTATTTTGAGGTTTAGAAAAAACCCTCCAGTTCGACATTCTAAATCTAAAGTGGAAAAATAAACAATAATACTTCAATTCGATGCAACTTTCATATGGATCTTCTTTCTTATATAGATGACTTACATCTCCACGAGAAGGTGTTACCTTGAAGCTACTTGTACAACATAAAATACGTATTTCTATATTATGTACGTATGTACAACACGACAACGTCTAGCCAAACATCCAAAAATTTGCGTTATGGCAGACGTGCCAAAAATATAGTACATTATGTGTGACGTCGCATGTCCAGCGTCAGACGTCTCAAAAAACATCGGTCAACGGAGTTCTTAGAAGTTGACATGTGGCTGCCACCTAAGCGTGGGAAAGCCAGAGTGTCATTTTTTTCATCCATTGCTCGTCTATAATGTAGCATCTAACGTGTCACTGACGTGGCATCCACAGACGTTGATGTGGCATTTTTTTGAGCTACCTGAGCAGTCTTTCTAGAATTTAATGACGTTTTTTGAGACATTGAGACATCAATGTGAACCTTTGAGTGTCTTGAATAACATCAGGTGAAACAATTATGTACTTCTTATCATGTCCCATCAAGACATGTGGCATTTGTACAAATGTGCTTTTTAAAACATATGCGATGCTCACATGTTTTTTTGAACATTAATAATGACATGAGGTATGATTTTTTATATCATGTGGTATGTTGTAAAAGACATGTTGTCGATGTAGCAATGTGTACTACACAATATAAAATATGCAATATATCATATATCATATGCAATACAACATATAAAATATGCCATACACTTGTATACATTATATTTATCAAGTATATTGAATGGTTCAAAAATCCACTTATTAATTGATGAAAAGACAAATCTTTTATACAAGTGGGGTGTAGGAGGCATGACAAACAATATAGGATATACAAAACTAAAATATGAGTAGCAACATAAATACAATGATGTCTGAAATGATGTTTTAAAAAACATCTACATGTCTTAGTTATGTTTTTTTTGACGTCATTGTAAACATTCAAAAAAACATCTGTAGTATGAAATTAGACATTCACATCAGTGTTGTTTTAAACATTTGCTTCAACAATTTCTAAATTTTCTACAAATTTTATTTGATGTCATGATGAACATTTGCATGTCATTTCCAACATATATGGGGATGTCTCCTTGAACATTTAATTGATAAAGTCACATTTATTAAATCAAGGTTGTTTGCAACATCAACTTCAATATAGTATGACACAACAATACATCCAACATGGAATTCCAATTGTAGATTATATTTTTGTCTATCTGGAATGCTCTAATTCATTTCATTTGAATTTGTTATGAGAAAGTTATGGACATTTTTGTTTTTTGGGCAATTAGAGCATCTTCTTGAAAAAATAACTTGTTGGATGCATTTCTGAATGCAATTTTTACAATTTTTTCAAAATAAAAATTCCACATGGTTTAGTTTACTTGCTAGAACAATCTCACCATTGGGATTAGTGCATTTTAATTCCATCTAAAATATATTAATATTTTAGATTTTCCTTCTATCTCATACCTACTTCTACTTAACAATTTTTTTAAGAATAAAATTTAAGTTTTTTTTATTTTTTATTTTTTTTCCTAAAATCTCAACTCAACTCTCTACTATAAATATTTAAATCTCAAAACTCTGTAGTGCAAAAATTTTAAGTTAAAAATGTTCAAAGTCAAAAAATCTAGTCCCTCAATGTGCTAAAAAACTTGTTTTTTCCACTTTAAATCTATGTGGTCAAAAATTCTGAAATTTTTTCTACAATTTTTTCTACTTGTTAGGTGTAAGATCCTATGGTTAGATGTGAAAAAAAAAATTAAAAATTTCTTATACTCTTTGCTACAAAATGATAATTTTCAATGTTTTCTGGCAAAAAAAAGCCTTGGTCTTTTAAGGGTTAAGATGCCAAATATCTCAAAGTCCAAGAATACTAGAAAATTACCCCACATTAGATATGAATGATTTGAAAATAATAAGTTAAGAAGGTGAAATAGCAATAAAAATTATTAAAATTTGATGCAAAATTTATGATTTTAAACTAGTAAAATTTAGAATTTAAATCTTAAGTTAAAAATAAATAATTTCATATAATATAATATTGATATGATTTTGTAACCCTTTTTCATAACAAATCCATTCATCTAATTTATATAAATTTGTTATATAAATTAAATCTTTATAGCTTATAACATTTTGAAAATAAATTTTCATAAAATCGATTTATAAAGTAGACATCAAAGAAGACACCTACAATTGCTTTTGCAACGTCTGCACGTGCAGTCAAACGTCATGAAGAGCATAGTGGATAGCATGTGGTTTGAAGTTACATTCGCAAGAAGTAAAAAATATTAACGCTAGAAGTGATGTTCTTGGAAACATCAGAATGTTTTATATGATGTCCAAGGTTGGAACATAGACTAACCGGGTATGATGATGTGGCATGCCACATCAACATTCCATGTCCATGTTATATAATTTCCACTTCATCATGCCATATTAGATGCCCCGTCATCATTCCATGTCCATGTCACATAATTTCCACATTGTCATGCCATGTCAACTTTTTGGCCTCACCACCTGCCTGTTATCTTCTTTTTCACCCCGGGTAGTCACTTTATCATTGACTGGAAAAAAAATTTGTCTCAACTTCTAAGCTAAGTTTGACCAAAGATGCTAATGTAGCTACACATGTTTTTCTAGACATTTTTGAAAACATCTGATGTCCACAACAATGTCTTAGATTACATCATTGTTTTTCATAGCACCAATATGTTGTGACTAAAATTTAGCAATGCTTTCTACAACATCAAACCAAAATCTCTACTTTTCCAGCGTCCGTCAACGTGACATCCCAATGTTTTCTGAGACGTATCGTGTTATCCTAAACGTACAACATTTTTGGCCTGATATTAGAAAAAACACAGTTTTCTTATAGTGGCAAGAACAGATAATATACAAGGGGTTGAAGCTAAAAGACACTAACATTGTTGTAGCCTCCCTTTTATTGAACATTTGTTGCCTTCAATCATATGTGCACATTGTACAAAGTACTTGAATACGAAGCAGTGGAAGACAAAGCAAAATTCACTATTTATTAAAGGGCTATAGAGACTTACTGCCACGAGGAGATTACATATCTGTGTTAGATGAAGGAATTGTTGTAGTCTCTGTAGAAGTTGCATATTCATTTCCATGTTTAGCTCATGTACGTGACAGTTTAAAAAAAACCTATTACAGTGCCTTGCAAGACTACCTTTGAGTTCTATCGACTAATGTAGAAGCATACATTCAGAATTGGAATGGTATACAAAGCACGTACTATGCAGTTCTGTTGTATATTGACAACAATCTGTGCCCGAGGACTAAGGCTATAGATGCTTGTCCATGCTAGCTAGTATGTGACTAGAACAAAATTTAGTAGTCGTAGTTTAACACATGAAGACAAAGCACATGAACCCAACCAAGTGCAAACATACAGCCCATGTATGGTGTTCATGGAGTTGTACATTGCGTTCCTAATCTCTTCATAAGTCGACTTACTTCTATGAATGCACCAAAATGAAACGTTCAACAATGACAAATGTTGTCATCAATTTCACATTTCTACAGCACTCTTGCATTCCTTTGCTGCTGAAATTCAAAGCATGAAAACTCTACAACAGTTCATGTACATATTGTTTCTTAGATTGACTCCGTCCTGCAACAAATGGCACTTATTTTATTCAACAATAGAAGACAAACAGCTAATTGTCCTCCCTAATGCCAATTATCTTAAGCCGCTCTTAGGCCGCTGAAATCTATGTTTCAAGAAAATGGCACTCCTATATTATTATTGCCGATAAATACATCACTTAAAAAAATTAGTAGATTATGACTTCTAAACCACCATTGTTTGTTTATGCCACATAAGCCTCCATGTAGGATCAAAGATCACAAACATTAATGTACTTGAAGTTTCCTTCGCAGCAACTACAGATAGAACTACCCTTACTAACTGGTGCAAACAAGCCATTAGGACCGGTTTATACACGTTCATGGGCCAGATGGAAGGCCGGCCCAATTTGCCTTCTATCCACCCCTCAATTGGACCCAAATTCACCACTTCAACCTTAGATAATATAAAGTGGTGATGCCATATTTTGAGGTCAAATTTCCAATTAATGTGCTCTTTTTAAGGTTCAATTTTAAAAATATAAAACATACATCTTTTCATTTTTCTTCATTTCTCTTCATTTCTCTTCATTTCTCTTCATAAAATAAAAGGAAGTTTTTTTTTCTATTTAATCTATTTCAAATATAAAAAAGAAAATTTTATACTTTTTTGGAACCTCTTCCTTTCTCTTCCTTTTTAATCTGTTTGGAAAAAAAAGATGAAATTCTTTCACTTCTTTTGCACCTTTTTGTTTCTTTTTACATTGAAACTAGAGTTGATGTTGAAGAGATATAGCCCCATATAGTTGTCACACGAGCTGTCATTTATTTTCGTGAGAATTTAAAAAATTTCAAGCAATAAATAATTTGGTCTTGTCACTGTAGGGGTTTGAAAATAATCACACAACTAAACACATAATTTGAAAAAATATATTTTTAAAATTTTCTTTCTTGAATCTATTTTTTTAGTTTTATTTTAAAAAAAAGTTTGGAATTTTTTACTATAAGAACTTAACTAAATTTAATGATAAATGTAAATCAAGTTTTACTATACATGTTATTTCTAGTATTGTAATATTTCCTTATTATATTTTTTTTCAAGTATTTGCCATTAGAATTGGTAGAAATGCACATCGTTTTACTAATACTAGAACCTGGCATAACTTCAACAATGACTTCTATTTACAAATTTGCATCTATCAAAAAATTTACTTATTAAGCATGTAATTTATCAAAGTTTGTATTAGTACTATAGCATATAATTTGTGTTTGCACCAAAAAATCATCATTTCATATTCAACTAATAACAATTCTATCAAATAAAAATATTCCAAATATCAAATAAAAATCAACATTTCATATTCACTCAATAACAATTGTACCCAATAAACATTAGTCATGTTCAATTAAGAACAATTCAATTATAAAACATTTGATCAAGAAATAATGTTTATTACTTTATTGTGTGTGTCTCTCTCTAAATACTAGTCACCCAAAAATTCAGTATCACAGATGAAGGGAAGTTTTTTTAGCTCACAATTAGGAAGCATGCACCCAAAAAGAAAACACAAGACCTTGCAATAGTAGAGGGTGGAGATATGTATGATCCAACAAAAGAGCCCAATCTAATCCTAATCTAGCTCTAGATGGGAAGTCGGGCCATCCAAAACCTTGTCCCGATTGTTCTTTTGGGGCTGATGGTTTGGTACCAAAATCATGGCACCTAAGGTGACATGTAGGATGAATGGTGGTTTCAATCCATCCCTAGTATAATAATCATTCAATTTCTCCAAATGCCCATCACTTAATTTGTTGCCATTTTGCATTTAGATATGAATGAAAAATTTTATACTTATTTTTCAAAGATTAAATTACATGTCTTCTTTACATCACAAAAAATTTAGATTTCTTTTGTCAAAAATTGATTCTTTTGAGAATTTTTGAAAAAAAAGTGAAGAAAAATCACATCAAATACAAAATTATTTCAAAAAATCTGAAAATTTCACCATATATGTTACAATGACATCATGGTGTAAAATCAATTTCCATGTCATTCTAAAATTAGAAAATAATAGACATTGAAAATACAATCAAAGTTCAAATTGCAATAAAATATTCAATATTAGGAATTTTTCAAAATTCAAATTGAAGTAGAAACTAATACAAATGACCCTCATTTTGTTAGTTGGGTTCAAATTCAAAAAATATTATTTTTGTGGAGAAATTTCAGATTTAGAGCATGGAGCAACAACTTCCCAAAATATACTGAAATAGTATATTTTGTGATTCAGTTTAAACAACTTCTCATTTACATGAAGATAAACAATGGCAGCACTACAATCTCAATTGGATACTCTTTATGACACAACATAAAAGGTTGACAACAAGAAGAAGGATGAAAAATGCTTCTAAGAGCTTTACAACTCAATGGATTGTTACATTAGGAAAAATCCAAGCCTGAAAGAGGCTACCAAGACTGCACCCCCTACGATGCAATTACAAAAATAAAAATATATATATGCCTAAAAAACAAGGTTGTCGATAACTTTCTCATAACAAATCCAAATGGAATGAATAAAAGCTTTCCATGTAGAGAAAAAATATAGTCTTTGAGAATTTTTTTTTTAAAATTTTAAAAATCAAATTTCTGAAATTCTTTTGTTGCCCTTCTCCCCCCCCCCCCCCTCTCTCTTGTTTTGAGTTGTTTGGGGGATAACTTTTGTTTCTAGGCACCAATTGAAAAAAAATTATATTCCCACAAAGCCTTTTAATTTTTCTATCTCTAAAAAAAATTTCAAAAATTAAGACAAAAATTTAGCCAATGAGTACCTACTTGAAATTCCATTTGTCTTCCAAAGGGACAAATGGTGCTTTAGGGGTTAATATCATTTTTTTTAAAGTGATGCTAGAAAATAAAAGGCAAAAAGAGAGTATAGTAAACTTGCCAATCGCCATACAAACAAAATTCAAATCCTTCTCTACAAAACTATAAAGACTTGTATGTTTTGAAATGTGGCATGATTATTAAATGTCATATTAAGATTTACTTCAAAAAACAAAATGCAAAAAGATATCTTCTTACAAATTTAATTGCAATTTGAAGGCGATACACTTGAAATCTAGTCAAAAATTCCTTGTGCCCCTTCTCCACATACTGTGCAGTCATTGAATGGTGATACAAAAGTTTGTTCCCATTACAATTGAATTGGTAATTGAATTATGTAGTTACTGTGCGGTAATTAACAACTATTGTTGTGCGGTTCTTGGATGTGTAGTTTATTCTACAACTAGTTTGGCTTCCATGAATGATTCAACCTAGGACATTAATAGAAACTTACCACATGACCATAAGCATTGCTAGATTCTAATAAAATATTTGGATATGAAATTTGAAAAAAAAAATTGGTATTTCTTAGCATTTTCTTTTGACAATTTGTCAACAATTTGCACCAAAATAATGGGCCCTATACCAAGCCCATAGAACAAAATAGTACTTAAAAAGCATAAAATCGCCAAAACAATTCAATTTAAAAAAGCTTGGATGAAATAGCCAAATTGTGGATGAAAACTGAATTATGAATATGTATATGTGATATTTTATATCCTATATGTGGATGAATGTTGAAATTTTGAGTACCACTATAACATTCAATATCATCTCTTAGACACTTCATAAAAATGAAAAAAAAATGTATTTCTAAATCACTTGAATTCACTTGAAATTTAGAATTTCAGAATTCGTACCAAATTTAGTGAAATTTTCACTAGAATTCACTAGTGAGATTCTTACCTAATTCTTACCTAGTGAAATGCTTAAAATTTGACATAGTGAAAATTCTCACTAAAATTTCAGAATTCAATTCAACTATTCAACTATTCAAGTGAAATTTTTTAACTATAGGAGCATTTGCACAATGAGGTAATTTTTAGTGGGAGCCCATTCTACCACAAGGGCATTTCTATGACAAAGGCATTTTGACTACAAGAGCATTTTTAACCCCTTAAGTTCCTTGACTATGTTTTTCCCCAAAACTCTCGACATTTGCCATTTTGAGCACAAGTAACAAATTTTGGAAAGAGAACATTTTTAGGCACATGTAACCATAGGATCTTGTAGTGTGCTAGTTTGAAAAGATGTGGAAAAAATTTCAGAAATTTTCACTGTGTGGATTGCAAGATATTAGCATTTGAATTGACAAAAATTCTTTTTCGGCCCTGCAAAAATCCGGGCAGTTGCACTTTACAAAGTCACATTTGTATGAAAAAATATCCAAAATGGTGGTTACTCTTTAGATTCATTCTTCAAGGCAAGTTGGCTACAACTTTGAAAAAATTTAGATTATTTGGAATTGTACAATATATAGGAAAAAAATAATAGGTAGTAAGAAGTAGAGAATGATTCAAAACACTAAATTGTTAAGAAGTTAATTATGGAATTGAAAAATGCCAATCCCAATAGTTGTAATGTTGTAATAAACAATCTCCATCTTATAATTTTAATTTTTTTCTAGAAATATTGAAAATTGAGCAAAATGAATGACTTCAAAGTTTATTTTAGATTAGAAAATTTATAAGTATCTGCAAACTAAAATTCCTCATAACTTTTGACTCATTAATTGAAATGGAATGATTCAAAGCTTTCCATATTATATATTATATAATATATATATATATATATATATATATATATATATATATATATATATATATAACTAATTTCAAATTTTTGTTTATGAAAAAAGTGATTTTAAAAAATTCACCCAAATTGCCCAGTTGAAAAACAAGTAACATATTAGGCCATAAAATTTGACTCATATTTCCAAATGTTCATAAAAATTTGTTTTTATGAAAGATATTCCTTGTCTACAACTTCTATTGAAATTTAGGTCTAAAATATGCAAATTTCTAGTCACAAATACTTGCCCTATATTGCTAAAAATAGCAGACTAGTCCTTTAGAGGTGTAAGCTCCCAATTCATCACTAAGGACTCATAATTTTTTTTAAATTTTTGCAATTTAAGTGATAATTATATACAAAAAGCCCAAGAAAGAGTATAGAACCAAAATAGGCATGTCACACGCCCTGAGGAATTGGTCTAAAATAGAATTTTATATCTAAAATGTCCCACATTTACATAGGGTAGAACCTACAAGTTGAAAGAAGTTAAAAGGTTTGAGTGATAATATCCAAAATAGCCTAAACCTCTTATAACAAATGACTAATCATTCCGGGGGGTGCACTACAAAGGAAGTTTATGGGTGAGGAGCGACCAAACTCTAACTACCCATTTCTACTTTTCCTAATTACTTTCTAATAAACTATAATTTCAACCTACAATTTTGAGCTGTGTTTAACAATGTCTATAGGTTTCTATTGTCAAAAATTTCAATCCTAAATAACATGTGATATATTGTTTGGAAAGGATTGGAAAATGAACTAAAATGACATGTTTTCCAACTAAAATATTTATAAAGATCACATGAAGATGACTATTGTATCAATATTCAGCCAAAATAAACTTTCAGTAGAATGCTATTTTATAGAATTTTTTTTCATTTTTCAAATTTTTTTTTCTTATATAATATAGGGGTGTGAAAGTTATTTTTAGCTTTACAGTGTATTTTTCTTCTAAAATTTGTAACTAATTATTATTAACATAAAAAAATACCAATAAATCAGAACATAAACTTTCAAAGTAGGAAAATCTATTCTTATTTTATTTTAGAAAAAAATAAAATTTTAGGATATAATATGAGGGGTCCAAAATTTGGTCGTTCCTCACCTATGAACTTCCTTTGTAGTGCACCCCCGGGCTAATCATGGCTAAATTGGTTGAAGGAATCCCTATGAAATATTTAAATTGAGTCCTAGCAATAAGTTTCAGTTTTTCCATTATATCAATGAAATAGCAAAAATTCCAATTGTTAGCCTACAAGAGTTATCATTGTGAAACAGACCAGTAGAGGGAATATACTACCAAAGATTAGTGCCTCATGGTTGAATTTGCACGAGGGACTCAATGGTAAAATCCATTTGTCTAGATTTCCTTTGACATGAAAGATTTCTTAATTAACCATACATAAAAAGGAAAGCGGAATTTAATCAACCTTCTAGGAAGGTGCAAAATAAAAATATGTACTTGCACCTATATTGTGGAATTCTGTGAGAGGTTCCACAGAAAGTCTCAAAATTTTTTGATAGTCAAAAGATATTCTTTTGGATGATCAAACTGTTCAAGCTTACAATAAGAAATTCATGAAAATTACTTGGATCATGGTTAAATCTCACTAAAAATTAGGATAGCTTATTTTACATTAAGAAGATGCTTTGACAAGTTTCAAGACATTCCAATAGTTAGAAGACTACAAACCTGCGAGATTATCTAACAAATGGCAAATTAAAAAAATTATAGTGGAGTTGACCGGCATATTGGGAATGTACAACAACGGAATGAGTTTTAAGATGGATCTTTCTTGGCTCCCCCACACCTCCGAAGAAGCCTAGGATAATTAATTTTTATAGAAAAAGTCAAACTCCAAAAATTGGATTTTTTTGTTGTTTTGGGCCCTTGTTGACACTAGGTTTTGATGAGTTTTTTGAAATAAGAGAAGAGGGTTAAGATTCTTTTAGACTAAAAATGTCCTTCTAAATCCAACAATGTAATTTGTTTGTGATTTGGAGTTAATCTTCAAAAGTTAAAGTTATAGCCAGCATAAAAAGGTAAAAAATCATAAGTCAAATAATAAAGATCTAGGAGATCCAGACCAAATCTTTAGTCTTAAAAGTCCCCTAGATAGAAAATGAGAGGAGGTCAGTGCCTTAGAAGAATTTAAAAGGGCACCCATTTTCCTCTTAAATCATCCCCATTTGTCTTACTTGGGTCCATTTGGATCCAATTTATATTGGAATCCTTGGGATTTTAGCCAAAAGTCCTTGAATGTTGTTTGGGAGGTCCCTTTTTGCTATTGTTGTTTTTCAAGCTTGTGGAGGTCTTAGGAGGTCCCTTTGTTGTGCATGTATGTAACGTACTATTTGTTGAAGCTCTTTGAGAGCATTGGGGACTTAGTTTGTAGTACTACCAACCAAGTTCCTTTGGAGGTATGAGTCCTTTAGAGTCTTTGGAACCTATAGTGGAGTTGTTGTACTAACCCCAAAGCACACCTCACCATACCTTGGTGATGTTTTTTTAGAAAACCTTTGGTGTAGAGTTGTGAAAGTGGGACTAACAAGTGTTGTATTATCCCAAATTGGTCCAAAAATCTTTGTGTATCCTAAGTTATTGTGGTCAACTAACTTTATTCAAGGACTTGCATGTAGTTGTGGGTCTTGCTATCATGTTGTATACGTTCACTATGTATGTATATATATATATATATATATATATATATATATATATATATATATATTTGTTGTCATAGTAGAGATTTTTTTTGAAGAGTTTAATGTTTTAAGTGAAGTAGACGCTACCTTTTTTACCTCTATTAGACAATTATTTAGCGTTAGTTCTTTCATTTTTATGTTTAAAGATATTTCAAAGGTTTATTTTGTATTCGAGGTTGTTGAAATGAAAGGCAAAGTTTGTTTTACCTTTCTTTTGAGATTTTAAATGAATTAAAAGTCCACATAGGGGATAAGGATAGAGTTATGGGACAAAAGAGATGGCCAATGGATGAATTTAAGTTCATGTGGTAATTTTAAAGATTAAAATCCACTTGCTTAGGTAGATGGTATGGAAGGTGAGGTGACGGATAAGGTAGAGGGTCTTTTTCCTCCTCCTCCTCCTAGTTTTGTTAAAGAACTGTGACTTTGGAAAAATATAAAACATTGTACACAAAGAATTTTGTAATGAGGTTGTTCATTATGTTTTTGTAATTCCAAAACTCTATCACTTGCTCAATTTGGAGTTTCTATATGAAAGTTATGCTTAAGGGAGTGAGAAAGGGATGATTGTTATAGAGTATGGAGGGCAGAATCTTCAAAGGCTCATAACTACTTGATAGAGTGGTATTTTTTTTGAAATTTGATATGTTTATAGATTGAATTGTTAGATTTTCAAAAAGAATTATTCTCCTTGTTTGATGTTAGGATGAAAAAGTTATAGGTGTAGAAGTGAAGTGGTGAGAAGCTGCCTTTGATATGAAGTTAGAGAACTTTGACCAACTATAAAAGTTGGATAGTATCATATTTTGTAGTGAGTTTTGGAAAAATTGTAGATAACTGTGTTATCTTTCTATATAGATATCACAATATTAGATTGGAATTAGCACGTGAAAGTTATGAGCTTACAAGCAAAGTAGTGATGAGCTACCTTTGAGTTGGAGAGGGTGTACTTTGAGAGACTATAAAAGTCAGATAGTATGAGCTTTTAAGTTTATATTTGGAGGGTTTGTAGATATTTTTGTTCACTTTTCGGAGAGTTATTACACTTTCAATTTGGAGTCTTGAAGTGGTTTTGGCACTCATTTTAGTATTGGGTGCTTCTTCAAAGGGAGTTTAAGATGTTTATGTGCAACTTCTACTACTTTTATACAAAAAAGTGACATCTTTTTGGCTTATATGATACATCATGGGAGTATTTGAGCATGTGGTGTTTTATTTGATTTACTTGACACTATTTAGATATTTTTGTGTGTATGTGTGTGTGTGTGTGTGTGTGTGTGTGTAGGTGTATTTGACCTCATAGTCCTTCATTTTTCCGGGCCAAATCTAGTTGTAGCTAGATTCCCCACATTTTCCCAAAGCAAAGCCTTTCTATCCGACACCGCTAAAAAGATAAAGCTTTGAACCCCCTAGAGGTCAAGAGTCTTAGAATGTGTATTAAAATTGGACCTACAACAAAGTTTTGAACCCCTTGGTTATGTAGAAGTCGTAGATTTGGTATTAAAACCAACCCTAGGCAAAACATTAACTCCCCGTAGTGGTTGTTTCCAAAGTTTAGTTTCCAAAGTGTGTTAGAAACTATTCAAAGTTGAATATCCAAAATTAAAAGAGGTACTTAAAAATCCCTAAAGTTTCTTTAGTTGTTAGATAGAAATAGGAGGTATTAACCACCTATCAATGGTGCATTGAGAGAATTAAGTAGGTAAGTTTTCACAACAATTAGGCAAACCATTAATATAGTGTGTAGGAAAAAATAGAGTACTTAAATAGGTAGAGTAGAAATCCCAAGTTGGCCTTTAAGCCCTAGTTTCCCAAGTTTAAGGCGGCCTCCAAGCTTCGAGTATGGCAACAATCTTTGGATATTGACAGTAGCCCCAAATATCAGCCAATTGCCCTGAATATGGTCAGTAGCCTTCGGGTCATAGCTAGCAGCTTTCTAATAATGGCCAACAACCCCAAGTATGACTAACAACTCTTGGGTACTAGTCTAATCGGGATGCTGAGGGGTCTAGTCAATTGGGTGCCGAGTAGGTCCAGTCAATGAGATGCTAGGAAACGAGTTCAATTGGGGTGTTGGAGTGGTCTAGTTCAATTAGGGTGTTGGATTTGTCACATGCACTTATAGGTTGGGACATTGGTCATAGATTGAGAAAATATTTACAATGGAACGTACCAATCTAGGCTTTTTGCTATCTTAAGGTATTTGGCCTATTTACAAGTAAGATATTAAAATATTTCAAGTATTCTAGATTTTTATAAACAAATTACTATATTGGTATGTATTTCACCTATTATGGATTAACATTATTTTTAGGAATTATAATCTAATAAATACAACAATAAGATGTAAGAGAAAAAAATTGATTCCCAAGTGATGAATTGGAGGATTAAAAGCTTCGATGTTTTGAGACAAAGAAGATTATCAAAGTTGATGGAATTGTGGCCCAAAATAGCTCGGTAAGGATGTATCTAATATGACCTACGAAAAATAGCTTTTGAAAAGGTATATTGCAAATTCATTTATCAAAAAAGGATATCATTTAAGAACTTTTGTAAGAAAAAAAAGTGAAAGATAGCTTTATGCTAGGTAGAGGTGAAAAGGTCCCTTATCTAAACAAAATTTAGAAATGATGACTCAGTTTGTGAGGCCTACATTGAGGCTTTGCTTTACCAACTTTTGAGGGCCAACTTTTTTGAAGGTTGTCTCTTACAAAGCTTGAATCTTTGCCCTCTTTCATGGTGTGATTTAAATTCTCTCATGAATGGTCATTTAAGATTGTTAGTCTCTCTTTAAGTTCATACCATGAAAGGCTCATTTATATCATTGTAGTGGCTTTAATCCCTAAAGGACCAAACATCGTGATTTTGGACAACTTATTATAAACAATATTTTTATTTTTATTTTTTGAAAATTTCACATAGTATGTGTCCAAGGAATAGCTTTAGGGCACAATAATTTTCATAATTATTGACAATATGGCTAAAAAGTTATTATATGATATGTAAATTTCATTGTTCAGAGGTAGCTTGGATAGCTCAATTTTTTTAAACTTTAAATCACTTTCTTTTATAAATTTAAATTTGAAATTGATTTTTTAGATTTATATATACGTAGGCAATTTTGAATCATTCTATTTTTATTAATGAGATGAAAGTTACAAGGAGTTTTAGTTTCCATGTAGTTATGGAGTCTCTACTATCTTATATTTAACTAATTCTAGACTTTTTTGCAAATTATGGACAATTAAGGTATCGGCTACCAACCGATACATTTGTACATTTTGAATTCAAAATGTACCCCATGTATACATTTTCATCATGTTTTGGCACATGCATATGTTATTTATGGACTTGCCAAAGTCCATAATTAGTTAAATTTAAGTTTACTCAAAAAAAATTTAAGTCCTTTATTTAACTCCATTTTCATTATTTCTGAAAAAAATATAAAATTAATGGTTATAGATTGTTTATTATAAAAATACAACCATTAGAATTGGCATTTTTCAATTCCATAACTAAATTCTTAACAATTTAGTATTTTAATTCATACTCTAGTTCTTTCTACTTACTATTTTTTTCAAGCACAAATATGAAATATGTTTTGTTTGAAATGTTTTGGAAGTATTTCCAATTTATTTCTTCAACATATTATAGAGAATAACAAGTTGTACAATGTACACATTTTTGTGTAAAGAGTTTGAAAGATGAAATTTAATCATTTGGAGAAGAATTGAAAATGCTTCTTTTTCTAATTCAAGTGATCTTGCAATTGGTAAGGTTTCTTATTTTGAAATTTCAGGAGGGTGTACGTTAACAAGTTAATTAAAAGATTCTATAGCTAGATTTGTTAATAAATAAATACAGATGAAGATTTTTAGCCTTGCTTTGGATTTGAGTACTTTGAAGTAGTTTTGGACCAAAAAATACCAAAAACCTTTAGGATTTAACCCCTAAACAACCAAGGAGCCATTTCTAGCGCTTTTTGAGAACTCAAGGAGGTTCTTTTGACTTCATAACTTTGAATTTTTGCATGAGTTTTTTAGGATAGATGCTACTCATCATAATATATGTATAAAGCTTTGTTTTATGTCATTCCAATAAATATTGCAAAAACTAGAAGGATTTTTTCAATTCCAATATCAAACCAAGTAGCAAAAAATATACCATAGTTTCTTAGGAGCTTAGTAAAAAAATAAGTAATTAAAAGGGTGCCTAAATTTTTGGAAGAATACTATACTATTTTGCCTAAAATAAATAAATATTGAAGGATTGCCTAATTTGTAGAAATTCAACTTGTATTCAATTTATAAAAATTCAACTTGTTCTATGCAATCTTGCATCTTTGCTTTGTCAATATCAACTTGAAAAATACATTGAAAAGTTTTTTGCCTCACCCTTCTGATTGTTTTAAAGCACAATTGCTCACAAACAAAACATATCTTCCACACGCAATAAACTTTGACACTCAACAAAACCTTAGCACACAAAGTTTGAAAGTTTAATAGGGTTTGGAGGTCAAGACAAGGATTTAGGTGAATGTGGACGCCCTCGTGGACGCCTAAAATAAAAGTAGTAGCAATCATCACAAATTTGTAAAAACAACTTGGATCAATTTTCAAGTTATTTTAATTATGTTTTAAATCTGTCTAATTTTAATATATATTATTTTGGAGGTTGACTAACTACTTTTTGTACTTTAATTAATTATTAGGCAGCAAACTGCCCAAGCTATAAGGAAGCTACAATATTCTATTAAAAAAAAATTAATTTTTAATTTTCTGTGAATTTTATAGATCGATACCTACTCAAAAATATTTTAACCATTGAATTCCAAATGGTGAGGTAAGAGTTATGGGGAGCTTTATGTTACAAGCAATAAAGGTAGAAAAAACATCCGAAGTTATCTTTTGCTCTTAATTTTGAAAAAATTTATATAAAAATAAATATAAAAGATACTAAATATTTACTAGAAAAATTTCACTTTTAGGATCAACAACTTTCAAATTCTTTCAAGAGTTTTATCTTTCATTTACTAACACCTTCTACTTTACAATTTTTTTAGGAAATTTTTTTGGTTAAATTTTTTCATATATATTTTCAAATTGTTTTACAACTTATTGAATGCGCAATAAGTTAACTTGTTTGAAAATGTGCAAGTTATAGGACATACATATCTTTTCCTAAAAATGTTGAAAGACAAAACTTCACTTTTTGCATGGGGCGATGGACTAAGAAAGTCTAAATTTTGAAGTATGCACATTGAACTTGCAATTAGTAGGGATATTCACTCAAAAAGTTAGGGGCAATGTACTTGAACAAGTTAATCAAAGAATCCTATAGTTGGATATGTTAAAAAATAAATACTGATAAAAAATTTGACCTTACCTTGAAAATGAGTATTTTGAGGCAATTTTAGGCCTCTAAATATGAAAAAAATTTAGGAGTTAAAAACCACTAAGAATTTTTTTGAACATGTCTGAAATCCATTGCCTTAGCTCTCTAGTTCTTGCAAGCACATTAGATTTTTTCCTTTCTAGTACAAACATTCATTATTCAAACATTCAACTATCTTATATATACTACTATTTACAACTTTGATTCTTCTTGCCAAGCTTGCAAAACAACAATATTTGTGTGATCTTTATTTTGCACCAATTTCCATCTGGTGTTGCTCAATTAAGCACATCAACTAATCAACTTGTAGGTGTTCATATCAACGCATAGCATTTTAGGACTTTTCTTCAATTCTACACTTCAATCATGTTATTTTGGTCATCTCTCTTCAATCTCTCTCATTGTTAGTGTTGGTGTCTTGGTGATAAGTAGGTTGGAGTTTAATATTTCAATAGATCAAGTTTAGTTCACTAGTACCTCTAATATGCATTAATGGCCTTAAAAGACAGATTCAATCCACAGGGCTTGGATTTCAAAGAATCTTCACAACAACATCTCCAATACTTAATCACTCCGTATATACCAACTTTGTAAATATTTATCATTCTCTTTGTCTCGAAATGATGCATTTATCATGCTAAGTTTTGGGTTTCAAATGACAATTTGAGTGTACAATTCTTGCATTAGAAAGTTTGTTAAACAATTTGCATAGTAGTTTTGAGGTTGCTTATTGCCTTAAGGAAAGCAAAAGCTCTTCATTGATTAGCTTTTTGAGAAGGCTTCATGATGCTAATGTCACAAAGATTTCAAAATCCAATTTTGGATGGCCTTACCATGCCCTAAAATGTCCTTTGAGGGTTAAGCTCTTTCCTTTAATTCAAGCTTCTAATTCTTCACTACTAAAAAAATCTATGTTCAAATCAACAAAAAAAATTTACAAAAGAGTATTGATTTCATTTTTTGATTTGGTCGTGTTAATTTGGATAGTGTCCAATGAAAAATTATTGATATTTTTTTTATTTGATCAAGTGCAAAAAGAAAAAAAATAATATTTGGTGTCACCAACTATAGAGAATCCAATATGTGGTAAGTAAAAATTGCCACAAAAATTGCCATGCGAACAAGCCATCTAGGCAATCCACCCTATGGACAGGGAAGTGCTAAGGGGATTCAGACCTTGCATCCCATGCTTATTGTCAAAGATCATTATCTATTGCACCATGCATGGGGTCACTTCAAATATACAATTTTTATTTAATAAGTTTTTATTTAGTAAGTTTTTAGTTAGTTTTTGCAATTGTTTCTCATTTGGTTTGTAAATTCAGAAAACTTTGGCGTCCATTTTGGCATAGTAGAATACCTTTTTTAAAAACCCTTGAACTAAAAAAAGTTACAAAATCAAGCCAATTTTCATCTCCAAAAATCCGTTTCTAATTTTGAATCTTCAATCAAAAGTTGTGGACAAAATTTAAAGAGGATGTTTGAAAATGTCAAGAAAATGTCCATTACAACCTCTCTATAAACTTTGTCCATAACTCCTAACTAGAGGTTCAAAATCACAAACAAGTTTTTGGAAATGAAAGTTAGCTAGATTTTTTAACTTTTTTTATACAAATTTTTTGACAAAAGGTATTCTACTATGCCAAAATGGCGGCCAAAATCTATTGAGTTTAGATAACACCAAATTGAATTTTTAAAAATATATTTCCATTATCATAGAATTTCAACAGTGGTGAATGAAACATTGCCCAAATGACAAAACCTTACTTGGAACTCTTGTAAGTCAAAATGAGCAAAAAAGTGTTGATTTTTTTTTGTTCATTTGAACATTGTACTATCAAATCAACAAAATTCTATGATTATTTTGTTAATTTGTGCTACATGAATAAATAATATGTGAAATAGTCATTATAGTATCCAATTTACAAAATTTGTATTGCATTTTTGTTGATGTGGATGTCATTTTCTAGTAGTACTTATTCATGAATAAATTGAATGTAGGTGCATTTTGAACCATTGTATTGCCTCAACTCCAAACTTGCACTAATCTACACTAAGGCTAATTATAGAACATGCATTTGTATCTATACTATCCTATTGTATACTAAAGTTTGGACTTATAGAATCATCTTCACCATTGATGGAAGCACTAGGCAAAACGTTCAATATAGAAGCAAATCTAAAAAATCTATAGATGAAGGTTGTTTTTATTGAAAATGCACTTGTAATAATACCATTGTAACTAACAGAGTTCACCATACTGAAATCTAGAGAATCACATGAAAAAAAGGCATGTTCCTTTTTATTCAAATTTTTAAAAATCAACTACTTAAAAATACAAGTACTTCCAAAATTGCCCTTGAAAAAACTATTTGGAGAATATTGATAAAAGACTTTTTTAATTTGTAAATTGTTTCATAGCCTTCTATTAAATACCTTTTGTTCATTCATTATTTCTATATTTTCCATTAGGTGCTTCTCCCATGGATTGTAATTAGAGTAATTTGTATTGTTGGTGAAATCATTAGATTGAACATTATGCATAAAACAAGCTCTTCAAGGCAGATTTGCATAACAAAGCAAATATGTGAAATTCAACTATTTTGCAAAGAAGTTCACAAGAAACTCTAATTAAGGATAAGAATCTAGATTTTTTTAAATTTTTTTTTGACAAATCTATTAATTATAAATAAATAGAACTTCATCTAATTGCAAGGTCCATAAATTTTGGACCAAAGATTTTGGAGGTCATTATTAATTAACAAATCACAGCCATCACACATCTAATTCAATGTATTATAGTACATATTGGAACCTAATGGAGAATGTTTGAACTCATAGCCTATTGCTCAATTTAGCCGTCACCACTTCTTTCTCTTTCTTTTTAAGTCATCATCTTTTGTCATATTTTTAAGTTTAATCAATAAAAATGTGGACCATACAATTGAAGATATTCAACTTGAAGAAATCCTTTCCAATCTTTGAAATTAGCTAAGGTTCCAAGGACATAGTCTTTTTTGTCCAAATTAGAGTTCTAAGCTTTCTTACTTAAAATTGATTGTTTTGTATTTCATATAGAAGAAATCACACACATAAGTCCCATAACACGATGAAAGATTTTTTTTTTTGAAAGACAATAAAGGCTAGAGGGCAAAAAAAAAATATCATTTTGAGGTTTGCGTCCACATATGCAACATAAAAACAAACTAACTAATAGACTTCTCTAAACATACATCACACAAATTCCCCAAAAGATTACTTAAGTACTACAAACCCAAACAAATGTAGGTGTAGACATACAAAAGTAAATCAAATATACAAGAACAACCATGGGAGTTCTTACAAATACAAGCCCAATTAAAAAACATACAAAATTTGTTATTATACATCTATTCCAAAATATTTATTTGATTTATAAAACTCTACATTTAATACTTCATCATTAGGTCTTATAACAATGATGCATTCAAAATAATTTAGAATTTGCAAATGTCATTAATATAATCTTTTTAAAAGTCTTTATATGCAATGATGCCATTTGTTGTAAATAGAATTTCAAATATGTAATAGCTACTTGAAACATTTGTCTTAAATTCAAAAAAAATGTCAGACCATGTCACTAACAATTTCCATGAGACACTCCAAATTCAAATATGTATATTGATTTCACACATTACAAACAAAATGTCACTAAGTGGTCACAAACTATCTAAAATAAAATTACCAAGCATGTCTTTGAAGAATATCATTGAAGCTAAAAGAGACATCAATTTGATTGGAGCATTCGGCAATTGTGCATACATTCATCATATGCTTATTCAATTGCCATCAATTGCATGCCAATTGCAATCATTAGGGCACATCTTAAGCGACCTTATCTAACTATTGAATTCATTTCAAGGCCACCAATATTGCTCAATAGAACACAATCATCCATATGGAGATTTTCATTGCTCCATAAGGATGATGTTGTGCCTGACATAATAGGAAATTTTGCACTCATTTCAGTAATTTCATCTCCATCTTCAAAGCTTGTTTGAAATTGGTTAATTGACATATTTCCAAAGAGCATAGGTACAACATCACTCATTTTAGGACGTCTTGTAGGCCTATAATCCACGCATGCAAGTGCCACAACTAGGACATGCAAGATGACTTCCAAGTCCGTTGGAGAATGGTCCATCTTTTGATCAATTAGCGCCGTTGATGCTTTTGCTTCATATTGTTTCCAAGCCTGTAAGATATAGAATTTTTTGTGAATTAGCCATAGTATATTTACTATTAAATGAGTCAATCTTGTTAAATAAACCAAATGCATGGACATAATATTGGTAAACATATCAAATTGTATTCAAGATCAAGATCCAATTGAAAAAACACACAACAATTCATTCATGTACATAAGTGCAAATCTAAATAAAAGTGATGAATATAGAATTTCACAATCATTGTAGACCATCAATGAGATGGAATTCTTATTATCCATCATTGAATGTAAACTTTTCATTGAAACTTCTCACCCATTCTCGCAAATAAATTTCTTCACTTGGTTTTTGAAGATCGATGTTTTTCCTTCCGCTCACAATCTCAAGTACAAGAATCCCAAAACTATATACATCAAGGGCTGTTGATACATGGCCATGAAGTGCATATTCGGGGGAGCAATATCCTCTGTATACCAAAGCATCCAAAAACTTGTGACTTTAGTAGCCAAGTATTTCACAAATCTATGACATCTACAATGTATTTAGAGTGTGTATGATGTAGCAAACAATTTAATTTACATGGCAAAGCAAAACAACCAACACTAATAAAAAATCCATGATTCACAAAAGTATCTTTACATATTTCAACAATTTCTACACTTCAAAATTTCAATAAGAAATTAAGAAGTAACTTTATTCACCTTGTTCCCGCAACTTGCATCAACGTCAAGTGTGATGCTTCATTATCAAGAGCTGGAAATAGATATGCCAAACCAAAATCTGCAATTTTGGCATTGTGGTTCTTGTCCAAAAGGATGTTGGTTGCTTTAATGTCTCTATGAATGATTGGTGGTTGCAACTCCTCATGAAGGTATGCAAGCCCTCTTGCAACACCTACAATGATATTGAACCTCGTTTCCCAATCCAAACATGGAGGTTCAATGCTACTTTGCAAATCACCTGCAACAAAATCTTATTACAAAAAGATGTATGTAAATTTCAAATCAAACACATAGAGGGATTTCAAAGGAGTCATACCATGCATCCACAATGCTTCTCCAAGATTGTTGTTTTCCACGTATTCAAACACCAAGATGCGTTGATCTCCATCTCCAAGACAACAACCTTTTAGCTTCACCAAGTTGCGATGTTTTAAGCCGGAGATAATGATGACTTCATTCAAAAACTCAGAAAGCACTTGGTTTGATGACATTATCAATTTCTTCACAGCTACTTGCGTTCCATCTAAAAGCTCTCCCTAAAAAATACAATGATCAATCTTAGATTAGCCCCTAAAGTTTTTGTTGTCAAAATTAGAAATTTATTAATGGAATTGTTTAAAATCACCTTTTTGTAAGAAAGGACTATAAAAATCATATTTTTTTTTAATAATTTATAAATATAAGATCCTATTGCATACTTGTATTAGGATTGTCAGAAGAGAGGAGCCACATTTTGTGTAGAAAACTTGCAAACCTCTTCTTAATTGGAGGCTTTGTTCAAACCTAAAGTCTATTCATCTTCTAACAAAAGTTTTAAGCAACCAAAAAAAGTTAAATTTTTGACAATCATCAAATCTTTATGAAATTATATTTCCTAAAAATTGTTTGATTTTCAAATCTCAAGGAATTCAAAATAAAGGGAAAGTAAATGTATTTGACGCTTCAATTTAGATGATTTAAAGATCTAAACCTATATCAACTTTGAAAGAGTTTTAGAGGCTAAATCAATTCAAGACTCAACTAGAATGCAAATAGAGTACTAAAGATCCATTGCTTTTTAAATATAACATTAATAGATTTCATCTAAAAAAGGACAACTACTACAAACAAGAAAATCTATACTTATCAAAATTTATAAGAGGTTCTTTTTGGTTTAATTGTGTATTTAGTATTGAAACATTTCACTATATTATTTTTTTGAATACTTGAAACTTAATTTGAAATAGAATTGAATACTTGTAAATTATGGTGTGGTCATCTTTAGAATTTGACTTGGCTATTAAAAAATTAGATTAGCTCTACAAATCCATCAAAGTCTTTGGAAAAGATGACTCTAAAAGCAAGTAAATTTTCCTACACTATTACAATGTAAAAGACATTGGCATTCAAACATATATTGTACCTTGTACACTACACCAAAACCTCCTTCGCCAAGCTTGTTGTCTTTATGAAAATTGTTTGTAGCCAATTTCACCTCTCTATAAGAGTATAAATTGGGTTTCACTTCTTTCTTGTCAAATTCTAACATCATCAATTCAAATACATTATCAACACAAACACCTTTCATGAATTTTTCAATATTGGATACACACATAGGCATGCAACTATATAGCAAAGCCTTCAAAGTATTTGACAATTGTACAAAGGGAGGAATTAACTAATTGCAAAATTAAAAATTAGATGGATTTATAAATAAAATAGTATTCTATAATGATTAATGAAACAATACATCCACATGAGGTGAATGATTTTTTCAATTATATAGATTGATACGCCTCACTTTCCAAAACAATTGATGTTGGCTAAACTAGCTTTTGTCAAGAAAATAGGTTTAAGAAACACCAAGGCAATCTCACCTTCTAAAATGATATGAAGAGCTTTGATTCTACCCATCAAGCGCCATACATATATAGTTGTTATCAAAAGTACTAATACAAGAGCTGACGATGTGGATGTTGCAATTATAACCTTCATCTTTGTATTAAACTTTGGAACAAGTATTTCAACTACAAAATGTCATCAACAAACCATGAAATTAGAAGATCATAATTTCATAAAAATGCCTTTTGTATTTGATATATTCAAAAATTCAAGTTGTGCACAATTGGTTAAAAGGACACATTTCAATCTTAATCCATTGATTTATGACAAATTAGCCAACTTTTATAAACAAGAGGAAGGTTGATTCCTCAACTTGCTTGAGATGCACCATGAGATTAATGCATGCTTTTTCAACATACAAAATACAAATACATAAATGGATTTCATGATTTTTATTCATCAATATAAAAGTCTACATTCAAATAATAGAAACCACAATAATTTTCTGATAGGAAAATGTTATTGCTTTCCAACAAATTTATGTAATTTTGATCACATTTGTACCAACGTTTCTTAAAATGAACAAGGTTTCAATTAATGAATGATTTTATATTGTTATGAACATTACTATTTATTTTATCTAATTTTTAAAATTTAAAATTTAATTTTCATGACATGTATGAAGTATAGGAAATAGACATCATACCAGGCCGCGGTTCTTCTACTTGATTCAAGCGACATATACTTGATAAAACTGTACTTTCAATTTTGTAGCATATAGGATTGCCTCCAAGACTATCCATTTCATATGCAAATTTAACAATGACACAATTTAGATCTTCCTATGACTTATAAAACTCAAGTATTAAAAATTCAACTCTAAATTATTCAAAAGATAGTAATAATTATTTTTTTTAAAGATATTAGAAAACAAATAAAATCAAAAGTACTTACAAAAGTAAACTTAGGATTTGAAGGTTGGAGGACGACAATCGCCCACTTTTTGGATATTGCACCTCAATAAGGTTGTTGTTTGTTATAAATACTTGTGATAAGTTGAAATTATCAAATTGAAGAACTGGAAGTTTCAAAGTCTTATATTCATTTTGACTAGCATTCCTGAAAAATCAATGCGGATAGTGAGTAGCTTGCAAATAAAATCCCAAGGAATTATGGATCAAAAAGGATGAATTGTAGAATTCATTAGGATTTTGAAAGGTAGAAATTTTGTATTTCAATCTATTAGAAAGAGATAAATAAGTAAATAATCCTAGATTCTTATTTTAGCTTTCATAAATCAAGACAATGCTCATCTTAGATCTCACTCGAAAACTCAAGACAAGTTACAAGTAACACCAATAGGAATCCATATACAATTGGATTTGTAGCTATATTTGGCTATATATCTTCATCACATTTTAGAAAGTACAATAAGGTTAGTAAAAGTCATAAATAAAGATTACAAATCGAAATAAACTATGACAATCGCAAATGTAGATATGGCTTGGATTGACTCACAAAATTTGTAGATTTGGAGCAGTTAAAATTTCAGTTGGGAATTGTCCATTTAAATTGTTGTATTGAAAATATCTAAACAAAGATCAATCCAAACAAAATGTCAATAACTACCATTATTGCACTCAAATAATTGAACCAACCTCAAAATTTCATCAACAATTGCTTGAACCTTACATTTCTTTGAGTGATGGTAGAAAGATGCTGACATTTGAAGGTGTAGTTTCGTTGTATACATGAAATGTGATATTATCAAATTGATTATTTGATAAATCCATGATTTCAGGATTGAGGTAAGCACCCATGAAGAATGTCCCATTGAAATTGTTATTGCTGATATTCCTGAGAATCCAAAACAAAATATTGTAAGTGCAAGTTGAAGATGAGGGAATTATGAATTTCAATTACTTGTAACATTGTTCTAATAAGTAAGTGTGATTTCTAAATCTTATGCTAGAACATATTCATCTTCTACTTTTATTGATGAATTTGAGTATGTTTAAAAATCTAAATTTTATTGATAGAATTACAATGACTTTGTATAATTAGATAGTATATTTTTAAAGTTATTAGCTTAGTTATTTGATTGCTTTTGAATTATGCATTTAAGATGACAAGCTTCAATTAGTTGCTTCAAGTTTTCCTTGTGATTGGTCATACTTTTGCATCCAAGCTCTCCATGTGTTATTAAAAATAAATTTAGTGAATGCTTTTCAAGAATAAAAGCATGCCTATTTACAAAATCATAGAGTTTCAAGATTGAGTTTAATATTGTAGTTTCCAACTTTGCATGTTCCAAGTGAAGTTTATTTGAAAGTCATAGTCAATAATGCTTTAGGGGACTAATCTAAATTTTTATTACTAGTTGCATAGAATGAGCTTATTTAAATTAGAGAGATTTAATCAAATAATAATAAAAATATTTATATATACACAAAATTAAAGTTTCCACAATGTCATTATTTTTAAAAATTATTTAGTAGCCATCAATTCATTTATTAAGCATAGTCACAACTAGTAGGAAATACATTGAATTCTTTTTTTTGTAAAATTTAAAATGTTAAATTGATAATTGAAGTGCAACTAGTAGATTAATATTTTAGAGATTAGATCTTATGTGCATATTAAAATTTACCTATTGAAGAGTTATTATCATTGAAATAAGAAAAACTTTACATTCTTTTCTTCTTAACATATTTTTTCAATATAGAGAATTGATATGGTAAAATTGAATTTATATCAAAAAATGATGTGCATGTGGTCAAAAATCCAATCAATGTAATGCTTTGAGTTCTTACAAGATTGCGAGCTCTATAGTCACATTGATGCTTCCAAAGTCAATTGACCCAGAAAAGTTGTTCATACTCATATCCCTGCACATCTAGCATTCAACATCATGGCTTCTATATCTATTAATCAAATGAAATCAAGTTAATTAATCTAAAAAAATAATTTATAAGACATATTTGTATAGACTAAAGTCCATGTAGATAATTTAACATTTTACTATCAAGAAATATTTTATAATGAGTACATGATTTAACATTTAGTTTTTGAAATTGGCATCATAGTCATTTAGATGTACGTGAAGAAATCAAATCAAATTGGTCACAAATGAAGATATTATAAGTTTTTTTGTAATTAGTAAAAATATATTTTGTAAGATTATATTACCTACATGAAGTTCATTAAATGATTGAATTGGTTGCTCTAATAGAAATTCATTAAAAATGATTTGACTGTAATTTATATTGCTACATCAAATTTTCTAATATGATTACTAACTTGATATAAAATAGAGTAGATTTGACATAAGCAAATTCTAAGAAAACAAATGTCAATTTTTTGGGTCAAAAAATGATTTTATGTGGCAAAAATATATCGTGGAATATTTCTAGTTTTAGCAACTAAAAAAATATTATTTCAAGAGGAAAACTGAGGTGCATTAATTCTACCCTTCAATTTCAATATATATTGTATTTTGAATTTGAGAGATCTAATATTAAATCTATAGTCATCCATTTTTCATGTTTTGGTGTAAATGACAAGTGCAATGTAGTCAATGACCTTATTAATAGAAAAGCAAGAACTTACAATGTTGATAAACTTGGAGCATGTTGAAGTCCCTCAAGAAATAGCCCGCTAATATTGTTATTAGAAATATCCCTATATCAATAAAAACTCACAAGGTGAAGGTATAAATTAGTAGAAATTGTTCATAAATGCTAAACTAATTTTGGAAGATGTGAAAAAACTATGCAAGGTGTGGACTAAATAGTCCAATATACCTTAACAATGGATAATAAGTCTTTTGGTGGTATAACACAAAATTTATGACTAAAAACTTACAGACTTGCCTTTTAGACAATTAGCACAAAAAATAGTAGAAGTATTTTTTGGGATTAATACTGATAGATATATTAATAGAATACCATAATGTTAGAGATGCATGGACAAAGAAGCATTGAAGTAGGCTAGATGAACTCACAAGGTGTATAAAGATGGCATGTATACAATGTCCAAGCCTTTGGACTCAGTGGGTCCAATGTAATTTTCAAATTGGATACTAGTGAAGTCATTGTATGACAAAATTAATTCGGAAGCATCAAAATAAGGACCAGTGGAGAATGTCCCTCCAAAATGGTTATTGTTAAAATACCTAAACATCCACAACCAAAGTCTTGTTTCAAAATATTGAGCTTCAACTACATTCAAAGTAGATTTTATATGGATCCTATCATACAATAAGTGAGTAACAACAATAAAATAGAAACAATGTGTTCAAATCATGGTACAATCTTGCATTGAAGAGGGAACTTACAAAAAAAGAGCTTCATTGCCATTAAAATCTTGGAGATCTAATGGTCCATCTAGTTGATTATATTGCACATCTCTGCACAAGTCAAGTGAAATCAAAATAGGTTTACATTATTTAACGAATTCCAACCAATTAAAGAAAAAAAATCACTAGAATTAATCTCACAAAAAATTCAACTTAGATAATCAAATTATAAATAGAATGAGCCTTGTAAGAAACTATAATAATATTCTATCATTGATAGAAACTTGAACTTTCATCAACATAGAATTTATAATGTAGTTTCATCAAAATACTAACATGATGTTTTGTTAAAGTTTTGTTGAAATAGACTATTATTATTATCATTGGCATTTTTGAAATCCACAAATGTTTTACAAATAATACTTTAGTTCCATATAGTAATTCTTAGTACGATTTTAGAAACCATTGTAGAAGATTAGTGAGATTAATTTTAAATCATTTATTATGATGAAATGTTGATTATATTAATGTATTTATGAATTAAATGTGAAACAATCAATTCAAATGTATTGAGTGAAAATAAAAATAGAAAAAAGAAATGGAAGATCATTTGAAATTTTGAATTAGTGATACATGTTGAACCTAGATTTCTACTAAAATGATACCAGTAAGAACCCATATAATCATTTGAACTAGTGATACATGTTAGATCTAAGACTCCTGGAGGTTGCATGCATCTGACATCGTCCTCAGATTGACGAGACCTTCCATGGTTGCCATTCAACCCACGCTGAGCTTAACTCCCATACAGTCTGCTATCACAATTACTATACAAGCATATGAGGTATTGAATGGCTTCTTGTCATTGGATTGGCACTTGGTATACTCACAGAACCCAGAGAGACGAACAGAAGAGAGTCCCGTTCGAGCTCACTCGGAGACTCCCACTGAAATTGTTGTGGCTCAGGTCTCTGTTATCAAGACACAGGTGCATGCATCAAATTAGAAACGGAATAGAACCTCGACACTGCAATTCGAACAGCAGCATTGATCCATGAAAGTAGGGAATTCTGCCTCTGCTGTTGAATGGTGTTAGTATATATCAATTTGCATTCATCTCACATCCATTGGAGTTGGCAGTCTGCGTTGTAAACGTCTGAGGGCAGTGTTCCGCTTAAAGAGTTGTTGCTCAACCACCTGCAGCATCACACAATATCATCGATCGTTAAATTGGCGAGAATCCGGACGCCAGTCAAACATTGTGACATTCACCTACACAAAAGCTCCGGATTGAGATTCAGGTCGAAGCCCTAGATTGACATTCACCTACACAAAAGTGGGAAAGTCATGGAGTTTATTTGTAGATGAAATCCATCCACATTCTACTTAGGGTTTCATCTAATGTTTCGTTTCTGTAGGCTATTTGTTCTGTGTCTCTTGTCGTAGGACCTCTGGTTGTTTGTTGCCGTTAAAGAGTGCCTGCTGTAGGAGTACAAATGTGTTAGGATTACTATAGGATTGTAATAATACAACTATGCATCACATGCACTTCTAGGTGTATCTGCATTCTGGTTGAGCTCTGGTACTGCGCAAATAGTTTAGATCTTTAAGAATTTCGCCAGTTTAAGGAAAATGACTTTGAATGTTAATGTTGACTTACGAAATAACTTCAAGAGGCCAATAATTTGGCAGGATATGTGGATTGGGTACACCTAGATCTGAGGCTAGACAAATTAAAAATCACACTTGGGCACGATTGGAGAAGTCCCTTCTTTATAGCTGACACAACTTGGCTCCACTTACAAGTATGATAGGTAGGGCAGTCGGAATATCTCAACCGGCACTGGTCCCGTTAGCTTTGGATTATCCGCAATCCATCTGCAAAATACAAGGATTGTAGGTGAAATTGATGTTAACTGCAACTATGGAGAATTTCATTAAAATGGCGATTATTCTCTGACTTTGGCAGTCTCACAGTTCAGACCGGGCGGTCTGAAATCTACTAGCGTCCTAGAAATGTTTGAAATCTATACCATTATTAGATATCTTAAATCTAGGAAATATGTAGATTTTAAAAATCGATTGGTCTAAAATCTACATCTTTCCTAGATTTAATACATCTAATAGTGGTATAGAGTTCACAAATCTAGGACGCTAATAGATTTCAGACCGCCCGGTCTGAACTGTGGGAACGGCACACTGTGAAAATGGCACATGGAATATCGCCATTTTAATGAAATTCTCCATAACTATGACCTTGTGAAGGATTACCAAATCCAAGCTGTGTTCGGGGATGAGGATTGGGGACTTACATGGACTGCAAGTTGGTCAAGTTGCTAATCTCCAAAGGCAGTTGTCCAATTATCCCGTCGAAGCCACACTGGTAATAATTGCTCGAATATTCGCAGCTAGAATTGCTCCCACGTATCCTGGGACGGAGGTGGACCAGTGAGAAATAGGAGCATGCCAACGTGAATTTTGTTTAATTGGCGATATTCCCCAAGCCAAAGATTATCAAAATATACCTTCGCTTCACAAAGTGAAAGGTCTAATTTCAGACCACAAACTAGGACAGGTATAGATTTTGGTTTCAAGCCGCGCGGCCTGAACCGCACCAGTTTTTGGAATAATGCCATTCTAAATTCTAAGGGAATTGACGTTAATGAGCGGGATTCGAGTGCAAAGATTCAGTACCACCAAACACAATTCTAGACAGATCGCAACTTGCTCCTTCTACCACAATTAACGTTAACGTTGAGTTCGGAAAGGTACGTCGTAGCATGACCTATCCATTATAGCAATGAAACTGGAAGAGAGCTAGAAGATGAAACTCACTCCAAGGATGTCACGAATATCTGATAATGTCTCGGGATTTCAGTGAGGTTTTGGAGCACTGAAGTACATCCAACTCCGCTCCATGCCCCTTGGAAGTCACTACCAGTCGTTTTTTCTAAGGCGCCGGTAAGGTTATAGCAAGGATGTTCGTCGACAGACCAGTTGAGAACGGTGGAAAACTGAGGGTTCTGCTTCGACCACTCTTGGAACACGGCGTTCAAAGCATCCGCTGCCACAGTGATCGAATGTCCAACAAAACACACTTCAACTTCCCATCAAATAACCACAAAATGAAACTTCGACTAGTGAAGCAAGCATTACTCAGGTGGTGGACCGTTTCTAAAATGGGGTAGCTAGAAAATGCAAGCCTGCAGCTAATGAATTATGAGTTCATCATCCAATAAACATATATATGTTTATTTCACAAAAAAAATATGAAATGACTTGGTTGGATGCCAATTCCACTTGTCTTTCAACGAAATTTTTCTGAAATATTTCAAGAAGTTTCACCTCCCCCAAATTTAATTTCAGCTCTTAAATGGGCATTTTATGAACCTCAGTCCTACCTTATTTCTACAGTCACAGAAACTGAGTATGACTTTGGGCTCAGTGGGGGACTCAGAAGTAGGAAACGGCAAACTCGTTAAATCTGCGGTGATTCCAATAATGTGGCACTTCTGAGAGGTTTAAGGATGCGCTTACGTTCTGAAACTTAAATCCGTATCTAGCTTAGATATTAGATGTTCATGCACATAATTGTACGCCACAATTTTTGGCACCAGATCGAATTGCTCCACTTGTAACGAATTTGACGTTAACATGCACGTGGAGCACATCAAGAGGACTACCTTCGTATTGATTAAACGTCACAATGGTTTGCTGAGTCGACTGCGAGGGTGCAGGCGCGACGGCGTTGGTAGTGATGTTGCAGTGAACGCCTTCAATTACGAACGTGGTCGAAGTAACGAACAGAAGAGCGAGCACTAGGAAACCTCGATAGCCCAACAACTGCACCCCATCCCCCCGCAAGCGGACTCTTCCGCCACTTCGAGTCGACGCCATGACCATGCCCGCCTCGCCCCCACTCTCCATATCTTTACGTGCGTTCAGATGCATATGCTAGCGACGAAGATGAAACTCCCCAGGCAGAGAGAAACTGAGTACGTACTGAGGCTTAGTTAGTTGCTCTGGAACTGATCACCACACAGGCTTACAGCGAATTAACTAAGTTAGTGATCGATCGATGAGTATACTTAGACGTATATACAGTAGGTACGGTCAGTGGTCCGGCGCGTTGGTGGACTTTAGCTCCACGCGGCCTATCTCGAAACCGGTACGTACTCTCCGTAACTCACATGCATATTTTAGATTTTTGGGACGTAGGAAGCCCGGTAGGAAATCTGTTGAACCAGGGGCTAAGTAAGGGGGAACGAGAGGAATCAATTCTTAGGATTGAAAAGAAATGCTCAATGACAGCTGAAAATCATGCATGCAAATGGGTCCGTCTTCGATTCTAAGTTACTGCGGTGTATATATATATATATATATATATATATATATATATATATATATATATATATATATATATATATGTTTCGAGTTTTGGCTTTTCTACCGATTCTTTCCAGTTTTGATTTCGGACCAACAGGGTGGAACCCTATTGGAGTGTGACGAAAAAGTCAAAGGAATAAGTCTAGTAAAAATACACCCCAGGGGAAGGCTGCGTCCAAGACCAGCAGTAGGTTCTTGTGATTCCAGGAGACTTGTATTCTCTCCCTCCCACAAAGCCGGGGAAACCTCCTGTAGCTATTCCAGTAGGTGTCGAATTTCTTAGTGCGTGTTCTGGAGGGCTGAAATGAATTTAGTACTCTTTTTTAATTGTTTCATCAAGTATCCAGAGCCGTGGCATATCCTACTAACGTAGAAGCAGCCAAAAGCAGCCACTCTTTCTTCCCCGACTTGCTGGTGGTGCACTTGATGTTTTTTCCAGTGAGGTTACTGGTTCCCATGAAAGAGAATCAACCCAAGTAGCTGTTTCGTATGTATGTGACGCACGCGAGGCATGAACTGCGTGCATTTATCGTGTAATCTGAACTTTCTTAATACTACGATTTATCCTATTGGACGATGGTTAATAAATATAGAGCATATACTAGCCAGTTTGAAAACTTCAACTGCCGCATTGGGTACGGGTACAGGTGCAGAGCACCTGAGATTATGCTTGGATCCACTCAGTACGCTCTAAAGTCTAAACCACCCTCCAGATTTTGAATTATGATAGTTATGATATACAATGAGAACTTTATGGGGAATTTTATTAAACTGGCAATTACTCTGTGACTTTGGCATTCTCACAGAACTCTACTAGCGTCCTAAAATTTTTAAAACTATACCATTATTAGATATCTGAAATTTAGAAAATATGTAGATTTTTAAAACCGATTGATCTGAAATCTACATCTTTCCTAGATTTAATACATCTAATAGTGGTATAGAATTCACAAATCTAGGACATTGATAGATTTCAGATTGCCCGGTCTGAACTATGGGAACGGGACACTGTGAAAATGGCACATGGAATATCGCCATTTTAATGAAATTCTCCATCTTTGCAATTTTCTCTTTAAAGGTGAACGCAAATTTTGTCAGCTTGCCTTAGTGATCAAAGCTTTGATGCCTTCAAAATAATTATAATTTGGTGTTTCGTCGGTCACTATATATACGAGATTTGGCATGCTGTCGTACTGATTTTTTTCCAGTTTTTGTTTTTGAACAAACAAGAAGGAACCCCATTGAAAAAGGCAAAGGGACACCTCTTAGTGGAAAGGCTACATACCTAGTACCCACTGCTAGTACGTGGGTTCTACACTAAATAGTGAAATTAGGTTGGCCCACACTAAATTCTCCACATTCCACACTACATAAATATGTATAGTTAGTGTAGATGGATGCAGTAATGTAGGAACCATGTGTGTTGCATGGGTTGGTGCACTGGTTCATGGCTTGGGTTTAAAGAATTGCTTGTGCCTCCATTTGGAGGAGTGGTGAGTCATGAGGTAACTTTCCTGAGTAAGGCAACCTAATTGTTAAGGCAACCTAATTTCACTATTTAGTGTAGTGATTCCAGGAGACCTGTACTCCCTGCTTTCCCTCCCACAAAGCGGGGGATACCTGAACCTCCTGTAGCTATTCCAGTAGGTATCGAATTTCTGAAAGCGTGTCCGGGAGGGAGGCAACTTACCGATTGTTTCAGAAACGAATTTAATACACATTATGTTCCACATTCTGTTCCAAGGATCCAGAGTTGTGGAGCCTGTGGCTTATCCGATTGAGGTAGGAGCTACTGAAACTGCCAGTCTTTTTCTGCTTGGGTGGTCCACACTCCACATGACGATTTTTCCTGTATTAGTCCCCCGGAGAGAAATTCAACTCAAGTAGTTCCGTAAGTTTGTGAAACACAAGATTCTTTCCATTTTTCAAAGTTGACTAGTGTGGCCTGTGCCGTTGCCACAGTCAAAAGCAAAATAAAATGAATTTTCTAATTTTCTCACTCATTAAAACTTTGAAATTCAATCATTTTCATGTTGTAGGTCCAAACACTACTCAACAGAGCTGTGCTGGTGAGGGATTTCCTACAATACCAAGCACCAAGCATGCTACCAGGGTACGTACGGTCCAAGAGATCTTACCATATTAAAAAATATATTTTTTAAAAATGTATCTTATTGGAAGGATACCTACTCATGTCACAAGATTCTTTTAGTTTAAACAGACTCTTTGACTTAAAGTATGAACTACATATAGGACAATGGCCGATGACAAAAAACTTTGTCCGGTGTCGTATTGTAAATGTATACATAATATAAAAAGATATACTAATATTTTATTTTGATAGATTTGATAATAATAGTATAAGAAGAAGGATGACATCATGTTAAGTAGCTTCAAGGTGACGCCTCCTTGTTATGGCGGGCCATCTATTTAAAAAGATGCAATTATCTTTGAGCTTCATTTGTTTGATTTAGTTTTTTTTAATTTTTTACTTTTGCTTTTAATATGTCAAAATAGAGAGGGGGGTTGAGTCACAAAATGAAAAACCTTGACCGAAAGCAAAATTTGAGTTTTTTTTTGTCACAACTATTAGATCAACTTTTTCTACTACTGAATCTTGCATTATCACATAAATGTCTTGAAGAAGAAACTAGGCCATCTTGACCACCAAAGTAGCCTCGTGTGGAACAATATTAGTATGGAAACCTTCAATATAATGCTCAAGTGTTAATAATCTTATTGTAAGTCAGATGTATTGAGCTCGATAGTCAAGAAATGACATTTGAAAGTTGTTTTGAGGGTTTGAACATTGATAAAGCCTATAAAAGAGAGTCTTGGCCATTAACGATGGTTTGAAAGCTGGTCAATCTTTTGACGAAAGTGAATTGTATAGATTACGTTGTTGCCACTACCAAATTTATTTTCAATTTTTTGCAGATGAAGTGAGATTTTCTTGAAACTTTGTTTTTTTACCTCTAGTAGACATCTAATAGACATCTTAGTGTTTTATAAATTTTATTTTGTATGTTTAAGGTCATAGAAAAAAATTTAGAAATTAATAGCCTTCTAGTGATTTTAAAGTGATTTATCTTCTAGTTAAAGAGGTGAATTTTATGTTTTGGTTAAATATTTGACCAATGAGTGGTAGAATCGACTTATAGCCAAGCTGGATTGATGTTCATTTGGTTTTGCATTATTTGAATTGTATTATTGAGGTGGAGAACAAGGTACCATTATTCATTTTCTTCACCGGTGTTGATTTAGAAAGTCCGAATGTTTGAAGAGTCATATTGTGTTGAATTTTCAAAAAATTGAAATAAAAATTTTAAAAATTTTGTATTATGTATTCATTTTTTTTAAACATCCTCTCTTGCTTGAATTGAAGTTGTGAGTTGAGATTTATGCTAGTTTGAATAAAGAAAGGTCTGTAGCCTCCCATAGAAATAGGCAAAGACTTCAACCAATCATAGAAGACAAACAAGTCTTTGATTTGCAATGAAATTTGAAGAGATTATGGAAAATATTGTTATATTTTCAAGAAGTTATCATTTGTTGTCTTTGAAGCATTTATGAGTGTAGAAGTGAAAAAGGGTCTATTGTCTTTAATTTTAAAAGTTAAAATTTTGAATAGTTATAAAAGATGAATAGAGTGTTAGTTTGATTCGAGTTTCGGAGGAGTAATAGAAAATTGTATAAGTTTTTAAAAAAGCTATTACACATCTCATTTGAGTGCATAGATCATTGGTGGCATCACACCAAAGTTCAACCAAGGAATTGTAATTGATGTTGAAGTTGGAAGACATTAAAGACTTGTGTGTTGTGGCTTGTGATTTTTTTTTTTTTTGTAAACTTTGTTGTTGCGGGCAGCATGAATTAAACCATTGCTTAACCTCATTTTGTATCGTAGTAATAAAGTGGGATTAATGGTTCACATAATTGAGACTTGCTCTGTTTTCATAGTGAAGTTTAATTGTTCATGCTGATCACTATTTATGTGTGTTTTTGAAGCATTTTTTTGTCCTTTTTTAGGTTGGGACTAATAATGTTATAACATACATCCCAAAGTAGTGAGCAAAAAAATAAAAAATAATGAGCAACAAAATAGTTCTTGAATGATCCAGATTTGAAGACTCTAAACATTGGCTACTAGACAAGTGCACTATTTGGCTCCCAAAGTTCACAATAATATTAATTTGGGGGATAAAATTTTGAAAATTTCTACCACCTCTTACTCCTTACCCTCTGCTCTAAAAATACTTAAATAATCAACTACTAGTGCTTCTACCTTACCTAAAACTACATTTTTCTTCACATTGAAATATAAACATGGAAGAACTACACTAGTACGGTAATCAAATTTCACAAATTACAATCCACTGACACTTATTCAAATGATATTACCATTAGGATGCAATCATGTTTTCTAAATGAATAGTGAGAGAATGCCAAATTTCAATTAAATTCATATGTATAACGTTCAAAATCTCTCCACCCGTTGTCGCACTGTAAATGCGTACATAGTGTAAAAAAGTGTGGTAATGTTTTATTTCTATTGATTTGGTTTTCACGAATATGAGGAGAATAATGACATCATCTTTAGTGGCTTCAAGGTGACGCCTTCTTACGATGGCTTGAGTCATCTATATAAGAATAGGTTGCCATCTTAGAATTCCATCAAACTTGAAGTAGTTTTCTTCATTATTTGTTATAGATTCAGTATGTCGAATTGGAGGGTTTTTTCTGAGTCCCAAGATGAAATTGGAATTCTAGTTTTTTACCTCTAATAGGTGTACGTTGAGTTTTAGTTCTTCATTCCATATTTGGAGTGAATTTCTATAATAATTTTGTGTTTGTGAAGTAGTTGTAAGGAAATATTCAAATGGTTTGCCTTCTAGGTGAACTTGAAGTAAATTTCCTTCAAAGATAAAGATAAGGAGATAGTAGTAGACCAAATAAGTGCTCAATTATTGTTAGAGGAGTTTTAAGAGTGAGTTAGAGGCGGACCCCACTTGTTTGTGTGGTTGAGAGTAGATAAGGTAGAGGAAAAGTTGGATAGGATTCATCTTCTCTCCCATTGTGAGTTTAGGGAAAGACCCGAATGTTTGGAGGGCCATTGTGTTGTGTGTTTTTGGAATTTTGAAATGAAAATTGGTGGAGTTATGTATCATGGTGTCTTCTTTCTAAATTGATCTCACTTGCTTGATTTGGAGTTGTGAATCAAAAGTTGTGCTAGTTTGAGTGGAGGGAGGTTTGTTGCCTTCGAAATTAAGAGGCAGAGACTTCGACCGACCATAAAAGACGGACAGGTTCTTGGTTTGCATTGATATTTGGAGGAAGTGTAGGAAATTAAGTTAGCTTTCTAGGAAGATCTCACTCATTCTATTTGGAGCTTGTATGAATGAGTTACGAGTGTAGAAGTGAAGGAGTGTCTGTTGCCTATCATTTCTAGAGGCCGAAACTTTGAGTGGCCATGAAAGGTGGACAGAGTGTTAATTTGATTTGAGTTTTGGAGAGGATGTGTAAAGTTTTGTTAGCTTTCTAAGAAGCTATCATTCGAAGTAATTGGAGCATTTATGAGTAAGTTGTGAGTGTAGGAGTGAAGGAGGGTCTGTTGCCCTCACTTGTAGAGGCCGAAACTTTGGATGACCATAGTTTTGGGTTAGAGTATTGGAATGAGTTGAGATTTGGAGGAAATGGAGAGAATTGTGTTAGCTTTCCAAAGAGTTATCATGCAACCCATTTGAAGTTGTGAAGCAACGGTGGTGATCATTCAAAGTTTAGCTTTGAAGATGGAGTTGGGGTAGAGATTTGAAGTTGGAGTTTGAGTGAAAATTTGAAGTTGAAGTTGAGGTGGAGCTTTGAGTGATGATTTGAAGTTGAAATTTGAAGACACAAAGATTGAAGACTCGTGTGTTGTGGCTTGTGGCTTGTTATTCCTAGCCGGATTTGGAGGCTCGTTGTCTTTCTATGGTTATTCCCAGCCGGTTTTGGAGGCTAGTTGCAATTTTCAATTTCAGCATTGTGAAACTGTTGCGAGCCGTGGTTATCCAGTAAGCGCTCCATTTTGTGTTTGTGGAGACTATTTGGGATTTAATCACCCACTTGGTTGCTCTTTTATGTTGTTCCCATTGGTGAAAGGCGCTTCCTGGTCACCGTGGGTTTGAAAGTTTAGGGTCCCATCATCCGGACGGTCACTCGTGTTGGCTGTCCCGTTTTACCCGTCCGAGGCCGTGGGATCTTATCACCTTACCCTTACCCTTACCCTTACCCTTACCCTTACCCTTATAGAGCCACCACAGGATAGGCCAACGGGGAGGAGTTTGAAGATTGAAGATTGATGATTCGACGACCGTATACGAGATTTGAAGACCAAGATTAGAGATTCACGGGAGACAACAAATTTTGTTGTTGTACAATATCATTTTGTATTTGACTGGTGAATTTGTGGGTGACAAGTTCACTCACCTTCATCATTCTAGTTAGAAGACTGGGTTTGCAAGTGACAAGTCCACTTGCCTTTATTCTCCTATCATATTTATATTCCTTAGCCATTTCTAGTTGCAGCCAGAATCTTCGTGATTTCCCAAGGCAAACCGCTCTCAACACGACACCGTTGCATACTTGTACTTTTGGAACTCAATTTGCATTGCATTTGATATGGGATATTTTAGTCAAATTTTGTAATTACATTTATATTTATATACATATTCTATGTCATATTCTGTACACATTCTATACCATACTTTGTATCCAATTTGAAAGGCCAAGATTATCCATTTGACAAATATTAATGACTCAAGATTTTTCAAAGGATCTCTAGCTTATGGAGGAATTTTTCCTTCAACATCAATGTCTCAAGATTTTTCAGAGGATCACTAGCCTATGGAGGAATTTTTTTCTTTGATATCAATGGCTCAAAATTTTTCAGAAAATCACCAACTTTTGAAGGGATTTTTTCCAATACAAGATCAATACCTCTAATTTTGAAGGGGGATAAATTGAAGCCCAACTGGATTTCAGGGGATAGCCATTTTAGTACCTTGTCTTTTGAGTGGATAGTGAGGTAGAGGTTTAACACCCCACCCCTCAAATTAAATATTTTTAAAAAATTTCCAATCCACTTCCTTCAATCCAAATTATATATATTTTTATTCCCCAACCCAATCCAACTCAGCCCCTAAACATCTCCCCCATCTTCAATTTGTAATTTCAAATTGATATAGGGTTTTACAATTGATATGGAATTTTAGTGTGTACATATATACATCTTTTATAACTTTAACCATACTTATATTCATATCCATACTTACTAGTGTGCCCTGTGTCGTTGCCACAATCAAAACAAAAATAAAAGTAATTTTCTAATTTTTTAGTTCATAAAAACTTCAAAATTCAATAACTTTCACACCGTGACTTAGAACACCACGAAATCAAGCTGGTACACCCCTCTTCAGTGAGGTCTTTCCGCCGGTATCAAGCATGGGACCAAGGGATGTACAGTCCGGGAGATCTCAATGTGACAAACAAAACAAAACAAACAAACAAATTTAAGGTATAGATATCCATATCTATTTTCTGTACTTGTATCCATCTTCTATATCCATATCCATCTTTTGTACATACATCCATAGTTATATTTGTACATGTACCCATACCCATCTTTTGTATCCATATCCTACTTGTTTTCATATACGTATTCATATTCCAAATTGACGGCTTGGAGATTGGTTTGGAAATTGGTTTGGAGGTTGATTTTATTTTGTTTTCTATGAAAAGATCTATGATCTGAAATTTTATTTAAAATTTTATTTATTTTTAAATGAGAGAGGGGGAAGGGCAAGCGGTTTGCACGGTCTGAATTTTTTATGGGCCCCGTTAGGAGATATTTATGTTCCCTTGACAAGAATGGAAACATGGAATGCTCCCAATGAAGCAGAAAGGTGAGCCTCCCCGCTCTAAGAGCGGCGCGAAGTACAAGTGTTGTTCACGCTTGAGTGCAAGAGCTTGCAGGCATGTCGAAGATGACTCTTGAAATTCAAGAGGGATGGATGATTGTGAATTTTTTGAAGATGTAGTTGCCAACTATCCATTTCTATAAGTGATCAATTTGTGCTTGATGGTGACTTTGAATCACAATTACATCACTGAGCCTATTTTTGTGAAGGATGGTGACGAACTTAATTGCACTAATTCCGTGCATGGAGGCTGATAGGGGATCGATTGAGAAATCCTCTCCGTGTTTTGATTTTTATTTCTTGTATTCTATGTTTGATTCTTGGATTGTTGCTTTTTGTAACAATGACATGACACTCGTGCACTCAAGCTGTAATTTAATAGCTAGCCTAGTTAGCTCTGCAATTTAAGAAAATATGTGATGCTTCAAGAGTTGTATATAGTTACTATTGTTGCAATTTTTGAAATCTTACATATTCTTGTTGGTTATTTGAAGAGGATTTCATGCACCAAGGAATGATATACTCTTACATGGTATACATTATCAAAATCAATGTAGTTTCAGAGTGTTGCGAGTCTCAATTAGATATCGATTCTTGCTGAAATTGAAGTTGTTTTTGCTAATTGGGTTTGCTCATTGATTGAGAATTTGATCATAATGGTCACCTTTCTAATATATCAATAGTGACAAAAGTGATTTGTGTTGGTAGCTGTTTGATTGAGATTGAAGTAGAGAGCCATGATACATGGAAATCAATGCATGAAGTTGAAGATAAACAAAGTGCTTTAGCTAGAGAAGTTCCCAGGGTGATAGGAATAGAGTCTCAATGGAATGACCCCTAATTAACATATTAGAAGTGATATTAGAGAAATGCTCAAATGAAGAACTTCGACACTTCTTTTTTCTTCTCTACATTTCTCTTTAAATTGCTTAATTCAAAAGGTACTTGTGCTTGATTGGTATTTGGATGGTGAGTGAGTTTTCATGGAGCTGGAGTGTACACACGTGAACATCTAAAGCCAATAGAAGAGAGGTCAAAGCAGGAAAATCAGAGAAGATGGCCATTAAAGAAGAGAAGCAATAGTATAGTAATGGAGAATGTATTTGTTGGTGAACTTACTCCTTTTGTTTTGGATTTGGATGTTATGCTAGTATCTCTTTTTTGATAGATGATTTTAAGGTTTATGAAAATTCAGATCCTTCTACCTGTATCTTTGTTTATTTTCGATCATTGTTTTAATGTGTTTAAGAAACAAACCCTAATTATGGATATAGGTGTTGTGGTCTAGAATCTTGACACTTGACCTACTCTTTTCACCGACTAGAGTGCAATTATGGGAAGGACAATTTTCCATGCAAGGTGAAGGAATTAATACTAAGAACAAAGTATTTTTGTTTTATGTATAATGTTTTTATTTTTTATGGATTCAAAGGAGACCATTCCTCATGCATTTGACTTGGTTTGATTTTGAGCTCTCCATTCCTCATGCATTTGACTAGGTTCAATACATATTCTACATCCAACCAATTGTTGGGTGTAGCATATTCTACACCATCATTGTAGAGCTAAGGCAATGCCAACCTTGCTATTGAATGTTACGTAAGCAAGATTTTGAAGGCACAATTATTGAATCCACATAGAGTTGTAGTCAAGTATTTGTTCTTCTACAATGCATTTTTGTTGGTGTTTTAGGTTTTGGTAATGTGCATGTCCTATGGTTAGCATTTTGAGAATATACTGAGGTATTTTTAGTACAAAGTGATATGATTGACAGTTGCAATTGTTGTGTTTCCTTGAGAAGAAATTCTACATTCTTATTACAAGAAATTAGATGTTGGCAATTTTTTCACAATATCCATTCATCCTATTCTTCCATCAACTTCTGGTTCTTGGCTTCCTGCCTCTTTTATTTTGATCGCTTCTCTCACAGACAATTTTGCACATTTTCCTTTTATGAAAGCATTTCGTCATGTGTATCGCTTTATTAATGCATACGTATTTGTGTCACCTACCATGTTTACAATATTTTCATACTTATAATAAATTTTAGTGTGTCACGTCTAGTTTACACACATCGCTTCTTGTGTGGTTGCACACTTCATTATGTGTTATTACACATTTCATTGTATACATAACATAATTGTGTAATTATTACAAGTGCCTTCAACTTAGGTTGGTTTGGATTTGTGTCATCCTTAATCCCTGAGCGCCCAGAGCATGTTTACCAAAATTTAGACCCTTTCAAACTCATTCCAATCAAATTATCACCCAAAATGAGATCTACAAAAATTGACCATACCAATTGGTAGTAGAGACATGGTTGGAGCTACAAGTGAAAGGACAAATGATTTGACCGTCTTGTTGAAAAGATTTTAATAGTCAAAAAGGACAATCTTTGAAGTTGGAGAGGCCAATTTGGGTGTTGGGCCACTTAGGGGTTAAATCCCTTAACTCTTAAACATTGACAAGGACGTTTGGCGTCCAATGGATGACATAGAATCTTTGTATGTAGGACACAAGTGCAACTATTCATCTTTGAAATAGAAAAGATCTTTTACAATACTTTAACTTCCAATGAGTGCTTTTGGATTTTTTTTTTGAAACATTGATTTCCACGTTTAAAAATGGATGATTTCATGGCCGTCCTTCAAGGGTTATATATCACCTTTGTAGATGCATTCTTCCAACGCATTTTTGTTGATTGGTCATGTCAATCATAAATTTTGGAACATCCGTTTTTAGTCAAAATGTCTTGGCTTTGACATTTGGAGTTGTCAAAGCCTTGATGCACATTGCAATGGCAAGGCTTATGGATGGCCTAATAAAACACTTCAAACATAGGGGCTTCTTGACCCGACATTTGACAATTTGGTGTTTGTTTTCACTTGGTCTACCACTTGGTACATAGCTACTATCATACTACTAAAATCATAAGTCCCTCTATAATATCACAAATGCTATCATTAATACTAGGGGCCCGTGCTTGCTATGCTACGCATTCATTGTATCACATATTCATAAAATTTGATATATTCGAATAGAATGCATGATAATGATTTCAATAAATAAGTCTTTAAAATAATTATTTTAAATATTTTGTAAAAACATTTTCAATCATGCATACATAGAAATCATATTTTCACACAATGTAATATTACAGAAATAGAATAGCAATTCACAATCACCTTTGTAATATCACTTTTTACAAAGGATGATATTATAGAAATAATATAGTCGTTACAATTGAGGCGATATTAAAGAGGATCAATATGGTGATATTATAAAGGTAGCAATTCTATTGCTTTTCTTGGCTTCATTTTTTTTTGCATTTCTATGATTTTGTACTTTTGTGAGCTTTGAGCTTCTAATTTCAATTTTCTATTGCTACTACCAAATGATTTGAGAAATTTATTAGATTGAACTGATTTTGGATTTCACAATAATTAAATTGTTCACAAAGCTTTTGAGATTTACAAGTTTTTCCTTTAAATTCTTCTATTTGGGTTGCCATTGTTGTAACAATTGAGTCAAATTTCTAATGCATTCTAATGTATGTGTATCTTTTACCATATTCATCATTGAATGTATTTCATTCATCATTCATTAAATATCTATTGTTTATTTCAATAAATGCTTATTTATTAAAAAAATTATATGAAGATTTTAGTAATTTTTATTTGAAGATTTTTTGAAATTCTTGCTCTGAATTCTATCTAATACATAAAAATTCTAATGAAATTTTAATGGGCTAATGCGTAGCATAGCAAGCGCCAACTGCATTTCAATTCTTCAATTTGGGTTGCCAATTTTTGTAACAATGGAGTCAAATTTTTAATGCATTCTAATGTATGTGTATCTTTTATAATATTTACCATTGTTTCATTCATCATTCAATAAATTTCTATTGTACATTTCAATATATGTTTACTTAGAACAAAATTATACAAAGATTTTAGTCATTTTATTTGAAGATTTATTGAAATTTTTGATCTGCATTCTATCTAATACATAAAAAAATTTATAAAATTTTAATAATGAATGCGTAGCATAGCAAGTGCCAACTGCTAGTATATGAATACAATCCTATGAATAAACTTATGAAAATACACATGAAACATTTAGAAAGGTATATAACTCTTAAAAATTGACATACCTAAAACACTTATGACCATAAAACCAACAAGCAACAAATGCATGGAACAGGACTACACTTGATAGTCTACATTTTTGCACCTATAAAGTTACTCTCAATGTTTTAGAGATAAAGATTATTAATTTTAAAAATTAATTATTATAATAAATTCAATTTTTTCAATATATGATTTTGTAGATAATTTTCTTAAGACCCACACATCTTGTTTTTAAAATGAGAGGGGGTAAGGGCGGGGGTTTGCATCTCGGAGATTGATTTTATTTTGTTTTCTATGAACAGATCTACGGTCTGAATTCTTTTTTTTTAATAAATGAGGGGGGAAGGGCAGGGGGGTTTGCATATTTTCAGCAGATAGTAGTCATGAAATGACATAACGTTCACATATAAAATCTGGCCCTGCCAGCTAGAAACTCGTAACCCCAAATAAAACATTCTGACATAACAGACGATCAAATGTGAGCCCATATCTGATACCCGAAGAGCAATGAAGCCTCTTCTCAGCACAAACAGGCACGGTATTTCTTCTACGGAACCTCATGACGAATTGTGAGACATGAGAGGCTTGAAAGGCCTCTCCCCACATCCAACTTAAGCTCCGACAATGCATTCTGGGTACCCAAATCCTGAACCCTAACCCTAATCTTAACCCTGAACGGTAGCTGAAAACGTATATACAGCGGGGTCTGGAGTCGGCATCCACTCTCAGATGCTAACTAATTCACCCACCGACATCCCTCTACGCATCCTCCGAATCTCACATGACAAGTCATGTAATCCAACACACATTGCTTCATATATGAATAGGCAATCTGAAGTCAGGGAGTATGCAATCACAAACCCTAAACAAACAAAGCCTTTTCAAAAAGAATGTCCCAGTAGACAGGTCAACACACTCATAGAAGGAGCAGCATTGGTTTGAGGCTGGGTTCTAAGCAATCTCTGCTTTAGCCGACACCCACTTCGTTAAGGGAGACAAAGTGGTAACGCCTCGCAGCCAAAGCATTCACATCAAACCAGAAAATAAAGTGTAGAATGAAAAAAATGTAACAACAGTCTACGGCAAGAAAAACTCCACACCAATACATATCACAAAACCGTCAGCAATCTCCAAAACGTGACGGACAGTATGCGCCGAAGCCGAAGTCGAAGCCGAGCCTAAAGTTATTACAGTAGAGGCTGTGCAAGCAAGGATTTATATGACGAAGAATTAGGGCTTCAAGAGTTTAGGTTCCCACGTCCGTTCTCCTGGATTGAGAACGTCGAACGAGTCATCGAGAACCTACGTAGGAACCTAAACCCTAGCCCTCCCTCTGAAAATATTTCTTTCTTCGACTTGATTATCCATGAACGTCAGTCGCAGCCGTTGTTCGCCATGGTATGCTATGTGCATACTGCCATGGTTTTCATGATTTTGATTTCTGTTTGCGGTTTCAGTGGTACATTTCTTGTGTTTTTTCATAGGGGATTGCGAGTCCTCGTAGTTTGAGAGTGTCTAGTTTCGAGATTGGGAACGGTGAGCGGAGTTTTAATTCAGAAGATCATGTGCTTTTGATGGTTTACAGTAGATTCTGATGACAATGCCGATTTGTTTCTTAGAGGGAAGTTTTAGGTCAGTTGTCCCAGAAGTTTAATTCTTTGGCTGGAAGGAGCAACGGAATTAAGTGATTTCAACGCACGGCAAAAGTTAGTTAGTGTGTGGATACTGGAGACATGATGAAGATGGCGTTTCTGAAGTTCCTGAATTTGACGAGCTAGATCTGTAGGCTACGAATCTTCTGAATGATGAATTAGCTATTTTTATTCGGAGATTCAACGACATTTATTACTCGGATTCTGCGATCAGTGCAGACGAAGGGAACAGGGAGTTTCGGAAAGCGCCGAAACAAATCGCACACCTTGTGCCGGCGTTGTGGGCACCGGAGCTTTCATTTCCAGAAGAGCCGGTGCTCGGCATGCGCGTACCCTGCCGCAAGAGTCCGAAGCTGTAAGTTAATAAAACCTGACTCCATGCCTCTTCCATTCTCAATAGCGCAGTTCTTGCAATTTGTGTAGTCCAAGGATGCGATGGATGAATGTTGAGGAGACAGCATTACGAGCAGTTTCTTCAGGAACAAAATTGCAAGAACTGCCTTACCGATAATTATTACTTGATCTTGATGTAATACAGTAGCCCCCCGAGCTAGCGTATAAGACAGTTCTAGCTACTGTGATAGTTCTATTCTCTGGGCTGCTGAGGAAGTATCAGACGTAGTATATTGAAGAGGCCCTGCGGAAATGAATTCCACGATGCTGCATGTGTGAATTATGTTTTTATGTTCACAGCAGGTGGCTTCCGGTATGAATTTTTGGATTTCGAAGGTTGAATTTTAGTTTCGGTCACCCCGTTTGAGTCCTGGAGCTTTGAAGCTCTTGGGTATGTCACTACGTAGTCGATGGGACGATGTCTTAGACACTTTGTTCGTGACTGTTCGTAGTTGTTTATTGACTGGGAGGATGGTGCAGATAACTGAAGCGTGAAGGCTATTAGGAGAAAGACCACTGGAACCGGACGTATGCGCCATCTCCGCCACCTTCCCCGCAGGTTCTCGAACAGCTTCAGAAAGGGTATTCTCCCTGGTTGCCATCTTTATACCCAAGCTGGAAATAACGCACATCACAACTGTTACAATAGCAGCCGGAATCTTTGTGTTTGTATATTCTGGTGGAGGCTGTCACCCTGGAGTGCAATGTAGGTTGTGAGGATGCTGGTTACATATTTTAGTCTTCATGCTTCAACAACAAAATAAATTGACGACTGTGTGAACTACTGTCATTGCAATTTCTGAGTGTCTTGTATCTTTCTTCTTTTTTTTGGACTTGTTTTTCTTCGAATCTAGTATTAATTTACTGCTCCTTGCTCAGGAACTCGAGTAGCTCCTACGAAGACAGCCGCGTCAACCTAGAACTATCTTGGAGTCTTGTTGTGGAGATTTGATCCTCATTAGCCCTTGACGTTGTTTGGGTCCCTCGTTGACGCATGTAACGATGAAATTATGTAATGGATGCACGGTGATTCGCCGACTTGTTGCCAAAGGACACGCTGTGTATCGTGAAGAGTATTGGAATATCTTGGGCAGTGTGCTTTTTAATCGTATCTCGCTGTTTTGACTGCTCGAATTTTTCTTGCATTTTTGTTGGCTCTGTCCCAGAGAGGCAGAGGCTACCCGACGACCGACGATTTGAATTTGAGTGTCCCACTTTCAACAGAGACCCCGTTTACGCTGCAAGAAGATAGAGAATCTCATTCCTTTCCTCCCACTACCGTCCTTGTTGATCGATGTGCTTGTAGACATTGATTGGCTATATCTGTCCTTTGAGCTTCAAGATGTAGAATTTGTGGCATTGACATGAATTTTGGTAAGTTCAACTGTGTTTTTGGAGTCAGGTTTTTATTGGAGAAATCATCTGCATTCCGCATCTGACGCATCTTCTGACGTGTATGAATGGAGATTACATCAGATGGCTTTTACTGTTGATCTACAATCCTTTTAAATCCCTGTGCTTTTTTGGTGGCAATATCATTAAGTTTCAAAATATGAGTGTTACAACTCAATATATGTGGGGAGTGTTAAGGTGTTTGATTTTGCATGGACTAGACAGTTTTACACTTCCATAAAGCGTCCATGCTAATGAGCAAAATACTTCTAGGAAATCACATGGGGGTAGATTCTCTTTGAGTCTGGTCGAATTGGTAAGACATACTATACCTGACGGGAAAAAACTAACCTGACCATGAGTCCAGACAGATAGTAACTAAGCTTAGTAACCAACGCAGGAATTCAGTGAGTTCTACTGAAGCTCTCATTCTCCTATTGAAGTATATTAGGGTTTCGTTCCTTCTCTTGCTCATGTAAATTGGTAGACGTGCTAAATTCAGTGAGAGCGCGCGTTTCCTTCAGAAATTCATGAAGAATGTTCCTAGATTCATCGTGAAGAATTGACTGTATTAGATCACTTGGTTCATGTGAAGGTTCTTCCTCATTCTTTCCGTCACATGCTCGTGTATTAGTGATGCAAACAGCTCTTGGAATCCATGCGCTATGACTTTCCTATGAGGATGTTCGCAAGGCTTTCATGGATCTGAAAGTGTAATAGTTAGAGATGCAACTTCCATGAGTCTTTATCACACATGAGAATTATGCTGAACATAGGATTGCAAAGTGGGCTTTGCCGTGAGGACGCTATTCGTTTGTCCTCTGATTGACCATTGCATAGTTTGGCAAGGTCGTGGAGGAGAAAGATGGAACCAGGGCCGGTGTGCAGGCTTGGAAACAGACCTCGGATGCTCATATGCTACCTTTGCGGGCGGGAATACGGCAGCAAGAGGTAATCAACGTCACTCACATGAATTTCACTAAAATGTTACATTCGAAATAGTGAGTTTCAAAGTAGTATTAGAATGCAAAATGTAAAAATGCTTCCAACCCTGCAATAGGAGGACCTATAAGAGGACCTATGAGAGGGTAAATAGTGGTGGGTACTTGAAAATCACATCTTTTCTCAATTTCCTGCTTGATAGTGGTAGATGATGAGGGTAAGGCTCCACTGTTGGAAGCATGAAGGTTAGTGTCCAATCACAAAGCATGAAGATGAGTTTACCATCGTTGAAAATTGTTATTTTGAATAGTGAAAGAGTCTTTGAAGAATATCATTGCGTCACATGAAAAGCTCTGCCCTATGATGATAACGTCCAACGATGGAAGTGACTACTGCACTCTGAAAATTACTCATGTGATCCACAGCAAATGTGAGATGAAACCCTAATCTGAAAACATGAGGAAGCTCTAACTTCTGTTGGAAAGTGCAGTTTAAGTATTCACATTCCACAATGCCAGAAGAAGTGGCTGATTGAAGAGGAGAAGAGGCCCAAGAACGAAAGGCGGGCTCTACCTCCTCAACCTAATGCCCAGAAAGCCATTGGGAGTGGTGGTGCCCGAGCATTCGAGAGCTTCAATGTTGAGTAAGCTCATTAACCCACTAAGGACGACAGATTCATGATTTTAAATTGCTCATTTCGATTGGTCATAGTGTGAAAAGTATAAATTGCACGTAAAAAGTCTTCATATCAGTAGATTGATTGAAGAAAATAGCACGTGCTGGCTCAAAGAATTAGTTTTTTGAACAGAGAGAATCCCCATATTAACACTTCAAAACTGTTAAAAAACATCAGGCCGCCAGAAAGTGGTCTTCTTCGTCCTTGAAGGGTTAAGTAGAGATAACAAGGCATGAGGGTACAAAAATCAAGGAGGATGAAGTTGAAAACGCAAGATGAAAGTGATCAAGCATAGAATCCAATAATAAACCCTCTCCATTTGTCATATGATCTGCATGTTAGACTTGATTCCCGAGCTGTTTTTTATGTTGTCCGTTGTTTGCCTTCCAATTTTCTTTACCAGTCTACATCAAATTCTACATCAAACTCAAAGACGACTTAATGGATTTCTCTCTTGTATTGCAGAGCTTATGCAGCTTTTGAGCAGACTTTGGAACAATGTCCTAATTGTCAGAGACGTTTCTTGCCCAAACCCTTCAAGACTCATCAGAAAGGCTGCACTGCATCAAAACCGGCCAAGCCCGCTGGCACAGGCCTCATCAAATTCTCACTCACCAACAGACTTGTTCCTGGTGCTGTCGCTGGGTCCATGCATGGAAAAGCAAGTGGGTATTGTTCTTCTCCCATGACTTCTCAAGTTTAGAGCCTCAAACCGCATTTCCCACAGAATAATAATCTTGGTCTTTGTAGTTTTAGGTACTTGTCAATCACATACCTACATCCATTAGGATTAGTCTGTAGAACTACCTCACTACAAACTCTTTAATCACAATGGTTCAAGGCCCAACATTACTTTTCTAATATCAATTTCATTTCATTGGTGCAATTTAGAGCGCCAGAATAGTGAAACTCAACCGTGCAAAGCTCTAAAACCTAGGATTGATGAGATTTAGGTTTCAAGGTGTCCATCTTGGAAAGTGCCGATATTGTGAATAATAATCCCTCCAATATAATGGAATTGGTGTTTTCTTCTTATCAATCAGTTTAACTCTCCTTCACAGACCTTGTCTGTTGCGTCGTGTGCTGTACATTTAATTTACCTATTTTAGGGAGAGTGTTTCGGTAGTCTTCTCTGTCTGCTTGTGGCGAGTGCTTTGGTTGTTTGGCAACTCTTGCCAATTAATATATGGATTGAGCCTTTCTTTATTTGTGTAATAGATAATTCCATCAAAAATCCAAAACTAGAGTTCGTTGTTCGTTTCCATTTTACCTTCAAATAATTGAAACAAATCACCACTTCTGTTACATTTTTACTCCCATGCATGGTCTTACAAACAATTACATTCAAGTTCATCTACCTCTGAGCTGGTGTCTTGCATGAGCGAAGCCAACTGCCTTGGTGGAATGCGTCTTGAATTGCTAGACTTTGGTGGATTGCATAGATGGCAGGAAATTTCTTGACCAGTGCAATCTTTTTACATTTGTTGAATGCACAGACCCATTCCTTTCTTTCTTTGATGAGCTACCTCTAACACCTTTGAGACTCGTATTTTGATTCATTTTGTGCCCCGTCTTGAGTTCTTCAGATTGAGGTACCAAAAGCAATTAACAGCTGAAGGGCATGTTGGGGATGGTTTGATACAGAGAAGCCACCTTTACCTTTACACCTTTGTCGGCCACCACCGAAGTCGAAACCTCAGTTGAAGTCGACTCAGAGGCCCGCGTGGACAGGTGCAGGTGGATCTCCATCTGATGAAATGGAAGACAACCAGCTTCCCCTTGTGCGGCACAAGACTAGTGCGCAAGAGTGGTGCTTGCAAGCGGAGACTAAATTCTCTTCCGGAAGAGGCACAAATCCGGTATGTACATTAGTTTTTGAGAAAGTATCTTGTAGATAGGTTTTGTCTTCTCAGGGTTAAGGTTATGAAGAAACAAACCAAAAAAACAGTCTAATTTTTGGACCAATAGGTGCATTCTTCATTTCTATAAAAAATTTAGAATGTGATCCATCAGACACTTTTTGGTTGCTGCATCCTTGTAGGGTTAATGGAGAATGATCATTTCCTGTATAGAAGAATATCAATTCAGTGAAATTGACACGATTTCATTAACCTTGAAAGGATGAGACCTACCACCAAGGCGTCCAAAAATGGTTCAATTTTTTATTGGATAGGTGTGTTCTTCATTTCAATAATAAACTTGAAGGACATCCATCAAACCCTTGAAAAAAATTCACAACATCCTTCTTGTGTTACAATGGCATGGTGGACCTCAAGGAAGGAAAGAAATGAAATAATTTAGGGAACTAGGAAGGAAAGGGGTCTAGAAAGCCTAGTTTTCTAGTTATTGAATGTTGAAGATGAAGTATTTTGCCAAGAAAGATGGGTGGTGCTTTTTGGATTTTTTGAACCTAACAGACATAAGAGTGATGAAAGATGTTTATTGCATAATGAGGTGGTTCTTTCACATAATTGGACGTAACTTCATCTTCTTCAATCTTGCTCAATCACGGGTCTAAAAATGACACCACATCTCTAAAGGTGGTGAGGACAGTCAGACCTCTGTATCCAATGCTAGGTTGTCACCTCTAAGGAACTAGAAGTTATGATGTTGTGATAACATCCTGAGGGTAGCAATTGCTGGAATTCGACTTACTAATGGCAGCATTGTTTAAATGATGAAGCGCTTGCACAAGAACAGCCAACCAGGCTCCAGAAACTCCTTCCAGAACAGACGTGGAATCATAGAATCTGCTCCCGGATCTGTTGGTATGTCTGCTTTTCTAACATTACATCCTTAATATCCTCCAAAAACGCTTTGCTACACTAGCTCTGATCAATTTTGATATCTTCAGGACATCCTATAAAATGGTAAGTGCACCCATAATTTCCACTGACTGGAATTTGGACAAAGGAATAACATGTGTTTTTTAACTAAAGTTGAACTTCACCCCCCAAATGGAGATATATTGACTTCCTAAGTTCATTTGAGTCATGACAGGTGTCATTTAATTATCATACCTTGCTGCCAGTCGTGCTCATATTTTAGGTGTTAGTATTTAGGGAGTGCTGGCAATGGGTGCTCATACCTCAGTACTGGCATGACACCTTGTGAGAGCAGAGCCAACAAAAAGTTGTTTAAAGCAAAGTCTTACCAAATCAGAGCAAGTCAAGCAAAATCAAAGCTCTCACATACTCACATGTGCCGACAATGGCTTGTTGTCTTGAGAAACTCTACCTTGTTCGAATTGAGTTCAACCTTGTTAAAAAATTACACAAGGATTCCTCACAGTTGGCTCACAATGAACCCTCGTGTGAAAAATGTAGACTGCAGGAACACAGTCCTATGAATGGTAACGTATCATGGACCATGTACCCTCAGTGCCCAGTTTTTCACACAGGGGATTCAAACTGTACTTCCAAAATACCGAGACATTCCAGTGCATAAAGCTCAAAAACTAGGACAAGTGGAGAGTGCCAATTTCTTGACCTTTTAACTACGGAGTATATAATCCGATTACTTCCTTCCTTCCCTGCCTCTCCTCCTGGACTTACTTAACATGAAGTAAAAGGGCATGTGGTGGCAGAAGCAGGTGGTGAGAACGCAACTCTCGTGAACAGATTCGGAGAAATATGGAGGGCACACAGCTACAGGGAGAATACCAATCTACCCACGCCTCGGACGACTCACCCAACTCCCAAGAGCAGTACCCACGCAGCAAAAGAATGGTTCGTGCCAGCCGAGGCGTCCAGCGCCCCTGCAAATCCACGGCAGATCAAGTCCACAACAGGCGCCTTCCGTCCGAATTCTCAGGTGCCCAGCAGCAGACAGTCCGTCAACGCCCTCCGCTCCTCCCACGTCGAGCGAGCGCTGGATTTCGTCTCTCTCGCTAATAAGACGTTGCCAGTTTCGAAGCAGCAGCGTGCTGGCGGTACAGTCTTGCAGGGGGCGACACGAGGGGAGCAACACCGCAGGAGCTAACTGAGCTCAGAATTTTATTAGCACTGGTGGACGTCAGTATGACAGATTGCAATGGAGTACGCTTGTATATATTTAAACTTAATTCATTGTACAGTGCAGGTTGTGTATGGTGTACTATCACTACTATGTAGTGCACAAGTCGCTCTAATCAATGCAATTATTACACTTATATCGATCGGCCGCATGTGTCACAGTGAGGACGGAGGAGTTGAAGACAGAGGCAGCAGCATTCCCAGAACGGTCTTAGGGAAGATGCTATTCCCGTGTGTAAAGAGAGCTATTTCCGCGACCGTGCAACTGTGCCGGCAGAGAAATTGAGGGAAAGAAAAAAAAGGAAAGGTGTATATTTTTGGCTTTCTGAAGTAGAGTGCAAATTGCAACACTTCAAGAATTTTGGTATGGCAGTGTGGCTACTTCTGAACTTCTATAGTGAATGGAATTGCTAGAGTGATAAAAAAAAAAATAATGTCATGTATTAGCGATATTTTTCAACAAATGGTGTTACGTGTGTATTTGGTGGTCATGCAAAACATGGACAATTCTTTACAGTGTTCACTTCGCTTTTATGTTTCTACGAGTAATTGTTAATCACAATAACAATGGAATTGAACCCTTCTTGCATTTAACAAGACTATCCAATTGCAATGTTAGTATTTTGCACAATACAAGACATACAAGACACATTAGAAAGGTTAGGTCCAAAAATAAGAAGGATCCATAACACCCAAATGTTGTTGCCATGGTTCCAAGTCTTTAGCGCACAACAAAATCAAAGTTCTACCATGAGTAGTCCAAAAAGATCCAAAATTAGAAGATCCACTGCATTTTTAGTCAAAGGAAAGTTGAGCAACAAAGCTAGCCTAATCTTATGAAAACTAAGGAATACAAGTTGAAACTAAGTAACTAAGCAATTGAGGATACTTATCCAATCTTGTTACAAAAATTTATACATCACCCTATTGCTCGACCTTTGCAGCACTTTTCTAAGCAACAAGTGTTTCCTTGTATGAAAAAATACTTTTGGTCAAACATACTTACAACCAAGGGCAAATGCTTGCCTAATCTATTTCTAGGGCAAGACTTGAGGAACTTCAAAGTAGAAAAGCACCTCTTGTCTTCAATACTACCTTGTATAAGGTAGCAACCAATTTCAACAAGTTTAAAGTATTCAAATATCAACTTACTCAAGTGTCTAGATTTTGACAACCTATGTTGCAATTTGATTAAAGGATTGACATCCAATGGCAAGGTACAAACCACATCACTATTGGCTCTTATTGTGACCTTAAAGAACCCCTACTAGTTGTCCAACTAAGCCAATGAAAGCATCTCAAGGGGTGTATATAGGGTCTCAACATTTAGAACTTTTGCTTGGCAATAGACGTTCTTGAGCGCTGATAAGTGCTGCAGGAAACTCTTTTTTGTCCCTTTTTTATTCCAATGCTATGGATATATGATGCCAAATGCATCAAGGAGATCTTGCTGTAAAAATCTCTTGTCTAATACATCACATAGTGATTGGGTGACCTCTGCAAGAAAAAATCTAACCCACTAAATGCCCGTGAAAAATCAAAGTCCAATATGCAAACAACTTTTATATCCAAATAATCTTCAACAAAAAAAAATTGGAATTTCAAAGTAAAATAAACTTGCATATTGTTGAGAATGTGATACACTCTACATTTCAAAAGAAACCAAAGGTTGATTTGGAAATGCATAGCCAGTTGAGAAATGAAAAGCCAGTTGAGAACAAAATAGGCTAGTTTCAAAATGAGACAATTTGAATTACAAAACCAACATATAAGAACTTTAAAGAAGAGTAGGTCAATGCAATTTGAATTGCCGATTTGAACCCCCCCACCACAATGAATTCCAAAAATTTCAGTTACAATAATGAAAATCCAACACTGAAATTCAAGGAACTACATCATAATTAAAAAACATGAAAACAACAATGACAAGATGGCAACCAAAACAAAGTCACCCACTCACCCCCAAAAATATGGAATTGAAAAAAATGCAAACAAACAAAAAGAAAAAGTACAAATAATTCAATTAAATTACCTGCAAATTGCCTTTGGCTATTGCCTTGAGCTTGGATGAACTCCTCTTCTGCCACAAAAAGATGTTCCCTTCTCTGCTTATCATGATAATGTGTAAAAACATGCATATGCTGGAAATTGAACATGAGGTGCAAGACATTGCCATCACTAGGCACTTGACTCCACTCAAGTAGAATCTCAATGCTCTTTAAGTCAGTGAGATCATTGTATCTTTTGAAATCAATTGTGTTAAAAGTTGTAGAGGCATCAATGAACATCCTAGCAAGGTCATCCTGATAGACTTTTATGGATTGTATAAAGTTACAAACAAAAATATGATGGGCTTGGGAAAGTTTTATCAAACAATGCATAGCATTTAGCATTAAAATGAAGCATGCCAAATATAAAAGAACCTTTGGCAAGGATATCAAAAATCATGGTAGTCGAAGCATTTGTTCTTTGCCCAAGCCAAGCAAACATGTCGACATCCATCTTCAACAAGAGCATTTTGTACTCTACCATTATCCGCTAGGTAGGACTTCCCATCGAAATCCACTAAGTTTCCACATTTCATAGCATTTTATTGCCCTTAGTTTTCATGAGATCAACTAGCTTCTACAACTCACTGTGACATTTGTTGCATTGACAGAAATAAGAATAAATAGATTAGAAAAGGCCCTCCAAGCAGGATACCATGGTGTAATTGAACAAGGTTTCAACAACCAAGTTAATCCTATGAATGGCACAACTTATGTTGAAACTGAATGGAACCCTCTTTTTCTTAATCTAGATAGTGACACATGTTTTGGGGGCCTAGAAAATGGAGACTTTGTCAACCCTGAAGAAAACAAGCTTTGTTGCGATCTATCTACATGTTAATCTACCCTTGTCCAGTAAAACAAACATTATCACATTTGTTAGGTGATTGATAGTGCCACGCTTTGAGACACATGACAAGTGAAAAAAATGAAGAACTCTCTCCCACAATTCTACAATGTACACATGAACCCCTACTCAAGACATATAGTCGATGGTAGTTACCTCATTAGTGCTCATGGATACAACTCTTGCAGACTAAACAATAAACTTTAGGGCGAATATGACATACATATACAAATGCTCGCTCATCTCCCACTCGAAGGTCTCAGACCAATGCTTTCTAGGCTTCTTTTTTACCTTGAGGTACTTCAACAAATATTATTCTTTCTCATAGACACATATACAACAACGATATATGATTCAAAATTTGAAACAAGATTGAAAATTGAACTCCCTTTCTTTTCAGCTCAACCTCTAACCTTGCAGCCAGTTGCTCTACAATAGTGCTACCAAGCTTGTATCCATCCTAAAGCTTCAAAAATTTGAGGTGCTTGTAGTTTGCTTTCACAAACATGTCACCCTTTTTCAAGTGTGAAAACGGCACCCCAACTTCCTTGCATGTCCATTTTCCTTTGTGCTTCTCCAAGTTATCCACTTTTGGCACCATGATCTTCTTTTTCCCTAAAATAATAGTGCAACATCAACAAACAACACCAATGAGGTCACCAATAGAATTGAACTCCCCTTCTACCTATGTGAACTTACAAACCCACATTTCCTTCCACCTTCGGGTTATAGAACTTGGGGCGTTTTTTCTTCTCTTACATGCCATAATAGCAGTGATACTCTTTCTCTTTCCTGTGAGACTACCATTGCCATCATTCAACGTTGGATCGGCAACCTCAAGCAATAGAACACTGGCTTCTAATGTACTAAAAATTCGTGATAAATGAGTGAGGGACTGTGAAAGCTACTTCTCAAACACGTGAATGACCTCCGTACCGCCTTCACCATTGCCACCAATCAGAAAAGAAATTGGGCCATCAAAAGTAGTCTTCACCAACATATACTTCCCCAACCGATTGTTGTTGCATATAGAACCAAAGCAATGGACTTTGAAATTCTCAAGCAATTTCAGTTGAGGCATCATAACTTCATACTAAACCAACACCCAAACACCCTCAAGCAAAAAACAATAGCAATACAAGTGTATAATATCCACAAATAAATACAATACAAAAACAATAGAAAAAGACAAAGCTGCAAATTTCAAAACTGCAAGTGCAAAAGCAAAAGCAAGATGGGCACTTCACGAAAACAAGTGGAGCAATTTGCATCGACAAGATCAAATTGAAGTTAATGCCACTTTGGATGGATATACTCAAATGCTACTTTTTGTGAACGAGTTACAAAAATGTATTCAAAATCTCAAATTTCTGAACATTTCCACAATGTACTATTAGAGTAATGAAAAATTTGGTAGAACATGAGCACAATTTAGCTAGTTTAAAAATCATTGCTAAGAGAAATCCAAAATGTGCATCTATCATATAGAGCATTCCATAATCAATGTCCAATGATGATAGAATGGAAATGGAATTAATTTGGATAGAAAAATGACAACTATAGTCCAACTTTTTTAGGGCATCTCCAATGCATACGTAGCATATAAGCCCTATAAGCAAATGGCAAACCATTCTATGAGGCTATGGAAGTGTCGGGATTTTTTAGAAAAAATTGATCCAATGCAAAGCTAGCAATCCAAACTTCAAATGGATTTTTTTGTATTATAAAAAAATTTACATTAAAAAAAGACTTTTTATGAAAACAAGGGAAGGTTGAATTAATTAGCACATCTACCAATGCTTGAAAAGCATTGACAATAATGATTATTCCTACATGGGCCAACTAGCAAGTCCTTCATAGTGTCCAAATTAGCTAAGATAAAACAACCTAAGACAGTCAAAATTAGGAGTTTGGTCTCATGGTGCTACTAAATTTTTTTCAATTTTTTTCCCACATGAAGACAAGTGTGAGAAACAACAAGAACAATTGAAATTATATTTTTATGATGAAGTATGAATTTGCTACCAATTTTTGAAGTGTTTAGTCCAAAAGAGTCTGTAGACTACCCCAAAACCAACAACATTTGAATCTACAATGCTTATCTTACTCACCTAAAACAATCATAGAATTTTCTAACATGGAAAACCTAAAAAATCAAATTTTACAAAAAAGTTACAAGCTTCTAAAGAGGTTACTAATCACTCCATCATTGTCATGTAAGACATTAATAGTGGCCCAAATCTTACAAATTAGAAAAAAACCATAATGAGTCATTCCCTAGGGTGGCCGTCATGGGTCATTTAACTGTCATAGGTTGATTTACCTTAATCCCAGGTGGTCGCACACCAAGGCCATGGAATTGGAGGCCCCAAAAACAATTCCATTGGAGCACAATTTTAATTAGAAATAAGTATGGACCTGACACAATGCCCATATTGTTCAACATACTAAATGCATTGTAGATGCTCTTAAATCATCTGCAATGTATATTTGGTATATAAGTCCTAGAAAGTAGGAGGTCTATAAATTGTCCATTGAAGGGCTGAAACACAAGTTTGGTTAGGTGAAGCGTCTTTGAATATTTTTCAATCATTTTTTCTTGAAAGTCAAGTGGAATTAACATTTAACCCAAGTTGCTTCATATTTTTTTTGGAATTTTGTAAAATTAGTTATAAAATTTTGAAGTTGAAATGGCAAAGGACAAGCCATTCCACAAGTTGCTTGCACAATGCTAGTGTTTTCTTTAGAAAAATTGATCCAATGCAAAGCCGGCAATCCAAATGTCAAATGGACTTTTCTATATTATAAAAAGAAAGAAAGAAAAGAATCTACATTAAACAAAAGACTTTTCATGGAACAAGAGAAGATTGAATTGATTAGCACACCTACCAATGCTTGAAAACAAATGTGTCAAGAATAATTTCCCTACTACAACATTTTCACCATTGGGATTGACAACTATTTAAAAAAAATGAAATAGCCGCAATTCATCCAATTACAAAAATTCAAAGTAGGATGATATTGCCATCTTTGGAAGAATGTATATTCATTTGGATAAACAATCAATGTTTTATCTACAATCAAGATACTTACAAATGTTTATAGTTTCCTTAGTTATAATAGGATTTAGACTTTAATTATGCTAGATTGGTTTATCTTATTAGTGATAGCACAAGATTAATACCATTGCAATAAAATTTTATTTTATAGAACTACAATATAGTAATATATCAATTTGCATTAGTTTAAAACACTAAACTTTTTATGAAATAGTATTACATGCACTACACCAACAATGACATTTAGTTTTACCCACATTCCTGCCCACATTAGTTGATTATAAAATGCAATATAAGTTTATACTCTTACTGAATATTTTTACTAATAGCAAAAATTCAATATTATTAAAAGGCAAAGATCTCTACAAATATAGTTACGAAAAAGCATTCATAAAGAATAAATTCTTATAGAATTTGTAAACCAATTAGTATAGGTGACACACTAAATATCAATACTAGTATTGAAGGATGAATTAGAATACCTTAGATAATTGCCTACAATGTAAGAGGCTTTCTTCCAACATCAGGGGAGAATTGTTGGTTGTTCATTGTTAGCCAATGCCTTCAGAAAAATAATTGATTGGAGTGTAAAAATAAAGGATTTAAAACAAGACAAAGAAATTGGTAGGACCTATAACCAACTAGTGCACAAAAATAAAAGGTGAATATATAGTTTCTGTTTTTGTGAAATTGGGAGATTTTAGACACTTGCCATTTCAAATCCAAGGTTAATACATGAGTTGTTAGATTCAAGTATGTTCTTTGATAAGGTGGGTATCATTGAAGGGTTGATTCTAGTGGTGAGTCCCTATTCCATTGTCTATGTGTCTACCCAATGTAATGAGATTTGGAGTTTCATTTCAAAATTGGAATGTCTTTGAAAGAGGAAGATTGTGGCCTTTGCAAATTTGAAGTCCAAGGAAAGTGGCCACTGAAGAATTTGATAGTAGAAGAAATGAAATAAGAAACCATGACAAGGAGAAGATGCAACTGGTGTCTTTGTAAAAAACCTAGCTCCTTGTACAAAGTGGAGGCAAATTACTCAGCAAGCTTGGAAACTTCCTAAACGTTGTTTTATCCCTTTAGCACCAGCTTGCTTTTCAAGAAAAAACTCCTCAAACTCAAACTTCCTCACATGTAGGTGCTTCTCTAGGCTCCTCAAGTCCAGAGCCAATAAATTCCCTGTTTCAAGGGTCCAGAACCTTTGGGTGGAATACATGTCATTACCCCACGTCAACACTTTCCTGGCACCTTCCTCCGGGGCTCCCAGAAGCTTCCTATATCGTCTTCTCCTGAAAAACTCGTCTGGCCCCTTCTGAGGGAAGCACCAGCAGACGACCACATCGGAAAAGGAACTCTCCGCTGTCTCCAGCCCCAGCACTTGCTTCTTCCTCGCATCCTATTTCTAGCTCTTGCATTGCACAGCCAGCATTGTCTGTCATACTCTGTTTCCCGAGATCCAATGTTCTTCTGACCTTTTCCACCGACGGAAAGAGTCCGAGGCGTACAGAACTACAGACACGGCTACATTGGTCAACAGCTGGCTGCGTCCTTCCGCCGAAGAAGTGCTTTCTGGCACACCTTCGCTCCGCTCATGTGTGGTGTCGGATTGGGAAACGAGATAAGGATGAGGCGTTGCGTAACTGAACGGGAGAGGTCATAGCGCTTCTTCGGGTGCGGCCGCCATTAGCTGGTAGGTGACGTTCTTGGTGACCTGTTCGTAAAGTTGTACTAAATTTGGTGGAGGGTGTGATGTGGTGGGGGAGAGTGCGGGTCGGTAATTACCGTGTTCGGTATGTGTGAGGGTGGATACGTGTGAGCTTCATTGGAACATGAGATGGTGATGTATGGGGACGCAAGCTTGGTTCCTGCTGACTTGAGCAAGCTGCCGTGGTAGAGTGTGCCTTGCTGTTCTTGTGTTGGTTGAGTATTTAATTTAGGAGAGTCCAGCGAGGTTTTACAGATATTGAGACGATGCCGAGACGATTTGTTAGAGAGTCTTGTACTTGGAGTGTTCATGTAGTCTTGTACGCGGAGTGCTCAAACAAGCTTTGCGTTTCTTGAAGCTCTCATCAAGTTTTGAGCCTTTATCAGCTGTTGGTGCGCTAGTGTGTGAACAGGCTTTCTGAAGAAGTATTGATTGTGTGAAGGTTTTGGTGAAGGTGCAGTGAAGCTGTGACAAGTCAGGGTGAAGACGTTCTTTTTGTGATGTTCTATTGGCAATTTGGTTGCACGAGAAGCGTTTCACATAATTGTCAAAATCAGTAGTAGCAGAGATATTCGGAGTTGGAGTTGGAACGAGGCTACTGATACATCAGAAGTTTGGCTTGGGCGTGTGGATTTCCAGACATTGGCGGGTGGCGGTGGCGGGTGGTTTAGCAGATTTTAGAGCAGGACACGACAAATTGAAAGCAGAAGAAATTGTGTAACTGAAGTAGAAGATGGCGAGTGGCTCCCCTACGAAGTCGGGCGGGAAGAAGATGACTGTGGCGGGTGCGCGTGTCGCAGAGAGACTGGCGCACTTAAGAGCCGACATTCGACTGGGACTGTACCGACTGTCGCATCCTTCTCTTGCTAAGGAGGAACGCGAAGCGGCGCAGGAATCAAACATTGTCCAGAAGTCGGTTGCCACAGGTAGGCTGACTCACTCATTTGGCATGCTGATTTTGCTGATTATATCCAAGTAGTATCGTACAGTTCAGAGGTGTTTTTTTCTGGATTAGTAGCTTGGAGACTTAAAGAAACCGGTTTCTCCAGGGAAATAAGACCTCTTTAATGTGAATACAATACTGGAGTACTTTTAGGGAACTGGATGACTTGTCATACTAACATTTTTCAGTCAGTCTCCACAAAGGCAGCGAAAGATAATGAGAATGAGTAGAATTATACTGTTATTGCCTTGTAGTGCAGCCGTTGACGAACAGTTTGTCATCTCAAAAGAGAATTTTCTGTGATTTGTATGTACCGGTAAATGTGGCATCTAATGCTGTGAGTGTTCGTGAAAGACCTTGACCATGAACGATATTAACTGGAGATAATTTACATTTATATACCCAAAAAAGTTGTCTAAACCTACAATGTTACTTCTCTTAGATAAATTGACTCCAGAGTATTTGCCTTGTGGTATTGGTCCTTATCTTGGAGCCTCGTTTCTGATATTGCAGAAAGAAGGCGGCAACAGGAGGCAAAGGCACGCGCCATAGCAAATGAGAAAAAACTAGCCAAGCGGAGGTCACATGCTATACGGGCAGGATTTTCATCACCTTTGTAGACTTTAGTAGTTCTAGTAATTGTACAGCAGAACAGGATTGGGATGCCTTTAGGATCAGCACCTCTGTTTGATTAGAGAACACACATTTCAAGGTAGGCTTCGGAATGTTTGGAGGGTACTACAGTGCTAGGGACATGATACCTGCTGTTTCTTATCGTCGTTTATTACACTACGCTACTCATCCTGACACCGAACTTGAAAGCACTCTTGAAGGCTTGGTGAATTTTATATGCTCTGGAGAGCCAGAGCCAATATTCTACGACGGAGCCTTCGGTTCCGGATGGCCGTAGGAACTATTATAATGTAGAACTTTGAAATGCATTCCAATTCGTGACCGTGAGATTAGCACATATTCGTAGCTAGTGCCATTGGTTGAGGTTATTCAGCTCCAAAGACGAACACGAATGCTAGTGTCGTCGCGATTAAATTCTAGTGGTGTGTTGGACGGACTGCTTGAACGGACGGTATATCACACCCCACTTCAGCTGTCGCCTCTCCATCTTCATAGACAATTACAGTGAAGTTGTATCTTTGATCTGTAGCTGATGAATGTCCTTGTCTGATTTAGATTTGGCTACGTAATTACTTCTGTGCTTTTGTTCCAATTTCAAGTTAGAATTGAGCTTATATTGTTGAAGTTCCCAACTTTGCTCTTGGAGTACATTCATCCCTGGGGGGATTATGTTTATCGAATTTTTGAGAAGGATAAATGGCACCCACCTCGATGAAGCTTGAGATTGGTGGGGACTCATCGGGAAATGCAATATGCTTTCGGTACTATACTGTTAACCCATTGAAACAATACTGCAGCAGTACTAAAGCAATGGGGGGCTTTACTCGGAGTAGAGTCACCCATTGAAACAATACTGCAGCAGTACTAAAGCAATGGGGGACTTTACTCGGAGTAGAGTCAGGTTATTTGGTCCATAACATCCTTGAATGGGAAGGGAGGAGGAAGGGAGGGGTCCTTCTACACTCTACAGTATCACCACTATCACTTTAACAATGGACTAGAATTCATGGGCAAACTTTGCATTCAAGATGTTTAATAGTGAAAGCAAAGAGTCCTTTGTCTTGAAGTTCAAGAGAAGTATGTTCCTTTCAAAGGATAAGGTATTCTTTTTTGATGTAATTGTATCCTTAAAGAAAAAATTAAAGTGGTATATATGAGGTCATCATGGAATTTTATAGTGAAAGCAAAGATTCCTTTGCCTTGAAGTTCAAGAATAGTATGTCTCTTTTAAAGGATAAGATATCTTTTTTTGATGTAAACGTATCCTTAAAGAAAAAATTGAGATGGTATTTATGAGGTCATCATGGAGTTTTCATTTGTTCCAAAGTCTTCATGTAAGCTTCAAAAAAACCTATCTCACTTCACATCTTCACCATTTGAACTTCCAAATAGAAAGACAAAACAAAAGAAGAAAAAAGTTCTTTGCTCTTCAAGGTGACCCAAAGTTTTTGTTCTCTACGAATGAAAATATAATATGAAAGAATTCAAATAAAAATGAAATGAAGATGAAGATGAAATAAAAATGAAATGAAGATGAAGATGAAATAAAAATGAAATGAAGATGAAGATGAAATAAAAATGAAATGAAGATGAAGATGAAATAAAAATGAAAATTTAATTACATTCAATGAATGTGTAACTTGGAAATGAATCTAAATCCTAAATCAATTTCATCAAATGAACCATTGTATTGAAAAGCAACGGAAATGAGCTTGCAATGTAATAGTAATAAAATAAACTTGCATTTAAGTAAAAAATAAGCTACAATGAAAAAGAACATGCCAATACCAACAAAGCTATTGTGCATTTTTAATAATATATACAAATATAGTTGCCATTTGCTTGCCACTAGCCTCTAGTGATCAAAACAATTCAAGCTTCAATTTCCTAATTCTCTTAATGTTTGATCAAATTATCTTTATGTATTATTAAGGCGGCTTCAATTTTCAACTTTTGAATTTCAGTAGTAGAATTAGTAAGCTATGTAATGCATCTATCAAACTCCTATCAATTTTAGTTCTCTTTGTTGGTTGTGTCAACAATACCTTTACCACGACAATATTTCAACTAATTTTATTGCTTATACTCTTGGGTTGTTTCTAGTGGAGAGGGGCAATGAATGATGCAAGACCAATACGTTGTGGTAATTGCATCTATAATGGCTTATCACCTCCCACTATAAGAAACTCATGTTTTAGGTGTCGGATTTTAAATAACATCTAATGTAATCTATATTTTTATGTCAATTATGACATTCAATGTAACATCAAGTTGTTATGTTAGACATCACTATTGATATAATAATAATAAAGGTGGCTAATTTAGATGTCACCATAGATTTGTCACCTAAAACACAAATTTCTTATAATAGTCCATTTTATTTTTCACCAACATCCATTAATGTGTTAGAAACCCTTCTTCCCAACACTAATATATTGTAGTCCACCCTTCCTATGTCGTGACCCTAGTAACACCTTGCAGCTCTTAATGAACTCGCCATGCTCCACTTTTAGTATTATTTGAATTACAACTCACTAATATTGTACATACTATGCACCTACAGCATTAATTCCCAATTTTCAACTCATATTATCAAGTCCCAGTTCCCAAGACTTCTAACACACATACCACTCATGACACCAAACACTTCACTTAGTAACATGGGATGGAACTTCTATGAATGTCCAAGCACTCAGTGGAGATACTACTCCCCATCGTTGTTAACTGCCCTTGAATGTCCATTCAACTCCAACCTAGGCTCCACTTATGACACCAAACACTTCACTTAGTGACATGGGATGGAACTTCTATGGATGTACAAGCACTCAGTGGAGGTACTACTTCCCATCGTTGCTAACTACCCTTGAATGTTAATTCAACTCCAACCTAGCCTCATTGTGTATTTATTTCTATGGCATTTGGCAAATCCCCCTTTATATATTGAAAGAAGTCTCCAAATACACTTTGGTTATGGAAGACCCCCTGATTTCAACTGAAATCACCAAGTTACACCCCCATTTGGACTTCCGAACTTCTAAACAGTGTAACTTTGCAATCATAGCTCTAGATTCCACACGCAAGCCCATTTTGGATATCTATGCAACAACTAAATACCAATGAACTGCTGACTTGTCTCATTTGGATAAGTTCTCACAAAATTATGACCCTCCAAAGATTCAGATTCACCGAGAGAGACATTACACCTTCACCACATCCCTTTTTTTAGCCACAACTTTGGACTCATAACTTAAAACCTCATAATGCTTATCATTCTAACTTTTTTATGTTTTTATCTTTCCAATGATATACAACATGTCATATTTTCATGAAGGATTCATTGAGAACCTCTCACTCCTAGCTCTTAAGTGTCCTAGCGCCACTAAGACACCATCAATTTTGAATGACCATAATTTTTAACCTACTAGTCCAAATCATGCGTTCTTTGAACGGTTGGATGCATACTCTTAAGGGCTTTCCAAGCATGTATGATACATCATCATACATTTCAAATCCAGGGCACTATTGAGCCTTGTTTTCTTGGGAGCTACTCATTTCTCCCTTCTTAGCTCCTGCAAGGCTACGGAAGTCACCCCCATGATCCCCATTGCTCATTAAAGCACTTCAAGCATCCCAAGAAGATAGGGGTGGAACATCCTAGTACACCATTTGCCTTAGTTGTGAGACTAAAGATTTTGTTAATCTAGTCGTACCAAATGAATTTGATACCATCATCTCGTAAATTGACATTTGTCTAATTTTGCAACTTCTTGATCTTTAAATATATGCTTTGCAACTTCTCCCACTTGTTAGACAATGACTTTACCTTCTTTTCCAATTTTTGAAGGAATTGCGCAATGATGTTGGCACATTGTAAAATTTTTGTAAGCCTCAACATACTTTTTGTATTGTGATAGTAATACCATGACAACAATATCACTCCAATGTTGCTTCTACGGTGATGCATGTTGTGAGTGAATTTCACCTTAAGGTAAAACTCATTCACAAAATTGGGGCGGAAGAGGAGTGTATGGGACTCTCTAACCTAAACACCTCCAAGCAATGGACTCTATTAATGTTTTGGTAGATTTTTAGTTCATTGATCCTAAGCAAAAGAGGGTCAGCCCTCCTAAATCTCTAAAAAAGCAAGCCCTAATCTACCTCAATTACTAAATCACTCATCCACACATTTTAGGAAAACTTCTTAAGTCAAATTGTACTCAAGTATGCCCTTAGAGGCTCCAAAATTACCCAAATTGTACTTGAATGGACAATTTCAGCACACCATGCTATCTCTAAACCATGCTATCTCCAACACTCCATTTCCATTAAACCTTAACATGAGACTTGCATGCACTTTCAATCATTTTTTACTCATCCAACTCGCTCATCCTTACTTTACCAACTTTTTTTCATAACCATGTGCAATGAAAATTGCAGTTTTACAATGACAAGGGATAGAAGGTTCACTAAAACTTCAAATTCGGCCTCGCAGCAGGGCCAGCAGACACCTCTTCAATAAAACAGCCATCAACGCCTCAATTTTGCTCCAAATCATATGAGACTAGTCTCGTTTGGAAGCTAACTTTGATCTTCGTCTTCCCTCAAAATTTCGTTGGAATCCATAACTCTCTATGCACGCTATAGCTCTTGAAACTTGGCAGTCTTCCATAGCTGCGATAGCACACTATTTCCCACAAAATTGGTTGCCTCCATCTCGTCCGTGCTCCGATGAAGGCGAGTGATAGCTCCTTGGAAAGCTGACCTCAAGGCGCTCCATCCCTCCAAAATTCAGCTTCATTGGAGTCTTCACGCTTCCGCAATCGCTCCTCAAAGTGGGCAGGTTCAAGGAGGATTCCAAAAACCTAATATTTCACTTCATATTCTCTCCCACTCTCCCATCTGACCTCACCAAACCTCACTTTTCACCCCATTGTCACTTCAATTGAGTGAAAACCTACTCGACAAATTGACTATGATCCTCAATCAACCTCTTGCGCTCATTGTTTTCTCCCAAATAGACATACACACTCAACACACAAGAGAGCAAAAAGAAGAAAACACAAGAGAGAAGAGAGAGAGGGGAAAGGACTCCTAACCCTAATTCGACCTTTTCCCTCAACTAACTATTAACTAACACTCCTAATCACTTTCATTCAGGCTAATTTACTGAAATTTCATTAAATCATTACTAATTGCCTAAATTAAAGTTTCTACCACTAGGTTAGTTTTTTCATAGTAGTTTTAAGTTTGATAACTTCTTTTGTGCTTTTCATATTTCTTCTTTTTTATTGGTTTTCACTACTAGAAAATTTCATTTTTATGTTGTTTTGGTCTCGTTGATCCGGTCAAAATCTGACAGAAATCTGTTGATTTCAACAGATTTTGACCGGATCAACGCGACTAAAACAACAGAGAAACAAAATTTTCTAGTAGTGTTTTGATTTATCCATCACACGTTGCCATATATGTTAGTTGGATACCTACACTCTATTCAAATCATTTTCAAATTAGTTCTTTCATACCATGTACCACAATATCATATATTCTACAAACAATGAATGCTAGTATACAAAAGTTCACCAAAAACATGCAAAGCAACAAAAAATTAAAGTAAGTTTCTTTGATATGCATTTTGAAGCTCCAAACCCTCACCAAAATGACAATACCAAGAACCTTTCTTTGCATATTCAAAGACAATTACACTACTAGAAAATTTATTTTTTCTGTTGTTTTGGTCGCGTTGATTCGGTCAAAATTTGACAGAAATCTGTTAAAATCAACAAATTTCTGTCAAATTTTGACCAGATCAACGCAACCAAAACAACAGAAAAACTAAATTTTCTAGTAATGTTAGTAAATCTCAATAGAGACATGTATGTAAAGAAAGCAATGACATAGTAGAAATGCAAATTTTAATAGAACAAGTTTTTCATGTGCAAGATATGATACCAACAATTTAGAATAAAAACTACAAAAGCATGAATCGGAAAATTAAGGATGAGCAATAGGAAGAATTCAACTAATGAGATTTTCCTTGTGCGTTTGATCACACATAATAAATGCATAGAATTAAAGCTTACACATCTAAAACTACTTCAATCTAGCACAAGGTTGAGAGAGGAAATTGAGGAAGAGCAAGAAGATGTTGTGATTGCAAGCAAAGCCTTCGTCATTGATTGTGAGCATATAGAGTGGTGGTATTGTAAAATGAAAGTGCAAGCATCATTTGGCAAGACAAATGCACATGGGCTTTGGAGCCAATCTAGAAGCTGCGCGAGAGGCCACTTCAAGAACCCTTAAAGGCTTGGTCTATAATTGTTTTTTTACAATTCGAGGTCCTTTGTGTATGCTTCCATTTTGCAACTCTAAATGAATGAAATTTTTCATATTTATTTTTTGAGTACATAAATAATGAAATTTTCACAATTTCAAAAAATTAAAATTAAAATTTTGAATAAGAGGTCAAAAAAATTGACATTGAATGCAAAATATGCTTTAAAATATAAAATTTTCTTCATAAATAGACACTATAGTGTAGAACATTATAGTGCAATTAAATTTACAATGTCATTGTAAATTTGAAAAATCAACACTTCATGGTTGAAGGTTCAAAGTTCAAATTACAATAAAATATTGAATTTAAGGAATTTTTCAAGATTTCATATTAGACTATTAGGGTATCCTATCTTTGGATTAGTTTCACAAATATATAAGCAAATTTTGAAGGATTTTCAAATTTTTATAAATTTTCAAACCAATATCTAGAAAACAATAAAATTATTTAATTGACTAAATTGGACTTTCTAAGAACTCGCCTATTTCTATGAGAAGGGCTAAAAAAACCTTTTGAACTTTTTGAACTTTGGACTCATTGACCTTTAAATTGGTAGCAACTTCATTCTTAAATTTTTAGAAGATGTACAAATAAATAAAAAGATCCTACAATTAGATTTGTTAGCAAATAAATACAGATGAAGATTTTAGCCTTGCTTTGGATGTAAGTGTTTTAAATCAATTTGGGACCTCAAAAGATTTCAATAAATTAGGTGTTCAAAAATTGAAAAATAACATGTTGAATGATCAAAATTCAAACAATAAACCGTTTCTATACATAAGTGCTAAAAATGACCTAGAGGTACAATAGAAACTAGACTTAATAAGATTTATCTTATCAATTGATCTCAAATTCAAAAAAATCATTCTTTGTCTAAAATTTAGATTAAAAAAAAAGAATAAAAACTATAAATGCATGACATGATGACCTATAGATTTGTCATTTTCTTGTATAGGAAATTTTGAATGACAAAACATTTATTCATTCTTTTGTAGAAGAATTTAGATGAAAATACATTTTTTTCCATCCTTGTGTAGAAAAATTTGGACAACAAAACATTTTTCTACCTTTCAAGAGACCTCCTTGAAATCATTCAAAGGACACCAAATGTCCTTTTTGTATGACCCCTCTACAAAATGTCAATTCTCTTATATTATAGCCATTTTTAACTATAGATATCATTTTTATCATTTTGCATATTGAAACCCTTCATGAAAAAAGTTAGAACCATACCTAGCCATTTTGGATCTAAAGTCTGAACCTCTACATTGGTAGTTTTTGTAGAAGTGTTGCTCGAAGTGGCTTTGTTAGATGAGTTTTATCCACTGGAGGATTTGAAGCCGCTCCTTGAGGCTCCAACCTACCATGTGTGCGGGCCTCTTGTAATATTGTTGGGCCTCTTGGTTATTTAAGCGGTCATTGAAAGGTGTGAACTTCAATCATAGCAAGGGAGTGTGCTTGTAGGTAATTATGTCAAAAAAATAATTTCTATCTTTTTAGCTTTCTTAGTAAGTTCTTAAATTTTCAATAATTCATTTAATGAATGCCACTATTCATTTAGGGGCTAAATGAGCATGCCACGGATCACCTTGTAGTGTATTTGACAACTTCTAGATTTTTATTTTAGACCTAAATTTGACCAATGAAAACAATCTTTTCAAAATTTGACCCCGACTAATGAACTAAACCATATCAAGTAGTTTTGACTCCAATTTGAAAGTTTAAAAATTCTTAAAATTAAAATTTTTATTGCAATTTGAAACTGAGACCTATCAATACCATCTTTGATCAATACATATAAAACACGCCATATGCACATCTAAATCACTTGTTATCATAGCAAAAGTATAATTCAATTTAACTTTACATGGGTATATGGACAAGTCTTTGTGGTATTTTGTGGTGTTCATGGGTGCATAAACAAGGGCAATACTTTGAAGGAAAAGGACTCTGTCTTGGATGTCATTGACCTAGTGTACAATGCGTATTTTTTGAGGATCAATTGGAGATTATAAAAACTTGTATATGGTTCAACATCTTAGTGTTTATTGTACATAGAAAGAGCATCGTCACTTAGCAAGATAGGTGGATTTCAAACATTAGATGAAATTTTGGATGTCTAGAGGACTACGAGTTCCCACAAATTCTCAACTTTGGCAATTCTATAGAAACTCTATTGTAGTAGCAGTTTGATGTGGCCAAACAACTACTATATCAAAAAATTAATTAATTAATTAATTTTTATTTTTTGATTAAAATTTTATTTTTTATTTTTATTTCAATATTCTAAATATTTTTATTTTATTATTTTAATAAAAATCATTTTAAATCTTGGTTAGTAATGGTTGGTTTCTAATATAGAGAATAGGTCTGAAACGGCCCTCCATTGCAGCTGAAAAACATCTAATGTGATAAGCTTGCAAGGCATTCAAAGGGCTCAATTCAAAACAAGGGTAGCCCTCAATGTTGTAGAAACCAATAATTAAAAGGTCAAGGTGGCAAAATTAATCGAGATTTTGGCCCCATCATAGTAGGTTGTCAATTTGAAACAATGGTAGTGACACATGATTGATGAGATTATAAGAATATGACATTTGTAAAGCTCTAGTCTAGATGGTAGCAAGACCTATTGGCTTAAATGGATTGGGCTAATGGCTTGGATACATCTCTAACCTTTGGAACCCATCCTATTGCTCAATACCAAATACCATTGACTTGAAAGGTGATTTCAATCATTTATAATTTCCATGTTTTAGGAAAAAATACTATATAATTTGAAAACAATGTTCAAAAATATAAATATTATGGAAAATGTATACACATTTAAAAAGAAGGGACCCTTAGAAGGAAAAACATAGAAATTTTTTATAAATAGAGAAGTGCATAATCTCAAGAAAATAGGTACTTTAATGTTTTAATTTGTTAAAAATAGAAAAAATCATTTACAAAGAAACTAAATCTTTTATATTTGGGAGGACGTAATGGTAAAGAGATTTCACTAAAAAAATGATCTTAAAACATTTTCAATATTTAAAAGTGTGTACTCAAAGGAACACTATTTGTTCAAACGTGGAAGACATAAAATAATAAATTTTTAGATGCTCTTTAGCAAGAGCATACCCACGGTTGCTAGCATGTGAGCCTAGAATCTTGAGCCCATTAGCTTAAGACTCTAAGCTCCTATATTATAAATACTTACATTATAAACACCTTTTATGGTTACATGATATTTATATTATAAGTGTCTATGGTATAGGTACCTATGTTATAAGCACCTTTCATAGTTATAGGATATTTAATTATATTATAAGCACCTTCCATGGTTATAGGATACTTATGTTATAAGTATATATGTCATAGGCCATTTCAATGGCTATATAGTACCTACTTACACATAGGCTCAAGGCTCATAGGTTTACATTTCTAGGCTCACATGCTAGCATCATTGGGAGTATACTTGCCTAATGTGAGAATAGGCTTCAAAGATTCCATCTCTATATCATTAATTTAGGAGACTTACTTAGTCAAAAAGAATCTTTAAGTTAAAGTTATATATTTTATCAATTAAAAATAATACTTTAAAATTTAAATAATTAAGAAATAAATAAATATTAAATATTAAATATTTTTAAATATTTGAAAAATGAGGGATTTAATAATTACCAAAATGCCCATCTTTAACAAATCAAATTTCTACTAAGTTGAACAACTTCATATTATAAAGTTATAGCAAAAGATAAGTCTGTTATGTTTCCAATGATGCCAAAATCAACCACCAATTCTTACAATCACCTTGAAATGTGGAGTAGAGGATGTTCAATCTCTTAGCCCAACCAAAATGTTGCAAACATGATAAGAGTTAAAACCAACACTAAGGTTGAATTTACCCTAAGGCCAAACCAGAGACATAAAGCATTCTATGCTGGTATCCTACTTTTTAAATGTAACTATAGGAGACAAGAGTCAAAAATAATAATAATGACACCTTGCATAGTCATGGTATAAATCCAAAAGTGTCATAGCTAGACCATATCTATTTATCATTAGATTTGACATTATGAATTGCAAGATCAATTAAATAGACAAAATCTGTAGTAGTGACATTTTTGCTTATCATAATCTTTTAGAATTTTGGTAAGAAAAAAAATTCCTTGGAACTAGTATAACATTATCTACATTGGCAATGTATGATTCCAAAGAATGGCGTCAAATGCCTTGATCACCAAACAATTGGTTGGATGATCTTAAAAATTTGATGGACAATAAAGAAACAATTAAGTGAACAAAAAAATGCTTCTTGAATGAGAAAAACATAAGCTCAATGGACTCCATTTCTAGAAAAATGGAAGCCTTTCATTACATAAAGAAAGGTGTGTTCTTTTTTATAATGTGGAAGTGCTTTGCCATATGATGCTCTTCTACCTAAACCAATAGTCAAAATAATTTAGTAGCTAGTTCAAAGTTAGCTAGTGGAATTGGAAAAAAGAAGGTTGTATTTTGAAAACAAAGGATGTAAAACTCAAAAGAATTTGATAGGACTAGAAATCAATTGATACCCTCAAAAAATTGAAGGATACTTTGATTGCCTCCTTCCTATACTTGGTAGATTTCAATTGCCATAAATTATAATTTGTGGCTAATACCTAGGTGAAGAAAGATCCATGTATAAGGTGGGGAAGGAATCAATTTTTTGCAATAGGCATTAACATAAAGGACAAAGGGCCTAGCCATTGAAGCTAAAAATTGACAAAAACAATGCTTTGCAATAGTCATCAACTCGATGCATTTTCCTAAATTTCTTGATTTGTGTAAAATTAATGTCCATGGAGAACAAAATATTAAAAAAAATGGCCTTGCTCAACAATAAGGGAAGAAAAATTTTTGAAAAAAAAGAAGCAAAGTTTCAATAATTGGAAACTATGCAAAGTAAGGTCACTTTAGAACTTTGAGCACAAGCCTTTTTCATACATTGGCCAAATTGGTCATGTGTAATGAGACCATAAATACACAAAGAAATCTCACCCAATGTGGGAAGGACCTTTGCCTTCACCTAAACCCAAACATCTAAGGGCTTCAAAGAAAGTTGCAAAATTCAAAAAGCACCATGCAAAGTCAAATGAATGGCTCCAATCTTTGTATAAATTAGAGCAAAACTTTAAGAAATGGATTAGCTCAACAAGAATAGGAGGAAAAATTTCAAAAAAAGGAGAAAAAAATGGACAATAAAAAATTGTGAAATGCAAAGGGCAAACATTGGAGCTTCAATATGTAGACCCTTGACATCCATTGGCCAAATTGAAATGTGAATCCTAAACACGATCGAATACACTGCAAAATCTCACCAACATGGGAAGGACTTTGTACCTAAACCAAAGATGCTTTATTCATTAGTACTGTCAATTTGAAATTAACTTTTTAGCTTATGTCAATTTGAAATCAAAGGATATTGACAAGTGAAGAAATTAACTAGTAGATTTTGTGGTTGGGGATGCAACCAGTGGCTACTGAAGAAAAATTGGTCTACTTCCGTAGAAAGAGGAAACCCAACCAAGGGAACTCCAATAATTTCTTGAGTATGTTTGTCCAAGATCCAAACACCCAACATTGAGGTCATATTTAGTAATGCAAAAGGATAGCTTCATCATAAGAAATAACATCCCTTGCCTCTCTCAAAGCTCCATACATTATTTCTCAAATCGAAGCTCCACTTTTACACTGCCTGCCTGGTTATCGGATTAAATTTTGAAATGTTTCCATTAAACTAGTGAACTCTTCAGGGTCTAGGATTTAGGGTTTTCCTTTCTCTTCAGAACGGCATTGGAACCGCGTCGTGGAGGACGGGCGTCTTGCACATCGACACTGCGAAATTCCACGGGAGGTGGTTCTTTCGCGTCGTGGAGGGCGGGCGTCGTGCACATCGACACTGCGGAATTTCACGGGAGGGAGGTTCTTTCGCGCCATCGAGGAAGGTCGATTTGCACATCGACACTGCGGAACTTTACGGGAGGAGGTTCTTTCGCGCCGTTGCTTCCTTTTGATTGCAACGCAGTAAGTTCTTTTTTCTTCGGTTTGCGACTAAGCTAGAGGTGATGTTTTTGAAGTATTTTGGAGTTTTTTTAGAGCTCTCCGGAGCTGTAATATCGAGCCCTAATTTTTTATTTCTTGTTATCATCGGTTACTGATCTCAAAGGTAAATCCGCTTGAAAGGAAACTGTGGTTGGCTAGGCGCAGATATCGTGTTTACTTCTGCTGCTCGAAATTAATTTAATGTGATCTTGTTTGAACCAAATATCGAAGGTTTGAGAGATTAATTTTGCAATTTTGTTTTGTCAATGTATTGTATTCGGGGTGTGGAGTTTCTGTTTTTCCGTTTCGGTAAAGTAGATGCTGTACCTCCTTAAATTGCCAGTGAATATTACATTTGTTTGAATATTGTTTCACTATTCTCTGAGAAGGGACATCCCCCTCCTCTGTCTCTCTGCTCTCTGCTCTCTGTCCGCGATTCAAGTGTTTCTGTGTTTCTAGGGTTGTTGTGGTAGAGTTTTTGGCTCTGGTATCTTTCTAGAGTTTCGCGTTGTTTCATGTTGTTTCCGTGCGTTTCTAGGGTTCTTAGTGCCATCTTTTCTGTCTCCGTTTGCGCGATTCGAGAAAAGCAATTGAAGCTCGGTGCTTCGTTAGTGTGCTTAGTGCACTGGAATGTACTATTGTGCCGCTGAATCATCAGTATACGGAGGAAGAATAACAAGTAAGATAGAGGACCCAGTAGATTGCTCGACCTCTTGTAGTAAACCAGGTTTTTAGTTCCCGTCGTTTTCCGAAGGTAACACCTGATTTAATTCAGAAATGAGCAAGAAATCTCCCAGAGCAAACTGTTTGTTGGTTCTCTGTGTAGCCTGCTGTCATATTTTCCATACGCTTTGATTGCTGTCTGTGATTTCAATACTCTGAGTTAAGAGTTTTATAGCTCAGTAGAAGTGCACTTTCAGTAGCTTTCTTAAAGATATTACTCTAACACATTTGGGTAAAAATTGAGCACGAAAGCTCAATTGTGCAAGCATTAATTACTTCATCTGTGGTTACCGGGGTCTTCATTGTATGAAAAAATGACAAGTGCTCATCTTGATAGTATTTTTTAAATTGATATTTATTTTTCAGAGTTTTGGACACTTAGTGACTATCCTCACGAAAGGGACAGCCCCGTTTTGGACTGTATGTCGTGGTGGGAGACCAAACCTAGAAGTAAAGCTGATTGATGGATTGCTTTGCGAGTAAAATGACTGATTAGTATGTTGTAGTTATAAGTTGCAAGCGTTGAGCTGAGCTGGCCGTGTATATGCTTGCTTCTTGACTGTCTGCTGCATGTTGTAATCCTACCCTGGGAAGAGGGTGTGTGAGATCCTGATTGGCTGGTTTATAATGTGCTAATTCGGCTGATGTATGTGTATTAAGTCAGCATCGTGCAAGACCTGCTTCCCGATGGCGAGTATGATGGAGACAGATATCGTAGTAGCGACAAATGGAGCAGCAACACCTGCTCCAATAACCCCTCTCCCTTCACAGGCTTCACGTGCCAATGATCGTCTCGCTGATGCCCTTAAACTGGAGCACCAGCTTATTAAGGTCAGTGGTAGTTTCGTACTTTTATTCTTCCGAATGACACTTGTTATTCTTCCTGCAGTTGAGTCTGCTCACTGCGTACATTCTCTGACTTCATCTGGCAGGACGGTAAGAAGATATACTTCAATTGCCTTTCTGTTGAGCTCTGTTAGTTAGTCAGGTTAGGACTGGAGTCTCAGCATTATCAGAATGACAACTTTGGTGTAAAGTTTAAGTTATTCTTCTTTTTGTTTTCGTCTATTATTCATGCTTCGAATTTCTGAAAGAAGCGAATGTTCAGATGTCTCACGTTGAGTCACTTTCGACAGGTTCCATTTGAACATTTGAAGAAGGCCATGCGAGTGAGTACTCGTTTGGTAGAGAAGGAGGTGAATGCTGTAGTTGCTGGTGTTGCTGATGCGATTGACAAAGAGATGTCCAAAGAGGAAGCTGTACAGCGCCTCACATCTCTAGTTTCTCGATTGCAAGGCCTTAAACGCAAGGTATTGTTTTTGCGCATTGCAGGCTTCGGATATGGATAGTTGGGTGAATTCCCCAATCTCTGGAGTTTTTCACCTTTTATTAAAATATAGAAGGTCCTGATGATTGGATTGATGTCAGGTGGTATCGGTTGTACGACTGTTGGTATATGTTTACTAAAGACATGAGGTACTGACACGGTTCGTCGAGTGTTGGAATGACTATGGTTTGTGCAAGTCTGTGTTTCCATTTCTGAATGACTCATGATTAGTCACTAACTGATTTGACATCGAGTGGAAGAGGACATGTTTCTTTGGAAGCCTGCGTTCGTTTAGCAGTCGTGAATATATATTATTCTGTATAATTAGGGGTGGGATTGGAACCCACCTTCTTTGCACTGGATGACCACATCTCTCTCCTTCTCTCCCTCTTCAAGTTGTTGTGAAATGGTGCACCACCGAATGTGCTGTGCAGACTTGTATTCGTGTATTTCATTGAGTTTTGACTCGAGTTGCAGTTGGATGAGGGCAACAAAGGTGAACAAGTTCAGGTGCAAAGGTGTCGTGCCAGAATGGACCATTTAAGCATGCTTCAGGGTGAAAATGCCAAGGAGAATGAGGCATCCTGGAATAACACACGAGTGCAGCGTATATTGGTTGACTACATGTTACGGTCCTCTTATTATGATACTGCCCTTAAGTTGGCAGAAATGAAGGGTATACAGGTATGCCGAAAACGTTTTCTCCCTATTTGCTTAGAATGCAGGTTTTGATTAATTTTCTTGGTAGAGCTGTTGATGATGTTCCGAAGACCCCTTCTGTTATATAGTGATGCTTCTATTGATGTTCGGCGATAGTTTGTACCACTATAAAATTTATTACCTTGTTTGTTGATTCTTGAGCTATGGATTGCATCATTGAGGTATGAATGTGATCTTAGTATAACTGCTTAAGAATGTGCTTGAAGTGTTTTCAGATTTCAGTGGTTGGTAAATTGATGCTTTTATGCGTTTGCAGGAACTTGTGGATATTGACATCTTCTTGGAGGCCCGAAAAGTTATTGAGGCCCTGCGGAATCAGGACTGTACTGAAGCACTCACGTGGTGCTCTGAAAACAAGACGAGGCTGAAGAAATCAAAGGTTCTATATATTTCTGCCTGAGTTTCTTGTAGATGAGTCCAGTATCATTAGTAAATTAGAGCGTTTATTATTTCTATTTCTTTATTTAAAATCATCTTTTTTAATTTTAGAAAAGTTCGCTGGTTTTCATATCCTTTCCTTTTCGTGAGACGTGTGAATTTCTGAAGAATTCCATTCATCAAACACTGTTTTGTTGGTGACAGTTTATAGGATGTGTGACAAGTGCAGAGTAAGTTCGAGTTCAAGCTAAGATTACAAGAGTTTATCGAATTGGTGCGGGCTGAGCGGATGATGGATGCTATCATGTATGCTCGCAAGCATCTTGCTGCATGGGGTTCTACCAACATGAAGGAACTTCAACAGGCCATGGCCACCTTAGCTTTCAAGAGCAACACTGATTGTGCTGGCTATAAGGTGGGTCTTCTGTTCTACAGCTTACATTTTCTAAGGACAACTATTATGATTTAACAGAGTAAAATTGAATTTTCTTTACGAATGTCTTAGGATTTTCAGTCTTGTTAGAGCACAGCTCCTAACTAATGAATGTAAACTTGGTCTTAGCCTTGGCAAAGAAGGTTGGATGTGATCTGCTTCATCTCAGCATTAATGAAGCTGCTTAGTAATAGAAGGATTGTGTTTGTTTGCTTTAAGCATTCCTCTGCCACTTGCGTTTGTAGGATGAACTGGCAGAATATATGGTCTCGTGATTCATGAAATGTTACTAAAGTTTCCATCCCAATAATTAATTTGAAGTATTTTTCTTCTTTTGCAGATTCTATTTGATATGCAGCAGTGGGATAACTTGACTCAAGAGTTTAAGCAAGAGTTTTATAAGCTATATGGCATGACTCATGAACCCCTCCTCAACATTCATCTTCAGGCTGGTCTTTCTGCACTTAAGACGCCGTATTTAACCTCAACCCTATCTCAGTTGTTAGTTTTCACTAGTTATTTAGTAGTGTCGCTTGAACGTTAGGGTGACCCTCAGGGGTTCGTCTAGTTTGACTGTTCATGTTGAAGTATATTCCTTGCCCAAGATTTACCCCGATTGGTGTCCACTTTGGTACACGTAAGTGTGTGCTTCCAACTGAACACCTAAGCCTGAAGTCTCCACCTTAAACTTGTACATGGTCTCAGATTTTGTTACGAGGAAGGATGCACCAAGGAGGATCCTTTGTCTCAAGATATCATTCGTAAGCTGGCAGAACCATTGCCGTTTGCAAAGCACATTCACAGTAAGCTGGTATGCTATATTACCAAGGAGCCCATGAACGACGATAATCCGCCTTTAGTACTGCCGAACGGCTATGTATATAGTACCAAGGTTTGTTCTTTTGCTTGTGTTGGAGTTGATCTTCAAATATTTCCTGCCTTCATATGTTCATTTGTTGAATCTGGAAGTTACTGTACGAAAAAAAATTAGCAGTACATTGCAAATGTAGTGTGGCTGTTGTGAGTTCTAATGGTCGAGCTTGAACGTTTGGCTTAAGATGCAGTAGTAATCAATGTATATGTTAACAGCCTCTCGACTCTTTGTACTTCGAGTATCTAGGCTTCAACCTAATACTGTGTTCTCCTTGTAGGCTATGGAACAGATGGCAATGAGGAACCAAGGCAGAATCACATGCCCAAGAACTGGAGCTGTTTGCAATTTTCAAGATCTTTCCAAAGCTTACATATCATGATGCTCCGGATTTTCCAGAGGTTGTCTGCTCAATGGCCCTTCAAACCTCAACCATTCGATTCAGAATGTGATTAATGGTGTTCAATATTTACATGGTAGAGGCATTATAGGTTTGGGTATCTGGTTCTGGTATGCAATTGGTTCTTTGTTTATTGGCTAACTGTGAAAGCATATGGGTAAGGTAGGTTCCATCCCTATGAATTATTATCATTGTGGCCGTGTAGCATAGTAGTAGTATTCCTTCAACTGATCCATGAAGTTTTCTGTATAGTTCATGCTTAAGATTACTTAGGGCAGGAACCAAATGTAAATCTACATGACGAAAGTCTCAAGACTGTCAGCATCAAGATTTACCTTGTACTGTACAAGTGAATGTTGTATCTGTTCCTGTAAATATTCAAGCAATTGTTTCTTGCAGAAGTCGCCGCTTTGGGTGGGACGTGTTATTTGAAACTCTGCAGGCATCATGAAAGCATGCTGTTGACTTAAACAGGGTAAATTTCACGGTGACTTCTGTCAAGGATTGAATGTCACTTCCTTGGTTAGTTTTGATCTCATCATCCGAACCAGTTGCTGTATGCAGCCCTCCTGAGATCAAACAAAATCCCTCTTCCCTTTAACCTCTTCCTGTTTCTTTCCTGTACGTGCAATATCCGTCCATATCAATTGTAAACTCTTGGCTGTATCGTTCCCTGGGAATTGAGATGTTCTACACAATGTGAATATGATATCTCAGTTCCTGAGGTCCGTCACAGCCTAATGAATATTAATATTGAGATATCCTATCAGCAGGTGAAGCTGACACCGCATTGGCCCTAATTTCAGTGTCGCATCCATCCAAGTGTCCAATGTGACAGAGAAATTAGGGCCTGGATTTGAACAAATATATGAATTGTAGTTTGAGCTCTTATGATTTCTGCATGCAACATTCTTAGCCCAAAATAGTTTCTCAATGAATTTTCTAGGAATGGCCATTTTGAAGTATTTTGGTGAACTGTGGTTATAAAATTTTAGGTGTTATGTAACATTTAACTCTTAAAATTGTAAGTTACATAGAATTGAAGTCAAAGTATCGTGAGTCATTTTTAGGCAAAATTAACCATAGGATTTTGTAGAAAGACAAGTCCTTATCATTTTCTACAAAGTTTGGTTTCAATTCAAGTCATAAATTAGAAGATTATAACATAAAAATGAAGGGTACTTCAAAGAATTTAATGTTTGGGCATTGTCAAAATTGTGCTTTGATTTGTTCTTTTGGACATAACATTTTAGAAAGTTGGCATCTTATGTTCATTCTCAAGTTTCATGTGCATGGAAACAAGTCTTGTATTTTTATGACCAAAAATGAGTGAAAAAATGGTCTTGTAGTAGTAACTACCTCATTGTTAAATTTCAAAAATTTTGAGATAAATAAAAAACAACTCAAATCCAAGTGCAAGATGTGTATTCCAATTGGTTCAAATCCAACTACAAGATGTGTATTTCAATAGTTATTGTATCAAGTTAAAATAAGGAGTGGGGACAATGTTTGAGGTCTAATCTACTATTGGGCAACTTATTGAAAAAGGGCCATGAAAAGTTGAGAATCTCTTAGAATTCCAAGTGTCATCATTTCGCAACTTCATTACTCTTCCACTTCATATGAGATGTTCTTCATATGGCTTGCCACGCATAGCTTTACCAAAAGTCCCCAACTGCCTCTCTCCCATTCAAAAGATTGGGCCCAACCTTGTTAACACTAGGTAGCATAAACACATGCCTCCACTTTGTTGGCCAAAATTCCCCCGTCAATGATTCTTTTTTCTACACCCCCTTGCTTCAAAATCTTTTGTAAATTCAATGGTGAATCTTCTTCTAAGTCTAAATACACCACTTATAGCTAACTCGATTCTCTTGAGAATGAGCCCAAGTTCAAGTGACTCTTCACATTCCTAAGTGAAGAAATGTTTTTTCTAAAAATTGATTGATCCATTATGGGTTGCTCAAAATTGTAAGGGTTAAGTACTATTGAAATATCTAATGCTAATAGACTTTTCCAATTGTTATTTGTAAGTTTTTTAACTCGTAGAATTCAAAAAACATTTTTTATCAAAAAAAACAATTGAAACTTCCATTTTATTACAAAAAAAAAAGAAAAACTAAAATTATTTTTTCTAATATCTAACCATATGATCTTGCACTAGACTAGTGTAAGAATGTGTAGAAGAAACTTGTTTAAGAAACTTTGCCCCTGTAGATTGTAAGATATTTGAGTTCAAAGTGAAGAAAAGAGAAGGGGCACACCTTGTGAGACTAACTTGGGGGGGCATTTGAGTGTCCATTAAAAACTACGTGCAAACAAAACTTTAGACCCCCTATATACTTTTTTGAATTTTAAATAAAATCAAATGAAAAACATGAATAGATTTTTCTACTTTGAAAGTTTATGTTTTGAATTATTGATATTTTTATTTGCTAATAATAATTAGTTACAATTTTTTAAAGTAAAAAGATACACTGTAGAACTAAAAAAATAACTTTCACACCCCTATATTATATAAGAAAAAATTGTTTTAAAAAATGAACAAAAAATTCCTAAAAATAACTCTCTATTGAAAGCTCATTTTGAGTTGAATATTGATGCAATGGTCATCTAAATGTGTTCTCTAAAAATATTTGAGTTAAAAAAATATGCCATTTTAGTGCATTTTTAACCTCTTTTAGAAATCATTCCATATTTTATTTGAATTTGAAATTTTGGGAGTAGAATCCTATAGTCATTAGTAAACAATGCTCAAAATTTGAAGTTAAAATTATAGTTTATTAAAAACCACTTGTTTGCACGTGGTTTGCTATAGTAGAACTAAGCATATCCCGCAAGGAGATTGGATTACAAGACTTTGAATCTTCTTCACCATATAAGGACGGTGAGGCCAAAAAGTGGGTGATGGAAGACTTGGATGGAAATTAGATCAATTTTGACAAAATACCTTAGTGATATGTCTTGTCCTTCAAGGTTAATTTAATTTTTTCCAATATAATTTTTTGATTTTATCATTTTTTATCTTGAAGAATTGAATTGTGAATGTAGAAAAAAAAATTCAACAAAAGAAAAAATTTGACTTTCATTCATTAAACATTTGTTGAATAGAAGTAGGTATGAGATAGAAGGAGAAACTAAATCGTTAATAGCTCTTTGATGAAATTGAAACACACTAATTCTAATATTGAGATTGTTCTAACAAGGAGCTGAACCGTTATATTTTGGAAATTTTGGAAATTGAATCCAATATATTTTTTTTCAAGAAACTGCAATAATTGCTTGCAAAACAAGAAGCCACATAATTTTCACATAACTAATCCAAATGGAATGAATCAAAACTTTTGGTGTAGAAAAAAATATAACCTATGAGAAACAATTTTTAAAAAATTGAATTTCAAGCTTTGTCATTTTTTTGTTGCCTAGCAAACTAATTTGGGGGCTTAAGATGGCATAACTTATGTTTTGGAGCACCAATTGAATTTTTTTAAACTATATTTCCAAAAATCTAATGTGATTTTTTATATTCAATTTTTTTTCAAAATAGCATACTAAAATTGAGATAATAGGAACTTGTCCAGTGAACCTTCAAGTGTTTCCTAAGGTGACACTTTGAACATTAGGGGTTAATTTGACATGTGGCTAAGAACTTGAGTTTTCTCATAAACTTTTCTAATGAGAATTTTCAAGTTTATAAAACAATGCAAAGTTATGATTTGTAAACCAAAACTTAGGAATTGTGTAGCTTGTAGGCAACCAACACCTATTTAGGAATACATGACAAAGGTGGAAAGAAAATTCTTTTCTTTCCTTTGCCATATCATCAATACAATAATAGAAAGAAAGTATTTGTTAAAGTGTAGATTGATTCAACTAACAATGTCCTTAGCCCAATTTGGCACGATTCCTGATACACAAAAAGTTGAATCTTTTTTCTTAAGTCATTCAAACCAACACTCCACATTTTTGCTCATTATTAGAACAAACTACTTAAACCACTCTTCAGAACTAATTCTAGATGAAGTACTTCTCCTTGATTATATTTATGATGAAATCTTGTCGTACATTCTAAATAAAAACGAATCGTGATTTTGGTCCACTAACGATGTATTCAACACAAACAAGTAAGTGCACCCATCCTGAACCCGTACCAAATTGCATCCCCTCCCTACATATGCCCAAGATTTTTGTGCTAAAGTATTAGAACAATATTGATACGAAAACAATTGGAAGAGTGTCCATGATGGGTGTACAAACCTTATTAAGAGTGTCATTGGGTCCCTCAAAGCTACTAAGGTTCATCCCAACATCACTAACTCTTTTTTTCCCCCAAAAAAGAAAGCTTTATTTTGCTTAAAAGAGGATACAAATTAACTAGCTCTAAAAGCACCCATTGCTCTAAAAGCAACCACTCACACAAAGTTACATTTTGCTTTCTTCAATGTACCAACAATGTACATTTCAAGAAGCCGCCACTCCAAGGTGTACATTGTTGGTGTACTTTCAGTGGTGACCACTACGTTTCAACTTCAAAAATTCGAAACCAATTCCTCAAAGGTCCCCAAAAAATATGAAACAACTTGGTTTCAATGCCAATTCCAATTTTTCCTTCTTCCTACAAAAATTGACTGAAAATTGTTTCAAGGAATGCAGTTTCGCTTCCTCCCCTTTAGAGGCAAATCATCTCTTCCAAGGTCGCTTTAAAAGCACACTGCAGCTGTGAAGTTGGGATGGTGAAACCCTAAAAAATGGCTCCCTCTGCAGCAACTCCACAGTGAGCGAGGCGAGGTTTCCAAGGCATCAACCTGAACGAATATGCAGCTCACGCAGGAACCCAAAGGCATATTCAAACAGTTCCTTCCAAAAGGTTCTCTCCTTCGAATTCTGCACAAACAACCGCTTGGACTGTTCTACCACTTGCAGAGCTGCAGCGCACTAACTAAAGGGAAGTTACTTTATGCACCCATCAATTCAGGGCCAGGGAGAATTGACCCCCTTATTGCCCCGTGTTTGATTTAGGCCCGGAGAAAAGTTAACACTGAAATTTTTTATTTGCTGCCCATCACAAAACTTGAAAATTTTGAATTCATATTTGCAATCAGTGGCCCTAAATTAGTTGAGAGATGCAAAGAAATACAAAATCGATGCGGCACAAAATAGGTGGCAATTTTTACATTTATCCTTGAATGGGACAATAAGAGGGTCAATCCTCCCTGGGCATCAATTCAGGCCTACATTTGGTAGGGTTCACAGAAGTGGCACGTGGCTAATGGAAGATGGAAACACCTCAAATCCTCGTTGTTGTAATAATAATAGTAATAACAGTAATAATAGTAGTAATAGTAATAGTAATAATAATAATAATAATAATAATAATAATAATAATAATAATAATAATAATAATATATGGAAGCACCTTTTTCTTGAAAAAAAATAATTTTGTAGTACTAGCAATTGAAAATTATGAATATCAAACCAAAAATTAGAATTTTTTGAAAAGACATGTAATTTCTATCAATTTTCTAAGTAGAAATCCCTAGGCTACATAAATTGTCATGTAGCTAGCTTGACCCTAAAAAATAAAATTTAGAGGAATCATTAGTCAACTAATCGAAGTTGAATATGGAAATGGTTTAATGGCATTTTAGAAGACATTTTTTTAATAGAAGTCTACTTGTGAAGAATGGTATATGGATGGTTTTAGATGTTTCACCTTATGTAATTTAACATGTAAGGCTAAAAATCATCACATTTTCTAAATAAAAATGATTAAATAAAAATAAATAAAATGAACCCTAAAGTGCTAAAACTAAAGATAGGAAGGATAGTTTTGTAAATTCAAAAATAAACAATTGAACCCCATATAATACATTTGTATTATCGATTCATGTAGAGAGTTTTTTTTTTCTTTCCATTGATACATAATACAAACTTTTGTGTGTTGTGCCATTGCCATAGCCAAAAGAAAAGTAAAAATATTTTTTTAATTTTTAAAAATTATAATAAACTTTGAAATTCACACTAGAGTGTGGGAGGTTGCATTCTTGGTACCAATAAAAAGCTTTATGCACAAAGGAGTGCAAGGGGTACACTTGTCATCTATACCTTAAGTTCATGCCATTGCCACAACCATCCAAATTAAATTCAAAAGTAAAAATCATTTTCTAATTTTTAATTCATTAAAACTTTGAAATTTAATAGCTTTTATACCGTAGTGCGAGAGGTTGCATTCTTCATATGAATAAAAAGTCTTATGTGCAAAAGAGTGCAAAGGCTTTGTTTTGTAGCTTTTGGACATTTGATGTGAAAGTTATAATTTTTCTAAAACAAAAGGTAATTTAATTCAATTTTTTAACTTAGAAAATCCATAACTTTCACACCATAGGTCCAAATGTCACAAAATTAGTACGAATAGAAAGTTTTATGCATTGTAAAAGATTTGTTTGGTGGCGTTTGGACATGCAACATGAAAATTATGATTTTTTCAAAATAAATTGGATAATTTAATTCAATTTTTGAATTCATAAAAACTTTGAAATTCCATATTTTCCAAACCATAGGTCCAATTGCCATGAAACAAATTCCTTGCACCCCTCCTTACCAAGAGCTTTCAAGCAGTACCAAAAATGATGTTCAATGCCTTAATGGTTTATTAGATCTCAATGTGTTAAACAAAACAAAACAAACAACCTATCTTAAGGTATAGATTTTATTGAAACTTCTTTAGTGAATATTAATTGCATGAAGTCTACTTTTCATCATCTACCCAATGAATAATTGAGGATTTTGACACCCCCTATTACAATGTTTTGGTGATTTCCTTGTATTAAATATTTTGTTCTTTGATGTATTAGCTATACCCCAAACTGTGTTTTGGTGTTTTTGCTACAACAAAACTTGTAATTACTATGGATACTACTAATTACAATAAATTTGTTCTCCTCTAAAAAAAATTCTATTTGGGAAGGTGGTGAAGATTTTGCAATCTAATGTATATTTTTTTGGCCCTTTGATTTTGCAATCAGTAGGTGAAATTATAATTATTACAAATCTCTAATCATTTTTCATCATATCTTTAACCCATGAAGGTCTAAAACCATTTTTCTGTCAAAAAACACTTAGAACTACCAATTCTCTTGAGTTCACTCAAAAAAACAAAAAATTATATAGAAAGATGAACATACATCTAACTATAGAATCTTGTATTTTACTTGTTTGAGATAATGTGGCAAAAATTTCATGAAGTTTGATCATACAAATGGTGAGATATTAGCATTCAAAGTTTCCTTTTGTTTTTTTTTAACTCTAGCCTACAATTTCATATGAATTTGACCACCATTTGTAAAAAAAGTTGCACTATGGACTTTGAATTTTCTAAAAATTGTATTGGATAATTGAGCTAAAGTCTAAAAGAATTTTTTTTAAAAGAAAAATTTGATTTTGAAAGCAAATTTTACCTTGCCAAACAATTTTTTTGAATTTTTTTGAAAATTGCATTTAGAAATGAATCCTATAAGTTATTTTTTTCAAGAAGATGCTTAGATTGTCTAATAAACAAATTTTTCATAACTTTCACATTACTAATCCAAATGGAATGAATCAAAACTTTTGATGTAAACAAAAATATGATCTATAAGAGAAAAAAATCATTTCAAATTTTTGTAAATTTTTTTCCTGCTAGTTGAATGAAATTTGAGCTTTTGTGGTATAAACTTTGCTCCTGAACACCAATTGAAAACAAAAATTATATTCCCACAAAGCTAATAAGTTTGTCTATCTTATGAGAAAATTTCAAAAAGTTTCATTAAAAATTGAGGTTATAGGAACTTGCTCAAAATCCATTTTGTTCCCCGAGGGAACAATGGACCTTTAGGGGTTAAATTTGGTACATATTGAGGTACTAAAAGTATATCTAATGGTGGTAAGCGATTAAAATTTTTATTTTTTCTATAATTCATAAAACATAGAAGACAGTTCTTCTAATTCTGAAGTTTTTCAGTTATCATATTATAGTTACCAAGACACTTTAAAGTTCAAAATATACACTTGTTCACCTGCTGAGGATTATATAATATCTCTCCGCATTGTATGAATTAACTCTTGTTAATCTCAATAAGAATGTTCAAACTCACATGAGCCATATTTTAAACTCTTGCTAACCCCACGGGACAAAAAATTACACTCTCTCCACTTTTTCTCACCCATGACATGAATAGCCTAGAAAGATTGACACTCTTATTACCCTTGTGTTTTATCCCTAGGGAAAACACTATAATTTTTAATTTGACACCCATGATAAAATTTGGAAATTTTAAATTCATATTTAGTTTGTAATCAGAGGCTCTAAATTAGATAGGAGAGGTGATGAAATACAAAAAAAAATGATGAGCAAAATATGAGGCAATTTTTACATTTATTCTTAGGAGGTGTAATGTGGGGTTCAATCCCCCATCCCCAATGTGGATGTCCCCATAGAGAGAACATAAGGTAACTATACCTTAAACCACACGCTTTTTGAAAATCACACAAGCTAGATTCTTGCCTAAAATATACTTCCACTATTCATGAGAGTCTATGGTTAGTTATCCTAAACCTTATTTTCAGTACTTTGAAAATTTTGTAGTTTATTCATATGGTGTTAAAAAAATGCATTCTTAAAGAATCTAGAATCTCCTTTCAACTTCCAACAAGATCCCACCAAAAGTTTTCTAATATAATAATAGCAACCAAGCTTAATTGCTTATTTGTGTGATATTAGGTGTAAAGTAGGAGGTTCTAAAAGAGCACACAAGCTCTAAAATCGTCCACCTCCTCGAATGTACACTATTTATATATGTTGCTTTTTCATACCCTCAACAATATACAAACAGTGCACATTTTAGGAGGTGGGCAATTTTAGAGCCTTCTCCCATATTTCAACTTCAAAATTTCATAAGTAATTCCACAAAGCTCAAAAAACATACAAAACGACTTGCATTAGATGCAATACTCAAAAATATTTCAAGAAGCTTCACTTCCCCAAAATTTAGTTTTGGCTCTTAGGTGGGCGATTTGTGGACCTCCTACCTTAGTTAGGCCGGGGAGGATTGCCCCATATATTGCCCCCATTGAAGGGTAAATGTCAAAATTGTCCCCTATTTTGTGCCACTTAAATTTTGTATTTCATCACGTCTCTTAGCTCATTTTGGGCCTTCGATTGCAATTATGAATGTGAATTTTTAAAAAAAAAATCCTTGCGTTTTCCTTCAAGATAAATCCAGCTTGCTGGGTCCATTTCATAGACAAGGGTTAACGTCCCCCATCCTCCTTGGCCCCTTAGGGTCTCCTCACATGCTCGCCCAGTGGACAAGTTTACAACTAATTCAAGCAAGAAGACAAAAGTGGCTCCACCGATTGTCTTGCTGGGGTGGACAAGCTGAAAAAGGGGGAGTTGAAGACTCACCGATACTAGTAAACAACTTCATTGGTGGAGACTACAGTAGTGAATCTAGTACGTGTGAATTTTTTTCTTTTGGTCTTGTTTCCCTTCCCCCACCCACTGGGTCCACATGCAAGTGCAATACCTGCTGTGCCATTCCCCCGATGACCGATACATGCAAGCAGGCCCTCATATTTCGTTCCGTGAGCCCATTCTTTTTGAGGAACTTGAGGTGGGCTTCACTTCAGCTCATTCGCCCCCAGTGACATGAATGAATATAACCGCACACTGTTTGCTTGGCTTGGCTTTGTTTGCTTTGTATGTATTATAAAAGAAGTGTTGTTGTTTTTGTTTTTGGATAAGGCTGCTGGCTGCCCTTCCCCCTGCCATTGGCTTTGTGACCACTTCAAGCGTAGCCTCGCCTAGTAAAGATTCCCAGCCCAGGAAAACACTCCACCAAGGCCACCGAAGGCTCCACCTGTGGGGTGGAGTGGAGTGGAGTTTCATGGGGGGGTGGGCCTGCTTGGGCCTTGGGCCTTCTCCCTCTCTCTCTCCAGTGGTGAGTGGCCCCATGGATTCCCCTGCCGCAAGGCTGTCTGGGCCGCTGGGGTCCAAGGGGCGACTGACGAGGTCGGTTGGACCCAACCCCAACCCCCCTGCCCTGAATTCTTGGTCCCAAGCCCGTTGGCTGCTTCGCTCCCACCTCATGATGGCCCTGTTGACTACTCCACACGAAGGAACAGTGCAGCCCAGTGGCCGGATGGCGGGATTGGTCCAATGTGGAGTGGACAGGGGGAGGAGGGGAGAGGGGACAGGCCCGGACCACCTGGATGGAATGCGGATGGATGGAATGAGGATGGATGTAGAAATGAAGAATGTGCCCATTGGGTCAGCGGTTCAACAAGCGGATTCCTCATTTGGGGGCAAACCAGAACCTGACTTAGGGTTTAGGGCCTCCTTGCATGTATCGGTCATCGGGGGAATGGCACAAGGAAAAATAGGCATTGCATTTTCATGTGGACTGGGTGGGTGGGGGAGGGAGGGAGGGAAACAATGTAAAATTTAAATTTAAAATTCACGCGTATTAGATTCACTACACAAAATAGTGAAATTAGGTTGACCCACACTAATTTCGCGACGTTCTACACTATATAAAAATATGTACCGATACTGTAGAAGGATGCAATAATGTAGGAACCATGTGTGTTGCATGGGTTGGTGCACTGGTTCATGACTTGGGGTTAGAGAATTGCTTGTGCCTCCATTTGAACAAGTGGTGAGTCATCGGTGAGTGAGGCAACCTAATTGTTTAAGGTAACCCAATTTCACTATTTTGTGTAGTCTCCACCAATGAGGTTGTTCACCGGTATCGGTGCGTCTTTGATTCCTCCTTTCCCACTTGTCTGTCTCACCAAGACAATCGGTGGAGCCGCTTTTGTCTTCTTCCTTGAATTAGTTGTAAACTTGTCCACCAAGCGAGCATGTGAGGAGGTCCACAGGGGGGGGGGTGAGTCGGGCTGTGAGTCGGGCTGGCAAAAGAAAAACACTAGAAGACAAGAAGTGAACACTGATTGTCTTGTTGGCCTTGGTGAGTGAAGAAGTAGGATTTCAAGTTTCACCGAAATTGGTGGACAACCCCATTGGTTGAGATTGGACAATCTTCAAGGAATCAATATGTGGGGGATTCTCACTCGGTCTTACTCCCACCCACCATGTCCACATGGCAAGGAAAATCCAAACTTCATTCCTATAGCTCCCTTGCAAACTTGACCCACTCGGTTCACATGGTAGGAGGCCCTTGGTAGTACAAGTAGAGTCTCTCTTAGTACATCCTTTCTTAGAGCATAACTTGGCCAAGACATGGTTATGTGAGGCAACCAGTGGGATGTTGGAGAAGATGAGAAGGCAATAAAATAATGCCTTAAGAAGTCTTGATCGATTGTAGTGTAAATACCAACCAGAGAAGTCTTCCGGACAACTTCAAAAATTGAAGTTTACTGGTCAACAATTCCCAAACATATTTTGTATGTTTGCGAGGCTACAATGAACATTGAGAAGCTATAACTTTTGCATCCAGTCCTCGAATTCAATAAAACTTGTTAGAAAAAATGTATCTACTTGTCTAATTTGTGTAGTAATATTTTCACATCAATCTATTATGTATTGAATTTGAAGGAATCATTTGAGTATGGAAGGTTCAATTTTAGTTCACCAATGCAATTGCAGTTCATCAAACAAATTTTGATGATAAAATGAAGGGAATGCTTCATTGATGTTTGTATGAATGGAAGGTAGAAACATCATTTTTATATTGAAATCCATTGTTCTTCATGAATCCTCAAAGGATATGGGATTATTTGAAGATGAGAGCTTGATCGTTTATTGCCAAAATGAAGGAAATGTGTTTGGAGTACGATTTCAAAGCTCATTTAGGCATAAATTTTTTCAAAAAATTTGAACTAAAAAAAGTTGGAAAATCAAATTAAATTTCATTATCAAAAAAACAATTGAGATTTCAATACTTCAATAAAAAGTTATCGACAAATTTTAGAGAGGATGTTTGAAAATATTCAAAAAAAATGTCTCTTCCAACTCTCTAAAATTTGTCCATAACTTTTTATTGGAGTATTGAAATCTCAAACGGATTTTTGGTAATGAAATTTAACTTGATTTACCAAATTTTTTTAGCTTGAAGTTTTTTTGAAAAAGGTTATTCTACTATGCCTAAATCAAGTTTGAAATTCTACTTCAAAAACAATTTCTGCTTTTGACTTAATTATGAGCAATTGAGCTCCTATTCATTCAAATTTACACATCACACATGGGTTGTTTTAACTCCTACCACCCCATATGTATATAAATAATTTGTCTTCTCCTTTGATAATAGAAATGCAATTGGATTTTGCATGCATTTGAACTCCTAACTCAAGTCAATATGATAAATTAGAAGTTTTACTTTTAAATATATTTATAGTAATAACATATTGTAGGTTTTGTAGAATAGCAACCCTAGAGTATGGCAAAGAGGGGGAGTCTATCCAATCAGATTTGTCACAAGATATAATATTTTAATGAAGTTGGAGTTCTCCGGAGGCCAAGTTTCTTGTCTAGGAGGTTGAGGTTAGGCGAGAAACTTGACCTCCAAAGAACTCCCCTCACAAAAGTGTTGTCACATAGGTAGCCATGCTTGAAATTCTCCACCAAACAAGTTTTGCTCGTAGTCTGAATCCAATCCGGTGAAGAACGAAATATGCTTCAATCATATTGCTCCATTTCCCTATAATTCTTAACTAGTGCACTTCTCCTCCATAGTCTAAAGTGGCCCCTAAGGTAGGAGGTTGTAAAACCGCCCATCTCCTCAAATCTACACTATTTGTAAATGTTGCTTTTTCAAAGCCTTTAACAATGTACAAACTATGTACATTCCAAGAGGTGGGCAATTTTAGAGCCCTATGCCCATTTCAACTTCAAAATTTCATAACCACAAAGCTCCCCCCCCCCCAAAAAAAAAAACCCAGCTTGGATTAGATGCCAATTCCACTTGTCTTTCAAGGAAAATTCATTGAAAATTATTTCAAGAAGCTTCACCTCCCCAAACTTCAATTTCAACTCCTAGGTGAGCAATTCATGGACCTACTACCTTAAGTTGTTCCAATTTGAAGCACATTTTCTCAAAAGTAGTGTTGAAAGTTGACATTTGTTTAGTAGCCATTATTACACCTCTCCAAATACATAAACCTCTCTTAGTATACAATCTTGACACTATATACTAAAAGAGGTTCTACCTATAGATGTGAGCTAGGGTAATGTAAGAGCATCACTACCGGGTATGGTGGCCTAACTTGAAAATCAAATGACCCCTATCCAATGGCTCAACGAAGTAATGAACCACCAATCAACTAAGGCCGGCGTTTTGGAGGCCAGTGGCATGCTTGTAAAACAAGCCTTGTTTTTAGGCTCGGTTGCCTACTTGCCATGCAAATCCAATGACCTCTTAACATATTTGTCCACTTCTTAAATCCAGTCAACATGCTCTAAGAAGACCATAAACCTTCCAAACAAGAGATTCATGGGCACGGGTCCTATCCATGAATATTTTCTTTTCTTGGTGGAAGCAAGCATGACACACACCTTAACCCCAAAGTGACATTTGATATCGGGGTTCAAATACATCATTGCTTTTGAAGCTCTATAGGTCTAGATATCTTCAAGTTATACAAATCTCAACCGTACAATATTGTAGTGTAGATGTTTTAGATGATATGTACAAAATTTGAAGTCATTTGGCCATATAGATTGCAAGACCATAATGTTTTAGTGTCAAAAATAGATGCTGAAATTTTCCCAAAAACACATTTGGAGGTGAAATTTGTTTTCTAAACCTACTCAAATAAAAAAACTTTACACTACAAAATGATTCAAAACTAGTATGCAAACACATTGGTGAATTTTTTTTTCATTCAATCAACTCATTGTGTCTAAAAAACAACTTTAAAATGTCAAAAAATAGCAAGAAAAATTGCAAAAAACACATCTAAGGTTGAACCTACTACTACTAGAATGCTTCTCACTCACTCATTACTTCTTGGATTGACATGAGATTTTTGCCTCACAAACTTGACTAGTATGCGCAACTTTTCAATCTTTTTTTTTTTATTGAAAATGGACTTTGTATGAAGAAGAAATAGGCCGCCAAAGTTCACTCTACTCCCAAAATGCCAGGATGTTGAACTTTGAATTGCTCCCAAACATTCACAACAACTTGGATTGACATGAAAATTTTACCACAATAACTAGACTTCAAGGGGAGCAAAATCCAACAAATTTTATTGAAAATGGATGTTTTACAAAAGAGATCCAAGCCCCCAAAGTTGCAGCCCTAAATGCAATTTGGTGAACTCAAATTGAAGCTGTGAACTTCAATTGGCCACCCAAAACTCAGTACATCTTGGATTGATCTGAAATATTTGCCACACAAACTAGAGGGGAGAACACAACTTTCCCAACAAGTTTTATTGAATTTGGACCTTGGATGCAAAAGTTACAACACTTTGAATTGAACTTCAAATTGTGTGAGGACACTTTCTGTCCTCTTTGTCAATTTGGGGTTAAAATATAACCGGAGAAGAAAAATCATCCCGTTTTGATCATTCATCCCTCACTCATCCACAATATTACCTTAAAACAATAAACTTCATCCCAATGTTGGCAAATCTCATATTTCTTAGAGATGATTTTGACAATTTCATCCACTTTTTCTCTCTTTTCTTTTCTTGAATAACGGGACTCATGGTATCAAGCCCACAACTTTTTGTTGGGTCTTTTCAAGCCTTAAAAAAAGGCAATTTTAAATTTTTCACAAATGTATTCTTTTGGATATTTTTTTAAAAAAAATTCACAAATTCTCAATGTGCTGAAAATACATGTACCCAAAGTCGACCCTTGCTAGCTCTCATGAACTGCAGAGTCGTGAGTGGAACGAGTACTCACTGGTATAAGTTAGAGGGAAAATGAAGGAACATGAAATCCCCATGTGTGCTTTTTAGGCAATGATCTATGATTGAAAAATAAATAGAGTTGCGGCAAGTATTGATTTTTCAGTATACAGTACAGTAACATTTATTTTTCTTCTTCTTTTTAACTGAATGTATGGGTTCCTCAATGATGGATGGACTGAAGAGGCCAGTCAGTTAGCTAACTTATTATTTAGTGACCACATGATGTGGTCACCGGTGCTGCAGCAGCAGCAGCGCCCCACCTGCTGGTGCCAATAACTTACACTTTGCTTCCAATGACAACATGGGGTTGCTTCAATTCTCGACCTTTGATTAGAAACTGGGATTCTAATCAAAGGACGAGAATTGAAGCAATCTATGATAACGCAAATGAGAGCCATCTCATTACAGGCAAAATTGTACTAGTAGTGTACATTCCAGTTTCTGAAATGTGCATCACTAAATTTTTTTGGCCTGTGATGGGTTGGCTGGCATGTGGACTGCCATAGGCTGGTTTACCTTAGCAATTTCAGCACACCAAAGGCATGCTCAACTGCTCATTGTACCCTCACTCACCTTAGGCTGGCAACATTAGCCTTTAATTGCCAACAAGGACATTTTTTTGGGTCCAATGGATGAATGAGAACATCCTTCTAGTAGGACGGATAGAAGTGCAATTATTCATTTTTGAAATTTTGTTGTGAAAAGGGGAGGTCTTTTGACTTCAAGTGAGTGATTTTGGAATTTTTAATGCGAATGACTCACATGGTAATAAAAAGGAATGATTTCCACGGTTACCAATTTGTCCTTCGAGGGTTAAAGCCTAGTCACAATGACAAATGAAATACAAAATAGGCTTTCATTCTGCTATGAATTGTTATCATACATTGAGATATTATTGTCTTTGGGGGAGACATTAGGGGTAGTCAAACCTTCTGTAAAAACGAAATTTCTATAAAGAATGAGAAGTTGAGGAGGGGAAAGAGTGGCCAATTAGGAGCTAAAAATCATGAAGAAGGTGTGACACCCCTCTTCTATTGTTTAGAAAAAGAGAGTGCAGAATGCACAACAAGATTTACGAGTGTAAATTCCAAAGAGGTAGAAGCCAAGATGCAGATCTTGGGATTGCACAAACATGTTGTTCAAAGTTGCGGGACGTTAACAAGCGCAAAGGGCGTGCATAAGATGCAACTAGTGTAGAAATGTAGGATGAAGGCGAAGAATGCGTAAGTAATGCAGAACACAAGATAAAGGCATAAAACTTCAACTTCAACATAGAACACCTCTAACAAAAAAACTAGAAATGTTGCAAGTAAGGTAAAATTGAGCTTTGAAGTAAAGAAGAATTCTTCAGTGAAATCTTCTTTGCGCCCATTTTTTATTTCCAAAGGAAGAGAATGGTCATTTTCAATCTTCACAAAATGAAAACTCCACAAGCCATGAAGAACTAGCAAGAAGGAGCCATGTCCTCATGAAGAAGGTGTGACTACCCCTATTCTAAGGACATCACCATTCAACTTGAAAAAAAAAATCTTGAAAAATGAATGATAAAGAAGTCAAGTGAATGATGTGTCGAGTAATCAACCAGTAGTCAACTAAGTATTTGTTTTGCAAGCCATCTAACAAGTATGAAAAACCAATGCTTTTTTTCAGGCTTGGTATGCCTATTCACCTTACAAACCATACGACCTTTTAATAAGTCATCTAATTTGCAAGACAAGTGGATACCTCTAAAATTGACATTATTTGCTATTGTGCTTGGTTACTATTAATGAACTAGTCAATTTTTGTACATATTTTCTTCTTGGTAAGTGGAAGGAGATTCCAATCACAAAAGAATGTAGTGTTTTGGATACCATATGCAAAAGGGACAAAGGGTCAACATTTTTTTGGTATGGGTTCTAAAATTGTTACTTCCACATAGGTACATATTGATTTTGGAGATGTATACAACATGATGGTGGTGGTTTTGGGTTAATGATGCAATTTTGTGTGTACCCACCTTAGCACCTGAGAAAGTTATATAATGATAAGTATCCATTTTGTTTTTATATAAGATAATTATTACAATAGATGGAATTATGATGTTTCTTTATAGCTGCATGCATAGATGGAAAAAAATGCAATACTTTTGAATTTTGCAAATAATATGATTTTTAAAATTTAAAATCTTGAAGCACTTGAAGAGAAGTACATTTTTCAAATGACATAATTTAACCTTGAAAGGATTAGGGAGCCCAGTTGTGTGTTTTTATTTTTGCAGATTTGGGCAAGTGTATTACACATTGAAATTGTTGTTGACTTTTTTTCATTCTTAAAGAACCAAGATACCTTTCAACACACACAAGAAATCTCGGGTAATTATGCACAAAGTCAATTTAGATGAAATCTTGGTACCAAGTGTAAACATGTAGTCTACTAGCGGAAATATAATTTTTTTCAATCAAGTGCCCAAATCAAAAGTTTAATTGCATTGAACTTTTAGAATAGTATTGGCAACTTTAGGTAGCAAGTGCAAAACTCCTTTTCTACTTTCAAAATTTGGCAAGTACATAACTTACATAATGCAAGATACAAATTTCAAAAAAATAACCTTGTGTAGTGTAAAAATCTCATTATAGGAGAAATAAGATGGCAAATATTTTTGAGTTTAAATTTTTTGATATTTATTCTATGCAATGATGACATTATCCTTTTAAGGACTAGATAGCAACCCAAAGTTTCAAAATTGTGAAGATATGTTCTAAAATACAACTAAGAAGAATGACTTAATGAAGATTTTTTAACAAAAGTTGTAAAATATGGTTCAAAAATCATATCCGTACAATTAATTAATACTTTTCAATATGATTTGAAACAAAATATGAAAGTCCTTCCAAAATTGATCGTAGATTGAATATTTGTAATTTCACAAGAACAAGTTTTTCTTTTTAAGTTCTAAATATGGTGATCTTTAAAGATTTTTTTGATTTCATTCATTTCTCACGTCATTTCTTCAAGTCATTTCATTAAGGGTCATTTTTTGAACTAAAAAGATAATTTTTGTGGTGGAACTTATTTGCATCCCTTAAACTATAGAATATTTTGAGAGCTTTTGAAAGATATCTATAATTTTATATTGTGTAAAGTTAGAAAACTAGTACAAGAATGAACACATCTTTAGATGAAAATTTAGTTGTAATTTATTACAAAAAAATTCATCAATAATTCTGGACCTGAAAGTGACCAAGTTCAATGTATTTTGAGCTCAAAGGCATCTGATTGCAAGTTAAGTTTAGGTGTTAGCAAGGGAATTTTCTTCACTTTAAACTTATGAATGTTTCTACAAATTGCAAATAAACTACTTGCAACGAAATAAGGGGGACTTCCATGAATAACAAACTATGCAAAAAGGACAAAATAAATTTCCTGAAATTCTATAAGGAAGTGTGCAACATTTGTAAGAGATGAATTGGAATTGCTCACCAAAAAAAATTTAGAAAGATTCTTGAGAAGTAAGGGAGGCAACTTTTAGACTTCCTAGAAAACTAATTTCAACATTAGTTTTGATTTTTTGGTTGCTTTTTAATTTGTTTACAACAAGAGAGAACTACTCTTAAAACATAGTTTTTCCTTATTGATGTAGAATAATAAACTTCATGAAATTTGGAGAAATCAACTTCGATTCCAAAAAACTTGAAAATTGTTTGTGACTTTGACATATCAAATTCCACTCAAAGCTGCCATTTCTATTACAAAGTGCAAAACACTTTAGATTTTTTTTTCATATCTAGTTGTAAGATCTTGCACTAAACTAGTATATATAGGAATGTATGTAAGAAATTTTAGAACCTTTGACCTTGTGGATTGCAAGATATTTGTGTTTGAAGTGAACCCCTTGGGATTTTTTGGCACCTTGCATAACTAAATTTTAAGGCTTTGAATGTTTTTAGCTTAAAATATTGTTGAAGAATTGAGTTGAAAGGCTAAGAAAAAAAATTGAAAAAACACATACACTTGATTTTTATTTTTTAGAAAGTTGGTAAATAGAAGTCAAAGCTTAAGTTTGAATAAAAAAACTAAATTATTAATAGTTTTATAATGGAACTAAAATACAATAATCCCAACAATGAGATTGTTCTATCAAGATAGCTAAATCTTGTCAACTAATTGGGGGGGGGGGGGGGGGGATAAAAATTGCATTAAAAAATGAATTGTGTAAGTCATTTTTTTTAAGAAAATGCTTAGATTGCTTGAAAAACAAGATTGTCCACAACTTTCTCATCCCTAGTCCAAATAGAATCAATCAAATATTTCCATATAGACAATAGTATTTTATGTGAGAAATTAAATTTTAAAAATTTTATTTTGACTTTTGAAAAATTTCGGATATTGTCCAACAAAACCCATTTTGGGCTTAGGGTGGCAAATATTTGCTTTTGGACAACATTTGAAATACAAATCATATTCTCAAAAAATTGAGGTGCTTTTACTTTTTTTTTTTAAAATTCAAAAAATCACAATGAAAATTGAAACTATAGAAGCCTACCAAAACTCTACTCTACTCCCTTGAGTGGAGTGAATGGAATTTTAGGGATTAAACTCAAAATCTTCTTCAATAGAATATTTAAACAATTTTTAAAATATATAGGAATGTAAGTTAAAACTAAGGAGGTTCATAAAATGACCATTTATCAAGTAATTCACATATTAGGGATTTTGTGGAAAGTGTTCTAAAAGATATTAGTACATTTTCCTCAAAAAATAAATGGAATTCGCATAGAATCTAGTCCAAAACATTTCATATTTATGAAACCTTTTGGAAATTAATAATGAATTTTGAATTTTGAATTAATTGGGCACAAAAAGTGTCTACCTTCTCACATGTTCACCATTGGTGCATTGACAAATAAAATTGGTACATAGAGCACAATGATATGTATCTCCATATTAGATAACACTTTTACAATATGGTCACTTTATATACCTCCTACCTTACCTTATCTGTGCTACTATTTATGATTTAATCCCTTAAGATGGTGTGAAAAATCTAATACATTTTTACACAAGGTTAGCAAAAATAAAATTTTGAGATAAAATATTAAGTTGCTATGAATTTTTAGGTCTTCTAAAACCATCAAAAAGAGCATATACAACAATCATTCCATTCATATGAAACAACCACAACATTAATTCTTTCCATTATTTCTTAGTGGCTTTATACTTAAAAGTTACAAGATCCTATTATAGTCACCTGACCATGCTTTAATTGTTATTTTTTTAAGCCAATACTATCACATTTACACCTATGAAAATATCCATTATCTTTTAAATTAAGGTTACAATTTTGAAATGTGGTATTGGTTGCAATGAATAAAATTTAACTTAATAGCATAACATTTAGACTTTTTGCATGGCCATAAGTGGGCCTTCAATAAAATAACAAAAATAGAGTGATATACCTTAGTAAATATATTTCCAACATACTTTTATTCATGCTAGTCTTGGAACCAATTATTTTTTGCTTTTACAAATTAACATAAATTCGCCAAATTTGAAAGCGATAGATCAATAATGTACAAATTATAACACCTTTTAAATAAGGGAGAATTGACATGAGCTCTTTAAATGGATAAGGATAGGAATTTTCAAACATCATGTTTTGTGTTTGTTCAATCCTTTATCTATTTATTGATTATAGAAAACATCTTGTGAAAGATTATGAATTTGAACCATAAATATTTGTTTATTTAATGTTATCCTCATATTTTATAAATTTTTAATTTTGAACTCATATTATATATTTGGGGGGGATTGACAATTGATTTTTAAAATGTGAATATTTGTGCCAACTATTCAATTCATGCCAGTGATGCATTAAAAATGAGACTTAAAGGGTGATTTACTCCAAGACAAAGAACAAATGTCCATTTAAATTCTTAATGTGATGGTGGTTAATATGATGTAGTTTAAGTTAGGTTACACTTAGGACTATGAACGTGTTATCCATGAATGGAAATTTTAACTTAGAATCTTCTTGAAATATATATTTTTTTACAAGAAGTTGCACTTTTATACAACTATTTCAATTCTTCACCATCTACATTTGGTCTTTGAATAGTTGCCTTCCAAGAACAACTCCAAAGGTTTCAAGAGCATCCAATGGAAGTGCAAAAGTTTTTCAAGGCAAGCAATTGAAGTTGAAACATTTTATGCTTTCAAAGAAGTGTTTGTTTAGTTTATCCAAGTGGCACATATAGATATCCAATGCTTTCAACTTTTGAAATTCACAAAATATTACTCCATGGCTATACTTATTAATTTGTTTTGGATTTTCCTCACTAAAATTACTAGTAATCTAATTTAGAAAATTAAAATTTGAACTTGACCATAGGAGATTGTAGAAACTCAAATGTCACAATTTGGATACAATTGCCTTACAGCATGCTTTACAATGCATTTGCTAATCAACCTTGTGATTTTGAAAGTAAAGGGTCATTGATAGGATTATGCATGAAGGAACCTTGCACTAATGTTTTAATGTGTTTGAAATGTCAACTATGGGATGGATGACAAAGGCAAGAAAAGGTAGGAGCATAAAAAGACAAGTATAACTTGTGAAAAGAAATGTGACTATCTAACTTGAAAGGATAAATTTGATCTAAAAAAATAAATCTTAACTTGAAAAACAACAATTATGTATAGAATACTATTCATTTTCAAAAACCACCATGCATTCCTTGGACTATTGGCCAAATACATCCAAATGGTGAGGTTGTGAGAACGACATGGTTATTTATACGTGATAAGGTCTTCAAAAGACCTCTAATTCCGTTAGATCCACTACTTCAATGATCAAGGAGAGGCTTTTAGTATCTAGAGAATGCTTCTACCACTACATCTTAGTCTCTGAAGTTTCCCCACCCTTCCCATGGTCACATTCAACAAAATAGGGTGCTACTTGGAAGTGTCCATGTTGGACCTTTTCAAAACCTATTTTTCTCCTAACTTTCAAGAAGAGTTGGAAGAAAGTCAAAAGAGATTCCCAAAATTCTCACACAAAAAATCCAACCCGCTCCCCAAAGCACCATGAAACCTAGTTGTAGATTCCATAAGATGAATCCAATTAAAACTAGAGAATCTAGTGTTGTTTTACGGTACACCTAGAAGTTGTCCTTTGAAATCTCATAACTTATCCATACAGTGTCTAAATCATGCATCCCATAGTACATTGGAATCCTCTCTTACTTGCCAATAAGCTCTAGTAAAAATGTTGGATTTTTTCTAATATGAATTTTTTCCAATATGGGTTTTTTCCAACATGGATTTTTTTCCAACATGGGTTTTTTCAACATAGGTTTTTTTCAACATGGGTTTTTTCAACATGGGTTTTTTTCAACATGGTTTTTTTCAACATGGGTTTTTTCCAACATGGGTTTTTTCCGACATGGGTTTTTTCCAACATGGGTTTATTCCCATATGGGTTTTTCCTAATAGTAAACATGCTCAGTTGCAATTAGCTATGATTCCAGGTGCACATTTGGCATCCCTCCATGATGAGTTGAGTACCACTAACTGAGTACCGAGTACTGAGTACCGACCCCTTGCCAGAGCCACATTATCTTCCAGGTCACTGGGACCAACTCCCAAGGCGGGGGTGGGTCCCGCCTCTGGGTCAGGGGCTCCAGGCAGCCAGGCAGTCACCATTCAAGCCGGCTGGTGAGAGAAAATTATTTTCCAAGTTTTTTGGAACTAGGAACTTGTTATTAATTAACTTCGGCTATTGATGCTCTTATCACACCTTGCCCAGATGCGGATAGCACATGCCTTCAATACGGGTTGTCACTTGTCAATGCCACACATTCTCCGAGAATGAAACTTCTGTGAAGAATACGAAGGTATGGAGTGAAAACAGAGGACCCAATGGGGACCTTAGAGCATCCCCACGCGTCTGGCAAAATGCAGAGTGGATTTGGCTGGCATTTGGCCAGGCCATCCACTTTTGCAAGCCGGGTGGGGACTGCACAGTCCGGGGAGATTTTTAGCTTAACCGGCTAAAATCCTACATTTTCTGAGACCAAATGGTTGCTTGAAGCATTCTCTCGGCTAGACCTTTATAAAATAGAGAATATTCTCTGATTTTCCTCTTAAATGATCGGTTTTTTTCCGAAGATTTTGAAATCCATTCGGAAATTCTCAAAATCAACCGGCTAGCTCGTAACTAAATGCCGGTACTCCTCGTACATTGGTGGGGAGCAAGGCCCACCCATTGGGACCACATCCTGTTAACAGGCTCAGAAAAATCAGGCGTATGGTAAGAATCAAACAGAGCATGGTAACTTATTGGACATGGCTTCAATGCCAACTCAGCTGCGGCATAGCAGGGGGTAATAAAACAAGCGCGGAAGAAGAGGCGAAAAGGCACTTCCAGTTTGTCTCTTCCTGTTTTGCAGGCCAAAACGCGACTTGCAAAACCACCCCAAAATGAAAGCCAAGGCCCACTTGCAAGCCCTCTCTTTTAACAAGTCATCCGTTTTGTAAGACGGGTGGGGCAGTTTTGCAAGCCGCGGTGGACAAGCCATCCGTTTTGCAAGACGGGTGGGGATGCTCTTAGAGTTCTCCATGAAGAAGGTGTGACACAGACACCCCTTTATGAAAATGGAGAGGAAAATGGACAAGGTAAACCAACCTCCTTGCTCATCTCCCCCCAAGTCATTCCAAGGGTGCATGTAAAAAATAAAGATAAAAAATTCTATTTTGAGCTTGATTAATTTATCTTGTGCATTTCTCCTAGCTAATTTGAGGCCTATGATTGCAAATATGAATTCAAAATTTTCAAATTTTATCTTACATGACAAATATCAAATTTAAGCTTTTTTCTTTCATGAACAAGTAAGGGGGTTTAACTTCTATACTTGTTAATTCTATAAATGTTCAAATGGACTTTTATATGTTGCAAAATTTCATAGATCTTCAAAGGGGAATATTAGATGTTAAATGTTACTACTCCCTTTATTTTGAAATAAATATGTGGTTTCTTCTGAAATTGTGGGAGTATTTTGATCATTTTATCTCCACCTTTGATAGAAATAAGTACAATTGAGTTTTTGATTTTTTGTCGTAAAACTCCTATGATGGGTGTTTAAGCACAATCCATTGTGCCTTCTGAGCAATGGATAAATATTTGATGATTAGTGGCTCTAAATGATTCAAATTACAAACAAAAAGATTTAGCTTTTCAAAGTTTAGCATTTTCAACCGTTTTGGCCTAGTCAAGCCCAAACTTTGATGTGCAACTGTCTAAAATCACATGTTAGTTATCTTTAAACTACCACAATGGTAAGTATCATTTAATTTGGAGATTCCTAGTGAAAGTTATAGCTAGATGAAGTTTTGACTTGAAATTGCTCTTTTAAACTTCATCTATTGATTTCTATTGACTTTTAGATCCAAATTGATTTTTTATTTTAGAAATGAGTTTAGATTTAATTCTAGTGTCTAAATTCTAGATGAGGTTTTCACTTGAAATTGCTCTTTGAAACTTCATTTGTTGATTCCTATTGACTTTTAGACCCAAATGACTTTTGATTTTAGGAATGAGTTTAGATCCAATTCTAGTGTCTAAATTCTAAGTTTTACCTGAATTGGACAAATAATCATTACTTTCATCTAATTTTAGGACTAAAATTCATCTTTTATTTAACTCTATTTCCTAAGTGTAAACTAGATTTGGAAATCCTTGTGTACCTTCTAAATGATGCTATAGAAGGCAACCCATTCTTGATCACCCTTCCTAGTGTGTTTTTTTCATTTTTGAGAAGGAGCCAATTGGTTCTTTAATACTCATGTAATACTTGGGTGATACTTGGTGATACCTAGATAAATTTTGGCTATTGGTCTTTAAATGCAATAGTGTTATGACTGTTCTCCCCCCCAAAAAAAATTAAAATTTCCATTACAAAAAATAGCCAAGATCATTTGGTTGTAGCCAAGTGGTGAAAAATCGTGCATAAAAAAAACATTGACCCTTCCATTCTGACAATGAAGTCTACTTTCTTTTCATGTAGGAAGAGATGAACAATGATAAATTGTGGTACAATTTCCAACATAAGGTAGGTACACCCAAAACCTCCACTTTTTGCTATTGAGCATATTTTCTATTATTAGATTGGTCAAATTCTCATACGCTTTTGTTGGCAAGTGAAAGGAGGTTTCAATGCACTAGAGAACGTGGCATTTGGATACTATATGCAAAAGTTATTAAGGAACAAAATTTGGTTCTGAAAGCATTTCTTCCACATAGGTACAGAACTGATTTTGAAGATGTACATATAGTATAGATGGCGGTTTAAGGTCAGTGGCACATTTGGGTGTACCTACCTTAGTTTTGGTGTATTATGAAAATTTGTAAAATTATGAAAACTATTTGAACTCTATTTTTGCACATGAAAAAAAATTCCCACTAAAGAAATCTACCCTAAAATACATATATATTCTTAAGTGGTAAAAAATAGATTGCCACCTTTAAGTTCCAGTTGTTTCTCAGTTGTCTTCAAAAGTTTCTAATTAACTATCCACTTAATACTCAAGGCTTTGTACTTCTTATTCTAAATTTTTTTAAATATTTTTACTTTTCATGGCATAAAATTATCCATTCATTTTGATAAGAAAATTAAAATTTGGATATTCCTATTGAAAGCTATGAATAGATGAAGTTTGATTGATAATCAATGCTTTAAGACTTCACCCACTAATTTCTATCAAAAAGCAACTATAAATTAATTTTTCTTTTGAGTTTTGACCTCTCACTTTAATCCATATTCTAATTTTTCTTTTTGAACTTTTTTACCGTTTTCATCCATTTTTATTACCAAACTTCATCCATTCATATTTTCTTTGTTTTTTGAATTTAATATATTTTTAAAAAGCTCTAGAGATTATCTATACTAATTTGAATCTAAATTATAATTTCAAATGATTCTAAAGGTTTGAGTTGAGCTTGTAAATCCTACCTTCTAATTGGAATTAAAACAAAAGAAAATAAGGAAGTGACTCATTTAACCACTAAAGGATCAAATGGCATTTTTGGCAACATAGAAAATTTGGGGAACTTATTAAGGATGGAATTTTTATTTCTCTTTGAAATTTTTATACAACATGTAGTCAAGGAATAGCTTTAAGATGCAACAATTTTCATAATTTTTGACTACAAGGTTAAAATGTTGTTGCTTAAAATATAATTTATTTTTCAAACTAGACAACTTGGGGAGCTAAGAAAAAATCACTTTTTTAAAAAACAAAAATTTGAAATTGATTTTCTAGATTTATGTATACATGGAAAGCTTTGAATTATTCCATTTTGATTAATGAGATGAAAGTTATGAGGAGTTCTAGTTTGTAGGTAGTTATAGATTTTCTACTCTAAAATAAACTTTGAAGTCCTTTATCTATGTCAATTTTCAATACTTCTATAAAAAATAAAATCATAGTATACAATTTTTTTTATTACAACATTATAGCCATTGGTATTGGTGTTTTTCAATTCTATAACAAAATTCTTAACAATGTAGTATTTTGAATCAATTTATATTTATTTCTACTTACTATTTTTTCATGAATATGAAAAAAACTAAAAAAATTAAAATTTATTTCCAACTTATTTCTTCAACATATTATGGAGAGTTTCAAGTTTTAGGATCTACATATTCTAGGTAAAATATTTGAAAGATGAAATCTAATCATTTGGAAAGAATTGAAAATACTTCTTTTTGAAACCCAAGCATCATGATCTTGCAATTGGTAAGGTTTTTTATTCTGGAATTTTAGAAAGGTGTACTTTAACAAGTTGATTTAAGTATCCTATAATTCAACATCTAAAATTTAGCTAGGGGGCTTGGACTACGGATGTCTAAAATTTAGTTGGGATACTTGATACTTTGGATGTCTAAAATTCAATTAGGATGCTTAGTACTTTGGATGTCTAAAATTCACTAGGGCTTGGTGCTCTAAAAGAACCATTTAAAAATTGATTGCCTTTTTAGGAAAGCTAAATTATTTAATTTTAACCTTTATGGAATTAGTTATGATTTTTTTAAAACACATTCTTAGTTACAAAATTTTGAAGTTGAAATGTAGAGGTCATTAAAAGTGACCACCTCCTAAAATGTATATTGTTGGTACATTGAAGAAAACAAAATGTACCCTCAAATGTACCTATGTGTCATGATCGCTTTTAGAGCATACTACCTTAGATGTCTAAAATTCATTGGGTCTTTTAGATGTTTTGGATGTTTAAAGTTCTAGTGGGTGGCTTGGGTGGCTTGGGCTCTAGATGTCTAAAATTCAATTAGGCTAACCGACTCTTATTAAGGTACAGCTATCAATCTTTTGTATTACTCTTTGCAAATATACTCTAGCTCAATAGGATAACTGATCATTTAAAAAATACATATATCAATGGATACATGCCACTATTTATTGATTACTAGTCCATGTCATAAAGTCTATCTCCGAAAAAGAGACATCAAGGATAACACCCGCTACCTTAGTTTTTATAGCCTAGATATTAAAACTATCCTCAATACACTCTTTATTCTTGTTGGTCGTAAGATCAAAGTTAAAGTAAAATACCCCATTCTAATACAAACTTATATTCTAGACATCTAGGAAAAGCCCCATTCTAAGTTGCTTGCATATTTGGAAAAAAATACAAATGAAGGAATTAATTGTTTATTTTAGTGAGTTGATTGCACAAAATGAGGATAATATGCGTCTTGGAATGGGCAAAATCTATGCTTAATTACACAATGCCAGCAATTTTCTCTTAGTTAGCTTCAAATCAATGCAAAATCAATTCATTTTGGCAATAGAAGTTAATAGTTGGCATTGAGGTCATTATAGTTTAGATTAGGCATGGGTTGGTAGAAGCCCTACAATAACTATTATTTTGACGCCAACAAACATGCATGTATACATGCCAAAGGCAACATCCTTCTATAAAGTTAAAAAAATCACATGAAGTCCAAAAATTATTTTTCAATTGTAATGTTGTTTCTTATTGCTTATTTAGCAATGAAATTTGTTTCTAATTTTTTCAGGTAGAAAAATCATATTGCACTAGTTATTATGCATATAATAGAATAGTTTATTTTACTCCCCTAATCAAAGTTTGGAATTTGACTGCACTCAGTTTAGGAAAGAATGTCCTAAACTTTATAACTTACCAATAGGGCACAATTGGCACATTGATTCCAAATAATTAATTAAAGTTTTGAAAGTAGATTCAACACTTAAATTTTTTGTATCTAAGATTCAATGTTATAATCAATAAATATTCAAAATTTCTTAGCAACTAGCCTCAAAAGCCTCTTAATTTGGTGTGGTTAGAATGAAAAGAAAAGTTTTTTTATACAAGTCAATGTGGAAAATCAAGCTAATTTTTATCTACAAAAGTTTATTCAAAATTTCGAGCCTCCAATCAAAAGTTATGGACAAATTTTAGAGAGGGGTTGGAAGGGATATTTTCTTTGACATTCAAACACCCTCTTAAGAAGTTTGTTCATATTAACTTGGGGGGACTCAAAATCACAAATGGATTTTTAGAGATGAAATTTGGATTGATTTCCCAACTTTTTATAGTTCAAGTTTTTTGAAAAAAAAATTCTATTATACCAAAACAAAGTCTGAAATATATGACTAATATGAATCAAATAAAATATTCAATTAATAAATTCATAGTAAATATGTTTTCAAAAATAAAATTCTACTTTGAATACAATTCCTATATTTTGACAACGAGTGGTCAAGATCTCATCTTCAAATCATCCCATATCCTTTCTGGAATCACGACAAACAATGGATTTCATTATTAAAAAAGACCTCTCTACTATTCCTTCTTACTAAATGTCAATGGAATAATTCATTTGGTGAACCATCAAAATATTCTTGAGGATAGATGGTAATTTGACTTTATTTTGGTCTTTTTGGCTAACATTAGACATTTTCTTTGATCACAACCTAGTCATTTAATTGTCAATAGATAAGAAATTTTTTCTTATTCAAATTATTTTATTTTGAATTTTTTTAAACCTCTAAAAGACTAAGGCCTTTTTCCATAGAAAAAACACACTCAAAATTGCCATTTCTATTGCAAAGATAAAAAAAACTATAAGAATTGATTTTTTTGCATATCTAACCACAAGATCTTATACGAGACTAATATAAAAATGTATGGAAGAAATTTCAGAAACTTTGATTGCATAGATTGTAAGAAATTTGCATCCAAAGTGAAGAAAACAAGTTTTTTTGCACCTTGTTTGACTAAATTTTTTGGTTTTGATCTTCTTAACTTAACTTTTTTTACTATTGATTTTGATTTTCTAAATTTTTATGTTGAATAGTTGATTTGATAATCTTAAAAAAAAATTCAAGAAAAAAATACTTAATTTTTATTCATTAAAAATTTATTAAGTAGAAGTAGAATCAAGATTGAAGATAAAACTAAATCATTAATAGCTCTAAGATGAAATTGAAATACAATAATTTGAACTTAGAGATTGTTCTAGCAAGCAAGCCTAACCTTGTCTAATAATTTTTTTTTGAAAATTGTAAAAATTGCATTTAAAAATGAATTCTATAAGTTATTTTTTCAAGAAGATGCTTAGATTGCCTCCAAAACTAAGATTGTCCTTAACTTTCTCATCACTAGTCAAAATAGAATGAATCAAAGCTTCAAATGTAAACAAAAATATAATATTTCAAGACTTTTTTCTTAAAATTATTTTGACTATTTGTGATTTTTTTGTGCTATTTGCCTACCTCCATTTTTGTCTTATTGTGCCATAACTTTTTCTCTTGGGCACTAATTGAAATAAAAATTACATATCCACAAAGCTCTCACAAATCTGTACACCTTCAAAAAAAATTCAAAAACATTCATTACAAATTGAGACAATAGGAACCTACACGAACCCAAATTGTCCCCAGAGGAAACAAATAGTCCTTTAGGGGTTGAAGGTAATTCTTGTCGTAGGGGCCAATTTTTTTTACAAAGTACACCCAAAATAGTTTGAAAAGAATTATTCATGATTTACTTGCCCAATTTAAAATACACCCAATCCATCAAAGATATTGGTTTACAAGGAATGAAGTACTCTATGTAAAGTTCATATTTGCTATAACTTAATTCAATTTTTTTATTTAAAAAAAGGTGCCACATGTCATCTTGTGAATGGTGTGAGGTGACGTGGAACCCTAAGATTTAGACGTGAAAATTTCAATTTCAACACCTGAGTGTTGAATCGGACCTTCACATAAGATAGTCTCTTCTAATAGCAAGCAACCTCTTCAAATCACCCCTATATTTAGGTCTAAAACGTATAATAGGTGTTCCTTAAATGGACCTCTCAAGCCATTGAGAGAATCAAGAGAAAAACATTATTTATTACAAGAACCAATTGTCGGCCTTCATTTACTGAAATCACTTTAGAAGTTGCAAGTGGTCGGATTTTGGAAGATCTAGGGTCACAAATAGGTACCTACAACAAGTTTTTTTTGAAAATTCACAAGTAATTCAAAAACGATTCAAAAAATATGAAACCACTTGTGTGACATTCCACATCCATTTTTCTTTCTCTCAAAAATGATCCAAATATATTTCTACTCATGCAAACCTTCAAAAAAGGGGGGACCAGCCCTGAAATGGTCGCTTTTAGAGCATACTACCTTACTACAGTAGGTGCAGGATTTGGTTTACCAATCCATGCTGCTTTGCCTATGTACTGTAGTGTGGGCCACCCTAATTTCTCTATTAGTGTACCCCATTAATACTGATGAGATAAAGCCCCTCCGTCCTTTCCTTGGCTTTTGTAGTCTGTTATCATGAAGATGCAAAATGGGTGCAATAGTTCTACAAAGTACGTTCAATGGGATATATGTGTGGTGCAAACATTTGCATTGCAATAGGAAGAAGAAAATAAATGGAAATCAATCAATTGCCCCAAAGATTCTTGAATGGGGTCGGTGTCATGGCAAGCTCTTTAATTTGTGGGGACATCATTTTGTTTTTTTTGGTTGGGGGTACACAATTTTTTTTTTTTTTAAACTTTCAATTGCAAAGAAAAAGTACAATTGTAACCACCGTTCTCATGACAACTGACTGAATCCAGCTGTCTGTTACATCTGTTTTTCATGTTTTGAATACATATGAAATGTTGATGGAATTGGGAGGCAAGCTTTGTTTTCATCCATTTGTTTTGGGGCAGAGCAGAAATGAGCTCCTCTTCTGTACTGTACATAGATGAAACGCAGAATATGGTATGGATGAAAATGTGGGATGATCTTAGTGTACTGTACATTCATCCCCTCAAAACATTGAAAAACGGAGGATACAATTTCAATTTCCCCCCCCCCCCTCCAAATATTGCTTTTGACCACTAAAAGACCTTGATTTCAATCATCATATATTTTGATTTACCTTCCTTCAACTTACTGCTTCACCTTGCTAGTGTAATGTGCACCATTTAGTATTTATAATCAACACTCATGGTTGACAAGTATGGTCAACACATGAAAGATATTCCATAAGTGGTAGCAACTATTATGTGGAAATTGTTGTAGTGGAAATTGTTGTAGATTGTAGTTTCGTGACTTTTAAAAATTGCTAAAAAATGGTAGCAAATAATAGTAGAAGAACTTGATTTTTTTGGAAGTCATTGAAATTTGACCAAAAAACAACAACTTGACTTAAAGTTAACAACAAGCTTTTTTTTTACCTTGTTGGCTTCATTGATGCCGTGGGTTTGATGCACATCAACATGTTTTGATGTTGGGGTTGAAACTTTGTGTCTCTTCAACAAATTCCTTTAAATTCTTTTAGTTTCCACCCTCATCATACGAAATTTTAGTAAATCTCTAATTCTAATGTAATTAGTAACAACATTAGGCAAGTGTCTCGAAACACCTTAGTTTATTCACGATATCCGAAAGACATTTATAAACTTATTTTTGGCTTACATAACCCAAGTTAGGCCTTTATATTTATTTATTATAATACTATTGTAGAAGATCTCCCCTTTTCTTGCAAAATTCTAAGGATGAATAGTTACACTTCTGTCCTCTACCATCCATCGGACGCAAAACGTTGCTTCGACGTTTAAGATTTAATAATGGAGTCTTCAATGGGCTTTTTGGTACTTTAGAATTAGGACTTGAAATTCTTATTTTTATCATGGAAAACACATTTGAAAATAAATAAAGTAGGAGGTCATAAGCGTATAGGATCTAAAACTATCCACCTCTTCAAATGTACACTATTTGTACATGGTTTTTTTTAAAGCCTTTGAGTAGTGTATAAACAATGTATATTTTAGGAGGTGGACGATTTTAGAGCTTTGTGCCTTTTCAACTTCAAAATTTCATAACTAATTCCTTAAAGCTCTAAAAAAGTATGAAACCACTTAGTTGGATGTCAATTCCACTTGTCTTTCAAGGAAAATTTAATGAAAAATATTTCAAGAAACTTCACCTCCACAAAGTTGAGTTTCAACTCTTTGGTGGGTGATTTATGGACCTCTTACCTTAGAGAAATGTTTGGATAAAATCAATGGCAAAATTAGTTCAAAGTTGGTTGGTGGAATTGGAGAAAAAAATTGGATGCTTGTTGAAAACATCAACCAAATTTCAATGAAAAAATATATTAAATTTCTATTTAAAAATTAATAAGATAGAAAAAATAATAGAATATAATGGTTCTTTAAAAACTAATTTAATATAAGAGTTGAAGGAAATTAGTTGGTAAAACTCAAAAGAATTCCCAAACACCATAATAAATATGAGAAAACTCAAATAATTTAGACATTGGATTCAAAGGGAAAAAATCACTTTGAAAGCTAGCTAAAAGACCAAAAAATTAGTGTGGTCTTTGCAAATCACAATTAGAAATGCACATTTCACTCCAAATTGGTTTGGAATATTATTTTTATATATTAATTTTTTTATTTTTAAAAATGTAATGCAAAAATTGATATTACACAACATAGCATAGTATGTTTAATTAAATAAATTTAACATTTTAGTGCAAGTAACACAAGTGTGATCAATGATTATTATTTATTATTCTAATTTTTTATATTTTTCTAATAAAAATGAAAAGAATTCATTCTCAACAAAGACATGCTAAGTAAATTTAAAGTTTGATCAATTTTGGCACACAAGAAATATAGATTGTTGTATTAGTTAATAGTTGGGGATAAATTTTTTTAATCCTTTATCCCCAATGATCTATACTAAAATTTTTGTGTGGTAAAAAAACATTTGATTATTTTTAATGTATAAGAAAATAGATTGTCTTTGAATAGATGTATTAAGCATTGAAATGATTATTGCCTGATTCATTTATGAAAATTGAATACAAAGCATATGTATATTATTGAAGTGTTATAATTTAAGATTGCATAAAAATAAGTTGATGTTTTGACAATAAAATCTTTGGATATTTTGTACTAATCAATGTAGATTGAAATTTATAATTATAAAATAATTCACAATTTAAGAATAAAATTAAAAATTATGGTGAACTACCTAAGTGAAATGCTTTAAAATTGATTGTATACATATATCTATAAAAATTTAATAATTATCTACAAGTTGCCAAATCAATTTGTAGATAATTATCAATTTATAAATAATTATCAAAAATTTGATAACTATCTACTTGTTGATAAATATATAAAAGTTTGATAATTTGTAGATAGTTTGTAGATATTTTGTAGGCAATTTGTAGATAATTTCTATTCTTGATACATAACATAATATATTTTTAATGAAAAAATCTAAAAAATTATAATTAATATATTTTATTGCACATATAAGTTTTATTAAGACCCCTTGGGTCATTAAAATTTAAGATTTAGTGGTGTTTTTAAATCTCAATCTATTTCAATTCATTTTGGTTGTTCTATTGACAATTAAAAACTATTAGTTAGCATATTTTTTAAAATTAATCCTAAAGTTTAAATGAACACATTTGGGACAATGTAGCAAAAGAAACTTTTGATAAAAACTAAAAATTGTAGATATTTTGTAGTTGTTATGTGCTAAAGATTTTGCAAATCTTGAAATGATATCTTAACATTGTATAGTAAAAGAATATATCAATCAAATATTTACAATTATTTCAAATAATGATGACACCAATTGGAATTGATTTTTTGTACCAATTATTTATTCTCTATTAAAAGCATCCACACCCTTAATCAATAAATTTGAGGTCCCAGATGGACTTAATTTAAGCTCTTTGCTAGCCCAGTTGCCAAGTCTCTACTATTACAGAATATCCAATCCATCCAGTAATAGGTGGGCTATTATCCCCACAGTGAAAGTTGTCGTTCATACCACTATTATTGTTTGTCCCCAAGTTATTGAAATCGTGACGTGTGAACAATGAATTTACAATTGTAGGGTAGGATGATTTGAGGTCCAAAATGGACTTAATTTAAGCTCTTTGTTAGCCGAGTTGCCAAGTCTCCATTGTTATAGAATATCCAATCCATCCAATAACAAGTGGGCTACTATCCCCAGAGTGAAAGCTGTCGTTTATACCACTATTATTGTTTGTCCCCAAGTTATTGAAATGGTGACGTCTGAACAGTGAATTTACAATTGTGAAGTAGGGTGATTCAAGGTCCAAAATGGACTTAATTTAAGCTCTTTGCTAGCCCAGTTGCCAAGTCTCTACTATTACAGAATATCCAATCCATCCAATAACAAGTAGGCTACTATCCTTACAGTGAAAGCTGTCGTTTGTACCACTATTATTGTTTGTCCCCAAGTTATTGAAATGGTGACGTCTGAACAGTGAATCTACAATTATGGGATAAAGTGATTCGAGGTCCCAAATGGGCTTAATTTAGCTCTTTGCTAGCCCAATTGCCAAGTCTCCACTATTACAGAATATCCAATCCATCTAATAACAAGTGGGCTACTATCCACACAGTAAAAGCTATCGTTCGTACCACTATTATTCCTTGTCCCTGAGTTGTTCAAATGGTGACATCTGAATAATGAATCTGCAATTATGGGGTAGGGTGAGGGTGATGAGCAACATGATAGGATTTCGTGCCAAATTCAATTTTTGAAGGGGCAGTTCAAGATTTTTATCCCTAATATGTAAAAGTAGGAGAATATTCACAGTGTAGGCATGCCAGAAACTAGTCCAACCAACTTTGGCAAGCAATGGTTGTTTTCCTAATCAATGAATTTTCTTCTTTCTTGCATGAATTCTATACACACCCCTTACTACCATTACTTAATGATGTTTGATTTGAATATTTAACTCTCTCGAAGATTTACATTCAAAATATGATATTCTAATAAAATGGATTAGTTGAGGCCATGTAAATACTAATTTTGGACTAAACTATCTCTATACATACTTTCATCAACTATATTATATATAAAGGTCAAATTGATATATAAATTTGATCTTTCTATATTCCTAAAAAAATTGGCATCGATTGATAGGAAGATGAAAGTTTTGAAGAACTTATTGTGGTAGTGAGCAAAAATAGATGAAGTACATCTATCTAAATAAGCTAAAAAAATAGTTTTTGGATGTAATTCAATGAAGTGATTAACTTAGTCACTTAATTGAAACTTCATGATTTTTGTGCAAGGTTTTTAATCAAATCTTGTAGGATGAAAAACAAATCAAATTTTGCAGAAATCAAGATTCTATTTCTAAGTAAATTCTTTTCAAGTCAAAATTTAGTTTTGCCTCAATTTCTATACCGACCTCCTTCCAGACTCAATTAGGGGTTAAACTTTGGGTAGAGGTTTAGAGAATTCATCCACAGAATTTATTTTTTTACGAAATATTCGAAATTCTCTTTTCAGGTGAAAAATTGGGCCCCCTAAACTGGCTGCCCCTGAGACTTAGGTCACGAAAGGGAACTCCGGGAACGTAAAGCACAGGGAACGCTCCACGGGAACTTCGTCTCGCACCTTGTTTACTTGTTTTCGGGAGGGTCGCAGAATTCGTAGGAATTTGTGTGCGCGCGTGTGTGAGTGTTCGGAGTGGCTGAATTTCGGCGTCGGGAGCTTATTTGGTTCGATTTCCGCGACTGCATTGAAGGGACGATAAAATGCAAGTATGATCCTTTCGTTTGTCCGGATTCGTGTCGCTTTTGCGGTTTGGAATGTCAGAGTGATGGCGAGATTTTGATGGAACGATGAGAGTTGCGTGTTCTTAGAACCAGCGCTTTGGCGACGTGTAGCATGTCTTAGGTCTGAGAATTCGAGATGTTAGTGTATGTAAGTTCGATTTCCCTCCCTCCCTTGGTTTGGGATTGTCAGGGAAGGTGAGTTGGTGCATACATTGTAGTAGCCTGGGTTGGGGCTCCACGGGAAGTGTTTGAAGTTGGTGTTGGGGTCTGCTTTTAGTTCTGAGATTTTCGGATTATTTTGCTTTTTCTTCTTTCGATCACAGTTTTATCTTCTCTCTTGCATTTCGTATTGTGGACGAAAGTGGTCTTCACGGAGTCGTGGAGTACAATCTAGTCATAAAAAGTGCCTATGGTTGCCTCAATTCTAAATTTGGGAACCAATGCCAGCCTCACTGATGGTGGAATGTGCACCGTTCGCTGGATGATGACTTCCTTCGGTGATCCGTGAAGCGTGTTGGTTCACTCTGTTTTTCTGAGGCTTAAGCGTAGCAGGAAACACGTGTTACCGCACTGGATTGAAAGAGAAACAGTGTCATTATTTATATTCATGGAGAGGTCCTCAGGTCACGTGGTGTGGCTACTTTTGCTTTCGAAATTTGTTGAATTTACATACAAGATTTGAAAGGCATCCGTCCCCTTCGAGCAACTAGAACAGTTGTTTCGTGGCTCGTTTTGCTCACGAGTGTTTCTTAGTTTTGCTTCTTCTTAATCTCGTGTCACTTTTGTTTTTGTTTCGTGGTCGTCAGATCTGCTGGCGTAGTAATCAAGGCGCACTTAATGATCTGCAGAATCCCTTCTCGTCCATTGTCCCTCCAATTGTCGTTTGCATTCTTCAGGGTTCTGTGCATATGACTTCTTATGTAATCTTAAGGTGTTTGGTCAACCTTACACGACAGCAACATGGAGTGTTCTGGCGTGTAGGTGCACAGTGCTTGCATACGGTCAGTCCCTTGCCACTCACTTGGAAGTTAGCAGTACGCTGACCTGCAGGGTGAATTACATGTATAAGCTCATAAAAAGCTGTTCCTGTCTTATTCAATTTTCATAGCCCCCTTTTTGACGTTGGTTTGTTGATCTGTGGCTGCAGTTTGTGAATCGGAGCGAATTAATGAGGTTGACGGTGAGAGAGCTCGCAAGATAGAGAGTATGGAGCTGATACCCGCGAAGCTTTTTTCTCACGCAGGACCATTTGCAGCATTTTCGAGGAAATCCTTAACAACTCAGGCATGGATTCCCTTTATCTAATTCTGAAATTTTCAATATGTGTTCCTTTTCTGGAAAGCGAATCGTACGAGAATATTCACGTGAATGGTATTCTCCTTATTCCGAAAGGGTTCTTTTGACTCAGTCTTAGTGTCGTTCGCTGGTTTTAGGGTTGGGAACTTTAACTATGGTCTTTTTGAAATAATATTTGCTTCTATCTTGGGTATAGAATTTAGGGTGCGCTGGGTTCATGAGGTATGCAACTTTGAAGGTGGAAGTTTTTTTCTCCTTTGAGCTTTTTGCTTTTACGTCTTAACCTCAAACTTGTAGTTGATCTTACTAAGTACTTTTCAGTGATTGACATGTAAGAAGATCCAGGTACATCTTAGCAGATTCGAGTGGAACATATTTAAAAAATTGTTTTTTACTGTGCCATTTCTGTGATCATGTCCTATCAATGCCGATCCTGCAATGCCTTATTGTGGCTTAATTGAGATTTTATTTTTTGAAATCACTCCACAAGTAGAAATATAACGAGCTATCAATACTGAAGTGGTTTACATCTTGCTTCGACTTACGGTTTTTTACGCCCGGTATCAGTTTGCTTACTGTATTTGGATTCGTAGTTTAAATTGTGGCTGTTTTCTTACCTTGCGCAGAGCCCAGGAGTTTATTCATCTTGGGGTTGAATAGCTAGCTTTTGAGTTCCAGAAACGGTCTCATAGAATAGGAATCAGCGACTTTTGTACTTTTGCATCATATAATGGCGGACAGCGAAGCCAACGATGCTACTAGCCTTTCCGTCGGTGCATCCAAGTGTGACCCGAATATCGGAGCAAGCAAGCGCCGGTTGCAGCAACATGGTAAATTACCAACCTGTACAGTAACTCGTTCTAAATGTACAAATTTGGAGAAGATGGAACCCACCCCATCATCGCCTTTGTATTCTAAACCATCCTCCATCATCCTCCGGATCAAACAACACCCCCTCTCACTTGAGGTTCATCTCCCTGAAGAGAGCTTTCCGAGTTCTTCAACAACGGATTCCTCGGATTCAGACAACAGCCACGGTGGAGCCACTCAATCCTCCAGCACGGTTGAGAAGAAATCTTTTGATGAAGACTCGGATGCTGAAAGCCCTTACAATGCTAGCGGAGCAATCGAATCTTTTGCTGAGCTGGAGAATGCACATGCGTCTGAAAATCGTTCCATCTTGATCCATCGGATGGCTGAGGTACACATTTCCTGAGAGCCTTGTACTTTAAAGCAGATTTAGTCTCTCACCTTACATGTAGGATTCGTGACAAATGTGAAAAAAGAAGGCTTAAAACGCACCTAGAATCATATTTCCCTGGTGGTAATTGTGTATGATGAATATATCTGGATAGAATTTGAGTTGTGCGATACACTACGTTTTCTAATCTTCATTGTTTTGGAACTGTTGTTCTATTAAACTATTGCCCATGTATGATACTTATTAAGATGATCTTCTTGTTCAGGTCGCACTGAACATAAAATTAGGGCCTACAGGACTATACCTGGCTGTTCAACTGCTGGATTTGTATTGGAACCACCACCGTGGGAAAGGCAAGCTTCTGGATTCTGTACAGCTGCAAGTACTTGCCCTCACCTGTGTTCATGTCGCCAACAACATCTTCTGTAGCAGCAAAAGGTACAAGAGGCCTTTCTGTATGACGTAGAAGTAACTCCTTGGTGACTAATTCTCTTATTAACTTCAAGTGGTAGACGTCATATTTTCCCCCTTTTCATTAATGAGACGAAAGATGAGTTTTGTTCATTTGTAATTGGGGGGTGAAAGTCTCGACTTATCCAACTGCCTCTCTGTGAACAGGACCCCAGACGAATTTTGTCACCTTGCAGGTGTGGCGGAAGGAACCGTGAAAGGATGCATGATAGTAAAGCAGGAGGCGTCGCTCGTGGCCTTGCTGGGAGGGCCGCAAAAGACAGCTGCGATTTCTACTTGGGGGCTTTGGTATGGACTTCATACAAATATGCTCCCTCAGTCGAAACATATCTTTAGCATGCATGTCGCTCACTGATTGTAACATACACTAAGGTAGGGGACACTATTTTCGTCACTTTAGGCATTTCAACCAATATGTAGGATTTGAATTCTGGGAGATCACTACAGTTATTTGGAGAGATATCACTTTGGGTACTAGAGCGAAATCTGTGGAGATCTAATTCTTATCACCATGTATGAATGTTTATGCAATCATTCAAAGTGGTAGGTTGTAGGCCACTATTGAAGGGACAGTAGACAACCTCATTTCCATTCAGAGATGAGTGGTCATAGGGCTTTTAGCCAGAGTTATGCTCAAACCCAACCTTCTAATTGAAGTCAACCGAGTTTAGGAGACGGGATTCGGTTCCTATCGGTTTTAGTGCCCTCTACCATATTCTTTGTGTGAGGATTTTTCCATTATGTGTTTACTTCTAGAGATGAAGCATGACACAGTCGTCATCGTCACATCGGGTTTGTGTGGAGAAGATGCTTATATCTGCTATCTTCCTATTTTGCGTGTCTGATACATGTTGTATCTGGTCTATTCAGGCTCGAAATGGGGCACCCAGCCAATCAGCAGCATCTACTACAGTTTGTAGGTTTGTTGAAGAGCTCTGACTTTGGAAAAGCACACTTTCCGCGTGATCTCATGCAAGCTTCACACTTTCCACGGACTGCTTCCACATCAAATGTTGATGCTCTCACGACAAATGCAGCTAAGGTGGGAAGGTCTTACCAGGGAACAGCTGATTAGTGTTATGTGTGAAAGAGGCTGAGTTGAAAAATCCTATTTTTTCAATTTGCGTTCTGTTGTACGTATTTTTACACATGTCCAATGTTACAAAGAATGGTTGAATATCCCAGATGCTAACTGATTTTGTGTTTTTTCTGTGTTTTTGTTCAACAACCTTTTTTCTTGAGTTAGATGCAATTGAAAAAAACGTTGAGAAAACGTTCGAACTGAATCTGAGCTAGAGAGCGAGAACATTCTTGGACGCAGTTCTTCGAGACTATTTACTCGTCTAACGTGGCGCGTACGCTCTTGCAGGTTGTGAATGCACTCTTGTCAGCTCAAGGTTGCGCTTCCACTCCAACTAGCAAGAAAAGACCCTTGGAGAAGCCCATTGTGTTCGTGCCAATGAAGCGAAGTGCAGCTCAGGGTTAAGGGTAAATCGAGGTGGAGTGTATATGATGGGGTTTCGGTTTGCCCCTTGTGACTAAAACAATAACGCTGGTAAGTACAATCTCGTAGGTGAAACTTGTACACACTAGAGATCGGAATGCCCAGGATTTATTTGTACAATTTCAACACCAAGAATAACACTGGAGGGAGTCCCAACTGGTTACTTAGCAAACAGGAACTTGTAAAACATTTAGATTTCACCTGTTCATAGATCAAAATCAGGAAAAAAAAAACATGAAAACAACTGATACACTGACCCTTTCAAGGCTTATTTTTTGAAATCCTTTAGTTTGGTCCCCAGTACACAAATAGGTGGTCGATAGCTCCTCGATCTCATCAAGGTCGCTTGGATTGTATTTGACGACAGATTGCCAACACTAGATTTGTTGTGTCCATGATAGCAGATATCAGCTCATGTACATACATTTTGCTGCTACTCTTTCTCTTTTGAGGTTTGGTAAATAGCTGCAAAGTAGTCTGCGATTCTGCATTTTCTGCTTGTTCAATAATCTGTGCCTTTGGAGGCCCATGGCACAAAATGGTGGTAAACTTGCTTCCATTGTGTACAAATTCAATAAAGGGATTCTTTCACTGGAGTTGTGCGCGTGTTGCTTGATGTAGAGACCCTGTCCTTGGTGTTCAAATTCTTTGTTATCACATGCATAGCAGCTGGTAACTACACCTGGACTAAATTAATTTTTATTGGGTCTTTTAACCCCTAAACGTCCAGAGTCATCATAAAGTACACTTGGCAAGCATATTTTGGAATTGATGGACAAATAAAAGATGTAGACTCCGATTTTTAGATTCCATGTGTATGGTTCGATTCAGCAATGGTATTACCATTATTTTTCTTGAAAGGGAAATTTCAAAATTCCTTTGAAATTCAATTGCAAGCTAAATATTGTCATTAAGCTAAATATTGTCATTTTGAGTATGAATTTGTTAGAATGGATTTGAGTAAGAATTTGTTAGAATGGATTTGAAATGAGGTTCTCTTGATATGGTGATTTTTTGAAATTTTTTTTGTTCTTTAAATTGATGACCTCATTTTTGCAAATCTAGAGAGTCATGCAATTTTGGCTTGGTCAATCACTTGACATACTTCCACATTTGTAATTTAGAATAATATGTACTTTAGTAACATCAATTCTATCCATTAGATAGGACAACAATTTGATAAAGTACCCAGTATCTCCACAACTTAAGATGAATTTCATCCAAGTAGAATAAGAAAGAATCAAGGATATTCTATAATTTAAGATGACTCATTTAAGTAAAGTAAGAAAGAACCAAGAGTTTCAATCTGTTCATTGTCTAAAAATGTACTTTTTGAAAACTATTTGAAATTTTAAGAATTTTTTGAAGCTTTAGATTGTACATGTTTTAAAAATTGCCTCTAAATTCTCCTTCGATGAGAACATCCTTGAAATCAATAGGGGTTGTTGCACCTTAACCCCATTTTCAATCTTCAAAAAATGTAATGTGGTAACATGGCACTCTCCTTGGTTCTCCTTGGCTTGTGGAGGTCCTATTCTTTGAAGATTGAGAATGGCCATTTTTCTCCTTTAGGGGTGAAGAATGGACATAAAGAACATTTCTTCATAGAAGTTTTTATCTTAACCACGTGCCACTTTCACCAGTCATGTTGGAGAAGAAGAATTGGCAAGCCAAGAAATGAAATGGAATCTACAAAATTGCAAAACGAGTAGGATGAGCAATTTAAGGTGGAAGTGGGACCACCACTTGCCCACTACCCATTGCATTTGTTGAAATTGCATTGGCATTGATGCTTGAACATTGATGCAAAGACATTGACACTCACACTAACTTGACGCAATAGCTACTCCAAATTACATATATATCATATCAAAGAATGTTGAAAAATTATCATCCATCGCAAATTGGAGGTGAAAACTTCTTTCTATTCTCCATTCTCATTCTCCACACAACAAAAACGGGGTCACACCTTCATAGAGAAGGCTCCTCTTTTCACTCCACAACTTCTAATTCTTTATAGAAGTTCTATTCTCAAAGAAGGTGTGATAATCCCTAATTTCAAATATTTAGACAAGAAAATCTAGAAGGGTACCTTTTGGGTAAGGGGTTGCAATTGGGTATACTTACCTTAATCCCTAAAAGACCAACATGCATTTTTGATTGTATAGAAATTTTGGGTAGGTACATGTGACTAGAAATTTTCATATTTTAGGCTGAAATTTTAATAGAAGGTGGGAGCAAGGAATATCTTTCAAACGCACCAAATTTCATGACCTTTGGAAATACAAGTCAAAAGTTATGGCCAAATATGTTACTTTTTTCCCTAGTAGGGCAATATGGGTAGATCTGAAGAAATCACTTTTAAAAAAATTTGAAGTTGGTTTTCTAGAGTTATATATATGTGGTAAGCTTTTAATCATTCCATTTTAATCAATGAGATGAAAGTTATGAGCAGTTTTTGTTTGCAGGCAGTCATGGATTTTCTACTCTAAAATAAACTTTGAAGTCCTTTATCTCACTCAATTTTCAATATTTTTTGAAAAAAATAAAATCACAGGATGTAGATATTTTATAACAACATTTCAACCAATGGGATTGGCATTTTTCAATTCCATAATTAAATCCTTAATAATTTAATATTTTGAATCATTCTCTACTACTATCTACTTACTATTTTTTCCTATATATTGTACAATTCCAAATGATTTGAAATTTTTAAAAAACGTGATCAACTTTTTTAGGGAAAAGGATCCAAGGAGTAACCACCATTTGGGACAATTTTTCATAGGAAAATGAGCTTGTGAAGTGCCTTTTCACAGGACTAAAAAATGATTTTAGTGAATTTGAATGCTTATATTTTGCAATCCACATGGTGGAAATTTTTGAAATTTTTACCATGTGTTTTTAAGTCAGCATTCTACAAGATTCTATGGTTACATGTGTCAAAAAAAGTTTTTTTACAAAAATTTGGTACTTGTACTAAAAATGGCAGTTTTGGAGTGTTTTCAATGAAAAAAAGAACTTTAGGGGTTAACCATGGGAAGGACGGGCCCATGACTAGATTTCAAGCCTCATTGTCCATCACTCTTAACCCCTAAAGTCCCAAGGCCTTTTTTCTCTCAAAAACCACTCAAAACTGTCATTTCTATTGCAAGGTGCAAAACTTTTAAAACTTTTTTTTTTGCATATCTAATCATAGATCTTGCACTAGAATAGTATAAGAATGTGCAGTAGAAATTTCAAGAACTTTGACCACATAGATTGTAAGATATTTGTGTTTAAAGTGAAGAAAACAAGTTTTTTTGCACATTCCTTGACAACATTTTTGGGCTTTGAATCTCCTTAATTAAATTTTTTGGCACTACTGAGTTTGAAATTAAAAATTTTTAAGTTGAAGATTTGAGTTGAGAATTAGAGAAAAAAAATTCAAAAAAACACGCTTGATTTTCATTCCTTAAAAAATTGTTGAGTAAACGTAGGTCCAAGATTGAATAAAACACTAAATCATTAATAGCTCTAAGATGGAATTGAAACATCATAATCCCAACGGTGAGATTGTTCTTGAAAACAAACTTAATCCTATTTAACTATTTCTTTTGAAAAAATGTAAAAATTGCATTAAAAAATGAATCCCAAAAGTTATTTTTTCAAGAAGTTGCTTAGATTGCCCGAAAAATAAGATTGTTCATAACTTTCACAACACTTATCCAAATGGAATTAATCAAAGCTTTACATGAAGACAAAAATAAGATCTATAAAAAAAAAATTAAAATTTTTTCAAGTTTTTGTGGATTTCTTTTTTTGTCCAACGAATTGAAAATTATGTTTAAAATGATATAACTTTTGTTCTTGGACACCAATTGAAATAAAAAAATTATATTCCCAGAAAGCTAATGCCATTTCCTATCTTCAAAGAAAGTTTCAAAAAATCTTGTCAAAAATTGAGGTCAAACGAGCCTACCCGAAACTCCAAGTGTCCCTTGAGGGGACACTTGGGACTTTAGGAGTTAATGCTACCATTTTACAACTAGATATGAATTATATATATATATATATATAATTTTAAGAGATGAAATCATATATGTACTATGAGTCATGAAATTTTCAAATTTTTTTGAAAATGAAATTATTGTGAATTTTTTAAATAAATAAAATCATATTAAACACAAAGTATACTTGAAAAATCTGAAATTTTTACCATATATGTATATTATAGTGTACATTATGATTTAAACCAAAGTTACCATGCCACTACAAAATTTGAAAATCAACAAATCATAATTATAGGACAAAATTTCATAGTGCTATAAAATATTGAAATTTATAAAATTTACAAAAATTCAATTGGAGTAAAAATTACATTTGATAAGCTTCATTTTGTTAGTTGGGCTCAAATTCAAAAATATCATTTTTATGCCTACAATTCACATCAAGAGTAAATAGCAAAAAATGGCTAAAATATATTACGAGGGTGATTTGTGGATTAAGCATCATCTTCTTTAGAAAAGTCAATAACACCATAATATAGGAATTTGCAATACTATTCACTGAAAATGAACTCAAGCAAATTCCAAATTAAGTATTGGATGAATAAACATTTCTTTTCCATCCTACATACTTAAGCGAAGTCATCCATCACACACTCTAAATGCTTGTAGCGGCCTTCTAGGGTTAACCCCTTAAAACCATGTGTTCAAATTTTGAACAATATATGAACACAAATACATTACAAGTATACAAAACTGCTTTTTTTATCCATAGATTTTTTTTTGAAGACTTTTGTTTTAGTTCTTTAACATTTGCATGGTACAGATTTAGAAGCTATTGCTTTGCAAATATTCTACAATTCAAAGGATATTAATAGGTTTGGCTTGAGAAAATAACTTTCTTAGTTCAGAAAATGATCCTTCAAGAAAAACTTGCGTACAAGAATAAAATAAAAATCTTCAAAATTACTATAATTAAAATTTAGCATTTTGAACTTCAAATTTTTTTTTTGTGTGAAAACCACAAATATTTAATATACAATCAATTTTTGGCTCAATTTTTATTGAAAAAGATAGAATTGTGTACTAGTTGATCATGTTGTATGGATAGGACCTATGAATCATATTTTACAACTATTGTTTGAGAGTCATCATTAAATTATTCTCCTAATTTACATCTTATGATACATCCTTACAATTTTGGAAATTTGCACTATTTCTGAGTCTTTAAGGAGTTAAGAGCCTAAATGGCCACCCAAAAATGGTTGCTTCTTAGTACATTATAGTTGATATGGATCATTCATGAATACTTCTTACAATGGAGGTGAGGGATTTGATGTTTTAACCAATTATTCATTATCATCATTTTGAATGTTGTTTGAATTTTTGAACAATGTTGTTGGTATCTCCAATTTAATACATTGCAAATTTGTGAAATCAAAAGGTTATTGTATCAAGAGATTGAAATTGATGTTTCTTACTCTTTTCAATATGTGAAAAACAAAAATCATGTAAGAAGGATTGTGGATGCAAGTTATGATTTTTTTCTCAATTATTTTTATAAACCATGCTATTTTCAATGAAGTTTTCAAAGTAAAGTATTGACATCTTTATGGTAACTTTTTTGTTGTTGTAGGTCATTTTAGACTTCTACGTTTGGATTGTAAAATACACTTGAATGCCATTAAGGACATTGCATATCTTCACAAGGAGTTGCAATCAATAGTCATTCATCAAAGCAATCAACATCTTTTTTGAGCAAACTACAATTTCGAAATTGCAGATTTTGGTTTGGCATATCTATTTCATATCTTGATATTTAAGCATTGCACTTGATTTTCATGGGAGTTGCAATTGTGATTGAATGAAGGATCCCCTTGAAATTCATTGTGAAAAATATAGAAATGTTGAAATATTTTAGAATAATTCAATGAATCATTGGTTTTTCGGAGTGTGTCAAGATAAGTGTATCTTTATAAGCAACTTTGCAAAGAAAAGTATATTATATATATACATATATATATATATATATATATATATATATAATAGATAAATATAAAAACACTTTGTAGAAATATTGAAATCCAAATCCACAAGTTGATTTTGTATTAGATATTTTGTCTGCACTATAAATGATGAGTGAAAATAGTGTCAAATAAATTTTATACTTCTAAAATTTTCACACAAACCTTATAATGGGATATTTTTAAAGTTTTCCATTACATGTTTGTTGCATTGGTTTCAATTGCCGTGTCACTACTAATTGGCATGCTGGCCATGTTATCACTAGAAAGCCTTGGATCAGTCGCTACAAATTAACTTCAATTATGCAAATTTGATTTGGGAGTTTGTGTTTGGAATCTCTCTTCAATCTATATTTTGCATAGCTAAGGGTATGTTCACACTTGGTATTAGGGGTGATGTTTGCAATGTGAATTAAGTCCAAAAGTAGGTCTAAATTCGTTCCTTAAGAAAACCAGACTAAATAGGGGTTTTAAGGGCACAAAAAATTAAAGGGACTTATTGTGAAAAACTATGGATGTTTGAAACATGATGTACAACCCTAGACACTTCAATAACTTTTGACGTACAACAAAAGTAGATATTTATATATAGTGTGTAATGTCAATTAATTAGTACAGGATCCCTTAAAACCCTTATTTAGTGAAGAAAGGCGTAATTGTGAGGCTCTATCATAAGGTAATTTATTGATTAGTCAGACCCTACATCTCCACCCCAACCAAAGCCTAATTATATTGTGCAATGTGAATGCGGTTGTTGATAGAATTTGGAAATTCAAATTCTAAAATCAAAGTCTATAAGATAGGAGCACCCAATGGTGTCAGTGTACCCAATGGCATCACTTTCTAGGGAAGGTAATGATTCTAAAGTATAAATATAGGTCAATTATAAATAACTTATTATTTTGGTTGATAAAAATGAGATATCTACAATTTTATCTACATTTAAATTTTGAAATGACTATCATATGTAGAAAGTAACACCTTTGGGTACATTGATGCCATTGAGTGTTCCTACCTTACCATAATCTTTGTCCTTTGGATAAAGTCATTAATTTGTAGAGTACTCTAATTAGATTTTACTATTGCCATGGATGATTATGGATTTTTGTCAATTTATGAAGGTCATATACACTAACTAGTTGATGGTCCCATAAAAAAGCCCTTGCCTATGGTTGGTCTAAATTGATTGATGCAACTTAGAGCATGTTTATTTTAATGATATGACTAAAATAGGTACACCTTAAATTGCACCTTGCCTAAAACCAAAATCAATGTGTACTTATATTGAAGAAATGATTTTACATTCAATTAAGAAGACTTTATCCCTTCATAACTTTTGTATACATTATTCCAATGCCTTGTTCTTTGGTGCAATGGAGCCTCCTTTCACCTTCCAACAAGAAAATCAATGAAAATTTGAGTAGTTTAATAATAGTAACTAGGTATAATAGTAGTTTGAGGATATCCACTTTATACTGTAAACTCGAGAAATTAAGGTTCTTATTTGCCCATAATTCAAGAACATCATTTTGTTTGACAGGCACCCTATGTAGCATTATATCATTCATGGAGCCTTAAAATCAAAGAATATTCTTTATTTAGTAGGTTGGTCTCAAAGAACGAATCTCTATATAGTAAAAACTCTCCAAAGCAATACTCTCTAAAGTAATAAACCTCTCTAAGATAATATTGATTGCCACCCCCACCCTAAGCCGCTTACAAATGTCATTAATGCAAATGACCCTCCTCTATGCAATATTGTTAGTCAATCCCAACCCTATTACTTTAGAGAGGTTCTCCTATAATTTAATTTAATTTTAAAAAAATTCTAATGTAATTCTTCAAGTATGTTATCAATGATGCTCGGAAGTTCTTACTAATTTTTATTTTTTTATTTAAAATCCCCATATTGGGTGTTGATGAGTGCACATAGACTTCAAACTACAAAAGATATTCATGTGTGATAAGGTAGGAGGTTCTAAAAATGTACAAACTCTAAAATCATCCACCTCTTGAAAAGTACACTATGTGTACATGTTGCTTTTTCATAGCCTTCAACAATGTACAAAAAGTGTACATTTCAAGAGGTAGGCGATTTCAGAGCCCTATTTATATGCCATTTCCACTTCAAAACTTCATAACTAATTCCGCAAAGCTTCAAAAAATATGAAACGAGTTGGGTTAGATGCCAATTCCACTTGTCTTTCCAGGAAATTTTACTAGAAAATATTCCATGAAGCTTCGCCTCCCCAAAATTCAGTTTCAGCCCATAGGTGGGCGATTCATGGACCTCCTACCTTTAAGGTAGTATGGCCTTAAAGCGACCATTTATCAGCTGTTTTGCCTTTTTCACAGGTTTCCATGGACAAAATGATTTTTAGCCCATTTTTCAGAGAAAGAAAAATAGATGCAGAACACAACACAAGTAGTTTCGTATTTTTCCAAGCATTTTTGAATTACTTATGAATTTTCAAAGATTCAGGTCATAGGCACCTATTTGTGACCATAGGTGTCCCAAAATCCGTCCCCTTGTGACTTATAAAGAAATGTGCAGAAACCAAAGACAATGATTGGCTCTTACAATAAAAATAATAACTTTTCTTGAATTCATTAACATACCAGAGAGGTCCATTCAAGGATCACTTGACATTCATTCTACAGCTACCTACAGGACGGTTTGAAGAAGATGGGCGCTTTAAGGCCATACTACCTTACTGCAAAAAGTAGTTGAGTGAATGGCTGCTTCAATTCTCTCTCTTGTCCAATTGCCTTTGCAACAGGCTGCATATTACATCCTGTCAGGAAAATTATTCATGCTGCCTCTTGTTTCTTTTGCTTGGAACTTTGTAACTCACCTTAAGTGATTGAAGTTTTTGATGGTGTTCTGAATTGAAAAATTGGGGTCACTGGCTTTGGGGGGACAAAAAAATTCCGGCGGAGTTGGCGCACATTTAAGGGTATGATTTTGCCGTGGGTCCATTGAAATGGCTCGTGCCTCGCTAGGGTTTTCAATGGATGAGGCTGTGACATGAGTCCCTTGTCCTCGAATAAAACTATTCTTTGGGGGCAAACGTCCTGCATTGGTATTTGCTTCTGGGCGGCGACTTTGGGTTGCATGACACACGGTTGATCCGAGTTTATTAGTGTTTGGGTTACTCTCGAGTTGCTGCATGGAACCATGCTTAGGGGGTTGGGACCTCGTTGCACGTATTGAATGCCTAAATGGAGAGAGCATGGATTGGCTTGAATGCTGGCAACTCATAACTTAAGAGTGGGCAACCCCCGAAAACGCCCCTTCTTGCAACTGTGCCTTGGTACTCTTATGATTAGACTGGTCAAATTTTCATTGGTTTTCTTGTTGGCACGTGAGAGGAGGGTTCCAATGCACCTGAAAACGCGGCATTTGGACACCGTATGCAAAAGTTAGGAAGGGTCAAAGTTTTGTCTTGGGAGAGGTTTCTAAGAATTATGGCTTTTGCATGCTTTGGTACGTCTTGGTTTGGGAGATGTGATCCAAAGTGATGACGGTGGATTTGGGTTAGTGGTGCATTTGGAGGTGTCTTTTTTAATGTAAGGCTTCAAGAGTTTTATAGAGTGCTTGGTTTCTAGTTAGGCATTGGAAGTTGGTGCTGTTATTATCAAGTACGCATGTTGGGAGGACATTGAAAGTGGTTATATAAAGTGGGTCCTTTGAGCTAAATTTTGTGTTCTATAAGATAATTGTAAAAAAAAAAGCCTCATATTTGGAGCCGTGCTAATTCTAAGTTCTTCACCTCTCCTATTTCATTTGGAGCCTTTGATTGCGAATATGATTTAAAATTTCAAAATTTTATCATGTGTAGCAAATAAAAAATTCATATGTTTTTTCTCTAGGGATAAATTCACCTTGTATGGCCACTATGTAGGACCACTTTAACATCCTTCCACATGCTGGATGTGGGGACCATTGCACATGTTTAAGTTTTTTTCTTAGGTTGTGTAGAGAGGCTTATTCTTTTCTAATAGGCAAATTTCTAATCTTGGTTTTGAAAGGGGTGTTTGAAAGGGCCAATTTGGAATTATAGATTTTGGATAATTAATCCTTTTAATGCTCCCATGTGTAAGTTTAAATTTTTGAGTAGAAAAAGTCTATCAATTTGATAGTAGGGGAGTTAAGGTTGGAATGGTCATGGGTAATAAATAATTCCCAAATTGGTGGTTGAGTTGGTTGGTGGTGAATCTTTTTAAGTCTCTCTTCTCTAATTTGGAAGGCACCCCTTGCTACAAGATGCATGTGCAAGTCTAGTCCCATGTTGGCAATGTTTTTTATTTGTGGTTTTGATGAGAGTGATGAGAAGTGATGAAGAAAGCTAAAATTGTAAACAATAAATGATGAATCAAATTGAATCATGATATGTTGGTCCATGTGGGTGATTGTGTCTAAGGAGAATGAATGGAGAATTTCATTAAAATGACGATATTCCATATGCCATTTTCACAATGTGTCATTTCCGCAATTCATACCAGGCGGTTTGAAATCTATTAGTGTACTAGATTTCATATTGCCTGGTCTGAACTGTGGGATGTCAAAATCACAGAATATTTGCCATTTTAATGAAATTTTTCATATGAGTGATTAATTTTGCTTGTTGTGTGCTTTTGTATGTGCCAACTAGAATTGTAAGAATTGAAATTGGGAGTTGTGTGTGGAGTCAAGTTGTATGTGAAAGGCCAAGTGGAGTGATTCAAAGTGTGTATATTGTGCCGACTTGGTGTTTGGTCATAAATGTTGGATGAATCATAAATTAAAAATCAAATTAGTGATTGTATGTTTTTGTGTTGTGTTATCTATTTTAAAGATTGAACCTATTAGCATAGATTCCCGACTTGATTGTTTCTCTTGGAACGAACTTATTATTATACTAAAAGGATAATTTTCAATTAGGCCATTGTTCTCCTTCAACGGGTTGTCCACTGATTTTTTAATCAAACTAGGGCCTAATTGAATGTCTACTACAATATGAAATATTAATTTGATTTGTTACGTGTTTCATGACTTATTTATTCTTACAATGATTGAATTCCCTAGACTCCTCTGTCTTTAGAAGTTCACGCAAAGTATGGTAGAACCACTTATAGTTGACCACTTAAGCAATTCTGCACATGTTCTGAATTAGTAGAAGGCAATGTAAATTTTCTACTATGTAGGAAGATAGAGATCATTGGAATTGCAATTTTTTGGGTAATTTTATGACTTGAATTGAAATTACTTTGAGTTTTGGAAGTCAAAAGTTGGCCTAGACTTATACCCAACATATAGATTCTTCCAATTCATATCATTCAAGAACTACTTTCATACTTACTACTTCCTACTTTCATGCTCACTACTTTAGGGCATGTATCATGATCTTATTAGTCCTAACCTTGAAAATGAGAAAAAAATGCATTCTCAACTTTGGTTGGAAATACATTCTACCCTTGATTGAAAATAGATGCATCCTACAAGCTAGGTATGGATTTTTGGTTCAAAATAGGTGGTTCTACCATAAGTATTAACTCCTTTAGGATATTAAGACCAAGAATGGCCTACAATCACTTGCACTCTTTCAATAGTCTTTGTATACAAGACTATATTTCTTGCACAATCCTATTGCAAAAAATTCTATGAAAATCACAAAGTAAAGGTGCACTCCTAGGCAGTCTCATAAAAAATTATGTGTTGAAAAAAAAATCTACATGCAAATGACCTTGGTACTTAGAGATTGCAGTAGTATCTATATTGTATGAGCAATACCTGCATCTTCTAGGGGTTCGATGGAAATGATTGAAGTACTCTCAATGATTTTGCCTTTTTCGATAAAAGGGTGGGGGCCTTCTAGAAATCATAGAAATACCAATATTGTGCAAACATCCAAAATCTCAAGTTTAGCCAAAGTTGCATCCAAGTTAAAGTCTTACAATTATTTTCCAAAGTTTAGTTTCCAAAACACAAGTTTAGAATACTGAAGCTTATTTCTCTGAACATAAACCACTCCCTGGAAATACGCCATTCATTTCCTAGGAAGCTTTTGGGGCGCAACGAGGTTGTAATGCCCAATTACACGAGCAAACCCGCGTAATCAGGCATTACAAATTTCCCATCCAACTACAATTTCTCATCCAATTGATTTCATCCAATTTCGACATTTTTTGCTCGTGGTTTACATTGGTCAATGCCCTCGTTGGGCTCCACCCTCCTCGTTGGCATTTTAATTTGCAGAATCCCCTCCTCGAGCATTGCCCTATACAAAAGACCACGTTAGCCTATAAGCTAGTGTCCACAATATACTAGGTAAAAAAAATCCAAGTTAGTTCCCTCTTCAACCTCCAACTACTTAGTCTTAGAAAGTCAATTTTTTAAGTGAATATCAAAAATTAGCACCACCAAAGAATTTGACCCCAATTCTTAAAATTTCAAGTTAGAAGGCCCAAATATACCAATGATTAGAAGAAGAAAAAAAATAGAGTCCAGTTGCAAAAGCCAATTAGCCTGAAGGCCCCCAAAAATCCAAAATTCAGTTTCCAACAAACCGGTCTCTATACAGTCTTTTTTTTCCTCTTGGCGGCTCTGGCCAATCGGAGACTGACACGTGTTATAGCCACTGGACCCGATACAGTCAACTTGGGCAAGGGTTGGACCAGCCAGAGCCCACCACGTATCTTAGTGCAGTCGGCAAAGGGAAGCCCCGATACAGTCAACTCGGACAAGGGTCGGACCAACTAGTAACTGCCACGTGTCAGTACAGTTAGCAACGTACTCCACACAGTTTACAACGGGGTATTGACCAATTGGGGAGCGACACGTGTATTGGAGGGTTCGTTTGGATTGAATTTTATGCTAGATTTGTTCTAGAGGGCCATGCTCTAGTTAAAAATTTGAAACTCAAATCATAGTTGTAAACTAACCAAGAAGAGTATTAAAACTAGGATTAGTAGAGGAGTAGGAAAAAATGAAAATGAAAAAAGAAAAATTGTAAAAGCTTAAAAAAATTAGAAAGGGATGTAGGAATTAATTAGTACGAGTTGAAGAGAAATATTGATGCAAGAAAGGTAGGTGAGATTGACTAACACAAAACATCTTCTAATGGACTAGGAGAGTGAAGTGTGGAGGAAGGGTAGAATTATGAATGGATGAGGAGTTCAAGAGTTTGCAATCAAAATAGGATTAAGAGAAAATCTAAAGAATTTTCTTTAAGTCATTAGGAAGTAGATTAGAAAATAATTGATTTGGATAGGGGGACAATAATCTTTCATTTGTCAATTATTTTCTTGAAATTTGAAACAAATATTCCATTCCCAAGTCAACTTGTACAATAACAATAATTGAATAGAATAGTATCGAAAGGAAAAGGAAAGAAAAGAAGAAGAAATAGAATGAAGTAAGTTTAGGATAAAGTAGAAAATGCTTTTGAAATTCAATTGCATTACTTGCATAAAAAACCATAAACATTAGCCCTTAAGGTTCCTTGACTAGGTTTTCACCAACAATGCTCCAAAATTGCTATTTCAAGTATAAGTATCTAATTTTAGAAAAAAAATATTTTTGGACACATTTAACCATAGAATCTTGTAGTATGCTGGATTGAGAAGATGTGGAAAAAATTCCAGAAATTTCCACTAAGTAGACCACAAGATATTAGTAGACCACAAGATATTAGTAGACCACAAGATTTTTTCAAAAATACTGAAAATTGAGTTAAATCAAAGACTTCAAAGTTTATCAAAAATTAGGGATTCCATAACCACCCAGAAACTAAAACTCCTCATAACTTTCATTTCATTAATTGAAATGGAATAAATCAAAGTTTTTTACATATGTATAAATCTAAAAAAAAAAATTCAAATTTTTGTTTATGAAAAAAGTGATTTTTTCTTATTTACCCGTACTACACAACTAAGGATATAAACTACATGTCATACAATAACTTTTTAACCATGTAGTCAAAAATTACAAAAAATTATTGGGCCTTAAATAAAAATGCATTCTTATTTTGTGTGAAAAGTAGAACCTTAGGGGGAAGGAATAAATGATCATTATGAAACAAGTTGTGCAATAGATTCTTTGAAATTAAGTAATTGAAATTATAGAAAATTTTCATATTGGGTGGTTGTGAGCTATCCAATCTACTAGCCATCTATGCACTCAATGTGCATTCTTGCCTAAATTGACAAAATTTTGATTTTTAAATCGGTTCTAAAAATGTTTAACATTGGATAATTACAAAATTCAAGGGCCCAAAATTTAAAGTTATCTACATACAAAGAGATGATTGAAGTTTTAGTTTATTGAAACAAATTATTTTGAAGATACAAAATTTTGAAGCCTTTCATTTAATAATATTCATTAACCCCTAAAGTCCTAAGGTTTTTTTTCATCAAAACCTACTCAAAATTGCCATTTCTATTGCAAAGAGTAAAATCCTCTTAAAATTGTTTTTCTACATATCTAACCACAAGATCTTGTACTACTCTAGTATAAAAATGCATAGAAAAAGTTTTAGAAACTGACCATGTAGATTGCAAGATATTTGCATTCAAAGTAAAGAAAACTAGTTTTCTTTACACCTTCATCAAGCTAGATTTTTTCGCTTTGAATCTTCTTAACTTAAAATTTTTGCACTGTTAATTTTTATTTTATAATTTTTTATGTCGATGAATTGAGTTGAGAATCTAGAAAATTCAGCAAAAAAAATACTTAATTTCACTCATCAAAAAATTGTTAAGTAGAAATAGTTTTAAGATTGAAGGGGTAACTAAACCATTAATAGTTCTAAGATGGAATTGCAACACAATAATTTCAATTTTGAGATTTTTCTAGCAAATAAACTTAATCTTACCTAACAATTTTTTTTGAAAAATTGTTAAAATTGCATTCAAAAACAAAGTCTATAAGTTATTTTTTCAAAAAGATACTTAAATTGCCCAAAAAATAAGATTGTCCATAATTTTTTTGTCACTTGTCCAAATAGAATGAATCAAAGCTCTAGATGTAGTAAAAAAATATAATCTTTGAGAAAAAAAATTAAGAATTAAAAAACTTTAATTTTTTGTGATTTTTTTTGGACTGCCCCTTGAGTTGCTTCTTGGACTTATGGTGACATAACTTTTGTTTCTAAGCACCGATTGAAATAAAAATTATATGCCCAAAAAGCTAATCTAGTTTCCTGTCTTCAAAAAAAGTTTCAAAAAATCATGTCAAAAATTGAGATCACATGAGCTTACCCAAAATCCCAAGAGTCCCCTGTAGGGACTTTAGGACTTTAGGGATTAAATAGACAATGGCAAGATTTTGAGGGTAAAACTAGTTCATTGTCAAATATATGTTCAGAATTTCACGTAAAGACTTTCACACAAAGATACATTGAGAAGTTCAATCATCAAATTAACATTTAATAAAGAAGAAGAATCAATTAATTGAAGAAGACTAATATAGAAAAAACTTACTTATCTAAAAATAAAAACAAAATATCTCATAAGTTTAGTTTTATGGCTAAAAAGTCATTTACCATCTTCTTATATTTGGATATTTTGGATTTTTGAGTGCATTGAGGTAGTATGGCACTAGTTGTTTTTTCTAAATGCCTCATTTCAACTATTCTAAATTGTGTTTTTTCAAAAATTGATTTTTTTCAATAAATGATATGTTCTCTATCTTGATAAACATAATATTTTTGTAAAATCTATAATGCTTATTGAAGTAGGATGCCTCTAAGAATTATTGAAAAGTACTAAAATTTGTTCTCAATATCATCGGCATTCTAATTTCATATCAAAGGTTTATCTTCCCATGTGATTTGAGAAATATAAGTCCTTCAAAGTTGATTTGAAGCGCTTAAGATCAAATTGTTCAAATATAAAATTGTAAAGAAAACATGAAAAAAAAAACATATATTTAAAAAAATATAATTACATAAAATCTAACACACTTCTCTTTGGACCACCAATAACAAAAGGTATTATTGAATATCTTGTATATAAATTCACTATTTGAGCTACTTTGTAAATTTTGGTTACCTCTAAAGCACCATAAAGTACTCTGAAAGCACTTCAAAATATAACATAATCTTTAATATAATTGTTTCCAATAGTAATTAGAATTGTCAAAAACAAGTTTAGAAAAAAATTAATATAAAATCATAAAGTAAGATCCTATTTTATGGTAAAAGTGACTCAAGAAGCATGAGGTGGACTACTTTCTTTGAGAACTTTTCCTTGCTTGAATCCTTTTGTAAAATCGTTTTTTGGAATATTGGATTGTAGGATCTTGTTCACTACTATCAAATTAGTGAACTATCTACTTGTCAAAAAAATTTGGTAATTGAATTTTGCAATAATTTCAACTGAGTTTAAGTTTATGAAAAAAGAAAAAATTTATTGTCTCAATTTATCTCCCCTTGACACAATTACTTCAAGGGGTTATATTTCAAGATCCACCCAAAAGAAAAGTTTTTCTTTTTGACCAATAATGAAATTATGAACTATTGAGATAATTCATAACAAAGTTTTATAAAGATTTTTCAAACTTTGCAATTAATTGAGGTGCAATTAGAAAACAAGAATTGCTCCTAACCATGCCCATTAATTTCAGGGTCTCACCAAAACAAGTCAATGTTTGAAAAGCTATAACACAAAAAGAGTGAAAATTGTAAAACTATAGAGATAAAAATTGTAAAATAGTAAATATTAGACACTTCTACAAAATTTTAAACCAAAATTCAAGCATAGTTTAAAAGAACTTTAGTGAGTCTCAAAGTTTGCAACCCTTTAGATTCAATTTTTGACATTTTAAAAAAAAAAATTGCTTTTTAATCCCTAAAGACCAAATGACATTTTCTAGCAACATAACAATTTTAGGCAACTCACTATAAATGTAATTTTTATTTATTTTTCTTTGAAATTTTCATAGTACATGTGTCCAAGTGCAAGTAGCTTTAAGGCAAAATAATTTTCATAAATTTTAACTATACAATTAACAAATTATTGTATGATATATAATTTTCATTGTTCAATGGCACTACGGCCCTAATCAACACAAGATGGATTGAATTGTGTTGATTGTGAAAAAAATAAAATTTCATATGTTGATTTAGTCATTGAATTTCTAGACAAAAATAGTTATCAATATAAATGTGTTGATTGTGATCAAAAATAAAATTTGCTTAGTTAATTTGGCAATCCATTAAATATACTCCAAATAGAACTTCAAACCTCATTTTGGCATAGTAGAATTATTTTTTCCAAAAAAAGTTTAGTTAAAAAAATGTAGGAAATCAAATCAAATTTCATTACCAATAATCAGTTTGACATTTCAAGCCTCAAATCAAAAGTTATAAATAAAATTTTAAGAGGGGTTGGAAGGGACATTTTCTTTGACAATTTAAAACTTCCTCTATGAAATTTGTCTATAACTTTTGATTGGAGGCTTGAAATTTCAAAAGTATTTTTGGAGATGAAATTTTGTTTTATTTACCACCTTTTTTGACTTAAAAGTTTTTTGAAAAAAAATATTTTACTATACCTAAACGAGGTCCAAAATTATACTTTAAACACATTTTCTAGTTTTGACTTAACTACGATTGGTTGAACTCCTACATCCTAATTTACATATCCCATGTGGTTTATTCTACCTCCTACCACCCCTCTTATATAAAGATATCATCTTCTCAATTCATTGAACTCCAAGGTAAGTGACACTTTATAATTAATTGTTAAGGATGCCAAATTTTACAAAATCAAATTCTAATTTAATTTTCATATTAAAGTGTATAGCTCTATCCACTTGGCAACCTTGCCAACAAGGTGGATTTTAAAGAATACAAATTTGACCAAATCACGAAATAAAATTATCCTAACCAATAGAAATAACCAACATATATCAATTCATTTTCATGTTGGTTTGGACCCTGTTTTTTCTTGTAGCGAGGGCAGTATAGGCAACTTAGAGATTTCCTTAAAATATTTCTTTTTAAATAAAAAATTAAAATTTCTTTTCTAGATTTATATATGCTTGAAAAGCTTTTATTCATTCCATTTTAATCAATGAGATAAAAGTTATGAAGAGTTTTAGTTTGCAAATAGTTATGGAATATCTATTTTACAATAAGCTTTGAAGTCCTTTATTTAATTCAATTTTTAACATTTATGAAAAAAATCATAGGATATAGATTGTTTATTACAACATTACAATCATTGGGATTGGTATTTTTCAATTCCATAATTAAATCTTAACAATTTAGTATTTTAAATGATACTCTATTTTTTTCTACTTACTGTTTTTGTTTGAAAATTTTTATAGCTATTTTCAACTTATAATTGCAAGGATCTACATATTTTTGTGTAAAAAGTTTGAAAGATGAACTCTAACCATTTAGGAAGAGTTAAAAATGCTTCTTTTTCAAATTCAAGTGACTTGATCTTACAATTGGTGAGGTTTTTTTATTTTGAAATTTTAGAAGGGTGCCCTCTAACAAGTTAACTAAAAGGATCTGAGTACTTTAAAGTAGTTTTGGCTCCAAAACATTGAAAACCTTTAGGAATTAAATGCTACATAATTAGCAATGTATCCTGGTTTACATTAATACATTAATATGTATAATATCCTCTTTTACCAAAATTATTAAAATTTTACCTTTATTCATTTGAAAATTACTTAAAACTTCATATTTGATACTTATATAAGTGAAATTTGAATATTCTTTGGCAATACTAAATTTTCTATCAATTTTTTTAATCAAAAACATTTAAATTTCAATGTAGGAACAACTTAGACAACAATCTATAGATAATTTAGTATAGATCATCTTTAACCCCTAAATGCAAAAATTGCGTTTTTTGGGCAGCTCACTATGAATGGAGTTCTTTTTTTTTTCTTTGAAATTTTCACAAAACATATGCCCAAGGAGTAGCTTTAAGGTCCAACAATTTTCATACCTTTGACTACACGCTTAAAAAGTTATTGCATGATATGTCATTTTCAACGTTCTGTGGGCAACTCGGGCAGCCCCAAAAACTTCTTTTAAAATCACTTTTTCCAAAATTTCTTTTTGAAACTGATTATACAGATTTATATACACATGGGAAGCTTTGAATCATTCCATTTCAATAAGTGAGATGAAAGTTATGAAGATTTTTAGTTTGTGAGTAGGTATGGTTTTCAAAGACTCCATACCTACTCACAAACTAAAAATCCTCATAACTTTCATCTCACCTATCAAAATGGAATGATTCAAAGCTTCCCATGTGTATATAAATCTATACAATTAATTTCAAAAAGAAATTTTTGAAAAAAGTGATTCTTAATGAATTTTTTGGGGCTGCCTGAGCTACCCACCAAATGTTGAAAATGACATCATGCAATAACTTTTTAAGCGTGTAGTCAAAAGGTATGAAAATTGTTGAACCTTAAAGCTACTCCTTGGACACATATTTTATGAAAATTTCAAAGAAAAAAAATAAAAATTCCATTCGTAATGAGCTGCCTAAAATTTCTATAATGCCAAAAAAAACAATTTGGGCATTTAGGGGTTAATATGCCACTAATAATTAGTCAAGTAAGTATTTTGTAATCATATTTTCACTTTTCACCATTGGCATTCAACAGTGATGCTATTCCATTCTAAAATGCTATCTCCTTGTATGTTGGATTATATTGTACAATCTTTAATTTTCTTGTATGTTAGATTGCATCAATTGTATTACATCATTTAACCTATCATTATAAAACACTTGTAAACAACAATAGTGGTTTTGAGACAAAATGAATGTCTAAATATTAACACAACATAAATTCTTTGACTTCAAGTGCTTTTAACCCCTAAAGGACCACTATTCCTTTGGAGAACAAATTGGATTTTGGAAAGCTAATCAATTTTGGAAAGCTAATCAATTTTGGAAAGCTAATCAATTTTTCTATCTTCAAAAAAGTCTCAATTTTTGTCATGATTTTCTGAGACTTTTTTGAAGATAGAGAAATTGATTAGCATCATGAAAATTTAATTTTTTTTCAATTGGTGCCCAGAGACAAAAGCTATATCCAAATGAGTTCAAAACAGGGAAGAGGGAGCACCAAAAAAATTTGAAATTGAATTTTGAATTTTTGAATTTTTTTTCTCATAGATTATATTTTTGTCTAGATGGAAAGCTTTGATTCATTCCATTTGGATTTATTATGAGAAAGTTATGAACAGTCTTGTTTTTTGGGGAATTAAAGCATCTTTTAAAAAAAATGATGAATTCATCCTCAAAGGAAGAATATTTGACCACTTTTTCAAACTTCAAAGTCCTCTCCATAGACTCCCATTTTGTAACTACATAAAATGAATACTTTTATATTTATTTTTCAAAGATGTAATTTTATATCTTCTATAAGTCAAAAAAATTTCAAATTTTTGGTGAAATTTTGAAATTACTACAATTTTAAAAATAAAATGTGAAAAATCCTTATCAAATTCAAAAATATGCTTAGAAGTTTTAAATTTTCCCATGCTGTACACTAGAGCATACAATATTGTGATGCAAATCAATTTATCATGTCATTAAAAAATTAGAAAATTATCACTCTTTGGTGATAGACCCAAAATTTAAATTGCAACAAAATGATGACTTTTAGGGAATTTTTAAAATTTTCATACTAGAGCAGAAACTAGACTTGCTAAGTATCATTTCATTAATTGGACTCAAGTTCAAAAAGATGATATTCATGGCTAAAATTGAGATAAAGAAAAAAGGAATAGAAATTGCCGAAATAAACTAGTACATGGTGATCTATGGATTTGTCAAATTCTTTTGCACAATGAAAATATAAAAATAAGTTTTAAGTTTTTCAAAATTGAAATTGCTTTTGTCCAACTCTATGATGTTAATATTTCTATACTAGTTGGGAGAACACCAATTAACACTTCTATACCATTTTAGGAATAACTTTGTCTTCTTATCAAACTAAAAGCAACCAATAACTTCAAGTCCAATGTTAAAATTAGTATTCAGAAAGTCAAAAAGTAGCCTCCTCACTTTTCATGGGGATCTTTCTATAATTTTGTTGTCCAATAGTTCCAATTCTCCCTTTACAAATATTGCACACTTCCATATAAAAAAATCTTTTGTCTTTTCTACAAAATTTGACCAATTTTTGCAAATACAAGTTCACTTTAAAAAGAGAGCAAAAATTTAATTCCTAAATGTCCAACATGCTTTGGGGGGCAACATAATAATTTTGTGCACCTCACTACAAATGAAACTTTTAGTTTTTTCTTTAAAAATTTTACACAATATATACCCGAAGAGTAGCTTTAACCCTTAAAGTTCCAAGGCCATTTTCCTATCAAAATCCACTGAAAACTGTCATTTCTGCTACAATCACCAAAGAAAATAAAGTAAAACAATTCTAAAATCTAATTGTAGGATCTTGTACTTTACTTGTTTGAGATAATGCGGGAGAATTTTCATGAAGTTTGACTATATAGATTGGAAGATATTAGCATTTAAAGTTAGAAAAAAATAGTATTTTTGAACAATGATCTATCAATTTTAGATGACTTTGATTGCCATTTGTGGATTTTTTTTGCACTATAGACTTTGGATTAAAAAAATTTAGAGTTGAAGAATTGAGTGGAAAAATTTTCAAAAAAGAACCTCTTGAATTTTATTCTTTAACAAATTGTTATGTAGAAGTAGGTCCCAGATTGGAAAAAAACTAAATCATTAATACCTCTAAGATGGAATTGAAGCACAATAATTCCAAAGGTGAGATTTTCCTACTGGAAGCAAACTTAACCTTTTCAAACAATTCTTTTTGAAAAATTGTCAAAATTCCATTTAGAAAAAAATCCTATAAATTATCTTTTCAAAAAGATGTTCTAATTGTTTAGAAAATAAGATTGTCTATAACTTTCACATAATAAATCCAAATAGAATGAATCAAAGCTTCCCACATAATTATATAAAATTATAATCTAATTATGAGAATTTTAACAAAAATATTTTTGTGTGAGGAGATTTTTGCCTACCACACTAATAAAAGGACTTTTTGTGCTATTATCGTTTTGTCCCTGGACATTGATTGAAATAAAATTATATCCCCATAAAGCTAATGTGTCTTTCTATCTTTACAACAAATTTGAAAAAATTGTGATGAATATTGAGGTTATAGAAACATGCCCAAAATTCATTTTGGTCCCCTTAGAAAACAATAGGATTTCAAAGATTAAGACTCAACAATTTTTATAACTTTTGACTACATGTTGTATGATATTGTAGTTTATTGTATGATATGTAGTTTTTATTGTTTGGTGGGCTACTTGGGGAGCCAAAAAAAATTCTTTAAAAATCATTTTTTAAGATATAAAAATTTGAATTTGGTTTTCTAGAGTTATATACATAGAAAGCTGTTAGTCGAGGTAAAGTTTAAGATTTGCAATCAATGTCTTTTTTTTTATAATCATTTTAGAAAAGTGGCCAATTGTTTCTTCAATATTCATATAATACATGGGCGATGCCCCATAGTATCCATATCAAAATCAAGTGATACCTAGCTACAGTAATAATATTGCTATTTTGCCCCCCCAAAATGAATATTTCTTTTACAATAAATAACCAACATCTTTTAGCTATAGCCAATTGGTGGAAAATCATGCATAAAGAGAACACCGTCTGCGCGGGTTTTATCTGACTTATTAAGGTAGAACTACCCATTACCACCACTTACCCAATTCTTCCACCTACAGTTTCCTCCCATTTTCGTCACTGGCCCATCTTATTACCATAATCTTACTCATCCATGATCATGATGGCAATGCACTGGGGAACGAACACATCAGCCCACGCTCCAACAATGGTCTGGTCATGCTTTACCAAGGGTCTACTCACAATTTTACATTTCACCTTTGAAAAATCACAAAAAATTCAATTCTTGTCAGAATGTCTTCATTTTTTTTGCAATTGACTTCTCTCAAACAATTCAATCTCTGAAAAAGATGAGAGCTAGCTCATAAATAGCTTCTCCAAAGTACCTAGATAGCAAATCTGTATGGTAATGGATAGTTCTACCTTAGTTCCACCTACTTTGGGAAAGAAATTCCCGAACTTTGGATAAATGAAGGAAAAAAAAGAGGCAACACCGACCCCTCTAAAGTCTAAATTGAGAGACTTGCCCCCCACTTGGGACGGAGGGAGTCAAGCATCAACAGCACAGGTTTCCATAACTTGGTTTTCTCCTCCAACTGCAGCATTGCAGCATGATCCATGAGCTTCTTAGAATGGCAGCTTCGGTCCACATTACGAGCAATAAGTTTGGGTTACTAGAGATTTAGTCATAAAGTGAACCCGGTTTGTACTCAGGGTGTCAGATGAAGGCTTATCTACGGATGAGTACAAAAGAAACACAACAGCAAATCCCGGTTTTGGTGCTTCAAGGAGTTTGGTTTTTTGTCCTGTGTTTTTTCTCAAACTTCAGCTCCTCCTTGTCCTTCATTGCATACACTTTACTATTAACTTTCATACCAATCAAATTTAGATTGTGTACGAGTTGAGTAGTTGAACTCAGTCTTCTTTGTACGAGATGGGAAAATCAAGCTACTTTGTTGAAAGAATGCCTCGAGAAAGACAAATGATGGGGCCTTTGGAAGGTCTCCCGGGGATAAGGTGAGCACCCTCCAAATTGTCACTTTTTGCTATTATGTCTATTTTTTTATTATTATATTGACCACCAAATTTTAGAAATAGAAGAAGAATTTTGCACATGACTGTTGCTAAAAGCTACCCAAGCCATCCAAGGTGCATGGGAAGTTTAGGACAATATAGCTTTTGATTACGTATCCAATGGGGAAAAAAAATTTACCAAGGGGTCACATGTTTATAATTTGTGTCAAAATTTCGTGTGAACATTTAACCCAACTTGACTTTGTAAGAAACCTACACAAGATTTCTTGCTTACATTGAATGAACACTTGTCCTCCTTTATTGGATAAATGTAGACATTAGAGATCATCACACTTCTTTCGAGAAGCAAATTTTTTTTTGAAGAATGCAAAATTGGTGAGAGAAAAGAGGAGCCAAAGTGGAGTAGTTGTACAAGATGGAAAGTTTTCTTGGAGAATGAGATCCATTGTCATAAGTACACGAAACTCAAGTGACGCGTGCAACACTAAACTCTGACAAAACTTGGAGTGAAAAATCAGACGGAAGGTAGAACTACCCATTACCATATAGATTTGCAATCTAAGGGGCGCTTCACACTATGGCCGACCAAGTTGAGAGGCCGTGGAATTGAATGGCCAAACTTTTGGTGAGAGGCCAAAGAAATGAGCAATAAATGATAGGATTTGGAGCCTTCGGCCGGCCATAAGTGTGAAGCCTCCAAAGGCCAAGTCCAAAGTCCAAACCCTTGGCAATGAACTCCCATGGCCTCTCAACTTGGACGGTCATAGTGTGAAGCCTCCAAAGGCCAAGGTCAAGGCCGAACCCATATCATTTGTTTGGCTTGTATCCATGTCTCTTCACATGAAAAATCCATCCAATTTCTGAAATTTTCCTCTCACATTCTTTAACCATGGATTCTAGAAAGGAACGCATTCTTGTTCTACTTTCGGTTTTCATGGTCATGAAGTGTGTTATTGTGGGCATTTTGGCATTGCAAAAACTTGCAATTTTTGAGCAAAATGTCCAAATGATGATGATGGCAATTTTTATTGCCCAAGGACGAAGAGTGAATGTTCAAAGGAGGCATTGGCAAATTCCAAGATATGGAGGTTTTTTGGAGCATGAATTGATGGGGTCATTTTCAGATGGTGATTTTCGAAAGCGGATGAGGGTGAGTCAATCTACATTTCAATATCTATGCACTCTTTTAGGGCCTGCTTTGAAGAAAAAGGATACATATTTCAGAGAAAGTATAAGTGTGGAGCGGATGATTGCCATAACTCTTTCACGTTTAGCTATAGGTAATTCATTGCAAATGATTGGTGATTTATTTGGTGTGGGATTGAGTACAACTTCTATCATAGTGAGAGATTGCTGCGAAGCTATTAGGATTCATTTGAGACCATTGGTTTTTAAGAAACCAAATCTTGCTTGGATGAAAAAAGAAGCAAATGGTTTTGAAGCCCTACATGGTATTCCACTTATTCTAGGGGCAATAGATAGTAGCCACATTCCTATTCTAGTACCGTCCCATGATCCTACAGCATACTATTGCCGAAAGGGATATTATTCATGTTTACTACAAGGAGTTGTAGATGCTGATTGCAAGTTTTGGGACTATGATTTTGGATGGGCTGGCCGGATTCATGATTGGGCCTTATTTCAGAAATCTGAAATTGGGAAGAAGACTATGAGAGGTGCATTTCTACCTTATAAATTCATAGGTGATGCAGCATATCCTATGAGGCCTTGGTTTTACTCACCATTCAAAGGAGAAAGAGAAGGGTTGCCTAGGAGTAAAGCACATTGGAATTTTATCCAATCAAGCACCCGTATGGCTGTGGAAAGAGCATTTGGAATGTTGAAAGGAAGATGGCGCATATTACTAAAAAGAATAGACATGCCACTTCAAAATGTGCCTAACATTGTTACAGCATCTCTATGTCTTCACAATCTATGCATTCTAGAAAATGATGAATTTTGCATGGATTGGGCCAAAGAAGCTGAAAAGGAGTTGCAAGGTGAAGCAAATATGACATTTGGAAACATGCACAAAATTGATATGTTTCACTCTTTGGAAGCATCATTGCGGGAAATGAGGGATCTCCAAGCCAGAAACCCACAAGGTGAAGAAACTCCATTCATAGAACCGGAAAAAGAAGAACAAATTGAGAATGAAGAAAATCCAGCATCTGAAGAAACAAAGGCAAAACGACAAGAGAAAATGAAGAACATGTTGGCTGATTCAACTCGAGTTCATCTATTGCTAGTGGAGAATTTTTACAAAAGTCATTTGTCTAGAAATTCAGCCATTCAATTTGAAAACTATGCACATGATGATGATGATGATTGTAGCCTAGATGAAGAGTAGCATACTCTAGAGCTTATTGATCAAACGATCAAATTGGTGGTCTACTCTTTTTAGGAGTTCATTTGTTCTCTCAAAGTTTTTCATCAAACCTATGCTAGTTTCTGCCATTTTCTCAAAGATATCAATAGCTCTATTATGGAAGCTTTGTTTACCTTTTGACAGTGGTGTAGCAATCGTTGTTGGAGTTGGTGCACCTTCTACATCATTTGGGGCTGAATTGTCTTGATTTTGTAGATGATCAGTGGTTGTTGCCGAGACATGCTTCATGATCTGCCCAGCTTGGTGATACCACTCATCCAAAGCATCATAGAATTTGCTCTCTTGTCGATTATTGCTAGAAATGCCATTAGCCATTTTGTCTTCTTTGTAAGCATCAAAAATGACCTTGAATTTCTTACGGCATGCTACAGCAGTACGGTTGAATTTTGGTAGCATGACAACTATTCTAGCATGAAGCCTCACCCAAGTATCAATCCCTAGAAAAAAATGAACAAAAAACATGAAGAAATAGTCAAAAATGGCATTGGAAGAACAATTACAGCACATGTGCTCACTGTGAAAGAAGACTATGTAGGATATAAATGAGAAAAGAAGGTGACCTTCATCAAGGAAAGGAAGAATCTCTAGGTGGTGGAGTTCAATAAATGGTGGTATTGGGCAGTTCTACCTTAACTCAGAGTGCATCAAGTAAGCAATGAAAGCTCGCGGTGAACTCGCTCCAAGAAGAGTGAAAAATCGTCGGACAAAATTTTCTCCACCCCATTTCTCCACCTCCCAAGGACAAAAAGATGGCACTTCCAACATCCTCCAAGAATGCGAGCTCCACAACCCATGAACCACCACACACAGAGAGAACACCACGTCTCAATTCTCAGCAGGCCTTTTTTTTTGGGACCGGTGTCCCCCCTGTTGTCCTCACTACAAAGACCAGTTTTGGGAGGGACGAAGCCAGAGAGGTCAGATTTTTGACAGTCTGGCAAATTCTCGCCCAAAAGGAAAAAAAAAGCCCCCATTCTCAGAGAAGGTCAAGAAGGTGCGACAGACTACCTCTTCTTGTTGATGAATAAATGTCTTCTCATCCATGTGTTATAAATTTCATTCATAAGCATGGAAGTAAATCATAGCTTCCGCCATCACTCCCCCTGCTGTGAGTGAAGACCACTTTCCAGTGAATGGAATAACAAACGAACTGCGAGCCTCTGCGACCAGCACCCAGTTGCACGGTATACCGGTATTGAAAAAGATGCCTCTGGAATTTAAGCAGCCCTGCAGCCAGGACAATAGCAGTTGGCCCATCAATCCCTTTGATTATTTTTTGGCATTTTCTTGTTGGTTTTGGGCCAGGGACCCCAGAGCCTCTCACTCACTCACTGATGGGTTTCATTTAAAAAAAATATCAAATCAAATATTTCATGTCTCTCGATTCTAATATTTAAAGAGATCCCATTCCATTCGTGTCAAAAAAAATAAAAATAAAAATAAATTTTTTGAAAGAGTTTCGTCAGTTCGGTTCGCGTGGTTTCTCTTGATAAGTTACTCTTGGGAATTGGACTGCGCAGAAAATAATAATGTGTTCAACAACTATAGACTTTAACTCATACTGCACTCCGTAGAAGGAGACTACAAATGTGGCCTTTTTTTATTTTTTTATTAGTGTGAATATAAAATAAAAGGTTTTTTATGGGGTGTTATGGTGAGGAATCGGATTCCCAAATTGCACTATGGTGTCCACTTGAAAGGGCCCCTTGAAAGCCAGTTTTGAGAACAATTAAAATATATATATATATATAGGATGCATGGAACTTGTGAGTGATTCTGACCATCCATGTGGCATGCTATTGAGGACATAGTTACATGAAATATGTGTGAGCAACTTGATTCCTAGGTGGACACTCCGGTTTGGGTGATTGAGCGGAAAAGGGTCACAAAAATATGGGTGCAGAGTTCTCTTTTCATGCCTGAAAAAAAGACCCCCCTTTCATCTCAAAGTAAGAGACGTCCAAAATATAATTCTACTCAAATAGTGATGGAATGTGGAAGTTTTGTAATGGGTGTCTATTTGTTTAAAAAAATAAAAAAAATAAAAATAGTGATGCATTGATGCACAAGCAACAGTTTAATTAGGATCAAAAGAAATTTGATAAGGTAGAAGCACTGGTAGTCGATCATTTAAGAGATTTTGGAGTGGATGGTAAGGAGTATGAGGTGGTCGAAATTTTTCCATGTAGGGAGATAGGAAATACGGGGATAGCAAAAAAATTTGGAATTTTATTCTCAAAACTGAAATTACTATGAATTTTGGGAGCCCCAAAGTGCACTTGTGTAGTAGCCCTATGTTTAAAGTCTTCCAATTGCAATCATTCAAGAACTACTTTGCTGCTCACTACTCTTCCTACTTTCTTGCTCACTACTTCACGACATGTGTCGTAGCCTTATTAGTCCCAACCTTGAAAAGGACAAAAAGCACACATTTGAAGCTTGAGTTTTAATTTAAGCTTGAGTTTTAATTTAAGCTTGAGTTTTAGAAATGAAGAAACACTTTGAAAATGTATAGTTTGTAGGTTCCTACAAACTCTGTAGCTAATGAGAGATTGCCCTATCCTTTGAGGAGAACTAATGAATGATACAAAGCATGAAATTCAATAATTCTTCATTTTATTAAAATTTAGATTTTCATGCATTATTCTTATAATCTTCCTTTTTTAGTCACAAATTGAAGTAAAAAAAAAGGCTTCAATACCTCTGGAGAGATTCAAAATCACAAAAATATAGTTGGGTCCAACAATCTCACAAATTACGTGTTGTGGTATTCAATTTTTTTGTGTAATCTTTATAGAAGAAACTCTGAAACTTTTTTGGAAATGCTTGTTGAAGGAACAATGTGTGTATGGATGTTTCCTACATACCTATGCAATTGAATTCAAAAAATTCATCGCTAATGTTAATCAATCAATTATCATGTAAAACTATGAATATTAAAATAAAATAATTCACCTAAAATGAAATTTTGCTATTTTGAAACCAAAATTTAATATGCTTGATTGGAATTGCGCAAGAATTGAATATTAATTATACAAGACGAAAAATGTCAATTGTATTTTATATTATGCTAAAAAATTGAATGGCACAGTAAGTAGTTTGTAAAATTATTGAACACTACTATACATTTAATCTTGCAAAGTTGCAACTAACATAGTCTAATGGGATATATGTATTCTTCTTAATGTCTAATACAACTTTCAAAGTTGAATGACCCCCACCATTGTCAACTTTCAACTTCCATAGTCCATATTTTTTATACAATAGCTCCAATGTTTGAGTTGATTAGAAATTTGAGTCTATGTTCAACATGGATTCAATTCAAATTGTATACTATTCCCTCTATTTCTGAATAAGGTAGTTTGCTCTAAAATTGTTTATCTCCTTCAAATTGCCCCTAGTATTAGTTGGAGAATGAATATGAGGTGATTCTTAAATGAATTGCTTTAGCCATTGAATGAATCGAGAATTTTTTTTTTAATTGCAAGAGCCAATCATTGTCTTTGATTTCCTCACTTCTCTTAACAAGTTGCAAGCGGACAAATTTTAGGAGACCTATGGTCACAAATAATTTAGCCTATGCTCCAAACTGCATAGGCTAAATTCTTGTCTAAAATGTACTTCCACTATTCATGGGAATCTATGGTTGATTACACTAAGCTCTATTTTTCAACTCTTTAAAAATTTGTAGTTTATTCATATGGTGTCCAAAAACTGCTTTTTAGAGAATCCAAAATCCTCTTTTGACTTCCAACAATATCCCACCAAAGCCTTTTCACTATAATAATGGCCCCCATGCTGAATTGCTTACTTGTGCAATTTTAGGTATATTTTGTACCTTCCTAGAGTTTCCTTTATACAGTAAAACACAAAGGAAACGTGGATAGTATTTGTTAACATAGGGAGTAGTGTATCATACCACTCCTAGCCAATGGATTCCCTGCTTGTACATGTAATTGTTAGCATGTAATTTTCATGCACAGTAATTTTCATGAAAATCTGCCGTAGAGAATATCAGAAGGGATAATTATTGTCTACGTTACTCGTTGGATGGTGGGAGGCAGCATTCAAAGAACTGGCTAAAATTCACTCCATTGCTACTTAAAATTTTCAGTAGCTAAATGGTACATCGAAGAAAATCCTTGAATAAATTAGATTTCAGCCAAGACTTCAACAACCAATAGAGTTTGGCAGCCAATTTGCAACTTCCTCCACATCGGAATTAGCATCTATTTAGTCTGTTTTGTGTTATAGTATTCCCAAATCCCAATAACCTTTACAACTTGCAAAATCCTTTCTTTTCCATCATTTAAAACAAACAAACTATTCATTCTCGAGGTGGCCAAAGTTAATGCTTGTTTGTCTTGAAGGTGTCATATTGCACAAAATTCCATAAACTACTTTTTGGATCACTGGTGGGAGGTTTTCGAAGCCTCTCATTTAATTAAAAACTGTAGCACGATGCAAGTTACAATTGCATTAATACCAAATGATCATCTCAATACATGAAAGTGCATCCTGTAGAAAAGTCGGTACCTTTATGTTGAAGAGGCAAACACATTCAGTTCAGCGTCTTGTGGGCTTGTGGGTTTACTAGTTGCAGTAAATGACAAATAAATTAATGAAATACTCCATATAATCAAATCATTGGCTGAAAAATGGGCTGAAAAATGGGCTGAAAAAAAAGAAAAGGGAATCAGTCCTTTTTGTTTTCATGAATAACTTTAGAATGAATGCTCCTTGCAAGTGTCCAACCAATGTCAATATCGACTACACAGGCTAAAACTTCCTCGATAATCTTCTCTAATATCACATCCTTCAAAATTCAGTCATTCATGTTCCATTTTGTTCTGTTTTCCTCGTGCAATCAATAGGAAGAATTTCCAATACCGTACCTTAGGAGGGTCATGATGTCCAAACATATTCTCAATGAAACATTGCAGTCCAATGAAATTTAATTGGTGCTATTTGAGTAGGGTACTTTTGAATGGATTTTTGCTACTTTGCTATAGAGAAAATACAAACTCTATTTTCTGTAAAGGAAATTTTAGTTTGTTTTTTTACAAATTAGCATTATTCTTTGCTATAGTTTAAAACCAATATCCAAGTTTTACCAAAGGTATCACCTAGGTTTCATATAAATATCACTAAGTATCACCCAAATGTCACATGAGTATTGAGGAAATGCAGTAGTTGCCTATTTTTCCAAAATGGAAAAAAATAAAAATAAAGCACTAGTTGCAACTTTGCAAGCATTGATAGAAAGAGGGACGTGGAGCACCACTCAACAATGCAAGAGACATGGTGCCCAAAGTCCAAATAGACTTTATCACCAATTTGGTGCCCTCGCACTCTTGAGTGGTACTCATCTAGGACCCTCTTTCTACTAAGGTAGTCGTAACCATTCCCACCCCTATTCCTTATTATATCTTCATGTACCAATGAAGTGCATTCTAGGAAAAGAATGTGCACTACTCATACGTGAGGGAGGGATTCTTAAAAGGGACAGAAATAATATGTCTATCTTACCTTATTTTCACCAAAGCATCCAACTTACTCATCTGTAGTATATTCTAGAACTTTTAATTACTCGAGAAGATACTCCCCCAACCCCAATTTCCTTTTTCCTCCCTGTCATAGTTTTTTATTTTTGAAAAAGAATTCCCAATGATTTTGGCATCTATTTTTAGAATTATTATTATTTCCCAGCAAACTTGCCCTCCTCGCCGGCCCTCTCTCCCTCCCTCCCTCCAGGCTACAGCAACTGTTGTATCAGATCATCAGGCCATCAGTCAGGCTCCGAGGCTGGTGCCAGACCAGGTCAGAAGCAACAGCGACAAACCCCAAACGCTGGCGATGACTAAGTTACGGTGCTTCCGCAGCCACCCCCGCCCCGTCCCGCCCTGTCATAAATGATTGCAAAACCCGAAGGCGACCGCCTCATTGCGCAATCCGTCTGCTCAAAACGCAACAGCGGCAAGCCCACCTCCATTTCAATCCATACCTCACACGAAGTTAGTACTCCACTCACAGCCACGGCAAGTTCATTCGCAGAGTCGCGCTGTCCAATTCGTCCATGCCTGCGCGGCGCTTTAGCGATAAATTCTCGGAGCCCGAATGCAGACTGAGCAAGCCGACATGAGCTTCCAAGCATTGGACCCGGAGCAAAATTAAAGCGGGCTGGAGTCGCGGAGCCAAAGCTCCAGTTGGTGGCAATGTTGCATGGAATACATTTTGGGTGGGCACGCTGCGGGTGAACTGGTGTCGATCAGTGCGTGAATTTTGGGTGCGCATGCTCGCAGTGGGAATTGCGCGCTTAAAAGATTTGAAATTTTGGCTGGGCGTGCTCCGGGTAGGAATTGGTGTGTGAGGGATTTGGGATTCGGGTGGTATACTCGCAGTTGAAATTTCGCACAGAAAGGATTTGGGTTTTTGGGTGGGCATAAAAGTTGGAATAGCACGTATTGAGAGGTTTGGGATTTGGGGTGCCATACTGCCATTTGGCATTGCGCACACAAGAGTTGTGGGTTTTTGAGTGATTTGGGATTTTGGGTGGGCACACTCTCGTTGAAATTGCGCGCACACGTATTTTGTGTCTTCGAGTGATTTTGGGTTTGGGATGAGGAGGTTTAAGGCGTTTGGCACTCGCGGCAATTTCGACAAGGACTCTTCAGACACTCCCTCTAGTCCCCATTGTTTTCCTCACTTCTATTCCCCTGCTCGCGACTCCTTCCACCGTCGCCGCAGCGTCGACGGTCGCGTCGCGGACGCTCGAGAATCGACGACTACTGACGCAGCATCCGCCGTGCGGCGACGGAGCGTGGATGATTCGCGGTCCGGAGAGAGCGTGGACTTACAAGCAGTACGAAAAGAGTGGAAGTCGAACTCCTCCGCCACCGTGAGCTCGTCGGATTCCTTCTCCTCGTCGCTGTGTTCTTCACGGCCGTCGGACGCCAGCGCCGTGTCTACTGACACTATTCGGGACGCCATTCGGGAGCAGAGGAGTGTTGGAGCCGAGGTTTTGCAGCGGGTGGTGGTGGTGGGGTTTGATGCGAATGCGAAAGAGGGAGGGGTGGGGGTGACTTTGATGTGGGCGTTTCAGAATACGGGGATGCAGAGAGGGGATGTGCTTGTTTTGGTTGGAGTGGTGGATACTGTGCGTGGGCCGTTGGGGTATAAAGTCCAGGTGCGTTGCTTGCTTGCCCCTGTTTCAACTGGAATTTCAAGTACCTGTATGCTGGAACCGCACACTTTGGTTTGAAATTTTAATAATGACCAGCGCTTTATGCGATCAGTCGTTTATTGAGTGATGAACGTGACGTGGGTTGAATGTGATTAAGCTGTGCACTAGTTCTGCATTTGATGAGGCAGACGTCACACTTCTGAGTCTGAAAAGATTGCGATTTTGACCACTACACTAGCTAGCATGGTAACCAGATTTTTATGTTTTCAAATTCTTAGAAACTGGCGCTCCCTTGCTGCAGGTGAACGACCAGACGTGGCTGGGCGCGAACAAGAAGTTTCTGGAGGAAGACACCAAGGCGAAGAACCTCGCGTGGTCTCGCGAATTCCCACTCCTTCGAAAACGCTGCTCCGACGCAGGGGTGACCTTCCAAGTGCACGTGAAAGCGTCGCCAAAACCCCACCTCGCCATCGTGCAAGAAGCCACCTCGCGAGGCGCCCTGCACGTCGTGCTCGACAAGAGCCTCCACAACAAGCGCCGCCGTTACTACCAGGAGCATCTCACCTGCGACGTGACGCGCATGCGCCGCAGCGGCGGCGTGGACGCTATCCGAACTCGCGACTCACACAACAATCCGACGTCGTCACCAACTTCGGTACTCCCGCAACGTCCACCAGCGCCAGCGCCAGCGCCGCGGAATTCGTTCAATTCCAATCTGGGTTCCAATCTTTCACGTCTCGTGAAGCTTGCGGACGAGAAGCAATCGAGCATTTTGAATTCTGCCAGGCGGCAAAGCTGCAACCCGACGATTGATGAAGAGGAGCTGTTCTGTATCGACCATGATTTCTTGACGCGGCGTGTGGAGATGTTGCTTGAGCCGGAGGCTGATCTTGGTGAGGATGGTCGCCGTGATCAGTTGATTGTGGACGACGGTTACGAGAGTGACGACTTGTTTAGTCTGGCTGGGGATGGCGCGTCGCGTCGTCCGTCGCTAGCTGTCTTCGCTATGGAATCTGCTAGGAACTCAATGCGGTCATCCATTTCGCGCATCACGCAGCTCGCAACTGGATGATCACTCACTGGGCTTGTGTCCGGTACAGGTCAAGCTAATCTCATAAGTTTGAGCTCTTTGCTATACAGAAGTTGCTCGCGAAGAAGCAACAAACTCTTAACTTCTCGTAACATTCTATAATATTAGTGTACCATGGGTCCATGGAACAATCTCGAAGCACCCAAGAATGTTGACTCAAAGAATTGAATCATCCTTATTGCGAGTCAAGGTAGAAAGTATGTTTGGAAGACATTCACCACATTCTTTGGAAGACACATTCTTCTTGGTTTTCTTGAATCTTAGATGGGAGGCTTTTGACTTGGTTAAGTCATCGAGGATGGAATTCGCCATCTAGGTCCACGAGGCTTCGATAGTTGAGCCATTCCCGACCGACCATGACAGTTAACCTTCTTCATTCGTCTTGGAGTCTGCACCAAAAATAGTCCACTAAATTGAACATGCTTTTTTCGCAAAGTGCACTGCATCCGCTTCACTCCTGCAATGCTGCGCTGGGCTTTCTGCCAGTTATGGGATTTTGCCATTGTATAGGATCCCCATGAGGCTTACTCTTCATTGAAATTTCTAGAAATCTCTTCCTTGGTTTTGCACTCGAAGAGGAAGGATTTATCAATCCTTGCAACAGGCAACTCAACGATCCAGGAAGGGAGGAATTTCAAGTGGCTGAATTTGAAGACAGGTTTTTTCGTGGTCTCTGCGCGGCAGGACCATTTCTGCAGCGGACTGTCAGACAGCCACCATGTGCTCTGGGGAGAATTTATTGGCTTTCCTCTCCACCTCTCCTGCTACTCTTCGACTTCCATGATTTGAATGTTAGATTCGACACGATTTATGAATTCCTGTGGCAACACCAGCTCAAGAATTTCACGTTACCGTTACAGGTCAGGCTGGCGGTTGCAGGGAATTGAACAGCTGTAAATACTACAGACGACTTTGATAACTAAGGTTGGACTGTTGTTAATAGTAGAAGAGATGATCTTGTGAGACTCTTGGTTTGCGACATCGTGAATGGTATTTCATGGTGTTTTTTGGAAGGGCCGACTTGCATCAATCGTTAATAACTTAACGTCAATTTTCAAGGCTGCGCTGGTGATGATGTGTTTGTTCAGTTGTACTGTGCAGCTTTTCTGTAGTGGCGTTTTATTGTTGTTCCCTTTTGAATGTAATGTACACAGTGAACTTTTTCTGAGGAGACTATTGTACTTGGCAGGAGGAGGCAGAGTTGATGAAAACTGCCTGACAATCTGGGTGCATTTGATTTTCATTACCAAGGTCATGTCCGTTGTGCATGGACTCCCTCCGTCCCATAGTACTAATCCCTTGTGGTTTCCTTTTGGTTTTATTCACTTGTCCTGAATTACTTGTCCCCGTTTAGCAATTGTGGATCGAAAAAATTGAATTGAATTTTTTTTAATAGCAATTTGAAGTTGACTAGGTAAAAGACCAAAAGAGATTGTACTTTTCATTGAATCTATTGAATTCCAGGCTGCTCTTATGTAGATCTAAACACACACATAGGACAAGGTAGTTACACAAAAAGTCTTTCTTCTCTATAAAGCCTATCCTTATTTATGTGTAGTACTTTGTATTTACTACAACCTCATACTTTTTAGTCTTTCCTTGATTGCAATTAATAACCATGTCCACTTGTACTGCACTTGAGAAGACACATTGCACATTCACTATAGAACTACTTAAATCATAATAAGCATTAAAAAATCATTGCTAGAATCCCTAATATTTTCATTACTAAAAAAAAGGACTACCGTAGTATTATGGGATGGAGGAGGGAGTGTCACAGGAGCTTCAGGAATACTGTAAGAGGTTCACCCAACTTGAGAGGATGACTTGTGCCAAAAACTGCTTTGCTCTCGATTATTGCTAATGAATGTTATCATATGATCTATGTATGAGGGGATTCAGAGTTAAAGTGAGATAATCTTTAGCAATTGGTTGCTTTCAAGAGCAGGTTGTTTATTAAACCCAGAGAAGATTGTGCGCACCAAGGAGGTTTGATAACCCCGAATGCTAATCCCTTTGCAATATCTTTTAAGTCTTAGCTTATTAACTTTGTGATGAGCTTGCTTCTGAGGACAGTTCTAATTTCTGCTCGCGAACGAAGTCACCAGTTTGAAATGCACGAGTCGACAACGTATGCTTTCCAGGAGTCATAGCCAAGCTCCTTGAGATCTTCGTCGGTAACATCCTGCACCCAAATGGGCTTGCCCATCACTTCCTGCTTGCGCTTGGTGTAGGTCTCCATGTCAAGGTCAGACCACTCGGGTGGGCACGGGGGGAAGTCTTCCTCTTCAAATGTGTCCGGGTCGTTCTCCCTTTCCTGGCACCACTGTACGCTTTCTCGTTCTATGTCCACTGTGTCCCTGACCTCACGCAACCAACGGTGTTAGCACACGTCGAAATTCTGATCTCCTTGATTCAGAATTGTGCAATCTACAGACATAGAACCATTCAAACCCAACATCGTAACATTCAAGAGTGACTTACAGATTGCACCCTTTCTACTGTAGCACAAAAAAGAGGTTGGTGCACTAAAAACCTGAAGAATTAGCTAGCCTACTTTTGAAGCAATTTATTTCATTGACAGACATGCAAACGTGCCAACTAAGAGCTGGATGAAAGGAAATAGATACTTCTTGTGTGAGCCACATCCACCTTTGCAAACATAACAGATTGTGGACAAAAAGAACATGAACTCCTTTTCTGGCTTACTATTCAGTGATTCAGCTCGTGAAGAATGCTATGATTTCAATAGTTACCAGGCCGTGAACACAATTGAGGTGTAGTGGACTTACAGGTCTGTGTACTCCAGACCTGCTGTCACAAGCTGCTTGACACAGAAAAGCAACCAGAAACGAATTAATAATATAGATATTACTTTTAAGAGGTACTCAAATGTACTAAGTATAATGCAACAACAGCGAGACCAGGACATTGTCACCCTCTCGATATTCTAAATACGTTAAATCTACATACTCAAAACGCCTCAAGAGTCTTTAGAGATGAAAAAGTCCACCTGGTCTTTGATTATTTCGCCATCTGGGATCTCAACTTTCTCGTCTTTCTTGGACCAGATAACAACATCTCCCTGAAAGCATAAAAGCGAGAAAAATGGATCCTTATTCCAATGCAACTTCATGAAACCTCCTAAAACTAAGAAACGGAAAGTATGAAAAATCCCAGAATCAATTGTGCAGTGTACGTGTCAGCAATAACCAAACAAGACACCGAATATCATCACCTTCAGGACGACGTCTTTCCCAAACCAGACATCGCCAATCGCTCGTAAGCTGGTCAACTCCAAGAGACTCGGTGTATGCCTCACGCGTTCTGCAAAGTATTGCATCTGCAATGCATCCGACAAGCCTAAACCCCTTTTTAAGGACGAAAGTTTCGTTATTATATAATGATCATATTGATTGATCATGTTGTGGAAAGCATAATTTAAATGGAGAAAACATTGTTGAGCGAAGAACATTGGATGTGTTGGCTCAAAAAAATAATTATTAGACAAAAGAATTCCCCCCCAAAACTCTTCAAAACTGAAAAAAACACGGGAAGCCAAATATGGGCTTACAGGGATAAGATAAGGAGGCAAGAGCCGACGCTAAACTCTCTTGACATCAAATTCTTTTCTCACTCAATGTATGATGATCTCTTATGAAATTAGTCAAAGTCGGAGGTTGTAGACCACTATAGAAGGGACAGGAGACAACCCCATTTCCATTTGAAGATGACTGGCCATAGAAAATTAGGCAAATCATGCTTACAGCCGACTTGGTAATTGAAAGTTAAACTAGTGCTGATTGGAAATGATAAGTTGTTGGTAACAGGGATTTGTACTGTACAGCAGACAGGAATAGGTCCCTAAAGCCTTTAGCATCCTCTACCTTAGAATGATTTAGCCTGTCAAATGAGGAGGTACCTTTCGAAGCTTCATTCCTTCCAACTCAATAATAGGATTGACATCCGACTGCCTCGATGGGTTTGGGCAAACAATGCCCTCCTTCACTGTATACAGGTCTGACTGCAAACAATAGGAAGCGCATTGACAATCGGTTTTGATACACAGAAGTGAACCAGGAATTGGTCTGCACTAAATCCTATCCAAATTGAATTATCATTTTGCCTTCCTGTGTCAAATTAGTAACAGTGTACGACAAACCCGGAAAAGAAGTAAGTCTGCCGTTGCTCGGATAGGTTGAAACCTTCTCCGTGGAACCTCTACAGCGACACACCCATCAAAGAACTGCAACAAACAATTAATGATATTTTAAATTTCTTCAATTCTCCTGAATCTACATAATAATTTCATACCAATTTCAACAATCCAAATCATGTTTGACATATATCTCTAGTCAACAAGATATTCCATTAAATTAGGCAGTTTCAGGAGCTTTCAAGCCTTAAATTTCTCTTTCCATCAAAATATATCATTAACACCAAGGTATCTTGAGATGATCATCCGAGTAGTTGTTACCTGAACTAGAAGCAGATCCGAATTTCCCTCAATCGGCAAATTCTCAAATATCTCTCCGTTCACCTGAAGCTGCACAGATCATATTAGGGGTACTCCAAGGTGTAACATAAGCCCCGATTTGAAAATTAGACACAATCTGCTTTACGTACAGTAAAGTCTCTGGACGTCTGTACTCTTCTGACAGTAGGAAATTATGTATTATTTTTTCCTACAGAAAGAGCTCTACTAAGACAACATAGGACGGTAAAGGAATCAACCGAGTAGAGCGGAGCCCCGCTTGCAGTTTGCAGCTGAAATGTAATATTATTGCCCTCTCCAGCACCCTGCAGATTCCAAGAAATTTATCGGGTAACAAGAAATAAAGTTGGATGGGATCACCTTGTGGCAATTATAACAATGAACAACATTTTTATCAGTTAAATTAAGTTGTTTCAGGAAATTCAAGACAGCATCATAGAGAGAAACTTCTTGAACAGATCTCCCTGGGGCCATAGTGATCATACAAAGAGCTGCCCATGATACATTGGGAGGCCTCCTTATGATCAATGTGACCTCCTATGAATTATGGAGAAGACTCCTGTTCCTCGAACAGTTTTGAATGCTCAATAATATTTCTTAAAAACGATAATATTTCATTCCATACTCACCTTCGAAGAGCAGTAAATATCAAGGGCTTCAATCTCTACTAGCCTCTTGACAGCTTTCAAATTTACCCAGCTGCCAGCATTCGAGTACCGTTGCGCGTACATTCATATTATTATTTTAGTAATATGAGCAAACCCCACAGCACAATTGCATGAGACCGTGAGAAAACTGTGGTGAGGGTCTAGAGCAGAAACTTACGAGCTATTTGTGTTGACAACCTTGACATCGCCAGCACGAGACTTCTCATCCTGTAATAACGTATTCAAAACGTGATGTATTATTCATCAAAGATCTGAGAAGGATATCAAGTTTGACTACATTTTTTCGTTTCAAATTAAAAATAAATTAAGGACAGTGCCCCCTTCCTGATTCTCGATCTACAATTCTCCAAAGTCTCTGTCAATCAAGACTTTTGGTCTGTCCCGTATCCTCAATCAAGCCTACTACGTGACATAAGGATACTAAAACCAGTAGGGACCAGATCCTGTCTCCTATACTGCCCTCTGGTACCAACAGAAACTCAGCTCTTCAGATACAATCGGTTGACCCTCAATTAGCCAGTTGGGTGAAAGAATGATTTGGCAAAATTGTTTATGGCCACTCATGTTTGAAAGGAAATGGGGTTGATAATGCCCCTTCAATAGTATTATCAATTTCACTAAATCGGCGGAAATTCGCACTTTTCAAGGCACCTTGAAACGTAAATCTATGTCCATAAGTTTTAAAGCTTCAAGTAGTTGAATGTCACATTTTGGCGCTCTGAATCGCGCCAATATTACAGTACACATTTTACTGGTCTACAACCTTCCACTTCGAATGATAGCATAAGAAATCATCATACATTGAGTAACAAAAACTGGATCTTGTTACCAAATTGATCTCTCCACAACTCTTTAGTGATCTCCCAATCATTCAAACACTTTCACATACTGGTTGAAATGGATAAATTGACGCAAAGGGTATGCACACCTAATACATAGGACCTTGAGAATTTAGTTACTTACTTGAATACGTGAGACCTCCTCAAACTCCAAGAGCTGCACATACATGAATATTAGGGTCAAAAGCCAAGATTTAGGCTCTTGGACGAGACGGTGATTTGCACAGTATCATTTGCACTAGATTCCTGCGCACTATCAAGCTCTTTCAGCATTCATATGAAGGTACTGGTAGCATGAGAGATGCCTTTATTAAATTTACTCCAGAATGGGATGAAAGCTTCTAGTAAGAAGTCGATGTGCACTTACCTCAATGTTGGCTTCAGATGAGACGTAAGCACCATTTTCAACATCAGTGTCGTTCTTGGGAGTCACCTGCAATATCACGTGCTCATCACTCAATGACTTATTCTCATATTGAAACCAATCAAGGGTTGGGGGTGCGTGTTTTCAAGATTCAAGATCATTGTAACTCAAGTCTAAATTATTGCATCAGCAAGTATCCAGTGTTCTCTGCTTAACCCCTAAGTGCCCAAACTAGAAATAGAGAAGTCCATTTGGAATTTCGAAGTAAAAGTTATATAGTAATTTCCAAACATATTTCTATTGTTCAAAAATATAGGGCATGATTTCTTCTTCTATTGATACATTTTGTTACTTTCTTATGAGGTTTCTAAGCGCTTCATTTCAACTCCTAAAGATATGGAAGTGACCACTTTTGGTCATTTCACCACTTATTGTTTAAGAACATTGATTGACCGATTTCAAGAGTGAAAACGAAACTGAATAATTGTCACTCATATCTTACCCTGCTGCTGATTCTTCTGTTAGCTAGCTACTGAAAGATGGGGATATTTACCTCCATACAGTAGTCACACTGGTTTTCAGAGAGATAATTTAACATATCTGATCAACTTCGTCAAAGATAAACTACCCTGAGTGATGTTTGTATCAGAGTATGAGTGAACAAAGAAAAAGAAATATCATTATTATTCGGCAAGTTACGGAGGATACTGAGATCCACAGTGGCTCCCAAGTTGTCACCGTTTGCAATAAATAAATACTCTTTTCCCTACACACACACAAAGGGTAACTATTGGATAATGTTCTCAAAGAGACTCCAAACATTCGAAAGTGCTATCATGCTTTTCTCTGCGCAAATCATGACGCAGAATTTTCTTTGCAACATAAGCGTATGGATGTCCATCAGGTGGTTGAATTTTCCACACCTGGGCGAGAAATTCGTCAAGCCTTCCACTGAACGAAAATGCAGCAAACAAGTCTCCATTGTTCGTCAGATACCTACAATACTCGTGCAACATCGTAGCAAATTAGCCATATCCTTGAAAACAAATAACGACCCCAGGGTAGAGTAGGTAATCATCCACCCAAAATTCGTCAGAAGTGCACAAAACCATGTGCACTTTTTCTGCCTTATTATTCCCATTTACAACTTTCAACATTACACGCATTACGCTTCTAAAATGGGAATTGAAGCTAGAGGGAGTAGAGTTCATATCTTTGATGATCAATTGTTGTGCAAAAATGACTTGATAAGATGTTATGCTTAACGTACGCTTTTAACAAATTCTGTATCTAAGGTTCTATTCTGATTCAAGTAGTCACTCTCGCCTTGCATCCAATTGAGGTTTAGTTTCTCTCACCCGCCATCTTCACCAAGTTTGGGGGTCACTGGCCAAACCTCACGCGGATATTCTGTCTGCAACCCATGGCCAGCCAGTCGGTCTATCAAATTGTAAATTGTGAACACATCATAAATTGAAATTACAAAACAGACCAAGATCGAGAATTCTCTACTTTAACCAGCACAATAATCGTTCAAGAAGGGCCATGCAGAAGAGAAGGAAGAACTGAAAACTCAAAAATTTGTTACCTGCAGACTCTAAATCCTGATATTACCTGATTGAATACGATAATGTCAGCATCGGAAGTGCTGTTTTTCTTCACGGCCTGCCAAAGAGGATCTCATCATTTTTATGATTATGAATGTACGAAACATGATCTTCAGTAAAATTAAATTATTTTAAGCATTTTTGGACATCAAAGGGAGGCTGACCATAAGGAGGCAAGATAACCATGGTATACTTTATGCAGAGACCTCCCCATGATTCATCAGCAGGGCCTTCTATGATCATCTACTTTTGCCTACTTAGATGTTTATGTCACTATTCAAAACATTCAGTTCACAACTTTTCAACAATTTCAATGAGGTAAATGGGAACGTCTCCATATGATGGATGTCCAAAGATTACTAAAAAATCTAATTATACTGAAAGCTTTTTTAAGCCCTCAGCACAATGCAGGTCGTGGAAACCACTCTCTCAAGCAACAAAGTCCTGCAAATTTATACCTGTTTCACAGCTCTGTCAGTGTTGTCAGAGGTTGACAGAACCAACAAAACCTTCGCATTGTATTTGGCGTTTAGCACCTGCATCATATCAGCACCTTCAAACTTGAGTAAGGAAAGTGGTGATCATGCCACAAGTTACTTCCTGATCTATTCGGTCTTTGCAAACACAGAAATAAACTGAAAGGGAAAAAGAGTTCATGCCTCTATTTGTTGCACAGTCAGATCCACAAAAGTCTGCTCACCGCGAATTTCAACAAGTGACCTGCATACAAGACGTTCTTGAATACCTTGGTTGTGTTGATGTTGTTATGCCTTACTAAGTAACAACATATTTACTAATGACTTATTACATGCGTAGCAGAAGATCATTCAAACTTTGACACAAAAAACATCATAAATCTATGCAGCTCGATCAAGAGGAACTACTTGTGAGAGAACCTAATAAGACTATTACAGACTCTGACAGACCATTACTATATTCCGTTCCCTCTGTCAAAAGAACTAGAAAGATTAAGTGATCTTGCAAAAAGACAAGCAAAATAAAATTCAAACACATGTTCAATTTAAAAAAGAAACTTTTATCTCATCGAAAGGCCTCCTTGCATAGGTTTGAATTGATATTGTTATGCTTTAGAAACCCTAGATGATTAAATTCGGCTGTCAATAGTGAGAGCATATGTAGTTGAGGGACTTATACTTGGGTTGCGTGGTCCCCAAGGATCGACCAAGAGAGCCGCATAACTTGACCACAATCAGCTTGTCCAACAACACCTTGCACTTCTCATAGTCTACCAAAGACAAAACCCCACAAGCAATGCAATTAGGGTTTTTGCTCTTAAAAGTTCATTTGCACTTGCAAGTGGCGAGTCCACAGCGAATTCGCAATGGTAAGAGGAAGGCATCGGTACCATCGAGGATTCGAGGAAGGTTGTGGTAGGGCAGCACTTTAAGGTCGGTGCGCGGGTTGATCTTATCCCACGCAATAGGCTCCTCGCTCTTACTGCAAACCCAGAGAAACCCTAGCGATCACCAAAAACTCCAAACCCCAATCGCTGACACCTCACTTATCAAGCAATCTTAAGCGGATCATTATTTGCAGTCTCATGAATGTTGGAATACACATCGATGAAGCTCCGCTACCTTCGAGTGCCGGAAATGACCGAATTCGGCAATGGAAGTGCAAATGTGGGACGCAAAGAGGATACCTTTGTTGATGCAAAGCCCAGCGCTCGAGCTTCTGCACGGCGCGGCTAAGGCGTGGCGCCACGGACATGCTCTCCATGCCCGTCACGCCCGACGACATGGTTCCCGCGGTTGCAGGTGGAGGCGCTTGCAATTTGCAATTACTACTGCACGAGCTTCTCGTCCACTGCTCCTCCACTCGACGTTTCTTCCGCAAGGGTTCCAGCGCCTCCAATCCTTCAATCTCTGAGACAACCCAGAGAGGAACAAAAATTTGTGAATGAATTTGTGAAAAACATTTCCTAAAATTTGTGAAAAAGGCGGGCTGATTTTCTCTGGAAATCAGTAGGAATCTCTGCGACTGACGCACCTACAAACCCTAATTGAAGCTTCGCGCCACGAATTTGAATTCGAATTCGCTTGCGATGCAATCCTGGCGATGGCGATGGCGATGGGTTCTGATGAGTTCTGATAAGGAAACGCTATCAGAGATGAGATTCCTGGTTGGGATCGTCTGTCTAGTTGAGAAGTTTTCAAAAGGCTTCAAATTCTTTGGGGGCTTTTCATATCTCCTTGACCTCCTCTTGGGTTCTCGGAGGGCCAAGTGTTGTGTGGGTATTGGTTTTTTTATACCATTTTGTACTTGTATTGAAATAAATAAATAAATTTGACGCAATTTGGATCTACACTAAATGAGGTAATTGTACAAGTAAATTCAATTAGCATGAAAGACACCAATTATTTTACAATGCAATTTTCTACAAGAATTAGTTTTATTTTTATTTGTTTAGTGGTTACTAGGAGGAGAAGGGAGGGCCTTCTTTGCAATAACATTTTATTAATTCTTGTTGAAGTAGAAAAATGAAATATTTAACAAATAGCTTATCTGCACTAATTGAATTAATTTAGATAGTATTGAAAATGTGATAATTATGTATTTATATGTATACCTATACATTCAACCCATCTACATTGGGAGATATATTGAAACTTAGACAATATTGATTTTTTGAAAATTGTATTAAAGCTTTGTTGGTCTAAAATCAATTGATGCAAAACTAAAATATCATTGTAGTTGGACATATTTAAATAAGCCGTATTAGAGTTGGCCTACAACTAATAATAATCGCATAATTGCATTCCAAAACTTTAACAATGGATTGTAATAGTATTTGGAAAAAAATTATATTGTATTGATTTGTTAACCCATTAAGGACTAGTCGACCTTATTGTGGTCAAAATTTACACTTTTTGATTAGTGGGTAGAGTTCTACATTGAATTAGGGAAAGGTCAAAGGGAGCGGTTGAGGGGAATTTAGAACCACATCCAATGGGCCAAGAATCACAACAATTTGTGCTAGCATGTAGAAATGGGATTCAAAATACTAATGCAGAGGTGGTTGTAAATACAACAATCGAAGCCAAAAGATGGACATAAATGCTAAAGAAACAACAATTTGTATGCTTTGACAAAGCATTCAATGCTCACACGTCTATTTGGTGGGAACTGGCAAACGCTACTAGAAATTGGCACCAAACGTGACTGGACATCTGTGATTGAGCGACTAGAAAATGAGTCACGACTAGACAATGATCAGTCGCTGTCTAGTCGCCCAGTCACGTTTGGTACCAATTTCTAGTAGTGGAATTTGAATCAGGAATGACTCAATCTAACATTTTTAGTCCACTTGAAGCTCTTGGAGAACTCCATCCTAGGATTCCTAGCATTCCATTCAATGTGCAATGTTCCTAGTCACCATCCTCGTCACCATCATTAGCTAAAGGATGAGGCACGTGGCCCTATAAGAACCAAAAAGATGGCCTCATAAAGAAATACCCTTCCAAAATGTAGAGCATGTGTATGCCCCTAAGTGTTGTACATATGAAATCACAGATGCATTATAAAATCCTACCCAAGACCTGAATTTTGCCAAGAAATTCAAATGTTACCGCCAAGCACCATACACCAATCGCATCCATATGGTCAGATCTCCAAAAAAACGGTTTTTATACCTTGATATTTCCATTTATCAAGTACGAGATGAAAGTGGATTGCCCACCCCAAAAATTGACCATGGTCCTTAATAGGTTAATGAAATTGCAAATTGCAAAGTAAAAATCTTGGCAAAAATCTAGAGGTTTAACATCCCTATAAGTTATAGAATGTCTGTCATGTCCTAAATATAATTCTTTTAAAGTAAATCATTTCCAACTATGATTCGTTCTAATATTAAATGACTTTAAAATCTTTTCATAAGTAATTTAGAAAAGTTATTTGCTTTAAAATACTCATCATTTGGGAACAGATTTGTATTTCTTTATAATATTGTTTTATATTCTATTCTTGTTTTGACAAGAATAACATCAATATAAATCATTAATTTCAATCCAATATGTGGCTATTTGGAGCCAATAGGAAAACATAGCAATTATAAATTTAAGAAATTTATACTATTAAGTAACTAAACAAAGTATATTTGTCGATTTCCTTGTCTTGAGGGATTCCAATTGTAAAGCTCTTCTTTGGAACCAACACAAATAAAAAAAATTGATTTGTTTGAAATTCTATATTAAAGTTTAGATGAAAGTAGTATTAGTACTAATCATTCATTTTCATCTTTCAAGAGTTACATATGAAGTTTATAAAACCCATATTGATGTCAATTTTCAAAATATAGATGCTTCAAATTAAAATTTCAACTTGCCATAAGATCTTCATTTCAATTAAAATCTATTGATTCAAAATTTGGACAAAAATTTGTTTACTTTAGTTTGAATTCTATGTTACAAATTTTTACAATTATGTAATCTATTGCAATTGCAAGATTAACATATCAAATCCATTGGTGTTCAAGGTAGTAATTGACTTGGAGGTCATAGATTTTCATCTATCATTAAAAACATTATGTTAATTAAACTTGTTTAATTATTAATATCAAAATTTTAATTTTTCATCATGAAAATGTAATTAGATATTACATTATTTTACTAAATCATAAGTAATTTTCCATTTATTTTTATTAAATAAACCACGATATTTATTTGGATAAATATATTTTAGTTTGAAATAAATTTTAAGCCCTTAAGGAGCAAGTGTTCAAATTTTGAACAATGGATGAATTTTTTCATCCACTATTTTTTTTAAATGTTTTTTTGTATTAGTTCTTTATCATATAGATTTTGAAAATGTATTGTATTTCAAAAGGTATTGATAGATTTAGCCTTAAAAAATAACTTTTTTAGTTCAAAAAATGACCCTTTATAAATTATTTGAATTAAGAAATAAAATTAAAATCTTCAAAAATTACTAGAATTTAACATTTTGAATTGTAGAAAAAGTTTAGTTAATAATCACAAATGTTCAATCTTGACTACTCCTTGGTCTTCAAGGGATTAAAAGTGTATTTTTTACAAAATTTAAAGAAACAAATTGAATTTATAGTTCTTATTTCATTGTTGACGTGATTATATAGTTGATCCTTTTGAATTTAACATTAGTAAACTATCCTAATTTATTTTACCATTTATAATAGCAACGCTACTAGATTCCCAACTAGGTTTTTGTTATATGTATTTATTTGGTAGTTTATGCATTTGTTATAGATAAGGCTTTTACATGTATAATTGCTAAGTCACTTTTGAAATAACCTTGATTCCTAAAGGTCAGAGGGAGTTTTGGAAGAGGAAAGTCTAAAATTGCCAATTTTTGATGCATTGTTCAAAATTAAAAATTAAAAATATTTGAACTCCAATCTTAGAAAAATGTATTAAACAAGTAAGGCAATGTGTGGAAGTTTTTTAGCCCATTTGACCCTGTAGATTGAAATATTATAACATTTGAAGTAAAAAACGAATTTTTTTGGTTCATGTAAAACAAGGTTAGCAAACATCGAGCCCTATTGGCTAAATATTTTTACTTTATACATAGAATCAAGAATTTTTACCATTTATAAGTATATGATATTAGGTTTACTCATGCAAAATTTCAGATGCAATTAAGATGTCTAACATACTCTAAATCACCTTGCAATGTAAGGAGGTTAAATTAATTGGCAATACACTAGTAATTTTTTGATGATTTCTTGTGTAATGAATTTTTTTTTAATTTGAAATCTATATGGTGAAAAATAAGAGACAAATATTTGGAATATGAGAGATAAATTTCAAGAGCTTTGACTTCATGGATTGCAAGATAATAGATAAATAGGGCTTACATTTAGAAGAAAATATTTCTTCTTGAAATTGCTTCAACTAGCTAACAAAGTTCAACCCCTCTTAGAATGTGATTTAAGAACTAAATTTTTTTTTTGTTTAGAAAATTATATGTCATATTTTATTAGTTACACACATGCTAAGTTTCAGAAGTCAATGAGGATTTTAGCAAAAGATGTCCAAATTGTTTGGGTTGAAAAAATTTAGGGCAACATAATAGTCACTTGCACTACTAAAACCTCCAATGGTTGCACCACATCCAAACAGAAAAACTAGACACTTAGGCAAACTATAAAAGTGTGCACGAAGGTGTATGTGGAAGGAGATTGGGCCTATGTTGTGTTGCAACCAGAAAGTCACAACTAAAAAAAGACGTATATTCATTTAGACTTTTCTACAAAAATAGAAAACAAAAAGCTCATAGCTGAAATTGTGGTTTTGCAAATGTAAATAAGGTATGTACCATCAATTGTGACTCATGCCCAAAGTAACCCCTAGTCTTGAATATCATAATCCAATGTCCATTTTAGGTCCATCCATACTCAAAAGTCTTAGTTCATTTCTTAGTTCATGTCACACCAAATCAATTCATGATACAAATTAGTTCAAAACAACAATATGGATTGAAAGACTAACTCCAAAAATTCAAAAAGGAACATACTTACAAGCTGATGGTTACAAGAAAATATAATCTTTTGTTTCAATCCATTTTCAAAAAAAATTTAACAGCCTTCGAGTGTGCTTTTTAAAGCTTCTACTTTAAAGACTATGATCTTCAACTATTAGTATTCATACGATTAATACAAAGATTGAAAACTGAGGAAAAATGTTCAAATTCTTCCTCAGCTATAAATTGGAGAATTTAAAAAATCTGATATTCCATATTCAAAAGCTAAAAAATATCACCCTAACCAAAATTGCCAAGTTTTTTCCAACATGAAATTTACCGGCAAATGCGAATGACAAACATGAACTTCACCTCAAGTTCAACATGGAACCCACCCTTTAGCTTGGCTTCCTTCTTCAATTAAATCAAATCTACCTCTTACTCAACACACACACCCAAAAGCCCTACTTCAAAAACCATAAAGCTCAAAACCCCTAAATTTATGAAGCTTCACCAAAACCTAAAAATCTTAAAACTCCTACACCACACCTTATTTTAAAATTGCACTAAATATCTAAACTCTAACATGCTCAAATATTCACAAAACCTCACCCAAAAATCCCAAATCCAATAAATCCCAAAACCTACACTACACTATATATGACAACACCCTAAAAAATCTGGAACCTTCTAAACTCAAATATACTCAGAATTCAAAACCTCACCAAAATCTGAAATCTGGAACCCCCACACTCCAACATCTTCGGAAACCACTCAAAAAAACTTGAAACTTCTAAACCACACCAATTGACAGATTCACAAAACCCTACCCAAATCCTAAAATTTCTGAATTTTCCATAGTACTCTTAAATGTATTGCTCCACGTGCTTGAGGATGAGCACGCAACCTTTGGAGCTCTTCTTCTTTACAAACTCTAGCTACTCTTTGCAATTGATTGCCCACTATTTGTTGATCCTAAATCACAATGCTTCACAAAGAGCAACCCAAGATTTTCAAATCTACAACTAATTTTCCAAAAGAGTATATCACAAGTTTTTGATGTTTGTTCCTCGTCTCAAAATTCCCAATGTAAGGAGCATCCGTGATCCTAAAGGGGCTCATAAATATGTGATTACAAAATTTTTAATTCTTAATATTATTTGAAATCTTTAAATGAATTGCAATTTAATATATTGAAAAATCCAAGAAGAACTATATTTTTTCCAAAAATAGAAATAGGTCATTTCAATAAATGATTTCAGTTGATTTAAATAAAAACATATAAAGTTGTATTCAATGACAAGCCCTGAAGAACAACAAAAAAATCTACAAAATCAAAACTATGTTGAAGAGAATTTACAACCAAGATCAAATAGGGTATCATTTTCTACAAATAGTGCAAAAAATGAAAGTTCAAAGTCTTGGCAACAAATACCAAAAGATGAAACTTTAAGATATAATTTAGTTTATCCAGAAAAACCTAATGAATCTATTCAAGAACAAAGCCTCATTGTACCACAACAAGATGTCATTCTAAGTCAACAAAGTCCAAATTTTAAATTTGGACGACCACAACAAGATGTCATTCTAGGTCAACAAAGTCCAAATTTTAACTTTGGAGAACCACAACAAGATTTTCCAAGACCAAATTACAATGTTCATGCAAATTACAATATCAATGTTCCATCACACATTGAAGAGCCTTACTTTCTTAAAGGATCAAATCAAAATCAAGTGATTGACTCAATGAACGCCTCAACTTCTTTTCACAAAACATCACCAAATCTTAATTTACAATCTAAAGAACAATTTCAAAATGATGCTTTCCATGATGGCATGAATTACACATTGAATCCTCTTGAATTTAACCAACAAGTTAGGGTTGAAAATTTGAACAACTTAAAAATGACAAGTGAACCTATTGGCCAAATTCCTCTTCAATTCCAAACAAGCAAAGGTAAATCTCCTTTAAGTTTGTCAATTCCTAAAGAAAATCAACAAAAAAATTCACCTTTGTCACAATACATGTCACAAAATCCTATGCAATTTCAAGGTCAAGATCCAATGATCAATATGAATGTTGCTTCCAACAATGACCACTCAAACAACTATGAAAAAACTAATTTTCTTAGAAGTTTTGAGCAAGGATCTGATATCACTAAAGTATCTTTGCAAGATATAGATGCTTATCAACACAATTCTCAAAATGATGACTTTAAAAACCTTCATCCTTCTAGTAAATCAACAAGTAAATATCTTGGAAGTAGTAGCTCATGTGAAAAAATGTATAATGTTGTTTTGTCAAATTTAAGATGGATTCAAAAACTAATTTTAATTCCATCAAAACAAGGAGGTTGTCATGACATCACATCCACAGTAATGATAATTGGCATTGAATTTTGTCTTATTACTTCTATATTTTTTGATAATGATGTAATATAGAATTTTTAATATTTTTAATATAAAAAACCAATCATCAACAAATCTAAGAGTTTGACTTCAATACATGAACTTTTGAACATTTCAAAAATTTTACAAAATGACATTTCTTATCATTGACCTTCAAACATAATGTCATTATATCTTATAAAAAGATTAAAAAAACTATGATAACATTGAACAATGCTATTAATTTTTGTTTTATAATATAAACTCCAAAATTTTATAAATTGTTGAAATTAAATGTTTTTTTAAATATTTAAATGACATAGTATATTCTTCTTAATATTTTGCAGCTATTATGGCACCTTCAAAAAGAATTGATGTATTTTAAGTGTGGCATTGCTCAAATATTTTGTAAGAAATGCATTAATAACCTCATTTTTGTACTTTATATTTATTCAAAACTAAAACTAAAAATTTAAATTATATTTTGAAACCTTAATCATTTCAAAATATAAATAATATTAAAAATATCACAAATTAAATAAATAATATTAAAATATAATCAAAATTAGTCAAAAAGATTTGAATTAGTTTTTGCAGTGACATATATGATGAAAATACATTCTTACTATGATTTTGGTTTCTTTTATAAAATTATTTTATATTATAATTTTTTTAATTATAATTTCATATTAATTTAATAACTTTTTATGATTAAATTACTATATCTCATTGTTTTTTTAATCTTTTTTTAATATATAAATAAAAATATTCAATTTCATTATTTCCAAAGTTGAGAAACTTATACAAATCATATGGATTTAAATTTGTATTGGAGTTGTTTAAATTAAAATTTCTATAATTAATTTTTAAATTAGTAAAGAATATAGAATATTAAGAGGGATTCTAATATTCAAATTTTATTACTCGAAAAACTATTTTTGATGTTTGTACCAACAATTATAGGATTTAATGACATTAAATATTACTCTGGAGTACAATATTAGCAAATCAATAAAGATTTAATTCTTAAATATAAAAATATAAAGTTATTGAAAATTTAATATTAAATGTTTTCAAATTAATTTGATAAAGAAATATTTTAAAATTATAAAAATTTATCATATAAATCATTTTTTATTGTCATATTTAATCTTCTATCTTTTATGCAAATATTGAAAAAATTGAAGGAAGTTTTTTATTGCCCATCTAAGATTTATTTAATATACTTTAGAGGCTAATCATTTTCAATTATTGAACACATATTTAAAAGAAAGACTCTCTTTTTTCCATCATTGTGAATAATATGAAGGAAAACATTACATCTAATTAAACTAAATCCAATTTTTTCTAAGATTTTATTTTTAGATTTTTAGAAATGATACATGTAGACAATAAAAAATACAATTTTTTATGGCTATTTTATATTTAAAGTGAAATATGTATATTGTATTTTTAAATGACATTTTCAACTTATGAATGTTATAGAAAGATAAATTTTTGTTGTTTTACTAAAGACTACAATTCATTTTTTTAATGTTGGAATAGACAGTACAACATACAAATGCGTCATTAGAAATACATGAAAAGCACAATGGCAGTTCACTATATGATGTTTCAAATGATTTTGAAAAATATTCCAATACTCATATCCAAGAGGTATGCAATTATATTTAAATAATTTTACTACTAATTAAATATTATTGTTTTTTAAATTAATATATAAACAGAACTATTATGAATGTAATACTTTAGAATGAAATAATATAGTCACTTTAATGAAAATTTCATGATAGTATTATAAAATATGAAAACAATACATGCAATTGATTTTGTTTACTTGGAAATAAGTAAAAGCTTGTCACATATTTATTGTTGTTTGTGATCCATTAATATATTTTATTAACAATGCAACCAAATGCCATTACTTGTATTTTAATATTTGATCTCAATAGGCATCAAAAACTAAAGAATCTCAAAATTATGAAGGTAAATTATCATCTTATGTACAAATAGTGTGCAAGTTAAAAAGTTTCAACCATTTTTAATACAAATGAAAACTATGAATTATTAAAAATTAATATTTTAGTTTAATTTCAAATAAATGATTTAATACTAGATTGATCATACATAAAAATATAATTGTGTATTTTAGTATTGTAAACAAATATACATAAAAACCTTTATTTTGAAGTTATATATTTATTATTTAGACATATATTTAAAATTATCTACTAAAATTTTAAAATATATCAAATAGATTTGATATTTTAATTGAAATCAAAATTTTAATTACCATCAAATAACTACAAATTATTTTATTGTTGATAATTGAATTTGATTGTGGCTTTGACATTATTTTCAAGATACAAATTCTATAAGGAAATATATCAAATCAACAACTTCCGGGTGCTCACTCACGTATGTACAATGATTTTAACAATATTTTCTAGTTAATTTATCAAAATATTAATTTTAATTTCATTTGATTTGTTAATAAAATTTTATTATTTTATATAAATTGAAGCGCTTCCAATAAATCTTTAACCCTTAATTAAAGGACTATTGTTTCCGTGGGAGACAAAATGGATTTTGAGTAGGTTCCTACGACCTCAACTTTTAGTTAAACTTCTTGAAAATTTCTCATGATATAGAAAAATTGCTTAGCTACTTATGGGAATATAATTTTTATTTCAATCGATGCTCGGGAACAAAAGTTATGCCATCCTAAACATAATTTTCATGTCACCATGTAGAAAAAAATTCACAAAAGCTTGAAATTAAATTTTTGAATTTTTTTCTTATAGGTAATTTTTTTTTCTAGATGTGAAGCTTTGATTCATTCTATTTGGATTAGTGATGTGAAAGTTATGAACAATCTTGTTTTTCTAACAAACTAAGCATCCTCTTGAAAAAATAATTGATAGGATTCATTCCTAAATGTAATTTTTACAATTAAAAAAAATTGTCTAATAAGGTGAAATTTGCTTGCTAGAAAAATCTCACTATTGGAATTATTGCATTTCAATCCCATCTTAGAGCTATTAACGATTTAGTGTTTTTTTTCAATCTTGGACTTACTTCTATTTCAAAAAAATTTAAAGAATGAAAATCAAGTGTTTTTTTTTTTTAAAATTCTTGGACTTTCAACACAATACTTCAACAAAAAAAATTTATTCAAAAATCATACCGCAAATTTTTTTTCACAAATGGCAATCAAAGTCATCTGAAATTGCAGGCCACTGTTCAAAAAATCATTTTTTCCAACTTTGAATGCTAATATTTTCCATTTATATAGTAAAATTTTATGACTTTTTTACCACATAATCTCAGACAAGCAAAGTATAAGATCCTACAATTAGATTCTTGAATTGTTTTGTTTTGTTTCTTGAATGAACGCAACAAAAATGGTAGTTTTGAGTGGTTTTTGAAAGAAAAATAGCCTTGGTGCTATGTCATTGTTTTGTATTTATTTCTTTAATTTTTAAAATATAAATTTTGTTTAATATTTAAAAAATTTACATTTTAAAGGTTTAAAATATATTAGTTTTATATTTTTATTTAGTATTAAAATTTTGATAATTATATTAAATTTATATTTTATTATAATCACTATTATAATGTGAAAGGCAATCAAAATCCTAAAGTTCTTTTATATTTAGAGGTTCAAAACTCTTTCAAAATACTAATTTTTAAAGCAAGGCTCAAATCCTCATCTATATGAATTTTTTTTAGTAAATTCAACCGTAGGATCCTTTATTTAACTTGTTAAAGTGTACCCTCCTAAAATTTCTGAATAAAATACCTTACAAATTGCAAGATCATGATGCTTGGGTTTCAAAAAGAAGTATTTCAACCATTTCCAAATGGTTAGATTTCATCTTTCAAACATTTTACCCAAAAATGTATAGATCCTACAACTTAAAACTCTCCATAATATGTTGATGAAAAAAGTTGGGAATATATGTAATTTAAAAAAAAAATTCATGTTCATGCTTGAAAAAAATAGCAAGTAGAAAGAAGTAGATAATGGTTTAAAATACTAAATTGTTAAGAATTTAGTTATAGAATGGAAAATGCCAATACAATGGTTGTAATGTTTTAATAAACAATCTACATCCTCCCATTTTATTTTTTTCAAATATATTAAAAATTGGATTAAATAAAGGACTTCAAAGTTTATTTTAGATTAGAGATTCCATAATTGCCTATAAACTAAAGCTCCTCATAACTTTCATCTTAGGATGTGCTACTTAGACTCTAAATGAAACTACTTATTATACTAAAACTTTTCAACCATGTCATCAAAAGTTATAAAAATTAATGGGCATTAAAGCTACTTGTTTGAAAATTTCAAAGAAAATAAAAATAAAAATTTCATTCATAGTGAGTTACCCCAAATTACTATATTGCTTGCCAAAAACGCTAAGGTCATCATTATTCAATGAATAATTTTTTAAAAAATTGATTAGGTGAGCTATGTTGTAAATTAACAATAATATTTTATAAATTTAATTCATTTAAAAATCAACGTTGGCATAAAGATTACAACCAAACAAAGTGAGACAATTAGAATATCATTTTCCTTTTCCATTGGCCTTTCATTCATTCATATTGTTATAACACTTGCTTTACATTTACAATATGATTTAAATATAAATATATATAATAATAATAAATTTATACTAAAAAAATCTCTTCATTGCATATACTTGAGTTAAATTAAAATTTTAGAATTCTTAAAAATAACGATTTTCAATGCTTTAAGGTTTTTGAATCTAAAAAATGTAAAGAATATAAAATGCAATGTAAGAGAACAATTTAATGATTTTGGGTGCAGAATTCCTATTACAAATGGAAAATTTAATCTTGGACCACAACAAGTTAATATTCTAACTAGTATTTCCTAATATAAACATTAAAACAGAAAGTAGTTTGACAAATGTCTTATACTTGAATTCCATATACTGGCATTCTCTATCCTTGATGTTATATATATATGTAAAAGAAAAAAATCCAATTACATATTTATCAAAGTTTTTTTAAATTAATTTTATTTAAATTATTGAAGGATGTAATTGCATTTTACTTAGCTATTCTATATATTTGTCTTTCTAATTATACATCAATTTTTTTGAATTTCAACAAGATTAAAGATTGATCTATTTTTTAAGTAAATTATATTTTATTAATTTAATATAATTGAAATAATTAAAAAATTATGCACTTAAATTGTATTGTTGTATTGAAATGACAAGAGTTTCAATTAGATCTTTCATTATAATTATAACAGGCAATTTGGTTATATGAGCATGAGAATTTTAAAATTGATTACAACATCATTGTGACCATTAATGGTGAAATTAGTCATCCATGTATTCAAATGTCAAAAAGAATTGAAGTATGAAGGCTTTTGTACAATAAGATATTGATCTTTTAATATACTATAATTATATAGAACATTTTATTACAAAATTATTGAAAAATTATAAATCTTCAAAAAGGTGTTCAAAAAGGTGTTTAATATGTAACTAGAGGAATTTGCAACATATTTGAATCTAGTAGAAGGATCAAGTGATGGAAAAATAAAATGTTATATATTTGAAGGGCCATTCTACAAATTCATTCAACTACTAAATATGAATTGTGTATTAGATTACATCATGAAAGTGAAATGCATGCAAATTTATTTATTTTTATTCATTAGATGAGATTTCAGCCCTCCAAATTGCAAGAACTGTCCTACAAAGGGCCATGGTAGCTTGTTGACGTGGTTGAGAGACTACCACGTCTGAATTTTTTTTTTCCAAAAAAAATGAATTTTTTCCAACTTTTTTCTTCATTTCAAGACTGTAATTTTTTTTTAAAAATTTGTTGGGAACAGCCGTTCACCAAAATCTACAAGGAGGACTAGTATCGAGAACAAGCCTGAAACGGCCCTCCTAGACCCAAAAATCATCTAATGTATTTGTTTCCTCAAATTTTGTATTAAGTTTATAATCTCTTGTCAATACATGTCAAGGCCATATGACATCTCATATCAATATGCAAGAGTAAGTGGGTCAAAATCATTAGGATTACTTTTGGATATTTAGTTAGAAAGATCTTTTGATGTCATTTCATTTCAAAATATACCACTAAAATTATGGCATGAGGTATTGAATAGATCCAAAGATATAATCTAAGTAGTTAGTAGATTGCTAATAATGGTTGAAAGATCTTTAAAAAAAATTAAAATTATAGGAAAAAAATTAAATAATCTTTTTTTCAACTCCAATTGACCATATTTCAATCTTGGTAAACCCTCTTTGATATAAATATCATTCACAGACTAAAGCAATTGACGCAAGGGCCAAAATACAAGCTCTACAAGGCAATTTTTTTGTTCTAAATGGGGGACCTTAAAACCTACCCACGAAATGGATCCAACAAGCTAGATTTATCCCAGGGGAAAATGTAGAAGTATTTTATTTTTCACATAAATTTTCTTTTGCAAATTTTGAATTCATATTTGCAATCAAAGATCCCAAATTCGGTCGGAGAGGTTTGAAATATACTAGACGCAGCTCAAAATAGGGGTCATGTTTTTACTTTTACCCCGGAGAATCCCAAATTATCCTGTTCCGTCGTGGGCATGATTTTAGGGACCTGCGTTCTAAATAAGCTTCGCCGACTTCAGATCCTCTGTCGGTTTTAGGTTTTGTCTCCGAATTCTTTCGTCAATGCGCCATGGCTCATTTAGAATTCGACATTCAAGTCCATGGACAGCTTCGGACGCCGTGGTCATATGCAAGAGCCGCAATTCCGAATCGCAAAGAAGAAGCGGAAACCAACCTCGTCGGTGTTGGCGCGCAATGGTATGCGTCTGCAAATTCATGGCAACGCGAGCCAGCGGGAGCTTCTCCATGAGTTAGGGTTTTTATTTTCTGAGTGGTCTTTCATTGGAGTGCTTTCTTATGGAGCAGAAGCAATATTGCACGGACTGTGTATTGAATGGAGGAACAATTGTAATTTTTCGCAAGGCGGGATCGTAAGGCATTGGAAGTAGCTAACTGCATGTCCGCATGGCGGTTCTGGAGTTAGGGTTTTAATTTTCGGGCGACCTTTCATTGCAGTACTCCTTACGTAGCAGCAGCATTGCATTGAGTGTGAAGTCAATGGAGGGATAGTGTAATATTTTTTGCAACGAGGGAGTAGTGGCAGCTATGGCGTATGCTATGCGGCCGTCGCAGACAGGGCTGATGGGGGATCACTTGACGATTATGACGAGCATGCCGAGCTTGTCGTCCATGCAAGACTCCTCAGACATGGGCTTTGAGATGGCGGTGACGCCACCGGATGGACGAGGCAGGGTCGCGGGGAATAACAAGAAGGAGGACCGGATTCCGCAGTGGGGGTACCATGAGACGAAGGAATTTATTGCCATCCGTGCGGAGCTGGAGAAAGATTTCACGCAAACGAAGCGGAACAAGACGTTGTGGGAGCTCATTTCGGGGAAGATGAAGGAGCGCTCGTATCGGCGCAGTGCCGACCAGTGCAAGTGTAAATGGAAGAACCTCGTCAATCGATACAAGGTTTGTGCCTCCCACTCATTTGCTCCCATGCAGTTTCTTATTTACAACAATTCTCAACAGTGTAGCTGATAAAACTTTCATTTGAAATTTGCTGAACCGTGGGGTTACCTTTTGTTTTTTGTCATCGTATTTCGCTAAGTCAGGCAGCTCTCTTATTAACGCCTAATGGACCCAGAAGCCCGAATTGTGCCTCATATTCTTTTTGCAGTTTGTCGTAGGGCATACGGGACTTTCTTTTGTCCAATTTTATTTATTTTTTGTCCAACCCGCTCGCATGCATTTTTAATTTACACCGATTTGTAATTATGTAGAGATGGTGAAACTGTTCGATTCAAATTCGCTAAACCGCGGAGGTTACGATTCCGTTTCTGTCATGTATGATGCAGCTCTCCTGTTAACTCCGAACGGAACAAGAGACCCGAACTGAACTTCACGATGTTTTAGCACTTTCCAGTGGGTCACGTGGGGACTTTCTTTTGTCCAATTTTTTCGACCAACACTTGCAATGCTCTTCACTGATCTGTTGATACAAAGTTTGGGCCTTTCTGAATTATATCCTCCACATCATGATCAACCAAATTGGTCATTTTTTAAACCAGGAATCCTTGGTCTGTTACGGGTTAAGTAGATGTGTGAGGTGTTGATATCCAGGGTAAGGAGACCTCGGAACCTGACAACGGGAGACAATGTCCTTTCTTCGATGAACTGCATACGATTTTCATCGAGCGAGCGAAGAACATGGATCGACTGTACTTGGAATCCGAACCCGGATTGCGACCCAAGAAGAAGGTAAAGCGAGACGAACTGAAGCTGTCGGACGTAGACACGGAGGAAGAAGATGAGCCGAAAGAGGATAACGAAGATGAGCGCCTGCAGCGCCGGAAGAAGAGGAAGTCCGACAAAGAGCGGCAGCGGGTGACCGCCGACAAGTACCGGGCGAACAGTATGCAGGAGGTCTTGGAGGATTTCTTCCAGCAGCAGCTGAAGGCGGAAGCCATTTGGCGCGAAGTTTTGGACAGGCAGGAGCTCTGACTACCGTCTCGTCGAGTCTTGTTCAGTTGTATTTTCATTTGTTTAGGATAATTCACTTGGTGTCTGGCGTGAGGGTGCACATTCATAATTTTTCATACCATGTCATTTTCTGTGGGATACCTTATATTGGCGGTGCAACTGACAGGCGGGAGCTCGAGCGACGGTTCATGGAGCAGGAGTGGCAGAAGAAGATGGAGGACCTGGAGCATAGTCGGATCGTCATGGAACATCAGTGGTGGGAGCGGGAAGAGGAGAGCAGAGCGAGGGAGGAAGCGCGTGCGGAGAAGCGAGATGAGCTTTTTGCACAGCTTTTCTCCAAGTATGCACAACGCATCACTGGGAGGTAAAATCAAAATGCATACAAGTTTTTTTGGTATCCAGCACCGACTGGAGCATATAGCTCTGGGTATCTGAGCCTATGTGGAATTGTGGCCCCCAAGTGAGTTATTTCAGGAAATGCCTGTATTGTGGGTAGAAGAGGGTCAGGAGTGCCATGCTAATCCTTCTCACTCTATTAGGCTGTACTGAATGTTGAAGGATCACTGGCTGTATATTGAAAACCAGTGCTTTTTGAGGGTCGCTCGAAAACTTTCGCGTCAGTACGCAGTTCTGTAATAAATGTTCAAAAGCTTCAAATGTAAAGTGCCAGTATCGGCTGATAAGAGTTCGAGGTGACGAGCAACGCAAAATTTGCTTTCATTATTCTGTGGATGCAAAGGATTGCCGCGTAGACAATTGCGAAGCGAGCGTGGCAATGAGTTCAAGCAGCTTCCTGTTGCACACTCCGCAATCTGCATTTCAAGCTCCTCATTGAAACCATTTGCCAAGTGAAGCCTTGTTGTGCTGCAGAACTCTTTTCTTTCACAGCCATGTTCACTATGGTTGGCGTCCCGAGGGAAAACGCTGAAATTTTCTATTTGCCATGCATGATAAAATTTGCAAATTTTGAATTCATAATCGCAATCAGAGCCCAAATTAGCTAGGAGAGGAATAGAAGATAAATTAATCAAGCACAACTTTTATTTTTACATGCAGGGGGACACGTGAGGGGGTCGGTCAGATACCAGCAGATGCTGCAAATTCCATCTTCCAAATGTTGGAGACTCACTGCTCACATGACCTCACATTAACTTAAAATATTGTAATGAATTACAAGCTGTCCTTTGGACGCACCTGTGCATAATGTAGCAATTGCCACAAATGTCCTTTGCATCTAGGTTTAGGGTTTAGGGTTCAGCTCCCAGACGGAGGTAGCCCTTTCAGGCAGCCTCTGTTGCTTCTGTTGCTTGCCACTTTTCCAGTAGTGATTGTCTGAAATGGCGATGAAGTTGCAATTCAAGGTATAAAAAAGCTGCAGGAGAATTAGGTTTAGGGTTCGCAAGTGAAGTGAGGGGTCTTCCTCCACCCACCTTCACCAACTCTGGTCTCCCTCTCACCAATCCCCTCTTGTCGCTACATTTGTATTTCACCAACCCTTGAAGCAGACATATCTACCCTAAGAGAAAAAAACTGCACCTAATCACTGACAAAGCCATCCTACAAGTTGTTATCACCATCAGGTATGTTGAATTTATGAGGAAGGTGGAATACACGGCACTTTTCCTTTCCCTTTCGGTGTGAATTGTGAACTTCTAGTTGGAGTCGTCGCGAGTAGGTCGAAGATTATTGCCAGTTCTTTTTCTTGTTTTGGGAAAACATACCCATCGGCATTTCGTCACACTGCTGGGATGATACTAGGTCACCTGAGTTTGAGTTTTTTTGTTTCATTCCTGATTCTGAATTTCTGATAACGGAATTGTCGCAGGATTAAGTTACTGTGGATTTACACAAACAGGCATTGAATGCTGTTGAAGGGACTGTTGAAGTGTCTGTCAAGTTCTGGTTGTAGGACTAGTGGTCTGGTAGCCAATTATTCATGAGGAGTTGACCTTCGGAAACCATTTTGGAATAAAATGGCAGTAGCGCTCTCGTCATTTGTCGAAGTATTCTTCGCAAGCTTTGTTTGCACTATTCTCATCATCTGTCAACAATTGGAACAACAATTTCTGCAGCTCAGAATAAGGGTGGATGCGTTTTGGGAGGCATTGAATTGGCTGAAACATCAGCCACGCTGAAGTTTGGGACTGTCTCTTGTGGATTACTCTATTGCAACATGCAGATGAGGTTCCCAATGGTGCTGGTCGTCTTCCTGATCGTTTACCTTTCAAATTCATGCGCAGGTGTGTACTCATTTCCTCACTCGGATCCTCTCAGACTAGGTTCAGAATTTCAGATCCATAATTTCAATTCAAGCCTTGCTATGAGATGAGATTTTGATCCATGGAATTTTGATATTAGCTGTTTCTACTACGGTAGAGGATGCTACTTGTCATTTTAACTGAGAGTCAGATTTTCGGGAGTCAGATCACTATAGGTCTCTGTCTGGACAAGTGCAAGATCAATCATTATGAATGAGTCTCTTGTGCAATTTCAAAGTGAGAGGTTGTAAACCAATATTGAAAAGACAGTGGACCACCCCCATCTCCATTCAAAAAGAATTGGCCACAAGCTATTTAGCAAAGTCTTGTATGCACAGAATGCATGAAGAGATGAGAACGGGTCCCGAACAGTTTTAGTGCTTTCTATCTCAAGATGTATCTCTGTCTAGTTTGTTCGTTGTTTTCGGTCCTCAAATGTTCTGATGTGTGCGATGCAGCAAGAACGCCTGTACTTAATGAGGAAGCTCGGAACTTTTTTGAACCCTTTGCAGCCAAAGCAGGAAAGCCAGCCCTGAAAGCGGTTTCATATTCCAAGGCAGCCATCGACCTTAACAAAGGTGTGCCTGTAGTACATCAAACCTTTGTTAATCAGGAAAGATGAGTAACAAATGGATTCCAAACTGTGTAATCAACACTTCTCAAGGTGACCGAGGTTTAGGGTTTGATATTACATGCTCTGTCTGGTTATAGAACATGTGCAATTCATGCCAGACATATTCTTCAGACATGTTGACTTGTGATGTACAATTCATGTTATCGATTGCACAGAGCTGAACAAAAGAATCTCCATGGTGATTGCAGGTTGCGTTAACGATTACCCGAAGCTGAATTACAAGCCGGTTACCAATGTCTGCTCATCCAAAGTACCTGCAACCAAAGCTTGTTGCGCCGCATTCAACAAGTTTGCTTGCCAGTTCCGAAGCCAAGTCAACAACTTCAACACCGTTTGCCCCATAATGTTCATGTCTTACTTGAATTATGCAGGTGGCTACCAAGATGGCTACTTCATAGGCCCTTGCATCGATGGCAAGGAAGGTTTGTGCGTGTAGTTGTAATACTGCTTAAAAATGATACATGTTCTCAGTCTCAATGTCGGTGTAAACTTGAGGTGATCGAACCCAGAAGAAGCTCAATCACTTCAGATATCAGCTATACCGTAGTCTTGTTTACTGATTCTTAGAGACTCTTAACAGATTGCGTTGAATTGTACAGCAGAGTAAAGCTTGTACTTACGAAAATAATCTACATACTATGCTGAAAGTGATTGGACTTTGGGTGAGAATTTTGCAGACTGTGTGTGTAACATGTGAGGTAGGATTTCCGTGTATGGAATGAGTTAAGTCTACATTGATTTTCCCTCTCAGTGAGTTTTACGAAATGAACTTTACATATGGTTGTAACTTTTTTACAAGGGGAGAATATTTTTAAACCATTGTATGTGTACTAGTTCTATTCATGCTGAAGAATCATGACAAATATCATTGGTGATGAATTTGGTTTGCATTGTTGCGCTTCATGCTCTCTTTCATATCTGCCAAAAGTGTCACGTTTCTTCAAAGTGTCATACTGCCATTCAATTACAGTAACCTTCCAGTTATCATGAATACTGTACATACATACATGAGGGCAAAACTTGAAAGAGTTTAGGAGATGAGAAATCATTGGTATAATGGTAGCAGCACCTATAACCCTTAATTTAAGGGTTTTGCACATGATTTCTACTACTACACATCCAACAAATTATCTGACCCTCTTAGCAAGAGAAAAATAATTCTTGTGCACTTTCAAATATTATTTGGACAATTTGAGAATAAGTTGTGAATTTTTAAAGAGTAGACTATACATGCATCTGATACCAACATTGGGGTTTGATATTCTGATGTAGTACTGACATCTTTGTAATCACATCTATTCACTTCCCAAGATTTTTCAAGATTTTAGAGGTGATGGTTACACGTGTTGTTACCTTGGGGTAGAAGGTCCATAAAGTGCCCAAGCTTTAAAAGCATCCACCTCCTGAAATGTACACTATTTGTACATTTTTCTTTCTCATTGCACCACCAATGTACAAATAGTGTACATTTCAAGAGGCAAATGTTTTCAATTGCTACAATTTTCAACTTCCAAAGATTCATAACTAATTCCACAAAGCTCCAAAAAATAGGAAACAACTTGAGTTAGATGCCAATTCCATTTTTCTTTCAAGGAAAATTTATTGAAAAATATTTCAAGAAGGCTAACTTCCCCAAATTAATTTCCATCTCTTAAATGGGTGTTTCATGGACCTCTTACCTTGGACAGCTTAATATATTATACAACTACAAAATACAACACAAATGTTTACATAATTATATCTTCACGTGGGTCCCCTTGGAATGTTCATAATATTAATCTAAAACTTCCAAAATGAGCTTGCACACATGACATTCAAATGCTCACAAATTTACCTTTTGATTATAGTAAAGTACATTCACCTCAAATTGACCAAATAAACATCTGAATATATGTCTTCAATTATTAAATTCTCCTTATTTTTATTTGAAAGTTTTTATTGGCTATTAAAAGAAGATTCTATATTCTCTTAAGATGTATTTTTGGGACACAATTTAGATAACTTATGAATTTTCAAAGCGTTGATTATAAGTGTAACCAAAATTAACTTTAGGATCCAATATTTTAAAGCAAGAATCTCCAAGGTCCATAGTTTTGCAATTGGTCATCTTATTGTGATTGTACCAAAGTCAAAGTGTTTTTGTTTGAAGCATTCTTTTTGCTTAGTGGCAATTGAAGGAGGGTGGGATTTTAATTGAAACATTTGTTTGGTTTCATTTAATGGGTAGTTTGCATGGTCTTTTTAAGTATTATCACACGTGATAAATGTACATTAACCTCTAAAGTTCCAAGACCTTTTTTTCATTATAAACCACTCAAAACTACCATTTCTATGGCAAAGAGATAAAAAAAATTTAATGTATTTTTTGCATATTTAACCATAGGATCTTGTGCTATACTAGTGTAAAAATGTGTGGAAGAAATTTTTAAAATTTTGACCATATAGATTGCAAGATATTTGCATTTAAAGTAAAGAAAACAAGTTTTCTAGTACCCTACTCAACTACATTTTTTGGCTTTGAACCTTCTCAGCTTAAATTTTTTTGCTCTACTAGTTTTGAATTTCTAATTTTATATTATGAAGAATTGACTTGAGAGTCTAGGAATTCTTTTATAAAAAAACACACTTAGTTTTCATTCATTAAACAATTGCTAAGAAGAAGTAAATTGAAGGGAAAACTAACCCATTAATAGCTCTAAGTTGGAATTAAAACACACTAAATTCAATGGTGAGATTGTTCTAACAAGAGATCTCAACTTTGTGAATTTTTTTTTTTTTAAATTGTAAAAATTGAGTTCAAAAATGAATCCAACAAGTTATTTTTTTCAAGAAGATGTTCTAATTGCTTGAAAATAAGATTGTCCATAATTTTTGTATAACAAATCCAAATGAATGAATCAAAGCTTCCTATGTAGATAAAAATAAAAATCTACATCAAAAAAATTCTTTTATGTTTTTTGAGGGTTTTTTTTCTTTTGCCCACCAAACTAAAATTTGTACTTTTTGTGCCATAACTTTTGTTATTGGGCACCGTTTGAATTTTTTTTTTAAATGTTTTGAAAAGCCAATATGTTTTTTTATCTTCCCAAAAAAAATTCAAAAAAACATGATAGAATATTGAGACCGTAGGAGCCTACCCCAAATCCATTTTGTTCTAAATGGACAATGGGACTCGAGGGGTAAAACATGGATGAATGTGTTCTCACATTTAGATGAATGTATGTAAAATGTAGATGAATGTATTCTCACATTGGGATGAATGCATATAAACGTGGACGAATGTGTTCTCACATTTGGATGAATGTATGTAAACGTGGATGAATAAATGGCACTCCGTCCTATGAATAGCAACCTGTCTGATGTCACATTCTTCAAAATTCTCAAGCTCCTCTCCCTTTGAAACCTGGGAACCCAATCGACCCCTTCCATCGGTGCTTGTGCGTGCCACTTGGTTGCATTTCGGAATGCATTCTATGACACATCGTGTTGTTGTTGTTATCACTGTCCTGGCAGCAGTGTTGGTGTTACGCTGTCATGAAATTTGCAAAATCTGTTGACTCAGGAGGAGGCTGCATTGCTGCAAGCGCTGGAGTTCAGTTCAGTTCAGGTAGGTGAGCAAATCTCCGCTTCGCAGCTTTAATGCTGCTGCTACCAACATAATATCCTGCGGCCAGCTCCAGGAGTCAGGACAGTGTCCCCCGCGCAGCGCAGCGCAGTGCAGCACAGCACACAGCACACTGCACACTGCAGTGCTGCAGTGCAGTGCAGTGCGTCTCCAGCAAAGTCTAACCTAGTTCCAACCTCGCAGACCGACAAGCAAAAGCAAACCCAAGAAAAAGAGCAGCGCAAGCCTATTTCTCTGATGAGATGCAAGGACGGAGGGACGGAGGGATCTCTCAGTCGCAGGGCATCTGATGCAGGCTACGAAAAGGTCGGGGCGCCCGAATGGAACACGCCTCACTCTGATCCAAAAGCGCCACCTTCACGAAAAACCAGCCTAATGTGTAATGTAGGCAGAACAGAATGATTGGTTTGCCCTGTTGGCATTGTTGAATTTCTTTTTTCATTACAAACAATAACATGAAAGAAAGAAGAAGAAAAAATGGGGAGAGCAATTGGAATTTTATTTTTTTGACTAGCGTTTGGCACTTGCTATGCTACGCATTCATCATTAAAATTTTATAAGAATTTTTATGTTTTAGATAGAATACAGAACAAAAATTTCAATAAATCTTCATATAATAATGACTAAAATCTTTGTATAATTTTTTTTATAAGTAAGCATATATTGAAATGTACAATAGAAATTTATTGAATGATGAATGAAACATATGCAATGGTAAATACTATAACAGATACACATACATTAGAAATTTGATTCCATTGTTACAAAAAATGGCAATCCAAATTGAAGAATTGAAAAGAAAAACTTATAAATCTCAAAAACTCTATGAACAACTTAATTGTTGTGGAATCCAAAATCGCTTCAATCTAAAAAAATTCTCAAAATCATTTGGTAGTAGCAATAGAAAATTGAAATCATGAAAGCTCAAAACTCACAATAGCACAAAATCGTAGAAATGCAAAAGAAGTGTAAAGCCAAGAGAAGCAATGGATTTGCTACCTCTATAATATCATCCTATGGATCCTCTTTAATATCACCTCAATTGCAACAATTATATTATTTCTATAATACCACCCTTTGTAAAAACTGATATTACAAAAGTGATTGCAAACTACTACTCTATTTCTGTAATATCACATTGTGTGAAAATATGATTTCTATGTATGCATGATCGAAAATATATCGAAATTTTACTAATATGTGATACAATGAATGCGTAGCATAGCAAGTATAAGCCCCTAGTATTAATGGTAGCATTTGTGATATTACAGAGGGAGTTGTGATTTTAGTAGTATGATGAATTTGTTGTTACATGTTGAAGTATGCTGTCCAATTGGTTGAGAAGAGTCTTTAGGCTATTTTGAAACCAATAGAAATTGGGTCCATAATGATCATCTAATGGTCTTCTTGTGGTCACCTGAAGTAGTGACAATATTTCGTAACATGGAGACAACATGAAGCCTATAATAAAATAAAAAGTCAACTTCTATAATGAATTTACACTAAAAAAAGGAAGAAGTTCCTAAGGTAGGCACTAATCACTCCATCTCTATCACCCAAGACATAGATGGTGACCACCAACATACATATATTTCTAGTAAATTTTTACGGAAAATCTCCTTAAAGGTCATTACTTATAATCTTATGTTTAGGACTATATTTTAAAACTCACTTAAAACACTTCTATTTCTTGTAGTGAATGATCCAAGCATTTTGGTGACTACCTTGTTTAGGGGGGGGCGTATTCTTTTTAACCCTTAAAGGACGGACTAGTGATTGTGGAAATCATCCATTTGGATATTGTGTTAATTATTGGTTTAACCCCTAAAGGACCAATCTATTGGATTTGATAATAAAGCAATTTTGGGCAAGTATGTGTGGTTGGATATTTCTATGTTTTGGGTCCAAACTTTAATAGAAGGTGTGGACAATGAATATCTTTTCTGTGTACTAAAATTCAAGACATTTGAAAATATGAGTCAAAAACTATGGCCTAATATGTTATTTTTTTGGTAAGTGGACAATCTAAGCGAATCAAAAAAATCATTTTTAAAAAAAAGGTGAAATTGATTTATAGATTTATATACACGTAAAAAGCTTTGAATCATTTCATTTTGATTAATGAGTCAAAAGCTATGAGGAGTTTTGATTTGCAGGCAATTATGGATTTTCTACTCTAAAATAAACTTTGAAGTCCTTTATTTTATTTAATTATCAATATTTTTTGAAAAAAATAAAACCACAACGTGTAGATTGTTTGTTACAACATTACAACCACTGGGATTGACATTTTCAATTCCATACAATATAGTATTTTCAATCATTCTCTACTTCTTTCTACTTAGTATTATTGTTGTGACCCCAGTAATACCTTGTAGCTCCTAATGGGCTCACCACACTCCACTTTTAGTGTCACTTGAATCACAATTCACTAACATTGCACATGCCTACACCCATTGTATTAGTTCCCATTTTTCAATTCATATTATCAAGTCTCAGTATCCGGGACTCCTAACATATACACCACTCATGACATAGGATATGTCACTTGGTGACTTAGGGTGGAACTTCCATTGATGTCGAAATATACAATGGAGGCACTATTCCCCACTAGTATTAACTGCTCTTGAATGTCACCCCAACTCCATCCTCAACCCATTACGTATTTGCTACTAGCATTTTGTAACTAATTGGAACTTATAACTTTGAATACATTGGAATGGCCTAGCAAAGAGTAGGACTCCATCCAACTGGTGCCACGAGACACCCACACTAGTGTCCCATGGTACCTTAGACTTGGTGGTGAACTTGCATCACCTATCTTGAGTTACTGGGACTCACCAAGGCTTCAAGAGGGAGTGATGAGGGAGACCAATCCCTCTTGTAGTACTTTTGTGGCATTTAAGAGCCCTCCTTGTATGTAGAAGGAAATTCCCAAACACACTTTGGTTGTAGAATACCACCCAATTTTAACCAAAATCACCAAGTTATACCCCCGTTTGGACTCCCAAACTTTCAAATGGTGTAATTTTGTAGCCACAACTCTAAATCTCATATAAAAGCCCATTTTATATATCTACACAACAAATAAATATCAATGGATTGCTCATTTGTTTCATTTGGGCAAGTTCTCACAAAGTATGGTCCCCCCAAGATTCGGGTTCATCGGGAGAGGTGTCACGCCTTCACCACAATCCTTCTCTTGGCCATAACTTTGGACTCATAACTTAGAACCTCGTAATGCTTGACATTCTAACTTCCTTGTGTTCTTAACTTTCCAATGATACACTACATGCTATATTTTCAGTAAGGATTCATTGGGAACCTCTCATTCTTAGCCCTTAAGTATCTTGGCACCACCGGGACACCATCAACTTTGAATGGCCATAAATTGTAGCCTACTAGTTCAAATCACATTTTTTTGGACATTACAAGTGTATTCTCAAGGGCTTCCCAAGCATGTATTATATACTATCATATCCTTCAAATCCAAGACGCTATTGCATCATATTTGCTCGAGAATCACTCATTTCTCCCTTCTTAGCTCTTGCAAAGCTTGGGAAGTCACCCCCAAGGTCCCCCTTGCTCACTAAGGCACTTTATGCACCTTAAAGAAATAGGGATGTGACAATTATATTCCTATGTGTTGTATTATATAATTCCAAATGATCTTAATTTTTTTAAGTATGTAGCGAGCTTGCCTTAAAGAATGAATCCAAAAAAGTACCACCATTGTAGACATTTTTTTAGTACAAATGTGAGTTTGTGAAGTACAGTTACCCATTTTATTGTAGGGCCAAAAAATGACTTTTATGAATATGAAAGCTCATATCTTACAATCCACGTGGTGGAAATCTCTAAAATATTTTTAATATATTTTCAAGTTAACGTACTATAAGATCCTTCAATTATATGTGTCCCAAAATGTTTTTTTTCAAAAATATGGTACTTGTACTAGAAATGGCAATTTGGAAGCATTTTTAGTGAAAATATAGTCAAGTAACTAAAGGGGTTAAGAAAATTCAAAAGGACTCATTGGAAGTCAAACCATTGTGGAAGACCTTCCTTTTTCACAAAAAATTTGAAAAATGGATAGTTCTTGGGATAGTTGCACTTCTATCCCACATAAAATGATTCTTTGTTATTCATTGGTAAAAAAATGGTTGTAACATTGTTTATACGTTAAGGGTAACAAATCAACAAAAATTGTTCTACATGACTAGTCTATGTTTTTCCTTTGATCCACATGGCTAAGGTGAAGCCACCCATAATCAATCAAATAATCAATTGTGGACATGGCTTGGACTAGTCAGAGGTACAAAGATGGAGAGATGGAAATGATGGGGATTGACAAAAATTTGGTAATTTTATTGCTTGAATTGAAATTACTATGAATTTTGAAAGGTAGAAGTTGGTCTAGATCTATGTCTAATATTTAGAGTCATCCAATTTCTAATCATTCAAGAACTACTTTTCTACTCGTTACTTCCTATTTTGGAACATGTGTCATGACCTTACTAGTCCCAATCTTGAAAAGGAGAAAAAAAACATTCTAAACTTTGGATATAAATTTGTTCCAATCTTAGTTGGAAATAATTACACCCTACAAGTTGGTTGGGTGTGGGTCTCATGTTGGGAATGGATGATCCTACCTTAGGGCTACTTCACACTATGGCTAGAGGTTGAAAAGTCATGGGTTCCCACCAATCAAATTTCAATAAACCAAGAGTTTAACCTCTCAATCCTTCACACTAGAAGGCCCAAGTCCAGAGGCCATTGCCCTCCAACTACCTACATGACAATAAGTTGTTACAAGGTAACAAACTCTCAAAGGAAGTTTGTATGGCTAGACAGGCTAGTAATGGAGACCCAAACTATAACCAAGAGGCTGTTGACTTATGACAAGATTTCAACTGTAAGATTGGTATGCATTAGAACTTTGGACTTGTCCTCTAGAGGCTTCACACAATGGAAGTGCAAATTGAGAGGCCATCAGAGTTCATTGCTAAGGGGTTTGACTTTGGACTTATCCTTTGGAGGCTTCACACTATGGTAGTGCAAATGAAGAGGCCATGGGAGTTCATTGCCAAGGGGTTTGACTTTGGGCTTGTCCTTTGGAAGCTTTACACTATAGCAATACATATTGAGAGGCCATGGGAGTTCATTGTCAAGGGATTTAACTTTGGACTCAGCGCTTGAAAGCTTCACACTATGACGGACTGAAGGCTCCCATTCCTACAATTTATTCCCTATTGAAAGCCCATTTCTCTGAACTCTCACCAAGGGTTGGTTCTCGACATGGACAGCCGTAGTGTGAAAAGTGTCCCTTTTTAATTAAGTCCGTGTTTTTTCCTCCTCCATGCTGACGTGATTTCCAATGTGGACCAGCCTCGTCACCTTTCCAGACATGAGTCCAGCCAGCAGAGCATCAGACATGGAACACACACACACAGACAGGTTTCAGTTTGATTATATTTGGTGGTAGGAAGTTGAAGTTATTCTTCTTCCCTGCCTCCAGGTGAGCAGAGCAGAGCAGAGCAGCGCAGGGCAGAGCAGAACAGAAGATAAGTTACAGTAAGTAGCCCAGCCATGATCCCCTTCTGCCACTCCCTCCAGGTGCAAGACTCCAACACCTCTTCAGGGTGGCAGGGCCAGCGACTTTCAGAAAGGGGAAAAAAAGAAGGAGTAAGGTACCAGTCTCACGGATGAGGCTCCTGCCGCAGAATCGCTGATGCGGGTGCTGATTCTTATTAAAAAAAACTAAAACAACTACAAAAATGATATATTCAAGGTGATCGACGATGGACAACTCAACTCAACTGGGTTTATTAAGTTACAGACATTAATAGCTTTAACTGATAACTCATTTTTCTATCGGAGGGAGGGAGGGGGAAAACAAGCACGCACCTGCTTGTTCGTCGTACGTACGCACGCAAGGAAGTCAGGGAGCTCCGATTGCAATCCCTGGCATGGATGATACTCCCCAGCAGACATGCAGACGAAGGAAACTGGACAAGGAAGGAGAATGACTGTACCTCAGCTTCAGGAATGAGGACCATCGGTAAGTTCAGTATGCAGTCATACGAAAGGGAGCAGGTCCAGAAATCGCCCACCTGAGAGATGAAACTGAGTTTGGGGGATGGGAAGCTTCTCGAAATAATTCTCAGTAAATTTTACTTGAAAGACAAGTGGAATTGGCATCTAAACCAAGTCGTTTCGTACTTTTTGGAGCTTTGTGGAATTAGTTATGAAAGTTTGAAGTTGAAATGGCACAAGGCTCTAAAATCGTCCACCTCTTCAAATGTACAACATTTGTACATTGGTGAAGGCTATGAAAAAGCAATGTGTACACATAGTGTACATTTTGAGGATGAGGGCGGTTTTAGAGCCTGTGCAATTTTAGAGCTTGTTACCTTAGTTCTGTTAAAAATCATAGTCAGTTTGGTACTTTCATTTGTGTCAAAAAAGAAGAAGAAAGCTCATTTGGTACAAAGAAAATCAATCATAACTTAGTTGGCAATCTCTACATTTCTTTTGCCTACAATAGAGTTTTGAAAATGAGAGTTTAAGCCCTTTGTAGTTAAATTAATAAGTTGTACAATTGTATTTAAGTACCAAAAACGACTTCAAAATTCTCATTGTCATTGTATAAAAATGAATTTCTCTTGCAACGAGCGCAACCCTCTATTGCATATGGAGGGTAGTGAGTCCATTGTAGGCCAAATGTGGGAGCAAGTCTGAGTGCACATACATTTTAGAACTTGAATGTACACCATTGATATAATTTTGCTTGCAATGGATTTGCTTTGCTTTGGTTTGCAATGGGTTCACTTACCTTAACATTGCACTAGACTAGTGTGGGAATGGGTGGAGTAGGACTTGGGAACTTTAATAGTGTAGATTGTAAATTGTTAATGTTTAAAGTGGAAAAAAAATGGGATTTTTTTGCACCTTGTCATGTAAGGTAATCAAGACTTTGAACCCTCATAGCTTAAATATTTTGCACTATAGATTTTGAATTTGAGAGCTTTATGATCAAGAATTGAGTTAAGAGAATGTACTAGAAAAAAAATTTAGGAAAAAAAACTTGATTGTTTTTGGTTAAATTTTTTTGAAATGGAAATAGGTGCAATACAGAACAAAATACTAAATTATGAATATCTTGAAGATGGAGATAATAGTAAGAAAAATCATGATATAATTGGTATATTTCTTTTAGCTTACACCTACAGACATTTTGACAAAAATGTCATATGTATTACATATTCAAGTTTCAAGATGTTGCTTTCAAAGGAACCAGAGAAATCTTAAATTTAACGATTTCTCAAAAATTCCAAATGAATTAAAAAGAAATTCATTTACACTACATTTGTTTCACTTCATTTAAAACCAAAAACTAGGTGAAAGGTAGTGTTTGGCTTTTAAGAATACATGTTTGGCTTGTGATATTTTTTGTAGAATTGCACAAGACCAAACTTGACATGAAGAGTATGATAAGTAGTTATTGTAAAAATCATCAAACAAATAAATAAAATACCCAAAGCTATTAGAATTTGATAAAAAAAATGCAAGGTATTATTTTGGGTCAATGAAAGGCTCTAAGAAGAATCAAATTTCTATAATAGGGTTCATAAAGAATAGAATCGAAGGTCTTATATTTTCCATCTAGAATGTCTTAGAGAGAACTAACCTTTGTTGTCACCACCCAAAATAATACCTTGCAGCTTCTAATGGTTCACCATGCTCTACTTTCAGTTTCACTTGAATCTCAACTCATTAACATTGCACATGCCAAACACCCACAATGTTAGTTCTCCTTTTTCAACTCATATTAACAAGTCTCAGTCCCCGAGACTCCTAACATATACCCCACTCATGAACCGGGCATGTCACTTGGTGACATGGGTCGGAACTTCCATTGATATCCAAGCACCAGATGGAGGCACTACTTTCCACCAGTGCTAACCACCCTTGAATGTTACCCCAACTCCATTCTAGACCCATGAATATTCGCTACTTGCCTTTTATTACTAATCAGAATTCATACCTCAGGACACATGGGAAATGGCCTAACAAGGAGTGGGACTCCATCCAACTGGTACCATGAGACACCCATACTAGTGTCCCATGGTGCCTTGGACCCGGTGGTGAACTTGTACCATCCACCTTGAATCACTGGGACTTACCAAGGCTCCAAGAGGGAGTGAGGAGTGAGATCAACCCCTCCTATAGTACTCTCTGTGGTATTCGTCAGACTCCTCCATTCTAGGTTGAAGGAAAACCCAAACACACTTGAGTTGTGGAAGATCACTATATTCCAACCAAAATCGCGACATTATGCCACTGTTTGAGCTCCCAAATTTCCAAATGGCGTAATTTTGCAATCCTAGATTCAAATTCCATATGCAAGCCCATTTTGGATATCCACACAACAAATAGATGTCGATAGACTGCTCACATGTCCCATTTGGACAAGTTCTCACAAAGTTATGGCCCTTCAAAGATTTGGATTCATGCCTTCACTACAACCCTTTTTTTGGCCATAACTTTTGACTCATAGCTTAAAACCTCTTAATGCTTGTCATTCTATCTTCCTTGTGTTCTTAACTTTTCAATGATATGCTACTTGACATATTTCCATAAAGGATTCATTGTGAACCTCTCATTCTTAGCCCTTAAGTGTTCCAAAGTCACTAAGACACCACCAACTTTAAATGTTCATAACTTTTAGGTTGTAAGTCCAAATCATGTGTTCTTTGGATGGTTGGATGAGTATTCTCAAGAGCTTTCCAAGAAAATATGACATTATATCATAACTTTCAAATCCAGGGCGCTATTGCACCCCATTTGCTCAAAAGACACTAATTTCTCCCTTTTTAGCCTCTTGCAAGGCTTGGGAAGTCACCCCCAAGGTCCCCCTTGCTCACTAAGTCACTTTGGGCACCCCAAAGAGATAGGGATGTGACATTTGTTATCTATTGGAGAAAAAACGGGGCCTCTAGAGGGCTACTCTATAGCCCTCCAAGGACCCCGCAAATTAGTTTTATTTTGGCTAAAAAAATGATTTTTTTTCCCTATTTGCACCCACCAGAAGTTGCGGTGTTAGATGCTTGGCAATGGCACAACAAACGAGTTCAAAAAGTTTAAAAATCAAGGTTAAGGTACTTTAATGCACATTAACCCTATTTTTAATTAATTTAAGTTAGGATCAAAAAAATTAAGCAAAATGAAGTAACTTTTGAAGCTAGTTTTCTTAGGCAACTATCTTCAAAAGCCACTTTATTTTTTTGACTTCATTTGTTCAATTAACAAATTGAACAATCAAAATCCAATTAAAGCACTTGTTTAGTTTAATGTGTATAAATAGGAGAAGCAAAGCTCTTTATACTATTGGAATAGTATTAGGAGAGACAATGCATGTGGGATATATGAATTAGGAAGAAAAGGAGTTTGATTGCTCATTTTAAAGTAAAATTCCAAAAAAAGGTCCCTTCCAACCCCTTTTTCAAATTTTTCCATAACTTTTAGGTGGAGGCTCAAAACTTCAAAAAATATTTTGGAGATTAAAGTTAGCACAATTCCCCCACTTTTTCTAGTTCAAAGTTTTTTCAATTTTTTTTTTCTACTAAGCCTAAATGAGGTCTGAAATTTCAATTTGTACACCATTTTTTATTTCTACTTCAAAATGAGCAACCAAACTCCTTTTCTTCCAAATTCATGTATCCCACATGCATTGTTTCTCTTCACAAGGTTCAACTCACTAACCTTAATAAGTAATTATTTTGAGATAGATGCCTTTGGCAATTTGCTTCAATGGTCATTTCATTTGGCTTATTTGAAACTTAAATTGTTTCAATTAAGTCAAATTAAATCCAATTAAGTCAAATTGTGTTGTTTGTTGAATATAATTTGACTTAATTGAATCCATTGTCAATTAAACGAGGTTTGTAATTTTAAAAATTGCAGATACAATGATTTGTTTGTTAATTAAAAAAAAGTTAAAAATTAGGATTTAAAAAATTTGTTGGGCTTAAAAATAGTCATGGCTTAATTGCTTTCGCGAAAGTCACACATGCTAACTGCTTGCTTTGGCCACTTTTGGAAGTGTCAGACGAGCTTTTTAATAGCTTGGTTTGTCACTCTAAAGTGGCTCTCTCATGGCCTGAAATTTTCTTTAATGCACTTTGGAGAAGCATGTACAAATCCTCCAATCCCTTCCTCCTCCCAATCTTGTTTGGGATGGAGGATTTGGTATTCTACAAATGCAATTATTTTTAGGAGTGAAAAGCTTGATGTTCATAAGGTGTATTACCTTGCTTGGAGAGACTCAATGCAAGTTGGCATGGCTACCTCTGCACGACTCAAAGTAGCATCTATTTCATGTCATTCTAAGATGACAAACCTTTGAGAGATACTTTTTTCTTAACTTTGCACAAGCACCAAGTTATTTGTAAAGGTAATGCAACCAAACCCAAGTGGAAACTTGCTTCCACCCTCACCACCAATGCTACCCTCTCTATTTAGATTTGGAATTTGGTTAGCTTGTAATTCTTTTTTTCTTTTTTTCCTAATAGTAACCAACCAGTTTCAAAAATATAGGAATAAAAATAACAATCACATGAAACTCTACTCCAAAAGTTGTTATAATGGTTTGTAGTAATAAGGTACAAACTTGTGTAGTTAATAGAAGTGAAATTAAAATAATAATCAAACTGTATCCAAAAAAATGAATCACAATATAAATTTTTTGAAAAATTTATGCAAAAGATGAAAAACATTCAATTGCCTCTTAATATGTGATATTTTTATTTTTTTATGATTAGATTATTGATAAATTTAGGACATTTGGGTAGGTAGTATACAAATAGATTCAAGTATTGCAAAGTTTGAATAGATCAAGATTTTACACTAAGTTGGATAATTTTGTATGGAAATGGAATCTAATTTGTACAAACCTTTGAACTAAATTCTAATAAAAGGTGGATGAAGGGTGGTGGATATAAATTGCCAAATTTTTGCACCTCTAAATTAAATTTCCTATGGTTTGATCCCAGATTTGGTACTATGAACTATAATTATGCTAATACAGATTAAATTTTTGAGCTTTAGTCATAGTACTCCTACCATCAAATAAAGTTGAATTGGGCAAACCTTTGTTGTATTTTTCTCCAATAGTATTTTAAATGGCACATAACATTCATTCTTAATATATTTAACGATTCTTTATTTTAGAATTAATACATCACTCAATCAAATAAACAATATTTGGTTTCATAAACATTAGAAAAAATAGAATAAATTATTACAATGAAAATAGTATAAATAATACAAGTAGTGCAAATAGTACAAAAACACAAAGAAATTGCACACAAATAATGAGCAATGTTAGTGTAGTAAATATACCAAGGAATATATTTTTAAATAATTAGCAATAAGTTTTGAGTAAGTAAATCAAGTCTTTTGAATTTAAATCATGACTCAATAAAAATTAAAAGTTATTATTGAAAACGTAACTTTCAATGCATGTATTCAATGGCTTCAAAACAAGATCAGGCTTTAAAATGCAATACATCAATTTCATACAATGGCACATGATAATTGATTATCCTACTTCTTGAGATTATGGTAGCCTTGCATCATGTGGATTCAAATTTTAATTTTCAAATTATTAAAATGAATTCTAAATGAATTGAAATTTTTTTTATATAAAAGACACAACCAAACACATTTGCAAAGTATAATAACTATCATAAGATTTCAAAGACATTGCAATATATAAATACAATTAATAAAGGAGACACAAAAAATAAATAAATTAAAGAGGTTGAAAAACTTACTTGTTGCTAACATCCAATAGATTCAATACATTTTCAAAATCATGCTTGACAAGAAGTTTGTGCTTCTAGATAGTTGTTCTCCAACAAAGTGAATTGTCATCTATTGTACATGTGTATGTATTAGATTTTGTAGTTTTCAGCTGCCCAAAATTTTGCATTAAGAATTTTGCACCAAGAATGATGCTCCCCTAATTTTGACTTTTGTACCATGTACAAGAAGAATAAAAAATTGTCCAATGATGAATTGGTGCCAATTTGGGATTCCAGTGTAGAATTTAATGAGTGGTTGGAGACTGGGTTTGATTTGAATGTGGACACAATTTTAGTGTAAATAATGTGGAGCTACTCGAGTGGTGGGATACTTTATACAATCCTAAGCAATTACATGCACCATGTTGTTCAAGTTTAGGATTTGCATGCCTTCATTTTTGAACTCCATTTGCATCATTGTTGGACAGCTCTGTGACATGTAATGGCAGTTCCTATGGACTTCGATCACATCCAACTGCTGCAAACTTTAGAAAATTATATCTAATTCAATTTAAGCCCCAAAGTTATGAATCAAATTATAATGGATGTGTCTTCCTCTCTTCTTTTCTTGAAAATTTGTTAGAAAATACTTTGATCTGCATAGACTGAAGAGATCCTTAAGTCAATATGCTCTTAAATGGGCGTTTTATGCACCTCCTACCTTCGAGGAAGTTGATGGGAGACAGACCGAGCCAAAACAAGGCTTCAGGGATAATCTGCAGCGCCGTAACTTAGCTTGGCAGCAGGTACGTTGCAATTAGCTGGCAAGACGTTGCAAGGCTCCCTTGCAGCAGTGAGCAGCAGCACCAGCAGCTCCCTCGCCTGCGAACCCTCCCTGGATCCGATTGCAGCCTCAGTGAGTGCCTGTGCGTCGGTCCTTTTGTTGCTGTCAGAGACGGACGGATGCTGTCAAGGTGGTGGAAAAACAACCGAAGCCGAGGTGGAGGTGACAAGGAAGTGAAGTTACAGCAAGTTTCTAACAACCCGTCCGTCCGTCCGTCCGTCACTCCGTCTCCATGTGAACCAGGTGAGTGAATCTGATTCCAAGGACCACTGGCTCCAGCCAGATGAGATTGAACTGAACCGTTGTCAGCCAGTTCGATCATACGAATTTATCAGGCAGACGAGCCAGGCAGGCTAGAAGCTAAGCTAGTCTAGTTGCTCTGTTGTTGTGTTTAGGGTATTTTTATTTTAGCAACATTCTTTGAGGATGTCGCCCTGCATGCAGTGCTGCCTGGCATGGCGAGCTGCCTGTGGTCCGTCGTCCGTCTCCCGTGGCCCGCGCGCCCGCGCGCCCGCCGTGTCTGTGTTGAGTTCAGTTCTGTTCTGTGACTGCCCCCACATGCTTGTAATTATTGTTTGACCCCAAGTGGGATTACATTACCATCGCAAAGCCGGATCAGATGTTGGGGCTGAGCAACTTACAGTGCTATCCGAGTGGGGGTTGCTAGTAGGTATTGAAGGGAGGGACACCCTAAAGCACCACTTTTTTCCTTGCTACTGCACAGCTGCTACTATCGACAGTAGACTAGACTGGCCAAATTTCCATATTTTGTTGTTGCCAAAGAAAAGGAGGTTTCAACGCACAAAAGAATGTGACATTTGGTTTTGGTATGCAAAAGTTAGGAAGGATTAAAGTTTTCTTGAGGTAGAGGTTCTGAATTTGTTTTGTTTAACAGAAGTACATGTTGATTTTGGAGATGCACTGATAGTGATGATGGCAGCTTTAGGTAAGGGGCGATTTTTGGGTGTACCTACCTTATTGCCATTTTTCAATTGTTTTCCCTTAGTTACAAGTACAAAGGGAAATTAAATAAATGAAAATGAATTAACTAACCAAAAAATATGGCTCCAAATTCCCCTTGAGGTGATTATTTCTATTCGTGGGGTTTTATGTATTCATTCAAGATATAACAAATATGATCTCTATCGGCATGACAAAGACTCCTTGTCATCATTTGCTACCTTGTTCACCTTGGGGAGCTTTGTTGTTGCCTATCCTTCTCTTTCACTGAAGAGAGCCATCACTAGCCCTCATTTATTCCTTTTGGTTTTAGATCACCTACAATACAAATTTGGTAGAGGTAAATGGTATTTGCTCTCTTGGAGGGGCTAGTAGAATATACTTGGTCAATTGAAATTCAACATTTACATTTGAGAGCTAGATTGAAAAGAAAAAACTAAAGAGCCTCATTCAACATGTCAGTACATGCTATAAACCCATCCCAAGTCTACCCTATTGTATATATTGTATTTTCTTTGTTAGCATTCCAAATTTCTAATGCATTTTTTGCAAACTTTGCTAACACATGTTAGGGTAGGATCCAATGCATACAAAAGTGCTCTTTGTGTCAAGATGTTGTCGGACCTCTTGATATTTCATTGCAATGAGGACATGTGCTTGTTTTTGCATTCATACGTCAACCAATCACTAAAGTGTCATTTAGAGTTTACATCTTTTGTTGACCTCATGAAAAGTAAAGGCAACAAGGTTTTACACAACATTACTACCAGAATAGATTTTGTGTCTTGTTCCTATACAACAAGCTTTGTATAAGTATTGGCCCTTATTTATGAAGATGGTCCTTAATATTAAAAAAACATTGAAGAAGCCAAGAAGGTGGTTGACTTTGAGAAGGCCTTAGAGAAGGTCAATGTTCCTGAAGTCAATTCCAAATTGCTGTGTGGCATATAAGTGTTGCTTGCGTTCACTACTAGGATTGAAATGTTTTATGACTGCAAAAATATAATTGAGGATGACTGGCAACTGCTTGTAGTCATATTTTTGGATCCCACAACATTGGGAAAAAACATGACTGCAAATGTGACTGCCAGTCATATTTTGCCTTTGTACTTCATGGGTGTATAGTATACATGCATGGGAAACGGCAAAATACTTTTTAGAGAACCGTAGGGAATGTATTACGGGAACACCAATCATATTTGTCAATCATATTCTTGCATATATGACAACATGCAATCATATTCTATAGTCACATTTTTGTAAGTTCACATTTTTTTTGAAGTTTTTTTCCAGACAACTCCTTAAAAATTTGGGCAACCTAAGAAAATGTAAATAAATTATTACTTAAAATTGTAAAATCGTAGCTATTGTTTTTGGGGGATCTTGAAATCCTAGCCATCATTTTTTAGGGTTTAAAAACCTTAGCCACCACTTTTTAGGGTTTTGAAACCCTAACCGCCACTTCATGTACTTCATCTTCTTGCTTTTCAACTCTTATTTCTTCTTCCTCTTCTTGTTTTTTGAAGTTCTAATTGTTGTGTTGTTGTATTTTATTTGTTGTTGTTTAGTTGTTGCTTTTTAACTCTTGTTTCTTCTTCCTCTTCTTGTTTTTTGAAGTTCTAATTGTTATGTTGTTGTATTTTATTTGTTGTTGTTTAGTTGTTGCTTTTTAACTCTTGTTTTTTCTTCCTTCTCTTATTTTTTGAAGTTTTGATTGTTGTATTGTTGTACTTTGGTTGTTGTATTGTTGCTTTCTAACTCTTGTTTTTTCTTCCTTTTTTTGTTTTTTGAAGTACTAATTGTTGTGTTGTTGTGTTATTGTTACTTTCTAACTCTTGTTTCTTCTTCTTTTTGTTTTTTGAAGTACTAATTGTTGTGTTGTTGTGCTTTGGTTGTTGTGTTGTTGCTTTTTAACTCTTGTTTCTTCTTCCTTTTTTTTAAAGTACTAATTGTTATGTTGTTGTGCTTTGGTTGTTGTGTTGTTGCTTTGTAACTCTTGTTTCTTCTTCCTCCTTTTGTTTTTTGAAGTTTTAATTGTTGTATTGTTGTGTTTTAGTTGTTGTTTAATTATTGAGGTTTTAGTTGTTGTTTCTTAGTTGTTACTAATCTATTGCTTCTTACATCTTATTTGTTGTTAGTTTGTTGTTGTTTTATAGTTGTTAGTTTATTATTGTTTTATAGTTGTTGCTAATCTTTTATTGCATCTTCACTTGTCTTATTCTTACTTCTTATTAGTTTTTAGTTTTATTTTTTGTTGCCTCTTGTTACACCTTAGCTTTTACTTTTTACTATCTTTTAGTACTAACTTGAACAAAAAAATGACTCACGACAGTCATATGCTTTATCAACCAAAATATGACTCATGATAGTCATATACTGCATCAACCAAAATATGACTTACAATAGGTATACTCCATATCACTTAAGATATGACTCACAACAATTATACTCCATATCACTTAAAATATGACTCGAAATATGACTCGAAATATGACTCACTGCATCCATATCACTTAAAATATGACTCGAAATATGACTCACCGCATCCATATCACTTAAAATATGACTCGAAATATGACTCACCGCAATCATACTCCATATCACTTAAAATGTGATTCAAAATATGACTCACCACAGTTATATTCCATATTTTTTAGAATATAACTCTCTGTAGTCGTATTGCATATCACTCAAAATATGATTTACCATAGTCACATTTTACGTCAGCCAAAATATGACTAGGCATAGTTATATGCCACGTAGTTGTTGTTTTTGGCTCGGGCAACTCATGAGAAAGTCAAGCCTCCAAGGGTGGTCAACATATACGCCATGTTGGCAAAATACGTTTAAAAATGATTTATTATACTTCCAAATCCATATAATTGCAAATATGACTCACCAGTCATATGACTGAAAGTGAATGACTCAGCCATGACTCATTTTAGTCATATCCCGACCATCTACAGTGATTTTTGCTTGAGTCATATTTTATGATTTTGTGACTCACTGCAGTTATATTTTGCAATCATAAAACATTCATTTTCTCGTAGTGGTTAATTTATTTGATGTTTTTTTTAAAGTTATCTATACTTTGATGCAATTTGCTCAAGGTTGAGATGTCTTTATATATTGGCAATTTTGTTGTCATTGTAAAGGTTTGCAATGGCCAACTTTATTGCATGTGCATAATAAAGTTTTTGGATGGCAAAAGGGATTTCCCTCAATATGTAAAGCTATTAGATGGTAAGAACTCCTCCACACTTGCGAAGTAGGTGACAAATGAGGTTACTAGTGTGTCTTGCATGTCTCATTCAATTGTAACTTTCATCTACACTTGCAACAATGCTCTTGTTATGGAAAAACAAATATTTGTGGACCAAATGGTGTTAGCGATGAAGTTGAAAAGTAATGTACATGTAAGAATTATGTTTTTTCAAAAGGCTCCAACTGTTCTTAGTTTTAGTTTCTTTTAGTATTCATAAGCTTGAAGTTTGCATTAGTTTTGGTTTTAGTTTTCTTTTGCAAAGTTGTACTCTAAGTTTGCCTTTATGTTGGTTCAATTTACAATTATCAATGTTAGAATTAAAGTGTACATTTCTTTGAAGTAAAGCTTAGGGTCTTTAATTTGTAGGCTCTAGTATGCAACATTGTTTGATTTTGGGGGATAAACCTCCTTTTATTAAATTCTCATTGATTTATTTCCTAAGTGCATGGTTGATTGTTTAGAATTGAGGTATAACTCAAAGTATATATTTGTTTAAGCTTCAATTAGCTTAGATATTTTGTTTTTTATGTTTAAATTTCACCAGAGTAGATGAATGTTAATGTTAATTTGATGTTTTCCTTGAGAACCCAATAAGATGCCTTACAAAACAAACTCATGCATTTTTCTTTTAATTCTTATTTATGTGCAAATGAAACAACAACAAGGTTATATTGAAGGAACACTATGGTCTTGTCTAGACTAAAAGGGCAAAAGAGAAGGAAACAACTCTAGTGGTTGTGCCTCCTTTCCTATCACTACATATCTTCAAATTCCAACAAAGTTGATTCAAATTGAGTAATGCAACAAATGCAATGAGGTTACCCATTGATTAGAGTCTTCTCACTTGTATATAAAAAACTCTATTTGCCTTTAAAGTGTTGAGCTTGACTTTTCTAGAGTACTTGAAACATATTGAGACTAGTTTTGTCCAAATGATTGGCTTTGTTAAGGATGAATGATGTTTTAGTGCTTTGCACCTCCTTAAAAACAAGAATGATCAACACTTGACTAACAACTTGTACTTTTCTTATCACAAGTTTGGCCAAAAAAAATTGAGTCTTGAAGATTTCATATTCTCAAAGTTTTTTTCACTTTGGATGGAGGCTAGGTTGAGATATAGAATCCACAAAGACTAGTATATTGTTTTGCAAAACTAGTTTACTTTTCTTTTCATGAAATTGTCAAGCATTGAGATTATTAACACCCTAAAGCCTTTAAATCCATGTTGTTCATGTATACATGCATCTTTCTTATGCAATATTATTTAATTATTAGTGAGAAACTAATATGGTTGTTGTTGATTTTTGTGTACAAGCAATTTGGACTATTTTGGTAGTAAATGAATTCCAATTTTCCCCCACAAGTTCATACTTTTCAGTTTGTAATTATCTTGTTTTAATTTTTTTTAGCACTGTACTATGCAAACTTGTTTTTTATTTGTCTTTATATTACAATTGTTACAGACATTGTAAACAAGACAAATAGATATTCTTTAAAGCATGATTAGATCCTAAATTTCAAAGAAAAATACATAGCTAGAGTAAGAAGCTAGAAGTGCAAGAGATGTGTTATTTGTTTATTTTTTAAAAAGGTGCCATATTATAGAGGTCAAATTGTCCAATGAGCAAAGCATATATGATATGACAATGTCTCAAAAGTATCCTAATAGCATTTGAATATAGTTCACAACAACATTTTCTTTGATGTTGGTATCAATTAAAAAAATTCTAACAAATATTAGTATCATGAATGTCTCAACATTCAATATCCTTATTTTTTGTAAACAACTACAATATCACAAGAAATTGACATTATGTAAAACTCTAAAAAATAAAGCTTACTATTTGTTATATAACAACTCTAATTCTTTTGTCTCTTTAATTATTTTCTATAAATGAAAGTGTCTTTGAAGTGCCCCCCTTATTTCTTGTTTTAAACATGTTTATCTTCAATGTAAGTTTTTTTAAATTCAAGTTAAAAAGTTGATTCAATGAATTACATTTTTGCTTGAAAGTCATAATCCCTCTTCAAGCAATGTATGATTGATCAAATCAATTTACATAAAACAAGAAACTAAGACATACATCCCAACTAATGGCCCAATCTATATGGATTATTATAATTCTATTTTTTTGTTTCCATTTTCAAATAACTTTTGTTCAAAACAATCCAAAAGAATATTTGACAAAATAATTTATTTTCTTTGATGAATGATATCAAGAAATTACTTTATTATTCATACAAATATAAAATCTTCAATAATCTAAAAAAAATAAAAATAAAAATAAAACTTGAGCAAAAAAATTCAAAAGCAATATATTGAAGGAATTTTTGATAATATATTCTATTTTCAAAGACTAAAATTAACAAATTGGTACAAAGTCTTCATATTAAATAGCTCTTTTAGTATGACTATACTCACTTTTGAATGAATAATTAATTTGTCATCTATATTTTGTATGTTTTATCAATTGTTGTTGATATAAATATCTTTAGTGCTTAAATACAAATTGCTTTCTCGAATGCCTTAAATAAACAAAAGTAAAGACCATGTACTATCATACTTAAAAATTCAAGTACCATTGTACCAATTATAAAGGCCTTGCATGAGTAGTAGAGCATCAAAAGTGATTTATGTACACCCACCTCAAAGCACCATTGTTCTGTGCCACCTATACTTTGGGCCTAGAATGGTCGTCCAAAACAACCACTAACCTTGAAGAGCAATCACTGAAAGTTGAAGAGTTCCTTGAGGCAACCAATGAGACTAAACCATTTTATTAGCATCCTATGCTTTTAACTTTGAATATTCATGGACTTTGTACAATTGTGAGATAATTATAGAAATAATTAAATTGACGAAGTCTTCTCATTCTCAACTTCAACATTTCCTTCCTTCTTTGGAGGCATCCCTTCTAGCTCAAGAAATCATAATAGATGATGTAAGTGAGTGAATCTTTACAAACCAAAGTTAAGTGAATTTTCATCTTGTTATTTGTGTGTAAAAAATAAATGAATTTCTTCATAAAATCAAAATCTTATTACATGAACATAATATCAAAATCTTCATAAATAATAATTTATAGAATTTCAAATCAATTAGTTTGGTAATAGTAAGTGTCATTATTAGAGTTCTAAAATTGAAGTTTTAATAAGAGTTATAAAAGGCAATTCCCCAACATCATGTCCCAAATTCTATATGAGTTAGTACTTTGAAAAATAGGAATGTGAAATTTAGTAATAAAATTACAAATTACAAAGAACAAGAATTTTATAAGGTTTTTGAACAAGTTTGAAGATGCTTTCATGGAGTTTAACCTAAACTTGGTCAACTTTGATGTCATTTACTCTTGTGAAGTCACTTGTCTCTAGTGTCTTTTTTCACTTCTAGCCATAGTGTTGTTGTTTTTCTTTGCAATTCACTCATCAATTTATGCCCTTCAAGACACACACAAATTAAGAATTGCAAGGTTTATTTTACACTAATGGAGAGTTAATCTAGGTGTAACACAAAATTAATTTGCAATGAAATACTAGTTCATTTCAGACACACAAATTAAGAATTGCAAGGTTTATTTTACACTAATGGAGAGTTAATCTAGGTGTAACACAAAATTAATTTGCAATGAAATACTAGTTCATTTCAGACCTTTTCTTTTGGCACTATGGAGCTACATTGCACCATTTCAAAATAAAATTTTAAATTTCTCCAAAAATTTCCCATTTCTAAAAAAACGTGGATGAAGTCACCAAATTGGGATGAAAAAGTGCATGAATATGATTGAAAAGTACTTTTTTGTCCAAAAGATGGATGAATGTAGAAATACTATTAAAGGGATCACCATCTTGGCTGGCACTTTCTCAGAAAGTAAAAAAAAAAGGGGGCTGATTCATTAGTTTCAGGAAAAAAAAATAACACAATTTCAATTTAATTTTTAACAGCCCCTCCTGGGAAGTTACGACTGGCAGGTACTGGCAGGTATACTAGATAAGAAGCCGTCCCAAAGGGCATCATGGGAGCGGTACTCCTATCAACCAGCTTACAAAAGGTTGTCCTCTTGCCCCAGTGATTGCCGCCGCTTGGCATCCGTCCGAAATCGCGGAATTTTCACACTGTATGGGTGAAGTTCGTTTGCAGTGTCGGCTATTTAAGCTGTGGGCTATAAAAATCGCCAAGTCATGATCCACCATGAACCCCATGATCATGCACATTAAAGCGACACTTCCGTTTCGGAGCCTGGCTGTACTTAATATAGAGACAAAGCTCTGCACACCCTGCGTTGCGACTCCGAAGAATCGAACGGAGCGCTTCGGTAGAAGACAAAACCACATTCGGTTCTGGGACAAAAGCATAGTTACGAGACTGTATTCCACGGGTCCAACCATTACAACGTAGAGTAGGAGGAGTACTGCCGTACTCGGGAGTACAGCCGGAAGGTTGCATTCATAAATCGAAGGTTGCAGGAAGTTCCGTTCCGTTCACTTGTTCTAATAAACACAGCCGAAATGGAATGATCAGGAGAAAATTGTTCAAAAGCTCTCAGTCTTGGTAACGTATCTGACCTCCGAAACATAAGGTTTATGAATGCAACGAACTGCATGTCTATACTGCTCTCTGTCTATGCCGCAAAAAATACTACGAGGGTGCGTGTCTGTCAACAAAAATTCGCGTCTAGCTAACTCTTACTACCAAAACTGGTGGACATCATCGTCTATACCGGTAGATCAATACTTGGATCCTCCCAGGCCGCCTCTATAATATCCGTAGGTAACTTCCGACACACATAAACTCACTCACTAGCTTGCATTGCTATTGCAGTCTGTGCATTCCTGCCTCATTCTAGCTAGCTGTTGCAGTTGCAGTTCGCTAGCTCTCGAAGCGACGAGCAGCCACCGCCTGCAGGGGACACACCATCTCAGATGACAGCTTGAGAATCTCCGTCAGGTTCACATTCGTTCCCGGAGCTGCAGTCCAGGTGAAGGCGTGCAACAGCTGCGCCACCCAAAGCTGCACAGTGGCAAGCCCCAAAGCGCGTCCAGGACAGACACGGCGTCCAGCTCCGAAAGGTGCGAGACGGAGATCGTTTCCTCGTACATCCACATCTTGGCCACCTTCGGAAGGCAGAAAGCGCTCGGGACTGAAACGCTCCGGTTGCGGCCAAATTTGTGGATCGTGAGTGATCGCCCACATGTTGACCATGGCGGTGGTGCCTACGGGTACGTGGTGACCCGCGACGCAGACGTCCTGGGTGGAGAGACGCGCCCAACTGAGAAGCGGACCCGGGGGGTGCAGACGAAGAGTCTCCTTGATTACGGCCTGGAGGTAGGGTAAGCGCGCGAGATGGGTGTCGAAGGAGGTGATGTCGCGGCGGCCGAAGGCGGCGTCGAGCTCCTGTTGCACTTTGAGCTGAATCTCCGGGTGGAGCACCATCTCCGCCATGATCCACTCGGTCAGAATGGCGGTGGTATCTGTGCCGCGGAAGATCATCTCCTGAGAAAGCGAGGGCAAGGTGCAGCCAAATCAGTGGGAAGCATGTGACTTCATGACTAAGTTTAGGGCTACAGTGTAACAGTGGTAGTGAGGACACATGCATTCCGCCAAACGAATGTCTCCCCGGCAGACATTTCAGGCCACCGGTGACTGGAGCCCTAAAATTGAGTAAAAGAACGCATAGTTGCTACAGTAGCCTCGGGAATATCAGATCGCATTGTTGCTACTGATATTACCGTAACTGCAACTGGCAACTTGAAGGTGGGTTGCATGCACTTACCCAGAGTATGGCGATCATGTCCTCGTCCCCGACATTGTCCTCCCCGGTCAAGCCCAGCAAAACGTCGACGAAGTCGGTTTCGTAACTTTCCGCCGTCTCCACTCGTCTCTCCCGGTGCTCGTCGATGATTTTCTGCACGAACGCGGTGACTTTGGGCACGAGAGCGGCGCACCGCTGGTGAATGCGCTGAGCGTCGAAGCACTTGAGCGCTGGTAAGTGATCGGCCCAATTGAAGGCGCCCAGCAATTCAAATCCTTCCCTCACCATAGCGTTAAGTTCTTCCGCTTCCTTGGACGCCGTCGTGAAGTCGTAGCGGCGACCGAAAACACTCCCCATGATGTTATTCAAAGCCGCCCGCTGCAAATGCTCACGCACCTCCACTCGTCCCGTGTCCCGCACATCGTCAGAGATTGCATTGAGCATCAGCTTCGTTTCTGCCAGGCGCGCAGGCTCATGAGCCGCAATGCGCTTCGGCGCGAACAGGTGGTTAGCCGCAATCCGGCGCAAGCCCCGCCAGTAGTCGCCAAACGGCGCAAACCCAATGGCGCGTCCGAAGAGCAGCTGCTGCGCGCTTTGCTTCAAGGGACGATCCGCGAATGACGAGCTAGTCAAGATCTCACGAGCGGTCTCAGGCTGGGAAGCAATCACAACGCGAGTCTCACCAAAGCTGAGGGCCATCAAAGCCGTCGCCTTGTGCACCACAGCGAGCTCCGCCAGGCGGCGGTGCGCGTGCCCGCCCATTTCCAAAAGTGACCCGATGACGGGGAATCCTCGAGGTCCAGGAATGGTACGTAGCCCGCGCAAACGGCCCCAGGAAGAACCCCCGGGAGCCCACCAACAGACCAACACCCCACAAGCACTTATCACACCCAACACCAGCAAGACCAACAACCCGTTCAGGTTAGTGTACCCAAACACTTCTTCCAGAGAAGATCGACCTTGCTTCGTCAGCATTGGCACCGCAAACATCCACCATCCGCCCACTTGAGCTCCAGCCGAAGAATCCATGGCAATCAACCCCCCCAATCACCCAACACTCCCACTCTCACAAACAACACCCACACCCGCACACTCCCACAGGCACAAAACACGACCACCGCTCACACCCACCACACCCCAATTCTCGTGCTCGCAACTCACGAAGCTCCCCACTCAGTGCAGAAGAGTCGTAATCAGAGGCTTTCGCATGGCTGCCACCCCAGCGCTAGCTAGCTAGCTAAACCCTGCAGCAACTAGCCGAGGAAGGGAATGTGGGGGAGATACTGTGAGAATGTGGACTCTACCGACCAGCGCCGCAATCTGAGTGAGCCAAGGGAGGGCCCAAGGAGCGAGAGGGTGTGAGAGAGTGTGAGAGAGGGAGAGGAGGGAGACGAGGGTGGGAGGGAGGGAGTGAGAAGAGCAGGAGATGGTCTGGAGGGCGCTGCGGCTTTCCTTTAAGAGTAGTGAATGTTACTAGCCGCCTAGAGAAAATGGCAGGACAGGCACTCTGCCTCATGGGAAACGAAATCTCGTGGCAAGGGATTTAGTCTCCCTGACTGCCTCAGTGGAGCTGGGGTCCATGTTGCTAGGCAACTAAATTATGGACCTCAGTGGTACCATGTTGCTGGGGGCGGGGGAGGGGGAAGAGGGAAGAACTCAAGGAAGGAAGGAAGGAAGGAAGAAGGAGAATCATCAGAAGATTTGGGGGTACCATGTTGCTGGGGGAAAGAAGGAGAATGTAGAAGGAGAACCATTAGAAGATTTGGGGGGCCAAAATAAGATTGGGAGTTTTCAAGAGTTTCTAGATTGCAGAGAACAACAAGAACTCAGCCAAATCAACAATCTAACGTGGTTGCAATCGTGCCACATCGAGAACTCAGCCAAATCAACAATCTAACATGGTTGCAATCATGCCACATCAAGATAATATTATATAATTCATTTTAATATTTTTAATTGCTTGTAATAGGCACTTCAATCTTACCCTCAATTACCCAAGGTTGTCTTTTGCACTTGAGTATGAAGTAGGTGTTAGAAGGTTTGCATGAGTTGTGATTGTCCATGAAAATTGTTGGGTCTATAAAACTTTAGTGAAGAGGATAGAATATACTCTACTCACTTGGGTAGAATGTATTCACACCTCTAACTCTCAAAATGACTCAAAATGACTACAATTCAATTGCAAGTCCTACAACTATACTTACACTATTTTTATTTGTCTTCATAGTGAGGAGAGATTTAACATCACCTTTTTGTCACTACAAAACTTTATTTTTGTGTAAATTGGTGCAATGTAATATCATTTCAACTTGCACTAATTTAAAATAGTGTGACTATGGTAAATCAATGTCACATGTACTATTAGCACAAATGGATTTAGTGGAACAATTGTTTGAGGGAACTATGAATATGATTATGAGAAGATCCATATCTAATAGAATTAATCATGTGGTTCTTTTTTTGGGTCATTTCCTTTGTTAACACATACCATGATTTCAGTCATATTATAAATTGATATTTGTGAATAAACTATACATGAGCCATGTCTTTATATTCGTGATTGAACTACACGTGAACCATGTCTTTATATTTTTCTTGTTCTTTTATAAATGATTCATTAATACAATCAATAAAAATTTAGGTGGATTATTTATACATATTTGTAGGTTATAAATGACATCAAATGCTTTTTTTAAATAAATAAATAAATTCAAGAATCAAATCTAATACCCAAATCACATTAGGTCACATCATACGTGGAGATATTTTATTATTGGAGGTTTGAGTTTGACCAATTTTGTCATTTGCTTCCAATTTCAACATCCTTCTTCATTTTCATCTTGTCATCATACCATATTTTTTCATCTTAATAATTATATTTATGACATTCTTTTTCTCCCAAATATTGTGTTATTTCTATAGGACACTCTAATTGAATAAACTTGAGTATGTTATTCCAAGTGCAAGCATGCTTGTGCATCAAGAATACTTCCAACACTCTTCTTAGTTCATTTTGCAATTCTTAAGATTGCACAGTCCAAAGTTCAAAACATTCATTTTCTTCCAATATATTCCTTGAATTATTTGATATGTAAGGAATAACTTTGTTGCAAGCATGGCATAAATTTTTCATTAGATATAAGTACTAAGAAAAAAATGGGTTTGGTAGAATGTCACAAAGCACCTTCTCCATAAAATGTATATGGTATATTCAACTAGGTTGAATATGTGTAGTCATTATTTTTTAGTACATAATAGTTGCTCCATGTGCTCAAAAATACCACCAAGAGTTGGAGGGTCAAACTACTAGGATTTGTACATACACAAATATAAGGATCATATATTTATATTGTATGCATTTTCTATAAAAGATATTGGGTATGTAGTTGCATGGATATATATGCATGTATATTTATATATACATATATATAACCATGTTCATATTTATATATCCATATCCATCATGAACCATATATATCCATTTTGAATACTAAATAATTATTTTTCAATAAATAAGCCCCCTAGATTCTCAAAACAAAGGGAAGGTTGCTATTTTTAAGGGATAGTTTGTTGAAACAAATAGCAATACTATTTCTACATGACAATTTTAATAATTTTGTATCAATAAATTTCAAGTGGAACAAGTATGGTACTACCCTCTATGTTATACCAAAAGGATCCAAAACTACCATTTTGGAGATGAGTGGCCAAAAGAATGTTGTTTTTATTTCTTTTTTAAATTCAATTGTACAATATCTCCATACTATGAGAATTTGTGAATAAACTTTTAATCTCTAAGGTCTTAAGTGTATCTTCAAGGGATATTTGGAAGTTTAGGTAAGTTCATATGATATTATTTTTTGGCATCATTCTTTCAACCTCTTTTTTCAAGATAGGAAAATAAATCAACTTTTTGGTGATATATTTTTTACTTCAGTCAGTGATTGGGAGCAGAATTTATGCCACACAAAGCTTAAAATAGCCAAAAGCGGGCAAAAAATTTAAACTTGAAATTAATTTTTTTTTAAATTTATTTCTTATAGATTATATAATTTTCTTTATAAAAAGACTCAATTCATTCCATTTGGTTTAGTGATGTAAAAGTTATGAAGCACTTTATTTTGCATAGCGTCTTTTTAAAAAAAATAACATATTGAATCCATTTTTTAACTCAATTTTAGCAATTTTGAAAAAAGAAATTACACCGGACTTGGTTTGTTTAAAAAAACAATCTTGCCATTGGGATTAGTTTGTTTCAATTCCACCTTAAAACTATTACAGATTTAGTTTTCCCTTCTATTTTCTACCTACTTCAACTTAAAAACTTTTAGAAAGAATAAAAATCAAGTTTTTTGTTAATGAATATTTTTTCCAAACTTTCAACTCAATTTTTCAATACGAATTTTTTATAATTCAAAATCAGTAGTGCAAAAACTTTAAGCTAAGACAATTCACAGTATTATTGTCTAATATAGTGAAGTGCCAAGAAACTTATTTTTTACTTTAAATGTAAATATCTTGCACTCTATGATGGAAAAAATTCTCAAATTTCTTCTACACATTTTCACACTAGTCTCATGCAGGATCTTGTAGTTAGAAATGAAACAAACAAGATTAAGTTTTTTTCTCTTTGCATTAGAAATGGTAATTTTGAGTGATTTTTGATGAAAAAATGGCCTCAAGACTTTAGGGATTAAAACTAGGAATCAACACAATGCTAATTTCAATCATATATGAATCATGCTTCTTAAAACCAAATTATGTTATTACTTATACAAATACTTTTTATAATGTTTAATACTTTCAAATTTCAAAACAACTAACTAATGAATTCATTCAATATATAGAAAATTATTTAAATCGATCCAATGAAATATCATATTAAAATTGATTCAATTGAAACATGTACTTGTATCATATACATTTATTCTTTTGAGATCATTAGTATTTTTCAACCTTCAATTTTGGTTTAAAACTATAGCCAAAATTTGGACAAGCCTCCTTGTTACACCATCTTTGTTTATAAATATATATTAGAGACAAGAATTATAGACTATTGGTAGTTGGCATTGAAAGGCAAGAGCCTTAAGAACATGATTTAAGATAATGCCAAATCTAGCTACTGAATCACAAACATTGAAATTTGTATATTTTTTGGCTATTCTAAAGGTTCACAAAGAAGACAGAGGTCACGAATCATGTACTTTTTTCAATTATTGCAAGTAAAGATGCAAAATTAATATCACTACAAAATTAGAATCACTAAAATGCATATTTTTTATGGAGAGATTTAATGTTAAGTTTTAATATATCAATGACAAATTATGTGGCTTTACTGTAACACTAATAGGATAAATATGTTTAGGAGATAGGAGAAGTTTTGAGCATCAAGCTTTAAAGTAATTGCACCTATTGTCTATAGAATAAGTATTTGATTTTGCTTTCCATTATGAAATTGTCTAAATAGTTGTTCAATCTTGTTGGGAGTCAAAAGAAAATTCTAAGTCTTCTTTGCATGCATTGCGAGATGCATTGTGACTTTAACCTTACAAGTAAACTAAAAAATTTCAAAATACAAAAATATATGTATCCAAAAAGTAACTCTAGATTTGCATGTTTGTAGGACTTCCACTTTAGGCAATATTCTTAATGGAACAATTTTATAAATTGATCACAATTAGTTGCAATAATTTAGATGGAAATGTGTTAGTCACAATGAGTTGCACTTACTGCCAAATCTCTTTTCTACTAGTGTTTTGACTTTCCAATGAGGAGATAACACAATTTTCTACACCAATGGACTTGGCAATTGGCATTATGGATTGAATATTATAAAAGTAGAGCTGCTTTTCAAAAAATAACACATGTGCTAAGCCATGAATACAACTTCAATGTTGGATGGTTAGATCTTGGTTGATCACATACAATGAAGGATGTAGAGGAGGAAGATCTTTATGTAAAAATCTCCCTGCATAATGAAAAAAATGTCTTTTTTCATCCAATAAGTGAATGTCATTTGTCTTTAAATGGGCTCTATTGAATTGTGGTAGATCTAATTCTTAGATGATGAGCTTTACTTCTCATTCTATCAATGGTATAGTTCCAAACTCTTTAGAAAGTTTTGGGGATGCATCACAAAACATGTTTAGTTGCATAGGTTGAAGCTCCCCAAATTTCCATTTTTTACGCCCTTCTAGATGTATAGTCCAAATGATTTTAAAGAATGTTAGCTTCTTTGAGATAGTACCTATTCAAGTCATTTCATAACTTTCTATGCATATTCACAAAGTTGTAGTATAAACCTACTATGTGTTGAAATGATTTTGTTTGAATGTTATATTAGTTTCAACACAATTTGTATTAGGCTTTAAACAAATTTTGTACAAAATAATTTCAATCCATAGTGGATTTGTACTAGTAAAATATTCACATACACAATATTCTATGAGTTTTTAAAGTTGAAAGCAATGGGTATTTATTCAAGACACCAGACTTCTCTTATATGTCTACCTATTGAAGCTAGAAAATGCTTTGACTCCCATTGCGTGCTCTTGAGAGCTTGTATTGGTTTTGGGTGAATGAAAGTAGACATACAATGTTCAAGTATAAGTGGCACAAAATGGACACTAGCACTTTTGGGCAAGGTTACCTTTATGGACTTAGAAAATGGAGACTTAGAAAACTTATTGATTTTACTAAAAGGTGCTCTTGAGGTGAACACATCCAAAATTGTCACTTGGGTAGGAAACATATAAAAATTTGACCCAATTTTATGGTTGGTTAATCTTGTATCCTACCTCTTCTATATAATTTAGGATTTTTGAGTTCACAAATAAGTTTTAAATTTTCAAATGTAATTATGTTGTAATAAACAATTTCTTGTGGTGTCTTCCAAGGTGAAAATTGTGGAGTTGCATACATTTTGGTACAACTAATATCTTGAAATAAAATAAAATAGACTCCAAAGTAACATATAATAGTTTGTATATATTTTACTATCAATTATAGTGCCAATGTTGATTCAATGATTTTATTATTATTTTTAACTAATTGATAGGTACTTACTAAAGATCATTGTATCAATGTCAAAACAATACTAAAATTGTAGTTAATTTCATCATTTTTCATATCATTAATATTTGAATGCTTTTACCACCTAGTAAAGACATGTCATTTAGCACTATTGCAATGCTAAGTTTGTACTAATAAAATGTAACCTAAAATTTTGTAACTATAATATTGATTTCAATGTTGTTTAGCATTGACATAATGACTTAAATTATATATTCATCAATTAACTAAAAAACACTTCAAATATTCATAATCCATGGATCATACAAACTTTGTTATAGAATTATTTTTTGGATATGGATTTACATTCTCATAGAAATCATAGAGTATTGCAATTTGATCTCAACAATAAACTTTGGTAGCATTCCTTAGTAAGTTCTATGTTCAAAAATAGCCAATGTAACCACACCAAGTTTTGACCTATTTGCAATAACATTTCATCAAATTTATGTCTAAAATATAAGTTCTATGAATATGAGATCTTAGGGTCAATTTTAGATGTATATAATTTTAGCACTCTTAAAATCTACAATTTATTCAAAAATAGTTCAAATAATACATGCATTGAATATCTAGAATCTCCTTTTTACTCTCAATTGAAGATCCAATAAAACTTTAGACACGTTTAATACTAAAAACTAAGCTTAGATGTTTATTCACATGATTTAAGGTGCACTTTGTATTATCAAAGAGTGTTAGCATGTGAGTGTAGAATCTGTAAGCCTAAGAGCTTAGAAGTCTATATTATAAACACCTTGTATGGTTATAGGTCTATGCTATAGGTTCTTATGTTATACTATTTTGATGTTATAGTATGCCTATGTTACAAATACATATGTTATAAACACCTTCAAGTGATTGTAGGTACATACTTAAGATTAGGTTCAAAGCTTATAGGTTCATGTTTTTGCACTTACTCGCTAGCATCATTGCTTCAAAATCTATACATTTGATGGCAAATAAGTACAAGGATGCACAATAAAACTTTTGATCTGAATGATGATTACACCAATAGCATGAAATATGAGAGGTTAGTGAAGGAATGTCACTTGCTTGCTTTAATGAATTAATACATACCCCCATATTTGTATTTTCATTACCTCCTATCTATATATTTTTTTAAGCATACTAGATTGCAAATTAACAATTACACCCTTTCTCATGTATCCATATATCATATTATACCAATATTCCATTTGACACATCGGATAACCATGTATTCCATATCCCATACATATATTTGAAGTTGTAATAATATTTTTTGTTTTAGACATTTATATTCTATATATTACATCCATATGTATTCAATATATCTCTTCTATTAAGACATCATGTTTGTTTTGTTTGTTTGTTTTGTTTTGTTTTGTTTGTCACGTCGAGATCTCCCGGACAGTGCGTCCCCCGATCGCGTGCTTCGTACCGCCGGAAAGCCCTCGGCGAGGGGGGGTGCACTGGCTTGGTTTCGTGGCGTTTGGACGTACGGTGTGGAAGTTGTGCATTTTCGAGTTATTTTTGGTTCTGAAAATTTAGAAAATTACTTTTACTTATATTTTGGTCACAATTTTGGTACCGTTGGAAAGCTCTCGGCGAGGAGGGGTGCTCTGGCTTGGTTTCATGGCATTCCGACTCATGGTGTGAAAGTTATGGATTTTTGAGTTGTTTTTGGTTCTAAAAAATTTAGAAAATTACTTTTACTTTTGTTTTGATTGTGGCAACGCCACAGGTCACTCTAATAGTCATATTGATACCAAAGATTTTTTGGTTCTGGGGTGTGGGGGTGAATCATGTGTTTTATTTTATTTACTTCAGTTGGGGCGGGGGGACATCTCTTTTGAGGGGTGAGGGGTGGGGGCAGCAAGGGGGACATCCCTTTTGAGGGGATCCTGTACATGAAGGTCTGATTCAGCAGTTGAGTGCCGAAATTTGACCTTTGCATAGTAGGGTAGTTCCAGTCTTCTAAACCCAAAATTAAAATTCTCACTTGGACTCTTGAATGCAGCAGTACAAACTGAAGTTGATTTAATCAATTTCTGAAATGAATATCAAAGGGAAGTTTTAAAAAAAAGAATCCAATCTGAAACATGATCACACAAAACAGATTGAAATGCTCTAACTTATGAACAGTATAACTGTGTCTTTTGGAAACTTTTTGATCTCCAAATCTTTCCTCAAATCTCAGAAAAATTCAGTGAATTCAATTATCATGTAATGAAGTGTTTTTGGAGCAAGCATTTAGCAGATGACTAGACTTCCTCTTCTTCAAATGTCATGCAAGAATGGTGTTTATTATTATTATTATTATTATTATCAATCCCCATTCATTTGATCTTTCGCTTTGCGCTACCAACCACGGCGAGCACAATTAGTCTTACCATCTCCAAACTCGACGATGCCAAGGCCACGCTTTTGTTGCTTCCAGCATCTCCGTTCCCGTTCAGCTTCGCAAAACTTATTAACTCTTTGTCCTCATTGCTCCGGAGATTGCTCACACAATTGCTCACCCCTTTTCTCTCTCTCTACACTCGGTCTTGCTGAGATTAGTTCACACAATTTGGCGAGGACTCAAGTGTAGAAGGTAAACTATCCCATTCTAGACTAAATGGAAGCAATCCCAATAGTGGGATACATCTCAGAACTTGAATGTACACCACTTACATAATTTAGCCCATAAATGGGCTTGTTCCTATTTTTAGTAGCTACTATCCCCTTGGGAAGATATACTCCTTCCTTCCAAAAAATATAATAGAAAAAAAATAAAACAATATAAAACATGTGATTTGCCCACTTATATCCCCGTCCCGACTTAATAATAAAATAAAATAAAATACTTGCTGCTTCATCAACTGCCCACCCAAATCCAAAAACCCAACAAACTCTACTACAAATATGAAATATGGGATATATGGGATATAGGATACAATTGTCAATCCCATATTGATTGCAATCTAACATGTTTAGGAAAAAATGTAGATACGGGGAGTAATGAAAATTCACTCACTTATTAAGTGACGTTCTATCACTATCCTCTCGGAAGAAACACACACACACACACAATACCATTATCACAATATGGAGATTTGCCATAACTTGTACGAGATTAACCCACAAAGTCTGAAGGCCTTTCATTGTCAAAAAGACCCCTCAAAATTGTCATTTCTAGTGCAAAGATCAATTTTTTTTGTTTATTTTTGTCACCACTTTATATGTAGTTAGTGGTTCTTGCAATAGATTGGTCTATACATTCTCAAAAACTTTGACTACATAGATTGCAAGATATTTGTGTTCAAAGTGAACAAAACATAATTTTTTGACACCCTTATAAACCAGTGTATAAGACTTTGAATACTCTTAATTTAATTTTTTTTTGCATTTCAGATTTTGAATTGAATTTTTTATATCATAAAATATTGAGTTGAGAGTGTAGAAAATAAAATTTAAAAAATAATAATGTAAGTTTTATTCTTTAGAAAATTATTAAATAGAGGCAAGGATAAGAAAGAGGGAAAAAATAAATCATTAATAGTTCTAAGATGGAATTGAAACACACAAATTCTAAATGTAGGATTGCTCTAATAATGAAAATTAGTCCTAAGAAACATTTTTGGATAAATGTGAAAATTGAGCTAAAAAATAAATCCAACACGTACACTAGAAAAAAAACTTGTCCGCTATAATTGGTTAAACAACAATTGTATGCATTATACAATAGTCTTGCGACTACAACTATTGTTTTTAGTAGCAAATCTTACCTATACATTGTTTTAGTCACAAAATAGTTGTAGAATAAAGTATAGGATTAAGTGGATATAACAAAATTCAAATTTATAATAATTAAGATGACCTATTCTCCATCCATTGTTCATCAGAGTTGTCGATGTGGACAAGTCTACAATCCATAGAATCCATTGTATCGATACGAAGTCACAAAAAAACTAAATTGAACTAGAAAATGATTGCAACTAGAAATTGATTCTCAATCTTCTATTCATTAGCCCTATAACATCATTTTACAAAAATTCCTATATCATTTATTAGAAGCCACACATCATAATAAAGGAGCACTAAGTGTCATTGAATCCTACTTTTTATCTACATCTAGCCTTCCTTAGTCATTGAGTAAACTTGGAGAGATACTATTGCATTTTGGAAATAGGATTTTGTGGTATTGCTCTGGGTGGAAAGGCATTGGAAAGTGTGTACAAGTTTCATGGTGTTGAATAAAGGATTTTACAAATGTGGGGGATCTCTAGAACTTTTGGAAATTTCTAGTTGCTATTCAAGATTGTAAATGAATTCATTGGTTGTGTTCTTAGTAGGAGAAAGAAAGAGCATTTGTTTTGCTTGCAAGTTCTAAACTAACAACATGATGACTGGAAAGGAAGGAACAAAGGGCTAGTTCAGTGAGGTTTTTTATTTATTATTATTCTACTGTATCATGGTTGAAGTTGCCATTGGTTGGAAATTGGATCATGCATGGAGTTGTGCTTAGTTCCTTAGTGGTCAAGAATTCTATTGTGAACAATTTTAATCTACAAAGTATTACAAAGACAATGATTGTTTACATGTAGTGATTGTTTAGATAGTCAATGTTGCCTAAAGTAGCAGTGCATGAGGCATGGGAGTTATGGACGTATGAACAAACGTATAGTTTGTTGTAAAATTTGATGGCGTACTATTGACTATCACGCGGTCAATGTGGAATGAGTAACTTAGATTTTTTTGTCCCCAACTCTAGATCTAAATTTCATTGATTCGTGTGAGGCGATCTAATATGGTTGATTCTGTGCCCCCATTTAGTAGGTAAGGAGCATTCTTGTCAGAATCTGTTTTTTCCAAATTATTTAATTTAGTGTGGCAGTGGAATGTTGGAAGCGGCAGTGTTTGTTGTCACTACAATTAAAACTACCAACAAATGGACTGGCAAAATCATGAACTTGTGATAAAATTTGCCTGCCATCATTGGTTCAGTAAATCTTAGATCCAGAGGGGGAACTTGAGACTTGGTAGTAAAATATGTTAGCGGTGTACACTCAAGTTCTGAGATGTACACCACTAACATCATTCAGCCCACAATGGGCTTGCTCTCATTTGGTCTGGAATGGGGTAGTTTACCCTGAATTTAAGTTAGCAAAGCCAACAACAAAAGAAGCCTACACGAGTACAACCACAGCTGCAATGTTATGGACTTGTCAGAATTATGGAGTCTCCAAGTTAAGCTCACCCTTCATAACATGCCAGTCCACAAAAGAAAGTTTTAAAAAAAAAAAAATTATAGTTTTTTCTTACTTGAAACAAAGGAAACTGAATTTCATTGCAAAGGTAGGGAACCCAACCACCAGACATTAAAAAAAGACAGGTTTTCAAGCTGATGAAGGCTCCTCATTCCTCCATACGGACCAGAGATAAAACTTCTGTTCAGTTCAGAGTACAAGACTTGCTGGACTGAGGGCAAATATCATGATATTTGAGCTTCTCAAATTGGAAAGGGATGAATGTAAGTTAACCCTAAAAGGATGATGCGGACACAAAGTGTTTGATGGATGATAGATGGATGAATAAAACATTCTACCTAATCCTTATGTGTACATTGAGAAAAAAGCCCCCCATTGCAACAACATTGTTGCAATATTGTTTCAATGGTTGAACAATAGAGTATTAAAAATAAATTGTTGCAATATTGCAATGATACAATTTCAATGGGGGTGTACTCTATCCATTGAAAGTATATTGTTGCAGTGTTGCAACGATTTGCTTTTAATACTCTAATGTTCAACCATTGAAATAATATTGCAACAATATTGTTGTTGTAATGGGGGGTACTTTCCGAATGAGTAGGACAAAAAATATCGATGTTCATCCATGGAATTTTGTGTGAAAAGGGAAGGTCTTGCATAGTAGTTTGATCTCCACTAAATACTCTTCATGAGGTTCTTTTAAGCAAATGATTCACATGATATCAAAAAGGTTGATTTTCACAGTGACTAGCACGTCCTTTTGGAGTAAAACCCTCAAATTAGAAATCGAAGCTTGAGGATCTTGGTTTTCAAAGAATCTTCATGAAAACTTTTTCGGTATTCAACATGTGAACTTTTTGATATTAGTCATTTTATAAGATGCATCTATCAATTTAAGTCTTGGGGCTTGGACCACAATTTGAACTTGTAGTTTTTTTGCATTGGAAAGTTTGATAGTTTTTTTGACTTATCAAGTCTAGTTTCTACTCCAATTTGAAAAATTCTTAAATTTTAATATTTAATATGAACTATGATGTTCTACTAAGCTATAATGTAAACCCATGGAGAAATCTTCAGATTTTTAAAGGGTATATTATATTAGATATGATTTTTTTCACTTTTTATGAAAAAATTCATGGTAATTTATAATTTTCACAAAAGATTCTAAAAAATTTCATACTTGACAAAAGATTTGTATTTACATCTTTGATAAATAAATACAATAAAATCTTATAAAATGGGAGTGTTCAAAGCAAAACTTTGATGTTTGAAAAAATAGTTTGTACTTGTAGGGGTAATAATAGAGGGCAAAATTGAGGAAATAGATGAAGATAAAGAAATATATTGCATAAAATTCTTCACAAAAAGTTTGTTGGTTGATTGAATATGGAAGTTGGTTTTAAGGCTATGTTTATACATGGTGAAACTCATTGTAGTGTGGACACTTTACTAAAGTAACATTGGTAGACAAACCACAAACTTTTACAAGATCGAGGGCAAAAAAGGAAAGGAAAGAAAAACAAATACATTGAAAACAAGAAAAGAAGAACCACATATTAGATAAAGATTGTTTCCAAGGGAATATCATGAGGTGTGGAACATTGGAGAAAATTCAAGAAGAAATAATCTTTACCTGATGTAATGACCTTTCTTCAAATTTACAAATTTTTATATAATCCATCCAAAAAATTCTTTTGCTTTCTTATTTACCAAAAATTGTATGTTGCATGAGGGAGTTTATAACAAGGCCATCATAGAAGATCTTTATAGTTATACCAAGCTATATAGGCTCATGTTATAATTGTGTGACAATACACATATTGGAAATTCTATTTCAGGATGGTATTCCTTTGGGTTTATAATACTAGTCTAATAACATTCAACGTCACATCATTCTTTTTATGCCATGACAAAAAAGCATCAAGATTATCCATCTTTAGATCATCACTACTTTTATTATATATAAGGCATACTTGCCTATAACAGATACTAATTACAACTAAGCATAAATAATAATAATTAATAATCCCTAAAATACAATTATTATTCAGATAGATTAGTAGGAAGTCAATTTAGAATGGATTTTGATACAAGGTGCATGACCTAACCATCACATTTCAATTGGAGTAAACTTTTTTAATTATGTTAGGGTCATTTTTAAAAGAAAATCTTCTAACTTCAAATGTTATAATCTTGCAATCTTTGAAGTCAAAGATTTTTTAATTTTTTTCTACAAGTTCTTAGTATTTGTCTCTATGTTACTTTGATTTAGATTCTTCTAAAACATATTCTTGCAGTGTACATTAATGAATTTGTATTGTCAAATTAATCATCAAAAAATGACTTGTGTATTGTCGGATTACTTGACCTCTTTATATTGCATAGTGATTTTGAATAAGGTAGAACCCTTATTTGCTTCCCAAATTTACACAAGTGTGTCTAACAAGATGTACTAATGAATGGTTCTAAATCTTCATTCTTGTGTAGGAATTTTTTATTTATTTCAAAGGATCCAAAGTCTTTCGACCTTGTCAAGGAAGATAAACAAAAAAAACTTATTGTTTAAACTTCAGTGTTATAATCTTACAATCCACTTAGTCAATAGGACAAAAAGATTTCTACACATTTAAGTAATTTTCTATATAAAAAATCTCATACGTCTAACTATGAGGCCCAAACCACTCAACCATATAAACACTACCCAAAAATACGACACCTATATTTAACACTTTTTCCTAAATATTGATTATATAAGATGCACACAATCAAAATATGAAAGTCTTGGTTTGTAATATTCCTAAAGATAATAGTTTGAAAACTTACAACTTACTCATATAATTTCCAAATAGTTCATGTTAAAGTGAGTTGGAATATCCCATCAATTTCCAATAAAATCTAACATAAATCATTTATATTTAATCCCTCAAGGACTTTGGATGTTTTAAAGAGAAAAAGTAAAAAAAAGTTGCTTGTTTTTAGTGCATTGGCAAACTTGCAATTTTTAAAAATCCAACCATTCAAAAATGTAATAAGAAAAAATATTTAAAATAACTTTAAGCTTCAAAAATCCAAATATCTTTGGTAGTTAATATAGAAATTTATTATTTCAATTAATCACATTAAGTGTAGAGTTAAGATTATAAGCTAATTTGAACTAGAAGTAATATTTCAATCTTACAATTTTATTATACTAGACTATTAATTTTGTGTCATTGTAAAAAATCCCCATTAGTTTTGTAGAAAATTGTCATTGAATATAATTTTATAGTGAAAAGTGAAAATAGATTATTACATGTACTAAAAGAAGTAAATAGTAAATTTGGATTTTTTTCCACAAGGTTTGGAATTTCAATAATTTGAAAATTTCCTATCTTTAAATCAATATAAAAATGGATGTTTTGAAAGTTAAATTTAGGATGTTAGGATCTTTAGAGATTAATTATTAACCATTTATTGTCTATGTCTTTGTTTTCATAATCTATAGCTTTCACTTTGTTACAAATTTTCTCACCATATATAATTTTTTATTTTGTTTATAAAATCACATGTGTTTTATAAATTACAAATTTTTCATATCATTTGTGAAGTTTTGAAATAAGCATTGATTTTTGAAGAAAACAATAAATAAGATTCACATCAAATACAAAATGAATTAGAGAAAAAAATGAAATATTTTCCATGAGAGTGTACAAGACTAAACTCACATCATAGTCATAGTTACAGTGTTACAATTTCTATATTACTATATGTATAAATTAAATAGATCATAGTTGTAACTTCTCAATTTAAAATTGCAAAGAATGATTCAGTTTAAAAGAAAAAAAAATTCAAATAAAACTTTGCATCATTAATTAAGTTCTTGATATTAACCCCTTAAGGACTAGGGAGAAGTCGTGATTCCCAAAATTGTAAAGAATATTATAAAATGCAACTTAGAATAATAACTTAATGATGGATTTCAAATAATAATTGTAAAATATGATCCTTAGGTTATATTTATGCGTTGAATCAATATTACTACACTCATTGATATTTTTCAATAAAAATAGAAGCCAAATTTTGAAAATTCCTTTTAAAATTTATTGGCAATTGTTTAATTGTGATTCTCACAAAAAAAAATTCTTTGAGTTCAAAATGTTAAGTTTTAATCATAGAGGAATTTGATTTTACTATTCATTCAAGTTGTTTTTGAAGGCTCATTTGATGAACTGAAAAAGTTACATTTTGAGTCTAAACCTACTATCTCTTGTGATGATGCATCCTTCCCTCCAATTGCAATTAATGCACCCCATCTTTGTAAAAATCAAGAGACATTGATTTTGTAAAAAAATTCCCCTCCTCCAATGCTATTGATTTTGAAAAATAAATAATATGGGTATAGATACGTTGAAATATGGATATAAATATATAGGACAGATATAGAACATGGAATATGTACAACATGTGAAACATGCATGGAATACATATGGCCATACAAATACAACCATATATTGTCCCATATTATTTTGCAAGTGAAGTATATGTTACAAAAATACAAGTATGGGGTTTGAGATGTGTCACAAGCACCCATGTCAATTTTTCAACCAATGACCAAGTGACATGTGTACCCCCTTTTACATTTTTGGAAAAGTTTAATGGCCAATGGCTGAATGCTACTTGTACCCCTTTGAAAATGATTTGTATCCTTTTCAATGTTTTTCTCAAAAAATTCACATCCTCTCACTATCCACTCAAAAAACAATGCATACAACTACTATTAACCTTTGAATTATAGAATACTTGTAAAGCAAAGTCTTTAGAATCTACATTGTAAAAACGTTGAAGAACTCACACATAATCTACCAAAAAATTGATGGACAAATAAACCTATTTTCGCGTAGTTGGGATGTGTCTATGTTCATCTCTTGTTCAAAATTTGAATGTCTAATCTTTAAGGGGTCCATTTTGATCATAGAATTTGAAATACACCAATGACAAGTGTTAAAATAAATAACAACAAGACTATTTAATATATTGCTTTGGAGCTAGAGTCATAGCCAATTGAAATCCCCTCCTAAAACTAATTAAATTTATCGAGATAGATGTTTTGAAACATGAAAAGAACATGTTCAATTTTGCATTGCCATCCGAAAGTCCCCCAAAACACCCATTTAAGTTTTATCCTTTTCCGAGGTGCCAATTTCGTGAATCACATGAGCAATGTTTGGATGAAACGAGCATTGCACAAATCACCTCTTTCCAATTATGAAGTTGTGGGTGGAGCTTGAGGCATTTGGTACTTGCTCAACCAAACTTGGCAAAGCACTAAAAACATAATTTATGTTGTCATCCATCTCATCTCCTTTGATTCATGAGAAAGTACTGCGCAGCGCTTGTGACGAGTCACTTCAGTAACAAAATGTCAGATCCGGGTACTCAAGTTGCAAATTTTCAAAGGCAGGCAAGTACTCGGAGGACGAAGCTCATCACGGAGCGTCGCAGTCTCACTGTCACATTGGTGTACACCAAATCACATCATTCACCCTCACCCCTATCGTTTCCATGATATGGCTCATTTACAAATTTCCCATCCGCACGTAGGAAAATTGGTAATGACAACGTTAACCCTTGAACAACGATACGGCCGTTTTTTGGCCAATGAATGAAAAAAAATTGAAAAAAAAATGAAAAAAAATGAAAAAACACTTTGGCATGGTCCTAATATTAGGGGGCCCTTGGTGATTTAGATCATGAACCCTTCATAGAAAAAATGGGTAATAAGTTGCTAAAATGCAATTATTTGAGATTGCCAACAAGGAGAGGCTTGAGAGGGATTCAAATTTTTTAAGATAAAATCAGCCCAAGTGAGCTCTAAGAAAAAGTTATGAAGTATGTTGTAGTGTTCCAAGAAAACTTTGGAAGATTGCCTCGATTTTCCAAATAGTGGGTGGATCATGAGATCCTAGATTTGAGTTACCGGGGCCGTCTATACTAGGATTGTGCCAAATCTTTCTATATAGGACAAAAGTGCAATTGGTTGTCTTTGGAATTTGGTGCAAAGAAGGGTGATCTTGTACAATAGTTAGACTTCCAATGAGTGTTCTTGGGTTCTCTTAAAGTAGGTTTCCACCATAGTCACCAACCTGACATTTAAGGGTTAACTTAAGAACACCCGTCTAGTCATTATGGTGAGCATGATGGAAATCATACTTTTGGGTATGGTGTAAATCATTTCCTTAAAAAAAAAAAATTCAAAAACATTCATTGGAGGTCTAACTATTGTGCAAGACCTCCCCTTTTCATACAAAATTCCAAAGATGAACATCTACATTTTTGTCCTACATACATAGAAAGATTCTCATTCATTGAACACTTGTGTTTGCAATGACTTTACAAAGTAAAGCTCATGTTCATACAATATTCAATTTAACTTATCAAGTTGTATATTAATAAAATAATTATATTTAATCCCATGTGAACTTGATCCCTAATATTAAACTATTTTACTTTTGGGTGGATACAATTGTTCATTGAAAGATGATTCTAGATCTTCTTATTGCTTATCTTTCATTCATTATTTTCTTAAATGTAAGTTATTTATTTATTTAAAAGAACAACATCAATCACAATCACAACAAAGATGGGGGACAAAGTTAAGAACCAAGGAGACATAGTAACTTGAGAGTGGCTACTAAATAAAATACAATTGAAAACCACAAAAGAATTTTTTTCATAATAAGTAATATATGCAAAAGTTTGATGTTCTTCTAGTTTGTATGTAGTATTTCTTAAAGACATAGATATAACCTATCAATTCTCAACTTGGTGATTATAGATGTATAAAAGACCACCCTAATTTCTTATGAGAAATATTTACATATGGACAAGGATTTAATTTTAGTAGAAAGTAAAAATTATTTGTACATTCAAACTTCTTTAACCCTAAAAGGATCAACTAGATGTTGAATAACAATTTGAAATTTTGGATAGGTTCCTATGAAGTCAATTTTGAATGAATCTTTTTAAAATTATGACACAAGGTGTAGACATATGCCCCTAGGTGAAAATACAATTTTTTTTATCATGTTCTTAGATCAAAAGTTAAATTGCCCAATTTTTTTCAGGCAAGGCACCCAACTTTAGACAATATGTCCAAAATCCCTTGTCTATATCTAAAATTTGGTAGGTATGTAACTCATATCATAAAGGATGCAACTATAAAATACAAACCATGTATAGTACAAAATCTCACTCTAGGAGTTAAAGTATGATGATCCTATCCAACATGATTGGTGAAGTTTTTTTCTAATTTCAAACACTTTTAATAATCTTTCAATTTGAGTAGTCAAAGTTTCTAAAAAGAATTCCACACATACCAATGGTAGTCAAGTACAAAATTGTATGGTTAAATTCTAAAAAAACTTTATTTTAATTGGCCTAAAAAGTGGCATTTTTTGGCAATTTGCACTAGAAATGTACTACGGTCCTTTAGGAGTAAATCTAATTCTAAGTTTTATGAAATTATGGAGAATCTTGCTCACTAGTCATGTTTTTATGAGTGTAGTACACTTACATGTCATTCAAATTATTTGGCCTTTAATTTGATTACCTTTCATGTAAACAACTTAAAGGAGGTAGAGTGTATTTCCTTGTAATAACAGTGACCATTATAAACAATTGTTGTTATACATAATAAACAACAAACAATTGTTGATATCTAGAGGTTTTGAATAACAATCTATATCTAAATTTAGATGTACAATATCAATTACATTTGACTTATAAATAAATGATTGCACCTTCAAAACATTACAATTGCAATCCAAAATTGAGTTTTTCACCATATAGAAAATCAATGCATTTTGAGTCTTGGTCTCAACGTGCAACAAAAAAAATAGTTCGAAAATAGTTTTGGTCTTCTTTCTAAGTGTGATGAGAGATTGTAATGATGATCATAATGTATTTTTTGGTTTAGTTTTAAGGTAGATTTAAAAATATATATATATATATCATTCAAAAAATTAAAATTCATTTGTAGCTATAAAATTGCATTAAACTTGGTAAATACATATATTGAGAGAGGTAATATTGCATTCCAAAAATTTTAAAATTTTAAAATATATTATTTTAAGTTTTTATTTTCTCTATGAAACCTAAAGGACCATCAAACATTATCTATTGCATAACATGTAGCGTTATATGTCATTGTTTTAACTATTTTGAGCCTTGGCCATTTTTAGTGAGAGGCTATTTTAGAATGAAGGGAATTGTTAATTCCATTTTGAGCAAATGATGAAATTTAGAAAGTCAAGATAATTAGATGTGACTCTTAACCTCTAAAGGAGTATATTCATTGCAAAATAGTCAAACATCATGTCAGTGCTAAATTTTCCCTTTTAAATTGTGTTCAAATATCAATCTTCAATTTTTATTATGTGACATTCTGAATTGTCAATCATTATGAAAACTTTCACTTTGTTTCATGAAAAATTGTCATAGTTATAATTTTTGAGACTAAAAGTAAAAATAAATTTGTAAATGTAGCAAAAACAATCCCATTAATTTGAAATTATTTCAAGAGGTACAAGTAGTAAAAGAGAGTAGCATGAAATATTCTCAAGTAGTTTTTTTTTACATCCAAAACACCCCTAACAATAACCTTCAAGTCAAATTTCATGATCAAGCTATATTTATCCTATTATATAATTGATATATAAATTTTTGGTATTTTTCATGTATAAAAAAATAAATTTTTTATTGGCACTTGTTTTTTAAAATTGATAGAAAAATCAAATAACTATAATTTTCTAAAATAGAAGGTAGAAATAAAATTATATCAGTAAATATGTATGTATGTATGTATGTATGTATGTATGTATGCATGCATGTATATGAATAATCTGGGAATTTCTTTATAAATGAAGGTCCAAATGAAAAATAGGTTTTTATAGTTTAATTTCTTTTAATTTAAAAGAAGAAATTTTGAATGAAAAAAATACAATATGGTGTAACATGGATTTTGACACTTGAAGCTTGTAATTGCAATAATTTTTTCAATTTTTTAATTTTTTCAAAAATTTTAAATGGAATAGAACTTAAATTTGTCATGCTTCATTTTTTTAGTTTAAAAGTCATACCAATAATAGAAATTTTGAAAGTTACAAACAAAATCGACCAAGGCATGTCCACTTTTAGGATGCACAAATCCTAACCCCTAAAGTTCCTTGACTTTGTTCTCACCAAAAATGCTCCAAAACTGCCATTTCCAATGCAGGTACCAAATTTTTGAAAAATATCATTTTAGACACCTACAACCATAGGATCTTATAGTATTTTGAATTGAGAAGATGTGGAAAAAATTTCAAAAATTTCCACTGTGTCAATTGCAAGATATGAGCTTCCAAATTCACATAAATCTTTTTTTTGCCCTGCAAAAAAACAAGTAGTTGCACTTCACAAGGTTACATTGGTATGAAAAAATGTTCAAAATGGTTGTGCTTCTTTGGATTCATCCTTCAAGGCAAGTTAGCTACACGCTAGAAATATTCAGATCATTTGGAATTGTACAACATATAGGAAAAGAAAGTAAGCAGAAAGAAAAAGAGAATAATTTAAAATACTAAATTGTTCAGAATTTATTTATGGAATTGAGAAATGCCAATCCTAGTGGTTGTAATGTGTAATAAAAAATGTACACCTAATATTTTTTTCCCAAATATTGAAAATTGAGTTAAATAAAGGACTTCAAAGTTATTTTAGAGTAGGGAATCCATAACTCCTCACAAACTAAAACTCCTCACAAACTAAAACTCCTCATAACTTTTGACTTGTTGATCAAAATGGAATGATTCAAAGCTTTCCACATATACATAAATCTAACAAACTGATTTCAAATTTTTTTTCAATCTACCCAGGCTACCCAATTTGAGAAACAAACTACATATTACACAATAACTTTTTAACCATGTAGTCAAAAGTTATGAAAATTGTTGGGCCTTGGGCTTTAAAGCTACTTCTTGTTTAAATGTTATGAAAAATTTCAAAGAAAAAAATAAAATCTCTACTCACATATACCTATCCAAAAAAGTTATGTTGCCAAAAATACAAGGCTAGTCCTTTAGGGGTTAAAGTATTAATGTCAAGAACCTTTTAAATCATTCCATAAATTTTCAAATAAATTTTCCACATATTGATTTCAATTGTTTATATGCTTAAATACATGATTATTGCTCATATTAATGTATATTATAAGAATAAGGAGCGTGCAATGATTACTTACTTTAAATAATTTGATTTCCTTTGGAAAAGAAAAGAAAAAACTCCTAATGCTATATAGGGAGAATCATAGTACTTTATTTGTAAAATTGCCATACTTAACAACAATAAGGCCTATTAATAAATCATGGTAGCAACAAATATTTTATTATTTTCCATTAGTCTAGATTAATTTTTCTCTAATCTATATAAATCTTAAAGAAAAAACAAAACAAGACAACAACTTGTTTGCAACATAATGGACCTATTAAAGGATTGACGTCAACTACTATAGTATAGTCTTTTGAGTGGATAGTGAAGGACAGGTGCATTTCTATTAATGCAATCCCCCTCCTTGTCCACTCAAACCCCCTATTCATTCAACCCTCCCTCTGTTTAAATTTTAAAATTTACAAGATGTATTTGTAATTTATTTATTTTTACATTTCATCCCCCTTCTATTTGTAATTCTAGGAGTTGGGAAGGAGTTGCAAACAATATGGGATATGTGAGTCCATATTCGTATTTTGTATCCATACCATATCCCATACCTATATTTGTATCCCATACTAGCATCCCATATCCATATATATCTTATTTTCAAAATTCATTGCAGATAGCGGGCCTAAATCAGATGGCTACTGATTTTTTCATAGTAGTGGGAGGACATTTTTTCCTTGTAGGGTGCGTTGTATCTTTTCAAGAGATAGTAATATATGAGATTAATGTGATATTGCAATATCACATGTAATCTAGCCATTACAATAATAATATAGGATACTATAGTTCATAGGTGAAAACTCGTACTTTGTGCTTCAAGTTTGTTTTATGGATTTAGTCAATTAAATGCATCAAGTGCTAGTGCTCATGTATTGTCCTTAAATAATATCAATTTTTTTTCTTCATAGAAATAAAGTTGTATAAATGCATGTAATGGCCAAATTCCAAATAGTATTGAAGGTATTGCAATCCACTAGTAATTTACTGTTTGCAAAATTATGAATATGACCATAAATTTGCAAAATGAAATTGCTTTAAGTGGACAAAACTTTGAATTGTGTTTGTAGGCAATCTATAAGATGCCATTCATTGTAGACTTAGAAACTACTTTCCTGAATAGAAGAGATTGTTCAATCTTAGATGTGACTACTTAAATTGACATCTTTTTAAAACAACTTCATGTCATGGAGACTTGACTTAGCAATTGAAATGACTATTTAACTCATAGCTTAACATATGCTTATATTTGTTTGAATAAGTTGCAAAGACAAAACATTTAAGATATACTTTAGAAAATTTAGCAATCTAATTTGATTTTTAACTCCTTATTTTCAACCTAAATTTCCGTTGTTTTGGATAGGATGCAAAATGGTTGTTTTAAAAAAAAATTCATTATTGAACATTATTTTTAGCTAGCTTCTTTACAAAATTGAATATCCTAAATCCAAATCAGTTTCAAAATAATTGAGCAAAACTTGAAGCACTTCTAAAATTTATAAATTTGTAGACTATTATCTAAAAAACAATTTAAAATACATTTGAAGGTCTTTAGTTCATTTTGAAATCTAAAATGCTACAATTAGATTTTTCAATAATTTTTAAAATTTTTAATCAAATATCAAAAAGTTGAAATTCCAATATCAAACCATTTTGACACACAAGTGAAGAAATTGAGCAAGGGGTATGGTAGTCAAATTTAGATTTTGAATGTATTTTAGGTGAATATTTCATGTACAAGGAATATATTCTATTTTTTTATATTTGCGTAGACCTTTGAAATACATCTATGTGTCACAAACAATTTGTATTAAATTTTGGTGGCAATTAGAGGCAAAAATAAGAAAATTTGCTAGTTCTAGCTATAAAATTTCAAATTTCAACCTCTTGTTTTGTTTCTTTCCAAATAGTTCTATGTAACATAATCTTTGATGAGACTACTCAAATTTAAACAAGAAAGCTATGTCTTTTTGAATAAAATTTGCAATTTCTATAGTTTTGAAAATTAGGATGAAGACCCCATCTAAAAGGCCATTCTAACTCAATCATACACATAGATGTAAATTGGAAAATGGGGACTAGAACATAGTCTAGATTCCAAAATTTTGAAGATGTATTATAAAATGCACCTTAGATGAATAATTTAATAATGAATCTCAAAAAACAGTTGTAAAATATAATTTGTAGATAGATTCTATATAGTTAAATTTACTAATTTACAAACCAATATTTTTCAAAAAAATTTGGAGCCAAAAATTGAAAATTCTTTCAAATATTGTTTATGAATTGAATATATGTGATTTTTACAAGATTTTGTTCTTACAAAGTTCAAAATGGTTAATATTTAATCATAGATATTTTTAAATTTTTAAATTAATTTATTTTATTGAAGTTGTTGTGAAAGGATCTTGGGGGGGTGCACTCCTCCTTTTTTGATGTTAGCATGCGAACAAAACCTTTTGAATTTTAAATGAAATGAAATGAAAAAAATATGAATAAATTTTCCTAATTTGAAAGTTTATGTTTTGAATTATTGATATTTTTATTTGTTAATAATAATTAGTTACAAAATTTTGAAGAAAAAAGATACATTGTAGAATTGAAAAATCACTTTTACATCCCAATATTATATAAGAAAAAATTGTCTAAAAAATGAACAATTTAAAAAAAAATAACTCTCTATTGATTATTGAAAGCTCATTTTGAGTTGAATATTGATGCAATGGTCATCTAAAAGTGTTCTCTAAAAATATATGAGTTAAAAACCATGCCATTTTAATGCATTTTTAACCTCTTCTAGAAATCATTCCATATTTTATTTGAATTTGAAATTTTGGGAGTAGAATCCTATAGTCATTAGTAAACAATGCTCAAAATTTGAAGTTAAAGTTATAGCTTATTAGAAACCACTTGTTTGCACATAGTTTGTTGTAGTAGAACTAAGTGCCCCCCTCCCCCTGGGGAAAAGATCATTTTTTGAACTAAAAATTTTACATTTTAAGTCTAGACCTACTAGTATCCTTTGAAATATATAATATTTTCAAAGCAAGGGCTTTAGAATCTATATCATACAAATGTTAACCTTTAAAGGACCAAGGTTCTTTTTAAGGATGCATTGTTAAAAATTCAAGCCAAAATTGCGGTTTTTTGGTATGTTGTTCAAAAACAAAATTGAAACTTTTTTTTGAAATTTCAATCATAAAAAATTGAAGGAAAATGTTTGAACAAAGTGTGGGAAAAATTTCAGCTCATTTGACCACACGGATTGAAAGATGATAACATTTGAAGTAAGAAAAAAAACTTATATTTTACTCTTGCAAAACAAGGTCAACAGACTTCGGGCCCTCTTGGAGTACTTTTTTTTCTCTATAAACAAATGATGATTTTGACCATTCATAAGTATACAATGTTGGGTTTACTCATGAAAAATTTTAGAAGTAACTAATATATTAAACTTATACTAAATCACCTTGCAATGCAAGCAGGTTAAGTGAATTGATAATACATGATTCTTTTTTTGATGGTTTCTTGTGCAATGAAGAAATGTTTTATTTGAAATCCAAACAATGAAAATTTGGAAACAAACATTTGGAATATGTAAAAAAAATTCATGAATTTTGACTTCACAAATTGTAAGATAGTAGAACTTGAAGTTAGAAGAAAATGTTTTTTCTTGAAACCGCTCCAACATAGCTAACAAGGTTTGACTCCTCTTAAAATGAGCTTTGAGGACAAAGTTTTGTTTTTTTTCAATGAATATATGACATATTTTATTAATTACATATATGCCAAATTTCAAATTTTGAGGAGCTTTTTTACAAAAGATTCCCCAAAAGATTTCCAAATTGTCCAAGCTACCCTAAAAGTTTAGGGTAGCACAACTTTTGATTCGGGCACCCGATCGGAAAAAATTAGTTTTTCACCAAGGAGGTATATGTTTACACATTGTATCCAAATTTCACGAACATCCGACCAAAAATGACTTTGTAGGAACTTATTCGAGATTTTTTGTGTATGTTGAATGGACACTTGGTCCTTTAGGCCGATTAAAGAACTAATATGAGAATCTTCAAGAAAAATAGGTGGATGTAAGAAACCATTTTTGTATGCTAGAGTTATGTTTGTCCATATATTGTTCAAAATTTGAATGTCTAGTCCTTAAGGGATTAATTATGGTGATTTTAAAATATTCCTATTTTATTTATTTATTGAAGGAATTTTTAAAGAATCATTTTTCAAACTAGAAAGGTTACTTTCTAAGGTGAAACATACTAGTACCCTTTGAATTATAGAAATATGTGCAAAACAAAATCTTTATCTATATCATGTAAATGTTAAAGAACTAATTTCAAAATCTTTTATTCAAAAAATGAATGAAAAATCACAATTCTATGTGCTTGGAATGTGTTTGAATTCACCTATTATTCAAAATTTGAAAGTCTACTCTTTAAGGGGTTAATTATTTTACAATGTCATGCAACCTTATTGGTAATTGCTAGTATATGAGCATTGAATCTATGAGCCGATGAGCCTAGGAGTCTATATTATAAACATCTTCTATGGTTATGGATACCTACATTATAGACTCTTTCTATGCTATATTGTAAGGTAAACCAACCCATGACAGGCAAACTCCTTAATACAGACATCTATAAAACAACCCATTACAGTTTTCCATCAATCTATGTCAGTTTTTTTTCTAATTAATGTAAACAAGACTTCATTAGGTAGGTTAATGACTTAAATCAATGTTTTGCGTGATGGTGATGTTAGAGACTGTTTTAGGAACTTGCACCTTTCTAGTGTAATTCATTACATGAACTACCTTTTTTTATTCCTTTATGTCATATCCATGTTAGAAAATATTTCAACCATATTAGGAAATATTATAATTGCATTAGGTGGTTTGATGACCACCATGAGTATAGTTATTGATGGCTTTGGAGGTAGTCTAGAGATTGTTTTGAGCCATTTGGCTAGTTCACTTAAAAATTTGTAACAAATTCATACTTTGTCCAAAAAATTAAATTTCAAAACTTTTCTTTCCATTTTTCATATTTGCCTATATATAGAAAATAAATTTAAAATTTTCAAATATGTCAACAAGGCAAACTAGTCAATCTACCTATTATAGGCTGGTTTACCTTACTCATGTTATAAACACCTTCAAATGGTTATAGATACATATCTACGACTAGAATCAAGGCTCATAGGCTCACATCTCTATGCTCACATACTAGCATTATTGCCATCTTATCCATGTGATGTAGAAGACTCTATTTGTGCTACAATTCAAAAGCCAAATTTGTGCTTCCATATATAACTAATAATACATTTCAATTTTTTTTCTCTTGTTTTTGACACAAATGAAAAAAATTCCTTACATCTATAAAATGAAATAGCTCCAAACCAAAAATGGCCTTAGTATATGATATAAACAAAAGTGATTCAAAGACCTCAAATTACATACTTTGTCACCACTAGCCTAAATCATCAATACATTCCAAAGTTTCAAATGTATTATACTAGTATGTTATGGCTCAAAAGTGCCCCAAATAATTACATGACATAAATATGGATTGTTACCTTTGCCTTAAATTTATTTCTTGCCTTCAAGGAAAAGTTTAAACTGTTAAACTCTTAAAAAGGTCTTGTAGCCGGGGTAAACCACCTCCTCTACTACCCCCAAGTCCCCAACTTTTTTTTCCAAGAGTGCATGTTAAACACAACTTACAACCCTTATTTTGCATTTAATTACTTTTTTTTCCACCACTCCTAGCTCATTTGGGGCCTTTAATTGCAAACATGAATTTCCAAATTTTATCAAGTGTAACAAATAAAAAGGTCTTGTGCTTTCCTAAGGTCAAATTCAGGCACAAGTGAAGGGGTCAATTCACCCCGGTCAAGGTCGGGGTGAATTGACCCCTTCACTTGTTCTTGAGGAAAAATGCTACCATTTTTATTTGCCACGCATGATAAATTTTGGAAACTTTGAATTCATATTTGCAATCAGAGGCCCCAAATGAGCTAGGAGTGGTGCAATAGGTAAATCAATAGACCACAAAATAGGAGGTCTTTTATTTTACATGCACCCTTGGAATGACTTTGGAGGGACGAGCAAGGGGTCAATTTATCCCAACCCCGGCCAAGCCGTCCTAGCTTTTGCAGAAGCTGTTTCTATTTGAAGGTGTGACTCTACCCGTGGTCCGATGATGATGAATCTCTCCTAGGGCCCACTTCTAGTCCCTTGCCTTGCCTGTGCTAGTGAGGTAAGGTAGCTGACCCATTTCCAACCACCTAAGCAACTATACATATTTGGAGTGTGGACTTTTTTCCATGTACAAAAATAGAGTTTAGAAGGATCGTACATTTTTCCAAAATTTTATTATACAAAATATAATTATCATGAATTTTTTAGTGAAAGATTTTCTTTGACTTGTAATGATGACATAGACCTTTCTATTTCTAACCATAGGTTGATTGCAAAATTGACCAATGGCTAGTTGCAATATTGATAGCCTTACAACCAATCATGATGTGCCACAACTGCTCTTCCACAACTTCATGGAAAGAAAGTAACCTAAGGTAGGTGGCTCAAAATCCACTCTTCTTCTTTAGACCGTTGTGTAGGTAGTTGTAGAATGGATGTGAGGTGATCCTTGAATAGACATCTTTGGTTTGTTAATGAATTTAAGAAAAATTATTATTTTTATTGCAAGAGACAATCATTGTTTTTGGTTTCTGCACATTTCTTTATAAATCACAAGGGGACGGATTTTGGGACACTTATGGTCACAAATAGGTGTCGATGACTTGAATCTTTGAAAATTCATAAGTAACTCAAAAATGTTTGGCAAAATACGAAACTACTCATGTTGTGTTCCACATCTACTTTTCTTTCTCTGAAAAATGAGCTAAAAATCATTTTGTTCGTGGAAACTTGTGAAAAAGGCAAATCAGCCCTTAAAAGGTCGCTTCTAGAGTCTCCTATCTTGTAGTTTGGAAATGGGGTGATGGTTGGAAATGGATTGACTGTGCTATAAGGTAGTCTGCTCTAAAAGCGAGTGGCCTCTTCAAATCGCCCCTATATTTATGTCTGGAATGGATAGTAGGTGTTCCTTAAATGGACCTCTCAAGCCATTGAGAGAATCAAGAGAAAAGCATTCTTTATTGCAAGAGCCAATTGTCAGCCTTCATTTACTCAAATCACTTTTAGAAGTTGCAAGTGGTCGGATTTTAGAAGACCTAGGGTGCACAAATAGGTGCCTCCAACAAGTTGTTTTTTTAAAATTCACAAGTAATTCAAAAATGATTCAAAAAATATGAAACCACTTGTGTGACGTTCCGCATCCATTTTTCTTTCTCCGAAAAATGATTCAAAAATATTTCTATTCATGGAAACCTTCACAAAAGAGGGACCAGCCCTTAAACGGTCCCTTTTAGAGCATATTTTACCTTGGAGTTCCATCTCTTCTTCCGTTCCTTTCTCCATGGCGAGGCCTCCTGTGGTGGTGGTCTTCCCCCTCCATTGGGGGCGAAAAAGACACATTCCATGAGTGTTGCAACATTCTTGCCCCAGCGGAGACCAGCGGAGACCAGATGACAAAAGGTGGCATGCTCCTGTTCAGGATCAAGGGAACAGGGCCCAGAAACAAAGCTCCACAGCCAAATTCCTTCCTGTCCCCCATACAGTACTGGACTACAGCCACTGTGCTCGGGTTACTTATAAACTTTTCCAGTTTTACCAGTTTTACCAGTTAATTTTGAGTCCGCTTATTTGCTCTATTTTTCACTCAAAATAGAAACTTTATAGATTTTTTTCACCGGGTTTATCCCGATGTTGTTGAATTGCAACTGGGTTTTTCCCTAATTCATTCCTCCGACTAAGGTGGGTACACCTAAAACCGCCACTTTTTGCTACTGAGCCTATTTACCATTATTAGACTGGTCAAATTTTCATATGTTCTTGTTGGCAAGTGAAAGGAGATTCCAACGCACCAAAGAACATGGCATTTGGGTACTGTATGCAAAAGTTATGAAGGTTCAAAGTTTGTTTCTGAAAGCGCTCTATACAAATAGGTACATAACTGAAATTCGAAATCTACAAACGCTGTAGACGATGCTTCAAGGTCAAGGTGCCATTTTTGGGGTGCCTACCTTAACTTTGAACTAGCTGCCGGGTTTTGCCAGGTTTTTCCAAACACTGGCTGCACTGCACTCCCCTCCCCTCCCCTTCTTGTCTCTTCTTCTTGGGCACTCATTGAAGGTCCTCTCTCATAAGCTGAGCTTATTATTCACCTTCCACTTCACCTTGCACTTCCCATTCCAAGCAATGATCAGCCACCATCACACTTTCCCATCACACTTCCAAAGCACTTCCAAAGCACTTCCAAAGCACTTCCAAAGCAGTGGAGTTAGTTGGGTTCCGGAAGTCCGTGGGAGCTCCCCACGGGATTTGCATTCAAATTCTCTTTCCTTCAACTTCATATTTGCAAAGGCTGCAATCCTCCTCTTTCAAAAAATGTGGCACTTTGGAAACTAACCCTTGAAAGGTCCTTGGGGTCCCTCTGTACGACCCGCATTTAGCCTTGTAACTCTTCAATTGTGGTTTACTACATGAATTGTGATACTTTGTTATTTACACACTACCATGATTATTCATTTTACTTTGTACTTAAAAAGTATTTGGTCGGTGTTTTTCTAGTCAAATATCATTGTATTCATAATATACTATACGGTCACAAAGGGCTTTCAAGCCCTTCTAGGGCTAAACTCTAAAATTCATTGCATCGGGCAAATATGGATGATGGAGCAAGGGCTAGCTGCCACGTATGACCAACCGTGAAAGCAATACTTACCTTTGCCTTATCCAAACCCCTCAACGGCCAACTCTAATGCGATACTTGTTGTGTCCAAGAACATATTTGCTTTTACCAACTTAGGAATTAGCCTTGGATTCAAAATAGCAAGCGGTCAAAATTTGACAAGTTCTTGAAAAATGCGGCTACATATCTACCTATAAGATTTGCATGCTAGTTGATTGCTAGCCCTACCAATTTTTTTGGTTTAGTTTTGGATCCTCCATTTTCACACTCCAACTATTTATTTTTCCAAGGCACCGGTTAACAATGAACTAACCGGTAGTTCTCCTTAAACATTGTTCCAAAGCATGTAAACACCTATTAGTTAAACTTATAAGGCAAGAGGTCTTTAAAGCACTCAAGCTCTAATGAAGTGCTCTTTATTGCAAAGGTACATTTTGCTTCTCATTGCACCAACAATTTACAAATAATGTACATTTTAAGATGTAGACACTTTTACTGATCACCGTGTTTCAAGTTTGGAAATTCATAACTAATTCCATGAAGCTTCAAAAATATCTCCTACTTTATTTACGGTAGAGAATATAATTCAAATTTTTTTTACATAATATACCATTAAAAATATTAAAAAATTCCAATGCATTATATGAAAGAAGCTTGTGGTCTCCAAATCATTGTAGAAGGCCCAATAATATTGGCTCAAAGCAAGGAAATTATTCTTAGAATGAGCTTGATAGAAAGGTTCTAGGTTTGTTTGACAAAGATTCTTTTAAATATTAAATTTATATAAATGATGTTTTAATCTGATGTTCTTCATAAACTTCTATTTAATCATTCTGAAAATTCAGAAGCTGAATATTAATTTTAAGATAATAGTTAGTATAGTTCTATTGATTGTTTCCACTGAAATGGAATTAAAAATTGTGGGAATATCTCTCTTTAATTTTAACTATACAAATGTCATTCAAATTTATGATTCCAAATCTATTTCTTTATTTTTTTTTAAGATTGAATGATTTCCTTAATCCTTAAGTGTTAGAGTTTTTTTAACCCCTAAAGGTTTTTTACTATGTTTTCACCAATCAGGTTCCAACACTGCCATTTCTAATACAAGTACCAAATTTTAGAATTTTTTTTTGATACATGTAACTGTAGGATGTTGTAGTATGCTGGTTTGAAAAGATGTGGAAAAAATTCCAGAAATTTTTATTATGTAGATTGCAAGGTATTAGCGATAGAAGAGACAAAAATCTTTTTTTTTTGCCCTTGCAAAAAATTGGGCAAATGCATTTCACAAGGTCAAATCATTATGAAAAATGTTGAAAATGGTTGTAACTCTTTAAATTCATTCTTCAAATCAAGTTGGCTACATGCTTGAGAATTTTTAGAACATTTGGAATTGTACAACATGTAGGAAAAAATGGTAAGTAGAAAAAAGTTCAGGATGATTTAAAATACTAAATTCATAACAATTTACTAATGGAATTGAAAAATGCCAATCCCAATGGTTGTAATAAACAATCTACATCCATCATTTTATTTATTTCAAAAAATATTGAAAATTGAGTTAAATAAAGGAATTCAAAGTTTATTTTAGGATACAAATTTCATAACTACCTATGAACTGCCTCCAACTAAAACTCCTCATAACTTTCATCTCATTAACCAAAATAGAATGATTCAAAGCTTTCCACGTACATATAAATCTAGGAAAGGAATTTCAATTTTTTATTTTTAAAAATGATTTTTAAAGAAGTTTTTTATTGCTATGTTGCTCGTTGAATGCTGAATAATACATATCATACAATAACTTTTTAACCATGTAATCAAAAGTTATGAAAATTGTTGGGTCTTACAGCTACACCTAAGCACATTTTGTGTGAAAATTTCGAAGTTAAAAATAAAAATTCCATTCGTAGTGAATTGCCCAAAATTGTAATGTTATCAAAAAACACAATTTGAGGTTAAAATATATTGAAAGCTTGTATCTCTAAGGTTGGGTTTGATGTTTAAGGGTTAACACTTCATTTTTTATTTTTTTTTTATAAATTTATGTAAAATTTTGCAATAAACATAAGATGAATTTTTTAAAAATAAATTTCAAATGATCAAATCAATCCTTGAAGGCTACAATAACCACTATTTTAATCCTACCCAATTTGAATAATCATATTTTAATACCAAAACTCATATTAAAATTATAAAATTATAGCATCCAAAAATGAATTATTTGATAAAAACAATATAAAAATGTTACTTCCAATTGTTTAAATGAAGAAAATAAACAAGAAAATCCTTGTAATATAAAAAATTTAAATAGTAGTAAAATTAATGATATTTCAAACCTTTTTTTTTTAACCAGTCAACAAAACCACCTTACTTAAGAATTAAAGCAAGAATTGTTTTATAAATGGAAAAAAAAACGTTGAAAACTTTGGCTGTAAAAGTTCAAAGTGACTATACATTCAAACTTAAGCAATTGTCCACAATTTTGTGCCAACAATCTATTGAATTTTTTTGTTGGTTTGATTCAAAACAAAGAAAAGTAATTCATGAATAATATGAAAATAATATTATTTACATTTGAGTTTAATTATTGTGGACAAAAGTAATTTTAAGACCCATAAATTTGAATATTTATAAATACTAGATTCCTGTGGCTAGGGAAGGAAGTTTGGATTTATGCAAAGCTAAAAAAAGACATCAAGAAAATATGCAATTCAATAAATTAATCTAGCACAAAATAGACTTCAATTCCATGTAAACAAAAAATCCCAATTACATTCAACTATTTTTATGATTCCCCATTAGATTTAATACCTTCAAGACCAAAGATAGTTTGTATTGATTCTATATTCTAGAGTATATATTAGGAATATGCAATAAATATACAATAAATTTAAGATTCTCGATATCTATTCAATCAAATTTTAATTTTATATTAAATTATAATGATTGATAGTTCAAAATTTCAAATTTGGATTTCAAAATGATTTTATAAAATTGTGAATTTTTTTATCAAATCCAGAGAAGACAATAGTAAGTAATTTTTCAATAAATTTTGAAAAAAAACTAAAAATTCCTTTCAGAATTTTATATAGATTTATAATTTATAATTTCCAATCAATTTTTTTTTGAGTTCAAAACATTAAGTTCTGAATTATGATATTTAAAATTTTTATTCTATTTGTTTATTTAATCCCTAAAGGACTAGCCTAATATTTCAGCAAGATAACTTTTGGGGTCAAGTACATGTGAGCAAACTTTTTTTTTCTTTGAAATTTTTGCACAACATGTGGAAGAAGAGTAACTTTAAAGCCCAACAATTTTCATAACTTTTGGTTACATGATTAAAAAGTTATTATGTGATATGTAGTTTATTTCTCAACTTGGGTAGCATGGGAAGATTTTTCAAAATCACTTTTTTAATAAATAATTTTTAAAAATTTGATCATTAGATTTATTTATGTGGAAAGCTTTTAATCATTCCATTTTGATTAATGAGATGAAAGTTACGAGGAGTTTTGATTTGCAGGATTCTCTTCTCTAAAATAAACTTTGAAGTCCTTTATTTAACTCAAATTTCAATATTTTTTGAAAAAAATAAAATGATGGATGTAGATTGTTTATTACAATATTACAACCATTGGGATTGGCATTTTTCAATTCCATAAGAAAATTGTTATGAATTTAGTATTTTAAATCATCATGAACTTCTTTCTATGTACTATCTTTTTCCTATATGTTGTACAATTTGAAATGATTTGAAAATTCTCAATCATGTAGCCAACTTGCCTTAAAGAATAAATACAAAGAAGCACAAACATTTTAGACATTTTTTCATAATGATTTGGCCTTGTGAAGTACAGTTGTCTTGTTTTTTGCAAGGCCAGAAGAAGGATTTTTGCTACTTCAAACACTATATCTTGCAATCCATGCAAAGAAAATTAATTTTTTTTTCACGTGCTCTCAAGCTAGCATACTACATGATCCTATAGTAACATGTGTCCAAAATGATATTTTTCAAATATTTGATACTTGCATTAAAAATGGCAGTTTTGGAGCATTTTTAGTGAGAACATAGTCAAGGAACTTTAGGGGTTAAGTTGTTTTTGAAGAATGGTCTCTTTTTGAACTACAAAAGGATTTTTTTAAGTCAAATATACTAGTATCCCTAGAACTATAGAAAATTTACAAAAGAAAGTTGAGAAAATCTATATCATGCATATATAAGAGAACAAGTATAAGAATTTACAAATATCTACATGGATGAAAAAAAAAATATTCTATGCTCTCAAGACATGTTTGAGCTCATCCATTGTCTGAAATTTGAATGTTTGGCCCTTTAAAGGTTAATTAAATAAATAAGAATAATCCAATTTCTTTTGTTGATTGAAAATAGTTATTACAATTTACTGAGTGATGTTTACATGGTTGTATTTTAAAACAATTGTGGTACAAAGGAGTTGAAACTTCATTCAAAGTTTAAGCTATTTTCAAACAATAGAAACTAAAATTAAGAGTTGATATACAACTAACTTTTATTATTGATTATTATTTTCTTAAATGTTTATATACAATAGACAATAGAGGTTATCGAGGTTAAGTTTATTCAAAACCTTAATTTTTTCTATCATATTCTATATTACACATTTACAATTTTAGGGATGTTGGCGTTTACTTTCAATTGTAATTGAAAAAAACTTTTATGAATTTGTAAAATGGACAAAGTATTGTTGACATATCCTAAAATCCAAATTTAATGCATTCATATCTCTCTACATAGAGCTCATTTTATACAATTCAAAATATTGAAGAATCTTTAACCTTTTTAAAATATGTCTCTTAGTTTAGCTCAAAATCATTAGAAATCAATGCTTTTGGTTTGTTCATATTTTTCATTTGCAAATTACTCATTAAGAAATTTGTAATATTTGGAGCTAATCTATGATGAATACTCTTAGACATTAAAGTATTTTCCAAAGATTATTGCTTGAATTTGTATTTATTATAAGGCTATAAATTAGCATAAACAAAAACAAGAATTAATATAGTTTGTGATTTAAAAATTTAACTTCAAAAAATTCAACATGTTATTAAAAAAATTGGATTCTAAAATCTTCAATTGGTTGGTCCAATCTAAAGCTAATATATGATTGTACCTTCTTAATTCATAAACTTTATATGAAAACAACACTTCTAATGTAATCATTAAAAACCACAAGTTTTGAATACATGATTGTACTATATCAACTTACAACCCATATTTGAAAGCAATACTTGCAACATGACCCTTACCATTATATATTTTGAAAATACACTTGATGTTTAATTCAACCATGTCAATTCACAAAGGTTCATAAATAAATGCAACTATTTCAACTTAATCTATAAACATCATTGGTTTTGAAAATATGCTCATCACATCTAATTCCACTATGTCAATTGAGAAACCATATAATTATGAAGACAACTCTTCCATTGTAACCCATGAATGTCATACGATTTGAAAATATATTTGTAACATCTAATTGCATTGTACCATATCAATTGAAAAACCATAAATGAACATAATTCCTCCATTTTAATCCTTAAACGTTATAGGTTTTGAAAATATCCTTATGACATCTAATTGAAAAACCATAAATGAAGGCAGTTATTTGAGTGTAATCCTTTAATGTCCCCCCTGGTTCTTTGCTCACCTAACATTCATAAGAAGTCTCTTGTAGTGTACTTGGAACACTACAAAGGATTTGCAAAATTTTATTGGCATTGTAGGGCTTACAAAATGGAGCCAATTCTATACCCAAGTCTCTCTTTGTTGACATTCTTACTAATTACATGTTAATGAGTTACTACCCGTCCAAATGTGAAGGGTTCATGATTTTAGGTAGGGATCCCCACTATATTAGGATCGTGTCCATGCAATGTAAATTTGGCTTAGATTTTGAAAATCTGTCATAGGTATTGAAAATACTTTTATCAATTGAAAAAACATAAATGCATGCAAATATTTTAGCATAACATTTTTCACTTAAATCTTACAAGATATTTAGTTGTAGAATGTCAATTCACAAACTAGAAATGAAAATATTGCTTCCAAATGTAATCCTCAAATTGCAAAGATATTTAGTTGTAGAATGTTAAATCACAAACTACAAATGAAAGCATCACTTTCAAATGTAATCGTTAAATCAATAGCCCATTTACAATGGTGGTTGTATCATTCATTGTCTAAACTTCACTTTCTTCAATGATAATTGAGCAAACTTCACTTTCATACAACACACAAATTAAACTTCAATGATTTCTTCACCTTTGATTTTTGAGATTTAGTAATCTTACCATCAAAGTGATTGTTTAGGACACCATGAAATTTAGAAAGGGATTATTTTAGACATCACAAACTTGAAGAAATTTGAATCCTTCATTAATTTAGTTTGGTGATTACTTTGCACTTTTGGATCATGAACAATAGTCATAAAGACTATTCTACGTGAATGTCAAATTTGACAAAAATTAAGTCATTTTTTGAAAAACGTGACATGTGTCATCTTGTGAAAGGTCTAAGGTGATGTGGACCCTTGACTCTTTGAGAATCTAACGTGGAAACTCAATTTTGGCACTTAGGTGCTAAACAAAACCTTCACATATGGTAGAAGATTTGCCTCATTAATCTCTAAAGGTTTTTGAATATTTTTTCACCAAAGATGCTTTAAAATTGCCATTTTTAATATAAGTACTAAATTTTAGAAAAAAATTATTTTTGGACACATGTAACCGTAGGATCTTGTAGTAGAGTGGTTTGTGAAGAAGTGGTAAGAATTTCAGAAATTTCCGCACATAGATTGCAAGTTGAAGTGACAAAAAACTTTCTTTTGTCCCTGCAAAAAACTAGGCAGTTGTACTTCACAAGGTCACATTTTTATGGAAAAATGTCCAAAATGGTGATTACTCTTTGAATTCATTCTTCAAAGCAAGTTGGCTATATTCTTGAAATTTTTTGGATTTTTTGGAGTTGTATAACATATATGAAAAAAATAGTAAGTAGAAAGAAATAGATAATGATTCAAAACACTAAATTGTTAATAATTAATTTATGGAATTGAAAAAGGCCAATCCCAATGGTTGTAATGTTGTAATAAACAATATACATCTAATATTTTTTTAATTTCAAAAATATTTAAAATTGAGTAAGATAAAGGACTTCAAAGTTTATTTGAGAGTAGAAAATCTATAAGTGTCTACAAACTACCCCAAACTAAAACTTCTCATAATTTTCATCTCATTAATTGTAATGAAATGATTTAAAGCTTTCCAAGTATATTTAAATCTAGATAACCAATTTCAAATTTTTTTTTCTTAAAAATGTGATTTTTAAAGAAGTTTTTTTTGCTACTTGGACTGCCTGCCAAACACAAAAAATGACATATCATACAATAACTTTTAGACCATGTAGTCAAAAGTTATAAAAATTATTGGGACTTAAAGCTACTCCTCAGGCACATGTTGTATGAAAATTTGAAAGAAAAAAATCCATTCATAGTGAGCTACCCAAAATTGCTATGTTGTAAAAAAACGTCGTTTGGTCCTTTAGGGGTTAAATTGAAACTTGAATTTTATACATGAAGAAATGAGAATCCTTCATCAATTTTATTTGGGGATTATTTTGCAATTTTGAGCCATAAAAATTATGGAAAAGAATGATTTGTCCCTTTAAATCAAAACTTGGATTTTACGCACAAAGATTTAGCATTTTAATTATCAATTTGTAAGAAAAGTGGTGCCCATAAACGTCCAGAGTCTTCTCCAAAATTGACAATTGAAAAAAATCATCATAAAATTTTATTTGGAAGAATATTTGGAATTGTAGTACAAATAAAGGTTGTAGATTTTGAGTTTTAGATTCCATCTATACCGTTAGATTCACCATTGCTATCACCAATTTTTTTATAAATTTAGAAAGGAAAGTTTTTAATTTCCTTCTAAATTTGATTACAAGCAAAATATCATCATTTTTTGAGTAAAATTTGTTGGAATGCATTTGAAATGAGAATCTCTTGACATGGTGATTTTTTGAAATTTTTGTGTTCTTGTAAATCTATGATGTCATTTTTGCAAATCCTGTTTTGAACTAGAGTCGATGCTATATTGGCTTGGACAACCATTTGACATACTTCCACATTTGTAATTTTAGAAAAATATTTACTCTAATAATACCAAATCCAACCATTAGCTAAGACAACAACTTGATAAAGTATCTCCACAAATTAGGATGACTTTCATTCAATTGGTAATGAAAAAGAAACAAGGATATCAATTTGTTTGTCGCTCAGAAAGTGGACGTCAAAGTACTTAACCTTGGAATGCTGAAGGCACCATTCTATGGCATTTGGATGACAATCCAATTTGAATGCATTTTTTCATTTGTATTTTTTTCGTTGATCTTTCATGTTGGGTTATGAAAACTATCCAACTGAATTTGCAATCTTGTCAGGGTTTGTCTCTACATAAATGAGAAGTTAGTAAAAAAAAGGGATCACAAAATATGCTATTGTAGTGTCTTTTAAAAAATTGTTGCTCTCAGCTCTAAATTCGAAATTTCTCCACCAAAATGAAATTTCTTGAGTTTGAGCCCGACTAACAAAATGAAGGTCATCTACTCCACTTTCTACTCCAATTTGAATATTGAAAAAAATTCCTAATATCGAATATTTTATTGAAATTTGAACTTTGCACATATTTTCAATGTTTATTGAATTCTAATTATAGAATGACATGAAAATTGAGCTCACACTATGATGTTCTTCATTGTAATACATACACATGGTGAAATTTTTAGAGTTTTCAAAACAATTTTCTAATTGATGTGCTTTTTGTTCACTTTTTCTTCAGAAAATCTCAAAAAAAATCAATTTTCAACCAAAAAAATCTAATTTTTTTTGAGAAGTAAAGAAGACATGTAATGTCATCTCTAAAAAAATATATATATAAATTTTTATGTACATACCTAATTGCAAAATGACAAGCAAACTGAGTGATGGGCAGCGAGGCATGAAATGAATTGACAGCGCGCACAAGAAAAAAAAGTCACGACGGAGCTCCAGTCGAATTCCAACACCGGCAAGTTCACATTCTTCATCTGCGCTTGTAGTTTTTGCGTGTTTTTGCGTGTTTTTATGAGAAAAGCGCCTCTGTGCTTGTCATCTAGTCATTGATAACAATCCCCATTTTTCTTCTAAATTTTCAGTTATCTGGCAACTGAAGTTTGCCACATGACGTTTCAAGATTAGGTCTTGACCCAAATTAAGGGAGGGGAAAAAGGTCAAAGATGACGAAGCCTTTTTGAAATTTAGAAATTGGAAAAGGTGGCCTTACAATTTTATCCAGGCGGCCACAATAATACCAGTGGCTCCTCCGTCTGCCTTGCCTGGGAATAATCAGAATATGAGGTGGGTTATTAAAGATGAAAAAGACTTATTTTTTTTTAGGTTCGTTTTTTCAGGGATTAGATGACAAATACACCCCATTCAACAGCTTCCCCACCAACCAGGCCCCACTCAGCTCAACTCAACTCAACTTCGAAGTGGGTCCAACATAGTAGCCGTGAAGCGGCTTGAGGAGCTGTTCTATTTTATTGCAATTTAAGCAAAAGTGCAGTCTGTGATGGAGCTAGTGTTACTATTTCACACTCCCAACTGAGTTGCATGAAAATTGGAGCGGGGTGGACGGATTTGTTTGCTGCAGAAATGAAAGAATTGGCTGCACCAGGGAAGCGGTGATTAGTGGAGCTCCCTGCGGCCTCTCTGACGTTCTTGTGCCTCTGTCGCCAAAGTTCGTGGCAGCGGCAACAGAAAATCCTTCAGTTAATGCTGTCAGAAGAGAAGCAACGTTCTTCGCTCTAGAAGCTTTTATCATAGTTTCTATTTTGCGAAGTTTACAAGCAGTAAGAAACAAAAGAGAACAGTAACAACTGCTAAATGATTTGCACTGCGTTTTGGCAACGAGAGCCTTGGTACGCGAGCAAGTGATGAAATCAATCTCCAACTCAGGAACCAAATCGCCATGATTCTGTTGCGTTTCCAGAAGAAAATTCGGAAAGATTTTTTGAGGCCACATTCTGAGCAAGAATGCGCACTGATTGACAAGTGATGACAACTGCCTACAAGGAGCACCCCAGAGAGATGACACAGACACAGAGCAACAAACAAAAAACACACAGACACAAGCGCACCAAAACCACGCACGCAGTCAGGCGCAAACGAACAAAACACGCTCACTAACAAACAAACAAACCTGACACAAGCAAACAAAAAACACGCGCAAGCAAACAAATTCTGAGGCAGACAAACGAATTCTATAGTACCGTAGGCAAGCCTGTTACCACCCTGGTGAGGGGCCAACTCCAAGAGGGGCACCCATGTTTGAGAGGTGTTTCATGAATCAAAGCCAAGTGGAATTATGATTTTTCGATGAAAATTGTAATTTCTGTGAATTTTTGAAGTGGTCTGCCCTGAAATTATCAAATTGCCCACAGAGTTGTCATGAACATCTTATAAACAACCCATGACCACCTTTCCATGTATTTTTTGGGGGCACTTAACCCCTACACATTTTTTACTATGTTTTCACCATAAACACTCCAAAACTCCCATTTTTAGTACAAATACCAAATTTTAGGAAAAAAACAACAACACTTTGGACACATGTAATTGTAGGATCTTGAAGTACTTTCATTTGAGAAGATGTGGAAAAATTTCAAAAGTGTTGGAAAATATCAAAAATTGAGTTAAGTAAAGGACTTCAAGGTTTATTTTAAAGTAAAGATTCTATATCCACACACAAACTACATACAACTAAATCTCCTCAAAACTTTCATCTCATTAATCAAAATGGAATGATTCAAAGCTTTACGCACATAGATACACACACAAATATATATATATATATATATATATATATATATATATATATATATATATATATGTATAAAGTTGCTTGCAGTTCAAAGAAAATTATATATCATACAATAATTTTTTAATCATGTAGTCATAAGTTATGAAAATTGTTGTGTCATAAAGCTACTCCTCAAGCATATGTTGTGTGAGAATTTCAAAGAGAAAAATAAAAATTTCATTTGTAGTGAGCTACCTAAAATCACTATGTTGCGAAAAAAATGTAGTTTGGTTCTTTAGGAGTTCGGTACTTACCAATAAAGAATTGACATGTCCCCTCTAGATGACAATGATGCATTGACTTTGTCAAAAAAAATGAATGGGTTGGGATGAGTTATGTTGTAGAATTAAGGCTAGAAGCATTAGAAAATAAATGAGGCCATGGGAGGGCTGCTAACTTGGGGGGTTGGAATGATTTACAGTGCCAGCTCGTTGACTGCCCGTCCATGTCTAAGTTGGCACTACTAGTGCCAGCACAACTTTGGAAAATCCAAAAATCTATGCTTCATTAATTCCCTGCATGCCAAGACTATGGCAGTAGACTTATAGTTTACGCATTTTTTTCCTTCTAACCAACCAACCAAATATTCAAAGAAACATTACGATGATTTGAAAATGAGTGCTAAACCGCTTAATGTCAAAATGTCAAAATTATGTTTATGTAGAATTTCAGACCTCATTTAGTCATAATAGAAGAACTTTTTTCAGAAAGATTTGGACTAAAAAAAGTTGGAAAATCTATTTAAATTTCATCTCCAAAAATATTTTTTATATTTCAAGCCTTCAATCAAAAGTTATGGACAAAATTTAAAGAGGATGTTTCAAGATGTAAAATGTCCCTTCCAACCCCTCTTTGAAATGTCCATAACTTTGGATTGGAGCCTTGAAATATGAAATGGATTTTTGGAGATGAAATTTATATAAATTTTCCAACTTTTTTTAATCTAAATTTTTTTGAAATTTTTTATTTTACTATGACTAAATGAGGCCTGAAATTTTACTTTAAATAGAATTTTTGCTTTAATTTGACTTTACTATGAGCGGTTGAGCTCTTACTAACTTTAATTTATTTATCCCACATTGTTTACTTTACCTCCTACCACCCTATATGGATATAAGGATTTATCTTCTCACTCTTGATCCACAAATCATAAAATGCGTTCAAATCACAATGAAGAAACTAAAGCATTAGTTTCAATGAGTGTAGAATATTCCACACCATATCATCTTGGGATGAAATGGTGAGGAATATTTCACATCATTCTATTTAAGGGAAGGTAGTCTTTATTGTTACTGAATGTTGTGTGTAGAAGTGAATCAATTGTTGTCAGTATGGTTTAGGAATTCCGGACTTGGGGCCAGTAGGATTTGTGATTTCATCTGGATGGTCCATTCTTGAGCCCAACCTTGCACTGCCCATCCATCAAATTGAGCGAGTATAGGGGAATAGTGCACTTCTAAAAACCACTTATGACGGTCAACAAATCTTCTTAACAACCTTCTACAAGGCTCAAATTTTTTGTAATGTAGGATGATGAAAATAACAATTGGTGGAAATGGGCTTGTCTACCTTAATTCCTAAAGCCCCAGGGGTGTTTTTTTTTGTCAAAAACCACTCAAAATTGCTATTTTTGTTGCATTCACTTGAGAAAACCAAAAAAATACCTGATTTTCACTTGAGTTAGAATCTAGGCAAAAGAATTCAACAAAAAAACACTTGATTTTCACTCATAAAAAAATTGTTAAGTAGAAGTAGGTTCAAGATTGAAGGAAAAATGTACTAAATCATGAAGAGCTCTAAGATGGAACTCAAATACAATAATTCCAAAGGTGAGTGTTCTAGATAGCAAACTTAACCTTGTCTAACAATTCTTTTGAAAAATTGTAAAAATTGCATTCACAAATGAATCCTCTAAGTTATTTTTTCAAGAAGATATTTAGATTGCCCCAAAATCTAAGATTGTCCATAACTTTCTCATCACTAGTCCAAATAGAATGATTAAAATCTTCAAATGTAGACAAAAATATAAGACTTCAGAAAAAAAATTTAACAAGACTATTTTTATTTTTTGTGATTTTTTTGCATTGCCCATTGACCTCCATTTTTGGCTTTATGTGCCATAACATTTTCTCCTGGGCACTAATTGAAATAAAAATTATATATCCATGAAGCTCTTGCAAAAACACACATCTTCAAAATATTTCAAAAACATTTACTACAAATTGAAATAATAGAAACCTACCCAAATTGTCACCCAATGAGACCAACGGTCCTTTAGGGGTTAAGCCATGTAGGTTGGATTTCCATTAGAGAAACATCTTGAAACTTTAATCTTTATAGGATAATTGTTTGTAAGTCAAGCGCGAGGTCAAACAATTGGAAATTTAGGGAAGGTAAGTATAACATAAAATTAAAATATTAAGAAAATTGATATTATGTATTAGATTCCTACATTTAAGGAAAAATGTAGAATACAACAACAATATATATTGTTGGTTTTGGGTGTATTGTTGGTTGTAGTTATATTTATTTTGTGTTCCTATAGACTTAATTTTGAATGGATATTTTTTTAAATTTTAACACAAGGTGCAAGTATGCACTACTTTTGTGGGCATAAATTTTCTTCTAGGCCAAATTAAATTTTATTGGCTACCTTCAAAAAAAAAACTAAAACTTTGAGGAACAAATGATGTATCCTCATCTAAATTTGGCATAGATGTCAAATTTCTTAAGTATATTTCATCTACAAATACCTACAAGATTTAATGACTTCCATTTTGTAGGTACTTGTGGATGACCCCTTACTCATGAAAGAATAATTTGACAATTTTTACATTTTGTTGTATGCTAAGTGCATCCAATCATTTGATTAAAGTTGCTAATTATGGAAAATTTTGCATAAGATTTTTTTAATTTGGCAATCAACATATAAATTTTGTTGCCATACAAAAATTCTTCAACAATATTTCATCATTTCTTCCTTCAATTCCCTTAAGAGCCTATAGCTAGATATAAGTTTTTTGGCCAAAGTTATAACAATATATGACTTAAGAAAACATAGCCTGTTGTGTTTGTGTTGACATAAAACATAGGTATGTCAAACAAAGAGCTTTTCAATAAAGAGATAATTCCAATCAATTTTAAAATTGGTGTGGATTAAGTGCCTATTCACCTTATATCTAACAAAATAGAGCAAATGACACTAAGCCACTACATATCCTTACTAGAAAGATGCATCCTTTTAGAATTTGATCCCTTTAAAACCTTGTTTAAAATCCATTATTTGGTCCCATATTTTAAAATAATTTTGAAGAGTTATATGGAGAAATTTATTTTTTCAAAATATATATTTAATCCAATTTATATAGTATTATGGACTATAAAGTGACATAAATTATATTTTTATAATATAATAATCAAAATAATAATTTAAACCCCTTACCATGGGGTGTTACTTCTAAATAACATTCATTCTCTACAAAGTTATTCTTCATCCTCTTTGAATTGTCGAGAAGTTAATATCTTCAAATGTTCAATTGACCATTTTATGGTGGAGACAATTTTGGAGAAGAATTTTGTTTTTTCAATTTTTAAATCTTTCATGCACATTAGATTGAGTTATTTGTAGGTTTTTTGGGTTTCAAATTGAGATCACTACTATCAAAGTTTTTTTGTAGGGAAAATAGCACAAAATATTCAATATTTGCTTAGTGTTCAAAAGTTTTATCTTTAAGGAAAATTAATGATGAGTTAATTCTTAAATTTGTTGGTTTCTTGTAGAAAAAATCAATGAAAACAAATTTTTTAGCCAATTGCGTTACAAAAATGTTATGTATAGAAATCAAATTTTGGGTGGATTTCCTAAAAAAAATGATTGAAATTTCATTTTAAGGAGAAATATTTTTCAAATTTTGATTTTATGGATAATTTCTAATCTTAAAGCTAAATATTTTTCTTTTAATGCATTCTTTAATGCATCTTGAAATGTTGAAAATGTCATATTTCTCACCACATCTTAGTTTTGTACAACATTTATAGGTAACATTTCTCTTTTAATCCAAACTTCAAAAATGTTTCTAAATTCATATTTTATCTACATCTAGGTATGAGCCAAAACTCTTAGGCATTGTAAGGGATTCAACTATTGAATCTATGGTCTTTAACCCCTCAAGAACAAATTTTTGTTGAATGAATGAATGAAAATTGGCATAGGCTTCTATTAAATTAGTTTTAACATGTAAAGTTTTTTTTTGATGGTTTTCACATATAGGGTCCAAAACTCTCTCTTTCTAGTGCATTGAATGTAACTACTATAGGAATTTGTAGAAGATGTGTTAGATCATTTGACCACATAGATTGCAAGATTATAACATTCAAATTTAGATGGAAATTTTTTTTAGGCCTTTTCCAACAAGTTTAAAATAGTGTGACTCCACTTTGTAGCAAAGGAAGCACTACTAAACTTTGAGGAGCTTGGATCATTGAATAGGTAGTTATGTTAATTGCATGCCAAATTTCGAAGATAATGAAGGTGTAGTTATTTTGGAGGTGCACTGCAAGGATGTCCCCAAAGAGCAATTACATGAGCAAGAATTCAATTTCTTTTGAAGATCTTATTTTTTAAAAGGATAAAATTCCAACATTCAATACAAAATTTTCTTTATCTTAATCAAATACCCTCCAAAATGCCAAAAAAAAATATAGATCTCATAAATTTATACTGGAATTTAAACTAATGATATGAAATTATTTTGAAACTACCATTTTGAGTGCATTGAGTGGAAATTGGAGAAGAAATTCAGTCCTTTTCAACCACATATTATTTCTCTATACTACTATGAAAATGTATAGAAAAAATTTCAATTCATTTGACTTCATAGATTGTGAGATATAAGCATTCAAAGTTAATGCTAAAATCTTAACAATTTGTCTGACTAGGCACCTTCTCTATTAGCATGCTATCCAAGCCACCCCATAACTTTTGATTTAGGCACCCAATTCAAAAATAAGTAAATATTTAAGAAGCTTATAGAAATGTGCATCTTTAATGCAAATTTCACTTTTTATGGCTCAAAATTGACTTCATATGAACCTACCTTAGCTTTCAATAAACTCTACATGAGCTTAAAGAACTTTAGGACTTAAATCAATGATTCAAAAATTTTGATACAAAGTATGGATATTCTTGTAAAGTTTGAAATTAGCCCCATTTACGACTGGGCAAGAATGACTTGGTGTCCAGTTTGACTCAAGAATGACTAGTAACTTCATAATTGCACCAAATTAGAAATGTCATCAATATCCTAGTTATTTTGCAGTTGTAGCTGTAATTGTGAGATGAAATGTGGACAAACTCAAAATCATCCGCTACTTTCCGTTTACAATGTCATCGACCTTTTGGTGGTTTTATCAGGGGTGTCCAATACAAAGGACTTAATCACAAACAACTTTGCAATCATACAATGTAACTAGACTTCACTTTAAAATGATTGGGATATAATTGGCAAGGGACCTGACGACTTGAAAATGAACTTTTGAGCTATTGACGTGGAAAATATTGCACTAACATGGACGCGAGTATATTGCACCTTTTTAGGCCATAACAACACCCACTCTAAGTTGACTTTTACAATCAAATTCAGGTAATACATAGTTGGATTTTACAAGTGGGGGGCACTAGGACACGACAACGACATGACTCATTTGTCACTAATAGAAGGCTTTAGAGCGTGTCTTAAATTTCTATTGTAGAGGTCTTTGCTCACTTAGGCAAGACTCCCTTTTGCTCACTACCGGAATGTAACTCCAATGGATATAAGACAAGGGAGTGTCGTCAACAATGACAATAAAGAGGCTTTTTTCTGCAACCATATTGTACTGCACTGGGACTCAAAAATGCAATACAGGGTGATTGCAAGAAACATTTGTACTATTTGTTGCATTTTTCAATAGTACTCATGAAATCTTTAGGAGTACTTTAAAATTAGAAAACCAATTTTTAAAAAATCTTAAAAATATGACTTATGTATATACCTCTAAAATGAAGGTTTTCACCAAAGGAAATGTGTAGGAAAATTTTCTAAGTAGGAGAACTTGAAAAGTGCCAAATCTCAAGAAAATAGGACCTTTGATTCAAAAATTAATTAAAAATAGTAAAAATAAGTAAATACAAAAAATAAAAAGTGTACATTTTAAAGAACTTTATGAAGATGGTCATTCACTAAAAAACTTGCAAAAATAATATTTTATATGTTTCAAAATGCAAGCAGAAGAAAGCTCTCTTCATAGACTTCCACACCACACAAAATTAATTATTTTTAAAAACCCTTCGGTGAAAAGTTGTATTTATATGTAAGGAAGAACTCCATATAATTTTCTTGATGTAGGGTATGTGAAAAAGGTACTCAAAAATACTAAAAACCTCCAAATTGGCAAGTGTGACATTTATTTCGGGCCTATTTTTGGATAGTAAATTATTTTTGAAAATTACCAAAAAATCAAGGAAGTTGTAGGATAGTCATAAGTACCTTCCTTGTAAATCTTAAGTCATTTGGAGTTAAAACACAAAAGTTATGGCCAAAAAACAACTCAGCCTGCAACGTGTGACAGAAAATAGTACAAGTGTTTCTTGCAATCACCCTACACGTGATCTAAATTGTGACATTGTTTATGGGAAAAAAAGACTACATACCTAAACCATTGCAACGCTTTGTTTGTACACTATTACTACACAATGACTGTTGATGACTACATGAAACACGTTGAAGTCAAGGAGCACCAAACCACAACTAGTCTAGTATTCCTCTAGCACTAGAAAATTCTCCTCTACTAATAATTCAATGGCTTCAACTAGATTAATTGTTTCCAATAGAACTAACAGCCTCTAAGTAGTAATCAAACTTGTGGTTTCCATTGTAGTGGTAATGAAGGTGTCTGTTGTGTCTACTACCTTTTGTCGTACTCTCATCTCTTCGCATAGTACAATTTTCTAGCTAGTCTCTATTCAACATTTGAGAAGAAATTTAAGTGGCCTAGCTACAAAAATGAAGTGCTCTACTATGCAAAGCAATTTGTAATGAAAGTTTACCACAAAGAACCCGGGGTCGTCTTTAGTGTAAGTAGGATTCCCGCAATTGTCTTGGGTCTTTATCCACTCACATTGCAATAGAATGATCTTTGTTTACAATGTGTCATAATCTAACTCTAGTATATCCTTCAAAACTCTTATATAGTTCTTCAATGTTTCACCTTCATTTTTTGATAGCAACTAAAAACTTAAAGCTACTTCGTTGTTGCAACTCACTAATCCTATCATTGTCTTGTCTTCCATTTGAAGTGGTTACCAAATGCAATGATGCATGCATACCGCATGGCTCTTTGAGATGACTTTTTATTGAGGAACAAGCAATCTATGTCCTCTATTTTCATTAAGTCAAACTCCAAATCTCACACAACAATATGAATCTAATATGCCAATATAAGTATGCACAGATTTGCCAGCTCTTTGGTCGTCGGACGTGTCTTGAGATGGAATCCTTAAGCCAAGCACACCAGTATCTAAGCGGATAGATATTTCTTGATTAGAACGAATATCACTTCAAACGCTAATATCTTACAATCTACATGGTAAAAATGTCTGAAATTTTTCCCACATCTTTTCCAAGATGGGATACAACCCAATGTTATGACTTCAGAATGACTTCAACTCAATGACCTTAAAGTTGTATTATAGTAATTTATTTTGAAAACAATTGAGATATGACTTCTGCACATCTTCCACACTACTACCCAATCGAACTTGAGAATGATCTCCCTAAATATACTATTGTGTATGTAATTTTAGTTAGTCATTGTTACACTTTTCTTGTATGAAGTGAGGAGACCTAGAATAACTTCAATGATACTAGTCTATATTTCGATGGAAGTCAAATAGGTGACCCTAATACTCTTCCTATGCCAATTTTTTCCAATCCTTTTAGCAAATTTGTCAATAACTTTTTATTTGAGGCTCAAAATCTAAAATGGATTTTTGAAGATGAAAGTGAGATTGATTTTTGAACTTTAATTAGTTCAAAGTTTTTTGAAAAAACTTATTCTACTATGCCTCAATGAGGTCTAAAATATTACTTGTAATGCAATTCCTGAGTTTTACATATCCCACATGGTTTATCTTGCCTTCTACTACCCCACTTCTATGAAATGATTGTCATTTCAATTCCTCAACCTCATATTCTAAGTGGATTCAGAAGTCATGTGACACATATACCAAATATGGTGTATATTGTATTGCCATGGAATTTTGAATGTACTCATATGTGTGCAAAATGACTACCCCCATGCAATTGTCATTACATTCTTCTCTGCACACATCCTTGCAATTTGAAAATGATAGGAAAATGACTTTAGATGTCCATGGAGAGTGATATGTTGCAATTTGAAAATGATAGGAATATGATTTTGCATGTCTGTGGAGAGTGACAATGCAAAGATTCCATCACAACTTCTAAATGACTATAGAATGACTTACACATGATTCTAATGTAAATGTTTACATCAACAATACTTGGATTGTATCACAACTGTAGATTGATTGCATAATTGGTTGATAAAGGAGGTCTACATCAGCAAAAGATCCTCTAAAAATGGGCAATTGCTTGGCCTTTCCCAAAAATTTACTCTTTTACTTCTTTAGCCACATAGAACTTCTCATCCTTTCTTCGTCCAAGGCCAAAGTGGGTGGTGATAGTAAAATCACAATCATTTAAAGAATGACTTGTCTACTATGACTTTAGGGCCTCAAGTCATATCTCAGTCATTTTTGTCCAAAACGATTATTTTGAAGTCATTACTTGCAGTCATTTATACCTTGAATTTCTTATAGTGATAGAAAATACGGAATTCTTGTTTTACACAGGGTTCGGACATGCCTTGATGAGAAATTATTTTGCTAAGGAAAATTTGAATAGGGTGCACAACTATAGACAACCAAAATTTTGTTAGGACCAAATGGAAGGAATTTTTTTTTATAAATATTCAAAAATAGGCTAGAGGTTCTTTAGATCTCCTTGAATTGCATGATAATATACAATTATCCTCCATATTTTCTTCTAAAATTTATATGCTTAAACCTAAAAGAATTTTTATTGGACGGTATTGAAGATTAGTTGTAAGGAGAATAAACCTAGTTGAAATCTATTGCTTTTGTTAGGTATTGGTAATTTTTTTTTCAAACTTCAAATGTTATAATCTAACAATCTACAAGGTTAAATGGTTAAAAAAAATTCCGCACATTACTATAATGGTCTATCACTCTATTGTAAAGTTGAGTTCAAAAAATAATAATTTCCAATTTCAATCAAAGCATTAAAAAATATATATTTTTGACTATTTTTCTCTCTTCCATTTAGGATCATGTAGGGGGTACTTTATATTTTGTAACCTCTTCTACATAATTTGAGATGTTTGTTTCTAAATACGTATCTAAAGATTTGAATTGACCATATATGGTAAATAATAAGTTGTAATGTTTTTCCCCGATCCTTAATAATGTAAATTTTGTGGAGCAAAGCTTCAAGCTTCTCCCTCTTTTCAATCAAAAAAATAAAAATAATGTTTATTGGAAAACTCTAGAGGATACTTTCTTTTCCTTTTATTGTGATCTAACAAAACTATTATCTTCATTGTTACTACAAATATTATATATTATTTAAAAAAAATTAAAAATTAGATCTAAATATACTATAAGGGGGTCACTTAGAGTGTCCATTAAAAACCACATGCGAACAAAACTTTGGACTCCCTATGTATTTTTTGAATTTTAAATAAAATTAAATGAAAAAATATGAATAGATTTTTCTACTTTGAAAGTTTATGTTTTGAATTATTGAAATTTTTATTTATTAATGATAATTAGTTACAAATTTTTGAAGTAAAAAGATACACTTTAGAACTAAAAAATAACTTTCACATCCCTATATTATATAAGAAAAAATTGTTTAAAAAATGAAAAAAAATTCTAAAAATAACTCTCTATTGAAAACTCATATTGAGTTGAATATTGATGCAATGGTCATCTAAATGTGTTCTTTAAAAATATTTGAGTTAAAAAAGCATGCCATTTTAATGCATTTTTAACCTCTTCTAGAAACCATTCCATATTTTATTTGAGTTTGAAATTTTGGGAATAGAATCCTATAGTCATTAGTAAACAATGCACAAAATTTGAAGTTAAAATTATAGTTGATTAGAAATCACTTGTTCGCATGTGGTTTGTTGTAGTAGAACTAAGTGTACCTCCCGAGGGTTTCATTGTATGTGAAAAAATAATCTTTTTATTCATTATTAAAACAATTTGGTCCTAACGTGACTTAAATTCAAAATACGAGTGGTTTGGGTCCTTGAAGGATTAAATGCAATATTAAATGTTTGACAAATTTTCAAAAAAAATCCAAATTTTTTACCAAATAGGTGATACAAACAAATTAATAAAATGAGAATGGACTTTTATTAGAATGAAAGCATCACATTTTCATGTGCAAATTATTCAAAAATAATAAGTCTAGAATGGTACCATCACTCCAACATGTCTTGCTTTTTCTTTGCAATGAAACAAGAAAATCTTGTTCTAATGTTTCAAGTTGTAATGAGACTTTTTACTAATAAATTTTATCTTACACAAAATTTTGATAAGTAGCACTAGAACCAATAAAATTATAATTTGTCCCATGGACCTATTATCACTTTAAGCAATACAACCATTCTTATTATCATGAACTACAACTAACATTAACCCCTAAAGTTCTATTATGTTAGAGGCCCAAAATAATAGTCTCTAAAACAAGGTTAAAATCTTCAACCATATTTATTCTTTTAACAAATCCAATGTAAGATCACTGAGTTAACTTGTTAGAATAAACCCTTCTAAAATTTCAAAGTAAGAAATTGCACCAATTGCAATATCATGATGCTTGAATTTCAAAAAAATAAAATTTCAATTCTTCCCAAATGGTTAGATTTCATCTTTCAAACTTTTTATCTAATATTTGTAGATACTAAAACTTGCAACTCTCTATAATATGTTGAAGAAATAAGTTGGAATATATATATATATATATATATATATATATATATATATATATAATTTCATATTTATGCATAAAATAAAGAATAAGTAGAAAGAAATAGAAAATGATTTAAAATACTAAATTGTTGTGAATTTAGTTATAGAATTGAACACTCAAAGAAAATTGTGTTGAAGTCAACAAAATCTACATATTACTTTTTTGTTTCCAATACAAAACTTTGTGTTCAAAACAAAAAAACATCATATTGATTGTGTTGACTTCAAAACAAATTTTTTTCCAGTAGAAAAATGTCAATTCCAATCATTGTAATGTTATAACATACAATCTACATCCTATCATTTTATTTTTTTTTGAAATAAAGAAAATTGAGTCAAATAGCTAGAGAACTTCAAAGCTTATTTGGGAGGTGAAATTCTATAACTACCTACAAACTAAAGCTCCTCATAACTTTCACCTCATTAATTAAATCTTTCCCCGTATATATAAATTTTGGAAAATCAATTTCAAAATTTTGTTTATCAAAAAAGTGATTTTTTAAAGCTGAATGTGCTGCCTAAACTCCAAAAGAAACTACATATCATACCATAACTTTTTAACCATGTGGTCAAAAGTTATGAAAATTATTGCACCTCAAAGCTATTCCTTGACCACATGTTATGTGAAAATTTCAAAGAAAAAAAATGAAAATTTTGTTTGTAAATGGATGTTTAGAAACGTTATGTTGCCAAAACTAAAATGTTACTTGGTCCTTTAGGAATTAAGTATAATAGTCAAAGACGAAAAAATCAATGAATATAAAACTCAATTTCTTTTTAAATTTAAATTTTTTAATTTAGAAGGAAAAAAATTTGCAGTTCAACTTTTAATAATGAGTCCTAAAATTTTGTATTTTTATCTACATTTAAATCTTTGATTCATTCTATTTGAACTAGTGATGAGAATGTTGTGGATAATCTTAGTTTTTTGGGCAATTTAAGCATCTTCTTGAAAAAATAACTTAGAGGATTCATTTGTGAATGCAATTTTTATAATTTTTCAAAAAAAATTGTTATCTAGGGTTAAGTTTACTTTCTAAAACAATCTTACTACATGGATTATTGTAATTCAATTCCATCTTAGAGCTATTAACAATTTAGTTTTTTCTTCAATTTTGAACCTACTTCTATTCAACAGTTTTTTAATGAGTGAAAAGCAAGTGTTTTTTTCTTGAATTTTTTTGCTTAGATTCTCAATTCAACTATTCAACATAAAAACTTAGAAAATCAAAATCAATAGTACAAAAAATTTCAATTAGAAAGATTCAAAGCTAAAAAAAATCTAGTCAAGCAAGTTGCAAAAAAACTTGTTTTCTTCACTTTGGATGCAAATATCTTGCAATCTTGTAGTCAAATTTGATAAAAAAATTTACGGCATGTTTTCAAACAAGTTAAGTACAAGATCCTACAATTAGATTTTTTGTAAAGGTAATTTTCTGGTTTTCTTAGGTGAACGCAGTAGAAGTGGTAGTTTAGAGTGTTTTAGGACAAAAAACACCTTTACAACTTTAGGGATTAATAAAAGATGTGAACAAGGAATATCTTTCATGTGCACTAAAATTCAAGACATTTAGAAATATGAAAAAAGTTATGGCCTAATATGTTACTTTTCTTTTGTAAATAGGTAGTTTGGAAAGATTAAAAATCAATGTTTTCAAAAACAAAAAGCTGAAATTGATTTTATGGATTTATGTATACATGAAAAGCTCTGAATCATTCCATTTTGATCAATGAGTCAAAAGTTATGAGGAATTTTAGTTGACAGGCAATTATGGATTTTCTATTCTAAAATAAACTGATGAAAAACACATTTTCAAAGGAGTAAAGCATTGTTTTTGTTTTTAAATTCAAAATTTTCATTCAAACAAAATACGCTACGAGTGTTAAAAAAATCCTATAGTTGTTTCAGAATTCTACTACAAAAGTCAAAAGTGTTCTAGTCTTGCTTTGAGTCTTCTAGAGCATTATTTGAACCACATAATCATGCTCTATACCTTCTTGAATCTTGTCCAAGTTTGCTACAAGCCATTGTAGACCCAAATCTACAAATCAAGAATTTGGATTTGGTATACTCAAAAAATATTTGAATCACATCATTTATATCAATGACATGTGAATTATACATTTCCAAAGCATTGAGGCCCTATTGTATTCTATCTTACCTTGGCCAAAAGACAAAAATAAAAAAGTTGAAAGGATCTACCATCCAAACTGTAACATCAGCAAAACAATGCCAATAAAAATATTTTCCAGTTGCTTCTTTATCTTGTACTTCCAGAATGTCACAACCTTCTCGATGAGTTTTGTGTGAATTAATACTCAACTACTATTTTCAAATGGTATGCTATACTTGATATATTCCTCAACTCTTGTGATTTGCTTTAGAATCACATTCTTGTGCATACAATGAAAATACAATTCTTTGTCTTTATCACAGTACCCCAACATTCCAATGAATGTGTGCAACCTAGTGTTCTAAAGTGTTCTAGTAAGAATGTGGTGCCGCATCACAACATTCTAACCATCATCCCATCTGAGATAAGTTTTAATGAATCTCTATCAATTTCCTTTCACATTTTTTGTCTCCACATCTATACCTTTGTAGACTATTGTTTTCATTGTTTGAAACATGTTTGGTGCCATTTTCAAATCTTATTCAAAACTACAATGAATGAATTATCAAAGATAGCTTTGACAAAGTATTAGAATTTAGTTTCAACCCAAGGGACTCAAATCTTTCCAACCACAAGTAATGTGGTTAGTGATGCCTTTTAACATGGTCGATTTTCGTAGACTCATAAAAAAATAGAAATATTTAGTGTTGTTGCTATTGTCATTGCCACAGAATGTTAAAGTTAGGAAAAAGAATAAAACCTATAAAAATAAATAAAAATAAAGATGTTAATATGCAAAACTTATTTAAACATAAACAAGACTTAGAACCATTCTAAGTTAACGGAAATACCTCCTACTATCACTACTAGATTCCATGCAAAAATAGCCAAGTTGTAAACCTAATCAAGTTGTAAAATTTGCAATAGAATTTATTAGAATTCTAACTTGGCAATCTAAACAACTTGTAAAACTTAGAGATATGCATAGATTAAAGCACATTACCTGTGATAGGATAATACTCTCATGAGTTTGGCCAGTTCCACAACCGACTTTATCCTTGTGGCTATGAAAAATACATGACTTAAAGTAGGAGGCTCATAAATTGCCCATCTAAGGGAAAATAGCCCTCATTAGGAAAACCAATCTAGCACAACATTTTTATATTTTTTTAGAAAGGAAAAAAAGAATAATACAATGACAATTTAAATCATAATTTTTTGACTTAGAATGAATTAACTATGAATTTTTGAAGTGAAAGATACATAAATAGTTATTGATGCTCATATATTAGACCAATCATCAATCAAAATCAACCTTTGAATAGAGCACATTAGTCTAAAAAGTGATGAATACCAATTTAGGATGTGCATTAATTTGGGCTCTTAGAGAATGATCCATATCATATTTTCATTTATTTTAGACTTAGACACGGGGAGGACACTCTCCACGTTTTAGCAACCCACATGCGGTTGAAAAAGTAATACATGTAATACATCTTAAAATTTAATTTAAAAAAAATTTATGGATAGATTTTACTACTTTAAAAGTTTATGTTTTGAATTATTGGTATTTTTTTATGCAAATAGTAATTAGTTATAAATTAATTAAAAAAAAGATACACCATAAAGCTGAAAATAACTTTCACACCTCTATATTATATAAGAAAAAAAATTGAAAAATGAAAATGAAATTCTATAGAATAGCTTTCTATTGAAAGTTTATTTTGGTTGAATATTGATGCAATAGTCATCTTCATGTGAGCTCTATAAATATTTTAGTTGGAGAACATGCTATTTTAGTTCATTTTTCAATCCTTTCTAGACAATATATCTTATGTTATTTGGAATTGAAATTTTTGTCAATAGAAACCTTTAGTCATTGTTAAACAAAGCTCAAAATTTTAGGATGAAATTATAGTTTATTCAAAAGTAAATAGGGGGTCAAAAAATCACTCCTCCTTACGTGGGTACCTCAAATGTAGTGAGAGTGTCCTCCCCGTGGACTTAGATGAATGTCTATTTCATTCAAAGGGAATTAAGAATACAATTATGAGCAAAAAGCACATTAAACAAACTATGATCCATTTTTTAAACTCTTTCCACTATTTTTGATAGTTCTATAGGGGCAATTCTAATTGCCTAGACAAAATTCTAGCCTCTTATTGTAATTCCTCTCTCAATTGTGACACTACAAGAAAACCTGTCCGAATTGACAGAAAGTCGTCCTAATTGACAGAAATCAGCCCCTCCTAATTGACAGAAAATTGACAGATTTTTGTCAATTTGGACAATTTTCTGTCAATTCAGACAGTTTTTTGTCCCAATTGACAAAAACTTGTCAAATTTCTGTAGATTGGGAGGGGCTGATTTCTGTCAATTAGGACGACTTTCTCTTGTAGTGTGAGTTTTTGAATTACATACTAATTCTTTTAAAGTTTATTTGTATTAGCAATGATACTTCCATCTATGTATGAATCCAAGTACCTAAGTATCACTTCTTTGAAAAACGTTGTCGTGATGTAAGGTATCTTTCTTATCTTATCTTTTGACTTTTATCAAAATTTTAACCTCAATGGACTTAGGATCTAGGAGTTATGCATCAAAATACAATCGGGTTGAAGAGGCAATGAAGGATTAGGAAGTCAGTAGTAGGAAAATGTTCACCAAAGTTGAACATTATTTTAGAATGTAATAAAAATTTATGAATGAATAGTTATTTAGTTGATCTATATTGTGGAAAAATTTCAAGTTACTTGGAACTACTGTCTAAAAGTTATGCTAAATCAAAGTTAGCTATGATAATTTCTAAGACATAGTAGGTAGGGTAGAAAGTCAGTAGTGGAAAAATGTTCATCAAAGTTGGAAAATACCTTATAATGTAATAAAACTTGATGAGTAATTATTTGGATAGTTGATATACATTGTATCAAAGTTTCAAGTTGTTTGGAACTACTGTCCAAAAGTTATGCTAAACCAAAACTAGGTACGACAATTTCTAGGGTATAGTAGAAATTGTAGGATAGGGATTTGGGAAAAGGGAAGTTTTAGGGTAGGTTTAATATTATTTAGGGTGTTTTAGGGAATTAGACACTACTTACAAAGTACATCCACAACAAAGGCCCTATGCTATTCCGAACCTAGTAGCAAATCTTTGTAACAATGTCATTTCTTATGAATCCCCACTAATAATAAAAGACTTTGTAGATACTAGAGAACTTTAAGAAAATGGTATTTTGATGGAATGTATATATATAAATATATATATATATATATATATATATATATATATATATATATATATATACACACACACACACACACACACAAATTTATCTATCAATATGGATCTATATATAAGACATACAATACTCTATATACTGAAGAAATCTCAAATTGAATTTTACTTGGCTATCTTGCAATATGACAATACTAAACAAAAATAAACAAAACGTATTGGGAAACAAGATAATCAAACAACACATATACCTCTTGTGGTTGGGCTAAAGGTGGCTAAGTATTCAACAAGTGACGATTGTAGCAGAACTTGTCATTCTTACATTGCATAGAGGCCAACTCAACAACAATAATCTCTCTACATTTTTGATTTTGTATATTTTAGCAAGATAAAATGTGGTTGTATTTTGCCATTCTTCAAAAGATAATGTCCATCTTGCCAAGTGCTCATACTAGAGTTTTCACAAAATAGCAATTCTTATTAGTAGAATGAGCCAAGTTGAGAGACCATACTTTGTTTTTTGGCAATAAGGTAGGAGTTTTTTTAAAGTGCTCAAGCTCTAAAATCACATTAAAAAATGTGAGCCTTCATGAAGGCTATGTGAGTGCTATTCCCAAAGTTGTAAACAAGGAACTGTTGGATTAAAAAATTAAAAAATATTGGAAATATTTTAAAGAATTATTGAAAAATTATTATTTGATGAGATAGTTGTAGTGCCATGTCAAATTGTTGAAGTGGAAAGGTTTCCAATCATTTCAATATCAAAATTTTTTTTCACTCAATTTCTTTTTCAAATGTTTTAATCATTTCATTACACTTTCCCTCACAATTTTTTGGAGGGGGGGATTTTTTAATTTTAAAAATTAAAAATAAAATAATTCTTTTCCAGCTATCGTTTCCTTCTATTTGAGAACAAACAACCCTTTGCAAAGCTCAAATTGTTTATAATGCCCACCCCTTCAAATATACACTATTTGTGAATGTTTTTGTTTTTGTACGAGCAATGTACAAACAATATATGTTTTAGGAGGTGGGTGATTTTAGAGCTCTATGCCATTCCAACTTCAAAATTTCATAACTAATTCCGCAAAGTTCCAAAAAATATGAAATTACTAGGTTTCCATGCTAATTCCATTCCTCTTTTAAGAAAAATTCACTGAAAAATATTTCAAGAAGTTTCACCTTACCCTAGAACGTTCCAATGTCCATTTTTGGGATGATGAACAGATTGAAGTTCTTGTTTCTGTCTCGTTCCTGCTTGGATGAAAGTCATCCTAATTTTTGGTGATTCTTTATCAAGTTCTTGTCTTATCTAATGGTTGGATTTGGTATTACTAGAATTTTTTTTTTCTAAATTACAAATGCAAAAGTGTGTCAAGCGGTCAAATTGCATTGACTCTAGTCCATAACTGGATTTGCAAAAATGAGGTCATAGATGTCAAAAATTTCAAAAAATTGCCATTTTGAATCCATTCCAATAAGTTTTGCTCAAAAAATGATAATATTTTGCTTATAATCAAATTTTGCAGGAATTTTGAAATTTCCCTTTCCAAATTTATAGAAAATATTGGTGATAGCATTGGTGAATCTAACCGTATAGATGGAATCTAAAATTCAAAATCTACAACTTTCCTTTGTATATCACTTCTAAAATATTCTTCCAAGTAGCACTTTATAATGATTTTCTCCAAATCATCAATTCTGGAGAAGAGTCCAGACGTTTTGGGGTCTTTCCTGCCCTTGCAACCTACAACAAGGGTCACTGAATGGCACTACATCCAGTTTACAGGGATTGTCATTTACTAACTTAACCCTAGCTGTACGCTTGTACTGGCCCCAAAAGAAACCCTAGTTCCGACAGCAGGAGCACCGGGCCTGCATCACCCAGGTCTCCGCATTGTGTGCATGCCTGCATCCTTGCATCGTCAAGCCAAGTGCACAAGATCATATCAAGAGGCAGTTGAATAAAATCAAATTTTTGCAGTTTTGCATGCACACTCCCATTTGGTGTCATTTCCATTATTGCTCCATGACAGTTATGACACCACACTGGCTGGCAACGGACGGACAAAATCGTGTCTACTAACTTACAAATTTTGCTCTTGAAGCTACGCTCAGCTTAAGCTAGGAGCCACAAATGTAAAGCAATTGCAAGCAACGGACTGGACAGGACAAGTTGCAGGGAGTGAAAAGGTGCTGCTACTTCACTTCAAACTTACTCCATCACTGAACAACTGCCTGCACGCTGCACACATGTCTAGGAGCAGGTAAGGTATAAGCCATCGTCAAACCCTTGCAGAGACAGAGAGAAAACTCTGACCGGAGTTCGAAGTTATATTCTTCACCCAGTTCCGTCCACCCTAGATTTTTTTTCTCCTTAAGAGACCCAGTTCAACGTTTAAGCTGCACGTAGGGCTGCTCGACTGCAAATCTCTCTGAGCTGCTACACCAGAGCATGCAGCTATATATGTTGTCAGTACTGCAGATTTTATAGAAGTTGATTAATTGTACAACTTGTGTATGTGTTAGGGTAAGAACTAAGAACTCTCACTCAGATTCTGCCCATGATTTGGAGATTTTGCAAACCCTGGTCCATTCAAATAATACTGCAGAAGTTGCTTATTTTGAGTCGATTCTACACATCGAAAATATGTGAATCCAAAACTCCCACTTGGAAGGAAGGAACCCATGCTTGCTCTTCCTTTCAACAGCAGAGCTTGCCTCGCCTTAAGCTTAGCTAGCTCTCTAGTTTTGAGTCTGGTCTATCCTGATGTGTCTGGCTGTATCTGTCTCTCTCTCTCTCCTGCGCTGCTACTTGGCGGGTTTCGGTTCTTCCATTCCTCCTCTCTGCAACGAAATCAAATTTTTCTTTTTTGTCCTAAACAGCAGAGCTCGAGGTTGAGACGGTCCTTCACTTGGATTTGTTCTTCTGCCAATTAATATAATATGCAGGCATTGCATATGTAGAATCCATCCTTCAAATCTGAGGTGCAGAACATGCACCCCCAAAAATTGTCCAGAACTTGTCACTTGTGATGGAATTGACCAATGACATAAAATAATGCAGGCTGTGCATTCCATTCTAGGTGTCCACTCTGATTGCGCATATCCGATCTTCCTAGTTTACCAAAATCCCAGTCTTACCAAAAACGAGGTTACAGTTTTTGTTTTGGTACCCAAAAAAAAACTAAAAAAAACTCAAAGTTCAGTTGCAAATTAAAGAAGTTAGAGTAGAATTTGTTACTCAGTTGCAGCATAGACCTGAATGTTAATGCTCATGGTCCGCTTTTCGAAGAAGAAGAAAGCATAATAAACTTACACTGAACTTCAGAGTTGCTTAAATTAGTATGTATCACCATCACTTGGAAGATTTCTTGCCAAATTGAACCAGACCTGATTACTGTAGTGAACCGTTTAAGGGCGAAGACTGGCCTAAGCAGGGTTGGTTTCTCCACTTATGGCCACTGTGGTGTTCAAGGATGATCTTCATTAGCTTTGGGCTATTCAAAATGTTTAGTGCTGTAGAGTCCCACAAACTTACAAATTTTTGGATCCATGCTGAGATTAGCAGAACTTTGGGAGGTGTGTCTACACTAAAAAATGAATGGAATTTTGAATTGTAAACTGTGTTGGGAATCACACTAGAGTCTACTTCATCATCATTACAATTGTAGACATGTGTAATTGAAAATCATATAAAGAGTTTGGTGTTTTGTATATATTATCTGCCATTTAGTGTTGCCACCATTTGCTAGATTTACAACTTGTATTTTATGGTAAATATTAGAAATGAGCCTTCACAATTGCTTTAGAGATACTTGATTCCATACCACTTGAATAGCTTGTATCATTTCTTGGTTGTTCTTCATCCTATTGCAACAAATCTTTGACTATTTTCCAAAAGGTTCTCTATGAAATGGTAGATAGTGTATAAAAGAAATCCAAATTGTCTTATAATTTTGAATTATTTGTTTTTCACTTGTTATGAAGTTGGAGTGCACTACATTGTGATTCCCAAGACAATTTGAGGTTTCAGAATCTGTTCATTTTTAGCATTTACAAGCATCTTGAAGTTTATATATTGTTTTGTTGAATTTGTGTATTGGGGAAGAAAACTCATAAGTTAACTTGACCCTATTATACAAGAAGAATTGGTACGAAAAAAATAGGTGGAAAAGAAACAAATATCCCTGTAACAGTTGCAAAAGCTCATTTCAAATAAACCCAATTGAATGCAAGCTATGATTTGGTAAAAGGTGGTAGCAGATAGTGTCTAGGAAAGATCCAAATTATTGTATGATTTAAAATTTTACATAGACATATGTATTATGATGCTCAAGGGCTCTTTACTACAATTCCAATGCAATTTGTTGTTTGGAAATTTGTCTATTTTTTTCGCATGGTAGAGCTTCCTAAAGTTTATAGACTTTTTGTTGAAATTTGATTGTGAAGAAAATTTGTAAGATTATTTGACCCAATTGTACAATATATGGGACCCAAAGTCTTGCTTTGGCAAAATAGCTCTACTTTACTACTACTGATTTTTGTGATTCATTTTAAAGAGCTATATACATGATCAATCATTAGAAGTCACAAATAAATGAGAAAAATTATGAATAATTTATAAAAAGGGGTATAGTAAAGCAAAGAAACCATAGTAGAAAGTTGAATTTTAAAAATTATATTTTGTTAATTATATGACCTATTGAGTTTTAAACTTTTTTTGAAAAAGGTTCATATAGGCTTGATGTTGTACCAAGCAAACTTACAACTATGCAATGAAACAGGCTCCATCCATAGTATTGTACTTTCATTTTCTCACTATTGATATAAAATTGTTTTAATGTGTGTTCAAAACAAACACATGTAAGGCTTGATCCATTTAAATAACATCTTCAAGAATTTTATAATTCAATTAAAAAAGAGATATTAAAGATATAAAACAAAGGACATTCAAATATTTGATATTTTAAGAGAAAAATAAAATAAAAAATTCAATTTTTTTTTCTTTTATTCAAATGAAAAACTAAAACATTAGATGAATCAAGTGGCAAACATGTTGGCATCGATTTTTAGAGATATTCATGGAAAAAAAAGACTATATAATGTTGCTACCAACCAATCTAGTATTCATCCAAATCACCATGTAATTCATAATATTTGGAATGTGGAGCCTAGAAAGATCTTTTTTTTATTGAAAAATTGAAAAAATCTTGAAAACATGATCTATATCAAATAAATAAATTCTATGGTATTCTTCATTTGATTTAATTCCTAATTGCCTATTGGATATTGAACAAAACTTAGGTGATTTATGAAATATGGCTTCTTCAACCTTTTTAATATTTGCATGAATAAAGAAACTTGTAAGGCATCAACATTCAAAAAAAGTTTATAGTCAAAATTTGAAAATATTCTAGAATTATTTAAAGTCAATTTTAAAGCATTTAAAAAGAAGTGACCAAAAATGCAATTTTTATCTTTAGATTATTTGAAAAAGATTGAAAAATTTAATGATGAAATCATCAATTTGTTCTCCAAATATTTAATTTTAAAATACTATTCAAATATTGAATACTTTGCCCTATTTTCTATACAAAAAACTTTTGACTATAGATATTGTAATTAAAACTTGAAAATTTGAAGATAATGTAATCTAATATGTACATTCATTCAAAAAAGTTGAATGAAAATTTCACTTCCACTTAAAAAAGGGTTGCCCAAAATTGATTGATTGAACATTTGGAATTAAATTTGGATCAATTTATTTTTTGAAAGCTAGTGCAAAATAAACTTATACTAGTTTGTACTTCTCTTGTAATGAAAGTGACTTTATAATGTCATATATAAGCAAGATAGTGGAAATGTCATTGTTGAGATCATATTAAAGGGGTTAGATGTAATCATTTGCCAAAGTGTCATACATTGTTTACAAAACAATTATACATGAAAAATACAAGATGTAGACTAGTTTATTCATCTTAACACCTAAAGGATAGAGAGACATTTCAAGCATAGTAAAATACTAACACTTTTTAGGGTTATGAAAAAAAAAGTAAAAACAAAGTTTTCTTCCAAATTCAACCATACAAATTTGTCCTAGATTATCATGGGAATGTGTACAAAAAAATACACAAAATTTGACCACATGGATTGAAAGATTATAACATTTGAAGTTAGAAGAATTTTTTTTTTCTTCTAACCTTACTTGATAGGGCCAATAGACTTTAACTCCTAAAAGATTCAGGGCATTTGAGTGTAGCTCTTGTCTTCTTGACTAGCTCTTGTAACAAACATAACTCTTCATTTGTGTAGAACAATTTTGACAATCACCATTGTTGAAATGAAAGAAGACTTATGTAGAAAGATGTTTGGTTAGACAATATTTTGTACATATGCTAAAATTGGAATGTTCAAATGTGCTCCAAAAACTCTGATTTTTCTTTTAAGAGTATATATCATCATACTATTGATGTACAATTTTTAAAAATCAACTTGAAGTTTGGAAAAAAGACATGAAGAATTGAAGTGACAACCCAAAGCACACTTTCCATTCTCCAAAAATTCACCAAAAATTGCACAATTGATTATTTCTTAATCACATTGCATCTATAGATTCAACGGAAAAAATCACCAAGGAACTATTAGTAAAGTTCACAGTTTGAATTTTTTGCAAATGTAATTGCAAAAGCCATTTGGTGGCCTTGTGGTCCTTAAGGGATTAACTCCTAGAGTAAAATTCTACACTATACATGAATATTTTTTTTAACATTTGCATCTTATATCATGTAAATTACATACCTACCAAATTTCAAAAATGCAAGAGTAATGCACATATTGCCCCCAATTGCCTGAAAAGTTTAGGACAATATATTTTTTGATCCAAGCACTCAATTGAAAAAAATTACATTCCCAATAAGAGGGTACATGCTTACAACTTGTGTCAAAATTTTGTGATCATCCAACCAAAATTAACTTTGTCCATAACTACTTGAGATCTCTTGCATACAAACTTGGTCCTTCAAGGATTAATTGATAGCTATTCTCATCGTTTGAATACTATTTTTTGTTACAGAATGTAGGATTTTCTCTGAATCTAAAAATAAGGCATTTTCAAAGGTGTTTTCCACTCAAAACATGATCATAATTTTGTCATAAACAATCTTCAAATGGAGTGCACCCAATCTCACATGTCATACCGAAACTGCATAAGCTTACATCTCTTGTAGAAGTAAAACTTTACATTGGCCATTGAAACTCCATCCTTCAATTGTTGAAGGATTTGAAGTGCTCTCGAAAATCCTGTACCCACCTCACCCAACAAGCATTCACAATCATCCATTCATCTGGAATGCAGTTCAGATTCATGTTTCGAATTGTTGAATCAAATAACGGCAACACATTCGAAGCTTTGAGATCTCGGTGAAGGATTGCCAAGTCATCCTCATGTATGCAATTCCAATGACTTGGCTATCCTTCCTGCAGCGCATCATTGCTGCAATGATCGGAGTGCATAGACTGCATACCCTTCCTCCACACATAAGGTTTTAAAATTTAGGGTTTAGTTTTAAGGTCTAAGGGTTTAGGGTCATCTACTGTGGCTTCGTCGATCTCGACCTTTCTTCCTTCAGCAATTTTCTAGCCCCAAACCAAATTGCACCACTCACCATGGTCCTGTTGAAAATGATGCCAACGAAAATGAGGTGAAGATTGATACATGGAGCAAGGTGAAGATGGTGTGGATTTCCTGGCATAAGGAACGCTTACATTCGGGAGGTGGAATTTTAAATTCTCACCTGCCGAGGTCGTTTTAGGGTTCCAATGTTGCCATTTCTCCCTCGCTCCCTTCGCTCGTGCACTTCTCCATGGCGGCTAATGCTCCTAGACTGCACTCTCCGATCGGAAGGATGCTTGGGCGTTGCCTCAAAATTGAGGCTCTCAATTTGGCGTAGCCAAAGCTGCAAGACGATTCTCCGGCTATGGCGACTTAGGGTTTCAGGTGAATTTTACACGAAACAGAGGGTGTACCGATCATCGCCATTTCGCTGGGAAACCATGAACGGGAAGGTAATATGACAAGAGACACATGCTGAAACCCATTCAAGAGAGTACGCAAGAGACAGACGTTCAGCCAAGCTAGTCAGACCGATTCCCCAGACGGCTCGAGAGCAGGAGTGCGTTACTGCGACAGACGTGAGGGGAGTCAAGTCTTTACCTGAAAATGCATGAGCTGCTTCAAGCAGCATCTCCGTCACATGCAGCATCTTCGATGGAGAGCTGCCCTAATGTATGCTTCGTCACGACGCTCTTGCTGGAAAACCTCTGCGTCTTCAGTAAGGAAGTGTGACTCATTTCTCTGCTATAATCTCCAATTGTCTGCAAATGATAGCTTGGCGCTTCAAGTACGGTGAGGCACGCCCTCCGTCGGTTGCAAAACTCCCGATGGTTCTTAACCCCTAAACGCCTCGATCCTTCTTTGAATTTCTGCACATTTTTGCTTATATCTTTGTACAAATACACCAGTTTCCGCTGTTTTTTCAACATTCAAGTATTACACTGGATGAATGAGAAATGAATGAGAAATTAGTTGGACTAAATGGGCTGCCAGCAAGCCCTCCAGAATATGGACGTGGAGCGTTTCAGGGTTAGTCGATGTTAATTCTTTTTAAGCTTCAGGAAGCCATTATCTTGAAGCTTAAAAAGAAAAGAATAAAACACAATCTGACTTTCCCAAAGAATTACAGACCATACAAAAGTTGCCCCTTTTTTTTTATGGAAAATTACCCATTAGAAAGATGCGAAGGTCTAAAACGCAGACTTATCTAGATTTAAAAAAGCAGGTGACCTCCGCTACTGATGAGTGATGAGCATTGGGTGCAACAGATCACAATGAGTTTTCAGCTCACTTCTGCTACAAAGCTTCTGTCTATTCCCGACTCATGAGTCTTTCTGTGATGGTTCTTCTTGAGCTTCCTCGAGAAAAAGGGTGATCAGCTTATCAGCAGCTTGAAGGTTCAGGAAATGGCGATCAGGCTCATGTTTCAATAAGCGATACCAGCGCCTGGGAAAGACTAGACAATTGAAAGGTGAGAAAGTCCGGCGTTTTATCATGGTAAGTTTTACCAATTTTGTTGGCATATCTTCGTCGAGGCCCAATTTGCAGACTCCAAATGCTGTTGAAGCCGCTTGCTTCTCTGAGAATTGTCTGGGTCGCACATGGAGGAATGAAAATCTCTCGGGATTTCTGCGAATTTAATACTTTGAATTGGTTTGGATTTTTACGGTTTGTTCGGAAGGGGATTGGAGTGTCAGGAGTTGCATTGGCTTCGGTTTTATAGCCAAGTTTTTCATCGTCACTAATCTTTAGCTCTGCGTCGAGCTTGCTGTTGTCCACTTTGTATTCAGAAGCGTGAGGTTAAGGGTTTGTTGAGGCAGGTCAACATAGGGTTCTTGGGGCAGGTGTCCGGCCTGCAATGGTGTTGGGTTTGACCACAATTCCCGCTCTCGACGTGTCTCTTGGATGGTGCGGTGGGAGTGTTTCCCCTGTCCTTTAGCACGCTTCTCTTCGTCAGCTGTCTGAATGCATAGTGGGCGAGAGTTGTCGAGAGAATCGCATTTCAATCTCCATCTCCTTCGTATAGGCAATTTACTTCATCAAATTAGAGAACAAACGCTTGGTTACTCGATGCTTGCTACCTCACCAAAGTTCTGAAGGAAGAGAATACTACTTGGGTCTCTTTCACGATTTTATTCAATATGTAGGATTGTGATTTTGGAAGTTCACGATTGAGCTGTGGAGTGGTCTCTGGGTACGAGAACCACATATGCTGAGATCATATTTTTATTATTCTGGGTGGTGTTGCAAATGTTGCAACGGTTGTACTAGTAGGACATTTATATCTGCACAGAATGCATAACAGAATTTTTTATCCTTCTGGGTGTTGTTATAATGGGCGTTGCAACTGTTGTACTACTGGTACATTAATATGTCCACAGAATGCATATCCACGGAAATTGCGAGTGACTCCAATTTAAAAGAGATCCACCGAATGTGGGGATTTCCAGAAATCCTCCGAGTGCTTTCACAGCTCAGTCGAACCCTTACGCTGTTTGGCGAAACATTCCCCAGGGCATGCTGCTGATATATCTTCCCCTGTTTGGCATCTTTGCTTTGAAATTCATGCCAGAACCTTTTGATACTTAATTGGACTGAATGGTGAACTCTTTAGTTGCACCAGCATCTCACACAGAACCCTTTTCGATTCATATGGAATTTTGTATAGTTCATTCGCTCTGGAGCATGAATGTTGCAAACGCAACGGCATCAACAACACTGAACCAAAGTGCTGCAGCTCGGTGAGCAAGGTTTCTAATTAAGTTCAGGCTTTAGGCGTCGAAAGAAATCCACGATTTGAAATAGCGAAACAGGTCAGGTCAATCTTGATGGTCAAATCCTGTGTTTGGAGGTGTTTTGCTGTGTAATTCTCTTGGAGATCTGTTTGTTCTGTACTTGATAGTGCTCAAGAGCGAAGAGTATCAAGAGTATTACTGGACATAAGGGACCCTGTTTGCACCACTATTTCTGGTCTGTGACCTTGCAAGCATGAGAGAAGATCAATTGTTTCTCTAGAGGTGGAGAATTAGGAATGAATTTCATGAGAAAAGCAATCATATTTCCCAATACAGTGTCTAATTCCTACATAATTTCGAAGTATGCTCCTAGAAAATACAGAAGCACCGCAAGGGCCCTCCAAAATGAAGGAAAAGGAAGTTGATAACTTTATAATAGTCAAGGTTTCATGAGTGCATGATGACTACTTTATGTGCTGGTCACTTGCTGCTCATTATAGGAAAGGAAAGGGACAAATTTAGGATTATTTTATGGTGTAAATAGGGCCTTCTCAGGGTTGTAGAAATAGGGTGTGTTACCTCAATGCCAAGTTGCTTTGCTCAATCAATCAAGATTGTTCAAATACACAATATTTTCTTGATCTAAAACTTCAATGTGAAAATGATTATTAATAACTTCAAACATGGTTGCTTTGGACATTGAACTTGGCATTATGAAGAATGGAAGAACAATGATGTGTTTTATAGAGCTTGACAAACGTATTTGTTTACTTTTCATACTATTTGTTTATTTAGCTTGATAGCTTACAAAGCTTATTATAGTTTGATCCCTAAGTGCTATAGAGTTCATTTTTTGGATGATGAACACAATGCAAATTGCCTTTGTATCAAGCATACAGGATGTCTTATGTAGTTCAAAAATGAGCTTCAAAGATGAGACCCTTGAATTTTTTTTCTTTGAGTACAATTATATTCAGAGTTTTACTATCACAAGTAAGGAGTTTTGATAAATAACCAAGGATTTAGACCACCTTAGCCACTCTAATGAGCTAAATACATTTAGAATGTTATGTTCACATGCAAAAATATGTTGTCACAACTTTCTGTAAAGTGTAGTTTAAGTATGTTGATTGACATGAAAGAATTTTAAGGATGTTCTTTATAATTTTAGAAATATAGCAATGTAGTAATGTAGCAATCTTAATGAAAGTTGAGGTTTTTCCCAAAGGATAACTTAGACTATGTTGGTGGAAAATGATTTGCTCAATGACATCTCTTTCTTTGCCTATGAATCAAGATTATATTTCAAATGAATGAAAGAAGCTTCATTATCCTCACTACAACAATGGCAGTGTTTTATGACTGCAGAATTATGACTGAGGATGACTGGCGATTACTTGCAGTCATATTCTTGAAGGCCAACACTTTGGGGAGAAATATAACTGCAAAATATGACTACCAGTCATTTTTACGCCTTGTACTTCACAAGAGTATACTATACGGCCATTAGGAATACCAAAATACTTCATAGGGAACATAGGGAACATGTTTGAGAACGTTGAGTCATATTATCAATTATATTTTCATAGTAGTGTATTTTTTTTTGGGCAATTTAAGAAAAATACGGACAATTCTAAAAAAAATATAAATAAACCATCATTTAAAATTTTGAAATCCTAGTCACCTACTTTTTCGGATTTTGAATCCTAATCACCACTTTTTTAGTGTTTTGAAACCCTAGCCATTATTTTTTTAGGGTTTTTAGAACCTTAGCTGTCACTTTTTAGGGTTTTGAAACCCTAGCCGTTACTTCTTGTAGTTCTTCTTCCTTACCTTCTATTGTTTCTTAACTCTCATTTGTTGTTGCTTTTTGTTGCATCTCAACTCTTGTTTCTTGTTGCTCTTTACTTCATGTTTCTTGCTTCTTATTGTTGCATCTAAATTCTTTTTTTTTCTTGCATTTGAACTCTTTTTTCTTTTTAGTTTTTGTTTTTTAGTTTTTGTTTCATACTTCTTCTTGTTGCATCTACACTCTCATTTCTTGTTGTTTCTTGTTATGTCTTAGTTGGTGCTTTTTGTTTCTTCTTGTGTCTTAGTTGTTGTTTCTTATTTCCTCTTGTGTCTTAATTGTTACTTCATATTGTGTCTTAGTTGTTGTTTCTTATTTTGTGCTTCTTCTTGCGTTTTAGTTCTTGTTTCTTGTTGTATCTTAGTTGTTATTTTTTGTTTCTTGTTGTGTCTTAGTTGTTGCTTCTTGTTTCTTGTTGTGTCTTAGTTGTTACTTTTTCTTTCTTGTTGCATCTTAACTTTTACTTCTTGTTATTTCTTAATACTTATCTTTTTTTGTCTTGTTTCCTCCATCATCAATCTTATTCTTCTTATCTTAAACTTGAACTACATATTTTGTGTTGTTATAAGCCTTTGAAGGTTGAGCTTTGTTGTTCAATCACTAAATATTAACCTCTCATTTCTTTAATTGTATATGCAGGCACCAAAAGTTGAAACAAAGACATTGGAGGCTACTTACAACCCAATGAAGCCATCTTCACATTATTGTAAGGATTGTAGGCCTTATTGGATTGTGTGAATGATTCATTGTGATATATATATTTTGTATTAGTGACTAATAAATGTCAATGAAGATAGTTGTATTTGTTTTTGCATTCTCTTTTTTTAATATGATTATCTCTCATACATCTCTAAAATCATATATTATGTATTCATTTTTAATTGCATGAGGCTTTTTATTCAATTGTCAAATCATCATGATGTATGATAGTTATATATCATGTCCATTTAAAATGCATTAAAAATGTGATTGTAGTTAGTAATATGACTGACGAGAGTCGTATTCTACATCATTCAAAAATATGACTCATGAGAATCATTTTTCACATTAACAAGAATATGACTCACCGCAGTCATATTCCATATTATTGCAAAATATGACTCACCCTAGTTATATTCCATGTAACCAAAAAATATGACTCATTGTAGTCATATTCCATGTTATTACAAAATATGACTGACCGCAGTCATATTTCACACCACTGCAAAATATGACTCACCACAGTCATATTTCACATTACTACAAAATATGACTCACCACAGTCATATTTCACATCACTGCAAAATATGACTCACCACAGTCATATTTCACATTACTACAAAATATGACTCACCACAGTCATATTCCATGTTACTGCAAAATATGACTAACCACAGTCATATTCCATGTCATCAAAAAATATGACTCACCACAGTCATATTCCATGTCATCAAAAAATATGACTCACCACAGTCATATTCCACATCATCAAAAAATATGACTCATCGCAGTCATATTCCACGTCATCAAAAAATATGACTCGACACAGTCGTATTCCACGTAGGATTTTTTTATTTGCCCGGGCAACCCAAGAAAAAGTCAAAACCTCCCTAGAATAGTCAAAGTATACACCTAGTTGGCATACTATGGCTAAAAATGGATATTTATACCCCTCAATCCATATGACTGATGTGTGAAGCGACTGCTTCTAAACGACTGAAGTCAGTCATATTCCGAGTCATCTACAGTGATTTCTGCGTGAGTCATATTTTTTGATTTTACGACTCACTGCAGTCATAAAACACTGCTTTTGTTGTAGTGCCTCTAAGAGAGCCAACATTCAATGGATGGATGATCAACGTCTTTAATAGTTTTATGCAATAGTAATAGAACAAAGGATGAATTACATTCAAGTACATTGAATAAGAAATTTTGTCTATTTTTCAACAAATGGGAAATTTCATTAAAATGGCGATATTCCATATGCCATTTCCATAGTTCAGACCGGGTGGTTTGAAATCTATTAGTGTACTAAATTTTAGACCGCCCGGTCTGCACTGTGGGATGTCAAAGTCACAAAATATTTGCCATTTTAATGAAATTCCCCATACAATTTAACTAGCTTGATCACTCAATACTTCATAATTTTTTAAAGGTTATGAATTAGTACATGTAAACAAGGGATGAAAATTAAAATGTGAAAATTGAATTTTTTGTACTATACCACTATGGGATGTGTGGAAGAAATTTTAAATACTTTAACCATATTGATTTTAAGCTACTACCATATCCAGTGGTTAGTATTAGCATTTTCTATCAAATAATTAATTGAATTTGGGAAATGCCTAAAAATATAATTATTTAAAATAAATAAAAACATTATTCCTAAATTTTGTCATTTATTTTTAGAGATACATTTTGCCAACGTTGACCATTTGGTACGGTTAGTAGTGTTTAACCTTTAAGTACTTGAGTGATCATAATATAGTCTTTGCAAAACTCAAAAAGATAAATATAAACACTAATGCAAAACCATTCTTTGGTAATTATGTTTTGTAGGATTTTCATTGTGAATGTGGAAAAAGATTTAATTCAAAAAAATTGTATTATTAGGCGTATATTTGAATGTACTTTCATCCCTAATTGGAATTCAAAAATGCCAATTAGGGATGAAAGTACATTTTTTGAATTCAAAATTTTCATCTGTAATATCAAATTTTGTATAATAGAAAATATCCTTACTATATAGGCATGCCTCAAAACAATAGCAAAAGGCAAATTTTTCACATACCGTATACCTTGATTTTGTGTTCTTGCTAGATTGATTATAAACTAAGGATAAAATTAGTCTTTTCCTCTTCATACACAAACAAAAATTTTAGATTTGATTTCCAAAATCACATCCATATATACAATTGAATTCAAAAATTCTTCATATAAATAATATAAAATTTAGAATTTTAAGCACGCATCTTTTCAAATTTTATTATAATTATAAAATAATTTATTTGAAAATAAAATTTACAATGATTGCATGGAATTGCAATGATTACAAAACAAATTTTTACTTTGGGTGGTATAACTTATAGCATGATTATTTTTTTGTTTTAGAGGCTAAATTTTTTTCCTAAGTACCAAATGAATTGTTATAGAAATTATTATCTAAAAACTATGATCTACTTCCCTTTTTTATAAATAAGTTTCACAAATTTATTCTATACAATGAGAGTATAGGAACTTGCATCAGTTTTCATTTGAATGTCTCCTTGTAGAAACTTTGATCCTTTAAGGGTTAAATCTTAAACAATGGGCCTATCACTAAAGTAAAAATTCACTATAACTATAAACCTTGAATTCATGGTACTAGGTTAAACATATTGGGGTTGATTTGTTGTATTGTTGCTATAAAAGCATCATCAATGGTGGAACGCTAAAAGTAGCTTTGTGCACTACTTTTGAGGGTAATATGAGGGCATGTCAACTTTGAGCAGGTTGTGAGGAGAAGTGGTTCAATAGTGGCATTACATCTCATGCTTTAAAATTGCTACAATGGCTCAACCTACCATGTTGGCACTAGAAGAGGACTAATTCAATGTTTGATGTTTGATTTCTTTGAAGGCTATGACTATTGGAGACAAGATTGGAAAGCATAGAGTGCTTGTGTATGGAATTGCAAAAACCAACTATTGGGCATTGATTAGATAGATTATGAGCCTAATGGGATCCACGATACATATGCAAAATGTGGAGTATGGAAAGGTACATACCTTTTAATGACTATTTGATAAAAAGATGCAAATGCACCTACCAATTACCCCTTGCTCTGAAAATTCTTGATCATCCAATGTGTGAAGAAAAAAATTGAAGTACCACCGATGCCATTCATTTTTTTCCCACAAAAGTAATGCCATTGAAGGAGGGTTGTTAGTATTTGAAAAGGGAAGTTATTGGATGTTAAGGTCCTTGTGTTAAAGTTCCATTTCTACTTCACTTTGTCATTGCCACTCCACTTGCGCCTTGTCTCCTCCCATGTTGCTCCTTCTTCGCTTCTCCTTTTCCTTTTCCATACTTGCTTTGCCTCTCCTACTCTGATTCTCAAATAAGCGTTTGTAAGTACTAGTTTTTATATTTCCAATATTAATTTAGCATTTCGCATGTGTTGATTTCAACTTATTGATAGTTTTAAAGTAGAGGATTGGTTTTAAGGTACACCAAGTTTACATAGTAATTAGCATCCTCAATTTTTGCAATGTATTGTGTAATAATTTTCTCAAAGTGTTGATAGTTTTCTGTAATTATAACCCTCAATTTTTTAATGGAAGAGTGTATTGCTCCAAATTTGCTTTCTCTTCATTGTATTTTGTACATTACGTGTATGTCCATCTTAGTCATTGGGCCTTTGATATTGTAATTTTTAAAAGGAATAGCTCGAGGAGATGTATACTCACAAATACAAGGCATAGGAGTCTTCAAGGACGTGGAAGTTCTGCACTTGTCCACAACATTGTTAAGAAACAAACAACAATGAGAAAGGACATTGTCAAAAAATTCTTGTATTGTTTATGCAATTCAATGTTAGCATCTCCAAAACACAAGGTCTAGGAGGTCCTTCTCTTCTACAAGGCACTATAAAAAAATCAACTACTTGACACAAAAGAAGTTCTTAAAACTTCTCTAAAGAAAAAACCCACTAGTACCGCTAAAACAATTAAATCTAAGCATCATCATTTCTGTAAGTAGCTTTGATATACCCTTAGAGTACTTGAAAAAATGGAAGATTTCCTTGAGATAGACTGCATCAATGGATTGTATTCCATTGAAAGAAGTGGGGTAATTTGTAAATTCCATTTCTAGATGGTGTGCTACATTTCGTTGTCATTGTCAGCAAACAATTAAGGTTTACTTTAGATGGAACAAAGCCGCCACAACTCCAGTGGGGCACTATATTTTGAATAGAACTCTTTGAAACATTGGGTTGTATACATTCATTAGCATGCTGGGGTACAACATTAAAGACAGAGGGGAAGATCACTTTGATTATGTCCATTGCAATGTGACCCTTGAGCAAATCGAAGAAGGTGCTGAGGAGTATGTGAAACATGGTACTATGTTTGCCAAGAACTGGGTCATTTTGATCTATAAGGACATCATTGAGAAGCTAGGGCTGCCACTTTTTGTAGATACAAATTGAAAACAACTTAGAAGTATACTTCTTGGTATGCTTTTACCCATGCTATGGTTTGGTTTATATATCCCTTTTGCTTCATGGGTTCTACTTGTTTGCTAAGGCGGAATGGAGTACACTAAAGCCTCAACGTTATAGAAGTGCATGATGGAATTAGACATTGTAAACATGTATGATGTCAAACAAGTTTTCCTTGAACACACCAATCCTAGTTCACGGTTCGTTGACTTGGGATGATAGAGATTAGCAGTTGTCTTAAACGACACTTGAGAAGGAGCGCCATGTGACTATGTGGTTCTAGGTGTTGTTTCACTAATGTGTTCTTCAACTTTTTTTTCATCAACTTGTTGTAACGTATTCAAGGTTTCCTCATTCAATAGTTTGGATGTTGGCATGTATAATTTTGTATGATTCACGACAGCATGTTGACGATGTCATTATGATTGAACAATCAAAATGCTATGAAACTTGCATTACATGTTGCTTGCACCTCTTCTTACACTCCCACAAACTCAAGTGATGTCATGTTCATTCCTATAGTCTATGGTGGCCGCGACAATTGTATTCTAGTTTTGAGGATTTGAACACTTTTTGTGACATATTTGAACAACTTTTAGTTACAGTTTTTTGAATGCTAAAATTTCGTTGGTTTATAAATTTTGTAGTGCTCATTTTTGTTCATATACTCTTGTGGTCCCATACATGTGTGCATATTAATCTTCATATTTTTCATATTTATATTTTTCTTCTTTTTTCTTCTTTTTGTATGAATAAAAGTGGTTGGGGAATGAATATGAATTAATTAATTGAGTAAGTATCAACTACCATGATGTTGTTTGGGACGCCATAACATTATTGCCATTGTTCAAGCACATGCTCTAATGGTTTGATGATGCCATTTCTTTGGACTCTATTTCTCATTGTTTTTAGTCTTTGATGCTGTCCTATATTAATTACTGATTAGTTATCCCAATTTGAATTTCATAATCACACCCTTCCATTTCTTACAAATCTTGCTTTAGTTTAGGAAATCTTTAGGTACTATAGAGCATCCTTTCTAATGGAGGTAGAATATCTTGGAATAACACATTTGGGGCTTCCTATGGGACACAAAATGAACAACTCACCAAACCCACTTGTCACACTCTGAAGTTGAAAGGGTAAGTATCCGCAGCCACGAAGAATCCACGAGTTTCATTCATCCAGAGACGAAGAAATACAGACACAAATAGATGATTCTAGCTCCACGGGAATAGGAGGTGACGAACCTTCCTAACACCGTGACTCGGGAATAGGAGACGGGCGTTGGAAATACGCAGCTGCAGGCCCATAACCCGCGCGCGCGCGAGTTCGCCAGTATTCGGAGGCTAGGGCAGAGGAGGGATACGAGGGTCGGAGCGCAAGTTGCAACGATGTCGGGTGGAATTGCGAGAGGTCGTCTCGCCGAGGAGCGCAAGGCCTGGCGCAAGAATCACCCTCACGTATTGCCACACCCGCCGTTTTTATTCGTCTGCATTTTGGTTCACTATTGCCTCAGTTTTTGTTTTTTTTCCATATTTGCAACCCTTTCTGTCCTTTTTCCTTTTCTCGTTTCGGTGTTTGTGATCTCATGTGCTATACTTCGAGTTTTGGAGGCGGCGGTAGTTGTGTGGGATAGGTTTCGGTGGTCGGTCTGGGGTCTCCCTTGCGTCTTTATTTTTCTTGGACCCATGTGTCGGTAGTTTTGCATTCTGGAGTTGCGTAGTTTATTTTCTTACGTGGTTTGATCTGGTCACTAAGGTAGAGTGCTTTACTTTCAATCGTGAACCTAATTCTGCCAGATGTACCTATGGAGTACATTTGAGAGTGAAAATGTATTCCCTCTGCACATGCACAAACTTCATGGGGCAAAGTAAGCGCTTGTTCTGTAGGCTTACATTTTCTTTCCTTAAATGTAATCTCTAGATACATTAAACAAATTTAGGTTCGATGTTGTAATTAGATCACCGTGCCTTAGATATTCGTGGCTTACGTATTTTTGGAGAATACTTCCTAGTTTGTTCCGCGGTTCCCTTGCATAATATTTTATACGCAATCTTTGTAAAGATCGTTCTGGACTCATTGCTTGCTTGCCCTTCACAGCGGCCACTGTATTTACCACTTGGTATCTTTCACTCATGGATTTAGGGGTTTGGAAGTTGTTTTCCTGTCTTGTCTTTTGTGATGCTAGATTTTGTCGCTCTATTACAAGAGCTTCTTTCTTGTCAGTGTTGAGCTCCCTTTTTTTGTCTAATTAATACTGATGTTTCTTGATTTGGAAGGAATGCCTGGCGCATTAGTTGTCTAGCAGTATATGTCGTTTTCCTATCTTGCTAGTACGTCCTGCCTTTTGTGGAATGACTGGTGTTAGGGTATGGCTCCAGTGGTTCTTAAATCTGATGCGCAAGCTTGGAAAAGTTGTCTGAGTGGATGAGATTGGTTATTGCAGGGGTTTGTGGCAAGGCCTGAGACAGGTGCTGATGGAGCTCTTAATTTGATGGTTTGGCAGTGTACCTTACCAGGAAAAGTTCAGGTATGCTCTTTCACCTGTGGGTCTTTCATAATCATGAGGCGTGAATGCTGTATCTTTTTCCCTGGAGTTCGGTATGATATTTATGTATTGTCTTGTTTCATGCTTCTTTCATTTGGCCAGCCTGTGATGTTCATTAAATTAAACGATGCAGGTTTAGTGTCTCATATTATCTGCAGCTACCATTGATTAACCTAGGGGTTTAGTTAATTTTTGGAGACCATTTATTTTGAACACTAAGTTAGTGTGCCGTAAGTTAGCATCCTTCTGAAGAGGCACATGTAAGTAAGTTCGTTTTTTGACTTGGTCACCTTTTCACGTCTGCCTGGACAATGCCTTTCTTAACACGTGGGTGGGGTGGAGCTGATGATCGTAGATTCATCATGTCCTCAAAAGTATTAAAATTTATAGTGGGGAATTACTGCCTTCTCTTTGGCGTTCTATTGCTCATTCTGGTCCCTATTCTGGCAGACGGACTGGGAAGGCGGATTCTTCCCTGTAGCAATTCACTTCAGCGAAGATTATCCCAGCAAACCTCCTAAGTGCAAGTTTCCACAGGGTTTTTTTCACCCGAATGTGTATCCTTCAGGCACAGTTTGCCTATCTATCCTCAACGAAGACTCTGTACGTCCCTCAGTCCATGTGAATAATCATGTTTTTCTTTTTCCTTATTGAATATTCAGAAGTCTTCGAAGATTTTCTTTCTGTGGGTGTCCCTCTCTAATTGTTTGACCCTCTGATCTTCTTATTTCTTTGCTTCTTGTTTCTGTTGAGCGTTATTTTCAGGGTAGTATTTGCGTTTAATTTTATATCGCTCTTCTGAAATGAGTCTTGAGTGTGGTTGACAGGGTTGGAGACCTGCAATCACTGTGAAGCAAATTCTTGTTGGTATTCAGGAGCTGCTCGATCAGCCGAACCCAGCAGATCCTGCTCAGACCGAAGCTTATCAGCTCTTTATTCAGGTAAATACTCCCACATAAAGAGCTTTTCAAAGTGGGTTCTAAAGGTCGGAATGACTTGTCTTGTCTTCTGACACACTGTTATTTCATGGTGCAAGGGTCAAGGTTTAATGCCAGTTTATGGTGTAGCTTATGCGAGATTATGGTACATCCAATACTGCCTCGTTCAGGTAGCGCCATTATTGCCGCAGCTGGATCCTTTTAACTCATCTGACAAGCAATCTGGATTTGGTGGTTGTTGCATGCAGGATCCAGTTGAGTACAAGAGACGTGTAAGGTCTCAAGCTAAGCAGTACCCACCACCAATATAACAGACATCAGCGATGATCTTTGATGTCAGCATAATATCTTCAGTTTTTTTGTTGACTTGTGAATAGATTTATCTTCAAAGGAAGCCCTTTATTGCAATTTCTGGAGCTTGCAAGGACTTTATGTTGCAGCTCCCGGTGCTTCAAAACTGGCAATATCAATTGACATCGTAAATGTACGTGCTTGCAAGTGTTACCTTACCTTGAGAGGTTTCAGTTAGAACTTAGAGGTGACTGCGGATCGTTGTGTATGCTGGGTCGTCGTTGTAGACCAGGCTTCAATACATGCTTGGCTTAGTGGGACATTTAGTGAAGCAGTTTCCATGACATTCATCTTGTGGCTTTGATTGCAAGCAGTTCCGAGTTGGAGCTGTCTTTGTTGGTGAACTCTTATTTTAAACTCCTCTGCTGATGCTCATTGTGGAAGTGAAGTACCTTTGGAGGTTCCTGATCTACGATGGTGTTCCACCTTTTTACTTGCTACTTTCATACTTTTAATGTTATTGTGCTTTCGTTTGAGTCTTTTGCAATGGAAGTTGGCATTAGATCCCATAGTACAAGTGGAAGAAAATGTGGTAATCTGAATCTTCACAACCGTTCTGCATTTCTGTATTGCACGAACCTCTTTTTTCCCTGCCGTATGTGTTTTATGATATGTGAAGGGTAAGACACTATAGAGAGTTGGGGCGGGACTGTTCTCAGTCTTTTTATTAAATTAGAGAGGGTCATTTGCATTCATTACATTTGTATGCAAGCTCGGTTATGACTGGTAATCAATATACTTATAGAGGTTTATTACTTTAGAGAGTGCTTTTATTAGAAGTCGTAAGTTACATTGAGTGGCTTCACTAATGTAGTGTACATACGATCCTATGTCACATCTAGAGAAGGTAGTGTATATGCTGTGTATGTATGTTTCATACACTATTTGAATTCAAAGATTACATTCCCTTTGTTCCATAACAGTAGTCCATTTTTTTAGTAATGAAAGTAAGAAGGATTTGGCAATAATTTTTTAATGCATCATAACTTTGTAATGTTGTGGATATTAAGTGTTTGTGTGGTTGACTTCACCTAAAATTGTAGGATAGAAAAAAATGTTCTTTCAATCTTTTTGAGGGTGCTTGAGAACATTTAGTGAATAGTATTGTAAATTCTTTCATTATGATATTATTGACTTTTCTAAAGCTAAGATGTTTAATCTATGGATCATCTTGATAGTGTATTTTGGCTATTTTTTGCTATATATTCTTGATATTAATAAAAATGATATGGAAAAAAATTTAATCAATTTTTTTTCCTATTCATCTTTAAAAAAATTATAAAATAGAAGGTGGTATTGAATTTAAAAAATATATAAATATGCTAATAACTTTTACAAGAAATTGAAAAGTATTAATCACAATGGTAAAAATATTCTAATAAACAATTAATATCCTATATTTGAATTTGAATTTGAATTTAAAAAAAATTAAGAGCAAAAGACAACTTTGTATGTTTTTTCTACCTTCATTGTCTCTATAATAAAACTCTTCATAACTTTTTTTTGTGTCTAGTTTGAAATTGAATTCATAGTAATCCTTTTAAATTTAGCAATATTTATTATTGAAATGATATGAAACCAAGCTTCTTATGTAGATTGTAATAAGTAGAATCTATTCTAAAAATTTCATATAAAACTTCCAAATTAGAAAGTCAACACATATTGTTTGAGTTTTGGAAAGCCCCAAGTGGGCTCCTTGGTCCTTTAGGGGGTAACCAATCGATACATGCCACAATGTCAAAACTCTCCCACATTGAGATTATGTCTTTACAATTTTTTTAGCAATTTCAATTTGTAAAAGATAATTCATTTTACAATGCATATAAAAATATAAAACCAAAAACCAAAATCAAAATTTTACTGTCCAAAAGTCAACTAGTCATGAATACTAACATAACATTCAATAGCCTTTCATAGATGTTGCCTTGAGTCCTTATCCACGAAGTTCGTTGAATAAACTATTGACTACTTTTGATTAAGGCTTTGAATACTTAGATTATTGATTGCTTTCCAATACTATTCACCATTCTCATGCCTCATATCACATACCTCTATGGCTATTGATGGAATGTGGAATATTCTACATTATTTCATTAGAGAGATACAATGTTTTGGAATATTCCACATCATTCTATTGGAAAAAGGCCTTGGAAAAGGCTAGTAGAGCTATAGACTACTAAATGTTGTGAACCATAACATGGTTGTTTGAGTCATCAATTTAAATGAGGTCTAACATCCCCTAAATGTTCAAGGGCCTATATTTTGTGCTTACAAAATTTTGAAGGTAAAATGCAATTTTATTATTGAATTTCAATTTGTAGCATTTTTTTATAGTAGAATATATTTCAAAGTATATTTTTTGCATAATTTTTTTGAAAAATGTGATTTTTTTAGTCATGATTTTTTGTACAAGGGTCATTGCAAATCTTTTCATTTTTTTTGTATTCATAAGGATTCTTGCAAAAATGTATAAGATCTTAGGGGAAAAATCACAATGAAAATCCATTCAAAATTTGAGATTTTGAAATGCCATAAATTGATTATTGTTAGATATGTCATGGTATAATTATAAGCTTGTATTCTTTTCATGATCACAATTTTATGTTAAACTTGTAAGAAGAATATTGGGAGACTTCAAATCACTTTCAAGTTTTTAACTTCCTTATGATCAACAATATAATCTTTCAATCTACACACACAATTATATATTCGCATTTATTTATTTCCTAAGAGATTTAGGGGTTAAGGATCACTTAGGAAATTAAAAAAAAATTACAATTGTGTTTTTTTTGGCAACATAGCAATTTTGGGCAGCTTACTACAAATGAAATTTTTATTCTTTTTTGCTCAAATTTTCACACATGTATCCAAGGAGTAGCTTCCAGGCCCAACAATTTTTATAACTTTTGATTAAATGGTTAAAAAAAGTTATTGCATGATATGTCATTTTCATTGCTTAGTGGGCAACTTGGACAACTCAAAAACTTCTTTAAAAATCACTTTTCAAAAAAATAAAAATTTGAAATTCATTCTTTAGATTTATATATAAGTGGGAAGCTTTGAATCATTCCATTTTGATTGATGAGATGAAAATTATGAGGAGTTTTAGTTTGTGGGTAGGTATGGAGTCTTTAAAAACTATAACTTTGTGCAAACTAAAACTCCTCATAATTTTCATCTCATTAATCAAAATGGAATAATTCAAAGCTTCCTACTTATACATAAATCTAAAGAATGAATTTCAAATTTTTGTTTTTTTGAAAAGTGATTTTTAAAGAAGTTTTTGAGCTGCCCAAGTTGCCCATTGAGCAATGAAAATGACATATCATGCAATAACTTTTTTTAACCATTTAATCAAAAGTATAAAAATTGTTGGGCCTGGAAGCTACTCTTTGGATACATGTGTGAAAATTTCAACAAAAAAAAAAAAATTCCATTCGTAGTGAGTTGCCCAAAATCACTATGTTGCCAAAAAAAATCATTTTTTACCTTTAAATTGTTTGATTGCAATTCAAAAAAATTTGTTAAAACTTGTTAAGATTTTGACTTTTTATTTAATGCCTAGAGCAAGTTTCAAGAATCCAAAAATAACTTTGAGTATTTAAAGTTAAAGAGGTGCATGTAATTTAGAAGCTCTTTCATCATGCCCTTGAGACAAAATATTGAACCTAAAATGACCATGCCTTTAAATTACACCGACAAAAAAAAATGGTTGGAATTACATCATGTTAAACTTAGAGGTGTGTGAAACATGTGTGAGATTAATTCAAAGTGCCCCAATATCAAGGAACCTATGCTCCTTGATTCACACAACGGAGAGTGCCTTTGAAAGGACACCCCCTTTCGCCTCTGAGCAAGTAGTAACTTACTAGCGTTCAAACCTGGCCTTTTCCCTCGCACCAAACCTGGCGTTGTTTTCTGCAAATTCAATCGTAACACCATTGGCAATGTGATCGTCACTTGCAATGGAAGTAAATCTTTGATGATAATCTGCTCAACGTGTTACATTTGCTGTTTGCTGCTAAATTCTGTGAATGTTTGCTGATTAGCTCTCACAATGGAGAAAGCTAAAGAGGGAGGCGCCATGCCAGAGTCACTCGGTGGAGAGGGGAGCGAAGAGCAGTCATCTCCGGATATGGAAACGCATCAGGAGATTCTTCATTTGATAGCATGGATGGCGTTGCTGACGAAGAACGTCTCCTGTTGCAAACGCACATTTGAGGACCTTCTTGACCGCATCGTACAGACTGGCCCTTTCTTTGCGAGCCTTGCGAACGAGAATCAAGGTAATTTGAGATTTTATCGTCGTTTGGATCCTCGTTAAGTGGAAACAGAACAGTCTCGTTCTCCGGTTTTCAAATTCGTACGTTTTAAATTGTTGGAATGTTTGCTTATAGCTCGATCAAGAAGGTAACCTTTAAACTCAGAATCGAAAAAAATGCAGTTTAAGGCAATCAAGAATTTGACGGGAAATTGTGAGAACAGGAATTTCCGTTTGACATAGCTGCGTGTAACGAATGATTCGAGTTTATGCACGGAATGTTTGAAATTGTTCGTAGTAATGCCGTTCCGTGACATTTGAGGACCTTCTTGACCGCATCGTACAGACCCGCCCTTTCTTTGCGAGCCTTCCGCAAGAGAAAAAAAGTGAATTGAGGTTGCGTCCTCGATTTATTGTAGCTCCAATTGACGAATGATTCGAGTCTGCTTGGAATGTTCGAAATTGTGCTTAGTAACGCGATCCCTTGTTGCAAACGCACATTTGAGGACTTCTTGACCGCATCATACAGACCGACCCTTTGCGAGCCTTTCGAAAGAAGATCAAGTGTATTTGAAATTGTATCCTCGTTTTGTAGCTGCATTTAAAGAATGAATCGAGTTTATGCCTGGAATGTCCAAAATTATGCATAATGATGCCGTAGTCCTTTGCGATTTCTGAAGAGTGCCGCGGTGGGAAACAGTATTATTTTTGAGGGGATTCTTCTAAGCGATGCATGTATGCTGCAGATTTTCTTGTGAAAGAGGTCGGAACCAATCTGGAGGGAGTTGCAGCTAGCTTACGGTCAGTTTTGGAGCTTATTGCGTTGTGCCTGGAGCCGGCCCTCCAGCTACACCTCCTCCTACAGCATGAAGAAATTCTGAAACGAGCTGCACTGGTAATGTTGGAAGTTTGAATGTTTTCTTGCTTCACATGGTAGGGAATTAGACTCCATGCGGCAGTGGCCTCATGTTTTTGTTGAACAATCGCAATGGGATGGCTATGCCTTTTCTAAATGGATAACAGTGCTACTGCTGGCTCGTGCACGGAATCTTGAAGTCTTCACGTGACTACTAGTTTTAGTTCTATATTAATAGCTGATTGAACTTCCTGTTGAAACTGTTTCATACAAACAAGAGTTACGCTTCTGATTACATTTAGACTAATCGAAATTAACATTGTCAGCTAGGTGGCAAAGTTGGATCCAAAGTGGAAGACCTGATCAACGAGTTGCTCAAGAAAGGACTGGAGCTTGAGCAAAAGGCTTTAAAAAGGGCTATCAATGCTGCGTATCAGTTACAGCATGTCTTGTATGCAATTGATGACAGTGATCGAGATGCTTATGACCAGATACGTCTACTTGTACAGAAACGTCAGCCCAACATCGATTCCAATGCCTCTTCTAGTGAGGTATGCTAGAGCCTCCGCGTTCTCTCTTTACTAAAATATGTTTTCCAGGAGAAATTTTTTCACCGTTCTCTATGGTATTGTCTCATGTCACATCATTAGCTATAACAGAGAAATATTGTATCCATTGACGCACGAGAAGTAGAACACAGTTTGTTTTGAGGTGAAGCAGTCAGTGCACGAGGTAAGCAGAGACTTCTCACGGTTTCCAGAAATTCTGTTTCACAATCTTTTTCTAAAAGCTGAAATTGTATTGACAAGGTTTCATACATCAACGGCGAGCCAGTGGAAATGCTCTCGGAAATGCTCGCGAATCGAGCGCGGAGTGGCACTAGTACTGATCACAGAAATTTGAAGGATAATGTTGTACTCAGCAGCATACGTGAGAAAGTTGCCAAGGGAGACCTCGATGCTTTTGACGAAGAGGCTGATCCAGGTAAGGCTGTAAGACCCTCATAGCCTAATACCGTAGTGTACAATTTCTCCCAGAAAATTTGCAACGTTGATGTCTCTGAAATTTGATTCGCCCACTTCGAAGTTAGAATCAAGACTCTGTAACAGAGATCTGAGAACCAAATGTGGATGGGACGAATTCATGACTCTTCAGATAGTAGTCAGCAGATGCTGGCAAAATTCTCTCTTCTTTTAAGGTTTCTTGATCTTGGGAAGTCTGATATATATTTGTTAGTCTTTTCTTGCGCTTACGACTTGATTTGCCAGAAGAAAAGGTCACAGCTGCACGAAAAGCGAGAACCTCTATTGCTGGGGTCTGGACTCGTCCACAGGCCTTGTCTATCGATTCGGTAATCACCAGCCCACGTGTGTTGTGGGAGGTCGATACACCAACAGAATGCAGTTCTGACGATGAATCTCTTGAAAACTTCAGTAAGTTGTCGTAGCAATAGCTCATAACTTCATATATTTATGTTGGCTCCACTTTTCCCCCCCTTCTTCAGCTACCTATCAGCTATATTTGCGATAAAAACATGGGACTAATTGTCAGTGACTGGTGAGCATTTTGAGAGTGCTGATCATAATTAACCAGTGAACGACTAATTCTTGAGTCCTTGAATGCATATTTTCTGTTTCTAGTAGTCAATTCTCATATCATGAATTTAGAATACTTTAACGTTTCACTTGCATCGCTGTTAAGCTGTACTTGGTTGTCCTGACACCTGATTCTTTGACAATTTGACAGGGTTTGATGTTGACAGAAGCTTCACAGAAAGCGCCACGAGGGGTTCTAAGGGAAACGTTGGTATGGAGCGGTACTCTGATACAGTCTCCTCGAAAGCTCAAGATCCGCCTCCACCTGACATACAGGACGTCACAGGAGAAGCTTCGGAGGCAATTCCTTGCAGCAGAACGCCTAGGCGAATTTCATTCCTACCAGGACAAGAAGGGGGCGAGAGGAGAGAATCGTACCTAGAAGGCACGATACTGAACCACCTTGCTTTCTGAAGTCAGGAAAGGTATGAAATGGAGAGAGAACTGCTGAGATAAAATTTCATTAGTGAATTTTCTTTGAGAAACCTCAGTGCACTATAAACGGACAGACCATTATCAGAATTGAGAAGTCGCTGAAATTCTTGTTCAGGTTTAGATAGATGGTAAGTATTCTAAATTTTTTGTTTATATTCCATCGGCAAATTTTGCGAGCAGTTGGAACCGATGATTTTTCCTTGAGGTTAACATTTCTTTCTCATGCTTCTGCATGGAGTTTCTTACTGCATGTAGTGTCTCTGGAGCAGGTGTCCAATCGCCTGTACACAAATGCAGGCGCCAGAGTCGGCGGTCGTACCTTTCAGCTGGGGAAGATGCCCCGTGGGAGTATTTGTGTCCAATATCAAGAGAACTCATGGTTGACCCTGTAACATTATCCACTGGACAAACTTACGACCGTGCTTTGATCAGCAAATGGATAAATGATGGTCATTATACATGCCCGGTGACCGGTAAGTTCCTTGTCACCACTCGAAATAGCCAAATGTACACTCGCTACCAAGTGATTGCATGCTTTTCATAACTTCTAAGACTATTGACTTTTGACTTCGTTTGCTTTTCCTGTTGCTTCTCTTGCTTTTCCTGTTGCTTCTCTTGATTCACCATTAATGCCCAAGTAATTCTCTTCACTATGGGCACCCTGCCACAATTGAGCACCGTGTTGCAGGGCTCCCCATCACAAACACTGACCTGCTTCCTAACTATGCCCTGCGCCATGCAATTGGTCGATGGGCCGATGGTCATAACATCAAACTCCCGGATCCTGCACCCATTCAAATTCTAGCACAAAAGAAAGTGACTCCCACACAAAGACTCTTGGAGTGGGGACTGTGTCTTCCAGACGCTACATCTCCTGTTGCAATGGCTGTTGCTAGGCTATATCGCGGCAACAGTCAAGAACAGGTAAGGACAGTTTTAAAGAACGACCTGTTATCCAATGCTTGAAGTGCAATGTGGTCAATTTTCGTTTCATTCATCAACGATATTCTCAGATTCCGTTGTCTGCTTAATATGCATTCACAAGTACAGAATGTGGACCTCATTACTCTTAAGAATAAAGAATTTGAGCCGAAACTACTTGGCCGTCATTGACATTGAAATATGGCCAATACCACTTGAAATTGTCATTTTCAAGAGTGATTGGTTCGCATATTTTACAGGGGATGTAGAGTAATCTCAAATGGGTAATATGAAACTTTTGTGATCAACGCTCATGTACAGTATTGTCGTGACGCCCAGGAAGGTGCACTCAAGGAGCTCTGTGAATTTGCAAAAGATGGAGGAGAAGATGGCCGTTGTAATGTGACTGAGGCAGGGGCTATACCTGCTTTGATTTACCAGATGCAGAATGGGACATTACTTTCAAGGGAGCTAGCTGCGAAGTGCTTGCGTTTTCTATGCCGAAGCACAAATGTTATGATTACCCAGGCTGCTTCTGGTGCCATCCCGTTTCTAGTCACAATGCTACACCAGGTGAAAACAGCTTAGAAAATACAGTAGCTCTCTAATTTTTGAACTGAAGTCCCGCAGCTGATTTCCTGCATCCATCTCATATCTGATGCTGTTAGAAAGTTGAATTATACTTACAGTGGCGAGATCTGTCAATATCTAGATGAATAAGCACACTTCATCATTCAAGGGAATCAGTATTGCGTGGTGCACTCTGAAGCAAGACACAAGCACAGAGATACTTACTGCATGTTTACGTGTTGATTGCGTTCACTCATATCCTGTCAGTCATGATCATCAAATCCCACGAATCGGGAATTTTGCGATGTCACGACGGTAATTTAGTCACGATGTAATTTAGTCCATTGCAAAATAACAGGATTTTGTTGGAGAGTGCAGGGCACACCGGAAGCAAGCGAAGCAGCTGCAGGGGCACTGGTCAACTTGTCCGCTAAAAATGAAGTCAATAAGCTATGTATAGCAGCAGCTGGAGCCATTCCATGGTTGATCCGAATGCTTGATGGGAAGTCAATGTTCTCGTCTTTCACCACCCAGGAAATAGCCGCTGCAGCATTGTGTAATTTGGCTGTCAATGAACGCAATCGCGTTGAAATATCTAAAGAAGGGGCAATCCCAAAGCTTGTTCAGGTGATGGCGAAGGCATACTTTGCTTGCTCAGGATTGTGTAAACAACTCTGCGTAAACTTAAGAATCTTGGAAAACAGAGAGGGTCAAAATGCATGATGCAACTTATTTCATTAGTGGTAAAATGTGGTAAAGCATACATCGCAGCTCATCAGCTTGCCGAATTTGTACTTCTAACTTTTCCCATAATATATGAGCGAGATCTTACATAACACAATTTTCAATCTCATACGCAGTTAGTGAGCGACTGCGTAACGCCAGAGGCTGGGGAGTACGCCTGTCACGCTTTGGGGAGTCTCTCTTGCGAAAGCTTCGAAAACTCTAGTCTCATGATCGAGGTACTGGATTCGACTAATCTTCTATTATTTTTCGTAGACAATCAGAGATCTCGGTTTACACAAGTAATATCTCACTATTTTGCATTTGATTGACAGTATGCTAACTGCACCTAAAACTGACCTTTCTAAAACTGACCACTACAGATTCTTGCCTATGGTGCTTTCAGGTACACCTATTTTCAGCATTTTGAAAATTCACAGTTTATTTATTTGAGTGGTGTCCAGAAAATACATAAGAGAATCTAGAATCTTCTTTGAACTTCCAACAGCATCCAACAAAAGATTAGGCAATTTAATAGTATGAATAGTGCTCAATTGCTTATTTGAACACACATTTAGGTGTAATTACCTTACTTCAATTTAGTCGGTGACTCACCGATACAAATGATGTCCCAACAGGCAGGAGCAGCAGATGTGCTAGTGGCCATGGCAGGTCCCGGAACTCCATGGACGCAAGAAGCTGCAGCCCGCGCAATTAGAAACATCTCCTTCCACAAATCGCTCAGAGCAGCGTTGGTGGAAGCTGGAGCCATTCAGCAACTCAATGCACTGTTGGAATACAGTACACCTAGGGCTGCAGATGCAGCTGCTGCAGCCCTGTGGAACCTGACACCAGGTGGACCCAAGCACCTGTGGACCCAAGCTAACAATACTGCAGACGATGAGCAAAACGAACAAAGAGGGAATGTGCATGAACTAAATAAAGCCAAAGAGGCAGAGAAAGAGGAAGAAAAAGAAGCAAAGGCCTAAAAGAATTAATTGAAGTTTGTCAGCAAGCAGAGTGATCCCGGTGAAGCATAAGATATCTATCTGGACTCTAAAATCCAGAGGTCGACACAATTGATGACAACTCGCAAGCTATCCAATCAGACAACAGTGGAAAACTTCGAATCTGAATTTTGCTGATCAAGAAAACCATACAAAGTTTCAACTGTTGCTAAATAATGGTTTTCATGTTCAAACACATCAAGAAAGGGATAATATGGGAACTTAAGATTAGAAACCAAACTTAAAAGTACTTATAACATCTCTCTATAAACACCAACCCCTACCCTGAAAAGAAAAACACATAGTGAAAGCCATGATTTCTGATTTCATGTAAGAATTGAATCTACAGATGTTTGGAGAAAGAATTGAACATACTCTCTTCACGAAAGCCTGCGCGTGTGCTCAATCCTATATTTGAGCATCGACTACAGAAGTGGCTTCCTCACAAATTCAACACTACAGACCTGTCGTGAAAGAATTGAATCTACAGATGTTTGGAGAAAGAATTGAGCATATTCTCTTCACGAAAGCCTGTACATGTGCTCAATCATATACTTGAGCATCACTACAGAAGTGGCTTCCCCACAAATTCAACACTACAGACCTATCGTCCTTCAATCCAGATAAAAAAGGGTTACAATTTTACGCATATTTTTAGCCTCGCTGCAAGTCTCCATTAGCAAGTTACTATCATGAAAGGCAAAACAGATTACTTGTTGCACATGGGATAAAATGTCCATGTTGCACAATCTGCAATACATGGAAGTAAGATGTTAGTACTAGGACCACAAACATCATCCCACAGTAAACTATTCGCCATAGTTGCAAAAATTACAGAGGAAAGAAACCCTAGCAAGTCATATATCCAAATCGACAGAAGAAAAGTACTATGAATCTGAGTGCAACATTACCTGCTAGCTTCAATCAGGGGTAAGTGGTCATTGTGAGGCCTCTCCACAACATTTTTAACCTGCAATGCATCAACATGTAAGAGCCATTCACAACCATACGTCACGCATACGTTCCTGAAGTGAGAAATATATTTCACATGCAACCCTTAGCCTATGATTCAAGACCCATTACTAAGTCACTCCACGATAAGGGCAACCAGACCCCAACAAGTGCCGAATCCAAGACGCCTAGTTTGCACCATCGGTTGAGATGGGACAGTAGTAGCATAGAAGACCCAATGAGCAGACTGGGCATTCTTTAGGGTATTGAAGGCAACGAAGTCCCATCCACATATAGAGGACCCTAGAGTATTCATACCCCCCACCCACCCCAATTTAGGAATCCCCTTCGTCGTAATTCTTTATTGTAATTCTTTATTGTAATTCTTTATTGTAATTCTTTATTAGACCCAAAACGGGCCGAAACAACGTTTTCACAAACTGTCACTTTGCTCTATAGGGTTTGTTATTTATGAGGATATTCAAAGAGTAACCTGAAGCCAGGACTGGGGTCTTCATGTGGGGAGGCATTCAAAAGAGCATCAGGGTCTACAGTACTCTGGGTTCCTCCTCTATAATAATATGGAATTGAAGCAGAGTAACGTAACACACCTTTGCTAGCAATTCTTGGCTTTCAGGTGGTTGCATCTTCAGGCTCTGAGGTAAAATGACTGTCAGGAGGTCTGGCCTCTCAGCTCTCAATGCTCCCCTAATAACTGCTGCGTTTGTTCCCGCTGCTCCTGACGTGAAAATGTGATTTTTCTGAAAATAAGACTCGAGTTAAATGTGTGCTGGTAAAAGTAGTTTATCAGATGCAGTATCGATAGGTTAAGGGATTTTACGATGACATAGAAACGACTGCCTTTCAACTGAAAGCTTAATAATAAGAAAACGACTCTGCACGCTAGAAAAATCTGAAATGCTTGGTATGAGTCAACCATGAAAGTCAATGCCAAGGTTCAGGCAATAAGGTAGGCACGCTCAAAACCAACAGCATACCTACAGCCAACACAATGCACCACTCTCATACATGTACACGCCCGTACATCGCGTTAATTTCAGGTCTGGTGCTCTTTTTAAATATACTCACCTAATTCATGGAGCTTTTAAATTAACATACAACCGTTCATACTCACCGTGATAACCATTGCGTAGCTAAGAATTTCAATAAGTTGCTGGTGCATGAACCCCATGTTACGAGTGCCAAAAAACCCTATTGCCCTTGGTCCGTTCTGTTGAATAGCTAGAAGTTCCTGCAAAAGTTTTTCGTCAGGAAAGACACCAAGCTAAGGCATTATACGACATTAGAAGCTTCCACCTATAAAGCACCAGGGCGAGTGCTGCTCAGAGAACACTATCCCCTCAATGTACACCTCTGGTACATACTCGTCTGGGTGTCCCCTGACCACTACTCCAGCCGAAGTGACCTACTTATTTAGGTTTTCGAAGCACGCTCGTACTTCGTACAACACTCTCATTCACGCAAGCCTTGCAATGTGAATCACGAAAGCACAACTCTAAGGAATAAATTCTAATGAAAAGCAACCCAATTCACATTGTCTATCCAAACGCCTCTTATCGGCTTGACAGATCTTAGACCTAAGCGAAATGTGTTTCTAGGTTGTAAACTATAGATTCGAAGAGATAAGAGGTGAAAGTGCATACCTGCAAGTAATCTAAATCTGGAGTCGACTTATACTCTGTTTGTACAGTCTGTGTGCCTTGCGTGACCGCCTCGGCTTGCGTGGGAAGCTCGTCGCCGTAGGCATAAGCTCGCCACGACTCATCCGGTCTTCTCCTATCATCGAAGGCGTGCGCCTCCCCATCATCCCCTTGGACCCGGCACTCCACATGCCCCTATTGAGTTCCAGAGCCAAACAAGCCCTGAGGCAAATCATCAGCGAAAAGCTGCAATTCATCTCTCTGCCCTAGATCATGACAACATGCGACCACTCTCTCGACCTTCCCACAGGGAATTCATTCACCGCGAACTCACTCTAGCTCCACAAACGCCCTATCAATGCCAACTAAACCTGGATTCCGTCCAAATCTCACACACAACCCAAATCTCACACAGGAATTGCAATTGGAAACCCATACCCGTGGCTTCTTTTGCCGTGACGTCCGCCACCTCCCGCTCGCACTCGAAACTCTGAGGCCACCCACGAGGAATCGTGACACAGATGTGCACGCCGAGGAGCAACAGGGCCCGCAATGCGACTGCGCATTCGCCACGGCTGCCACAACGACGGGGGGCCTGCACAGCCCCAGCGAAGGCATGGTAGCTGCAGGCAACGAAGGGGAAGGAGAATGCTTGCGAGTAATGAGGAGGAGGTTCCCTTCCTCGGAATCCAAGGCAGTCTCCAAAGGGAAACCTGGAAGCCCAAAGGTGGGCTGCAAAAAGGAGAGCAACGACGAAGACGGAGGGGCCCGAAAACACTGTTCAGATAGAAACGAGACGATTTACTAAAGGATTCGATTCAACCCTGCCGAAGTGCGCACTAAGCTAATGCTGGTTAATTTAAACCTCTATACGACCCATATTGAGTCTCATAACTCTTCAATTGTGGTTTAATATACAAATTGTGATACGTTGTTATTTACATACTATCACGATCATTAATTTATTTTGTACTGAAAAATATTTGGTGAATGATTTTTGGATCAAATACCACTAAATACGTAATATATTGTATGGCCGTAAAGGGCTTTTAGGCCCTTCGAGGGTTAATCCAAGAACGTTGGACTGGTCACTGTGGAAAGCATCCATTTGGTATTGTGTGAGTCATTTGCTTAAAAAATTCCAAAAGCATTCATTGGAAGTCAAACTAATGTGCAACACTTTATCTTTTCACACAAAAATTCAAGGATGAACACACGTGTGTACAATAACGTTAATGTCTACAACAACGCTACAAGGTAATTGGGTTTATTATAAGAATTACATTGTGGTTCTCTTTTGCTGAGAATATATAGATGTGTGGCAGTTTTCATCACAAGATTTTAAGACTTTGAATCTTTTTAGCTTATAATCTTTGCATTACTTATTTAAAATTTCTAATTTTTTATGTTGAAGAATTCACTTGAAAGTCTAGGGAAAAAAATCACACACACTTGATTTTCATTCTTTAAGAAATTGTTAAGTTAGAAATAGGGATAAGATTGAAGGAAAAACAAAATCGTTAATATTTCTAAGATGGAATTCAAAATCATTAATCCTAGCAATGAGATTGTTCTACTAAGGTAACTGAAATTTGTGAAAATTGGGTTAAAAAATGAATCCTACAAGTTATTTTTCATGAAGATGCTTAGATTGCTCCAAAACAAGACTGTCCTTAACTTTTTCATCACCAATCATTCCAAATAGGCAAAAATACTTTCTATATGAATTAAAATTTTAAAAATTTATTTTGACTATTTGTAATTTTTTATGTTGTTTAACAAACTTTGTTTTGAGTTATTATGGTGTAACTTTGCCACCAAGCTCTGATTGAAAAAAAATGATATTCTCCAAAATGTAATGTGTTTTTGTATCTTCAAAAAAATTTCAAAAAATCACCAAAAAAATTAAGACAGTAGAAACCTACCCAAAATCCATTTTGTCTCCTAAGGAGACAATTGGAGTTGAGGGTTTTAAGTAGGACATCCATAATATATTTGGGCTCTAATAGCATCCTTAAACCTAGAGGTGCATTTTGCTTTTTTATTGCACCAACAATGTACAAATAGTGTACATTTTATGAAGTGAATGCTTCTAATGACTATTGCATTTCAACTTCAAATATTCCTAATTGATTCTATAAAGTTCCAAAAAACATGAAATGACTTGGGTTAGATGCCAATTCCATTTTTTTGTCAAGGAAAATTTACTAAAAAACGTTTCAAGAAGTCTAACCTCTCCAAATTAATTTTCAACTCTTAAATGGTTGCTTTTAATTATAAATCTCCTACCTTACATCGACTTGCTTTGTCTTATTAGCAAGAATACAAAAATTGAAATAACTATGAAATTAGAATTGGAATTGGAATTGAAAAAATTACTACAACATGTTTTAGTAATGTGTTAGCAAGCACTAATATAAATATATTTTTAAATAATGTAACTTTGATAAATTAGTGTCACTCACACTAGTAGATGACATTTGTGTAATATGGCTTGTATAATTGTTATAACAATGATTGCCAAATTTATGTTATATTTTATATAAATAGTATAAAATATTTAAATAAATATATTTCAATATTAAAGTGAATGAATCAACCTTCTAATCTTCCCATAGGCATACAGAAAATCAAACGTTATAATTCAAGAATTGTGATTTGTTCTCTTCATTTTTCCATGCTTGATACAATTTTTATGAATATCTAAAAATGTAGCATACTCGGCCATCTTTATAAACACATTACTACTACATTGTCTATTTATCAATAAAAAAATGAAATTCACATTTTATAAAGTCAATGCAAATTGTTGAAGAGTTAACTTTGTCAAAAGTATGACATTCCTTTTTAAGTTCATATTTTTTAACTCAATAAATCTTAAATCTCATTCTTTGAATCCTTTGTAGAATTGCAGGGTTTTCACCTTTAAAGTATCAAACTTTGAATTTAAAAGCAGATTTGAATACTATTTGTAAGGGGCCAATAAAGTAAACATTGTAGAGGTGAATTTTTAACTTTTTTACATAAATTAAAATGCCACCTTTATCACACTACCCACACTTATAAGTTTTTCACCAATATTAAGAAAAATGTTATGCCCCTTAAAGAAGAAAGTATATAAATATAATTTTTATAAGTATTTGTACATCTTTTTAATATAATGTTCATTTGATATTCCTTTGAATTTGATATCAAGCACTTATAGAATAGACAGTTGTATTTTTTGGAATTATCTTCACCAACTTCTCTCTTCTTCTGTGTTTTATTTCCTTTTTGACCTTCAATTTGTTCTTTTCCACCCTATACAAGAGAATCAAACACATAAATTAAAATATTATTAAAGTGAAAATGAATGAAAAAAATTCAAACTTTTTTATAGGTATTAAAAAGAAAGCTCAAGTTTTAAAAGTATGAAAAAGGTAGTGTATCAAAGCATCTTGTGATGTTCCTAATTAAGTAAAAACACCACACAGCCAATACACCAATCTCTTCTCATATTTAAATAAGAGCATCATTAAAAAAGAACCTCAAAGCATCATGTGACGTTACAAGACTAAATTATAACACCATACAACCAAGGCTCTTATGAATGTGTAATTATTGTCTTAAAAAAGAAAAATATATATACTAATAATTTTTAAGTTTAATTGAACAATTGGATAACAATATATTTAACAAACAAATTCAAACTATTGTAAACCATCATTCAACATCAAGAGGTACTTCAATATTTTCTTAAAGCAAATTCAACATAGATCTTGAGTTGCCCTTTTTTTTATATATGTCTATTCATTATACCATCATTTAAAAAAATTAATAGCACAACATTTTATAAGAAAAGTTTTGTACTAATGATTCAAAAAATTAAAAATGATATTCTTAAAATGCTCATTCAAAATGATGTAATAATCTTCTTTAATTGCCATCTTCAACATAAGTACTAGTCTATAAACTTCTTTTTTAAATAGATTTACTATGCAATTCTAAAACTTTATGTAGATCTATGATCATGTACATTGTTGAAGAATAATTGAAGGGATTTAAGTTTGCACGGAATTCATTTAAAAAAAATTCAAGTCATTTTAATTATTAAGAATGCATGATAAACTAAGAAAGAGTAGCATGGACTAAGAATCTTTTGAAACTAAAATTTACAATCCTTTAGCATCAAAATAAAGAATTATAAAGATTCAAAAATTCAATGACTATATTCTTGTTTACCTAAGTAGAAGTGTCATTATAAATTTCAAACAAGCTTGTCTCTAATGAAGGGTAGATATAGCAGAGGAAAATATCATCGAGGATGGTAGGGAGGAAGGCATTCTAAAATTCAAAACTTCAAATCATGAACGAAAGATAAAGAAGTGCAAGCCTTGTGGGGTGACTAGATTCATGCTTGTTCAAACAAAATGATATTATAATGCGCTTTGAATTATATGTTGTTGTAAATGCCTAATTCATCACTCGGAACTCACTCTTTTGTTTTTTTTCATTTGTTAGTCTTTTGAGAATAAATTAATATACCAAAAGCCATAAAAAAGTGTAAAACCAAAATAAATATGTCACATGCCATTATAGTATTTGGTCCTAATTAGCATATTTTTCAAAACATAATACAAACCCCAAATATAAATAGGCTGAAAATCCAAAACTTGTACATATTGTAGTATTTAAATAGAATGGCCCGAAATAGCCAAACTTACATTGCATGTGACAAAACATGGCTAACTAATTTTGGAGAGAGGTTTCGGTTTCTCCATCATACCGACGAAACAATAAAAACTCCAATTATTAGCTTATAGGTGAATAATACTCAAGACGGACCAGAGGAGGGCATCTATGATATAAGTACAATGATTTGAGGTGGAAATCATGTCAAGAGTTTATCGGCGAAATCGGTTCGCCAAGATTCCTCTTCGTATAAAAGATTCTCCATTCACCAAAAATTAAAGGAAATAGCGGGATTTGACTCTCCTTCTTCAAATGTGCAAAGTAAAAATATGAGCTTGCAAATATTTTGTAAAACTCCATGGGAGTTTTTATGAAAAGTTCTGAAATTTTCTGATAGTTAAAAGATATTCCTCCGGACAGTCAACCCAATATGCAATAAAATCTCACTAAAAATTAAACTAGCTTGTTTTATGCTATTTTATGTTATTAATATGCTTCAACAAGTTTCAAAACATTTCAATAGCCAAAAGACCCAAAATTGGCAAGATCCTCTTAGGATTGGCAAATTCTAAATTTACCGTGGAATTAACTAGCGTATTGAAAGTGTACGAAGTCAAAATGAGGCTCAAGTTAGGTTTTTTCTTCTTCCCTCATACCTACTTAAGACCTTAGGCTAGTTATTTTCTTTAAAAAAATCAACCTCCAAAAGTTGAATTTTTATTCCTTTGAGGTTTCTAGTTGGCGCTAGTTTTTTGTGGTTTTTTAACGAATGAAAAAGGGGCGGAAGATTTTTTGAAGACTAAAAATGACTTTCTGAAGCCAATGGCACAATCCGTTTGTGATTTGAAGTCTTTTTCCAAAAGTTAAAATTTGAAGCCAACGTAAAAAGTTAAAATTTGAAGATTACGATGAAAATTTTAAATGATAAAATTATGGTTCAGGAATTGAAGGGGGATGAGCAACCTTGAAAAAGTATTTAAGGGGGCTCATTCTTCTTTCAAATCACCCCTTAAGTTCATTTTGAACTGTCTTGTTTTCATTTGAGTTTATTTAGTTGGATTTTGGCCTTATAGGCCACGTTGCCAAATTTTCTTATTTTTGAAACATTTCAAGCTTCTTTGTTGTTGTTTTTGAAGCTTTCTTAAAGGAATTGAAGTCCTCCAAGCTTAACTTTCTTCTTATTGTGTTCTTGTTAAAGTTTTGAAAGCTTTGGTTAATGTTTTGTTGAAATTTGGTTATCAATTGCAATTAGAAACCCAAATAGTAGAAATTACCAACTAAAAAAAGAAATTAGAACCCTAAACTCACCACTTTTTCTCTTATTAGTTTACAACTACAATTAGGAGAAGAATATAATAGAGATTTAGCACCTTCTTATAGTTCTCAACTTTTCAAACTCAAGAAATAGAAGTGTCAAATTCAAATTACAAGTAAGTAAGGGAAGAAGGTCCTTTTGATAACTAAAGGAAACAATTAGAGTTGATAAGATTTAGAAAAAAATCTTAGAGAAGTTAATTGGGGCCATTAGAAATTAGATAAGATAATAATTGACTTAGATAGAATAGGGAAGCCAAAGGTCGATTATTATTTGGGAATTTGAAGTCAATTATTTTATTCTAAGACAAGTCAACCATTGGGATAAATAAAATAATTGAAATTGAATAGTAAAGAAAGAAAAGAAATGAGCTAAAAGGAAAAGATGAAGTTGTATTAAGTAGTTTCATGTAGATTTTTTAAACCTACTTGGGGCCTTTGGAAAAATTGCCAAAGTACTTTAAAACATGGCAAATGGTAAAAAATTTGTAGGAATGTTGAACCATTTACTTGCCAACGCCCAATCCAAGGTATAATACCAACTTCTAGTATTTCTTTTTAAGTCTTCAAAAGAAATATTTATATGCAGTGGCCAAACTAGAGATTCAATTCAAAGAGTCTAGATCAGATTAATTTCAAATTTTTGAATTCATAGACTTGTAGAATAAATCTGTAGTTTTCCAAAAAAATATCATAAATCAAATTTGGAGTTAAAAGAAGAAAGATATAGATGGATGAAGTTTAGGTTAGAAATCAGATGACTTATAGCAAAAATCATTCATTAAGGTCAAGACTTAAAATTTAATTAGAACAAAGTAATCTAAAAATAAGAATAAAATTTCAAGGTAAATTGAAATAGGAAAGAAGGGTAAAACCTTGGATGAAGTTTTTAAAGCCTCTTAAAGGCTAAACTTCATCCGTCCATAACTTTTGTTAAGAAAGTCGGAATAGGGTGAATTTCATGTTTTTAGAAATGACATGAAGTGTTTTATTACTTAGGATGTTTAAATTTAGACTATCTTTCAATTCACTAAAAACCACCGTGGCTTAAAAAAACAAGTTAGTATAAAATATACATTTCCAATTTGGCTAGGTTTTATTAGTTAATTTCGAAATAAAAGAGTTAATTTAACATTAGGGAAAAATTCATTGCTTGAAAGGTAAAATGAATCGATGTTAGGCACCTATAGGAATTAACCGCAATTACTAAAACTTGGTTGTGCACAATGATTTACCAAGGGTGGATAAATAAGCGCTCACAGTTGTTCAAAACATTGAAGTCACAATTCTAATTGAAGGACATCAATAAAGACAATGTACCAAAAATATGTGTTTCATTGTATTAATTGCGCCCCCGCTCCTCTGAAAAACTTGCGCTGTTGATAAGATTCAAAAAAACAAAATCACCCTTCTCCCAACTGTTGATGGAGCATCTATTGAGGAAAAACAAGAGCCTTATGATCTTGATATGAATACGGTACAGTACAGATACAATACGATTTGATACGAATGTAATATCTATATGGGATATGGATACAAATATGGGATACGAATATAGATATAGGTTAGATATGGATACAGATACGAGATATATCCCATATCGATTAGCACCTCCTCCACATTTGGAAACTACAAAGTGGTGAGAAGGGGGTAATAAAAAAAATTATTTTAAATTATTTTTTTGAGCTCACTGGGGTAGGTGTGTATGAAAAAATTTATTTTAAATTTATTTTTTGGGCTCAACGGGGGGTGTATAAAAGTTAATTTAAATTATTTTTTTGAGCTCATTGTGATAGTTTGTCATAGTGAGCTCAAATCATGCAATTTACTGCATTAAGTATTATTTAAATATTATTATTCAAACAATTAGTTCAAACTAGAATTATGCGTAAAAAGACAAAAATTGATTAAATTAGATTAAAAGAAAATAGAAATCCAATAAATGATATTTAAATTTCATCTAACAAAGTACAAGTGTTTCGATGTCCACCCTTGGCATTTAACTGGAACACAACTAAATTCTAAGTTTTGGGTGAAAATTTGTTCTACTTAGGTGCTTAAGCGTTGTTCATTAAATCTTTCAAGCAATGAATCTTTTTTATGTTTTTTTACATGATCTAAGCTTGCAAATTGGTCAACAAAACCTAACTTTAAAGTCAAAATTAAATCAAGTGGCTAAACTAATTAAGGCTATTGTGGTTTTTGAAAAAGAGTTCACAATCTAAATTTATTATATCCAAATGAAATTTTTTAAAATATAAATCTCATGTCAGTTCAACACTCTTAGCAAAAATTATGGTTGAATGAAGTTTTAATCTTTAGTCAATAATTTAGATTTCATCTATCATTTTCTATTGATTCCTCATTTCAAATTGACTTGAAATTTTTTTTTAAGATCTTAGGTTGACACCTACTATTTAAATCTTAAATTAACTCTTGGATGAATAAACTCTATTTAATTTCATTCATTCATCATCTCAAACTTCATCCATCAATATTTTCTAGGTTTTTAAATATTTTTCAAAGTTTAATTTGGTTCTTGACTTCTTTGATCTTCTTTTATGCACCTCTAAATCTAAGTTCTTTTTTAGATCATCTTTTAAGCTTTTAACTTGCCATCTGCCTTTTCCTAAAGTACTAAATTATTTCTATTTAACCCCTAAAGGTTTTGAAAGTGATTTAGAAGAAAGTGGTCAAAAAGGGGTGTTTCTATAATGGTAAAAGTGGGTAAAAAATGACACAAAAATATGAGTTTTCAATCATAAGATCTTGAACTTATCTTCATTATTGAGCTACCTACTAATTTTCAAGTTCAAATTCCTTGAAGTGAGTGAGATCAAGGGGTTCAAAGTTAATATTTCTTTTTTTTTTCACTGCGAAAATTGCGGGCAGTTGCACTTAAATTGTTAAATTCTACATGTAAATAATTCCATTTTGATTGTTACTCCTTGAATTAGGGTTCTTATATGAGTTAGAAACATGCTTAAAATTTTTTGAAGTCATTGAGCTAGTAAAACATAACTAAAATCACCTTGTTTTAGACATAGGTTTGCCAAAAGTAGTGTACACTAGCATTTTTTCCAATAATAAATTCATCCTTCAAATCACTTCTAATTACAAATTTGAATGGTGGGAATAATAATATATACGTTATTTACCCCTAGGACTTGTCTATCTTCAAAATATTGAAATCTCAAATTGTGCGACCTCAAATTTAGCCAGAGCCTTCTATACATACCTCAAGGTTTGGGGCAACCCTCCAAATGCTAGGTCACCTCTTCAACCTGCTCGTTGGCTCTCACAAATTCTGAGAGCTAAAAAAACCATAAGGTACGTTTGTTAACTTAACGTGTGTACAGAAAGGGTTGAAGAGGTGTATTTCTCTAATGTTAAGTATTCTGCAACCGTCTTCAATTGAAAAACGCATTAGATATTAGACCATAATACATCCGTTATACTGCCTGGCACCTGTTACAATGTCTGGCACTTGGTGCCTGGCACTATAATCAAGTCTGCCCACGTACTTAATGCAGTGGAAGGCCTGAGGGGGGAGGCCTCCCACTATACAAATTCCTATAGTTGTTGATCCGTAGGGTGGGGAATAGTTTAAAATCTAGATGAGGTGACACATGGCGTCCATAAAATGCAATCTTGACCTAGAGTTGACCTGGAATTGATCGGACTGGTCCTTCTCTAATAGATAGGAAAGCAAACAAAAGGCTAAACATTTGATAATTTAGTTCTAAAAGTAAAACTAATGATAACCAAAAAAAGTGTTTTAAGAAAAAAAGGTGAACAGAAAATAAGGCAAGCAAAACCGAAGGTAAAAAATAAAGCTAAAAAAATATAAAAAAATAATGGTAAAAAATACAATGAAGGAAAAAAAAAATTATAAAAAAAGCAACAAAAAGGTAACCTAAAAAAATAAAGGTAATAAAAAATATTAAAATAACTAAGAAAAAAAAGGTAACAAAAATAAATAAAGATAAGAAAAAAAATTGGCGGTCAATGGAATTGTTCATTTGTTTAAAAAAATTGGTAGTAGTGAAAAAACTAAAGGTAAGCTAATTCATAAAGGATTTAGGATAAAATAGAGAGGTAAAATTGTGAAGCTCTCATTCATAAAATTCAACACAGTTTATAAAGTGATTGGTAAAAAATTAAAGGTAAATTATAAAAATAGAAAGGATAGCAAAAAATAAAGGTAATAAAAAATTAAAGCTAAGATGAGGAGAAGAAAAGATAACTACTTCATGTAGGTAAGATAAAATAGGAAAATAAAATTATAGAGCTCATCGGGGCTTTTTTTTTGGCTTTCTGGTACCAAATTGTACCAAGAAAAAATAATCTAGCTAAAAAAGGGCCAAAAAAATGCCAAAAAACTTGGATGAAATTGCTAAAAAAACTTCAAATTAAAAAAAAATCTTAGATGAAATCACCAAATTGTAGATGAATATCAAATTATAAACATGTAATATGTACTAATGTGATATTTTCTATCCAATACATGGATGAATGAGGAAATTTGGAGCACCAATCTAAAATTTTTAATTGCCACTTAAGCACTTCTTAGAAAATGAAAAAAAGCCCTAGAGCTCATCAACAAAGTTTGTAAATGGTATAGCAAAATAATCAAGGTAAGCCAAAAAAAAGATAAACAACAAAGAGTAAGCAAAAAATAAGGTAAAATGCTCCAACATAAAAGCACCATCACGCATCTTCTTCCTTTCAATTAGTTTTTTTTTCCAATACAAGGGAATACGGAATTGGGTTTTATGTAAGAAGTAGGTGGTTGAAGGTAGGCACCCTCAAATTTTGTTTGGTGCAGAATTTGGCTCCAAGTTAGGAATCAATATCACTTATATGACTTCAAGGGGAAATTTTTTCTTAAAAATCTTTGGTAATTTTAGCACTTGGATTGGTGCAAAATAGGGTGACCAAATAAACCACATTCTTTGGTTACACAACATCAAAAGAAAATTATTGCAAGTTTGAAGTTTGAAATGCTATCTACAATAGAAATAGCTAGCCCCACCCTCTTTGAATTTCAAGTTTGTGAATCTAACACCTAAGTCAAAAGACATAACAAATCCTTAGATCCTCTCTCACAAAGGAAGTGGAAATTACAAGTGATTGTGGTTGCACTTGTTAAAGATATACTACAAGACAATCTCCTCTAAGTTTGAGCTCCAAATTTGTTTCTATGGGCATTACCTTGTTAAAAATAATGGATTTTGTGACATAAAATCAAGGTTGTTTTTAAGTAGTAAATTTTTTAAAGATTCCAAAAAATTAGGCAAGGTGTATAATACCTATGAAAGGTGTATAGTACCTTGCTTGAAAATTTCAAGTCATTTGGAGTCAAAATGCAAAAGTTATGACTAATAAATAGATCAACAAGCAAAGAGTGACACAAAATTATAGTATAAGTGTTTCTTGCATTCACCCATATACCAGAAAATTATTAAATATTTAAAAATAATCTGTCCTAAGTGAAATTACACATAAGGGGAGAATCCCTTTTGTACAACAAGATATCCAAATTTTACTTTATAATTCTAATTTCTCAATTTATGAGAGCAATTTAGAAGGTGCCCTATTGCTTTGTGAGTCACTATATGTCAATTCATGGACATTGCATGTGGGAAGAAGGGTTGAAAGTAGGGTGTTTTTAGGCAATAAACAAACTAATTGCACCAAAAAAATTTCCTCTATACCAAGCCCTTAAAAAAATTTGGAGATAAAAAAGTTTTAAAAAGTCAAATTTGGATCTTAAATCACATCCTCAAGGCCACTTCCTCAACTATGATGACTTGAGTTTGCCACCTCTGGAGATATTGATTCAACAACTTTTTATCCGCAATTGCCTAAAATATTTAAAATTTTAGGATTTGGGTATAGAATGTAGCTACATGCACACGGGGGCCTTCTTAGTATTGTTAGATTTTAGAGTTATAATTCATCAAGGATTGCACTGCTAGTCATACGTAATACCCACTAATTGATTAACCTAGTCATTGCAAGAAACATCATCCATTTTTCCGTAGAGTTTTGTACAATATTCATTTTTGGGGGGAATATTTTAAAATTAGATTTTTTTTTAATGTAAAAAATATATTTGGTGTGTACATTTTTAAGAAGAAGGTATCCTACTATCCTAGAAAGGAAAACGCATTAAAAAAATTTCTAAGTAGGAGAACTAGAAAAGTGCAAAATTTTAGGATTTCATTTCCTATCACTAGAATTTCACATTTTAATTTGTAATAAAGAAAGTGACTACGTTTGGAAAATGACTACGTTTGGAAAATGACTAGATTCTAATGACTACGTTTTGAATTTCACATTTTAATTAAACGTAATCACTAGAATTTCACATTTTAATTTGTAATAAAGAAAGTGAAGAATTAAAAATAAAGAAAGAAATTTTTATAAAAACTAAAAATTAGACATTTGAGAAGAATTTATTTTAATAAGATTTCACCAAAAGAATGATCTTAGAACCAACTTCAATGTTCAAAAATTATGTGCAATGGAAGTGTTGTTTGCATTCCTGTGAAGGACATAAAATAAATTTAGATTTCCTTTAGTAGATGTGATTTTTCTACTGTGCAATTAGACCATGAAAGTTTCAACTCCAAATCATCAAATTTAGTCACTCCAAACGTAGTCATTTTCCAAATTTGCACATTGTGACAATTGAACAAAAATGATTTATAAATTAAAAAATGATTTTTTTTCACTTTAGATTCAAAAGCTACATTGCAAGAAAAAAAAGATACCCTCATTGTGACTTGAAATAGGACCGGTGTTTCTTGCAATGATCCTAGCTACTATACAAAGGATTTTCAAAAATAGCTAATTTTATGTGGTGTGAAAGTCTACAAAGTGAGTTTCATTTGGCTTGCATTCCTGGTAATATAAAAAAAACTATTTTATTTGGTTATTTTGGTAAATGACCATTTCCATGGAGTTACTAGAAATGGCCAATTTTTATTTTATTTATTTTAATTTATTTCTTATTTTTTCCTAATTAAAACATCAAACTATGAATTTTCTTGAGATTTGGCACTTATCTAGTTCTCCTACTTAGAGAAATTTTCTATGATTTTCCTTTGTTGGTTATCTTCATTTTATATGCGTATATGGTAGTGAATTTTTGGATTCATTTTTCAAGGCAAGTTAATTGCATGCTTAAAAAGATTCAAATAATTGGGAATTATAAAATGTATACAAAATAAATTATAAGTAAAAAGAAAGAATGATTGAAAACACTAAATTATTCTAAATTAATTTATGGAATTGAAAAATGCCAATCCTAATGGTTGTAAGTAGTGAACCATTAGAACCCCATGAAATATGTGTCCAAACGCCACAATGTGTATGTCCAAAGGCCAAGAAGGCAAGAAGTGTGACCAAATGCCACAAAATGTGGCTCCAATAATATGGTAGTGTTATCAAATGATAAAATTCAGAAGTTGTTGCTAATCAAAGTTTCTTTTTAAATTTTTTTTGTAGGATTCACTATGTTTGGTTCTAATTTTCTAAAACTTTTGTTTGACAATGTGTACAAAAATAAGAGAAGGTTTTAATTCTTATTCTCTAATAGTAAAAAATAATAAAGGGTGATTGTAAGAAACACTTGTCAATTTTGTTGTGTTTTATAGTACTCATGCCATTTTTTTAGAGTATTTTAAAATTAAATAATTTATCTTTAAATTTTAAAAAATATGGTTGATGTATACACCTTTAAGATGAAGAGATCTAGCAAAGGAAAATTATAGAAAAACTCTCTAAGTAGAACTAGAAAAGGGTCAAATCTCAAGAAAATACATAGTTTGATGTTTTAATTAGGAAAAAATAGGAATAAAACAAAATAAAATAAATAAAAATACTTATTTTCTATTAACTCTATGGAGATGGTCATTCATCAAAAAAACCAACAAAATAATTTTTACACTACCAAAAATGCAAGCCAAATGAAGCTCACTTTGTGGACTTCCACACTACATAAAATTAACTACTTTTGAAATTACTTTGAACCATAGCTAAAGGTATACTAAAAGACCATCCCTTCCAATTTTGAGCTCCAAATTTGTTTCTATGGATTCTACTTTGTTTAAAGAACCCCAAAATTGGATTTTGGAACATAAAATTGGGGGCTATTTTTAAATAGTAAATTTCTTTAAAAAAATCCCAAATAATTAGACAAGATGGATATTACTTATGAGTACCTTGATTATAAATTTCAAGTCATTTGGAGCCAAAATGCAAAATTTATGACTAAAAAACAGATCAGAAAGTAAAGTGTGACACAAAATAGTACATTCAAGTGTTTCTTGCATTCACCCTAAAATTATCATAAATTGCAACATAATTTTGGATTTAGATGGTACTACATTAAAAAAAGTGAAAGGTAAAAGCTCTACTTTTATTTCATGCATATCTATCCCTCAATTACAAACATGGTGCATTGTGAATAATTGGTTCCAACAAGGTGTGCACATTATGAACATGATTGGTTCCAAAGCGTCCCCATGTTTAGCAACTTTCATGTGGACTAACAAAAGTAGATGGCACCATTTGGACATGAAAATGAAAATAGAAGGATAGCTTAGAAAAACACATTGAAAACCAAATGAGAACAATATGAAAATAAAATTTGGAACATAATGGGAAAAAAATGGGGGACATAATTAGAAGATAACTAAAAAATGGGGATATAATCAAAAGGTAATTAAAAAAATTGGGGACATAATGGGAAAAAATGGGGACATAAGTAGAAGGTAACATAACAAATGGGAATATAAAATCAAAAAATGGGGACACTATAAGAAGGTAACTCAAAAAGAAATGGGAACATAATGAAAAAAACAGGGACATAATGAGAAAAATATGGAGACACAATGCTAAAACATAGAGACATAAGGAAAGGCGAGGGAAAACATGGGGATATGATGCTACAAGAATGGAGACATGGAAAATGGTAAGTAAATTAAAATGGAGACATAATGCTAAAACATAGAGATATAACTAGAAGGTAACTAATAAAAAAGGAAACACAATACTAAAATATATGAGACATGGAAAAAAATAAGTAAATAAAAATGGGGACATAATGCTAAACATAGAGACATAAATAGAAGGTAACTCAAAAAAGAAATGGGAATATAATTAGAAGGTATGGAAAAAAATGGGAACATAAAAAAAATGGTGGGGAAAATGGAATGCTAATAAATATGTGGTCTTTTAAATGATTTGGAGAAGAAATTAGTAATCTTAGTGAATAACATTAAAGAGCTCAAGAATTGGGACCTAAAGCACAAACAAATAATATAGAATTCACCTGATACTCTTAGGCCACAGTTCTTTCTATTGCATTGTTGGGGACCATAATGATATTCTTTAAAGCATCCTTGGTTTAGGCACAAGAAAGCACAATTGCAAGTTTGGCAATAGTAATTACATTTTGGATCCCTACCTAATATACATGAACGCCTCAAGCGACTTGAAGTGGGCAAGTGGGGCCATAAGGGTTCTTCTTCATCCACGTTTATGCCCTGGCCACGCCAATTTTGTGTGAGTGCATTACACAAATCAGCCTTGAATTGAAGGTGAGTAATTAGCTTCCTCTAATGTTGGTGTTACTGCTGCAAGAGAGCTAGGTAGATCACATAAATATTTATCATTGTGGTATCCAATAAGAAGTAAAAAAATGTGATTGTAGAGCCGTGTTTGCTTAGAGTATGAAGTTCGAAGTTGGTCTACCACATCTACCTCCCTCATGTGGTTGGGATACTCCCAAAGCATTAGAGAGGATTGAATGGGGTCCCTCTTTGCCCAATTTTGACAAGGAACTATAGGTACGTATTGGTGCACATGGAAACGCAATGGGCAATGCATGAGTGAAAATGAAAAGAACTGGTCGTTTGTCCTTTCACATTACACTTGCAATGCCACAAGATTCATGCATTGCCCATTGCAATGTACTTTGAGATGAATTTCTCCAATTACCCATGTCTTTCAATTCTATAGGTAGGCCAATCCTATTTGACCTCATAATTGTGCTAGTAGCATAAATTGTCAATGCAAACAATTCGGTAAATAATGTTGGAAAAGTAGTTGTCAATGACAAAAATATGGTCCTTTTCTTCTTGGCCTCTTAGTAATCTCATCACCATACTGTGAGCAACGTTTGCCTCCACACATTGCATCGGTGGTATTTTCTCCACTCCTTTGTGGTTGACTCTACAATAGATCTTGAAGTTGAACACATATTTTGATGTCGAGTCTATTAAACACCAAACCTTGATGCTCCATTTTTGTGGATTTTGGGCATATATTGCCTAATGGGACAATATGAATCTTTGTACCAAATCATCATCTCATCAATAGTAATGAACTTGCTTAATAACCACTCACACTTGAAACTATCTTTAATATCATGGACAAGCCAATGCACTTGCTCCATCTTCTAATAACTAGGCATATTTCTCTCTTTAACATAGGTACAAAGATTCGTAACATATAGACATCTTGTAATTGCCTCAAACCTCTTTCTAGACAATATTTTCGAAATTCCAAAACAATGGAAAAAAACCCTCTTTAGTCCAATAGGTCTTCATATTTGGATTTTTGAAAGATTTTAAAGTATAACATTTTGTATATACCACAATTGAATGTGATGACAATAATGGCACTCAACCCATATATGGCTTCTTTTTAGCAAAGGCCTTAAAAGAGATAATCACTCTCCTTTGGTAACAACGTGTTTGAAGGCATTTTTTGCAATACAAGGGAATCTAATATGAAGAGATCTAGAAATAATTAGTGAAATAATGAGACAACCCCTCTTTGGGAATTCATTAATTTTAAAAGCAATAGATACACCCTTGGGGAAGGGACCCAATTTGAGACTACATCTCTAGGTTAGAGCGGGAGTGAATATCATTGAGCATATTTGGGATGATAAGTAGAAAAATTGGCTTTCCCACAACTACACATGTTGGTAGATTGTAGATTTCTTTTTTTGTGTAAATCTTTTGATCTTCAAATTTGGCACACTTTTTATTAGCATAGAGGGGATATTGTGCAAAAAAATTCATGGTAAATAAGTAAAATTGCAGCCCTTAGGAGGGTGTCAAAGTTGGAAGTAGTGAAATGGTTTTTTACAACTACACATGTTGGTAGATTTTGAATATTTTTTTTGTGTAACTTTTTGGCTTTGAAACTTGCCACAAATGTTATTAACATAGAAAACACTTTGTAGAAAACATTTCATAGTAAATAAGCAATTTTTCAGCCCTTGGGAGGGTGTCAAAGTTGAAGTAGTGAAACGGTTTTCACAATTGTTTCTCAAAACGACACATGTTGGTAGATTGTTAATATCTTTTTTTGTATTAATCTTTTGACCTTGAAATCTTTACCATATGTTATTAACATAAAGAGGTTTTTGTTCCAAGAATTTCATGGCAATAAAAGTAATTCAATCTTTGGGAGGTTGTCAAAGTTGGCAGCAATGAAAAAATTTCCACAGTTACCAATGTTGGTAGATTTTGAATAACTTTTTTTTGGTGAATCTTTTGGCCTTGAAGTTTGGTATACATATAATTTACTTAAATATGATGTTGTGGTAAACATTTCGTGATAAAATACCAATTTTTGAGCTCTCGGGAGGCTTTCAAAGTTGACAGTACTTAAATTTTTCTCACTGCGAATTTGAAAACGACATTTTGATTGGTACCCCACTGTACTTCTCAAAGTTAAATCAATATGACTATGAAAAAAGGTCCTAAGTGGATGTAATTCTCTTGATTCATTCTTTAAGGCAAGTTGGCTACGTGCTTAAAAAATTTCAAATCATATAGAATTGTATAATATTTAGGTAAAAATAGTAGAAAGAAGTAGAAAGTGATTCAAAGTAATAATTTTTTTATAATTTATCTAAGGAACTGAAAAATGTCAATTCCAATGGTTGTTATCCTGTAATAAACAATGTTTCACCTTATTTTTTTTACTTTTTTCAAAAACATTAAAAAATAAAAATTGAATTAAATAAAGGATTTCAAAGTTTATCTTAGAATAGAGATTCCATAACTACTTACAAACTATACCAAACTAAAACTTGTAACTTTCATTTCATTAATCAAAATGGAATGATTCAAAGCTTCCCATGTATATATAAATGTAGAAAATAGTTTTTAATTTTTTCTTAAAATGAATTTAAAAAAAGTGTTTTTAGTTGCTCTAGTTGACCTCTAAACAATGAAAACTACACATCATTACAATAACTTTTTAACCATTAATCAAAATGGAATGATTCAAAGCTTCTCATGAATTTAAAAAATCTAGAGAACCAATATAAAAAAAATCAATTTTTATTTAAAAAAATATATTTTAAAAAATTCTTTTTAATTTTTTAAAAATAATTTGATCAAACTTAGATTTAGTGAATTTTTTTATACATGTAATTTTTTTTCAAAAATTCACTTGTTAGTAGACTGAGAATTATTCTTGGAATTTTAGAATACAAATTTTATAAAATTGTAATTTTTTCTAAGTGACATATGTATATATCTATACATTAAGACAAGTGGTTTGTTTTGTTTGTCATGTTGAGATCTTCCGGACTGTGCGTCCCTCAGTTGCATGCTTGGTACCGTCGGAAAGCCCTCGGCGAGGAGGGGTGCACCAGCTTGGTTTTGTGGTGTTCAAATGTACGGTGTGAAAGTTGTGTATTTTTGAGTTATTTTTTATTCTAAAAAATTAGAAAATTACTTTATCTTATATTTTGGTCACAATCTTGGTACCGTTGGAAAGCTCTCAGTGAGGAAGGTGCACGAGCTTGGTTTTGTGGCATTTTGATTCACAGTGAGAAAATTATGCATTTTTGAGTTGTTTTTGGTTTCAAAAATCTAGAAAATTAGTTTTACTTTTGTTTTGACTATGGCAACAGCACAAGATTCTTTTTCTTATATCTTGGTATTGTTGGAAAGTCCTCAACTAGGAGGGGTGTATAGGCTTTGGTCTAACAATGTGGAAGTTGTAGATTATTTTTGTTTTGACTGTGGCAATGGCACAGGCCACACTAGAAAATGATTTTTTCTTATATTTTGGTCAAAATCTTAGTATTATTGAAAAGCTCTCAATAAGGAGGGGTGCACGGGCTCACGAGCATGGTTTCATGGCATTTTGACTCACGATGGGAAGTTATTAAATTTTGAATTTCTTAAGAACTAAAAAATTAAAAAAATACTTTTATTTATGTTTTGACTGTAGCAACGGCATAGGGCACACTAGTCTATACATTAAATCAAGCTGTTTGTTTTGTTTGTGTGTTTTGTTTGTCATATTGAGATCTCTCGGATCGTGCGTCCCCTGATTGTATGCTTAATACTGTTGGAAAGCCTTCGGTGAGGAGGAGTGCACTAGTTTGGTTTCATGGTGTTCGGATACATGGTATGAAAATTATGCATTTTTGAGTTGTTTTGGGTTCTAAAAAAGTAGAATTTATTTTTTATATTTTGGTCACAATCTTGGTACGGTTGGAAAGCTCTCGATTAGGAGGGGTGCACAAGCTTTGTTTTGTGGCATTCCGACTCATGGTGAGAAAGTTATGCATTTTTGAGTTATTTTTGGTTTTAGAAAATTAGAAAATTACTATTTCTTATATTTTGATCACAATCTTGGTATTGTCAGAAAGCTCTCAATGAGGAGGGGTGCACAAGTTTTGTTTTGTGGCGTTCCAACTCACGGTGAGAAAATTATGCATTTTTGAGTTGTTTTTGGTTCTAGAAAATTAGAAAATTACTTTTACTTATATTTTGGTCACAATCTTGGTACCATCGGAAAGCCCTTGGCAAGGAGGGGTGCATTGGTTTTGTTTCATGGTGTTCTGACTCACAATGTGAAAGTTATTGAATTTTGAAGTATTTTTATAAATTAAAAAATTAGAAAATTAGTTTTATTTTTGTTTTGATTGTGGAAATGGCACAAGGCACTTTTTCTTATATTTTGGACACAATCTTGGTACCGTGGGAAAGCCCTCAACTAGGAGGGGTGCACCAACTTGGTTTTGTGGTGTTTGAATGTATGATGTGAAAGTTATGCATTTTTGAGTTATTTTTGGTTCTAAAAATTTAGAAAATTCTTTTTACTTTTGTTTTGACTTTGGTAATAGTACAGGGCACACTAGTATATACATTCAATTAGGATGTTTGTTTTGTTTGTTTGTCACGTTGAGATCTCCCGGACCATGCATCCCCCAGTCGCGTGCTTGCACTACTAGAAAATGGTGTCCAAGTCAACAAAAATTTAACAATTTTTTGTTGACTAAGATACTATATTGACCATTTTAACAATTTTTTCTTGATTTGAACAAGCTAACAAAATGGTCACTGAATTTTTGTTGATTCAAATAGTACAACGTCCAAATCAACAAAAAAATTGACACTTTTTTGTTAAGAAAACATGCCTCTTACACTCTGATGATATAAGAGAGGTGACTTTGGTGACATAAGAGAAGAGAAGCCAAGTTCATTATACAAATGGGGTGATGAAAGGTCAAAACAAACCATATGGGATATGTGAATTATTCAGTCTTAATTTGCATATCCTATATGGTTTGTTCTACCTTCTACCACCCCATTTCTATAAAGAACTTGTCTTCTCTTCCCTTCTATCACCAATGTCACCTCTTTTCTATCACCAAATACTAAGTTTTAAGAAACTTGTCTCCTAAATTAATTGTAAAGTTTAACTTTCTTCTAATTAAATTGTAAACTCTAATTTTTGGTCTTATTTATGTATTGTTTTTGGCCTACCTAGCAGTTTCTATTGGGTTGGTTCTGGCTTGCCATATGGCAGCCATTCATTGAGCAAATTTTTAAATGAATTAAATTTTTTTTTTAATTGACCACCATAACAAAACGGACAACAATTTTTTGTTAGGTACTGTCCAAGACATAGCGACCACGGATATAAACACCCTCAACACTTTTTTGTTAATTTTTTGTTGAAGTGATCACTGTTTTTCTACTAGTATTGGTATTGTTGGAAAGCCTTCAGTGAGGAGGGGTGCACCAGCTTGGTTTGTGGCACTTAAATCATTAAATGTATGGTGTGAAGGTTGTTGAATTTTGAAGTTTTATGAACTAAAAAATTAGAAAATTAATTTTACTTTTATTCTGATTGTGGCAACGGCACAAGGCAAACTAGTATTAACTAAAACATGGCTTTAAACTTTTACTTTTCTTATAAATCTATTCCTTGAGCATATGTGTGAAAATCTTATAGAAAACAAAATAAAAAATTTCATTTGTAATGAGTTCCTCAAAATTGCTAAAGTATCCTCTAGTCCCTTATACTACTTCCTCTTATCAATGCAAATTGTCTATATGTTTCAACAACTACAAAAATTTGCTATTTTGAAATTTTTTGTCAAGGATTTTTCCCTTGATTCTCTATTTAGTTCCTATTTTCAATGAAAATTGTCCATTTCTTTAAAAAAAATTGCTATGTTGTCAAAAATGCAATTTAGTCCTTTAGGGGTTAAAGAATACAATTCAAATTGTGACCATGAAAATTGACAATGCTATGGAATCCCACTACTTTAATGAAATTGACATGTGTTAATTAAATGGAGGTAATACAAGCAAGTGGAAACTATTGAATCTTTTGAACAAAAAGTTATAATAACATATAATATCTAAATTGTTACAATACTATATCTAACTTTAATTATATATCTTTGGTTGTTTGAAAATATTGTAGAGAATCACATTTTTTTCAAATCAATCAATAACATAAACTTAAATTTAGTTATCTTTTGATATCATAAATTTAAATACAAAATCTAGTATAAATTTAACAATCAAATTAACAACATTAATGCCCAATCATTTATCTAATCAAGTCTAACATATACTAGAGTTTATCTCTATACTTTATAAATTTATATCTACTAATGCTTTCTCTACTATATTCTATGAACCATCAATTTCTCTACAACACTCTATAGAGCATCAACATCTATACCAACCATCTATCATCTTTGATTCAATAGTATTCATTTTTTTAATTCTAATGTTCCATGACTTATTTTTCCATAGACTTTTGAATAAATATCCTATCCTACCAATGCACACTATTCCTTCAACATTGTTGAAGCTATCATGTACTAATAATATCTCAAAATAGGTATCAATACAATAAAACCTGCAATTCCAAATGCTACTATTACAAAAAGTACCGAATACACCAAGAAGATAGATGTTAATAAGAGATTTTGGGATAGCTTCTTCACATTTTCTGTAATAAACAATTGCCTCTTTGGCAATACACTATGTGCCCCAAAGACCACTATTGTGATTGCAAAATAGAAAGAAAGGGTGTTGAACACCCAAAAGCTTCTTAGAGATGAATTGTATTCAATAATAACATACTTCTCGGAATCAACATAATATATTTTAGTGTAGTTCAACGGCGGTTGCAACTATGAGGCAAATGTGACACTAGCAATGAGTGCCGCACCTACAAGAATGGCATTGGCAACATCCACATAGGCTTGCCGATCTCTAAATGTTGACTCAATGAACCTTTGCACATCATTACATTGGATGAGTGCACTTTCAATGTCTTTGAAGCCTTCTTCATGTGCAATTTGGATTGGTGGTCAGCCTCTATTATATTCTTCGTTGAGTTGTATCTTGTCTTTCGACTTCAATATCTTTTTGATAATGTATGTCTTGCCTTTTGCAACTGCTAAATAGAAGGATGAAGTTTCAATACCGTCCTTGGCATTTATATCGGTTCCGTTAGAGATGAATGATTGAATGATTTTGCAAATCTTCTCCGTTTCCTTTGCACATCGTTGGAGTGAGAGGGATCTGCTTTGAAAATACACGGGGTATTTGGTTGCAACTGAGACTAACGAGATTAGAAGGAGAAAAGAAGTAAGGTTCCCTAAATCCAATCTTGTTTTCAAAATATAAATTGGTTTAAACTAACAACCTTGTTTGCACTTAAGACCCGAGGCATTTAGTAGTATCCAATTCCGATTAGGCTTATAAGTCTTGATGGTATCTATAGCCAGCCCAAAGCCTGAAATACAAACACTTCCAAGTAATTTTGATGACTATTTGGGTACCTGCTACAAAGTAAGGGCAATCTGCACCTACACCTGCATCACCACCAAACCTTATGGTCTGTTGGTCATCACTTCAACCTCAACACAAGGGGAAACTAGCACCGCTCACTTAGTGCACACTCAATGGTCTCGCCGATCAATAATCTGACTTCACCACCACGATACAACTAAAAATTGAAAGCGCCTAGCCACGAATACAAAATAGGACAAAGTCGGCCACAACTCCTACGAGGAAAGATATCAAGACAAAAACTAAGAAATTCACACTGGATCCTCTTCCCCAAACAACACTTAAGCAAGAAAATGAAAGCAAATAGAATGCACCAAATGCATTCTATTTTAAGTTTTGCAATGAAATTTGGAGAGTTGGTTCTAAAGTTCTTGTGCTTCCAAAAATATTATTTTTGTGTAATTTGAAGTTGTGAGTGAAAAGTTATAATCGAGTGAGTGGAAAAAGGTCTGCTGCCACCTAGTTGAAGAGGGGCAGAGATTCGAGCAACCATCGTGACTTGTAGTTTCACCTTTTTTTTTTAAATTTGAAATCATTGGAATAGTCTTCTTTAATTTTCTAAAGAGTCATTTCTCAAAGTATTTGAAGTATTTTAGAGAAAATTATGAGAGTTTGAGTGAAAAAAGGTTTAGTGCCTTTCTATTTGGAGAATTTGGGTGAGGTTTGCAAGTGGACTTTCTTTAATCGGCTTAACCATGCGATAGTATTACTTTTCATTAAGGCCTTCAAAACTGCTCTCAAAAGTCACATCTTGAGTGCATGATTCAATACAACCGACTTGAAGTAGAATCACCAAAACATGGGCATCTTTTTTACGATTGCCGTGTTAACGTTGCTCCACACGAGGTTGTTTCAGTGGCCGAGAAGTTCCACCTTCTTCTCCTGGACAGATTTTTCGCAATATCGTTGACATCAGTTGGATTAGCTGATCCAGCAGTTGAAATAAAGAAAGCTTTAGCTCCACTTCTAGTTGAGACTTGAGATCTTGCAACTCTATAAAAATCCTCCAGCTTGACGTTTGAAAATCAAACTCCACAATGAATCACAAACTCTGTAGATTTAAGAAGACAACTCAAATTAATGAATTTAATTCAAGGTTGAACTCTTTATATCATTCACTATTAGTTACAAGTGTCACCTTGAAGCTACTGGAAGCGTCATCAATAAGTTCCTTCTCCCCAAATCATAAAATTTCATTATAATAATGTATCGGTGTAAATTTATATTATATACAAATTCACAATACAACAGCGTGCGTGAGCCACCACCAATTGAAGTGAACCTGCTTGAGTAGTACCGACCTTCGCGGGTTTTTTAGAAGGGTATCCGCTATCTCGTTCACAAGGAGCTCATATTTAGTTCTCGGTGTGTATCACTAGAAAAATAGTGAAGTTTTCTTCCGACATCCTTTACTACACTTCAGTTTCTCAGTGTTCTTTGTCAATAAGTTTGGAAGTAGGCTCAGCATAGTTAAATGGAGGAATTCAAAGTCCACCAACACACAGCTTCTGCGAAGTTATTTGAGTGGAATGGATTACTTGTGTTGAGAGCTCTTGGAAATGTGCCTCAAATACACAAGATCTAAGAGAAAAATTCACATTAAAAATTCATTTTAAAAAATTGATGAAGAGTTTTTGAGAAGATATAAATTGATCGAGGTTATGCAAGTTTTGTCCTTTAACCTCATATTTTTTTCATAACCAATTTTTTAGATATCACATATGCAAAGAGGAATGAAAGGCTTCCAATTACTTTTACAATTTTGACACCTTCATTATCCAACATTATAATCTTTCAATCTTTAAGTCATATTGTTTTTTGCTTTTTTTTCCTACATGATCTCTAATATATCTAGTTTCAGTTTGTATGGTTACAATTCAAAAAAATGATATAACTTATCAAAAAGTTTGCTTTTTGTTCAATTTAGAGCAAATTTCTTAGAATCTCATAAATGGTCTTGAGCATTTAGGAGTTGAAGGACATTGCAAGCTCCACGGGGATTTCAGAAGTCAAAATTTGAAATTTCACATAGTTCTCAGTTTTTAATTTTATCTAAGAAAATCTAGGTCCAATATTGCACTTCTTGCTCCATTTGAATTTTCTGAAATTGTTAAAATTGTAATTCTTGTGACACTTGGAAGAAAATTGTAATTCTTGTGACACTTCAAAGCTGAAGATACATTACTTTCAAACTTTTCAATCAAACTTCTTTTGGTGTCAGTTCAAGAAGTACAACAATTACACAATGATGTTTGTCACTATTGTTTTTATTTTTTTTAATAATTTTATACTATTTAAAGCAATTCTTTAATTACTATGATTTTTTGAAATGATTTACAAAATCATAAAAATTTCAATTTAATATTTTCAATTATGAAAAAATGTAATTACATTTTAGGCATATGTTATTACGTGTGAAAAATATTAGAATTTTAAAAGGCATGTTTGGGTATAGAAATGTAATGAAGTTTGCCTAAGCCCCAATATAAAATGTCCTTTAACCTCTAAATGACACCACAAACTTTTTTCTACATACAAATGACAAAGAATCTTTCTACATACGATAGAAGTACAATTGCTCATTTTCAAAATTTTGTACGCAAAGGGAGATTTTGAACAATATTTTGACCTTAAATGAATATTTTTTTAAATGGATAATGTCACACAATAGCGAAAGGAGTCATTCCTATGGCTACTAGCCTAGCATTATAAGATTAAAGGGATTAAATTCAATTCTCTCTTGTGTTTGCTTTTGGGCAATGTAGATTGCTATCTTCATGTATGCCTACATTCACATTCAAATTTAAAGATGTAATATCCAAAATAATATCTTCAATAAGTTTGACAATATATATGTTTTTTCTTCGGGAGCAAAAACATACCCAATTTTTTGCAACTATTTTAGCCATTGATAAAGAAAGGTTTACTTCATGTACGAAAATGTTGAGTTTTTTTCAATATTATCATTTAGAAACAGATTCATGCTTATAATTTTTGTTCATTAGAGTTGCCCCCCAACTTGCATCAATACACCATTTTCATTTACGAAGTTTTGTATAAACACAATTTAAATAAAAACGTTTTCGCTTTTTTCCATTCAAACTTCAATACTATGGTCATTTTCAAAATATTTTTCTATGCTTTTTAAACATCAAAGATAAAAATCCTCATAAATTGAAAAAAATTGTTTTCCATAAGTAGAACAAGAAAAGAATGTCAATATGAATTAAGAACTTCAAAATAACTTGTACAAAGTTTTTTCTAGTTGAGTTGATAGTTGGTGAAGCCCTATTTGGTTGTCACTAAAATTGGTAAATAGTGTTGGGTGATAATTAGTGTTGTTCCTTGTTATTTACTGCCAACACTATATTTCAACTTATGTGTAAATAGTATTGGGGCACTTAATTGCTGTCATAAAAATCTGTCCCTTCCCTGCAAAATTGTAATTTTTGCCTTCCGCCGTAAAAATCTGTTTCTTCCCTACAAAATTGTAATTATTGCCTCCCACCGTGAAAATCTATCCCTTTCCAAGAAAACTGTAATTTTGCCTCCCACTGCAAAAATCTGTTCCTTCCCTGCAAAACTATAATTTTAGCCTCCCGTCATGAAAGTTTGTCCTTTCGCTGTAAAATTATAATCTTTGCCTTCCGCTGTGAAAATCTGTCCCTTTCCTAGAAAACTGTAATTTACTATAGAGCTAAAATAGTGTTAGAATGGGGTAATTTTCATCTAACACTAACCTTGCAAATCACAATTAGTGTTAGTGTTGACAATTAGTGTTGCCAACACTATTTATCAATTTTAGTGTAGTGAGAAGTTTGTTTTTATTTGGCAGTGCAAGCTAATTGGGATTTAAAGTTGAAGTAGCTAGCCAAAAGTCATGGGAATCCAAGTGGATGAACAAGTCAAGTCAATTAGGTAGTGATATTCAATTGACAATTCATGAACTTTCCCAATTTGGTAATTGTCAAGTTGGGCTTCTTATTAACTAAATAAAAGAATAAATTTGGTATAATAGTTGAATTTGATTTTAAAGTCTTTGTTGTGGTTGTTTTGGGTATAAAAAATAACATAACCAATTTAATTTTTTTTCACTAATCTCCATGGCTATTTGTATTTCTTGATTAAATTTGAAATAATTTGGATGTTTTTTCTATTTTTACTTATTTATGTTCAATTTTTGCAACAAAAATGGTAACAATTGTAATTTTCCACAAAACAAAGTGAGATTTCTTACAATAAAATACAATTCATAGCTTCAAGTAATAAAAATATAAGATTATTGTTTGAACACAATTTAAAATGCTAAATTTAGCTTAGATATGATGTTAGACCATTTCACAATGGATCAAGACAAATATTTGGCAAAAGTGTATGACCACTTTGAGTTATATGCGATAGAATTTGTAGTATTTCTGGTTTAGGTACAAACAAGGTGAGTTCAACTTTTTTCTATACACCGATTTTATTTTATTGGCAGACCAAGTTCGATGTCTAGATTATATTATTAGGTTGTAGCCCTTGGAATTGGAATCTCCTTGTGTAGTATATTAGTTATTTTCACTCTGTAGTTCATTTGTTATGATTTCTTGATTAGTAAATATAAACCAAACTTAAGTAGTAATTTATTGAACATATAAAAATAAAAAAATCCATTTTTTAATAGAACATTGTTTTTAAATTATAACAAAAAAATAAAAATAAAAATATAATCACTAAACTATTTAAAGTGAATGGAGAAAAGATCATTTATTATTAGTTGATGTAATATTATATATTTGAGAGGAATATATGAACCAAATTTTTTAGTATATATGAATGATACTTATTGTTACAAGCATAGCATACTAAGTTATTATAATTATAAGTATAACAAGGCTTGTAATTGAAGTTGTAGGCCTACAAGTAGATTTAGATGTCGCTCATGTACCTATTACTGTACAAGACAAAAATTTTAAAAGATTTTTCAAGAAAAAAAATGAAGATCAATATGAACAAATACTTGAATATGAAAGAATGGGCATTAGACAATTAATCAATATCGCAGGTTCTTAATTACAAAAAACTCAAACTTGTTGCTCTTTTTAATTCAATGTAACCTAATTATGTATAAAACAATAGATTGAAAAGTTTGATTGTTTATCACTAAAATAACTATAGTAAATAATTTTTGTTCATAAAATAAAGTCATCTTCTAAAATTAATTTATGTTTTTGTGAATAGAATCCAATTCATTGGATTGCTTTGCACCTTCATCTTGGAATAACTTAGAGAGATTCTACAAAGATCATGGAATGACAACTCCAGTAAGATATAGGTTGTGTACTAGAAAGGAAGGAATTCCACATACGCCTATTTTAGTAGAACCAAGCGATGAAGATTTGTACAAAAGTCCCCATATTGTGAAATGCACTTGCAATATCGGTAGAAATACACGACTTGCAAGAGACTATGCAGATTGTTTTGAAAAATGTCCAGAATGCAAAATTCAACGTAAATACATGTTGGCATTTGATTATTTGTCTTTTGGACCTCGCATTGCATTCATGTATAAAAGCAAAACTACATGTTATGATTTTTTGGAAATTTGGAGGAATTGAAATGATTGGTTGGGAAGAGAAGACACTTACAAATCCACTTCCATCTTTCAATTTTGGCATGGAAAGAAAATGAGAGAAGTCCAAAACTTCTGGAATCCAAAAAAGCATTAGGAGCTACTAGTACTTTGTATAGGTCTAAATTGCAATTCAATGTTCAGAGCATTTCCAACAAAATATATTGAACTACAAGGTGGATGGAACATTGATCTCCAAAAATATCAGTTTCAATGTCCACATTGTGGCTTCTACATTGATCAATCACCTTCAATCATACAAATACGTTTCGCCTGAACAGAAGACTTTAGTTTTCGTATCTTGGACTTTAGACCCATTATAATTGGACCTTTTAAATTTACACTACATTTTATTATTTTAAATTAACATCATGTTGTTTGTTGAAATGATGTTTGTTCACTTTGATTTTGATTTTGTATTTGAAACTTTATTTTTGCATAGATAGATAGCAATATATCATTATCCACATGGTTCAAGGTGGTATTTTTGAATATAAATGTGAACACATTAAAATGAATTACAATATCTTTAAAATCTTCATTTGATATTCATTTGGAAAGTCTCAAGTATGTAAATTAATCCATTATTTATTTATTTGATAATAAGGGTGATCCAAGAAACTTTGCAATTGCTACTCATTGGAATGGATTTCAAGCAACAACAACAAAATACAAGGATACATGGGCTGTTGAGATTGAAATATTGAATGGAGGAATGAACAATCTTACACGTCCTATGTCTGTTTTATTCAATCCTGCATCATCTCAACAAATTCTAAAAGATATGGAAGGGCAAGTCATGACAGTGTTTTTGGAGCCATTGATACGAGAGATTGAATAAACGTTCATTCATGGATTTGATATTGACTACAATTTTCCATCAGAAGACATTTCTTTGCATATAAGCCCTAACCACGAAGTACAAAAATCAAAGTTGAGGGTCATGCTCATGTATTGAATAGGCAACCATCCGGCTCAATGTAAAGTGGCTGAATTTAAATTATCAAGGTACCATGCTTGTCGTCGCTGTTATATGGTAGAGAATTCCTTGGGACATAATGTTGTATATCCAAACAATCAAAGGCAAATACAATATGATCCTCCTCTACCTCAAACCATAAAAAGCATCTATTTGGAAGCTGAAGCATTCAAGATATCATCCAGTTCTACCCGTTCAAAAAAACTAAGCAATCTCATAGCGTATTCTAAACTCTGGAGGCTTTACCATTTATATGGTTTTAATTTGAGTTTGGATTTAGTTTATAATTCAATGCATATTTTGCCATTGATGTAGGGAATTCATTCAACTAAAAGGTATTTCAGTAGGGTGGAAACATGGAAACATGAAACAAATGAGCTCAAGTGTTGAGAGATATATGCATAAATATTAAAGAGAAGAAGGAATACTCAATAATGATACAGAAGAAGAGTTTTCAAATGTAATTGAAAAAGTTTCATTTGTTATTTTTCGCGGAATTCATTACAGAGTAGGTGATTATATCATTGCAATAGAAGATGTCCATAACTTAGATTCACTATCAAAATTAGGGTACTCAACCTACAAGGCAAAAATTTCAATGTTCTTCATCCATGAGTTCATGGGACATCACAGATTGTTTTTCCATGCTAGATTCTTCAAACAGGTAACTAATAAAACTATTATTTCACAAGTTTTCAAAAACCTTGTTCATATTAGATGTTGAAAGTTGTGATTATTTTAAAATTTTACATATAAAGAAATAATACAATAGATGATTGAGTTTTCATTATGGAATTGAATGCCTAATTATCACATGTATGTTGAATTTTGTAGATCCCAAGTACTTCATCAATTCCTACACCGATGCTATCAGAATATTCATCAATGGTGCTTCTAAAACCAAAGCTTGTTTTCATATAGGAGACGACTCTCGACCAATTAATGTACTTCTTCACAAGTTCATGGATCAACCTATTTCACATAGGACAAATGCAATTGTAGCCCTTGAATTGGCTAATATAACTGTTCGTAAGCATTTGGTGAAGATGGGAAAACCAAAGTATTGTCCACTATGGCCACAAGTTTCAGACATCGTGTATTGTCGTCAAAATAAGGAAGAACCATTGAAGGTGGACATTGTTGTTATAAGAAAAGTGATTTTGCCACAACATTTGCAAGATGTTGGTCCTAGTAAGAGCATGGATGGAGATGAACCTTATGAAGGATATGTATTTCTAAACATACTAGAATTACAAAATAGGGATTGAGGTATGTATAAGGTTGTTACTAGATGTAATAGAATACGATGTTCATGGACATGCCTTCTTGGTTATGTGGAAGAAAGTGGGATTCCCATTGCCTTTGATAGTATTCATAATACACCCATACATTGGGAAGGAATTAAACTAGTTTCAAATTACAAGAGAGGTTTATTAAGATAGTAGTATATGCTATAAAATTTCAATATTGTAGTCTCTTGAATTGTTGGTATTCTTGTATTTCAAGAGTATCATTCACTTGAATGGTGTCACCATGTGGATTGTTTTTTATAAATTTGATTAATCCTTAAAGTCCCAAGGCCTTTTTTCCATCAAAGTCTTCTTGAAACTGCCATTTCTATTGCAAAGAGTAAAAAAAATTCAATTTTTTGGCATATTCAACCATAGTTTTTTGTACTACACTAGTACAAAAATGTAGATAGAATTTCAGAAACTTTGACTGCATGAATTGCAATATATTTGCATTTGAAGTGAAGAAAACAAGTTTTTTTTACACCTTCATCAGTTAGATTTTTTAACTTTGAATTTTCTTAGCATAAAATTTTTATACTGTTGATTCTGATTTTCTTGAGGATTTTCTACTTTGAATTGTTAAAAAACTAAGTTGAGAATCTAGAAAAATAAATTCAATAGAACAATATTTAATTTTTATTTATTAAATTTTAAAAAAATAAAAGTAAGTTAAAGATTGAAGAGATAATTGAACTATTAATAGCTCTGAGATGGAAACTAAAATAGAGTAATCCCAATGGTATGATCGTTCAACCAAGCAAATTTGACCTTGTCAAATTATTTTTTTAAATTAAAAATTGAATTAAAAATTGGATTCTATAAGATATTTTTTAAAGAAGATGTTTAAATTGCCTGAAAAATGAGATTCTCCAGAATTTTCTCATTACTAGTTCAAATAGAACAAATTCAAGCTTCAAAATTGAATTCAATCCAAAAATATAGAAGTGAATTAAACTCCAATCTAAAGTAGACCTACTACTTCAATCAATCTATACAGCTAGTTCGAGGGAAAGTTAGGTTACATATGTGACATGTGTCAATGAGACGTTGTATCTCTTCAATACTGTTATTCATACTTCACTATTGTAATAATGAATTTTAGTATTTTACCACTTATTACAAACATTAAATAGCAAAACGAGCATCAATTGTCAACTACATTTGCACCTCCAAAAAAAAATTAGTAGTGAGATAATACAACTTGCACAAATTAGTATTTAAAATTACATTAAATTGTCAATATGAATACTAATCACCAACTAAAAAATGAGAATTATTATGAGTTCACCGATGTGATAAATAACATTGTAGATAACATAATACTAGATATCATTCTCAATGCAATTTTCCTTCACATGGCTCCTCATCTTATGTTGAAATAAGAAAGTATAGCAAAAAAATTGCATTTAGAAAAGTTATAAAACTAGAGCTTTTGGCTTGGGAGTTAACAAAATATAAAATGAAGCTAATGTTAGGAGATCCTTTGGCAAGGTATTACGTCAGCTTTGGAACAACTAGTCTAATGTCTTATGTGGAAAATATTTCAAATTCATGCATGAACTCATTAAAAATTTAAATTGCAAAAAAGATACATATATGAGAGTTAAATTTATCTCTTATCGAGTGTCACTAAGTTATGTTTACATGTGATTGCCATGTATTTGCAATTTAGCTCAAACTAATTGGAATTTGGATAAAAAGACTAAATAATGTGATTTCCTCATCTATTTTAGCGGTTGGGGAAAAAAACATGTTCTAGTGGAGGTAGAAAACTCTAACCCCACTAATAGAGAGGTATTCACTTCTAAAGTTCATCATGATAAAACACCAATAATTCATAATAGGGTCTCTTTTAAAAACTAAAACAAAAAGATCACTAGTAGAAACATGGGCCACATAGACTTGAAAAACATGTCCCTAAAGACCCAAATCTAGTGAAATTGATCATGCGGGTCCTCTCATGGGGCTATAAACTAGTCTATGTGGCCCATATTTCTAGTACCAAATAAAAGGCTATCTATAAATCAAGATTACATAGATTGCATATGAACCCCTAAATATATTTTTATGTTCAAAAAATAATTTGAGAGTTTTACAAAAAATTGAAAAACAACAATTTTGATTTTCATCCTTTAAAAATTTGTTTAAATAGAAGTAGGTATTAGATAGCAATAAAAATTAATTGATTAATTATTCTTAGATGGAATTAAAAGATACTAATGCCAATAATGAAATTGTTTTAGGAGAACAACTAAACCATGTGCAACAATTTTTGAATTTATTTGAAAATTGAATTAAAAAATGAATCTTGTAAGTATTTTTCAAAAGAAGATGCATTTATTTCACCCCAAACATGAAACTATTCATCACTTTCTTATCACTAGTCCAAGTAGAATGAAATTATTTTCCCACATGTACTAAAATATTTTCTTTGAGAACCAAAATTTCTTAAAAATTATTTTGAAATTTTATAAATTTTTATGTTCCACTTGATGAACTCTATTTTGAGCTTAAGGTTGCATAATTTTTGCTCCTATGCACTAATTGAAATAAAAATTATGCCCATTCAAAGCTAATGTATTTTTCTATCTCAAAAAACCTAATTAAAAATTGAGATTATATAACCCTATGAAAATTCTCATTTATCCCAAGGAAACAAAAGGTCCTTTTGGGATTAAATAATTATGTAGCAAAGAATGTTGAATTTGCCTTTTAGATACTATAATTTATTTTTTTGATCCCTCTATTTGCTTGTAAATTAAAAATATAAAATACTCTTGCCTTAATCTTCTTTGTACTCTCCTATTCTAATAGAATCCTCTTCTCATCACTTCCATCTAAAATTAAAATTAAAAAAATTAAAAACAATCTCATTGCAAATCACAATTTTCATTAACCTTGAAACACTAAACAATCCAAAAGTGACCAATGGATGACTTCCAAGATCACTATAGAAAAGAAGAATGTACATATTGATTCATGAATTAGATCAGTTTTGACAAAGAACTTTGGTGATAATTCTCTTCTTTCTAAAATTAAAGATTCCAAATAAATTCACTTTGTGGATGAAATGATGAATTGAATTGCCCTCCTTGTTGCACAAAGTCAAAGAAAATATTCGTCCCAACCCTTCTTCAAATTCTATGCCTAACTTTTGAATAAAGGCTCAGAATCTCAAATGTTTTTTTGAAAATTAAAGTTAGTTTGATTTACCAACTTTTCTTAGTTCAAAATTTTATGGAAAAAGTTATTCTACTATGTCTACATGAGGTTTGAAATTCTACATTGAACACAATTCTTGCATTTGACTTAACTAAGTATTAACACTTGAGCTTCTATTGATTCTAATTTACATATCTCACATTGATTGTTTTACTTCCTATCACCCCAGTTGTATAAAAAGATTGTCTATACACTCACATTAATAGAGACTTACGAATCTACTTGAGGTGATTGTTAGAAAATCTTCATTTTTAGATGATTTTGAAGTTTTTTTTATGGACTCATTTTGTTATGGTGGGATAAATGATACCAAAGTTATAACATTCAAGTGGAGACGCACAACAATTGACAGTTGAGCCACACCAAGTGGGAACGTTCTGTAACTACCATTAGGCCAGGTGGGAGCGTATTGTAACTATCCTTAACGTTGGATGGATGGATATGGGGTGACGCGGGCAAATTTGTTGAGCCAACTACGTCCTCTTGTCAGAACCTCATCTCTTTGCCGTCTCCGTGCTCTCATAAGAACCTCGTCTCTCTTCAGTCTCTGAAAGAAGAGTTCGACTGTGTTTTTTGTTAGCTTTGTTTGTGTACGCTGAACTGCTATTGTCTGCAAACTTCACTCAATTGTCAATTTCCACATTTCACTTCATTTCCAAAGCATTTAAGTATCTCAAACGTTTTGAATGTTGTAAAAATTAAATTTCATTTTTGTGGAATTGACTTTTGCAGTTGTAATTACTAATAGGGTTTTGTAGCTATTCATCAAATTTTGCATAAGTTAGGAGTATCAAGCTTTCATTTTTAGTTTAATTGAATTCAATTTTGGTGTGATTTTCCTTACTGATAGGGTTTCTTACCTCTTCATTAAATTCTATATTTGTTTGGAAATTTGAAAAGTGCAATGTTTATGATGATGATAATTTAGATACTGATATACCTTTCTATGTATTGCCCTTCCTTAGGAATGGCTTATTGTGATGATTGTGGAGCCCAGTACTTGAGGACATCGTTAAAATGGTGTAGTGAGTGTGGAGCCTCTAGATAAATGGAAGTTCACGAGGCTAGAGAAGAAGTTGTTGCAAATGTCACATGTAATGACCTACAAGGAATTGTAGAGGATTCTCCAATTCCTCATCTTTAGTATTTGCCACAGTTTTCAAATGCAATACTTTATGATAAAGTGTATGGGCAAAGATTAAAAGGTCTTCCTTGAGGTATTTCTTGAGGAAAGAGTTTTTTGAAGCAACATCATTGCTACAAGAAGCAATATAAAAAATTGCTTAAAAATCAAGAAATTGTTTGGAGTTGGTTTATGTTAGGTAAGAATGAATTTATTGACAATTTTTTGAAATCTCTATCACTACAATAGAACCTTGAATTTAAAAAAAAATTGCGGACATATTGTCGTACGATGCACAAATCTGGTAATATTGATGAGAGAATCATGGACTTTACATTTCTTGATGACAGGACTAAGCTTTGTTGGAAAGGAAGTGACATTCTAAAATATGCTTTTAAAATTAAGCACTACCAAAAGAGTTCTAAAAGTATTCCTAGATGTGCAAAACTTGTGACAGAAGAATTGAGTCCACAAACCCTAGCCATAATGCCTGCATCAACTTCATCTATATCAATGGAAGAAGGGACATCTTCAATAGAAGCTATACCCTTTTCACCTATCAATCCAAATCTATAAGGAATTTCACAGGGAGAAGGGACTTCATGGGAAAAGAAACCTCGAAAAAAAAAACTTCCAGCAACAAGGTTTAAGAATTTTTAAAGTTGTTTTCTACAATTTTGGTGAGTACTGATTTCCACCCTAATCTGTATTATACAGACACTTTAGAAAAACAGATCACGCATAGTAGGATGGAAGATGAATGCAGGAACCTTTGATAAACTCTTGGAAAAGCTATGTTAGAAATGGAGGATTCCATGTGGAGTACTTTTCACTATAAGAAAACTACGTCTGTCTGGACATCCAGCCAAAAATGACGTATGTCCACAAAAACACGATACGTCGCAGAAGACGTTGGGGTGTCAGGCCAAAAAAGTGAAGATTTTGCTATGATGTCTTCGATAGCATTGCTAGATTTCAGTCACAGCATACTGATATTACAAAAAACAATGATGCAATGTAAGACATCTAGGTGAACACCAGATGTTTCCAAGGATGTCCACAATAACATGTTCAGCCACATCACCATCTTTGCTCAAATTTAGCTCAGAAGTTGATTTAGAATTTTGTTGCAGTCAAAGGTAAAGTGACTGCCCAAGGTTAAAAAGAGGACAATGGGCAGGTGGTGACTCCTAAAAGCTTATGTGGCATCTGACGTGATGAGTTGGAAATTGTGTGACGTGGCATGATGAAGTGAAAATTGTCTGACGTGGACATGGGTGATGACGTGGCATGTCACGTTAGCATATTTGGCCTGTCCATGTTCTGATCTTGGATGTCTCCGTGGACGTCACAAGTGACGTACTGACGTCCACATTGACGTCACTTCTGGCGTCAACATTTTGTACTTGCTGCGAATGTAATTTCAAACTACATGCTATCCACTGTGCGTTTCATTACGTCTGACTAGACGTGTGGGTGTTGTGGAAGCAATTGTAGGCGTCTTTTTTGATGTCAAAATGATTGTAGATGCATGACATGACTTTATGCCCAAGGTTGAATTTGCACATGATGCACGTCCTTCCTATGTAGTACAAAATGACTTATGTGTTTACTTGGTTCAGATTCATTTTTGGGCTATTGAAGTCTTACATTTTGCGCACATTCAACAAACTTCATTAGAATAAAATTCCACCCTATTCATATGATGTCACTTGCAACACCAAGCAAGACAGACTCTGCCACAAAATGCACGTTCAAAATGCAACGGGTCTACTTGGAAGACATGAACATGTTGATGGCTTTGTATTTCTCAGACGTCCTACGTAACGTCAAAATGATGGCACGGCAAACACATGTCAGTGATGTGAACACCCTATGTTTTCTCCTCAGATGCAATGTCATCGCTAACTACGGCAACATACTCTCCACCATTGTCTGTTGGTTGGCGCACCGGGTCCACAACTTGTTGCAGTGGTTGTAGGCCATCAAAGTCCCTATCATTCACCAACTGCACCATATAAGAAAACTGTGTTTTTTCTGATGTTAGGCCAAAAACGTTGTATGTCCAGAATAACATCATACATCTGAAAAAACATTGGGATGTCACAGCGACGGACGTTGGAAAAGCAGAGATTTTGGTTTGATGTTGTAGAAAGCATTGCTAAATTTCAGTCACAACATATTGGTGCTATGAAAAACAATGATGCAATCTAAGACATTGTTGTGGACATCAGATGTTTTCAAAAATGTCCAGAAAATTTTTCAAAATGTTATAAGCTATATAGATTTAACAAATTTATATAAATTAGATGAATGGATTTGTTATGAAAAAAAGGTTTACAAAATCATATCAATATTATATTATATAAAAATATTTATTTTTAACTTAAGATTTAAATTCTAAATTTTATTAGTTTAAAATCATAAATTTTGCATCAAATTTTAATAATTTTTATTGCTATTTCACATTCTTAACTTATTATTTTCAAATCATTCATATCTAATGTGGGGTGATTTTCTAGTGTTCTTGGACTTTGAGATATTTGACATCTTAACCCTTAAAGGACCAAGCCCCTTTTTTTGCCAGAAAACATTAAAAATTGCCATTTCTGTAGCAAAGAGTAAAAGAAATTTTAATTTTTTTTCACATCTAACTATAGGATCTTACACCTAACAAGTAGAAAAAATCGTGGAAAAAATTTCAGAATTTTTGACCGCATAGATTTAAAGTGGAAAAAACAAGTTTTTTAGCGCATTGAGGGACTAGATTTTTTGACTTTGTAAAATTTTTGCACTACAGAGTTTTGAGATTTAAATATTTATAGTAGAGAATTGAATTGAGAGTTTAGGAAAATAAATTAAAAATTAAAAAAACTTAAATTTCATTTTTAAGAAAATTGTTAAGTAGAAGTAGGTATGAAATAGAAGGAAAATCTAAAATATTAATATATTTTAGATGGAATTAAAATGCACTAATTCCAATGGTGAGATTGTTCTAGCAAGTAAACTAAACCACGTGAAATTTTTATTTTGAAAAAATTGTAAAAATTGCATTCAGAAATGCATTCAAAAGATGCTCTAATTGCCTAAAAAACAAAAATGTCCATAACTTTCTCATAGCAAATCCAAATAAAATGAATCAGAGCTTTTCAGATAGACAAAAATATAATCTACAATTGGAATTCCATGTTGGATGTATTGTTGTGTCATACTATATTGAAGTTGATGTTGTAAACAACCTAGATTTAATAAATGTGACTTTATCAATTAAATGTTCAAGGAGACATTCCCATATATGTTGGAAATGACATGCAAATGTTCATCATGACATCATAAACAACAAATAAGATTTGTAGAAAATTTAGAAATTGTTGAAGCAACATATAAAATATGAGCATAAAAGGCTTGTCTTTTCATCAGTTAATAAGTAGATTTTTGAGCCATTCAATATACTTGATAAATATAGTGAATGGCATATTGTATGGTGTATTTTGTATGGCATGTTGTATATATATTGTATTTTATATGGTATATTTTGTATGGCATGTTGTATATATTTTGTATGGTGTATTTTGTATGGCATATTATATATATTATATTTTGTATGACATATTTTATATGTTGTATTGCATATGATATACCATATATTGCATATTTTATATTGTGTACAACATATTACTACATTGACAACATTAGAACGTCCAATATAATGCATACATGCGTTCCAGGGGATGTCCCAAAAAATAAGTGTGTTCATAATTGCATTTCCTTCTATGAAGATCAAACAAGTGGACGTCGCCGCTGACATCCTACAATGCAAGAAGCCATCTGCTACCCCAGCATGTACTTGTGCTGGCTTGTATAAGCAGACATCTCCTATGACAGGGTATGCTTTAAGAAGCACGCATGTGCAAACTCCACACGCTCGGATGGACATTTCAATAAGCATACAACTGTTTCACTTGACGTCATTTAAGACACCTAGACGTCCACAACGATGTTTCAGAAGACATCCTAAAATGTTAGGCAGACCAAGCAAGTGGCCCCCCAAAATGACACGTCAACATCCACAGATGCCACGTACGTCAGTCAATTCCATCAGCACCGACGTGGCATGCCACGTCAGTTATACATCAGACGTCATTTTATTTTAATGTAACTGACATCATATGAAAATTTTGGTTTCATATTATTGTTTTTTTGCCTCATCAAATCACTTACACTTCAAATAAATGTACTATATACAACCCTTACAATCTAATGTGTTCAAATTGAAAAGATTGTGGTAAAAATAATTGTTTTGGTTGCTAAATTAAAATAAAATGATTTGTGTTTGTTGTGTATGACAACAAATATGTTCAAATCTACTCAAAATACATGCAACAACAACTCAAATTGCAACCGATTGGTCATCTATGACTATAATTGACATCCCTAGTCTTTGGTTCCAAAAAAAATTTCAAATTCCATTCAAAATAAAATTATCTACATTTTCTTCTTTAAATAGTATTTTTGATGCATAAGTATTTCAAATTTTTAAAAATCCAAAGAGAGTGGGTCTTAAATGATGTACAACAACATACTATAAAATATTGAAGTCATTTACATTCAAAACAGAAGCCTAAACAATTTTTGGAGTGATTATGAAATCTGCCTCAAAAACTGAGTCTATGGGATGGTTAGCTTTGGAATTCATTTACTTCCAAACCATAATTGCTTTTTGCTTCAAGTTTTTGTGAATTGTAGTGTATGAAGTGTACTACAAGGTTCATGTTTGGTCTTTTGGATTTTGTCCACTCAAATTGAAGATATGGTGCATGCAATGAAAATGAACACAACATAGACTCAGCTTTTGGAGTCACTGTATGCATTAAAAAAAAACGGACCCTCCAAAGGGCCGCATAAGGGCTCCTTGTACTGGATCCAGCGCTAGAAATGCGTCAATGCCACTGGCTGCTGGATCCAAGAAATTCATAAAATATTTTGGAGGAAAGATAAAAAATTCCGCTAGGAGACAAATGAGTCAGAATTAGAGACTGAACCAAAGGCTCCAAGTCACTTCCCGCGTTGCGGAGCCAACAAAATTGCCTCGCTGGAGTCACTGCTGGCTCCGCAATATAATGTGGTGGCACCCACGTCCCAATTAAAGACGTTTAAAATAATGGAGGGCCGGAGTAAAATAATAGGGGGCCCGCAAGGACACGGCCTTTCTCATTAGTACATTGCACTTTCAAGCAATATAAATATGGGAAGTCGTTGACGGAGTACATTGAAAAGTCGTTATGACTCCAAGTGAACTTGCAGTCAAGTACCCATTTTGTCCAAGTACTATATAGAGGTGTGGATTATCCTCTATTATTTTAGTGAAGGCATCATCTACTGACTACTCTTTTCTATAGATGACGGATGAACCAAGAGGATGAATTTGGATGAATCAGGGCGGCATGACACCAGAGTTCGTTAACGTCCTTGTTTTCGGCGCCAATTTTCTACCGGCGCGAAAGTTAGCATTGCCACGTGAATTTCCGTTGAATCCAACTGCCTGGGTTTCGGCTTGTCGAGACTTCATTTCATGTCATGTCAAATTGTTCCAATTTAGAGAGGTGGCTTTTTTCATATCTGTTTGTATGCCCTCCTCCCTCTTCAACTCACCAAATTTTGTCTCAATTTGTCTCACTTTTTGGATGTGCTCAATTCTCCATCTATTGCACTTAATGTCACCAAATTGCTTTAGTGAATCTGCCTTCTTCTCTGGTTTTCCAAAGGTTGATTGTATCTCTGAACTCTTTGAATCATGTCATTACACTTGTGTTTTCCTCTAATTTTCTGGTAGGCTTAAGTAACTCCAAGCGCTTCTTGAATACCAACCAGTGGAGACACCAAACTTGTCTCATTCCTGCCATCCTCCCTCTTCAGCTTCATCCATCCATTGCTAAACGGAGTAAGCAAGTACAGCCAATGACAAATCATCGAGTATGAGCACTAAAATAAAATAGAACACTGGAGGTACCACGACAGGAGTGGAAATAAAAAATACAAAGCTGTTGGTACCATCATGCGTTCTGCTGGTATCAACAACTCCTCGAAACGTCATTGCTGGCTCCGCCGTGGTTTTGGCTTTTGTCCGCTTTGGCACATTAGGTGCCACCCAGGTGCTGACAATCCGTATGGAAGGACAACAAAAAACAACTAATATCCTTGGTGCCCTTAGACGGCCCTTTGGAGGGTCCAGTTTTCTCCTAATGTGTTTGGGGCTTGAAATCTTTCGTGATGATCTGTTACTTTGTTTTGCTTTTACTTTTCAACGAAGGGGAACAGTGTGCAATCTTGTGGTAGCAAATCCAACATCGCAACCTTCCATTCCTTAGTGCTCTTGCACCAGCTTGAATTAGTACTGCTACAAATGGGAAATGGTGGTTGGTAGATCACGCGTAGCAGAACGGAAGATGAGTATAGGGGCCTTTCATAAACTTGTAGAAAAGCTAGTTTCAGAAGGTATCAACATCAATCTGTCGGTTGATCTTAGGGATCTTCAAATTGGAAGTCTAATGTTATATCGCCCAGGTCATTGCCTAGAAGACGATTGTACTTTTCATCAATATACGAAGCAATTTTTCATCCATTTCCATCCATCTGAAATTTGTAATTTCATCCATTCAGAAAACATCTTTTCATCCACAATAATCCATCTGATATTTGTGATTTCATCCATCCACAAAGCAATTCTTCATTCACATCCATCTATCTAAGATGTGCAATCTCATCCATCCATATCTATACATCCAATATTTGTGATTTCGTCTGTCCCCAAAGCAAATTTTCATCCTTGTTCATCCATCCAATTTTGTGAATTCATCCATCCACAAAGCAAATTTCATCCTTTCTTCATTACACGACAACCCTGTGAGTCCCAAGTTTCCCCGTGAGTTCCCCGTCATATTTTTCCCCAATGTCCGTGTGAGTCCTACTTTTCCCTGTGTTCGAAAAATTCGCGGTGTTCGCTTCGTAACAAAGAGAAACACCGGGAATTTTCCAAGTTTCCCCCACTGGGAACCCACTATGAGACCCTTGTGCAGTGGAGAAGGGTCCCAATGAAACTGCCGCAGTTTTGAATGGTATGTCTGGACATTGGATTGATCTTAAATTGAACTCACTATCTACAATCTGAAGTAAATTTAGATCTAGCAATATAAGCAATAGTGTAATCTAGTGTAAAATGTTGAGAAATATGATGATATTTACTAGAAAATGTTGAGATACATGATAACCTACTGAAAAATGTTGAGAAAACATGAAAACCAAAGAAAATAATTATTTCACGAAGGGCATTCCAGTGGCTGAGTGTGAGATCGAGGAGGTTTGCAGAAGGCTCTGTTAATAGTATGTGATGTCACAAAGCATGTTAAAACCATCAGAAGGCTTGCTGACAAGGATTGTCACAGGTTGCAATTGAAACTGTGCAATTTTTTTTTTTTTTTTTTCTAAATCAGACCCGGTGCGATTCTGAGCCCCCAAATCTTGCCCAAATGTACGAGCTAGCCTCCATGATTGTGGAGTCTTCTAAGTGCAGTGCCACTAGTGCAAAAGGGTGGTTGAAATGACATGTTGAAATGACTTTTTTTGAAAAATGTCATTTCAACCATGTTTTGGAGAAATGTCATTTCAACCACCCATGTTGAAATGACATTTTTGACATTTTGGTAGATTTTAGAAGAAGAATTGATTCCATTATGTATGTTTCAATCAAGAATGAAATTAATGTCATTTCAACCAATAAATTTGGTAGATTTTAGAAGAAAACATTATCCCATAACAATTGCCATGGAGAAGACAAGTAGTAGAAATAAATAGTGAGTAGAGTCTAATCTAAACGCTACATTTCTTCTTCTAAACTATGAATGTGAGAAATGTACTTATGTCCAAAGCAGATAGATTTAGTGGAGAAATCTACACTTTTGTAGGTTTGTAAAATCTACATTTTTATAAGATTTCAACATCTAAAATCTATATTTTGTAAGATTCCAAAATCTAAAATCTACATTTTTTAAGATTTCAAAAACTAAAATCTACATAAGGGTAAGATTTTTAAAAATAAAATCTTCAATTTGGATAGATTTTGAAATCTAAAACCTCTTTTTAAATATGATTTCAAAGAGCTAAAATGTACACCATCAATATGTTTAAATGACATTTTCAAAATGTCATTTAAACCTACCTGTTGATATGACATCAAAAAAATGACATTTTAAATGACATTTTGATGTCATTTCAACCAACATTGAGAGAGGTTGAAATGACATCAAAAAATGTCATTTCAACCACCCTTTTGCACTAGTGTAAGTGCAGTGTCCAAACCACCTCCATTCTTGGAGCACAATCTGAACATCCTATTGTCTGATGGAATCTTTGCAAAATTCTACTGAACGTGGAGATGAAATTGGACATTCAAATGTTCTTTCGTGTCTATGGAAATTGAACGAATTTCTTTTTGTGTCCTAGAGTATTACATTCCTAGAGTATCCTATTCTATTGTCATTGGACATTAACTATAGGATTCTTCAAATCCTGTAGATGGAATTTTTGAATTTTATCATGTGCAGTTGGACGGTATCAAGAAGGCCTTGGACGCTGACTTGGGGTGTCAGAGCATCCACCCGGTGGCCGTGGTGCTGGAGCACATGAATGTGATGCGCTACAACTTCGACAACTGTTGTGACCTAAGCGACTTCATCTTCATGCTCTTTGCCACCAAGTTGCTGGTGTTCGTGTTGAAGTTTTTGCACTCTCATAAACCTATATATACATTCATCCTCTTTCTGTCGTTCTCTCTCTTCCGTATTGTGTACATTTAACAGCACCAGGATTAGCCAAGTTAATGATGATTAGTACATTACTACGGGTGGGTGATTAACACCGACTCTGTACTTCAAACCGTTACAATGCGGTACTTACTCCAGGTTTGTAGTGGAGGTCTGTTTCTTTATGAGAACCGTTAGCCAGGCCATCACTGCGTGTAAATATAAAACTGGGACCCTACTTCCGTTATATTTATCCAAAGTCGCACATTGCGAGCTAGTTAGCTTGAGCCTTTGTGTTTGCTGTAGTTCTACATGGTATCAGAGCGAGGTTAGTTTATGAAAGATACAGCAACAGTAGAGTGAGACGGACGTGCAGCACTGCTCCGAACGTCAAAGAGGCTTGAGAAAGAAACGAGGGAGAGATGGCAGAGAACTCTAGTATGGCATTTAGGGAGGGAGACAAGCTAAAAGGCTTGTCAAATTATTACGTATGGGCTCTGAAGATGAGAACAGTGCTCAAAGCAGAAGGACAGTGGGCCATTACAGAAGGAGAGCAAAATCCAGAGATTTTTCCGGCAAACATTGACGGAGAAACATACACCGAAGGACAATTGAGGAGGAAGAAATTACTTGCCTGTCAATTGCTTCTATTATCAGTTACTGATGAGCTTGTTGACTTGATCGCAGAATACTCCGATCCAGCTCACATCTAGAGGACATTGAGGAATCAGTTCAACTCGGGGGACTAGTCTCAAGTATTGACACTTATGGGACAGCTTCAATCACTGAAGATGACCGAAGGAAGTTCGGTTGAAGATTACATTCGAAGAGCACGAGAAATCAAGAACCGATTAAGCAGCATGGTAAAGCAACTGTCTGATCGAAACGTAAATCAAATGGTCATGAACGGGTTGCCACGAACTTACGAAAGCATGATACAAACTCTTACGCACCTTGATCCGGATATGACTTTCGAGAGGCTAAGTGCGAGTCTACTGGCGGAGTCGCATCGACGGGAGCATCGAAATCAACTACTCAGTGACGAAGAAGCCCTAGCAGCAACACACGCAAGACGCGCAGAACACCCGAATCGTGGTCGAGGTTTTCCCTGGCAGATAAGGGAAAGAGGTTTCCCGGGACGAGCTCCATTCGGCGCAACACGGCCCCCACCAAGGCCATATGGCGCGACGCGGCCCCCACCAGGGCCATACAGAGCGAATCACGGACCCCCCCGGTGCTACAACTGCAACCTACCCGGATACATCGCGAGGAGTTGTTGGATGCCACGAAGTCAGTCTGCTCCTGAAAAGACGAACCACACTGAGTACGCAAATTCTGCCGAATTTTTTGATTCTCAGTTAGAGCAGAACTACAAACCATATTACTACGATCCATACTATAGCTGGGATAATGGACCCTGGTATCTAGATAGTGGTGCAAGCGGCCACATAGCTACAGACTATGGGAAACTAGACCAGTATCCTAGTTCCTCCGGCGTACAGATCAACGAGATCAAAACCGGGGGAGGAGAGTCACATCCTGTAAAGGGAACAAGCTCAGCCACTGTAAAAACTGAGTCTAGAGAAATAAAATTGAAACCCGTTAAGTACGTACCTAGTATGAAGAAAAATTTAATATCAGTAGGTGCACTTGCTGACATAGGGCATCGTGTATTGTTCACTAGTCAAAAGTGCTGGATCATAGACAAACATGACAACATAGTTGCCTCAGGAGATAGAGATCCCTCGAATGGATTGTACTGTGTTCAGAATCAACAAATTACCCTATCAGTTGAGTATAAAGATGTATCTGCTCTATGGCACCGTCATTTAGGACACCTTAGCTATGCAGGTTTGACACACCTTTCTAAAGCCATGAGAGTCATCGGCTTGCCCGATATCAATCTAGAGAAAAGAACGTGTCACTGTTGCCTTGCGGGAAGACAACACAGAGAGCGTTTCCCAAGAAAAGTGAAACCCGCGCACTCAAACCTGGCGAGCGAATACATTCAGACATTATGGGCCCAATGCCAGTAAAGTCACTTGGTGGATCCAGATATGTACTAGTCTTCACTGATGACTACTCACGCAAGAGCTGGACCTATTTTTTGAAAGAAAAAAGTGAGACAATTGTAAAGTTCTACGCTTTCAAGAAGATGATTGAAACTGAGACTGGAAACAACGTGAGGATACTTCGCACAGATCGCGGAGGAGAATACCTATCAAATGACTTTGTAGAATTCTGCAACAATAACGGAATCAAGCGAGAACTAACGCAGGTAAACTCACCTCAACAAAACGGCGTGTCGGAAAGAAGAAATCGGACATTGATGGAGAGAGCTCGAAGTTTATCCAAGGACTGCAGCCTCCCGATTCACCTGTGGACAGAGGCAGTTTCTCACGCGAACTATCTCGTGAACAGAAGTCCAACTCGAGCTAACTCTGGTGAGACCCCTGAAGCCAAGTATTCCGGAGTGAAGCCGGACATTTCAAACTTAAAGATATTTGGATGTTTGGCTTATCTGCATGTTCCCAAAGAAAGTAGAAATAAACTAGAAAGTAAAACCCTGCCTGGTATATTCGTAGGATTTGATGACGAAACCAAGGCATATAGAATCTTCGATAATACTAAGGGGAAGGTCATCATCAGCCGAGATGTAGTGTTTGATGAAAATAACGTAGGCTATCATCTACTCAAAACTGCCGCTCCAGTATCGAGTATTTTCAACCATCCCGAAACCTGCGCAAACGAGGAACATCAGATAGCACCTACAGAAAACGCTGAAATGCAAGAAACGAACTCAAATCAAGTAAAAGGTGAACAACCTGAGACGAACGAGCTCCCTACCGAAGAAATTCACGTGCCAGAGTCGCCTATGAGAGCTCCTGTCCCCAGACGACCGACCCCAGCAGACAGACAAGCAGGACCTGCGGCAAGGAGATATCCAACTCGAAACAGATCTCCATCAAAAAAGCTGAAGGAGTACTGGATGTTAATCTCGGAGCTAATGGAGGAACCTCTTGACTACCGAACCGTCGTCCAGAACCAAGAATGGCGAGATGCCATGCAGAGCAAAATAGACTCCATCACCAAGAACAGGACTTGGGATATAGTAGATCGCCCTGGCCACAGGAAACCCATCACATCAAAATGGATCTTCAAGATCAAGAGAAACTCCAAAGGTGAAATAGTCAAATACAAAGCTAGAATAGTCGCCAGAGGTTTCCAGCAGACAAAGGGAATTGACTATCATGATGTTTTTGTTCCTGTAGTCAGATGGTCAACAATTCGTTTGATACTGGCACTGGCTGCCAAGTATCACTGGTCTCTATCACAGATGGACGTCATCACGGCTTTTCTCAATGGCAATCTAGAAGAAGAAATACTGATGGAGATTCCCGAAGGTTTTCTTGGCGCAGGTGATTGTACAAAGGTGTGCAAAGTCAACAAAGCACTTTATGGACTTAAGCAATCACCAAAGGTTTGGTATGATCACATTAGCTCCTGGCTTCAAAAACGGGGACTGATCAGAAGTGAGAATGACTCCAATCTATTCTACCTCAACAAAAATGGAAAATTGACCCTACTACTCTTATATGTGGATGACCTACTTATTATAGGAAGCGACCTAGAAGAAATTACATGATTAAAACAAGATCTGAAGCAGGAGTACGAAATGACTGACCTCGGTGATGCAAGTGAGTATCTCGGAGTGGAGATTCAGAAGACTGACAACGGGCTCTTCATCAACCAGCGAGGATACATACTCAAGCTTCTGGAAAAATTCAACTTGCAGGCATGCAACCCCACGAAATTACCAATTGATCCAAAAGAGACGTTACAGTCAGAAATGGGCACTGAGAAGGTCGAACCAACAGTCTACCGATCCTTGGTCGGCAGCTTGCTATATGCATGCATTACTCGGCCAGACATTTGTTATGCAGTAGGGTGTGTCTCAAAGTACATGCAGGCACCTGAATTGGTACATTACCAAGCTGCGAAGAAAATTCTTCAATATCTGAGCGGAACACTAGATTATGAAATCTTCATGGAGGTAGACGGAGACACAACGTTCCACACGTTCGATGATGCAGACTGGGGTAGAGATACAGACACCAGACGATCGACCTCAGGTGTGCTTTACAAGCTTGGAAATTCAACAATCAGCTGGAGTAGCAAAATGCAACCAACGGTCTCGCTATCGAGCACCGAAGCGGAGTACAGGGTACTAACAAATGCTTCAAAAGATATCCTTTATTTCAGAAGATTGCTCAAAGAGCTTGGAGTCAACACAGCAGAACCAACAATATTACTCAGCGATAACCAGTCCTGTATAAAACTGGTGCAGAATCCGATTCTCCATGCACGCACCAAACATATCGAGATAGAACACCACTTCATCAGAGAAGCAGCCAAGGGAGGTGCGATACAAGTCACCTATGTTCCGACAAGAGAACAACAGGCAGATTTCCTGACTAAACCACTCCCTCAGAAGAGTTTTGCACATAACTACTACAACACAGGTATCATTTCTCGTGCATCTATACCCCGTTGAATCTATCTCGAGCCCATTGAGGAGTCTGCGTGTTATCCAACCATAGCGCCTTCCTTGAGGATCGGTGCTTGAAATCAGGCGCCCTTGGATTTTTCCATAACAACCGATTGTCCCACCACTCTTCTGGACGAGCGACAAGGTGCCTCCAGCACTCATCTGGTGACATTAGGCTAATCACCGTTTCTGCGCTCACGACTCCGGCTGCAATAGGAACCCTAGCTACTCCTCTGTACCGCTCAGGCGAGTCATCTTCTACTCGAACATCCTGTTGCTCCCTGTCCGCTTGAATCAGGTACCATATGCAAGCGAACAAGGCCTGAAGACCGCAACAAATCCGATGGACCCCAATCGCGAGAATCCATAACCCTAGTAGGAAGATTTGAACCTGCAGATGCAACAACCCAAGCACTCAACACCGAATATTGCCCAACCAATGCTGAAAGATTCTCAAGAAAGCAAAATGCGAAATCAAATCACACTTACTAGTGACATTCGGTCTACATGATATTGGAAGAAATTCACAAAGTTGGAAGGGAAGAGAGCAACGCGAGCCATGATCAATCACTTAGGGTTTTCTCAAGTGAGGGAGGGTGTTGAAGTTTTTGCACTCTCATAAACCTATATATACATTCATCCTCTTTCTGTCGTTCTCTCTCTTCCGTATTCTGTACATTTAACAGCACCAGGATTAGCCAAGTTAATGATGATTAGCACATTACTACGGGTGGGTGATTAACACCGACTCTGTACTTCAAACCGTTACATTGCAGTACTTACTCCAGGTTCGTAGTGGAGGTCTGTTTCTTTATGAGAACCGTTAGCCAGGCCATCACTGCGTGTAAATATAAAACTGGGACCCTGCTTCCGTTATATTTATCCAAAGCCGCACATTGCGAGCTAGTTAGCTTGAGCCTTTGTGTTTGCTGTAGTTCTACAGTTCGATGCAGCTGTGGAGACATGGATCCCCACTGCGACCAGATTTGTGAAAATCTGTAGGAGTTTTGTTTGGAGCCGAGGCTGAACATCGTCGGGTAGATCGACAACATATTGCTGGGAGTTTGCCTTGCCCCACGTCCATGTTTCAGTCCTTGTCCTGCTTTTTGCTCTGTTTCAAGTGCATGTTGGAGGTCCAACAACATGGCTTTCCTGTGAACAATTCCTCATCCAATTCCTCGCCTAATTCGTGTGCAAATTGTCAGATTCAATACCGAACTCAACGAAAATTTATTATAAGTTAGACTATAGCTGTAGATAACTACTGGCTTCATATATGCGTTTCCTTGCATCATCCTTTTCAGATTGATATCATTGGCACCAAGTTTAATTATTAGTCGGACAGTAGGTTATTGAAGGTCTTCATATACAGACCAAGACACATGTATAATTATGCATACTCCAGACAAAATGGGAGTTCTCTTGATGTTTTTGAAGATCTAGTGAACGGCTATGTCAAGGTACTGTAGAAAAGATCTCAAATTTTTTTAGTTTTTTAGAACGAGTTAACTCCTACATTAATCTGACCTAAGCAATGTAGCAATTAGACACCTCAATTATCCATACTTCCAGTGCCTAATGTGTCAATCGGTCTCAACCCTTCAAGGACGACGGATGCATATGTTTAAAATAACCATTTTGACAAATCATTAGATTGAGTGAACTGCTATATATTGCTATGAAGAACATGAGACCAACTGTGGGTTTCTTTGCCCTTAAAAGGACTTGTAATTTTACCAATTGGTATCGCACAGTATTTTGTGGAATTACCAAAGATTTCATAGCTACTAACATTTGTCACTGATGGAGGCTGCAAATGTTCAAATTGACTGGTCTAACAATGATTTCCTCCTTGAGGTTACTCGTCATTTTAGGTGCAAGTTCAAGTGTTCTTTGCAATATTGTACTTGGAAGTAACATCATAAAGTTTAAACCCTACAATTTGTCAACAATTATCATGTGATTATTGTTGTTTCATGGGTTCGCACATTAATTATAATTTATATCATCATTACAATGCATTACTTGCAATTGCATCGTAACGATGCGAAATAATGCATCATAATATTGCGGTAAATTGTAATTAACGTGCGAACCCATGAAACAACAATAACCACATGATAATTCTTGACAAATCATTTAAACTTTGTGATGTAATCCTTAATTACAAGATGAATTCTATATTGCTTACTCAACTTCTACATGACCAAAAGGATCGAAATCGAGTCTTGTATTGTTCTTAAAATAACTACACCTAAAATTGTACAAATAAATAATTTAGTGTGGTTCTCATTTTTATATTGAAAACCTTTGGGAAGAACTTGTTGGTAGTCAAAAAGTGATTTTAGATTCTCTTAAAATGTATTTTTTGGACATTGTATGAATAAACTACGGATTTTTTTAAGTGCTAAAAATAGGTGTTTTTAAAACCGACCATAGACTCTTATGAATAGTTGGAGTACATTTTAGGCAAGAATCTAGATTAATCAGTTTTTGAAAGCTATCAAAATTAGGTGTAGTTATCTTTTACTCTTTTGAGTATGTCAATTGGAGACTTATTTTTGTTCAATTTTACTTATCTTTTAAGCCACATCAACAATGTTTTTGTATAGATTTTTGTAATATAAAGTTCATGCCATTTAAAATATTGTATATTTTGCAACATTATAACATTCTTGCATATGAAGGCAAAGAGATTGTTCTACAGTATCATTGCATATTTGTGTTATAGTAGATCACAATTCATTGGCAAGCTTGCGTTCAAAATGTTCTAAAAATGCAAGGCAATTTTTATTCATGGAAAACATTAGGCCCATGCCTTGAAGTTTAAGAACATGAGTATGTATAACCATAAATCCCTTGTGTAGAAGGTTGATGTCATTGCTTCGTTGTCAAGCATTGAAGTTTTGTATGTTTTAAGAAAATACTATGAATAGTTCTATCCAACGTTTTTTTTTATATTTCAACAATATATTGGTCTTGTCTAAGGATTTTAGCCAATGCACTTGGTTCCTTCAAAATATTCTCCACTATTAGGTGGACACTTAGGGTTCTATTGTTCAAAATAAAAAAAATATTTGTTCTATCTCGAATTTCTAACAAAATGCTTGTTATAGAAAAATAGCTTATTTGTCAACTAGCTACACTAATTTGTCCTATTAATGTTGGGGAAAAATAATATTACCTTAGAAGTTAATGTCACCACAAAAAAATATTGGGTGGAAATTGATACAATTCAATGATATTTTAGCCTTTGCTAATTTGATTATTTGTGTTTGTGTGTGTGTGATAAATTAATCCATTAATGATGTGGTAGACATTTTCTAGTTGATGAATGACATTGAATCTCTCCATGTAGGACAAAAGTGCAACTATTCATCCTCCAAATTTTGTGGAAAAAAGAAACGTTTTCTACAACAATTTGTCTCCCAATGAGTGCTTTTCTATTTTTTTAAGCCAACAATTCACACGATACTCAAACAAATGATTTCCACAATGATTGGCTTGTTGTTTAAGGGTTAACCCATCAACAATGTTGCAACCATTTTCTAATCAATGAATGACAAAGAATCTTTGAATATAAAACAAAAGTGCAACTATTCATCTTCAGAATTTTGCATGAAAAAGGAACGTCTTCTATAGTAGCTTGTCTCTTAGTGAGTGCTTTTCTGTTTTTTTAAGCCAACAATTCACACGATACCCAAACAAATGATTGGCTTGTTGTTTAAGGGTTAACCCATCAACAACGTTGCAACCATTATTTAGTCGATGAATGACAAAGAATCTTTGAATGTAAGACATAAGTACAACTATTCATCTTCAAAATTTTGCATGAAAAGGGAGCGTCTTTTATAGTAGCTTGTCTCCCAATGAGTGCTTTTGCATTTTTTTAAGCCAACAATTCACATTGTACCCAAACATATGAGTTCTATGGTAACCGTCTTGTTGTTTAAGGGTTAATGTTTGTCAAGACACTCTCCACTGTAGCTCACTGTAGTTCACTGTAGTTATAAAAGCAACTAGGGATTAGATTAAAATCCCTTGAACTAATAGTAGAGTAGGACTACTCATCCTCTCTCCTTGCTATATGTTTCTATACTTCATTGGAAATATCTCTCTTTCTTCGTGCATGTTTTGGTTGTGCATTCCTTTCTAGTTTTCAAACAAATTCTCAACAGTGTCAACACACAGCACCAGGACAAATGGGTACAGCTTCTGAAGAAGTCTCAGCCATTTGGGCTCAATTGAAGATTTTTAGTTCCTAGTACCGGTATTCACTGCCGGCGGTAACACTATTCTAATTTTGGATTTGCTTGATGACAGGTGTCCAATAACGTGTCAGACACTGGTTCTGACACCTATCATCAAGCCAAATCCGAGATCCCACCAATTCTATCAAAATGTATTCTTTGCAATGTTTTGACCCAGATCAAGTCTGCGATGTGTTGACGACTTTTTTTTCCTAGAGAGCTTGGGGGTCATTCGATTTTGTTCGAGTACTTCCTGATTTTCAATCTCATCATCATCATCGTCATTGATTATGGAGTGGAGTCGGTAGTACTACTTGTCGATCTGAGTCTTGTGGGGTACACGGATTTGTTTTTTCTGAAGCTTTGGCGAAAACGAAGTTTCGTCACAAAGGAGGAGCCTGATGGTGGTTTAGAGTGTAAGCTTTCCCTCTATGGCGTGATCTGCGAGCAATTAGTCGATACTGTTTTTTTTCTCGCTGGCGTCGGGGAGATCAAATTTCGAAACCCTAACATTACTTTAGCGTTTTCAGTAGTTGGTTCCTGTATATACGGAGTTGTACTAGGATTTGAATCTCTGGTAGAAGTGTGGATCAATCGTAGCATGAAGCTCGATCCAGAATAGTTTTGAATGAAGCTGAATGAAGCTAATCTGGATCTGGAGATTGGATATAGTTCTGTGAGGAAGTTTCCCTGTTGAAGTCTTATGAACTCTGTTTTTTTAGTGCCTTGAGGGCTTCTCTGATGTTGGGAATCGGATCAGGGAATGGCACATCCGTATTGCTTCACTTTGGGAGGCAGGGTTGAGATTAGGGTTGAGATTAGGACAGGGTAAAAAATGTTCAAAGTTCGATTATACTTATCGAGTCATCGATGTTGACGGCTTGTAGAGCAAGAGGAAGTATCCATTGGCAAGCGATCTAATTGGTTATTTTGGATCTGGCAGGAATTGTACTCAAAGCAGCATTCTAGAATTTGAAGCAAGCCGTTTTGAGGAGCTTAGTGATCTAGCGATCTTGATTCATTTGACAAGGTCACCATTTCTCTGAAGATCTTCTGCGAGTAGTGTGTGAAAGAAACTCTCGTTTTTCTGTTTATGGAAATCTCAGATCAACCTCGGACTGTGGTTGTGTATGCATCTGCTGAGAAGGGACTTGAAGTCACTTGTTGGAAGCCACATAAGAGGACCAGATGCGCGAGAAAATCAGGAGTGCGGTGAGCCGTATATCTTCATGTGTGGTCAGCAGATTCCAATTCAGTTGAACTACCACTGAGCTGATCATATTTTGCTTCTTTATCGCCTGCTTTCTGTCTACAATTGCTGGTTTTGTGGAGAGGGGAGCCCTGTGATGACCTCCCTATCCAAGGCTCCAAGTATGGAAGAAGGTGGTGAAGTGCCAGAGCTTCCATCGAGATGGAATTTGAAGACTGCGAGGCGGAATGCCCAAATGACCTTCCTTCACTCTATCAGCAAGTTGTATGGAAACTCCGGCTCACGAAGCCTGAAGGTGCCCACTGAACAACCGCAAGTGATGGTTGGGCCAGTGATTGGCAAGGTCACGTCCACGACAGCCCGTATTCTGATCGAAATCGACAAGACAGGAAGCTTGACGATTGAGCTGAAAGAAAAAGCGCTTGAGAAGCAACCCAGCTTCTTACCGAGGCAACTGACTGGTGGGCGACGTGGGCCAGCTAAAGTCTCCAAATCCAAAGGCTCTTCACGCGACCACAAAAAACTAGCCCTCTTTGTGACTGCAAATAGGCCTTCTGTCTTTGAGTTTAAGGAACTGAAGCCGGGAACTTCCTACACTGTGGAGGTGAAAAGCTGTATTGTAATGGTAGCTAGTAGTTTTCGCACATTCCCTGAAGTGCCTGCAGACACTCTCTCATTTGGTGTGATCAGCTGCAACAAAATCTTTATCACGGATATTTTGATTGCTCCTGCCTGGGATCTTTGGTCTCATCTTTCCAAGTCTATCGAGGCGGGCAAGGTGGATTTTCTTCTGCATCTTGGAGACCAGGTCTGACCTCTCATCTATTGCATACGTGCCTCTCATAAGATGGTGCCTGCACACACTGCATTTTTGCACCTAAATGGCTGAATTTCGTTTCCAGGTATTCATTGATTATGGAGTTGCATTGTATATTTCATTGCATATATAGGTGAATTGGTTTGATGAACAACTAGGAACCACAATTTGCTGTGGCTGCGTTTGTGAGGTTTTTAGCAGATCAGAACGAAAATGAATATAGGCACGACATGCAGACCATAATTTAACAAGACATGATTACGGGTTTTCTATATGCTTCTGCAGGTAAAGTCTCCTCTAAGGGTTACTGTCCATTTTGGGATGAAGCTACTTAGTAAAGTACCGTTTTTATTTTTCAGATTTATGGTGATGGAGACAAGCGCCAAGATGCCGATATTGCATCCGAAATTGCAGGCGACAAGGATGCATGGTCAGATCGTTTTCAGCGGGGCATGGAGCAGTTGAAGGATGTGCCTCCGGAACAGTGGATTAACCACCAGGATGTTATATGTGGATATTACCGAGAAGTTTACAGGGACACATGGAGGCATCTTCCAACTGCCAAGTGTTTAGCTAATTGCCCCAGCCTCATGATTTACGATGACCATGAGGTTCGCGACAATTGGGGGGATAATACGGATGACTGGGATAGTAGCAGTGCGGAATTCTTCGTGGCTCGTTGCGCCTGGATTGTAAGCTTGGAGTACCAAAGGCAGCTCTATGAGGATGTTGACTTCGAAAAAGTGAAAGATATTTGCCAGGTATTTGGAATTAGGGTTGATATGCTTGTATTCTTCAGTTACCATTAAATGTCATTCAGCATGCAGTCTGTGTTCTTAATTTCCAATGCCTTGTTTTAAACGGAAGTGTATTTTGGACAACCATGTTTTGGGGTCTCCATTGGTATTGGCAAGTACCAGTACTTCTTACGATAGTGTTAGGTTGATAGCTTTGGATGTCTGGATCTTGTGAACTTCTACCGTCTTCTCGAGCTTGGCACTTGCGAGTTCGTGTCTGTCTTTGTGTACTCTGCACTGATTGTGGGCGGTGGTTGGCCAATCAGGACTATCATTTCCATGTGGTAGGAGGAGTAGGGCTTATATTCCTTGATATCCGAGGCTCTCGAACCTTTCATCGAGACAATGATGACGACAAGAAATATCTAGGGAACCTTCAATGGAATGCCATCACGAAAGCGTTGAGTTCAGACGGCATTTTTGGAAACGTCCGGGCTCTGTTAGTGTGCTCTCCAGCCCCTCTTGTATTTCTAGAACCAGGGTTTACTAAAAAATTGGCTGTGGCCTTCAATCGACTCGAAGATTTTAAGGGACATTGGTCATTTGGTGAACACATCAAGGAACAACTCATGATGATCGACGCCCTTAACGTCTGGAAAACCTCAGAAGTTGGCCGGGAAGTCCTAGTGCTTGGAGGTAGACTCTTGCAATTTCTTATATTTGTGCTGGAGTAAAGGGCAGATTAAAACGAGGTTTGAGATGAAGCAGAAAATTTGCAGATGATTGTTAGTAGTGTGAATCCAGAAACACTGTAAATTGCAAAGAATCACTGAAGGCTGTCCTAACTGACTACTCAACAGGTGATGTTCATTGTGGGGGGCACTCGGACATTATGAAGGATCGCAAGGTTTTGTTTCGGCAGCTCACAACAAGTGCTATTGCGAACCGCCCGCTCCCCAAATCGGCTTACTATTTCATGAGAGCAGCCGGTCGCCTTGGACGCTTGCAACAAGACTACGGCTTTCGACATTACAAATGGACTAGAGCCCGTAACTATGGGCTTGTACAAGTCAAACACCACAATCCTCAGGTTCTGCCCTGTTCCCCGTTTTTGTAGGCTAGGCTGTGCCAGTTTTGAAGGACCTCAATCTCAGGTTTCCTTGTGTGTCTTTCGTGCTGGTCATTCAGGAAGCCCAGATTGGGTCTCGTTTATTTTGTTGCGGTTTTGAGTAGGTCCTTCAGTGTTTTTATTCGTCCAATTTATTTTATTTTTTGACGGACTAGTGCAACGTTCTTCCCAGATTCTGGTGATATAAATTTGACCACATGTGAAATATGTGGTTTTGACATTATGATCAATGGAATTGGTCATTTTATACCACGAATCCTTGGTCTTTTTAGGGGATATCTGCTACTTACCATGAGTTTTCTAGAAGCAATTCCAAGGGGTTTTTTTCGGGTTTTACTCAAAGACAGAAGTTGCTCGTTGGTTGCAGGACAACGACAGAACCGTGGAACCTCCGGATGTGGAAGTCTCAGCGCAACTTGTGAAGTGTAAATTCTTGAGCATGCCCGTGTATGCAGATAAAGTCACGAACCTGAACAACGACACTGGCATGAGTTGTTTATCTTGTACACCGACACCGAAGTCACAAACCTGAACAAGAAGTTGTGGGTGATCACCTTGTGAAGGCGTTCCAGGTCACTATATTCCACGAAAATTCCCGACATTGCGAAGTTTCTGTGCTCTGATAGAGAAGCGTAGCAAATAAGCTCATGCTTTCTTGGTTAATATTTTTTGCACTCCTGCAAATCGTCAGCTTGTGAGTGCACCATGGTTCAAGCAACGTGTTGATTGTTAGTTTATGTCATGATGTGCAAATGGGTGTTCCAGCCTCCTTGAACCTCGTCAATTGATCTAGTTGGTCCCAAGGTTTGCGAAGCTGCAGCTTATAATGCCAAGTGCGGTGTTCAAAGCACCCATGTCTATCTCATTAGACAGTCCCATTAGCTGGTCGGAAGAGGATTATTATCCAGAATCCTTCTCATTCTAATCCCTTAGATCTACCAAATAGTTCAGATGTGGACGATCTTGATTATGTAGATTGAAGAATGACTTGGCATGATGTCTGACAATGCTCTCGAGGCTCTTGGCTCTCGAGCATTATCTAATCCATTAACTTACCGAAGATGAATACCATTGCTGTACCGCAAGAGCGGTGTATGCCGGAGCAGGGCCAGAAATGGTACTTCTCAAAGCGAGCAGTAGGCGCAGGTGGCGGCTACTAACTGTTTTTTTCTGATACTACAATTCAGAAGAAGAAATATTGAGGTATGGATCTGTTACTAAGGTAGGGTTTAGGGTTTAGGGCTTAGCCCATGGGTCTGCTTACCTTACTGCCAGGGTATCGTTTCTCCTTACGATGCTCTGAAAGCAACGTAGTACTTGAGAGTGAAAATAGTATCGTGTATTATGATTCATTGTTGGCAGATTTGTGACTGCTTGTAATCTAAAGAAATTGTGTTGCCCTATCATCCAGTCTTCTTCCATAAATATAAGCTTGAAACAAACCCATATGTACAGTCGAACTTCCATAAGACAATATAGCCTTGGGATTGGAGGAGAATATCACATTACAGAGGTTATTGCTTTAGAGAGGGGTTGTGGCATTAATGATGTTTGAAAATCATGTTCACCAAAGTGATACCTAGATTCCAAATCCAATGAAAGTTACTTTTTTTTTTTTACTTATTTTGTACATCTTCAATGCATTTATGTTGGGGTGGAAGGGAAAATATCACTTTAGAGAGGTTATTGGCTTATAGTTCACTTTATAGAAGTTCTATTGTATGAAAATATGACTTTTGATCAAAGAGGATTATGCAAGGGTACAATTGTATATATCTAAGAATATATATTTTTCATAAAGGATTCATTAGAGAATAATTATGTTTTGGGAAGATTGTCTCGGGATTTTTCATGATGGAGATTTATTTGATTTTATCACGTGATTGTTAATGGTGTGACTAATGAAACTTTATTAATGATTAAAGGTTCATTTTTTGTTCATGGACTTCAAATAAATTCTTAAAGTTCAAATAAATTCTTGAAGGTCTATTGTGTATTAAGAGCCTCATTATTTTTGTTCTATTCTATGGTTAGAACATATAAAAAAATTTGCCTTTCAAAACCTTTATTAATCCTTAAATGTTGGACGTATGATTGTGGAAATCAGCCCTTTTGGAACTATGTGACATCATCTAGTTTAAAAAAACCAAAAATATTTATTGGGAGTCAAACTATTGTAAAAGATTTTCCCTTTCCATCCTTAATTCCGAGGATGAATAGTTGTATTTTTGTTCTACATAGGAGAATTCCTTGTCATTCATTGGACAAAAAACGTCCACCACAGTGTTTATGGATTAATTCTAAAGTGACCAAAATTTGATTTGAAATGTATTGTTCACCATTTGCTTTTGTATATTTATGAGAATTGACACAAAATTTTGGTCCAAAAAACATTTACAACCTTCAACCCCTAAAGGACCTTGTATTCAATTTTGAATAATGAATGAACATGAAGACGTTCCAAGTACACAAAAATGTATTTTTTCATCCAATATTTGTATGGTATAGATTTAAAGACTTTGCTTTGCAAATATTCTATTATTCATTAGGTATTGGTAGGTTTGGCCACAAAAAGTAACCTTTTTAGTTTAAAAAGACCCTTCAAAACAACTTGAATAAAGAAATAAAATAAAAATCTTCAAAAATCACTATGATTAAAACTTGACATTTTGAATCCAATATTTTTCCCCTCCCTCCCCCTCTATTTGTAATTTTGAGAACCCATATTGTGGGACAATCAATATGGGACAATTCAGTACTAAAACCGTATCCTATATCCATATCCCATATCCAATGATTGGAAAAAACCGGCAATTAGTTCATTGTTAGCCGGTGGATTTTGGAAAAAAAAAACGGTTGTAATTTGAAGTTGAAGGATGCCAAACCGGGAAGAAATTTTGAGGACCGAAAATCAATCGGTGCTCCAAAAAATGTAAAGGATATTTAGCTGCCATGAATAAAATAATAGCAGCTAATACTCGGCTATTAGAGGGTCAAGAATTCTGGTTATCAACCTTCTAGTATGAACTCTGAGCCAGGTTTGGTTGGGCTGAAGTCCCAAAATAATTGGCCATTCGCATTTTTAAAAAACAAAAACAAAAAACCTTACCTGCTTGCAGCCCGCCACCTTCCAATGGTTGGCTAGCTATGGGCTATTGGGTTGTGGCCACCGAAGCTCCCACTAGTCGCTAGTTCTTGCCTAGTGGAATGGTGGAATGGTAGAGTATGGCAGCCTGGTAGCATGCCGTTACTGGCAGTCTAACAGGCACTACTTTATGACTCCGTCATCTAGTTACTCTCTTCCCTATAACCCCATCTTCGTCCTCTCCCTCCGTCGTTTGTCATAGTTCTTCCCATGATCCCGTCCTTGTTGCTTCTCACTGGCCCTCACTCATCCTCCAATCCTCTTCCTTCTCCCTTCGTCCGCTCCCTTTCTACTCGTCAAATAATGCTAATAATATTTTTTAAGAGGCTCCTACACTGTACCTATTGGATGAATTGACTTGTTCTTACCTGCTATTGCCTTTGTTGCGTTGACCTGTTGCTGGCTCTGTTGTACTGACCTATTGCTGCCTCTGCTGCGACTTTGCTCTTACTTGGTTGTGTTGTGGACTTCAATTATTATTCATTGTGGTGATCAACATTGGTGCTATTGTGTTGGAGTATTCAAATACTATTGAAGTACAACTTTTGTAAACTTCAACTCATTCCTATGACCTCCAAAGAAGAATACCTTATCTTATTCTTTTTTTTATTTCTAAATTGTCTCTAATGGCTAAAAGGCAAAAGACCATGAGAAATATGTTTTTTAAGGCAAGATCTTCTAGAGACTCAATTGACACGCATGGATCTAACTTTTCTACACCTATCACACCTCCTCACAAATGTCGCGATTCAAATGACACTTTACAGTTTCCAACAGCTCACGAGGTTCACCACAACCCGCTTACAACATCACTTGGTCACAAACTGCCTAAAACTGCACATGCCAAGCACACACAGTGTTAGTCCGCATTTCCAACTCATTCTGTCAAATCTCAGTCACCGGGACTACTAGCATATACTTTCATCGTGACACCGAGCATGTCACTTAGTAACATGGGGTAGAACTTTTACCTTAATGTGCAAGGACCCATGGTGGCACTACTCACCATGGTCCTAACCGCCCTTGAGTGTCAAAGGGAAGGGAGTCCTTGGATAACCTTGGGTTGTGGAAGACCACCCAATTCCAACTCAGATCGCCAAGTTACATCACCGTTTGAACTCCCAAACTTTCAACTGGTGTAACTTTGCGCTCAGAGCTCTAAATCCAACATGCAAGACCATTTTAGACATCTAGACAACAAATAGATGCCGATGGACTACTCACTTGTCTCATTTAGACAAGTTCTCGCAAAGTTATGGCCCTCCAAAGATAAGGGTCCACCAAGGGAGGCATCATGCCTTCACCATGGCTCTTTTTTTGGCCATAACTTTTTACTCATGTTTTAAAACCTCATAATGCTTGTCATTCTAGGTTCTTTGTATTCATAGATTTTCAATGATATGCTACATGTTATACTTTCTTATGGAATTCATTGAGAACCCCTCACACCTAGCCCTCAAGTGTCCTAACGTCATTGAGACCTAATCAACTTTGAACGGCCATTACGTTTAGCTCACAACTCTGAATTGCGCATTCCTTACGCCATTAGAAGCGTATTGTTAAAAGTTTTTCAAGCATGTATGACACTCTACCGTCAACTTTAAAATCAAGGCGTCATTGCGCCCTGTTTGATCGGGAATCTCTCAAATCTCCCTTTTTAGTCTATTGCAAGGCTTGGAAAGTCACTCCCAAGGTCCCCCCTTATGCACTAAGGTTCATTGGACACCCCAAGAAGATAGGGGCATGACAACAAAGAACCTAATGACATTGAAAAAGCTAATCAAGAGTGGAAAGACTCTTGGTATAAATTATTTGATTGGGTAGAATTTAATCGTAATTTGGGGAGGGTTTTTTGTAAAACTTGTAAAGAGGGTGGAGGAAAATATGCATATGCAACAGAGGGTTCTACAAACATTAAGGTTTCGGCATTGCAAGACCATTGTAAAACTATAGAACACTGAAAATTAGCTTGGGCAAAACAAGGGGGGACAAAAAGCTTTATAGAAAGTTGTTGCAACTGCAAATTGCAATTGTGATGAAGCAATGGTATCTCTCTTTTAAGGCTGCATATTTTATGGGGAAGGAAAGTCTTCCTTCTTACAAATTTATAAGTTTATGTCAACTTCTTTTGTTTTGTAAAGCTCCAATTACTAAAAAAATTTACCATGATGAGAAATCATGTGTAGAGATGGTGTTTAGGCTTTCTTTTGTTGTGCAAAAGAAAGTTCTAGAAAGAGTGAGAGATTCAAATTTTTTTGGCCTTATGATTGATGAATCCATTGACATCTCTATAAAAGGACATCTTGTTGTTTTTGCTACATTTTTGGAAGCCAGTCTTCCTATAACTATGTTCTTCAGGTTATTATGGATTGAAGATGGAAAAAAAGATTCAAAAATAATATTTGACACTCTTGTTGCTGCCATGAAGACTTGAGGGCTAAATCTCCAAAATTGTGTTGGATTTGAATCGAATGGAGCTTCTACCATGGTCGGAAAAAACATGGGTGTAGCAACAAGATTGAAAAAAATGAATCCGTTCTTCACTTCAACTCACTATATAGCTCACAAAACCAATCTAGCAGCATTAGAGGCCTCTAAAAATGAATTTTGTAAAGAAATGTCAAATGTTGTGGATTCTATGTTAAATGTTTTGGTTGCTCACTTTAAAAAATCATCTAAAAGGAAATGTGCCTTACTAGCTCTTCAAAACAAATTAAATGATGCTAAAAAAATCCTAAAAGGGTACCATAAAATACGTTGGTTGTCCAAATGGCAAGCAGTGACTACTTTGTGTGATTCTTTGGAATCATTATTGATTTATTTGCGTGATTATTCTTCTAATGATGATGCTAACATTTCAGACTTGTTTGCTAAATTACGTGACTTTAAATTCATTTACATTCTATTTTTTTTTGTTGATATTCTACACATGCTCTCAAAATTATCTAAAATTTTTCAATCAAAACTTGTTGACATTTCTATCATTGGCTCTATTGTGAAAACAGAGATGGCTAGTGTTAGAATGTGTTTTCTTGTTGATTCTTGCGATTTAAACGATGGTACATTTAATCCTAGCACTGGTTTTCACATCCTTCCAAAATTTGGACCCCTAGGTGGTTACCTCTATCGCTTGTCTAGTGAAATTAGGGGGTCCAAATTTCACAGTGTGGAAATGACTAAAGATCCTACAGGTGCTGACTTAAAGGCTACCCTAACATTTCAGAAGTGCTATGCAAAAAACTGTTTGTTTGGCTTTGGAGGTTCGGTTTGAAAACAATGATATCATAGATGCTTTCAAAAATTTTAATTCCATTCACATGCCTCATAGGCAAATTGGTTTGGCCTCATAGGGAGTTGTAGAACTTGATTTGCTTTTGCAACAGTATGGGCAACAAAAAATTGAAGGAGGAAAAATTTTCCCTCCTTTGGTAGATGCAGAAGCTTGCAAGCAAGAGTTCTTTGCTTTCAAGCTGCAAGGGAGTACGGAGTGGATGGATAGAGCATTTGCAGATATATGGGCTTCAATTAGTTGGAGCCCTTCTTTAAAATTGAAATACCCTAACGTACTAACTCTTGTTGACATTGCTAAGTGTCAATGTGTGAGCACCATTACGTGTGAAAGGGCATTTTCAGTGCAGAATAACATCAAGCCACTACAAGAAAAACTGTCCGAATTGACAGAAAGTCGTCCTAATTGACAGAAATCAACCCCTCCTAATTGACAGAAAATTGACAGATTTTTGTCAATTTGGACAATTTATTGTCCTAATTGACTGAAACTTGTCAAATTTCTGTAGATTAAGAGGGGCTGATTTCTGTCATTTCGGACCAGTTTCTCTTGTAGTAAGCAGAAACTTCAAAATCGTATGACCACATCTAATTTGGATAGTGCCATGCGATTGGCCTTGGAAGGACCTGACAAAGACTATGACAACATTATAGAAGAGGCCATTGTTTTGTGGAAGAATTCCTCTAAGTTTCGCCACTTGTATACAAATCCTGAGCGACATCTTGTAGGGGCAACAGAAAGAAACCTACATAGAAGGAGAAATTGATAATTCCTAAACTCTTTTGATTTTTGCAACCTTTTCATGACTATCCTCAACTCCATATTGCATGGGTTGGGAGGATCCTTGGCCTTCAAATGGTGAAGGGCTTTTGTCAATTCAAATCCTGTCAAGGATGTAAGATTAATTAGTACATTTATTTTCAATTTGATTTTCTATATATTACAGGAGTTATGCAATTTAGCCAATGCAAATTTCAATTTGAAAGAAATTAGCTAGTGGAAAATTGAAATTGGAGGAAATACACCGGTTCTTTTCGTTATTCAAAGGATGCAGCTGGTGCCCCTAGGAAAAAAAAACAGTTCGTTTTCATAATAGAAGGAAATCAGTTGGTACACTTAAAAAAATTCCCGAACACTGCCCATATCTATACCCTTATCTATATTTGGTACTATATTGTGGATTCATATTTGGATAGCTTAGATTAAATCTTACAAAGATCAACGGCTTTTGTGATTTTTTTAGAAATGGATGGCATTTTGGAGGGGAAGCATTTTAAAAAAAAATCAAGGACCTGTGATTTTTTCGAGAGAGGGGGAGGAACTAATGCAAACCAGGAGGTGACAGCCTCTTTTGGGTGCATTGTAACAAATTGTCCAAAATGATGAGGGTTTGTACAGACGTGCTATATTGATCCTTAAATATTTATTTACTTCTGAACGATCATGAGCTTGAGAGCTGAGTTCTGTGAAAATCTTGAAATCTGACTTGTTGTGGGCTGGTGAAAGCTGCGAATCGGAGGAAGAAAGAAAAAGAAAAGGATTGTATGGTTTGAAGACGATTTGTGGATTCTGTGGTTCGTTTGGGTCTCAGTGAATGAACTGTATGATTGCTTTGTGTTTGCCCACATTGGATCAGCAATCAAATTTCATGATTAACTTGTTTTGTGGTTGGGTTCCGTTCATGAGAGTAGGTTTGATATTGATTGAATTAGCTTGTGGGTGAGACTATTTGTAGAACAGTGAAAGATTAAGTGATCGCTTGGTCGAAGCCTTTGTGTCTGTAAATTAGTGTTGTGGTGAGCTAGAATTGAATTAAACCCAGCATTTCAGAGGAGAAAGCTAAGACGGAAACTAGACAAATGTTCCTAGGTGTCTCTGGAAATTTGACAACCGTCCTTTTGGGTCCAAATTCCATTCGTAATTATCCTGGTGTATCCTATATTCTGTCATATTCTGTCATCTCTGCACATTGACTATGAAACTCTTCAAAAGGTTCATAGATGGACATTTTGTATTTCTCCTGTGTTTCCTCCTGGACGTCACACTAGCTCCAGGCTGGGGCTTTGAAACATTTCTTTGAACATCCAGGAGAAATGAAATCACTGGAAAATTGCATGGATCGATTCGCCTGGAATCACACAGGGAGGTTATAATTGTTCCCTTGTTTCTGCTTACATACGTATAAAAGTAACCTGTCTCCTTTAGTCGGTGCAAAGCTTTCCTGTCCGATGTGGTTCACCATTGTGAACAAAGGATTTTGAGTGGAACTGTGGAAGTGAGTTCGAGTGTTGTTTTGCATTTCTTGTTCATGCTTTAGTCATTTGCTCGACTGATCGAGTAATGTACATGTTTCACAGGCCGGATTTCCATGTTTTCGATCACTGGTGGAGATGGAGAGTCGTTGCAATATGGATATGCATGGTCATGCCGTCGACTCGAAGTGGCGGAGGAGTCCGCTTGCGGGGAGATGGGCTCTCGAGGTCTCCTCATGGTCACTCTTCTCTTCGTTACGGCGACAACGTTCGTAATCGAAGACGTTCACTGCATCATAACAGACGTGCGCCGATGCACCAGCACCCACTCCATCCACGCAAACGCAAAACATTATAGTCTTTCATCAATTCGAAGGTGTTGCTAGCTCATGATGTGCTAAACATGTTGCTTCCGATCTCAAAGTTTTCCTCAAGAAAACGCAAAACATTATAGTATTTCATCAATTCGAAGGTATTGCTCATGATGTGTTAACATGTTGCTTCCGAGCTCAAAGTTTTCCTCACTGAATGAGTGAATGAAGTTTCTGTGAGTGTGTAAAGTGTGCCGTATGCGACTGAATTCTCTCGGTTCCCAGATTGAGTTATCTTGAAATTGGGCTTCATGGATGCTGCACTCATAAATTTGATGCATGCTTGCTTTTATCTAGAATGCTAATTGGCGGTACTCAAATACTTCGGCACCTTTCAGGATTGTAGTGAAACAAAAATGCTCACATATCCTAGATTAGACCATTATTCACATCTAAGTCACAATTTTTTACTCCGAAATCGTGTCAACATATCGGAATTGAGCATCAGGAACGTTAATACCGGTAAATTGGCGATATTCCATGCGCCGTCTTGGCATTGACAGAACCTGTGAACGTGTTGCTTGATAGATATGCAAATGAATAAGGAAATTACACATCATCCACAACATTGAATCCTGCTTTCCTCTGCTTCCCCCCTCCCGACTCCCTACCTCATTTCTTTTCCTTTCTTTCTTGTTTCTTTCCTGTTTAGGATCCGCAGCGCCATTTGAATGGAAATCCGCCGGAACTGACGACGTTCTAGCACTCTCCACCTGGCTCTCCACCTCCTAATTCATGTTTGCTTCACTGATCAAAGTTACATTTTCATGATGAGTACTTCGTGGGAAGCTGATAAAAGTGTGTTTGTGGAGCACTCGCTGTGGCAGCGGATGCTTTGAACGCCATATTCCAAATTTGGACGGGGCAGAACCCTCAGTTGTCCACTCTTCTCAACTGGCTCTCGAGCAACATCCGTGAGATAATCTTACCAGCGTCTTTTAATTTAAATATACCATTGGTAATGAATTTGACGGGGCATGGTGTGGAGTTCGATGCTCTTCATCAGCCCGAAACCTCACTAAAAACCCATATACTTTATGGACTAGGTAATTGCAAAGGCCAAGTTATCAATAATAATTGCCGGTTAGGTCCTGCAGAGCTGGTGAGGTTGGTACTGACCTGCACTTATTCTTGATGACTTGGCCTACTTTTCAATTATTGGACATAATGTGAATGTAGGAGAGTTGAGCCGTTTGACTTCTTTGATTGCTTAACCAATGGCAAAACTCTCTTGTATTTAGATTATGTTAGGTGGATTCGCACTCACTAACTTAATACCGGTTTTGTAGTACCTTAGTAAAATTTCTCACTGACTAACCAAAGAAATTTCTACTTCATACCCACCCTGTTGAAAATCGTGGACTCATTACACAATTCTAGACAATTAAATTGTGTAATGAGTCCACGATGTATTTGCTGTTAATGAGTCCACGATTGTTCCTCCCAGGTTGTTTGGGAGCAATGAGAGCTGCAGTGCTACTGACGATTATATATAACCAGTGTGACTTCGACGGGATAATTGGAGAAAAGTCTTCTGAGATTTGCAACTTGACCAACCTGCAAACCATATAAGTCCCCATCCTCATCCCCGAACAGTGAGAGCTTTGATTTGATAATCCTATCACGTGATCACGATTGCATTTACTATCAATTTCACATACGAACCTGAGTTTTTGCAGAATCTTAAATCATAATCCAAGGCTGAAGGGGCCAGTGCCGGCTCAGTTGTTCCAAATGCCCAACCAGCACGCTTGTAGTGCAGCCAAGTTGTACCAGCAACGAAGGAGAGACTTCTTCAATCTTGCCCAATTGTGCTTTTAATTTGTTTACTCGGAACGCCCAATTTTCTTATTAAATTGGAGATTTTCCACGACGTTGGCACGTTTCAGGACGTGTGGCTGAAACTGGCTCAAATCTTTTCTTGTCCTAGTTTTTAGTTTATAGAGTCTTGTGTAGAATGTAAGTCATGATGTCTGGTACCGGAATCGGGGCCAATTCAGCGAAATTCGCGACATTAGCCTCCTTACTTATTGCCCAATCCACAGATCCTGCCATATAATCTGCCTCTTTCTTGTTATTCCGCATGACCGACAGGAGCAAAATTGAAAGTCACTTTTGTTAACCCTTAAACGACGAGCCGGTCACCGTGGAAATCATCTGTTTCGCTACCGTGTGAGCTGTTGGGAAAAAGCACTCATTGGGAGACAAGCTACTGTTAGAAGACGTTCCCTTTTTCCACAAAATCTGGAGGATGAATAGTTGCACTTCTGTCCTGCATGGAGGTCATTCATCAGCCGAAAAATGTCCGCCGCGGCGTTTGAGGGTGAAATTGGTGAAATTCCACTCGTGACTTTGCCACTTTTGAGAGAGCTCGGATTGAAACTCAATCTACCCGCATTCTCGCCAAATTCACGATAACAAGGTGTGATGTTGCAGGTACTTAATTGCACAAGAACTCTTTACGCGGAACTCTGCCCTCAGACGTTTACAACGCAGACTGCCAACTGCACTCCCTGTGAGATGAATGCAAATTGTTATATACTAACACCATTCAACCACAGAGACAGAATTGATTTCCTGCTTTCCTGCATGCTCTGGTTTGAGTTGCGGTGTTGAGGTTTTATTCTGTTTCTAATTCAACTGAATTTGATGCATGGATGCCTTGATAACAGAGACCTGAGCTACAATGTTCAAATTCAGTGGGAGTCTCCGATTGGGACTCCCTTCTGTTCGTCTCTGTATAACTAACTCTGTGAGTATTCCAAGTGCCAATCAAATGACAAGTCATTAATTCGTGTGCGGCATTCAAGGTGTGCATGCCTTGAATTGCAACAGCGGGTCAACGATGGAAGGTTTCGTCAATTTTAGGACGATGTCAGATGCATGCATGCAACTGTCCTCCAGCAGTCTTAGATTCAACATGTATCACTCATTCAAAATTTCAATTCATCTTCCATGTTTATCATAATAAATGATTTGAAAATAACCTCACAAATATTTTCACAACATTTTCACAATTGTTTCATGAAAATTGTACATAAAATTACTATATGGAACTGAAATATTATTTGTAAAATATTTGTGGGTTTCACAAATGCTAGTAATGGAAATAGTCTATTTCAACAAAAAATTCAACAAATTTCAGTCTATTTTGATGAAACTACAGTATAAATTTTGTGTTCACTTGATGAAATTCAAGTTTCTATCATTGTTGAAATATTATTATTGTTTCTTACAATATTCATTATATATATTTAAATTGGAGTTTCTATGACAATATTTCCAATGATTTCATTCTTTATTTAATTGGACTTCATTAATGTAATTTTTTTTTAATTTTACTTGTCTTGTGTAGAGTTGTCAAATTTAATTCGACGGACCACTGGATCTCCAAAATTGGAATGGCATAGGACCTCCTTTTTTGTAAAATCTTTTTGTCACTCTATGGTAGAAAATCTACTTCAAATGTAGTTCAACCTCAATTTTTTAATCTTATTTTATATATTTTAGGTTTTGAAAATTCATAGCTTATTCATGCGATGTCCAAATGTATGTAAGAAATGAATCTAGAATCTTCTTTTGATTTTCAACAATATTCAACAAAATTTAATAACTTAATAACAGTAACATTGTTCAATTACTTATTCAGATACATTTTTGTGTAGCTACCTTATTTACACCTTCATAAGTTTGGCCAAAACCTTGAAGTTTTATGTACATCAATTAATTTAATTGCATGTTGTCATGATTGATTGTCATATTTTCATCCAAAAAAATAGTCATACTTCCATCCTTACAAATTTCCATCCAAATTTTGGATATACTATTGAACATTGAATTTAAAATCTAATTTTAACAAACTATAAAATATATTTGTACATTTTAGGTAAAAATCTCTAGAGGTTGTTTTAGGAAGGAGTCACTTGTGTGATTGTTAGAACACCGGTCCTTTTTTTTGTCACACTAGAATGATGAACTTGTCATCTAGTATTATAACTTTTGAAGTATGAATCCAATGAATTTGAATTTTTTTATTGGAGATGCATGCTTCTATCTTTTATCATATGATCTATTATTATTTTTTAATTTTCAAAAAAATCATTTTATATTTAAAATCCAATTTTGCTAATTTATCATCTTTTCAAGTTTATGGGTTTTGAATACTATAGAGTATCCAAAACTAATGATCTAAAGCTGAAATTTCTATAGCCTACATTATACCTATAGTAGGCGGGCATGATCCTATCTAAAGGAATCCAAAAAAAGATTATTTTATGTCCTCCACATTTGAGCAAATAGGGCTCCCTTACATGCGCACTTTTGAACTTTGAAGATGGTTTCAAGCTCATTCTATTGGTGAAATCTCATCACCATTAAATCCTCACATATTTACAATTTTTAACTTTTTGTAATAAAATTCCTTTTTTTTTACAAATTAAAACGTCAAAGTACCTATTTTCTTGAGATTTTGCACTTTTTTAGTTTTCCTACTTAGAAATTTTTTCTATGATTTTTGTGTAACTAATTGTACTTTCATAAGGTAGAAACACCTTTATTTGCAACTCTTTTTGTTCTTTGATACCTAAAAAATGGCCTTAAATAAACATTTACATGTTTCAAAAGTCAAAACCACTACAATTTTATACAATCAACCAATGAGAGTCGAGACATTTAGTGCTTCAAAGATGGCTATTCAAGGTGAGTATAGTGTTATATATAGGCTATATCTTATGTTCTCAACTTTAAAATTATTAAAATATTATTTCTAGGGTTGCATTTCTCTAACTTGAATTTGCAAATTTTTTTGGTCATTCAACCTTTGATATAGTGGGACTAGAAAAAATGATATTTTAGATGTTAAATGCTTTGGATTGAGGCTTGTTTGCCTCTTCATGTCATGTTTTTTGCTACTATGAGGTACTCAAACAAAAAAATTCACCCCCATTTTGTTATGCCCCATTTTCAAGCACAATGTTTAAAAATTATTATGCAATTATTACAACATCGCATTCTCATTAAATCTTAATTGTGTATGCCAAATTTCAATTTTCAAAAACAAAAATTTGTTTTTGGTGAATTTTTAACCGCTAAAGTCCCAATGCCTCTTTTCCATCAAAAAACACTCAAAACTACCATTTTTATAGCAATGAACAAAAGTTTTTTTTTAATTAATTAATTTTTAAAAAAAATTGCATATCCATTAGGTGAGATTGTTTTAGCAAGAGATCTTAACCTTGTAAAACTTTTTTTTGAAAAATTGTAAAAATTGAGGTCAAAAATAAATTCTACAAGTATTTTTTCAAGAAGATTCTCTAATTGCCCCAAAAACAAGATTGTCTATAACTTTCTCATAACATATCCAAATGGAATGAATCAAAGCTTGTCATGTACACAATAATATAATCTATACAAAACAATTTTTTTTTAAATTTTACTTTCAGTTTTTTTGAAGTTTTTTTGCTACCCACCAAACCAAAAAAAAGGGTTTTTTGTTCCATAACTTTTTCTCTCAAATTCCGATTGAAATAAAAATAATATTTTCAAAAAGCTAATGTGTTTTCCTATTTTCACCAAAAGATTCAAAAAATCATGACAAATATTGACACCAGATTGCCCGAAATCCATTTTACCCCCTAAGGGGACAATAGGACTTTAGGGGTTAAAACTAAATTCTATGATAATATTTGAGAATTGGTTAAAAGCCATCAATGGTGAAGTTTTCAAAATTCAATTTCACATAAGAAAATGTCCATAAGCACATCTTTTTTTCAATAAATTGCAAAAAGGTTTTAAAATTCACTATACCAAAAATTAAGTACTAAAATTCAATGCCCAAATTTTCTAAACTAGATGTCCATGTATTGTTTTATCTACAAGCTAGCAAGTAGATACACTACAATATATTTTGTCTTGATAGCATTGACTTTTTATTATTGATATAACTATTCAAAGTTCCTCACGGTAGCTTTTGTGGATGCAAATCCTCCTTCTATTGGTTGCAATAATAAGTTGATTCAAAGCATTAAGTATGATAGATTATAGAAATAAAAAAATATTTGTAGACAATGCTCTTAGAAAAAAATAAAATTTATTTATGATAAATGGACAAATGTATTTTTGTGTCCGAATTGCATTCTTTAGGTAGGATTTCTCCAAACAACATCTTTACAAACAATTAATCTTTATCCATGCCTTTAAAAATCTTGAAAATAAGAAATGAATTTGAAAGGACATAGAGGCAAATGGTATGTCATTTAATACTCTACAATTCTAATGAAACCTTCAAGAGATTATTACAAGTCCTTGTGACATTGATCCGTGCCATGAGTTACAACTTCCCTCTTCAAATTGTAATGGATATGTGGTGTAATTATTTTTTCAAGTGCACACTTAATTAAAATAGATAGTAGTAGAAGTAAGTAAGTTGTGATCTATTTAGAATTATGTTTAATTTGTATTCCTATATCTTTGCATTGGAATATTGTTTGTGTTCATATTGCTCATGACCCACCTTCCTACAAAGAAAGTAGGTTACATGGGAGCAATTATAGTTCCTATTTTATATCTTATGATTTCATGATTAGTGTAGCTTCGTCAAGATAATTGGAAAACTGCCTTTAAATATTAGCCGTTAACCAACTTATAAGTAGTATCCAATCCTCATCCTTGAATAGAACTTTGTTTCGATAATTCAAGGTAAAGGAATTCTAGGGATTACCTCAAGACAAAATAATGAGCCCAAATTTATTTATTGGCAAAACCACAACTAAAACCTTAGCAAACAACTTATGATAACTAGTCCTAAAGTTGAAAACACTTGCCAATACTTGCAATTAGCCATTCAAGAATTCATTACTATTGGATGTCTTAATACTCTAAGCAAAAGGATTTCGTTTTTCACATAATGTATACCCACCCAAAAGCGCAACTTCCCTTTTTGCGCCATTTATATTTGAGCCTTGAGTAGCTACTTTCATTCACCCACAACTATAAGCTCATACAAGTTTTTAAGCAATTAATGGGAGTTGAAGCATTTTGTACTTTAAGGTAGCCATTTAAAGAGAGTCTAGTATCATGATTAAGTATCAACTTTGAAAATGGATAGAATATTATGTGTATCACAAATGTACAAAATTACATGGGTTGACTTTTTCTCAAAGAGACTAATATTCTTACACAAAAACCATTGTATGGACTATCGAGCTTGTCCAAGTAGAAAGAGTGGTAATTTGGGTTCTTTTTCAATAGCTAAGAAAAAATGGAGGCTCAAAGATTAGTAAGTGCAATTGGAAAAGACTTGTATGCATTTTGAAAACAAAAGATATAAAACTGTAAGGAAATTTGGTAGTTTTAGAATTCAACTAGTGCATGGAAAAAATCATTTGAAATTTTAACCTTTCAATACTTGATGGATTCTAGTTGCCATGGGATAAGAAATAACTGTTAATATCTAAAGAGGATGTAGTGGGAAGGCATCAAACTTACTTAGGGTGGGTATTGGTCTTAGCATGGCTAATATATATATATATATATATATATATATATATATATATATATATAACACTATTAGAGGTAGGATTGGAGGTTTAGGTTGTCACCTAATGCATGCCATTGTTTTGTAGTAGAATGCGACTAGGTCTTGTCACTTATATATCAATCATCAATAATACCTTACAAGAGCAACTACAAAAAACAATTAAAAAATGACAAAACTTTGATTCCAAATTTATTTTGATTTAATTTATTCAAACTTTCATCATCATTCTCAACTCCATATTGGATGAGTTGAATGATCCTTGGTGTTTATAAATTGAAGAGTAATGCATGTGTCATCATGTAGTTGTTTCCAAAACTAACTTATGCAACCTACCATTTTACTAGTGCTACAAAGTATTATAAATTCACAATTATAAATTTTGTACTTCTGATGCAATATGAGAAAGAATATGATTTAATATTAATTAAAGCATTTATATCGCATCTATGCTATAATTATATTACATCTATAAAGTTTTAATCCATTATTGAAATACCTTTTGTATTGCATTAGTTTTAAATTGCTTAAATTACTTTTAGTATTGCACTAGTTTTAAGTTGCTTAAATTGCTTTCAAATTTGCATTGGTGTTGTATTTTGAACCAAATGTTGCTTACAATATGTAAATATTGAAGTCAACAACTAAGGTAATTGCACCTAACTATGTGACCCATTTCAAAAAAATCATTCACTACATATTCTTGCCTAAAATGAGAGTTTTAGTCCTTGTTTAAGTCCTTGTTTAAGCAAGAGAAGTCTTAGGCCACTTATTAGTATATATACAAATTCTATCAACGAGATTGTTATGGACAGATAAAATTAATGTCCAAACAGAATTAGCTTTCATTAGCTCAAGTTAAGTGATTGTGATTTGCCTTCTACTTACATTTTCAAGAAAAATATCATGTGTGACTACATTTTCTATTACGCTCTACTAATTCTCTCTTCTAAGTATGACTCTCATTTTGAGATTCTATACATAATAGTTTGTAAGTACAATGCATTTGTTGGACTATTGAATTAAAAGATTTATGTTGTTTTGCATTACTAATTGATCAATTTCTTTGTTGGGAGCAATGCCTCCATCAATACAAAACTTGCTAGGAGAAGTATTGCACAATTAGCAAACTAATATTTCTTTCTTGCTATTGTAATAGCCTATAACAATTTTTTTCTTTTTTCACTAAGTGCATTTGATCATCACTCTAATACAATGTTGAACAAATCAAGTGAAACCGATGTGCAAGAGCATGCTCTTATAGAGCTTGTATAACTTAACAAATAATTGTACACATCATAACATAGTTGCTAGCATGTGAGCCTAGGATCTTGAGTCCATGAGACTAAGAGCCTAAAAACTTAGGCTCTTATATTATAAGTACCTATATTATAGTACCTTCTATTGTTATAAGATATTTATATTATATCTACCTCTATTATAGGTATCTATGTTATAAATACCTTCTATATGTTATAGAGACCTAACATAAGTGTCCTATAACTAAATATCTTCTATAGTTATAGGACACTTATGTTATCTTTCAAGATAAAGACAACTCTTTTACAACTTGTCAATAAAGGGTGTCAAAATTGAATTTTCACAAAATCAAGTTGTAACACCTATTATAATTAATGTTAACTCGAATGCTTTTGGAGAAAATGTAGATGTAGTTATAACATTGTTTATCAAATGTTATCCTTCTTTCAACATCATAGGAAGAAAGTGATATCTCCTCCCCAAGATATTTGAGATATTTAGAATATTTGGATTGAGTTATAATTTATCTATATATAATGTCCCTTTTGGGTTCATTTATCAAAGTTTGACATATGCATTTCTAGGGAACATAAAAGGAGCCCCCAAACATTGGTGAATAATATTGATTATTGAGTCTTAGGAGGAGGATGTCCTAAGAAGAAAAATGTACTAAAAGCACAACTAATTACAACCCCTACTCAATTGCATCACAATGTGTGCTCGAACTTCATTTGTCATTCTTAGTCATGTGACTCAAATCTCAAAAGAGCATCACCCTCTTTGCTTGAGCAAATTCATATGCCAAACATTATATGGTAGGCTTTAGAACAAGTGGTAGCGAGGCTCTCACCCCACCCCCCACCCCCCTCCCACTATGCCTGGTCCTTGAGGCTTGCCAAACAACAAGAAAGTCATCAAATAAGACTTCATTCTCCTAGATTTGCTCCCTTATCTTTCCCAGGATGCACTTTCTTGGATTTAGGGACAAAAACACGACATTGACAATAAAAATCTCCACCAAATGGGCTCACTCAAAATTCCACCACACCCCAGTAAAATGGTGTTCAAAGCTTTGATTGGGGGGAGCTCAATATAGCTAATTTTGTGTGGGGAAAGTTTTGAAGCTCACTTTTAGAGTCGCCGTCCCGGGCTTCTTGCCCACGCAAAACATGTATGGAAATCCTATCTTTGGCTTCTGAAATAACGAAGGGGTGTACCTATTGACACAGGGTCGCAATTGGGTGTTCCGTCTTCCCTGATTGACCTCAGAAAAAGAGGAATCCAAGGCAAGGCCTCCAGCAAAGAAAACGTAACCACTGGAGAAAACCAAAAAAGGGCAAAGTAAGCTGTCGTGCAGCTCTGCCAGAACGCCATGAAGTCCGTGCCGTCGATGCTCCCAGATTGATTCCATTTCCCAAGAGGACATCCGTCCTTCCCTCTCAAAGCCTGACACCAGGCGAAGCCACTGCAAAACAGGACGGACCTTGAAAGAAAAAACTTGGAAACACTCACTCCCACTTTTAAAACTTTTTTTTTTTCTCTCTCACACAAATGAAAATCTTCATCAGTCACGGCAGAAAGTGAGGACTCTCGCTCGATCTGGCTCTCCCTCGCTCGCTCTTGTTGTGCCAGCAAGCAAACCCACTCTACAATCCACAATTTTCCTATCCCCGATGTCATCCCCCAATCATCCCCGTCAGTCCTCCTCTTTAGCTACTGCTCACGCCCTTTTTCTTTCAATCCGACTAAGCTTGCTACTGTATCATATCTGTTCTTCAGTGCCCTTTTCCTTCCGACATGCATGCCAATCCATCCTCATTCGTTACCGATCACCGTCCTCGTCTTCGTCCTCCTCTTGCCGTAGCCCACTTGCAACTTACCACAATCTCTGTCACAATCTCCGTTGCACTTGGTCACTTGAGTGGGGGAGTCCACTTGCTTGGCCTTCTCTGAGTAGACGTTGTGTGTGTGTGTGGATGTTGCTTGTGTGAGGGTTATGTTGTTGGATGCTTCGGAGGAGGCGCCTCGGTGGTGATGGCTGTCATACTCGGTGAGCTTGGCTAACGATGGGTTTGACGGTTTGGTTTTGGTTTTGGTTTGGGGGTGTGGGGCTTTCTGAGGTTAACGGCGATGGCTGGGGTGTGTGAATTTCCGTGTTTCTAGTCATCGTGGATGATACTTTGGGGATTGGGAAGAAAGCTACCGTCTTGGGGTTGCGTTCGCAACTTTTTTTGAGGTTTAGATTCACATTGTTGGAATTTCTTTCGAGTTCTAGATGGTTTGGGGTTTGTTTTTTGCATCAAATTGGTGTGCCTAGTGCATGACTTCAAATTTTGGTTGGTGTACCCGGCTTGGAGTTTTCCAAGCGTCTGGGGAAGTTTGAGGTTCTGATTACCATAGCTAGGTTCTGAGCTTCGTTTAGTTCGTGTGATTTTAGCTGTGGAGAATTTATTCATATTTTATGCGGGTTCCCACACGTGTCTCGTTGAGAGATTTTCAACTTAAGTATTGGGTCGGTGCTCTTTGAGAGCATTAGGTCAGGAAGAGACGGTGAAGTATCAAATACTTCCTCTAAAGAGCACTCTCTGAATTCACATGATAAGGAATCTGGTTTTGGAAAGTTGAACCTAATCTGAACAAGTCAGTGCTCCTCAAGCCTATGAGCCCTTGTTTTCACATGTGAGAGTGTGTCGGATCTCTAATTTCGCTGGATTTTCTCCGATTAGCCACCAATCAAAGAATGTCGGGGGATGAAGATCTGGGGTGCTCTTTTTGCATGGAAGATGTTAATTTCTTTAATTTGTTTTTTGGGTGAATTTTAACCTCGGGAGCTTTGTCATTGCTAGGGTGCAGGTCAGTTCAATTCGACTGACGCTCGTCAGGAACAGTTTTTTAATGTGACAATGCTCGTCAGGCAAGGTCATCCTCCAACTAGTTCCAGGACAGAGACCTGAGAATGCCTGCAAGAAAGTCGCAAGGACGGCGCAAGCTGGGTCATACTTTCGTTCATCTTAATCTGTACGCTTTGCAACTCTGAAGTTTTTATGCTTTTAGTATTGATTCAGGGTTTGTGATCGTATTCAATATATTCTCTATTCCGTTTTCAATATATTCTCTATTACGTATTCCGTTTATTTCAGTTCGTTCCATTTAATTTTGGAGTAGGTATCTAGTTATCTCTTATAGGGTCAGGAGGCTGAAATTGGCCCTTGTGTTTGTGTGGCACTTTTGAGTGGGTCATACGGGAACTTCCTCTTGTTCAATTTTATTTATTTTTCAATTCTTCACTGATCCTGGTTATATTAAATCTGGCCTTGTCTGAATTTATCTTCCTCACAATACGATCAATCAAATTGTCTTTTGAAAACCATGAAATCTCGGTTTTTCAGGGGATCAAATTCAACAGGCAACCTTCGTTGCAAGAGCGCTACTGCACCTGAACATACTAGACACAAGTGCCTTCTTCACATTCTGAGCCACTAGTGGTAATGTCTTTTACGTGGCCATCTAGATACTGTAGAATATGTGCGGACTCGGTTCACGGAACACCGAAAGACTTCTAGCCTTCATTAGCGTAAAGTAAGTTTATTGGAAACGGTTGGGGGAGTTTTGAACGTTGCATGTTTGTCTATTTCATGGACAGGATATTAGACTCTTTCAACCCAAATCGACACTCACAACGCTGTGCGGTGTAATTGGAGGTGAGCTGAACTGGCAACTTGTAGAGTTTCATAAACAAAATTGCATAGCTACCGTCCAGTGTCCCATAGTGAAGGTGGCAGACTTTGAGGAAATTGAGTTTCAAAATAGAGCCAAAAAAAAGGGAGTGGTTATGTCATATTATCCTGCTCCTCTTCTCGAATGTCTGCCTTCCACCTGTAGATTATACGGCCTGATTGAGGTTTCGTTAACGTCATATTGATTGCGTTTCAAATATTCCATTAAAGGCTAGTTTCAGAGATGAGCTCACCTCGCTGTTTTTTAAACTCTGACAGTGATGAAGAGCGAATACACGCAGCAGTAGACTTCTTGACGCAACTGAAAGCCAGCATTCCCTCCTTTCATCTCCAAATGCTCATCACAAGTGCTGAATCCTCTCCTCTCCACAACTGATCCATGCTCACCACACCTTCGCAAAACATTCACAAAACAGGGTTAAAAATCTGTGTGGCTGTGATGTGTCCGGATTCTTTACTCACTCCTTCCCTTTTCGTCCTTCCCCCAGCCATGGCCAAAGGCGAGGTGGATCCTCCTTCCAGCGTCTTCAGTTACGTCTGCAAGCTGGGCGAGCGCGCCACCAGCGACGTGATAGTCCGCTTACGCACCATCCACGGCCGTGACGACTGGTTTTACTCCCACTCAGAGATTCTCTGCACAAAGAGCAAGTATTTTGCACTCAGGCTCTCAGATGAGTGGCCTACTTACAACCTTCTCGATTCTCGTAACTGCGTAGAAGTCATCTGCATCGAGAGTGACATCGACCACCACGTGAATTTGCTGCGCATGCTGTACTCCAACTTGGAGGAGCCTGTTGGGGACATGTGGCATAGTGTGAAAAACGCCCTGGGGATGCTGAAAGTGGCCACTAAGCTCGGGTGTGACGCCATTGCGACCAAGTGTGCGCGTTACTTGGAAGCTGTGCCGTGGGAGGAGAGCGAGGAGGAGGAGATTCTGAAGGCTTTGCCTGCGATTGTAAGCTCCACGCATAAGCTTGTGGCTGGACTGGGGGTGCACGTGCAACCGGTACTGGCGAGGTTGCAGCCTGTGGACGCGGCGTCCATTCGGAATGTGTTTCTGTCGGCGGTGCATATGGCGACGTCGACGGAGAGTCGGGATAATAAGCTGGAGAAGTTCCCGAGTGATCTCAAAGTGGCGGCTCAGGAACAGGTACACTCAAATCTCTTCTCTCTTGAGGTTCTCTGAAATTGTCTAGACATTTCTAGAAGTCTCCTGCACACACTTGACTCATATCCAAACTAATGTAAAGTCTTCATTCACCATACTTTTAGAGAGAGGTGCCATTCACCATACAGGTGAATTTCGAACCTTTTCCTACAACAATCTAGAAATTTGCACCATACCAAAGTTTGCACATTTATTTTGTGTCAAGCTAAAAATCAATTGCAAAAAACTCAATGTCAACAGATTAAGTATGTTCACACCTAGCTCAAATTAAAGCTCACATGGATGGTCCACGAACCTCTAACGTATTGTATGGTTAATGGAGCCTCTACCTTACACGCAAACCTCATTCTCTTGACCTTCTCTAAAATTCTAGACATTCTAGAGTTCTACTGCCCATTGTCATTGTTCGTACCACACACTTGTCACATATTCAAACTCTTAGTGGACCCCTGTTGAAGAGATAAGGGAAACATCTACAGTGCAACTTCACGATGAAGTAAGCTTCACAGCTAGCTTGTAACTGTACAGCCAACGAGACAGAGCCTCTCGCAGCGTATCTGTTTGTTTGTTTGTTTGTTTGTTTGGTTAGATTTTGATGTTCGGTTCTTTCTGCAGGTGGAGTACATGCTAGAGGAGGACGACGACGCACCATTGCTGATAGCCGACGACGACTTGAAATCCGAGCTGAAGAAACACTTCCTGAAGCTGTTCAAGGGCTTCAAATCCGAGCTCAGTGCGCTTGTGGCGCAGGATTCAGAACTTCTGTTTGAGAAGAGCATCCTGGAGAAGGCCTCTGACCTCGTGTGGGCCTCACGTGTGCTTCCCCATGTCGGGCTGAACCCCGACTTCGTGGAGTTTTGGGTGGAGGCTTCCAGCGAGGTTGCCCAGGTAGTGTCCAGGGAGACCATTTTGAGCCAAACAGCTAGTATACTGAGTTCTCTGTTATTTTATCAGTTTTTCATTGATATGCTTTGGTTATTGTTTTGTAATTTCACTTGAAATTTGAAAATTTTATGAATTGGATCGCTCTGCAAATTGGGAGAATGAACTAATTCACATGTCTCACTAACTACTGGCAGCCACCGTTCATTGCCCAGTAGCTCACTTAGGATAATCTCCAGGTAGTGTTTGGGCAACCAAACAACCAGTATCATAAGTTCTATGAATCGGGTATGCATTGATATGGTTTGGTTATTCCTTGTATTTCTACTTGAAATAGAATTTTTTATGAAATCAAAAAGCTCGGCGATTTGCCTAAAGTTTTGATTTTATATGGGGAATCTGGTAGAAAGAATCGGTTCACATGTCACTTAATTCTGGTAGCTCCCGTTTGCGGTGATGGTGCAGGCTTTGACAAGTGATAAGCTGCGAGAGAGTTTCTGGGACACGAAGCTGCGCGTGATGGAGATCACGTCCATGGTGCTCAAGGCCGTGGGCTATGGGAGTGTGATTCTAACTGCTACGGAGCGCACTCAGCTGGTGAAAGTTTGGTTGCCTTTCATTCGGGAAACGAAGCCGGTGCTGGACTCGTTGTTTGCTGTGGAGAAGATGAGTATGGAGATGGACATGGACTTGTGCCAGAGCATTGAAAATGCGCTCGTCTCTCTGGTGCTGTCGCTGCCTTCGGGGGATCAAGCGGAAATTCTCGCTGACTGGCTTCGCTGGGATCACGCCAGGTAATCACGACGGGCCTTTGGTCGAATTTTGACATGATCTTGTTAGCAAATGAGGATTCCTACGCAGCAAAATTGAGTTATTTGGATTCTGTGTTATTTGATGATCTAAAATTGACACTTAAGCTAATCACTTAAGGTGGTCATGCCACTTGGTGTTCCAACTTATTGTGTAATAAGTGTGTTGCTGTCAATGATAGTGTGGCAAGTGTGCAGGGTATCCCAGAATTTTATTTTAAAAAAGATTGTAATAAAGGCCTTTGATTGTAATAACATAACTTCATTTGTAGTAGTTTCCACGTCATGAGGTAGCGGCAGTCAAAATTGATGATGAGCATAGTTCCTGTTATTAGATTAGTCTAATTTTTACAGGGTTTTGTTAGCTAATAGATCAGGGTTCCAATGCCGTAAAGAATGCGTTATTTTGGATATTTTATGCAAAGTTATAAAGTTTCAAAGTTTCAGTAGATGATCTGAAACAGATGTTCAGGAGTTATCCGTCCTCCTAGTCAATATGTATCCATATTTGAGTGGTGATTTTAGGTGTGTACTTTGACATTCTTTAGAAGCTTCTCTACTTCCAAGATTTAGAAACCTGCATTTTGATTCTAACAAATGCTTTGCTAAGTTTGTATGTTGGCTTGCTATCTTGACATTAATAGCATCAGAATGAGTGAATAGGAGCTTTATGGAATAGAAAAATGTTTTATAACTTTCAGGTTGGATGCTTTGTAGCCAATTTTGGGCTACAAATGTGTGCTTTGTTTGTAGTGAATGCCTTTTTTTTTCGGTTATTGACGTAGTAGGCCCATCTTTCTCCTGGTTTGCAGGTTTCCTGATTTGAGCGAGGCTTTTGAGGTGTGGTGCTTCCGAACCAAAGCTGCAAAGCGGCGACTGAGCATCGAAAATCCGAAGGTTGCAAATGCTATAAGCAGCGGAGGTGCATCGTGATGAGCTTCGCGTTACAACTCTGCTGCTGCTGCTGCTGCTGCTTCGAGTCTAGCTCCACCAAATGCTCTTTTCTTATTCCTTGTCTTTTCTATTTTTTCTTTTTTTTTCCTTTTTTCCCTTTTGCACAAAGCAGTGGGCTTGAATGCGCTTAGTTAACCTGATTGAATACCGTATTTGCTTTGGCTTGTATCATTAGATTCTTTTCGCGAGCATGCGACAGATTTTTTGCCATGCCTTTTAACTTGGAATGCAAATTTCTCTGCTTATTTTGTAGCAAGTTGGATCAGTGTTGTATCGACGTAAGTAAAAAGTGGGTTGAATCAGTGCTGCGGATTTGTAATATGAAGTCTTGAATATGATACAATACAAGTTCTTAATTGATTGACTTTGGCGTAGATATTCACGCCAAGTGAATGTACAGTACTCCTATGTTATGGAGTCGTAAAAATCTGTTATTAAGTATAAATCTTAGCATAGCTGCTGACCACCTCCAATTTCGAAATAGCATATGAAACTTTTATAAAATGATAAATTATGGTCTCAAAAACTTGACTTGCCTATCCAGAGATCTTCCCAAAATCATCCTTGTGCATGTGTAAAACATTTAAGTGTCTGAAATAAAATATGATTGAGTGGTGGCGGCAGACTATTTCCTTTCTCAATTGCAGACCAATGTGGCATTCATCAATTTGCTACATGATTGGTCAATTGAACGGACTCTCCTAAATACTGTGGTCACCCCAATCTGGATTATGCAGAATCGAAATAATACTGAGGTAAACATGCCTATGACCAAGAAGACTTGCTGTCTAGGTATCTTGGAGAAACTATTTATCAACTTATGTATTTTCCAGAGATTGAGAAGTTTGAGAGAAGCCATTTGCAAGGAGAATCAAGACATTCTGACAAGAAATGAATTTTCAGTGATTTTTCAAAGTTTGTTGGAAATAGAATGGTAAAGCATGCGTACAATCACACCTTGACATGTCCCCTCTCCAAATGCATTGTCATGATGCTAAAGGGTTGCTAAGATTGTGGTAATGGGAGGGTATAGTAGAAGTTGGAATTGGGTGATTGATGGCTTTGGATTGTTCTTCCTTATTGCCAATGATAATGAATTGTAGACTTTTTTGCCTTTCTACAATGTATTGATTCAAGGGTTTGTTGCCATTACTTGCCTTCTCTAGTTGATCTTCCAAGAAGGTTCCATTGCAAAAAGTTTAGAGCCTATTTGTTTGGCTAGCCCTTTGGCCTTAGGTCCATGTAAAACAGAATTATGAACCTAGAGGGCTAGGAAGGTCAATTGAAGTCCACTTTTTAGAAATATGAACCTAGAGGGTTAGGAAGGTCAATTGAAGTTCCCTTTTTTCAGAACAAAACAAAATGTTGCACTATAATCCATGTTATACACTATATACTTTATCCATTACCATATCAAAGGAATATTGTCCCCCTATAGATGGTAGTTAATTAATGAAGTAAAAGCTACAAGTGTTATAAGCTTTAGGCTACAAGTACTAATGAAAAGCATTAGTTCCACCAAGAGTTTCATTGGACTTTCTAATCCCTTTCTAGTTGTTAGAGGTTTAAGGTGGCAATGACAACCAACCCTAAGAATAACCCCAATCAACCATGCCAATGACATAATGACAAGGCAACTCAACAAAGCTTTGTTTGAAGGTTAATACAAAACCCTAAACCCTATCTAATAACTTTAAATCATCCATTGTCCTAAGACAATCCAGCTTCTAAGAGCATCTCCAAACAAGGGTAGAGTTAGGCTACTTACCAACATATTATATGCCTCAAAGTTCACACCTACAAGACAATTTCAGATTTTGAGTATATTTCATATTCCATATAAATTTCCTTCACTTTTCACTTTTCTTAAACTTTACAACAATTTTAGAATTACACAAAAAAATAAAAATTGCATCACTGGCAAATAAATGTATGGAATTTCATTCATATATGGTTGCAAAATGGTAGCAAACAAGATGAAGGATTCTAAATCCATGCTTATGGACACATCATTTCAGGGTTAACCCTCAAAACATTGCAGAGGCTAAAAAGATCACTGTATCAATGAATCCAGAAATCATTGATACAGTAATTTATCCAAAAATCTAATCATCTTTGACGAAGCACCATTTGCAAACCACATTCACCCTGCCTTTCACTAAAATTGTTTTTATTAGGGGACACTTTAACACAGGTGTTTCAGCATGTTGAGAGAGTAAAAGCCAATAAGATACAGGACATAAAACGAAACCACCGTCAAAAGGGCCAATGGACAAGCGAATACATTCATGAGAAAGCACACCTGGCTACTTGGATATATGTGCAATACTCTGGCTTTCAATGAAGCCAGAAATCCTAGAGAATAATTTGAGATTCCTGGGTGGAATGACCTTACAATCATGGGAGTAAGAACAGATTTACACGAACGGAGGGGATTTTGGCTCCCTCCTTAAAAAATTGCTACTTGAGGAGGGCAACCTGCTTTAGAATCTTGCCCACAAGACGGATGTGCAGGATTGGTGAATTCTAACGAAGGCAACTCTCACACTCACCGCTAGCTAGTTTCATAGTGAATTATAGCTGGCGAGTGAGGTTTGCAATTCGTGCATAAACCGCGTGACATCAGCAGCAGGTAAATGAATCCATGACGACTCAAACGCATCATGACTGAAATTGGATCCAATCTTCTCAGCAATGGCTCTGAAGACCAAACCGAACCTGTTGCCGTTGGCCGCTCCAAGACGTGGGCGGTGGGAAACGCCTACAACGAGGGCCTCATTTTGTGGCCCTGGAATGGTTCCGTAGCATATCATGGGCTTCACTGCCCGGCCTTGCTCCTTTAAAGAATCCATGACGAAGTAGCAGAGCTTGGTAAGGGACAGCGGGTGTGCCAGCTGCTCAGCATCTACTGACTTGGGTAGCTCAAAATACCTGCGACCAAAATTGCACATCGAAATCAATCAGAAGTCACAATGGTGATACACGAACGTGCCAAGCAGTTCTACACGAAGAAAGATCAAGAAAAGAGGAGGATATGTTCAGATGACAAGCACAGAAAGATCAGCCACCTGAAAGCTTTGCACATCTTGATTTCGCCTTTCTTTACAATTGCACCACTACCAATACTTATACACGCTCGCTGCACCTTAATTGCAAGCTGCATTCCACGTCGCAGAAGATCATACTTGTCCGGAGAGAGAGATTCAAGGGCAGCACAGAAGTTGTCTGTCCAATCTTTCTTCACATCTGCAGTTGAGGCTTCCAACAGAGCTGTGACGCCATAGACAACATCCGCCGCTGACACTTGGTCGCTATATCCATGAAATCTGTACAGATTTCGGAAATAAAGATCACCTAGGCCAGCCTCCTTCCCCACATTCTCTAGCATTTGTTTCAACCCTTTCCTAGTATCATTCTTCATGTACTGGTACTGCTGCTGACACTCTGCGAGAGAAATTCCCATCTTGGCAATCAGAAGCTTCATTGTTTTCAAGCCACTGTCACCCCAGGTCTTCAACTTCGGTGCTACGTAGAAGGAGCACAGCATGGCTTCATACAAACTCCATTCCCTGAGGAGCATCAGGCGAGGCTCTTCGTCGAAGATTATCCTTGAAACATCCGGTGCGCGTACTCGCGTCCCGTCCTTCAATGTCACACTCGTGTTACCCTCCAAATTGCCAGCCAGCGCTACAAACCCTTCAAGCTCGGATTGCGTTGAGTCGTATCGCTCTTTGCTTAACCGCTCATGTACAAACTGATCTGTCAGTGCCACACCCGCAAGCCAGAGAAGCTCGTTTGTGTTCTTGTGCAGAGTGTGGGCAATGTCGAACATGAGACAACCCGATGGCCGGCCATGGAAGCAGCCCATCCGGTAATACTCCGCCTTCAGAAGCTCCTCTTCGCGATTGGGATCATCATCCCCATCGCTTTTCTTCCGCCTCTTCCGTCTCCTATCCTCGTCATCAGATTCCGAATCTGAATCGGAGTCCGACTCATCAAAAAGATCGGGATTCGAATCATAAGTGGAAGCAAAACTTGACAACCTATTCAGCATGAACCCGTACGGCATGTCCGCTTGCGCTTCATCGTCCTGTGTGAACAACACCGTAACCTGGGGATTCAAGTCACTCAAGTTGTGCAAATGAATGGGTCGATGGCTATCCACTACAAACACCTGCACTTTGGAACCCAGTTGCAGCAGCTGGTGCAAATTGCGTGAAGCGCCCCAGTTGATGAGGAGAATCACGACGGTGTCATCCTCCGATCGCAGCGATCGACCTGCGAGGTTCTGAATGCTCTGGAAACCAGCCACAGGGTACACAGAGTAGCGGACTGAATCTTGGACCAAGAGGTGGGTGACTATTTTCAGAGCGCAGAGGGAATCTACGTCCGCGGCGGACGGAAATATCAGCAGAGGGGACCCCACGGACGTCGCTACGGCCTTCCGAAGCTTGTCATAGAAAGCTCCAGCATTTGTCTCTCTAACCATGGCTGTCTACTTGATGGCGGTCACGAGTTTGCTCCGGCTCACATTTCTTCGTCACCTCCCCCCTATCCTCTCAAAAACCCAATCCCAATTCCTATACACTATCTAAATTACTCTACAGTTGGAGCGCGCTCCCGTCCAACATGGGTGTTTCCAATGAAGCAATAAACTCACAAACTGGAACACTCGGACAAGCAGCATCGAGGCAGAACTCTCGTGATTCCATATGAGGAAACGGTGACTCGCAATGGCACCGGAACATCCGAATTCTCACACAAATGATAGGCTCACAATTGGTCAGAAGCATTCGCATTCTCACAAACGGGGAAGCTCCAAACCAGGTCGGCTATGGCAGTCCAGCAGCAGTCTCCCCGAGCTCGGGATTAGGCTTCCACAACAACATCAGGTCGCCAGGGGATACATCAAAATGGGCGGATAGCCGAATTCAAGTCCGTTTGCTGCAGTCGCTTCGGTCACGTCGAGTGCACCAAAACCTTCCGAAGCGGGAATCGAAAGCGGGTAGGAGAAATACAGAAACAGTAATCGCACTTCTCCGCAAATCTGTGGCGCTGAATCGCCAACAGCGGAGACAAGGAAGTGAAGGACACAGAGTGTGGAGGCCAAAGCATACCTAAGGTAGCACATTACAAATCTCCCGCCACTGGGAGCTCGGTTCAAAAACAAGCGCAAAACGCAATGCGGTGTGTCAGAGACAGATGCACTGAAGAACGGCACTGAATGGTGTGGGAGCCCGGGCAGACGGATGGATGAAGTCGATGAAACTCGATGAAGACGTTCATCGGGTCCACTCAGATGGGCGGGAGGGCACATTTTCAAAAACCGTTTGAACTGGTTGACGGGGCGCACTCCCATGACCCGCCACCCCCACCTCCAAAAAAACATAAAAATCATTGACGCTAATTCAAACCCTAGAACCAGAAATCAATCCTGGAAACTAATTGAATTCACACCTTTTAATTTGAACTTTGTAGTATCCTAAATAGATGGGAATTAAAGTAGGAAAGTCCCCATTTGTGTGAAAGTTCACAATTATCATTTTTGTATATCACAACTATATATTAGTAGTGTATATTTCAAATTTTCAATGTACAATACATGGATAAAAAGATTTGCCTTCTCCCTTTGTTTCCCATGCAAAACCCCCCACCTCAAATGCCAATTCTTTAGTAAAATAAATGTCTTTACTTCATTAGACTATTCCTTTGCTAAATATCAAATCTCCTCAAAGAATTGAAAGAAATTACTAGTTTATAATAAACTTAAAATTTTGCCAAATTACTTTATCAATATCTTTTCTTTTATTTCCAAGCAACAAATTTTAGATACAACATAGAAAGTCCCCACCCACATTGCTTCTCATAGTCATCCAAACTTTTTTGAATATTTTCCCATACTTTTTTGAACCTCCTTTTTTGTTTGCTCAAAATAAAATTTAGGAAAAAATCATATTTAGATTTCAATCAAATACACTAATTTGTGCTATTAATGTGGGAAGATCTCTATGAAAATTAGTCTGCCAAATTTTTAAAATTTTTAAATATTTCAAAATATTTGTACTATTTCAAAATAACGTGACTTTGGACAAATCAGTGTAATCTGAAAGTATTTTTAGGGTGAATTTCGCGGGAACGCCGCAGGGGAACGCCGGATACGAAAAAGGGGCGGGGAACTTCGGGTTTCCCGCCACCGTCCCCATCCAAGCGCCAGCATGGCCTCCCACCATTTGGTTTGAACCTCACCTTCCCGCCTTCCTTCTTCAGAGCTTCTGATATTGTCGTTGCTGCCGTCGTTCCGAAGCTTTGGCACTTCTTTGTCTCAACTACTAACATTGATATTCCCTCCTTCAACTCGAGCCTCTCACCCTTGCCCTCCTGCTTCATTTGTGCTCCTTCGCCTCGCATTTTAGAGAGACCTTTCCCGTCTATTGCAAGTCGAAGTCGAGTTTATATGGTCGCTTCTTTGAAAAGTTCTAACGGAACTCTTGTAGCTTCTCAGATTGTATTCGATGGGCACTTGGAGCGTGTATTCATCCAATCTGTGGTGTATCCACACCAGTTCGTGGATCTGTTGATACAATATGGTGAATTCAGGGCTAGTGACCATGGGCGTTTGAATTGATCTTGTTTGGGACGCTGATAGCCCCCCCTTTTTTTTACCTCTGAACTGGAATTGGTTGTGCGATCTTGGTTCTTATTCATACGCCTGTTGTGAGAGTTTCTCGATTGAGATTGAAATGGACACAGAGCATTTGACTGCCGTTTGCACCGGTTTGGGCTCTCTGCGGGAAGATTCGAATGGCAGGGATGTTTATGTTAAGCACGACAATTGTCTAGGTATGTATCACAACACACTATGCAGGTGACTTTGAAATGTGCGGAGTGTTTTGGAATGTCGTGGATAGTGTTGTGACCGTTGGGAAGGAAATGTTTCAAGATGCTCGGGGTGTATGTGTTTTTTCAGAACACTTAAGACATCTTCAACGGTTTCTGAGGAGGGATGACCCCGTTGAACGGGAAATCTTCATGCAGCTGGGCAAGTGGAACACGATTCGGCAAGATATACTTCCCATTATTATTCAATACCGAGATGACTACGACCTTGTCCTCAATGCTGGTAAGCAGGATACCACTTTTTAGGAGACTGTAAAGCCGATCGTTCTCGTTATCTCAATTGAAAGACGTGTTATTGATCGTCTTAGACTGCGTTTTTGTCCACTCTGTTTTGAAGACATCCCTTTCTAAACATTTGAGGGACAGACCTAAAGCTTTGAAGGACATACAAAGATTGAGTAACGCTCAAACTTTTACTAAATTAGGAGCTGGAGGACGAGAATGTTCTGTTTCCCAGTAACTCTGCCGTTTCCTGGACTGACATTCTGGCAGGTCTGTGAAAGTTCAAAATGTTCTAGGCAGTAGCTGGATGAACTGGGGCAGTAGTGCTGGTGTTTTGACGTCTATGGAACTGTATGTCTGCAGTGAAGGTCATGGTGTTTTTGACTATGCCGATTGACCCGTCTTCAACTGGTATACCTCAACAATTAGAGTATTTGCGCCAATTCAAGGAAGCTGTGCTGGAAGATGATGCAATTGGGGTTATTGTTTCGCATCTCCAAGACCCCCTCGAGCACATGGAAAGGTACGAGGTACGAGGTACTTGCAGACAGTCTCGAGATGATCTCTATCTTATAAGGTCTGGTCAATTCATTTATTCATGGAGTGTCGGCAATGGATTTGTATTTGCTTGTTGGCAAGCATCCCAAGCTAGGATGGAGGTTGCGGAACGGAAACTGACATCTGTTATAATGTGTTGGTGGTCCAGTGGAACACTCACAGACATGGATGGCAAAATGTTCCAATTGGTGCTGACGTTGATAAGGAATCTCTTGGCCGTGGATGACCCATCGTCCCCGTTCGTAAGAGCTTCTGTGATTGACAGCCAACAAGCCTTATATATCAAGGATGCGCTCATTGAGCGTTTGTTCAACGAGAATGTGATGGACCTACTGCTGGCTCTCACGCAGCATGTAGGCGGGGAGCAGCCATTCTTGCGGCAAGACAATCTTCTCGTATTGGAAATTCTTAACTACTTATTGGCCGGCCAGACGCCAGATGTTATTGCCTCAGCTCGTGAAAAAGTGCACGAGGTACTTGACGTCTTGTACCTCCTCCTAAACTTTGCCTTCTATGCGTGCCTTGCAGGCCTCACTCTTCGGGTACTTCTGGAAGCCTTAGTCACATGGCTTGCAGTCTGAGTGCCTGTAACCCTACAGTACTAAGAAGTTATGGTTCAAAATGACTCGTTCAACTCATCAAATTGTGAAAAATATAATTCAGACGGAGCCATATATTTCATCACCAGGATTAGTGTAGGACATTGCATGTGTTGGTCAATTTTTAAATGAAAGTTGACCAAGATAAAGACGTCATTTGACTTACTGGAACCTAAAAATGAAAAGTTAACACGAGGCCCAATTTGCACTCTCTGATCCTGTGGGGGTTAATATTATTAACAGAAACATGTGCAGAGACGTTTGGTTGGTGTTAATCATGTGGCATCCGACTCGTTGATAAGTCTGTGGATGTGCTCGAGGCACTTATGAAGCACAGCATGATTTGTATGTGTCAGAAGCCTAACAGTCAGCCATCTGGAGACGTGCTCGAGGCACTTATGAACAAGGAGCGGGAGAATAGACGGAACCGCAACTTTGGGGGTCCTCGTCACTCAAACTTCTGCGGCATGTTCGTCCGCGTTGGGAAGGTATTGCAATAGTCTAGTCTTCCTGTGTGTTATGCAGTAAAGATCTTATGAAGTTCTCAGCTCTCATTTTGCACTCTTATCCTGTGTAGGATCCTCTGCACATTTTCAATTGACATGAGCTTTGATATAAATGGTCTTCTGGCAGGACGGATCCAAGACAATAGTCACAAGAAATCCCTATCAGTCGCCTTTAGATAATTTGTTTCAGAAACCTGAAATTAAAAGAGGGCTTGTGAAGAAAGTTGCGACCGACCTTCCGTTGCATGTTCGATCCAATTCCACTGTATGCAGTTTCCTGAGAGGATTTTCAGACCAGCTTCTGGAGGGAAATTACAACTGTGAGTTATTCTGCTTTTTGTTGACCAAGGCAGAAGTTCCAAAAAGTCTTGTTGATTCGATTTAAATAATCGCTTAGGGGATGTAGAACTCATTGATAGCTCTAGTCCAATGTCTCATATTGGAATCTCTGGTAGAATCTACTATATATATTGTGCACGATTAGGATCTTCACTTGTCCCTCATTTAGCCTCATGGAAGAAGCATTGACTGTTGGATTTTACTCTTGCAGTGCTTATGCAGACTATTAAGTCGGATATTCGAAGTGAGAGGAACAATGTGCAGGAGCAAGACGTCGTGATGTTTTTTTCTGTAGCCAACTATTTTACGGCATATCAGCGGTGCCTTCTTATGAACAAGAAGGTGAGCCTAAACTTCCACATTCGTTTACGCGCAGGAGTATGGGTATGGTAAGTGATTAGAAGTCTTGAGCGAAGACTATTTATACGCTACAACATGTCTGACAGTTTCATGATTTGCTATGTGCAGCCCAGCGAAGGCTTACAGGAAAGTGGGGAGAGCCCAAACCCGTCTGAAGATAGTGTTGCTGTGTTTCAAGGACGATGTGGTAGAATTGCATCCACTATGGATGAAGACATGTTCCTTCTTGTCACCATGAAATGGCAGGCCTTTGTCGAAGCCGCGAAGCTAAGCAACGAGTGGTACCCAGCAACATCTTCAGGATCACTCCTCAAAGAAATGGTAAATTTACCACTTTCCTATGAGGTGCCTTTGACTGACTTAAACTTTGATAAAATGAGAACCTAAATGCTGAGTTAGCACCAGTTTATCTTCAAGTCACTTGATCGACTTGATTAGGCTACAACTGAAGTTACTGGATATGATTTATTGGTATGTTGTCCATGTGCATTTGCAAGGAGTTCAAATATAAGTTGATCAATGATGCCGATTGACAGTATATTCTGGTTTGTTGCTGGCAGATTCACATGCTAGACTACATACTCAAGGCATCGGATCCGAACTCTAGTGAAGGACAACAAGAAATGAGGGTAGCGCGAATTCTATTGTATAAAGTCTTCTATGACCAGACAGAGAACGGAATCCTCCCTTTCATCTTTCATCTTATGAAGACTTTTGATATTCATAAACAACCGCGCAGGCATGTAAAGCATTACTTCGAACCATAGCAAGTGAATACTATTAAATTATTTTTCTAAATGTGGGATCTTTTTTAGTCATTCAGTGATTTGAATATAAGGAAGGTTGCTATTTCCTGTGTTGACAGTTACATTTTGGGTGCAGTCAACTGACCGGCTTGATAGAGACTACGCACATTGTGCTTCGGCTACTAGACTCCATGACGAAGCAAGATGGAGCACTGAGAGTAAGTCATTGCATCCTTTCTTTTCTTTTGTATCCATTTTTTACACATGAATATATTATCATTTGCAGAGTATTACCCACGATTTGTCCTTACGTGTTCTAGGCATTATCTCTCTCCAGGTAAAGAAGAAAGCTCGAAATCCCAAGAAGAAGAACTCCAAACTTCCGCAGAAGGAAACCAGCCAACCGCCTGAGTCAGCTGGGGAGGTTGCCGTCCACGACGAGGCTAATATAGCTGCTTCGAGTCAAGTCCAAATTGGACTTGAAGACTCTAATGTAAACGTACCTGTCTTAATCGCTCGGCATTCGGAGCCTGCTGATACTAACCTTAGCCCTGATGGCTACGTTGAAGTTCCAGACCGGGAAGAAGTTGAGAATGACACAGAGAAACTTGACAACGATGAGGTCAAGGACAAAGAGGAAATTGAAGGAGAGGGTAGCGAGGACGACAGTGAAGAAGAGGAAGAAGAAGAGGAGATGCAAACTAGGGAAGAGACACTGGACGTCCACAAGTGCGTAAGGATGTTCGCTGACAATACAATTTTGCACAACTACTGCTGGCTTCTGAAGAACTATCTGCATAACACACCGGCCATAAACTACTACATTGTACGGATGCTGCAGCGAATCTGCGAGGACCTCAGGATGGAGCCCATGTTGTATCAGGTAAACCTTGGATCTTCAAAGTTGCAACTCGAAAATTCGCTGTCTCTTTCCCCCATTACCTTTCTGGTGGTTAGGGTTCTCTTTTCTGCATCTGTGTGCTGTGACTTGTGTGATATTTGAAAAGCCGAAGACTTCCGAAGGGTGGGTTCCCTCTCATTGGAAAACTCATGCTCTTTTTGCAGCTCTCAATACTACAAACCTGCTACGAGATCCTGTCGAACCAAACCATCAGAAACTCCGACCAACATCAGTTTGTGATAGCATTTCTGACAAAACTTGTTCGCCATCTCTTCGAGAAGCTCAAAACGTCACCCATGTTATTTGTGGACCTTCTTTTCTGGAAATCAAAACAAGACTGTCAAGTTATAACAGCGAACTACTTGATTCATGATCTGAAAAAGTTTTCCCGGGGCTGTAAACATATGAGCAAGGAAGTACCGGTTCAGGACCGCAGGTCCTTGTTGGACAGTTCGGGAGACGATGACGACGTCGACATGGGCGACAATGCGCACATTCAGTACCGACGAGACTTGTTGAAGAGTCTGGGAGACGATGACGATGACGACGATGCAAAAATGCCCAGTGTTGAGACTCTCTTTAAATCGATGGACAGGTTTGTGATGTTTTGTTTTCTCTGTGTGCATTTCTTTACTAGACTGAAGTAATGCTACAGTATTGCTTCGGTATTGACCTGGTAGACATGTCACATGATACATATTGTTTTAGCACATAATCTAAATATCATTTCAAAGTCATTGCGAGACATGTGGTTTGCATTGTCTAAAACCGTGTCGTCTCCAAGAATGAAAAGAACCATTTTGATAGGTGTTCATTCTTTTTCGGATCTGTGGTTGCCTGGGAAAAGGATTACGATCTCTCTTCTTTTCTGCAGTAATGTGGAGAAGGGCAAAGTAAAGCGGCAGAAGGTCGTGAAGAGGAAAGGAGCTTTCACTGACTTTCAGGAAGATCTAATTAAGGACCTATTTGAGAGGTTTGTGTCCTTCCATTCATATTCAAGAGCTATGTTTGATTTGTGAATCCAAGGAGTTGCGAAGTGCAGCGTAGCTAGTCGGACACTTCCCTACTCCAAGTGTTTGAAATGGGTTATATAAGGCCTAACAATGCTTGAATTGTGATGAATTACAGGTTTAAAGAGAAGCGCAGCTGCGCGAAACTGATTGCCGAAGGACTCGAAGAAGCTGGGGCTGTTCAAGAGTCTGGTGAGCCCTTCACAAGTGCGCAAGTTGGCCGAGCATTGAAACGGTTAAGGGTTCATGATCCGTGACTGTTGTATACTTAGAGACTATTGGCAAGTCATCCTTGCAGCGAACCAAATGAAGTTCAACCAAATGTAAGAAATGATGAGTTTTCTGTTGGTTATTGTATATAAGACAAGATCATGTTCAGAACAGTTTGCTATCCTCTTTGTTGGTTCTTAGTTTGACTAATATGTAGAAATTTGAACCTAGGTTAGAATGTTGTGTGGTGTATTTTAATACCACAAAATAGAGACAAAATTTAACATATATCCAGTGAGGTGAAAATTTTGGAGTTCGTATGAATGTTCACTACCATGTTAAATGTTTTGGTGTTTTGTCACGTTTTAACCTTTAAATAGTTTCAACATTCAAGTGATTAATTTTTTAGATTGTGTTTGATTCTTTACAAGTCCTACCAAACAAAAATGCAACAAATACCAAAAACTTTAACCAAATTTGTCTATAAAGCAATTTGAAGATGTCAACAGATGTCTTCAAATTGCATTTTCTTATATTCTCAAAATTTGTCTTATTGTGCACACATCATTGTTGGCAAATTTGACAAGTGAATATAAACAAGATTGCTATAAGTAGGGTTTGGTGCACTCTTGGCATTTCATAAATTTTGAGCTTCAGTAGAACCCTTTTCAAAGTGCAGTTATAGAATATTGAAAAGTAGATTTTGGAGGGCATTTTTAAGGAGCACCATTGATTAATTAATTGTTGAGTGTGGGGTTGTCATTTTATAGGCATTTAGTACATGTCCAAGTCCATGTATGGCCCTTTGTTCCACCTCCTAGAGCTTCATCTTTTCCAATTGGGCAATGTTCAAAGGGATGCAAAAAATAAGAATGAACAGTGTTGATTAGCATCCCTTTGAATATTGCTCAATTGGAAAAGATGAACAATGTTGATCTCCTTTAGCCATATCACTTGTCTTTTGATTTGATTGATGATTGGAACTACTACTTGGAGTTGTTTTATTGGTCCTAAATAGCAATTGAAAACCAAATTTGACCAATTGCAATGTCACAAAGTGCAACAAGATCATTTTGGGATGGAGGGAGTACTAATATTTGGGTATAAAATCAATGTAAAACTAGGGAATATGTTTTAAATTATGAGAATTTGTTGAAACTTTGTGATACTTGATGTCTATACAATTTTGGTGATTCTACTAACCTTTAATTAAATTAGTCCTTTGACTATATATTCAAACTTCATTTTTGCACTCAATTTGGACTTTTTGATTTATGTAAGTTTCAAATTTATATTTTTATTACATGATAAGATTATATATCGTCTATCAATGTAAGAATTTTGAATTAGTTTTGTGAAAACTGTAAATGGTATATTTTTTATAGCAAAAGATGAAAATAAATTGATAAATGTAATAAAAAAAGGTCTAATTAATTTTAAATCTTCTCAAGGTATAAATAGCAATTAAGACTAACAAGTTAATTCAATTGGTGCAAGGGCTTGAATATTTGAGACAATTTTAATGATTTTAAATAAAAGTAGTTTAATTTGAGTAAAAAATTTGGATGAAAGTGAAAGGACAATTTACTTTTCAAGATAGTGTGAACATAGTGTATACCATATTATATTGATTTTATCTAAAATATAATAAACTTCCATATTAATACACCTCACAAATTTGCATAATTATGAAAATAAAAAATGAGTTAGTGTTTTTAGTGGAGGACATTGAAATTAAATTAAGTAAACATCATCAAGTAGTAAATTGACATTTTACTCTATAAATATCCTTTGTTGCACATGATGATATATATTAAGAAATAGTATTAAAAAAATGTAGTTCTAATATGAAGAGCTTACCACTACAATCATCTATTAAATTTTAGGTAGGTGTGTATATATATACACACTTGTTAGACTTTATTTTTATATGAATCAAACAAATCATGAATATTTTAAAAACCACTATTGAGTTGGCAAAGGCACAATCATCAATTTAGATGCAAAGACTTCAACTTTGTAGGGTTGTTGCAAGCACTAAGTGTCTAATGGATGACTTCATTTGGTACAATAGGATGAAAAAAATGTTTTTTTCATCCAACTTATTTATTTAGAGGGTACTTAAGTACATTTTCAATAAAAATCTCTAATTATGATCTTATTGATTTTTTAATAAAGAAGGTTTTCAATCCATGGATCACCCTTGTAGTGTATTTTGGCCATTTCTTGCTATTTTTTCTTCATGTGAATTTAAGCAATAAAAATGATGTTTCTTGAATTTGAATACAACCAATGAAATGAAGCTAACTAAAAGTAGTTTCTACTAAATTTGAAAATTTGAAAACTTCATAAATTTTAATATTTTATAGCAATAGGAACTTTGGGCCTATAACCTTGGTTTGTTGATTTTCTAATTTTAGAGTGCTTTGTAACCTTGATTTATACCATGGTATTCTACACTATATATCTATCCTAAAATTTTATATTTTTTTAGTATATTTTGTAATTGATATGAATTTTCTTCATTTTTTTCTTTAAAAATTAATGATAATTTCAAAGTTTTCCAAAAAATTTGAAATTTTATAACCTATATCTAATTGCAAAATACATGCAAACAAAGTGATGATAAGTGATATTATTTCTAATATAAATGTGATATTATTTCTAATATAAATGTGACCGAAGGATGCAAAGTATAGGGGATCTCAATATAACAAATAAAATAAATATACCTTAAAAAGCTCAAGCTAATTGAAGGTATAAACTAGTGTGCCTTGTGTCCTTGCCACAATATAATAAAATTAAAATTAAAATAATTTTCTAATTTTTTTAATTCATAAAAACTTCAAAATTTTCAATATCTTTTTTTAAGAGTGTCTCAATGCTACAAAACAAGGTTCATACACCCCTAGTTTCTTGTAGTGAGAGCAATTGCATTCTTAATACAAATAGAAACAAATAACTTTCACACTTTAGGTGCAAATGCCACAAAACAAAGTCTTCACACCCTTCCTCACAAAGAACTTTTCAACAATACTAATAACAAGGTTTAAGGACTCATGATTTTTTAAATCTCACTATATCAAACAAATAAACAAAACAAATTAAACAACCTAATTTAAGGTATTGACTACTCTGCCATGTGTTGTTACTACAACCAAAATAAAACTAAAACTGTAATTATAATTTTTAAAAACTTTGAAATTCAATATTTTTTATGCACAAAAGAATGCAATTAGAGAAGGACTTTGGTGCAGTGTAAGAGGTTGCATTCTTGGTACAAATACAAAGCTTTATACACAAAAGAATGCAAGGGCTTTGTTTCGTGGTATTTGGACATGTGACGTGAAAGTTATGATTTTTTCAAAATAAATAATAATTTAATTCAATTTTGGAATTCACAAAAACTTTGAAATTCCATAACTTTCACATCATAGGTTCAAATGCCACAAAACAAAGTTTGTTCACCCTTCTTTGCAAAGAGCTTTTCAACAGTACTAACACTACAAGAGAAAGTCGTCCTAATTGACAGAAATCAGCCCCTCCTAATCTACAGAAATTTGACAAGTTTCTGTCAATTAGGACAAAAAACTGTCCGAATTGACAGAAAATAGTCCAAATTGACAAAAATCTGTCAATTTTCTGTCAATTAGGAGGGGCTGATTTCTATCAATTAGGACGACTTTCTGTCAATTCGGACAGGTTTTCTTGTAGTGTAAGAATGAGGCATCAAGCACCTTATAGTTTCTTAAATCTCAAGATATCAAACAAACAACCTAACCTAAGGTATACACTAGTGTGTCATGTGTTGTTGCCATAGTTGTTACCATAATAAAAGTAATTTTCTAATTATTTTATAAAATTCAAAAGAACTTTGAAATTCAATAACTTTCATATTGTATGTCCAAACACCACATTGTTTGAATTTATGTCCACGTTATTTAATATTTTTTTAAAACCTCAATTCATTTATCCAAACAATGAAATACCTTGAGTGTTTAAGTGGGAAACCTATACTAACATCAAATTTCCAATAATTGTAAGGGCCATGGTACAAACATTTTCATATCCTTCCTAATTGCTAACTAATAGTCAAGATATACCATCCATAACATCAAGAGAGTTTGGGAGAATAAGAGTACCAAATCCATATGGCCTTTTTTTGCTAAAAGGTCCACCACCTCATAGTGTGTCCAATTGATGTCAGTCTAAGCTTGTTAGAAACTTGACTTGAGTAATAATTAGCCCACCAAAAATAAGATTCAAAATCTTTGTGATCTCAATCTTCTTTCTCAAAGCCACTGCTCCAAATCAAGGCAGCAATCACTACAAGAGAAACTCGTCCTAATTGACAAAAATCAGCCCGTCCTAATCTACAAAAAATTGACAGATTTTTGTCAATTAGGACAAAAAACTGTTCGAATTGACAGAAAATTGTCCAAATTGACAAAAATCTGTCAATTTTCTGTAGATTAGGACGGGCTAATTTTTGTCAATTAGGACGAGTTTCTGTCATTTTGGACAGGTTTTCTTGTAGTGAATAGACTTGCATCACTAAAATGTTTACCAAAGCCTCATCTTAAGTCCATTTGACATGAAACTAATTTTATTGGAAAATCAACTTAGCTAATCACCATTTCATTAAAAATCACTTCAAAATTGTTGTTCTTTCAATCTCTTCACTACAAGAAAACATGTCCGAAATGACAGAAATTGGTCCTAAATGATAGAAATCAGCCCCTCCTAATTGACTGAAAATTGACAGTTTTTTGTCAATTTGGACAATTTTCTGTCAATTTGGACAGTTTTTTGTCCTAATTGACAGAAACTTGTCAAATTTCTGTCATTTAGGAGGGGCTGATTTTTGTCATTTAGGACACGTTTCTCTTGTAGTGCTTTTTTCAAAATTGTTCCTTGAAATTAGACCAATAGTATACCCTTTGTAACTAAAATAATCACTACTACCTTGTCCTTACTCCAAATAAAATGAACTTAGACTTTTTGGAAATCTAGTTCAAAGATGCATCGTCCTACCAAATTTAAGCTTCAAATTCTTTGTGGAGTTTTTGTGATCTTCCCAAAGTTTCTGCTCCTAATTTAGGCTCCATCTCTCAACACTAACTTCAGCTCAACCCACTAGAAGAAAAAGTAGGGTTTTGCGATTGCAGTTTGCTACTAGTTTGTAGTCGTATCAGACGTTTGCGACTTGGTGATATTCTGGAGTCCGCAATCGCAGTGGACAAGTCGCATGAGTTGCACTGCAGTCGCGAGGTTGTTTGTCATTCGATAGGCAATGGAGAACTTCGTCGATGAACTGCTGTGACGTGGTTGCTGATGTGGAAGTTATTTCACTTATTTGTGAACAACTAGTTTGCGACTAGAGTGCAACTGGTTTGCGATTGACATACAACTGGTTTGCAATTGGTGTGCAACTAGTTTGCGATTGATGTGCAACTCATTTGCGACTAGTGTGCAACTAATTTGCGATTGACATACAACTGATTTGCAACTAGTTTGCGATTGATGTGCAACTCGTTTGCGATTAGTGTGCAACTGGTTTGCAACTGGTTTGCAACTAGTTTGCGACTTGGTTATAATTTATAGAGTTGTAGATTATAGAAATCTACAAATTGTAGAAATCTACAAAGTGTAAAAATCTACAAAATATATAAATATTAGAATTTCACTATCAAAATTCATTACATAAGAATGCTATAACTTACCATTCTTATCTGTTCAAGCTGATGGTATTCTTGACAATCGATATGGGACAATTGAATCGATTTTCAGTCATGTTCTAGTTGCATTGCACATGTTCTTTAGTTGCATTTGAATCGTTTTTTAGTTGCACTGTAGTCGGGCTCTAGTTGCATTATAGTTGATTCCTAGTTGCATTTGAGTCATTTCTAAGTTGCAATCTTCTAGTTTTTAGTTGCAGCCTGTAATCAGAGTGATTGCATTTTTCCACGGTGGACTCTACTTTGCGGATAGCTGTCCACATGGACAACTGCGATGAATACTGGATGTAGAATACCTCATGTCAGTTCTTCTGTTACAATATCGTAACCCTATTCTTCATTTTCCGACTACTTTGCGACTACAACTACATACACGTGAAATTTGGTGCAAATACAGAGGGCTACAGTCGCATCTCAGTTGTATAGGACACATAGTCGCATCTCAGTGGGTTGCAACGGATACGTTTTTCTTCTAGGTACCTTCTCCAAACTCATTGAAATTATTGAATTAAATCTACTTGGCAAATTTTCTAATTTGTTATTTCTTTACTTCTTCTGTAAATCTCTTGTTCATTCTCCTCTCCTAATGTGTGTTCAAAGCTTCCAAATCCAACTATGAGAAGAGAAAAGGAAGAGTAGAGTATGAAAGTCAAAAATGGAGAGAGGATTTACAAACCTTCCTCTCTTCCATCTACCATATGCCTCATTTTCTTTTTTCTTTGTCTTTATCTTTTTTTTTAGTTTTGATTTTCATTTCTTCTAACCTTGGTCTTCATTTCTTTTATTCTTGGTCTTCAGTTTTTCTAGTCTTTCAATCTTTTAGTCTTTGTCTTTTGTTTTGTAATTGTACTTCCTATCTCTAGTTCACTCCTAATGCTAATTCCTAGTCATAGTATTTTATTTTTTAACTTTATCAATTTAATCATTTGCCTAATTTACTTAATTTTTCAAATCTAATTAATATCTTTTTGATATAAAGTTCTTATTTTGCCCTAGGATTTCCTCTTCATTTTTGCATAATCAAATCTTTAAAAATTCACACTATTGGTCTAAAATTTCCATTCTTATCTATTGGAAAATTCATTAGTTTATGCTTATTGCTTAAATCCATTAAACTAATAATTTCTAGCTTTCAATTTAACTTAAATTGTCTAAATTGTCTAAATTCTGATTTGTGAGCCAATGCGGTGGCTCACACCTCATAGAGAGTTTTCTCACGATACAAAAAACTTGATTAGGGGATGCATAGTCTGGGAGATATCAACATAACAAACAAACAGCCTAACTTAATGGATGGAGACTAGTGTGCTTTGTGCCATTGGTACAATCAAAATAAAAGATAATTTAATTTAATTTTCTAATTTTTTTTATTTATAAAAACTTCAAATTTCAATAACTTTTACACTATAGGTCCAAATGCCACAAAACAAAGTCCATGCACTTTTATTGTGGACAACTTTCCAACAATATGAAGAATGCTATCAGGGGACGCATGACATTGTAACAAACAAACAAAACAAAATAAACAACTTAATTTAACCCTTAAATGATGCTGAAGACGTTTTCTACCCGATGAATGATAAAAAAATCTCTCCATGCAAGACAAAAGTGCAACTACTCATTCTCCAAATTTTGTAGGAAAGGGAACATTTTCTATAGTAGTTTGTCTCCCAATGAGTGTTTTTCAATTTTTTTAAGTCAACAATTCACACAATATCCAAAGAGATGATTTCCACAGTGACTAGCTCATTGTTTAACCTTTAAACATTGAGGTGGACGTTTTGCATCCAATGGATGATAGAGGATCTCTCTATAAAGGACAAAACTGCAACTATTCATCTTCAAAATATTGCAAGAAAAGGGGAGGTCTTCTACAATAGTTTGTCTTGCAATGAGTGTTTTTACAAATTTTTAAGCCAATGCACTACAAGAGAAAGGGGTGTTTTAAGTAGTGTCCTAGACATCATGTCTTTTAAGTAACGTCTTTTAAGTAAGTTTTTAAGTAAACTTTTACTAAAAAGACAGTCTTTTTAGTAAAAGTTTACTTAAAAACTTACTTAAAAGACGTTACTTAAAAGACATGATGTCTAGGACACTACTTAAAACACCCCTTTCTCTTGTAGTGATGCTTTCACATGGTCTTAAAACTAATGATTTCCAAAGTCACCCCATCGTCCTTTAACCCTTAAGTGCCCTGACGTCCACATTTTGGATGATGAACAAAGGGCTTGCAGGCACTATTTTATACAACTAATTTCTCATTCATCCAATATGACACTTGAATCTTGAAAAGACAACCTTTCTAAATGACCAATTTCATGAAATTGCGGTAACCAATATTATTGTACAAAGATATATGCAAAAATGTGCAAAAATTCAAAAAAGGATTGAGGCATCAAGGGGTTAAATGGGTTGCAATTCACATTCTTTTATTTTTATGGTCCCTGTTAAGGGATGCTAACGCCCCATGATGGGGGACAAGAACGTTGAGATCGGGAATTTTTTTCATTGTTACGAATGTACTAGAGAAGCTTCCACATATGGTAGATTCTGCAATGTGGTGAGGCCGCTGGTGAGCTCGAAGGGCAAGCCAGCTGGCTGAACCACACTACAGAATTTGCCACATGCGGAAGCTTCTCTGGCGTTAAAAGCCTGGAGGTATGAGAATACAAATACAAGAATACGGTACAAGAATACGATATACCAAATATGGGTGCAGAATTGGTAGACCTGACTAATTATGTTGGCTGCTAATTCTGCCAAAAAGAAAGGCTCAAATAGTTGCAAAATCAAACCTCCAGGCTTTTAACGTCAAGAAAATGAATCTGGATGTGGAGAAGTAAAAAATACCGTTTGACTCGAGATGGGAAACAAGGGTGCCGAGTGGGAGTTGGATTCCATTTCAGAGTCAGAAAAGGGACAAAAATTGTTCTGCGCTTGATAAGATCATTACCGAAGTTCATCTTAAGTTTGAAATGCATTCACCATATGGAGATTTGTTACAACATTGACAGAGGTGTGACTTGCTCATTGAAAGCGATGTCTCTGTTGTAAAGTTGGTACAATGCTTTATAAAACCTCATTCTTGCCTTTAAGGTCAAATCCGGATGGCCGGGCCTTGTCCAATTCAAACTCGTCTTCCTCATTTCTGCTCTTCATTTTGAAAGGTTCATGGGTTTCAAGTTGAGGATTTATTCAGAAACATTGTTCTCATTCTAGGATATTAGGAATCTCTAGGAAGTTATTAGAATTGCTAGTGTAAGTAAAAGTATCATAACTTGATTTTCATTCTGAAAGATAGGATTAAACATATGCAACTTATTTCAGTTGGTATAGATGTATAGTAAACTTGTCAATTACCGCACATACAAAGTTCAAATCCTTCTCCACATAAATATAGAGATTTGCATATTTTGAAATTTGGTGTGATTATTAAATGTCATGTTAAGATTTACTTTCAATAAACAAATAGCAAAAAGATTTCTTCCTACAAATTTCATTGTAATTTAAAGGCGATGCACTTGAAATCTAGTCAAAAATTCCTTGCGACCCTTCACTGTATAGTGTGCTATCATTGAGTGGTGACACAAAAAAAAATTCCCATCGCAATTGAATTGGTAGTTGAATTGTGCGGTAATTGGCAATGGTTGTTGTGCAGTTCTTGGATGTGTGATGAATGGCCAGTGTACTCTACCATTTGGTAAACTTTTGGGAAATTTTGCATCGATGGTTATTTGTTGTGTTTGCACAGTGTATTGATAAGAGTATCGACATTGTTGCAAGTCTTCCAACAACAGAATTCTTTGCATTGATGTCTGAAGCATTGGTAGATTCTTACACAAGTTCATGAATTGTCACTATCATATTTCTAAAAGAAAGAAATGTAGGTAGATAGAGGTTTACATTCAAGGCGTAGTGTACCCAAAGATGAATGATGCAAGTTCGGATGTTTTTTTGTATATCTAGCTAGATCTGATTAGTTGTTCTCCTTACTTGTGACATGGATGGTTCTCTGAAGGATGTTAAAGTTGAGCGTACTTTGTATGGGAATGCTCTAAACATGAACATTAAAAGGGTGACATAAGTTAATCCAACTTGGGTGGGCACACATGACTATTGTCAGAAAGCATTGAAATTTCATTGCATCTGTTTTTAGTTATGTTGCAAATTGGCATGGCAAGTTCTTTTCTTTAGTTTTTTTGTTCTTTTTTTTAAATTCGTAGAGGAATTCAATAGTTGCAGTGTTAACCTCAATATGCTTAAATAGTCAAGTGAATCTGAAAAGTAGGAAGTATGGTATGTTGGCATCATGGTGATCAAGTGGTCATCACTAGAATTTTAGAAGGTAGTGAGTCACATAGTATTATGTAAAAATCAAAACATTGAAATACCCCTATTCTACTTACAATTCTAATGTCCCCCAAAAGGCATATTTCAACATTTTGATTTTAATAAATCAATTATAGTGAAATAAAAATAAATAATAATGGGCCATTTGTGAGAACTTGATGGTGATGAGATTTCACCAAAAAAACGAACTTGAAACCGTCTTCAATATTCAGAAGTGTGCACACCAAGGAGTCCTTTTGTTGGCCTCTTTGCACAAATGTGGAGGACATAAAATAATATATTTTTTTGATGCATTTTGTGTAAAACATGACTCACTAATATGGGAATAGACCACCAAAATTTTAGTTCAACATCATTAAATTTGGGTACTCCCCAATACTACCCCCTCAAAGTGTTATAAATTAGAGAAAATTAATTTTAAATATAAAATGTTTTTTTTTAAAACAAGGGATACAATCAAAACATTTTGAAGTAGATTTTTTATTTTTGGCATTGGTCTTAAAATTCAAAAGTTATAGCTTGGATAAAAACTAGTTTGGCAAAACGCTACCAAAATCAGTCAGTCTTTCTTACAATCATTTGATCTTTCTTGCAATAAGCCATTATTTTGCTTTGTTGTTGATTATACATCAAACTTTAGTGCAAGCAATTGGTGTGAGGAGTCTTCCTCAAATAGCAACTATAAATGTTGATACTTCTATACCTATAGATTTGATAGCAATGGTGTCAATGGTATCTTTGGAGGAAGTGGTTCTAATAACAATAGTAATGGTAGAGGTGGCAACAATGGAGGCTCTTGCAATGGTAGGAATGGTAGAAACAATGGTGGGAATGGTGGGAACAAAATCAATGGTTGAGGATCAAAAAATGGCACAAGTGGTTGCAATGGAGATAGACCCATCATAACAATTGATGCTAATAATTTTGATAGCTATGGTAGTAACAACAATGGCAATAGTAGATGCAATAATAACAATGGGAAATCCAACAATGGTGGCAATGGTGGGAACAATGGCAATAACTAAGGATTAAGCAATGGTAGAAGTGGCCACAATAGAGCTAAATCCAATATAACTATTGATGCTCATAATTTTGATAACTATGGTGGCAATAATAATATCAATAGTGGCAACAATGGAGGATCTCACATTAGTGGCAATAATAGAAGATTCAACAATAGTGACAACAATGACAATGGCCAAGGGTCATACAATGGCACAAGCAATGGTAGATGACAAGGAGGTCAAAACTAAATTACACACATCTTCAATTTTTTATAAAGATATTTGTTGTAGAATGAATTTGAAGATATAAACAATTTGGCAAAGTTGATTGAGGCAACTCAACTAGTGGCTAAAAGCAATATTCTTCTTGATGCTTTAAGTCTCTATAAGTGAAAATCTCAAAAATCTCATTTCAAATTTAACAATTTGATCACATTCAAGTATCAAGTAGTTTCTCATTTAGTTTGCTAAATTTATGCATACCCTTCATACTTATAAAGTTCTATTGAAAGTTTAGTAGTACAATCTTGTTTGCTTTTCACCACTCATCAACCAATTCGAAGCCATGACCTTATGTCAAAAGTTCACCGAGGCCTTGATAGCGTCCAATATCTACCCAAACAAAAAAACCCAAATGTAATCATTAAATCACTACAATGACCTCTTTGCTCATCACTAAAACCACTCTACCTATGAAAAACTTACAATAGAAAAAGGATCTTTGAATTCATTTATTTTTAAAACATCAAAAGTAATTGGGTGAATTTTAGAATCCAACTTCTATTTTTGAAGGTTGAACTTCAAAAAACTATGATGGTTTTACCAATTGATGATTTAAGCATTAATGATCAAAAGAGACATGCATAACATAATATATAAAAGTTGTTTGATGATTCAACAATTCCAAGGTTGTGAAGCTTGTACCTTATTCTTTGATGGCATGTAGTAAGGTTCAAATACCAAAGGAAATGGGGTGTCAAGGCCACAAACTCGTGAAACAGGTGCCTCCAACTGAAACCCAAGTACCACATAAAGATTCATTAATTGCCAAACATTCAAAATGTTCTCAAAAAATGAAATATTTTATAACAATACATCAACTGAACAATAGTAGATTAAGAATTCACTAATAAAATCAAATGATTAGTCTCAAGAATTCACTAACCAAATTAGATGATTAGTCTCAATGATTGATGCATGAAACAAAGAAACAAGAAACATTAACTTTTAAACAAAACTAACTCCTAGATTATCAAGCAAATCACATTGATCATAAACTACACATTTTTTTTATCTCTTTGTTTTCAAACATCATCCATGATATAAATAATATGTATTCCTTCCTAATATATCATTTAAATATATTTTAGAATTCAAAAATTATAAATCTTCAATGTTGTAAGAAAGATAGAAGGGTTAAGAAAAAACAAGTGCTAAGATCTAGAATTGACAAGAAAGAGAGCAAAGTCTATACTCGCAAGAAGCAATTCTCAGTGATGGAGGCTGCAATTTCTGCCCCAAATCCTCCTGTAAGTGGTGCCTCATGACTCACCTGCCACCAATCCCCTCCCACTTAGAAAGAAGAAAATTTGGAAACCTTAAGTTCACCACCATGAAGACAAATCTAAAAGAATCCAAAGTGCACTTGAAATCTCCACTCTACCTGTATAGGAGGCAATTGCATCACCATCCATCTACAGCACTACAAGACTAAAGTTCCAAATGGGTTTCCATCTAAAAGATGTTCCACATAGAAACACCAAAATCTTCATCTTCCGACATTGACTTTTGATGGAAACCAATGCTATATACAATACATCAATATTGGCAAGAAAATCCAACAAAGAAATAAAGGTTAAAATGTTAAAATGTTACCAATAGAAGTCAAGGTTTACAACGATTTTCAATTTTATGGGATTAGTGGTTGTCAATGTTAACTCCAAAGCTCTCTATCTTCTAACATGATCGATGGAAATCAACATCAATTTCTACACAACATTCACAGAGAGAATCTAGAGAAGAAATAGAAGAAACAAGAGTGTCAACACTATTAGTGTGACATGTTTGGTGCCGAATAGAAGAATAGTAAGCTTGTGAACGCCAAAAGGCAGGAGAACAATAGCAAGCTAGTCCAACTTTTACAACAATTGTTGAGTCTGAGAGTTAAAACACACCAATTGACCAATAGTTTGGTTCCTATTCAGTGGACGGGTGGGGATGCCTTTACCAAGAGCCTGCCAGTTTTGTTGACGGAAGCTTCAACGACGGCCTTGTCCCAAGGAATGAGCGTTCTCAGGTCGATGAGCTCACAGGAAATGCCGGCCTCTTTGGCGGCCTCCTCACACGCTTCTTCCATGATCGCCAATTGCGCCCCCCACCCTACCAGCGTGATGTCGCTTCCCTTCCTAATCACCTGCGATGTTTGGATCACCCCAATTAGAAACCCCAACTTTCTGCACTTCACGTGAATGAAATGGATAGTAATTGGATTGACAAGCTCAGACTCCTGCAATTAACGCTTTCAACAAACAGGTGGACGGAACCCAATTCATTGAGCATTGGAGATGAGAGAAATGTAAGACACTAGGGAGAAATTAGAGTTCAGGATTCAACGTGTTCACTGAAATCTAATGATAATGTAAGAACTCCTGATTGTGTCATTACCTCAGCGCTGGAGAGAGGAAGAGTATAATCGTCCACAGGAACGTCCTCCACCGCTAATCTATACAGCCACTATCTTCCCAAACACAACCATCCCACCATCCAAGAGCTCAGAAGGTTGGAACAAGCGCCACAACAAAACCAATCCCAACCAATCCAACAAAAACAATAACAAAACTTTAATTCTGGCTCCCCAAACCCTAAATTATGTTGAACTTAGAACCTTCGGCTCGAAGAAGACGACGGGATTGGGATCTCGAATCGATGCTAGCAGCAGACCTTTCGCTTGCGCTGGACTCCTCGGAATCACCACCTGCAGAATGCCTCCAAACAACCACTTCATCAACTCAACATCCACCGTAGGCATCCACAAGCGAACGAAAGCAAGCAAGATACAAACTGCAACAAAAGCAAGTGCGCAAGAATATACACCAAGCATTTAAAAGCAAGAAAGATACAAAATATAACTAAAACAAGTGAGCAAGATGCTTACAACAAGCATACAAAGGAAAATAATAGGATGCAACAACGGACCTTGATTCCAGGGACATGGCAGAAGAAAGCTTCAGGAGACTGCGAGTGGTAGTGGCCTCCATGTCCCACTGCTCCGTAAGGCGCCCGCACCGTCAGCCCTGTAATTGGGATACAACTGTCCTTATAAATCTTTACCACTCATCATTTAGGGTTACAGAAAATTGTTGACGAGGAAGGAGAGCAGATTTTATTTACCTCCGCAATTGAAGAGATTTCCGCTCCGATACCGATACTTCGCAGCCTCGTTTACAATCTAGATAGCCAATTAGTTATCACAGCATCAGGTAAGACATCCACGAATATAGAACGGCGCTTTCAATTGCATCTTATTTACGATCAGGATCGAGACTCCCAAATTGGGCTTCGGGATTTTTTATTATCAACACATGCAACGTTCTTCACTGTTCTAGTGATATACAATTTGGTTTCATCTGATTTATGGATTTCCACAACATGATCAATCAAACAGATCATGAAATTTCGGTCGACTAAGGCTATCCGCACCTGATCCAATGCAGGGAAGATGTAGTCAGCGAATTGGATTTCCGCTATGGCGCGGTTACCCATAGACGCCAATCCGATTCCAAACCCTAGAATCGCCTGCATACACAGTTGGAAACGAATAAATCTAATTCATCAATCCCCCAGTTGCTTCGTTTTCTGTGGCTATGGTGAGCCTGGACCGTACCAACCAGTTGGCAATTGCAAATGAAAAATGATCAACAGGAAATCTGATTCGAAAGCTTCCTTTTCCGTGGCTATGGTGAGGAGAAGGAGACCTTCCTTTAAGCCTTACCTGTTCACAAAGGGGAGTGTTGAAGACACGGTGCTTTCCGAATCGGTCACGCAATCCTGTGGTACATCGAAACACCCCGCCGAATCCCACGTCTTCGCCGAACACGTACGATCTGCAATGAAATGCAACCAAGCAAGCGTCACTGATGCTTTGGCTTCAACCGCCCTCGCAAAAAAAGATCCATTCGAAATCTGATTCTTTGGTTATGGCGAAGAGGAGCTTACTTTGGATCGGATTCCAGCACGGTGAGAAGCGCCTGATTGACGGCCGAAAACAAGTTAAGTTTGTTGGTGGCTTTCTTCTCCTCCTTCTCGTCTCCCAGCAGATCCCTCTCCGTCATAAACGTCCGCGAGGTTAGCAAACGTTCCCGCGTCGACGAGGAGAGCCTTGAAGCTAACAATGAAGGAAACCTTCGACCACCCATACTTCAATTCGTGCGTATTTCAAGCTCGATTACACCTGTGAGCGACAATATAGAAATCAAGAAACCATCAGACGATTCAATTTAAGTACTCCTCGATTATGTTCTAGTCGAATTGAACCTCGACGCTTGAATTCCACCGGAATACGAGAATTCTTCGCAATTCAAACGATGGGAAATTAAAACCGAGGCTAGAGGAGAACTCACAGGCTAATAGTAGGAGAAGTAAGCACCTGCGACCACTACAGAATGCAAATCGAACCACGCATGGAACTACAGGGTTCTAACGCTTCGTGCAAGTCGGAATCTAGACGCCTCAGAATGCGCCAGCACCCACCACCACCAGAATAATCACAAGGAACGGAACTATCACATGCAACGAACCATCACTGAAGAATTACTCTGTTATTCCTGCTCGATTAATTGTGTACAACTCGGATTGAACCTCGAAGGTTCGATGCACCCAAAGGTTATGGCGTGTAAATCGGTAATTCCTCGCCAATTCAAGCGATGGAAACTCAACGCCCAAGCTAGAGAACAATTGAAACGCTAATTGCAACCGAAACAAGCAGCTGCGACCACGGAAAATTCCAAATCGAACCACACGGCGTCGTCCAAATCGCGATTTTTTCTACGGTCGACACCCTTCCAAATTCATATGCGACTTAGAAACGATGTCCAATACCCAACACCATTCGCAATTGATTTCGCGACCTTTTTCTAGTCGCAATTCCAAAACTGCAGCACGCGAACGGAAAGGCATGGGCTATGGGCGTGCGTGCGGAGAATCAGTGAACGAAGCCAGAGTGCGGCAGTTCATCGCAGGGGATTAAAACTCAACGCCCAAGCTAGAACACAATTCAAACGCCAATTGCGACGGAAACAAGAAGCTGCGACAACGAAAATCCCCAAATCAAAGCCACACTCTCCAAGGCGTCGTCCAAGTCGAGCCACACGCTCTAATTTTTCGTCCAAATTTCGATATTTTCTCGGATATCGCGCCCGTCCAAGTGCACAATCGACACACAATCGACGTCCACTACCCAACACGAGTCGTGATTGAATTCGCGAGCTTTTTCTAGTGACAGCTCCAATTAATAGTGCAGCCTGCGAAGCGGAAGGCGTAGGCTATGGGCTTGCGTGAAAAGTCTTTGGGAGTGAAAGGTGCGGGACATGATGGTAGGGAATGAGAATCGCAGATGAAGTGGAGTATCAGGGAAGTTCGTGTGGGATGCGGATTGATTTGCGAATTTGCAGAGTGATGGTGAGAATCGCGGCAGTGTAGCGGCGGACGGACCTCGTGACGAGCTGCTGCGGTGGGCGCCACTGTACGTGGGTCAAGGTGACGGGGCGGCCACGAGAAAGTACGGCCAGCCTCGCTAGAAGATGAACTGAAACGCAACTGAAACTGAACTGGGTTTATCTAAACAGGTCAGCAGTCCATTGGTGACACGTAGTATGCTTCCGCTTTTCAGAGACAATTGATGTGGGCTACAGTATTTACGAATTGAAGGCCCACCTTTTTTTTTCCTTTTTTTTTTCTCTTTTTTCTTTTTTTAAAGCTTCCATACTCAGTACCTTTACTTGGGATAAAATGGTTTGGATAAGTATATGTAAGAGCATCCCCACGAGTGAGTTCCGTATCCTTAAAGCTTTAGGGAGAGGACCTCATATGCAGATAGAGATACAGAAATTTCACCGCACCAACCTTTATCCAAAACCTGTATCTCTAAATTATGCAGATTTCTCTAAAACTCTTCTCCAGTTTTGTATCCAGAGGCTCATATGGAGAACTCGCGAGGTCTCATCCCTCTTTGATGTCCCAAGCTCAGTAAACAGATAGAAAAACGGAAGAGCTGGTGGGGATGCTCTAAGGGTCATCACTATCAGTAAATTTTAGCCAATTATTTAGCTTTTTAAAACTATTTTTAGCTATATGCTAAATCATCTTTAGCTTGGTTTCAAGTTATTTTAGCCTTGAGTGACTAACTTTTGCTCTATATTTTTTTCCATAACTAGTGGAGAAAAAAACTCTTAACTTAGAAGCTTTTGGGGGAAGATGGGTGAAATTCTCTACTTGATATGACTCACAACCATATCTAATAAGTATTCCACCCACCCTCCCTTATAAGTATTCCACCCATCCTCCCTTGCTTTAACATGGTCTTTAATCAGTAAAAGATTATTTGGTAATATCTTAGATGTAATCTTTTAGTAGATGTTACTAGTTATTATTATTTCATGGATTAATTAACTTAGCTTAGCATGACCACCAATTAGATATTAAATGGTAGTTAGCAATTTATTTTGAATTGCTTAATTAACAATGTACTATTAGACAGATGTATGGATCTAAATGACTATACAACTATGAATGATTTGGCTTGAATTTGCACTAGTTGGGCAGCAATCTCACATTGATTTTGAGCCTTGATTTGGTGGTAATTTCAAATTACTCATTCATCTATCAAATGAGTTTCACTAAAAGAAAACCTTGCTGAAGTTCATATTCACCCTTGATGTTTTCCTATTCGGTGATCACATTTCCATATCTATTATAGTTGACAATGGCAATCACGTTTACAAGCATGTTATAGCGAACAATCCATGGCATTTGAAATGTAACTGTCGAATGAGCCAATGTTGCGTCTTCATCTTGTTGTTAGACTTGTTTAGTGAAACATAAATGAAACACAAAATTCTAGCAAGCTCTACCATCGTAGACAATGACGTCCTCTTGGCAATACATTCTGTCAGCATTTATAGTATATGCACAACAATTTCCATTTGGAATTCATTTATTTTTTATTTGCCGTGGATGACATTGTTGTGTTCTACTTAGAATCAATGTTAGACAGGTGCTAATGAGGTCTTTTTTTTTAGAAACTCAAATCCATTTCTAATATTGAATGTTGTTTACCTATGTTGTAGAAAGCGTTTTGTGAAACGCAACAATGTTTTCCTTTACATTCTTTTGTTAACACAAAACAAATTTTTCGTGTTGTATAAGACTCTGTGGTATTCACCTATACATTGGAATTTATTACAATGTTATGTGACAACGTGCACCTCTCACTAGAGTAGGACAAAGTCCATGCCTCTCGCTAGAGTAGGACGCTGAGTTTCAAAGAGTGTAGGGGTCACCCTGAATTAGGTCAAACTTTGCGATGTGTCTGCCGTCTTTCATATCCCGTGTTCAAGAGCTTTGCATAGTGAGTAGGGTTTGCAATCGAACGTTGGCAATTTCAAATGTGGAGGCAGTGGTGCCCATGAACCGGCCGCAATCGATCTTGTTGTTTCTGCAACAGCATCACCTTGGTTAGTTTGCTTCATAGTACTCCATCAGGTTAGTTTGTAAGATCATGCTCTCCAAAAACTTCCGATGCTCACGCAAAGTAAGCATTGCATATCTGAGTCTCTAAGGTTTGATATTTTAATTCTTTAAAATTCCTTATTTCTATCATAATGGGGCTGTTGTTTGTGTAGCGACTTTGACACAAATCACTAGTCCTAGGGTTTCCAAGCACGTAGTCTGTTTTTCCAACGAAGAGTTTGGCTACTTTAACATAAGGATCTATTACTTTGTTCTATGGTGACAATGTCTATATTTTACTTCCTGTTCTTTACGTTTAGAGGTCGCTAAGCTTGGACATGGCAGAAGAAACACAATCTAATTTTGAAGCATTGGAGTTAGGTACTTAACAAAGACATGTTTACAACGTCATATGGTAGTGTAGGATTCAAATTCATGTCCCTTTGCAGGGCATGAATTTGAATCCTATACTATTGTATGACAGCATGAAGTCCAATTTAGGTCAATTGGCTTATCAAGGTTGGAAGAAATAAAAGTACCTGGACAAAATAGCCCCTAGATCGTCTGTTACACGGTTGGGAACAGATTTCAGTAGATACATAATTTGAAAACACAAGGATACAACCATAGTATGCAACAAGGGCTTAAGCTCCAAAGTATTGTAAATGATAAAAAACAACATGGCTAATGATTAATAATGTTTTGTAAAAGGCTTAGCAGTAGTTATCATGTTCTTAGGATGTTGTAATGTAGTGGTATTTGTATGAATTAGAAGAGTAGTTAGTAATTTGGCCGAAAGGTTGGTTGGTCTTTGCTATTTTTGTGTGTGGTGATGAGTTTTGCATATGAAGTTAGGAAGGGAATTAATCTTAGCACATTCAGTTCAATCTCTGTAGCTGTCATATACAAGGTTGAAATGTTCAGGGTATATGATGTTGTGGAAAAGGCTGGACATTTGTAGAAAATGCAGTAGTAGTCAGAGAAGCAAAGTTGGTACTTGTCTTTTTATATTCTTAGCACGATTCTCAACTTCTGTGATGACTTGAATTATGGTGAATGTTATAATTGTTGCAGAGAGAAAACAAAATGAAATACAATTTTTTGAAGAAGTGAAAGTAGGCATAGGTGTGTTATTTCATATTATATGTATTGGGGACTATTGTCTTCCAATGCAATAATTAAATAATAATTCAAAAAATCAAGTCTTATGTTTAGTATATGTGGGATGGTATAAGTTAGTTCATAGAAAGGTACAGTCAATTTTTACTGTGAAGACACTTCAATGAAGTGGTAGGGGTCTTTCTTGTGTAAGAAAGGATGTTATGTAGTTCAGGAATAACTTCCTTTGAATGTGATCAAGAAGTTGAGGTTAATGATGGCTGCAGAAGTAGTTCGATGTACAAAGTATGTGTGGCCAGTACTAGAAAAAATAACTAAATTTTGGTTGATAATGATGAGCTCTATGTACATGAAGAAAAGAAGGTATCTTCTTTGAAGATGAGCTTTATGTGGTATGGAATAGAGCTGATCATATGAGTTAGCAATTTGAAGTTTTTGAAGAGCCTTCAAAGGAGTTTGAAGTCATGCCAGAAGTGAAACAAGCAAAGCACTAAAGATTTACATGAAGTTTAGTCTGCAATAATAAGAAATACAATAAGGTAAGTTTAAAATGATAAGAAATGTAGTAAGTTAAGTGTGGAATGATAAGAAGTATAGTAAGGCATAGTTCATTGTAATGTGGTTTTAACAATGCAAGTGTTGATAGGAAGAAGGCTCACAATTCATTGAAGCGTACACAAGTACAAGTTTCCATGACATTTCCTTAAGTGATTGCAAGTCCTAGCCCAAAAAATTTGATGAGGTTGTTATGAAAGTCCTAAACTTGAAAGTGAATGTGATGCAATGTGTGCATGGCATTTGGTGAATTGGGAGTGATTAAATTATTTTTGCTTTCAATGTAGTTGTTTCTCACGTGTAATTAGGTGGTCATGCTAAGAATTCCATGCGTCTATTATGTTGAATTTTCCATGAGTGAATTTTTTTCAAGAATGCATGCTTAATAAAGTTCATAAGTAGTAGTTGTATTGGACGAAGTGGGGGAAAACACTTCTGAAGGAAACGTGAAAATGCATTTTTAATGATTTTTTTCACATGTGTGTAATTTGTGTATGATGGTTCATTGTGCTATTGTTGATTGTCATTGTGACTTTTGTGTTTGAAGTGGAGAATGTGACAATGCTTCTATGCAAGCTACAGGAGTAGGAGCATGGGAGACTAGCACATGAAGGTTTATTAGATTTTTAAATTCTTATGTTTTGGTAGGTTTCTATGGAATTTATGATGTGTTGATGAATAAATTGTTTTCAAAGTGCAGCAATACAACATTGGAAGTCACAAAATGAAAAAGTAGCATTTCTTCTTTATACATTGTAACATTATGCATATCATCTTATTTGTTTTGTTTCTATAGGCCTTACATTTGAGGGAGAGCAATGAAATGAAGAAGTGCTATGTCGAAAAGGCAATAGGTATGGCAATCGTCTAATTAAAGAAATGCATAGATTGAATTTAGGGGAAATTTTATGGATGTGTTTGATAATCCCCTTTCTACATGCTAGGATTGTATCATACAAAGTTCACATGTTGTAGACCTTCTAAGCACTGCATGATGAAATTCATGAAGTTTTGGTGAGGTTTTATAATTTATGTACAAGAAATATATATGGAGTTCCGAAATTTGAAGAGATTGGGAACTTACTGAGGAATTAGGAAGTGTTTGTCAATTATTTATTCATGACTGGTGAATTTCGACGAAGTTGCTGTAAGAAGACATTAATGGAACTTAATGATTGTGAAGTTTTTGTGGATGAATAGCTAATGATGATGAAGGTATGTAACCTAATTGTGTTTAGATCCGACACAATTACATTTGCAATGATCGTTTCATTTTCAAGGTACCCACTACAGATGTTGTAAATGTTGTACTAAACGAGTACCTTCTGTGTCTGTGTCTATGAGGACTAAACTTAATAGAATGATGTTGACGTCCATCAATTATCTTCTTTGGAAGAAAAAGCTTATTAGATGCTAGAAAGTAGAAAAACTGTGAATGGAGATGTGGTTATAGAAATCAGTTATGTATGACTACTTGTGTCCTGTGAAGAATATATGGAGGTTTGTCGAGTTTGTAGTCCAAATTTCATAGATAGAGTTGTATAAAAAATAATTAGAAGAGGTTCCTTATGTTATACTTTTGTAAGACTTATTTGGAGTATACATTGAGGGTAGTGCAGGTATGACATGCAAGGGGAGAATAGTGAACCTTTGAATATTTTTTGTAATGAATTTATGAATAGTGTGTTGTAGGTAGAAGAGGTAGGTTGTACAATGCAAAAAACTTGTTTAATTGTTTTGATGAAAGTAGGAAAGTAATTGCTATGTATGAAGAGGAGTATGAGAATTCTAATGAGATGGCATGTAGACATGTAGTGTACATACTAATATCATAGAATGTCAATGAATAACAATATGTATATGTAAAATCTTTGAGGTCTTTCATTGTTTTGCCAAAGACCACCATTGTATTGTAGAGAAGAAGACTCATATTTTTACGTAAAACTAGGTGAAAGATAGGAGAAGTAGGCAAATTGTAATGACATACTACTTGCTATTGATGTAGATGGAAACAATGATTATTACGTGCATATGGTTATGCAATTTAACATGTGAATTTTCTGGATTCTTTTCCTGCAGACTTTGTATGCATTGTAGGGAAGAAGGCAATGTTGCTGATGAAGGGTCCATTGATGACCATGAGAAAACAAGAATGGAAATATAGATGGATTATTGAATTTTGAACTACATCTAAATGGAGTCTTTTATTGAGGGTGGAGTTGTAGCAGTATAGTCTTGCATACACATGTAATAATGTTGTCATGTTCTAATTCAAGTGTAGGATGTACATAGTATAGTATCCTAGTTGGAAAGATAGAGCCCCTTGTGCTTTAAAGATAGAATGACAAGATCAAGCAGTGCTTGCAATGGCATGCAATGCATGCTAAATATTTAGGGTTACAAGAAATTTTTAGGGTTACAGGCGTTGGGGATCATGTTTTTACTAACAAGGAAGTGCCAATCATTATGTTAAAGCAAACATACTGCCATGGAATGAAACAATACTTTATATTAATTTCTATGAACATTGTCTCATGTATGTCAGTGTTTTATTGTTAGTGAGCAAGATTAAATAGGAGGCAATCAAAGTTGTGTCAATCATAACATGTTTGCATTAAATCATATTGTTTGAAATTATAGGTGCTCTTGAACGTCACATTGGGGAACGTGTAATTTTTTTGTACAAATAATAATTACGTTTTATTAATGCGGATTACGTTTTCAAAAACAAAAAACTATGTTTTCAGGAACATGATAGCATTTATAAGAGTATAACTACATTGTTTGAAACACAGTCGTTAATGTTGTCCGATGTGGTAGGACAGAATCCCATCTTGATATGTGGCAAATGGAATGAGTCCACGTGTACAAGAATATAGCGCAACAAATGTCTGTCATCAAGTGGAAATTGTTCCACATAGGCCACCTTATTATATCCAACCTCTTTGAAATACTACAATAAATTACATGTGGACAATGACAGGGTAGACAAACTGTGTTTCTCTGAACAATGTAGACATTCACATGAACGTAAAAAAAGGGCACAACACTAGAATTCTGGCTTGTTAGGAACACATTTCTCAACAAAATCCATATGATACTTTCCTATTTGCTAAAATCATTTATACAAACATGTTTTTCATGTTCCAAAGATGTTTTTTCTAGCACGTTTTTCTTCTAGTGATTTCTTTTAAAATAACACAATGGATGTTTCAATGAGGAAAGCTCCAAGGTGATTAACTACTCATAGTACATGGCAATTTGCAAAAGTCTAGAGCTCTAATACTTTGCTTTGCATATTGTACCGTGAACATAGAGTGTTGCAAGGAAAATTTTGATACCCTCTAGCTTAAAGAGCTTTGAACAGGTGGTGGAATAAAGGACTAATTGGGTGAACTTATGAGAAAATATGACGTGTTCTCAAAACATTTCATGCAATCAGGTAGTAGATTTGGGTGTTCTGGTGATTGTTTGTATGATTTTTTATATGACGTTCTATTTTTATTGTAAAGACTATAACACTTCGTAAATGAACTAAAGACACCTCAAACTCTAATAAATCTTCCAAGTATTACCATCATTTCTCCCACCCACCACTAGACACGATTTTTAAGACTAATTTATTCACTAATGCCCTCCCCAACCTCTTTAAAAACCGAACTCAATCCCAACCATCTTCCCTGTCATTTGATAATAGCACTTTTCTGACAATTGGAGTCTACTAGCATATCACAGTACTACTAGAAAATGTATATTTTGTAACTACAAAATATGATTGCAATGAGTCAAAAAATCTCAAAACATGACTTACACCAAAATCACTGTAGATGATTTGGAACATGCATGTGTCCAATCATTACCGACGAGTTGTATTGGACATCAGTCATATTAACAGTCATATATGTTGAAGAGTATAATTAACCGCAATTAGCCATTTTTTTTGCCAATGTGGAGTATATGTTCACTATCCTTTGGGGCTTGCCTTTTTCATAAGTTGTCCAGAAAAAAAAACAAAAAAACAATGTGGCATGTAACTCCATGTAGTTATATTTTTGGTTGACGCGGAATATGATTGTAGTAAGCCATATTTTTGGCTGACATGGAATATGACTACAGTAAACCATATTTTTGATTGATATGAAAAATGACTGCAATGAGGCATATTTTTGACTATCTTGGAATATAACTATGGTGAATCATATTTTGGCTGACATAAAATATGACTACAATGAATTATATTTTTGAATGATATGAAACATGATTGCAGTAAGTCATATTTTGGCTAACATGGCATATGACTTTGTACAATCATATTTTTTGTTAATGTAGAATATGACTCTTCTAAGTCACATTTTTTATTGATGTAGAATATGATACTTGTGAGTCATATTTTTTGCTAATGTGGAAAATGATTGTTGAGTCATATTTTTGAATGATGTGGAATATGATTCTCATAAGTTCTATTTTTTACTGATGTGAAACATGACATTTGTGAGTCATATTTATGGTTAATGTGATAGTTCATGTGGATGTGATTGGTAATTTACAACCAATTGCAATCATGTTTTTAAAAGCACAAAGTCATTTTTTGGCGTACGTAATTATGAGCATTATATAACTAGCTAGTTATATCTTAGTCAATATATATTATATAATATAACTTAAGCAAGTGATTTTTCCGATGATTGAAAGTTACATGTGTGCAATTTGTAATTAGGATAATTAAGGTCCAAAAAATCTTCAATTACAAACTACAATCACATTTTCCATGCATTTTAAATGGATATGACACGTTACAATTATACATCAAGATAATTGAATAATTGAATAAAAGACTTTATGTGATAAATAAATAAATACATATGATTTGAGAGATATACAAAAAACAATCATGCAAGAAAAAATGTGACTTTCTTCAATGACATTTATTAGTCACTAATACAAAACATATATATCACAACAAATCATTTAGACAAGCCAATAGGATTTATTTTCCTTACAGTAATGTGAAGATGGTTCTATTGGGTTGTAAGTAGTCTTCAATGACTTTGTTTCAACTTTCCATGTCTGCATATACAATTAAAGAAATAGGAGGTTAATTTTTAGTGAATGAATAACAAAGCTCAACCTTCAAAAATTTACAACAACACAAAATATGTAGCACAAGTTTAAAGTAAAAAAAATAATAATGGTAATGGAGTGAAAAAGAAGAAAAAAGTGGTAAGTGTTAAGAGATAACAACAAACAAGAGCTAAGATGCAACAAGGAGTTACAACTAAGAGTCAACAAGAAACAAAAAAACGAGAGTTAAAATGCAAAAATAAGAAAACAAAAAGCAAGAACAAAAAGGCAAAAAGAGGAAAGAGTTAAAATGTAAGAAGAAGAAAGAATTTTGATGCAATAAGAAAAAACAAGAAGCATGATCTAAGAGCAAGAAGAAGCAAGAATTAAAGTGTTAAATTACAAACTAAAGAACAACAAAAGGCAACAGCTAAGAAGCGAAATAAAAAAGCAATAAGAAGTAAAAGGTAAGAAATAATATAAGGCAAGGAAGAAGAGTCCAAAGAAGTGGTGGCTAGGGTTTTTAAAACCTTAAAGAAGTGGCGGCTAAAGTTTCAAAATCTTATAAAAGTAGCGATTAGGGTTTCAATATCCTAAAAAAGTAGTAATTAGGTTTCAAAATCCAAAAAGTAGGTGTCTAGGATTTCAAAATCCTAAATAATGGCTTGACCATATTTTTTTTAGATTGCCTCAAAAAATATGATTGGAAATATAATTGAACAAAAAATATAACTAAGCACTTTTTCAACAATTTCCTTGCCTAAATTTACTTTGGGCACGACTTTGGGCTGCCCAAAACAAGTAAATGTAATTACTATGGATAAATGACTACAAAATATGACTGTGAAATATGACTCCACATCCCTAAATATGTTCCCTATGAAGTATTTGATGTTCCCAACGGACATATACTATACATCTATAAAGTACAAGGTCAAAATATGACTGTGACCAGTTGCTAGTCATCTTAAGTCATATTTTTACAATCATAAAACATGCATTTTCTAGTAGTGTAAGGTCTTTTTCACAATGGCAAGCTAATGAACTTACAACATCAATACCTCTTCCGGTTAGCCATGTATCACTGCGACATGTGAAAGTATCACGTAAGAAACGTAGTGGCATCAACCAACCTCAAAGCTTTCAAGTGTGTTTAGATTCGTCTGCATCTCATAACTCTCTTACTACATGGGGTGTAGATAAAATCTCTCTTCAAATCGTACAGGGAGCACTAGAAAAACTCTCAATCCATGCAACTTATGAAATTATGATTCTCTCACAACATGTCAGGGGTTTAAACGCCTCCACTATTATAGATAATCTTTGCCATTATATTAGTAAGAACCTAGTAGATTTATTTTTCTTCAACATAAACTCCATAGTTAGGGCGTTTTGAATCTCAAAAGGGTTCTATAGCACCGAGCTACCACTTTTGCATAGAGTCCAAAGTGGGTTACACCTCCAACAGAAGAAATGTTAGCAAAGGTGGTGTAGCATCACTTATCTCACCCAAATGGGCAAAACTCATCTTTCAATCCGAGACTTTTTTGGACAATAAAGTTTAGTGGTTTATCATGCATTGTATCTCTTATGGAGATCTTGGCTTTGTGAATGTCTATACCCCTCATGAGCCCTACTACCGCAAGATTATGTAGAAAACAATGACGAGGGAATTACTCAATTCTTGCTAACGGGTCCTCCTTGGCAAAGATATGCATATAAATCAAATTCCTATGGAAAATCCATGCCTATGAACAAGAAATTACTATTCAATGGATTGAAGGAAGCTCTCGACTCTCCACATGATTGAATTCCCACTCACTCTATTGTCACTGTTATACTCTTGGGACAACACACAGAAGGATGACTCTTGCATTATGACATGCCTTGATAAATGTTACGTCTTCTACAACACTGCTAATGGCCTAAGGAAAAACTTAAAATACAAGATCAAAGGAGATAACACAAGATTTGAATATTTCCTTATGTCTTTATGCTCAAACTAGGTAGTCTCCCACTCCATCCTAATAGATGGATGATGTCTTTATTTTACCTTGATGATACAAAGATGTTAATCCGTGAAAATCTAGGGTAGCAACTCCAAATACAACTTCTTTCTTCACCAAGTTAAAGCATCATTAAAAGAAACCCGTGTCAAAGTTGACGTATTTTTTTGGACATCATGTTACATTGGACATCACTGTTGACATAAAAACACAAGTCATGACGTCCAATGTAACATGATGTCCAAAAAAATACGTCAACTTTGACACGGGTTTCTTCTAGTGCATGTTACTTACTTTTATATATAGAAGCTATTGCATCCAAAGATCTCAGAGCAACAAGGAATACAAGGTGGTCCTATATACTAATTAGGAACTAAAGACTAATATGCTCCAAAACTTGCCACTCTACCCGCGGCTACAACAAAGAGGTTAATGATATTAAGTCTAATTTAGTAGACTTCAAGAACTGAAAGATTGATGGCCACAAAATCCAATCTTGTGCCCATTAGAGACTCAATGGGGACAAACTTTCTATTGAATTCTTCAAAGTTGTGCGCAAGGCCCCTACTACATCTTCTAGTACAAAGCTCAAAAATGAGTAAGGCGACCTCAGATATGAAAGGGAAGAATTCAACCTTTTTTGCATGGAGTTTTACAAGAAATTGTACTTGCAAAAAGATCACAGTGCAATGTTAATTGCAAATAGTGACACCATCATTTTTTTTTTATCAAGAATAAATTTTCCACTTCGATGGCTCAATTACTTGACTATTCATTCTCAGAAGAAGAACTACAGAAGACATTATTATTGATGGCAAAGGAACATAGCCCAAGCCATGATGGAGTCACAACAAATTTTTATTGCCACTCTAGGGACCTAATTGACATGGACTTCTTCAAAATGGTCCAGACCTCAATTGACCAAGCTCACTTTTTTCCTGGTATAACTTTCAAAAGCCTAGTTTTTAAAGTTCGTAATCATGCAAACCTATCCAACTAGAGACCTATCACTTTGTTAAATGATTCATATAAAATAGTGGCTAAAGCCCTTCAAGTTCGACCCCAAAACCTCTTTAGGGAAGTTATTAATCCCGAGCAATTGGCCTTCCTCCCATCTCGTCATATCCTTAGTAACACTTTTTTACAATATGAGACAATTGAATGGGCCAAGGAGTCTAACTAAGACTTGATTTTCCTTAAACTTGACTTTACAAAAGCTTATGACATTGTCTCATGGGAGTTTCTATTCAAAGTGATGCAAAAGTTAAAAGTCCCTAATTCTTTTTCTCACCTAATATTGATGCTCTTAAGACATGCTTCTACCACAATCTTGCTCAATGGGAAAGCCACCTTTCCTTTCCCTATTTAACATAGCATAAGACAAGGGTGACCCCTGGCACCCTACTTTTTCCTAAATATGCATGGCCACTACAAAGGAACAACAACAAGGAAGAATTCACAGAATAAGCCTCCCCACTAGTAATCTTCAACAATTAGTGGCCCAATATGCATATGACATAGGGCTCTCAAGAAGAGGACCTATGTAATACCATTTTTCTCCTTGATAGATTTGGTTTTGCTTCTAGTCTAATTCTTAATTGAACCAAGAGTGTTTGTTACTAGTTTTCTAGGTTACCCAAATTGGCATGGCTAGATCAATTCAACTTGATCTGGCTTCCTCCCTAAAAATCAATATCCAATCTATTAGAAGGGGGCTTTTTGGAATCACATTGAAGACTAAGGATATTGATGGCTTTCTTTAGCAAAAGATATCCAAGAAACATATTTATTGGACTACTCAATGGCTTTTTCTAGCAAGATGTGTTATAGTGGTTAATGCTATTCTCCTGTCTACATTATACTACTTTATAGCTATCTAGAGCGGCTCTATCTAAGCTATTAGATATGTGCATAGAAGTCTTTGCAATTATTTGTGGAGTGAGACCGAGTATACAACACGTACAAGAGTTAGCTAGGATGACTTCTACCTTCCCAAGACAATTGGGGGATTAAAACTACTCAATTTTGAAGTATCTTTGGCCGCACTATTAGCCAAATGGATCTTTTTTGCCATAGAACTTGGCATATCTAACATCAAGAATCTTCTCAAATTCAAGATAGACAAAATGAAACCAAGCTTTACACAAAGTAATTGGTTTCTTTTTCCATCTTGGCTCATGGTTTTTGACCACTCTATAACCCATAGCTTTAGAGTTTGGAACAAAGTTACAAGAACATGGAGATGTTTCACCAAATACATTGAACCTTCTCCACCATCAAACGCAAATGAGGTTCTTTTTACCAGTTTATGGTGGACAACTAGTTATATTGGTTCCAACTTTAATTTTGACATGGATTGAGCCAAAGTTCTAACAAGAAATGATTTGAAGACTATTGCCAATTTATGGGACATTAGCACCCAAGACTTTAGAATTTGGAATGATATTTTGTCTTCCTTCCAACTCCATGAGGCAAAATAAACCTATTGGTTTTATTTAATTGCTAGCATACCCAATTTGTAGAGGGTAATGCTTACTCATCAATTCCACCAAATCCAATTAGATGACTAATTGGGTATATTTGATCATGCTAAAGACAATGTCCCATCATTGACTTGGCAATCTTACGGCCTTGGAGTATTTGACATGCATCCCCAATATCAATTCATCTCATTCACAAGAAAGTCCACTAGGGCAATGGTCAACCAAAATTATAGGCAACTTTAACTTTTGCTACACTCCACCACAATGGGGGTTCACTTTAAGTATATCTAGAGGATCAAAATTCTTGAAGTTCAAAAAAGCTACAATCACAAACTGGAGTTGTTTTTCTTAAGAGATATCTAATCCCTTGTCTTTGATCCAGGTTGATGGTTTTGGTGCAATGGGAAACCGCTTCTTTCTTACACAACTTCTTGTAGCACATAGCTTCTCAACCAATCTCGACAACCCAAGAGATCCATTCCTTCAAAATGGACAAGTATCCTTCTGCCAACTTTTGAACCAGACTAGAAAGATGTATGGCACAAGGCACGGTCGTCTTAAAAGGAGGCTACTTTCATGTGGTCCATATAGCACAACGCGGTGGTTGTCCACTCTTGATGAGCAAAAATTCACCCGGGTTTAGACATTACATGCAATTATTGTTCCTCCTGCACAAACAAAACTCCTATCTATAGATTTTATCATTGTCTGTGCACTATTGAAGTACAAGAGTATGCCCAATCCATCCTTTATTACTTAGTGGAAGAGCACCTAGTGTTAGGTCCACCCACCCATTTTGACTATACCCTCTATATCTTTGGGTTTATTTTTCTCTACAAATTTCTCAATATGAGAGTCATTTGGTCTTTCCTATGAGGGTTCTCATTGTGGCTCATTTGGATTGCTCGCAATCACAAAGTTTTCTCCCAAATCCAATGGCTTTAGGGTTTAGTCCAACAAACTCTCTGGGACGCCTTACTTGACTTAGGGCGTGTTGCCTAACTGAAGGACTCAACAAAGACCACATCACGCTTCCCTTATCTAGATCAAGTTTTAACAAGATCTAGCTTAAATCCCAACTTCTTGGTTCCCACAACAGCAATCACATTAGATGGCATAAGTGTAATCCTTCAAGGGTTTTTTTGTAGTGTAGTTCTCTCCTTCTCTATTTTTTGTTTTTTTTGCTTATTATCTTTTCATTTGTCCAGCCTCCAAACTTGGTTGTTTTGTATTTGTATTTATATTTATATTGGTTCTTTTTTTTGCAATGGGTCTCCCACTTGTTAAAAAAAAGATTAAATTCTAGGATAAATACATTTTTAGTCTTCAATGTCCCTACTAGAATAAAAGGTTGATGCATTCATCCTAAAAATAGACACCTATAGTTACTTCTAGGAAGAAACTACTTATGGTGTTGAATTTGTGTTAAAACAAACACAATTTACATTGGAAACACAATTTACACATTTCAAATGCATTACAAGGAACACAAATTTAACACAAACCCATAACCTCAATGAAGCCCATTTCAAGTCAAAGGATAACTCTCATTCAATGAGAAGCATCAGTTGCTTTCGGTAAACTAAGGCTGCATTCACATTATCATGTCTATGACCTCAATGGAGCCCATTCTAAAACACATATAAATCTTTCCCCGTATGAGGAGAGACATGTTCTTTTCCATAAGTTTGATGCCCTTCTTGAACACAGCTGACCAAATTCCAACCATCCAACATCTGAGGTTATGTCAAGGAATGTGAAAGCAGAGTCTCACCATGAGAAATACCACCCTCCCCACTCCCCAGAAGGCAGTAAGTGAAGGCTGGGAGAATCTTCACATTCGTAGTTTGATTACTGTAGTTGAAGGCACAAACGCCACGGTCAACATGGCCCAGTGTGCAAATAAATGGTCGACCAGTCTCTCCAGAATTGAGCAACGGTGGTCACAAAGCCTCCTCTACCTTTTCCATTTCCTAAACCCTCTCATCCTCTGCTGAATCCGAAGTTGTCAAACCCTGGCATTCATTGATGGCTGAGATGAAAAAATTCTGTTTCTCGACGAGTCGAATGATCTGTACTTTACAATGGAAGCATGGCTACGAGCGCACCAACCGAGACGAGGCTGACGCGGCTGGCGGCTTCACCAGTGCACGGCCGTAAGCGACGGGCAGCGTGGCGAACTTCTGCCACTTGTTCACGTAAGCCCTTTTCTTGAAGTTGTCGTAGTCGTTGGCCTCCAGGGCGTCCAGGATTTGTTGGTACAGGAGCAGCGCTGACCACACCTGTTGCAAACACCAAACAAAGAATCGAGACTGATTCAGAACTTTACAGCACTCTTTAGCTTGAGCTTTCACGATTGGCATGGGAGCCAACATAGATTCCTAGATTAATGTCAAAGAATCGAAAAAACCAACCTCATCAGTTGGGAGGAGGAGGGTCTATCACAAAATTCTATGGTACTCATTATAGATAGAATCGCCATATTTCTCCAAAATGAAATGAAATTTATAGATATGTTTTGACTCCTCTTGCTTGTTAGGCCAAGTATGTCACCCAACGGGTCAAATGTATGACGAATTGAAATTCGCATAAGTAGCAGTTTTAATGTTGTACTTGATCGATCTGATTGACAGAAAACCCAAAAAATTACGCGGAAGACGATGGAGAGAATCAGAATGCCATCAAAATAGGCCCGACTTTTGAGAGTTTGTTATGAGGACTTCAGAGTGTCACGAGCATGAGTCGATTGCAATTTTGATGGGAAGGAATTGGTGATCTAAGAAATTAAGTAAGATTATGTTGGATTAGATTAAATTGATACGGAAACCAGAAGGTGGTCATTGACGTACTGGCCAGCGGCTGTCATTGTCCAATTCACGCACACTATTCTCGGCTTGTTGGAAGAACACACGAGCTCTCTTGATTTGATCTTTCATGAAAGCCCTCCACTTGTCGGTAACTTTTCCAGCCATGATGTCCTCATCCGTCAAGCCAAACCGAGCCAATTCGTCTTGTGGCAGGTAAATTCTTCCCCTCCGTGCACTATGACAAAAAGAGCCCACAAGTACACCTGTCAGCACAACATTCTAAAGAATTCTTGCTGACCACCCTTTCAACTGACATAAAAAGGAATCACTGACACCTTCTCTGCAAAGTTGAGCTCCATAGAACAACTGAGAGCTTCTCAAGCCAATGAACCACTGTTCGCTGATTCAAACATGGCTTTGCTCGAACTAACTTTCAGTTGGCACTTGCCTCCAAAAGTGTCAAGAGTGTAATGAGCAACAACATTACAAAGCAATTTCAATAGTATAATTAAATATTAGTTTTTCTGGTGTTGATGCGTTTCCTACAATGCAGACAACCATCAAAGACGGGTACAGGGAGAAATGCACTCACTCTTCTCCGACGTCTCGCAGGATATTGGTGAGCTGATTAGCGATCCCCAACGCCAAAGCTCCACTGTACACACTTTGAGTGGTGGCCTTGGACATCGGGTCAATGCCCATGACAGGGACGCTCATCAAACCCACAGTGCCAGCCACGTTGTAACAGTACAAGTAGAGCTCATCGAAATTGGCATACCGGGATTTCACCAGGTCCATCCTCATCCCATCGATCATGTCTCGGAAGGGCTGCCAACATAAAACAGGAAAATCAATTCAGGACCGTGTGTGTCATTACACGCACTCTCGGAAAGAAAAATACTAATTTAACTGTTAGAGAGCTGATTCTGTCTCCAGCATTGACACCTGTTACCAACAACAACTCCTCTCTATTTACACTTGATTGGCCGTCAACTAGCAAGTGGAATAAGCTAAATGCCTATGACCAGTCATCTTTGAATTCACTGTCGTTTGTCTATTATCACTTCAATATTGGTCTATAACCACCCACTTTAAACGACTGCATCAGAAATTCAAATACACTGAGTAATACAGATTTGACACCAACAAATTCGGCTCTCGCATAAGAAGTGATATATCCAGAGCCCTATAGAGATGTCTGCAAAACGCACACTCCTACACAAGACGCTTTAAGATAATTAACCTGACGAAAATGGTATCCTTCACCGTAACATAAGATTGATTTTCAAGGACTACAAAAATGAGCTTCATAGATTGATTATGATTCCGAGGATTGCTGCAAAAGCAGTACCTGAATATCGGTACATAAGGTTAGTTTTCAGGAATTTCAAAAACGAGATTCAAAGATTGATATTGCTTCTAAGGAAGCTGCAAAAGAGCATATCGGTACATAAGATTAGGTTTCAAGGACTTCAAACATGAGCTTCATACATTGCTTATGCTACCCAGGATGCAACAAAAGAGCAATACCTGAATATCAACAGGAAACTTGGAGACGGTGTCTGCAAGGGCCGCATCAAGCATGTCGTAGGGCTGTCCGCGGAAGATGTCTTCCAGTCGGTCTTCCCACCTGTCGAGCGCGGTGGGCGTGATGCGAGATGCATTTGGTCCATCCACAAGCTCATCAGTTCTTCGACACCACACGTAGATCGCCCAGATCGCCCGTTGCCTCTCAGGAGTCATCAACTTGGTTCCTGCAGAAACGAATAAAAAATAAGAGGAAAAAAAAAGTTAGCATTTGCACATTAATAAAGATGGGACCACGCCACCCTTCTCCAATGTAGAATCAAATTTAAAAAATGAATTCAATCTCTATTAGAACTATCACACAGAGCTCGGAAAATTCTAAACAAGTGAGACCATATGCTGAGGATTACGCAACCCTCGCACTTATCTGCATCTCGGTTTCCAATGCACAAAGATGAGAACAGGGTTGTGCAACACGGACACTTTTGAACAGTGCAGCTCGGTTTCCAATGCATAAAGATGAGAACAGCTGCAGTAATGTAATGTCTCCATTCACCATACAACAAGGGAGAGGTTCCATTCACCATACAGGTGAACTTTAAGCCTTTCCTTACAACAAACTAAAATCCTTGCGTCATCAAAAAATTTGCACATGTATCTGTATAGTCAATGGAGAATCTAATATATTGTATTATTATTGGAGCCCCTTCTGTACGTGGCGAGCAACATGAGGACATGACCCACATTTGTAGTTTCACAGGAAACCTGCACCGTGATGAATCCCCATTGCAGCAAAAGTGAAAAGTTGGTGGCTATGGCGACGAACCGAGATAGAACGTTTTGGCATACTCGGCGCAAACCTCGCCGCAGCGGACGTAAGCTTCCTCCAGAATCTCCAGGCTGCTAACTGGCGTGAGGTCGGGGCGGACGTCGTCCAGAAAACTCCGGCTGCGCGACTGCTCGCGTTCCACGATAGCCACCTGCTTGGCCACGGCCTCGGAAACCTTCTGCTCGGCCGAGAGAAACTCCCGGCCCGAAGGCTCCGAAAGAGTGCTGGACTGCGCACGCACCGTCGCAGTTTCGCGCGGACTCAACACTGCGCGAGAGGTGCACATCGCGGGGGTTTTGCGGCGAACGGACAACCACGAGGCAGTCCCATCAGTGGAGCTCGAAGTGCCCGCAAAGAAACCACCATCGCGCCAGCACAAGCAGGTCGCGCTCGACGCGGCTCGGAATCCCACCGTCTGCATTGCGAACTCTACTCCCCAAACTCCCAAATCTCTCAAAACTCTCAAATCTCTCAAACTCTTGAACCTCTCAAAGCTCTCAAAGCTCTCAAACCTCTCCACTTCTCAAACCTCACCCTCTCTTATACTGCAGCAGATTCTGACCTCCTACCGAGAGTAGTAGTTCGCTCCAACCGATCCTAATACTGAGTTTCACTCCATCCACATTGGTTCACTACAACAATCCGCCCTTCCTTCAAACGCCCCGTCGACACCATGAAGTCTCTCGTAAGACGCAAATTGCTTGTCACCGCTAGAATAGCAAGTACCCAATTCATCAAAAACAGGGTTGTTTCTAACTAGCTTGCAAGCTCAGCGAGCACATGCATCGTCGAATGGCAATCCCAGTAATCCCTCGAACCACTCTTCAAATCCTTTTTCGAGTTCTAAACTGCTATCTCTCCTCGCAGACCACCTAGAAGAGAAGATAAGATGATTTAGCAAACTGCAAGAAAGAATTGAAACGCAAATCTCCAACTGTGGGATGCAAGAAAAAAGTTTGCACTAACTCAGTATCAGGCAGCTGCAAGAAATGCGAGCCATGAAAGGTTGATGGAGTGGAGATGGCAACTCCGAGGCATGAAGATTTAGAAACTGATGAATGTGGCAAAAGCGAGTTGAAAAGAGCCTGCCTGCCTGCGGCTGGGGCGACTGGAGCTGGCTCCCAATGTGGACGCAGATGCTGGAACCACGTTCGGTGAGTTGAGTGGCTCACTATTGCTCTCCATCTATCCCCTCGTCTAACTTAGGGTGCCGCTCTGGGACTCCCAGCCAGCCGTGGAAATGGCGAACTGAACTTTTCACCCAACCCTGAAACGACGCTGACTCAGTAATGCTGCAGTTTAGTTTCAATGAATATACCGTATATTAGTACTGCAACAATAGGGGTTGTCACACCACTTCCGAAGGCCTTCTCATTCTGCGATATCCTCCACGTGTCATGCGGGGAAAGGCGGGTCGCAGCTGGCGGAGGCGTCATTCTTCGACAATCTGGAGTGCCGTTTCTTCTCCTCCGCAGGTGAAGAAACGGCACTCCTTCATTTTTTCTTCAGGAAGTTTTTACATCTTCGTCCTTGATTTCACCGCAGACACCGTTGTCCTCCTCTACTTTCACTTCTCGCCAGTTTTTACATTCAACTCATTCAACTCCCTCCTCAATCCTCAGCACAGGAAGAGGTAAATCTCTTTATTGTATTTTCATTCTCCACACAAGTTGCCTTCATAAGGGCGTCACACCACCTCCATGCATGCGGCTTCCTCATTGGCTCCTTGTTCCTCTCACCTACTTCTCATTCTTCAAGAAAATTTGGTTCTTGGAGGTGGTGTGACAACCCCTAATATATACTTTCACTCCTATATATATTGTATTCCCATTGAAACTATATTACAACAATATTAGAGTAATTGGGGTACTTTTCTAGTCCTCAAATACAAAAGTGTCCAACGAATGACTTTCTCTATTGGACACTTGTTGGTTCAAAAATTGAATCATATTTGAGTGAGTATTTATCACTCAAGCAACATCCTTTTAGAATTAATTGTGTCCAATTTGGGCACTAGAATAGTGGAACTGTGCATGCATTGGGGTTTGGAGGGAGTTGTAGTTGTGGATAGAGTAGAGACACTAGCATGTGAGTCTAAAAATGTGAGTTTAGGAGCCTTGAACCTAGGTGCAAGTAGGTACTCTACGACTATTGAAGGTGCCTATAACATGGGTACTTATAACATAAACCCCTATAATATAAATATCCTATAACCATAGAAGGTGCTTATAACATAAACCCTTATAACATAAGCACATGTAATACAATTATTCTATAGCTTTGGAAGGTGCTTATAATATGGATATGTATAATATAGATACTTATAATATAAATATCCTATAATCATAGAAAGTGCTTATAATATGGGTACCTATAGTGTAGATTCCTAGGCTTATGGACTTAAGATCTTGGGCATGGTTGGCATGACAACCATGATCTTGGACTCATATGCTAGCAACCATGGTGGGTAGAGTCTTCGGAAGTGGTGTTTGAAGTGAGTGCATTGAAATTGAGTAACTTCGTCACTTTGAACTTGGTTGGCAAAGACCTTGGGATCACTTGAACTATGAAGGTTTCATGGAATGATGGACTGAGTACTTGATGGAATGGAGGGACATCAAGGGCATTTTGTGTCCTTTGGATGGTTAAACAAGCTTTGTGCATGTTGAAAAATGGATGATTTTCATCCAATATTTTCTATGCAACTTTTTTGATGATATATCCACATCATTAATGTAAATTCAAAACATTTTAGTTATTTTTGTACTTTATATGGGATAGTTTGTCTAAAAAATAATACACAATAGTGTACACCAATAATTCAATATTTTGAACTTTTTTTTCCTTAAAACTTGAATTAGACATTCGAAATGATTTTTTTGTTGGCGAGCAAACCTAAAAAAATGAAGCTTTTTGAAGTGAAATTTCTATTCCACATAAATATCTTAAATAAATCCTTAAAATAAATATTATATTGAAGTTTGAAGTTGAGGATCTATAACCACATTCCTAAATATGGATGGACAAGGAGTTCTTTTTTTTGGCAATGCTCTACACTAAAATGTACTTCTATTTTGAAATTATCAAATTTTTTAACATGTTTTGTATTTGATATGAATTCTCTAGATGTTTTCTTCAAAAATTCATAGTAATTTGAAATTTTCACAAAAAAATTTGAAATTTTTCTAAGACATTTTAGACATGTGATTTCATGTCTAAAAAATAAAACCAAAAGAATTCATTAATAAAAAGAAGAAGAAATAGGATACATAATGAGGGATTTTCAAGTTTGAATATACAATCATAAGCTCCACCCTTAATTTAGGGATTAACCTTATAAAAACAAGGCCCCCTATAACCAAAGTAGTCACCAAAATGCCTCGATTATTGAACCAATAGGTGCATCCTTTGTTTCTACATTTAATAGTGAAGTCATTCATCAAGACTAAAAGGTCCATAGTGTTTTGCAGGATTAGCTTATCCCATGTGTAAATTTTTTGAAAAAAGTACTACTATGTGGAGTATGATATTTGATTGATTCAAGAGAGGTAGGCATATTCCTTATAGACCCTTCACATTGGTGTCCCTATCTACATTTCTTCAACATTTGAGGTCTAAAAAGTTAGACAAAATGTAGATATGGACACAAATAAGTTTAAACAATTTGAATATGTTTCAACAAAATGGAAGTAATGCTTGTACAAGTAATCATTACATACACTTTACATGAAGTGTTTTAATTCATTATTCTTTTAATGCATTGTGAACTTCAAGTTGTTGTTTTTCTATCCATTGTTTAATTCCTAAAGGACAATTGTCCTTGAAAAGGGAATTTGGTAGGTTCTTGCAAAGTCAATTTTGAAAACAATTTATTAAATTTGAACACCAGTTGTGGAAATGTACAATATATGAGAACTTATAATATTTATTTGGTTCAATAATCAAAAAATATGTAACACAAAAAATAGGTAGTATAGATAACTTTGTTGAATCCCTCTTCTACTTCCAAAATAGCAAATATGTGATTAAAATGGTTTACTATTCAATTTTTTTGAAATCCTCAAAAATATATATAGTGTAGAAATCTTGCTATAAGATAATTCAATGTCTATTGAACACTTTGGGCAAGGCCAAAAACAAATTTTTTCTTCCTACTTCAAATCCAATTATTGTGCAATTTATACTATCAAGTTTTTTTTTTAAATCCATTCATTTCTAGAATAATCTAGTACAATTTTGTACTATTGAATTTGACAAAGAATTTCTTTTTCTTTTTCAATGCATTAGAAAAGGTCAATTTGGGACAAAAGTTATGCCAAAAATTTACTTTCAAAAGGCTTATAAAAAACAACTATAAAGAGTATATTGAAAATATGCACTTGAGTTTAATTCATTTGCTAAAGATTATAAAGTTAGTATGCTCATATATAATCATATGATAATTTTGAAACTTGAATTATCTTTGAACACTAATTTTTATGAAGAAATATATCTATAAAGAACTCAATGGATTTTATATAAAGTATTTCTCTGTTAGAGTTTGATGTTGAGTTACAGTAGAATTTTGAAACTAAACTAGAATTTAGAATTTATGGGATTTTATTTTTCAAGATGTAGAATATTTTGTGACCTTTATCAAGGTCCTAATAACTTTATCATTGTATTCAAGGCTTTACCAAATCTTTTGTGACCTTTGGCAACAAGGTCCTATAAACTTAGTAAGCTAGCAAAAAGACTGGTTATATTTCAATTCCTTTCAATGAATATAGTTAATGGGGGAAAAATGACTAAGTTTAGTAAGCTTTGTATTCTATAGATTTGTTACATTTATAAAGCAATCACCTTGGTATGTATAATATTTTTCACTTTTCATCATTTTTTTAGGATACAAATGTTTTTTATTAATGTTTTTTTATACTATTTAGTTATACCATGTTATAATTTCTGAAGATTTCATTACATGCCATATTTAATCATATTTATAATTATTTTTTAATGAATCTAATCCAAGCGTAGGATATTCATATCTCTCAGGGGGTGCACTACAAAGGAAGTTCATGGGTGAGGAGCAACCAAACCCTAACTACCAATTTCTACTTTTCCTAATTATTTTCTAATAAACTATAATTTCAACCTACAATTTTGAGCTTTGTTTAACAATGTCTATAGGTTTCTATTGCCAAAAATTTCAATCCTAAATAACATGTGATATATTGTTTGGAAAGGATTGAAAAATGAACTAAAATGGCATGTTTTTCAACTAAAATATTTATAGAGATCACATGAAAATGACTATTGTATCAATATTCAGCCAAAATAAACTTTCAGTAGAAAGTTATTTTATAGAATTTTTTTTTCATTTTTCAAAATTTTGTTTCTTATATAATATAGGAGTGTGAAAGTTATTTTTAGCTTTATACTGTATCTTTTTTTTCCTAAAATTTGTAACTAATTCATATTATAACATAAAAAAATACCAATAATTTACAACATAAACTTTCAAGGTAGAAAAATCTATTCATATTTTTTTTAGAAAAAAAAAAAAATGAATATAATATAGGGGTCCAAAATTCGGTCGCTCCTCATCCATGAACTTCCTTTGTAGTGCACCCCCCGCGTCATATCTTTTTAGTAGTGAAGTGACAAAACAGACTAGCATCAATGCATTAAAAATTTAATAAATTTACTTTTGTTTTCAAAATTTATATTAATTTCATTTGGGGGGAATTCTTAGCATTCATAAAAATACTATTCATACCATTCTTGAACTTCAAACTAAGGGCCCCTTTGCTTTCCAAGAAAAAATGTTCTCTAGAGTAGAAATCTTGAAAGTAAATCTTGCTTGTGTGTTGTAGACCATTGTCTCATGAATGTGTTCTTGTTGTATTGTTGTTGCAGAAGGACTACTCTATTCATGTCTTTCCATCCAAGAATGTTATATTGTTCTAGGAAATCACAATATTAATAAACATGTCATTTGCTCTAGGATCAATGACATATTTGTCTTCACAATTCTTTAGACAACATGAACACTTTTAGAAAATTGGTGCAAATTCCTCTTTTACTTAAAAAATTTGACAAATATTTTGTTGATAAGATGCAATATGCACTATTATGAAAATCTACACTCAATTGGTGCAAATATAATCTCACTCTACGAGAATTAGTAAAGCAATTATATATGATTGTAACCACTTTCTAAAACCAAATCCTACAATTCTTGCTTAATCCCTAAAGGATTGAAGCACATTTAAATAAAAAATTGTTGTTTTTAAGACACTAAAAAAATGAAAAAAAATGAAGAAAAATTTAGTTGTATAAATTTGTACTAGACTACTATAGAAAGTTATAAAAAATTTCAAAAACTTTGGCTATGTATATTAAAAGAATATAACATTTCAAGTTAAAAAAAAGATTTCTCCAATCCTACCTAACAAAGTAAGTAGACTTTAATTCCTCTTAGAGTAAGATTTTTGCACTATACATGGTTAATGTTAAATTGGTGCACTATATTCTATGTGCCAAAAATGTGACATACATCTTCAGAAAGGTCTAATTTTTTAGCCACCAACTACTACTAGTATAGATTTTGGATTCAAACTATGTGTCATGAATTGTGCCAAAGTCATGGAATGTCACCAATTTATCAACAAAATTGATGTTGGTTATTCAATTTTTTGATAGTTGCATCTTATATCATGTTATTTATAAACCAACCAAATTTCAAAAGTAAAGGAGGTGTTTTGAATGAATTGCCCAAAGTTGCCTAAGATGCTTAAAAAATCAAGGACAACATAACTTTTAATTTGGACACTTGATTATGTATATATATATATATATATATATATATATATATATATATATATAATATTTTATTTTTCTCACCCAAAGGATACATGTTTACACCTTGTGACAAAATTTTGTGAACTTCCAACCAAAATTGTCTTTCATTAGATGAAATGCACATAGTCTAAAGGGCTGCAAGTTCCCACAAGTTCTTGAACTATAGGAACTTTGCTATAGCAGCAATCTGAGGTAGTTGAGCAATCACCACATCAAATAATAATAATAAAACAAATAAATATTTTTAGAAAAAATTAAAAAATTAAATTTTTATATTAATATTTAAAATTTTATTTTGATTATTTTTAATTCTAGCCAATAGTGGTTGGTTCCCATAGAGAATAGGCCTCAAATAGCCCTCTACTATAGTGGAAAACATCTAAGGTGTGCAACTATTATAAATATTATGAGTGCATTACATAGTGACTTAGTCCTTTGGGGGTTGAAATGTATTGCCTTTATGGCATTCATGAGAGTTAAAGGTTGCTTTTAGATAAATTTATTTTCAATACTTTAAAAATTCAATTCATTCCTAGGAAGTCTAAAAAGGTGCAAAGTAGAGAATTTAAAACACTCTTGAAACTTCCAAAAAGATCTAACAAGAAATTAGGCATTTTTTTAATTGGAAAAATATTCAATTATTATTTTCTTGGATAGATATCAAAATGTATTTGTAGTAACTCTCATAAGTATTCAAGCACTTCAAAAATTGCCATGACTAATTGGAAAATTAAAATTTTTTTTCTACCAATTTTAGACATGTTAAAATGCAAGGGACTCACTTGTATAAATTGTTTTTTAAAAGACTAAAAATAACTTTTGATTTTCTAAGAATTTAATCAAGTTTATTGGTGAAAAGACCTTTTGATACAAGTAAATTTTTTTCATGATTCTTTAGTAAACGGAATGACAATTCTTTTTGGAATTATTTGCGGTAAGAATTTCATGAATTTTGAAATTTTATTGTGTGAAATGTTGAATGAAAAGTTTATTTTATTTATTTGTGTGTGTTTCTCTCTATATATGAAAGAGAGGGTTTAGAATATGAGTAGTATGAGGGGATGCATATTTTTTCTTTGTAGAAAGATAGAAAGTATACATAGGGATTGCAATTTTCTGGTAATCTTATTGAAAAAATTGAAATTATTGTATTTTTGGGAGTCTAAAAGTAGTCTAAGACCACAATCAATGTCTACAGTCTTCTGATTTCGATCATTCAAGAACCACTTTCCGCTCATTACTTCCTACTTACTTGCTCACTACTTGGAACAATCCATGTGTCATCACCTTATTAGTCCCAACTTTGAAAAGGACAAAAAAGCACATTCTAAGCTTCAGTTAGCAATCTATGTCAACCATGGTTGAAAATAGTTGTATACTATAGGTCGGATATGAGACCTCAATTGGATATAGTGGTATGTGTGCACTTAGCATTAGGGGGATGTTTGGAATGTGAATCCGGTCTAGAAGTAGTTCTACATTTATTCCTAAGACCCTCAATAACAACATTCTTTCAATACCAAGTATGAACATACCTTTAGCTATGGCAATTTTTATAAGTATAAAGTACAAAACATTTTGAGTGCAAATTACCATATCAGAGGTAGGTTACAACAATAGATTAAGATATGCTCGCATTTACCTAAGGAGGATTGCTCCATATATGCCCCCATGTTTTATCCCTACAAAATACGCAATTTTTTTCAAATTTGTCACATATTATAAAATTTGCAAATTCTAAATTCATATTTGTAATTAAAATCACTGAAGTAGCCTGCAGTGGCGATGGAACACGAATTTTAAGTGGCACAAAATAGGGGGTAGTTTTTACATTTACCCATGGATGGGGCAATATATGGGTCAATCCTCCCTGGCCATTCGCACTTGGTGTCCCAACAGCCCCATCTAAAGCAAAATCAATGGAGGACATTCCTCATTATTAGAAGATCAGTGGTGCAGAACCTTCACAGTGTTGCTTCAGTGGGTTGATCTGAAGCTGCTCCTACAGTGTTGTTCCTGAGAGGAACGAATTTAGAGCTACTTCTGGACCGGATTCACAAACTGATTCCAAACACCACCCCTAACACCAAGTGCAAACATACCTTTTCCGTCGTCGTCCCTGCTGCGATGAATGGATGGATGAATGACCATGTGGGGAGTCCGTCATCCAACGGCCCCCAACGTTCCACATGGTCCTGCACTCCCTGCACTCCTGCATTCCTGCATACCTGCATGCAGCGTAGCCAGACAGCCTCGATTTGGCGATTCCCGAGGCCCGCTTGCTACGGACAGAAGGCCACCTGCACTTGGGCTCTGAAGGGCTTGAGAGCCAGTGCCGAACTGAACTTTTAGATCCATCTGGAAAGTTCCATGGTTCTTTGATTGCTGAGTTGGACTCCAGCATCGACCCTCGGTGACTCGGTCCGGTCCAAAGCGATGACCTTTTCCATCCTCCGGTGCAAAGTCGGATATCGGTCGCATGGACGGACGGAGGCTTAGCATGGACGGACGGATATTGGCTTAAGCTCAGTTGGTCCCCACCACGGCAGCCCTTTTCTTTTTCTGTTTCCAGTCGATGGCGGGCTTTTTTCGGTCTGCAGATTTCCACCACATGTGGCGCTGCAGCAGCATAGTGTGATCTACTTTCTAGTTAGACAACGGCACTCATTTTCAACACATGGCAGCCATTTCCCATTTTCACTACACTAATGATGGTAAATAGTGTCATGTTGCAAATAGCATTACCTGGACTTTTACCCCACCCACTCTAAATGTCACTAGTGTGCCCAGTCAAAACAAAAGTAAAAGTAATTTTCTAATTTTTTTAAAACCGAAAACAACTCAAAAATGCACAACTTTCTCACGGTGAGTCGGAGTGCCATGAAACAAAGCTTGTGCACCCCTCCTCACCAAGGGCTTTCCAACAGTACCAAGATTGTGACCAAATCAAAAGAAAAAGTAATTTTCTAATTTTTCAAAACCAAAAACAACTCGAAAATGCATAACTTTCACACCGTATGTCCAAACGCCACGAAACCAAGCCAGTGCACCCCTCCTGGCCGAGGGCTTTCCAACGGTACCAAGCACACAACCAAGGGACGCACGATCTAGGAGATCTCAACGTGACAAACAAACAAAACAAAACAAACATTCTATCTTAATAGAAGAGATTTAGAATTGTCAACATTTTAAGATTTTTTGCTTGTCTTTTGAAAATATAGAATGCTAATTTGTAAAAGGTTATTAATTTCTATTTAATAAAGTATTCATTTGAATAAACAATCATATATATAAATTTTTATTTTTTTTCATTGCAATTTGATGAATAATAGATAACACTAAATGTGAACTTGTAAAAAATTGATACTCAATAGTTGACAAATTGTGTCTATGTTGACATTTAGTGTTGATAACATTAATAAGATTGTTGAGATTTAGTATTATGCTTCGTAATTAGTGTTGCCAACTCTATTTACCATCATTAGTATAGTGTGCCCCAATGGGGTTTTTTTCCAACACTACAAGGAGAATTGTGGTCGAATTGACAAAAAAATGACAATTTTGTCAATTCCTTTGTCAATTAGGAGGGGCTGATTCAAGTCAATTTGGACACCTGTTTGACAAGATTTTATAACTCCATTGATAAAATTATGTCAATCACATGACAGAATTGTGTCAATTCGGACATTCTATAACTTCAAAATTTTAAATTACACACAGGGGGTTTGATTACTTAGAGGCTACCACGTGGCATATGCCATGTCAAAAAGATTTTGTAACTCCATTGATAAAATACCATGTCAAAAAGATTTTGTAACTCCATTGATAAAATTATGTCAATCACATGACAGAATTGTATCAATTCGGACATTCTATAACTTCAAAATTTTAAATTACACATAGGGGGTTTGATTACTTAGAGGCTACTACGTGGCATATGCCATGTCAAAATTAAGTATAGAAAATTGACGAGTAAGCACACCCACCACATAGCACAGTCACTTCAACAAACATTCTATAACTTCAAAATTTTAAATTACACATAGGGGGTTTAATTACTTAGAGGCTACTACGTGGCATATGTCATGTCAAAATTAAGTATAGAAAATTGCCGAGTAAGCACACCCACCACATAGCACAGTCACTTCAACAAACAGCCCACATGACACAACCACCTAAGCAAATAACAACTCTACAAGGCCACCTAAGCAAATAAGCACACCCACCACATAGCACAGTCACCTCAACAAACAGCCCACATGGCACAACCACCTAAGCAAATAACAACTCTACAAGGCCACCTAAGCAAATACAACACCACATAGCACAGTCACCTCAACAAACAGCCCAAGCAAATAAGCACACCCACCACATAGCACAATCACCTCAACAAACAGCCCACATGGCACAACCACCTAAGCAAATAACAACTCTACAAGGCCACCTAAGCAAATACAACACCACATAGCACAGTCACCTCAACAAATAGCCCACATGGCACAACCACCTAAGCAAATAACAACTCTACAAGGCCACCTAAGCAAAAACAACACCATATAGCACAGTCACCTCAACAAACAGCCCACATGGCATAACCACCTAAGCAAATAACAACTCTACAAGGCCACCTAAGCAAATACAACAAGTGATCAAGCCATTTAAGCACTCAACAAGTACCATCACACACATGTCAAAGAACATGAGTGTTGGTTAATATATATAAGGCAGTAAAATATTTACCAATACATATGGGATAAGTGTGTTAGGGGAGGAGAAGGAGAAGGAGAAGGAGAACCAAGTGAATTCCGAAATTGTTTAAAAACTATATTTTCAGACCGGATTTAGGCATAGTAAATTAATTTTTTTCAAAAAACTTTTAGCTAAGATTAGTTGGAAAATCAAATGAAGTTCCACCTCCAAAAATCCGTTTGAGATTTCAGGTCTCCAATAAAAAGTTATAGACAAATTTCAGACCGGGTGTTTGAAGTGAATTTCAAACTTTTCAAAGACCTGGTCTGAAATTTATCCATAACTTTTTATTGGAGACCTGAAATCTCAAACGGATTTTTGGAGGTGGAACTTCATTTGATTTTTCAACTAATCTTAGTTAAAAGTTTTTTGAAAAAAATTAATTTACTATGCCTAAATCCAGTCTGAAAATATGGTTTTTAAACAATTTCGGAATTCACTTGGTTCTCCTTCTCCTTCTCCTTCTCCTTCTCCTTCTCCTCCCCTAACACACTTCTTCCATATGTATTGGTAAATGTTCTACTGCCTTGTATATATTAGCCAACACTCGTATTCTTGACAAGTGAGTATTGGTACTTATTGGGTGCTTAAATGGCTTAATCACTAGTTGTATTTGCTTAGATGGCACTCTATAGTTTGTTGTTTGACTAGAATTTTGGATTCTTTTGGGTTTTGTGGATTCTATTGATAAAGATCTTGATAAATAATCAACAAGAAGTTGACAAAAAATTGACAGGTCTATCCTAATTGACAAAATAAGGTTGTTAAAAGTGATTGCTATCAATTCAGACAAAATTTTGTCAAATGCTTGTCATCTAGGGTTGCAATCCCTTGTAGTGCAAGCACTGGATATGTGGCCTTAGTTTTGAAGTGGTTTTACTTGGCCTAGCTCCACTAGGTTTCTTTTGTGCAATTTTGGGTGGTCTATGAGCAATAAATTGTGAAGCTTGATGGCTTTTTATTTTGAGGGGGTAGTGTAAGCATTTGTATTAATTCATTTGGGAATGAAGTTCATTGTGCATGTAAGCAAGCAATTTGGTTCTCATTTAGGCAATGCTAGAAACTTGGCAATGTAAGCATTGGCATTAATTCATTTGGAATGAAGTTGATTAGGCAAATAGGCAAGCAATTCTATTGTCATTTAGGCAATGCTAGAAATTTCAAAATGAACTATTAGGCATGAGTTTGAAGAAAAAAAGGTGCCATTGGCCTCATTGCAATAAGAATTTTCTGTTAAATAAGTTGACAAAACATATATTGATGAAAGAATACACAAGTAGACATGCACAATGCTTGATCAAATGAGAACTAAAAACAAATCATCTAAAACTTGCAATTTTATAAATAAAAAAAATGTTGTGGTCTTGAGGAGAGTGGACTTGCAAAACAACAAAAACACTTTGATGAGAGAGGTTCTTCAGAAGCAATGAAACATTATTTGTAAAACGGATCATGCACATAGTTCTTAGACATGTGCTTGCAAAAACTAGAGATAAAGAGATTACTATCCTTAGTAATTCAAACATTCATTTGCATTTCATAATGCCATGCTCATTGGATCAAGCTAGCAACGTCCATCTTGGTTGTGCCTTCATTCCCACAACCACTGCCAAGTTGGAATCCAAGCGATATCTAACCTTGTAGACAGGATACACTACAAGGAAATTGTATGCTATTTGACAGAAAATTTGACAAAATTATGTCAACAGTGCTGTAGATTAGGAATACCTGTTTAATTGACAGGGTTATGTCAATTCGGCTGTCATTTTGGACAAAGATATACGTCATCATGATTTTTCACCACAAAAATCATAATTATTTGAATTTCTGCCACGTAGAAAGGATTGTTAGTTTTTTACATTTGCAACCAAGACATTTCTACCAAAAAACATAAATTAAAGTTTCAAAAGTACATTATGCATTTTAGAATAGAACTTCTATAACTTTCAACACTACATTCAAGATTATTTGGCTTAATCAACACTTCAACTTTGATTGCAACTCACCATGAAGTTAAGAACGGTAAGAAGACAAGTGCTTTATACAAGTTGGTTGGTAAGAAATAAGACAACCCATATGGGATTTGTAAATGAGGGTTAGAAGGAGCTCCACCGCTCATAGTTTAGTGAAGAGTAGGAATAATGGTTAAAGTGGAATTTCAGACTTGATTTTAACATAGTAGAATAATTTTTTTTTCTTAAACTTTGAACTAAGAAAATGTGGGATTTCAAACCAAATTTTATATTCAAAAATTTGTTTGAGATTTAAAGCTTCTAATAAAAAATTATAAGCAAATTTTAGTGAGGATGTTTGAAATTGTCAAAGCAAATGTCCCTTCCAATCCCTCATTGAAATTTGTCTATGACTTTTGATTTGAAGCTTTAAATCTCAAATAGATTTTTGGACATGAAATTTGGTTTGATTTCCCACATTTTCTTAGTTCAAAATTTTCTAAAAAATGTTATTCTACTATACTTAAATTAAGTCTGAAATTTCACTTTAACCATTATTCCTACTTTTCACTAAACTATGAGTGGTGGAGCTTCCACTAACCCTCATGAAGATATCCCACATGGTTTGTCTTACTTCCCTACCATCCCACTTGTATGAAAGACTTGTCTTCTCATCACTTGAGACACCATGGTAAACAACACTTGCGAATTTCATTTTGTGTGCACTAAGCAACCATTAACTGCCTTCTTTTGTCAAAATTGGCGGAAAAATTGACTGGATTTTGACAGATTGCAATATGATTCACATTGATAGAGTGCCAAGTTCCAGAAGTTATGGCGGTCATTCCGGACACTTTTCTATTAAAAATCTTGTCAATTCGAGTTCATTTCCCTTGTAGTAAAAGAGAAGCAGTGTTCGTTTTCAACTGATCCCAAGACATGAATCATGACCATCTCAGCCAATTTCACATATTCAACAAAATTGGAGGCTAGGGTAGAGTTAGCAACTAGACTTCTCTAGAACTTTGTCAAAGGATTGACAAGGAATGGCAGTTCTATAGCTATCATGGAATTGGACAATGTGACCAACTTAAAAAGAGCGTGTTGACACTTCAATGCTATTTAGGAGAGGGACCACGAGCTTATTGCCCTCCTTTCCGTGAACCCATCAAGGTTCACTAAAGTTTTTTTTTTATAATGTTGAGATGCTTCACCTAACTTAACTCTTAAACGACTAGTTGATGACCGTGGAAATTAGCCCTTTTGGAACTGTGTGACATCATCAAGTTAAAAAAACCAAAAATATTCATTGGGAGTCAAACTACTATAGAAGATCTCCCTTTTCCACCCCTAATTTTAAGGATGAATAGTACCATTTTTGTCCTACACAAGATAATTTCTTATCATTCATTGGACACAAAACGTCCGCCGCGGCGTTTATGGGTTAACTATAGGATTAATGGAGTATTTGTTTGCCCTATTGTGCAACTCACAATTTTGATTTTCAACCAATCGCATGAACAAATTGGATGAATAACTCTTCATTCTGTTATTCTCATCCGACCGTCACTCTCATCCGCTAGGGTTTCATACTACCAAATTTCAGTCGTCTCTCCTGTCCCATAGTTCTGCTCTCCTCTCTCGTGCGTGTCTATCACAGCGTTTCGTTGTTTGCGGCGAATTGGGGGAGCTTCACTTGCGGGAATTTCTCTTATTGGTTCGATCCTTGCTTTCAGTTCCTGGTAATGATTCTTCAGTCAGACAGTCGGTCTAACTGTAACTTTTGCAAACGTTCTTTCCGCTTGTACCCGTCTGCTGAGAAGTACGATCTAGTGCTGGAAAGTGTGCTTGATGGTCCCGTAATCGTTGGAAATGCCAGATTCCTCTAGTGTCTCTCTGATTTCAGCTGATTTCATAGCTCTCAATTGTTGAATTTTGTTTGCTGTGTCTATACTTTGATGAGTTTCCTGTTCAATGGGGGATTCGGTCGTTATTCCTTGGCATTGAATCTGCAGCCGTGAAACATCACACCAAATTTCCCTCTGAGTCCGTGAGAAAACTGGAATTGGCACTAGTTCTTAAGTGTTCCTGTCACTAGAATGCTTTCGATACTTGATTGTCAATGTGCACTAAGATCTGATTGTAATCCTGTAAGTTAGAGTCTCAATAAGAGGTTCGATTAACTCTTCTTCTTGGAAACCCTAAACCTCACTTGCTGAGTCGCTGGTATTTATCGCATAAATCCTAACATTTGCCTCTCTGCATCCTAAACCCTAAACCCTAAATCTGAAGTCTGAACTCGAACTGAGCGGAGAGCTTTGCAGGCGTGAAGTTACTGTCTTTAGAGCTTGTGTGACGTCGTTTTCCAAGGTTCGTAATTGGCGTGACTGAATCGTGTTTTGGCAGGGCCCACTTGTTTCAATTCAGCATTCCTGAAGGGAGGGGTCAATGGCGACCAAGAAAGCGGTAGGGAGGATTATACACTTCGCGAATCTGCCGTTGAAGTTGCTCCTGCCGAATTCGCGGGAGAATATCACCGAAGTTGCGTTTAAAACCATCCCAAGTGCTTCTAAGGTTTGCGACTCCATTCCCTTGTAGTGCAACATGGCAGGGTTACTGGAAATCGGAGTAAAACTGTCCTATTCTGTTCTCAGATTTTATTTCCTTAGTAATTTGATCGTCTTCAAATATTTTGCAATCTTGATATGTTGTATTTCCTGCTTAAGAACAGAGCCTCCAAAAAAGAATCGAAAGAAACGGAGTCTAAGTCAGAAGCGCAATTAGGAAATGAAGCAAAATGCAGGTTTCTGTTCTTTGATAACCTTGCAACATGGTTACTGATTGGAACTTAATCTGGACATAGGATGGATTTGTTTTGAGATTGAAGCATCCAAATTGCTTCTAGTTGATTTCTTTTTCGTGGCTGCATTGCTTAATCATGGAAGTTGAATATTCGTACAGATAGAGATCAAGAGAGTGCTGGAAAGCATATATGGATTACAAGTGGCGAAGGTGAATACGCTCAACATGGAGGGAAAGAAGAAACGCGCCAAGGGGAATCTGGCATTTTATCGGAGACCTGATTACAAGAAGGCGTATGTGACATTGAAGGAACCAGTCTCGTTGCCAGATAATCTCTTTCCCTTGAATATGATGGAGGAAAAGAAAGCGCCCAAGGGCAAGGAGGCAAACAAACAATCCAAGCAATGAGCCGGTTTGGTTTGATCTAATTTGATTCTCTTTTCTGATCAACTAGTTAGATACTGACATGCATTCTGGGACCTCTACATGATGATGTTTAAGGTTTATGTCTTTGGGGATTATAATACTGAATTTAGCGCAGGAATTGTCTCATGCCCCTTGTTAGTTCAGCGATTCTTGATATTCTACATGATGCCACCTTCAAATCTAATATCCCGGTGTCATTTCCCTTCACTGTGTCTTTGAATTTTGTCATTTATTGTGCTGTGGGCTTCAACTGTGTATACTCCTTGGTCCTTATGAATATTGAGTTAGGTCATTCAGTGTATGTTTCTCCATCTTACACGGTCCATTTTGGTAAAATATACCACAAGATGTTGCTTGGAGTAAAGTTGTAGGGTTATAATTTCCCATGAATTGGGTGAAGTTCAGGGAGTTTGCCACGGTGGGAGATGTTGGGAGCTTAGTTTGTTTGGGATGTCACAGTCGTGCTTATGCAGAATGTCAATATTATATTAACAGGCGATCCAGAAAGCTGGATGTTGAAAGATAGAGGACTCTCAATGTCCTACAATTGGAGCTGATTGTGCGCAGTCGTTGGGCCTAGTACATTAGAAGCTTTCAAATCTTTATGTGTGACGCCCTTCTGTGCAGCTCAACCTTATCTTTGACAATCCAATACATCACCCATTTGGCTTGAAGAAGAGAAAATGGAGGCCCTTTGGCATTCATGCATTCCATGCATGACATACAATCCATGACAACCAAACTTGTTCCTTTGTGTAGCAGACTCCTTCATCAATGCCCATGCAAATGCAATAGTAGAATGTTTAAGCATTGAACAATTTTGTGGGGCCATTGTCATTGAAGTTCCTCAAGTGCAGTCACCTTCATCAATTTCACGACATACAATTCATCCTTGCGAACGTGACTTGAGCGTGACTCGAGCGTGACTTGAGCTTTGTCGCGCTTTGTCTGCTTGAGCTCCTCCCCGACTTTTCCACATTTGTAAGGTCGCTGCAAAAGGGACCCCACTGCGCGTCCTTTTGGAGCTTCTTGAAGTATTGGCAGAGATCCGTGCCTACCGGATCCTCATTCCTACACGATGCTCCCTCATAGCTCAGTCTCAAACTCACTCCTGCTGGCCATCATGCTCTCGATCCGTGTTGAGCAAAACTCCGAACAAGATGTTGTAGGCACTGAAGTGGTGGAAGCGAATACTTCATTTCAACCGCAGGTACCCCATCTCTGCCATTCTCCTCACATCTGGCGACAAGTTCGACCTCATCCGCTACTACTTCGTGATCTCCGCTTCCCGCACCCTCCGTACGTCGTGCAATACATGTCCGCCATGGCAAAGGCGACGAGTCGATGTGCAACCAACCAAGCACATTTAGACAGTCCCTGCCGGATTCAACCCTTCAACACCTTGAAGTAGCTTTAAAAGCTCCTCACCACCAGCTAGTCTCAAAACTCACGGAGCGCAACTGTTGGAATTAGACACTGAGTGCATGAAACTCAGTGTCGGGAAGTTTGAAAATGGTGAGATCGAAAGCAAGTCGTCAGAACAACAACAAAGTCCAGACGCTGATGGAGAAGAAGCACTACCACCCCACTTCGCAAACCTTAACTTCCTTAAAGATAAGCACAAGCTAGGACTGCTACGAGGACTTTCAAATACCAGAGGCAGAAAGCCGGAGTTGAGTCCCGGGAGGTGACTCCACCGTCCACAGTTGCTAGTGACCAGTAATGAAGTTTTCCATTTCCCGACCTGGACTTTGTTCAATCAGTCCAACTTGGATAACTGAACCAGTTCAAACTCAACATTTACAACCCGGATTTACCGTGAACGTTGGGTATTTTTATGTTGGAACATGATTTGTGTGGTAGACGTTTTAGTCGATCTGTCAAAAGCTTTGGAACTGGGAGGCCGAATGCTGCATTTTTGGGAAAGATATGATTGGAAGGTAGAGCAGGGTATAGGATGTAAATGACTTGGTGTTTTATAACGTCAGTCCGCAAGCTGCATGCATATTTGTTTCTTGTTACTACATCGTTTGTCATACATCAGAACTATCCGTGGAAAAAGGGAGCACACCCCTAGCCTTTCAGCAAAGTAATTATTTGGAGAGGTCTAGCGCTTGTAAGTTCCCCATCTGAGTATGAGAGTGAGTAACAAACCTTTTATGCTGTGTCTCAGGCGCAGATCGATAAAAGGATTGTGGAAGGTGATGACGAAGTGAGGAAGATTGCTATGGCAACACCAGTGTTGATCTTTACAGTCCAGCCTCCAAGCCTTGGCTGGTTTCGTAAATTCTCGTTGCGTGGTTGATCTAGGAAGGCGCTCGGTACTCACGAGCATGTTCTACATTATGATTCTTTGATCTGTATGTATAAATCATCCTTCTAACAATGATTTCACCCTAATAAAGAATCAAGGAAGTGGCTATCACTTGTCAATGGCTGCGTCCATTGAGGAGGAGGAAACTCATGCATGGAGGAATTCATAAATCATGGAAATGAATGATAACGAAAGTCTGCAATAATTTAATGTTGGCGGGGACAGTAATGCCAGCGAAATTTGTGGTAAAGCAAGGAGCTCTAGACCGTCCATACGTGAGTAAGTGGGTTCCTGTTCTTATTTTGACTCTTCATGTTATGTGGAATCATTTTGTATGTGAAAGTGCAACATATTAAGGTAACTACACCTTAAATCGCACGCTTTCTAAAACTGCAGAGGTTAGATTCTTGTCCAAAATGTACTTCCATCATTCACAAGAGTCTATAGTTGGTTGCCCTAAATCCTATTTTTAGTACTTTGAAATTTGTAGTTTATTCATATGGTGTCCAAAAAATGCATTTCTAGAAAATCAAAAATCCGTTTTTGGCTTCCAACAAAATCCCACCAAAAGAAATTCAATATAATAATGGCAACCCTGCTAAATTGCTTATTTGTGTGATTGTAGGTATAATTATATTAGTTAGAGTGTACTAGCAGAATTGAGAGGTAGGGGTATTTGCTTGTGAATGAGTGATAAAAACTACAAGGGTTTAGTACTTTGAAGAATGAAGAATTGCACAATAAAGTCAAAGTTGATTTCTAAAAGAAGGCAATTTCAAAATTGCACTAGATGGAGAAGTACTTTAGAAAAAGAACAATTGATTGACTCCAATTTTAAAGCAAACCTCCATTTATAACATTCATATTACACCCATGTGATGCCATTTGAATTTGATGACAAACGTACACTATTGGTACATTGATGGTGCATTGAAGAAAACAAAATGTATCTCTACAATAGAAGAAGCCTAAGGTTGGACTACCCATTCCCAACAAGGGATCCATATCCAACCTATAGGGTTCAATTATTTCCAATCAAGGCTCGAACAAATTTCCAACCAAAGCTTTTAATGGGTTTTTTTTTCCCTTTCAAGGTTAGGACTAATAGGGTGGTTCAACCTTAGTCAATTTTAGAACCTCCTACCTTAGTTGAGCCATTCTTATCAAATGTTTCATTCACAACTTACTAGTCTTTTAAACCAAAGCTAAATTTCTTTCTTCTTCTAAGCTCAAATTTTCTTGGTGATAAATAATATCCCCTCTGTCCTACTAAAAACCTCCAAATCAAGTACAATTTGTGTTCTACTAAAAAGCTTTCTTGGTGATAAATAATTTATTGATTTTGACTATTGAATACGTGTTGGCCATATTGAGTGACCTCATATGAGTAAGTAACAAACAATTAAGGAACATTCCTCTCCTAGCAAGCTTGGCCTTGCCCATATGAGGCCCCTTGTACTTGCTACTTCCTCAAACAATAGTGTTGATGATGGATGCAATGACCATTTGGGTGCTATGTAGATTTGTTCACGAAGAGGGTCATGATTTTTTGTTGTGGTCTTTAGGTTGGGAGCACATATTTCTACAATCCCATTTTTGCCACCAACCTTTAAATCATCAGGAATGACAAGTACACAACATCCACAAACAATGCTTAATTTGATACTTTCCTCATAGATTTTGGGTGCCTAAATGACGGCGCATGAGGCGGAGATTTCACATAGATTTAGGAGAACAATGGGTTACTAGTTCATGAATGTTTGTACCATTAGCACAAAAATAAAAACTATGGTTAATTCCTCATGGAGAAGGTTTTGAGAGTTTTTTTAGTGAGTACAAGTAAGTTTCATGGTCTTCTCTAAGCAAGTGAAAATGCAAGGCGCCAAATCTATCTCACAAAGTAGGAACAATAGGGTAAAAATGCAAAATCTCAAGTGTAAAGATTAATTTGTGCCCCCTATTTTGTGCCATGTTTAGGATATATTCTACACCTCTCCTAGCTAATTTGAGGTCTGTGATTGCAAATTTGAATTCAGAATTTGCAAAAAAAATTCATGCATGGAAAATAAAAAAATTCTTGTGTTTCTCCCTGGGGTAAAATTCCTTCTTTTTCACCCTACTGCAGCCACTTTGTGGGCCAAGGAGAACTGACCCCCTCATTGCCCTAGCCAACGTTAATTGTGAAAAAAAGCCCCCTATTTTTTTTTCCATGATTTTTTATATTTCTACACTGCCACTAGCAAATTTGGGGGCGCTGATTGCAAATCTGAATTCAGAATTTGCAAAAAAAATTCATCTGATTGCAAATAAAAAATTCCACAGCGTTTTCCCCAGGGGTAAAACGGGGCAGTTCACCCTGGCCCCACTTCGTGCGACAGGCTTTTCGGCCTGCGATGAAAATGAGACAAGGAAGGGATCCGTTCTCTCTGCCACTGTGGCGCCTGCTCACTTTTTGAGCAAACTTAAAACTTGGTACTCAAACTTCCTCACCACACTCAGCATAGACTTAACTTATCACAGTTTTCGTCACGCAAAATCCTCCTCCTCCAGAGTCCGTCAATGCTCCATCACAGTACAGTACTGTACATTACAGTACTTCCCAGATGGGATCGCATTCATCATTTCCCTCACCATCCACGCCTGATTCGAAACGCGCCATGACGGTAGAGACAACCCCCAACACTCCATCCACTCACCACGACAGCCCCCTATTTCACAAAAAGCCAGAAAAAGCCCCATTAAATACACCACACTAATTCCCATAATTCCAATAAAAGAATCCCTCTCAGACCCTCACCCCACCCCAATAAACAACTCCCCTTTGAAATGAAAGAGCCCCCTGCAATGGCGCCCTCTTTTTCTCAGAACCAGGGCCCATAAATGGATCCCCAAATTCAACCACAACCAATCCAAAAACTGACCACGAGGCACTCCCCCATACGCCAAACCCACCCAACATCCACGTGCGCCGCACCGAACCAAAGCCCACCATCCTATTTCGGGACAGCCCTCCCAGTTCCAGTCCTCCTTCCCGCAGCTCCTTTTCGTCGATTGGGGAAGCTCGCCTGCCTTTGCATTTACCTCCCGAAGTCCCAAAGCTAAGCCAAGCCAAGCCAAACCATCTGTGCAGATTCAGCAACACTACTAGTCATCAATCCAGACGCTATGCGTGAGTCGTTGTCGTTTGCAATTGGCACTGCTTTATGGAGCTCTCCGATGGTGCGGCAGTTGACCAGAGGTTGCAGCAGATGCGTCAGGGCGGGTCTCGGAGCTTGTTAGATCCGGAAGTGATTGCGTTTCGGGGTTGGGGGGTTGGGGGATTGTTTGGAGAGAGCCGAGGAAGCATGGCGTCGTTCGCGTTGGAGGATTTCGTGGGGAATGGCGTGTTGCTGGACCAGATCGATAGCTTGGCGGCGGATGGATGGGCTGATGTGCCCACGCTCAAAGTGATGTGCAAAGAGGACATGGATGTGCTGGGACTCAACCAGCGGCAACGGGTTTGTTGCTAGATCTCTCTCTTCTCTCTTTGCAGCTGTTGCGGGATGCTGGTTTTGTGGAATGAGATCCACCAATCGATTCAAACCCACAAGGGTGCTTACGTGACTGCCTGGGTGTGTTTTATTGAATTGCGCAATGTTTCTTTCTCCTCTACTTGGATGACGATGGCAGGGTAGAATGTAGAATCGCCGGATCCCCCCCCCGGCAGTATTCTCGGGAACCCGTAGATGTCCTCGATTCAAGATGACTCTAATAAAGACATCTTGCAGCTGAGGTTCCTGATTCTACATCTGTCCCAATATGACTCTGTGGTGAATTGATTGGTGTTAGCATTGGCTTGTTCCCTTGTTGATTAAGTACGTTACACTATGAGAATCGCCACTTGGAATCCTCTGAGTTTCAATGTTTTTGAATGTTGTGAGCGACCGGGTAGTTGCAAGTTCGACTACGTTCTCTATTAGCGTCCGTTCCTGAAGGTCGATCTGAAGCTCATCGAACGGTGTGAATCAACTGCAATCTAGTGAATTGTGCCGGATATATATTGTGGAAGTGAATTGGACTGCATTGTACCAAGATGCGTAGTGTGCTTGTTTTTTTCTTGGTGACTTGTCAGAAAGGGGGAGTTCGGTGTTTTTTTCGTGTTAATTGCTCATCAGCAACCAGTTGGGCATTTGAAAGGCTCTGCGTTGAATTTTGGTTTCAGGGTTAGTTAAATGCATAGGCGAATGCTTTTCATGGTTATGTTGAAGTGGCAATTTGGGAGTGGGCATTGAAGTTTTCAGTGTCAAACTTGCTGCCCATCTCTCCCCTCTATATGTGTTGAGTAGGTGTGTCATCTCTAACGTGACGAAGGTAACTCGTACTCGTGTTGATCAAGTGCTGTTCAACATGATGAGTACTGCGTGGAGCTCTAAGTTTCTAAGTACATGTTGTTGAATGTTTGTGATTGATCAGAAGCAAGTACAACCACATTGGCTTTCTATACCTGATTCTCAGGATCCAAACTCGCATTGAAGTTTTCAATGTCAAACTTGCTTCCCATCTCTCCCTCATATCCACTGTATTGAGTAGTTGTCTGGGGTAACTCGTACTCGTATCGGTCACTGTTCAACATAATAAGCACTGAATCTGGCGCTGAAAGTAGTTGAACGTTGTGATTGATCAGAAGCAAAGTTCTACCACATCTCTTTCAAAACCTGATTCGCATGATCTGAACCCTGGCCACGATTGCGAAGTATTCTAACAGACTCTTGTTGCACGTGGGTGTCTCCTTTTGCAGAACGCATTGGAGCTCCGCACCTACCTCCACGACCGAAGCCTCATGAATTACGCCAACACGCTGGAATCTTCCGGGCGCACTCTCACTGAGCTTCTGAGCACCAGCCCCACCCAGCTGACTTCGCAGTACCAGATGCGTCGCGGCCACGTCGCTCGCTTCTTGGACATGGGCAGCGCGTGCTCCATCAAGGTGCCCTCCGATCTCGTGCTCCCCGCACGGCAGGTCACTGCCGCTCACCATGGAGGGGGAGAACTCCGAGACTTCAACGAATCCTCGCCGCTGATCCAGACCCAACCTTACGAGGAGGCTTCGTATCCGAACATGAACACGCCCATCAGAAACCTCAACAACTACGGCAACGATGGTAAGGTCGCATAAATCACTTAGATTTTTTCCAATGTTATGGCATTGCACCAGGCTTTCCTTCAGTGTTTAGCCATGGACTGAGTTTTGACAACCATTCGAATTCTTATCGATGTCTGGGTGGTGTTGTATTTGCACCATTCTTTCCTTCAGTGCTTAGTTACGGCAGATGGACTGAGCCCTCACAATTCCTTCGAATTCTTTCCTATGTTGCGACATTGCACCATTCTTTCATTCAGTGCTTAGCTTTGGCGAATGGACCGAGTTCTCACAAACCATTCGTATTCTTTCCAATGTCTGTGCATTGCGACAGCTTTCGTTCAGTGCTTAGCTATGGCGAATGGACTGAGTTCTCACAAGCCATTCGAATTCTTATCAATGTCTGGGTGGAGTGGCTTTGCACCAGTCTTCCCTTTAGTGCTTAGTTATGGCGAATGGACTTAGTAACATGCAAGTAGAGCCTTGGTATGAGCCTACCAACATACCAATCTAGGGGAGTAGCAATGGATGTACTTCCATAATGACGCTCTACTGTAACGTTAATCCTAAACCCTTAACCTCAATTGTGCTGACTCAAGGGTCTTAAAAGAACAGAATTATGAAATTAAACCATGCTCGTCACATTCAGAAATGAGCTCCATGCTGGTTCTGTTGCTGTGGCAGATTTTAAGGCTCCAGTGTTGGTGAACGGGCTCTACGGTGGTCAGAGCCCGTCTGTCCCCAGTCGAGGGATTTTCTCCGCTCCAACCACGGAGCCTCGGCTTTGTGGGTTCGTGAAATCCAAAGCTATGAATGAGGAAGTGACCCCTCTTTCGGTGCTTGAGAAGATCATGGTCCGGAAGCTGACGCCGGAGCACCGCAAGGGGAACAATCCGTTTACAGAAGGGACTCCCAAGGCTCCATTGCCGGCGCCCACCAAAGTCTCAGACCTCTGGGCTGACAAACCCACTCTCCTTTTGTGTCTTCGTCGTCCCGGGTATGCATCTCTCATCCACAACTGGAGGCTAATCTTTGTAGTAGCCTCCACCAGTCATCCCAAATGTGATTTTTCGTAAGCTACTCAAGTTGCTAAATACTCTGCCCTATGGACTACAAATTTGAATATAAAACTGTGGTATTCACACATTTCAGAGCAAGAAAATAATTTTGGTAGACGTTTGCTAAGTTTAGCCACATTTGTGAACACTGGCCTCCTCAATCCTTGCTGCATATTGGATCGGAATCTCGAGAGGAGTCACTGGCCCGAACTTAAATATCAGTCTAGCTGACCCAGATGAATGTATTAACCGAGGTTTGTAGTTATTGTGTCACCCTAAACCGAATTCTGGGAACTTAAGTTTGGCATGGAACCTTGAACAAACAGACTCTTAATGTAGAAGCACAAGAGCATTTGTCATTTGGTGGTGTGAGGAATTTTTTATAATCCTATCATCTAGTCAATGAGACAGTGACTTGGCTGCTTTTGACACTGAACTATGAATTTATAATTTGTTAGTTTCAGCTTGAAATATGACTTCCCATCAATATGGATATTAATTGAATGTATTTGCACGAACAGATGTGTGATGTGTCGTGCTGAAGCACATCAACTGTACACCAGGAAACCCATCTTCGACGCTATGGGCATTCAGTTAGTTGTCTGCCTCAACGATTACATCGAGAGTGAGGTTTTTCTCCTCGACTCATATCCTTACTTCAGCGTGATACAATTTCTTATTAGATTTGATGTGGAGCCAATGCAGATGAGGTGATACAATTGGATTTAGATATGTAACTCTATTTTGGTCTCTATCATGAAGTAATATTAAGAAGCATCACATTGGAATATCTTCATTTTTACTCACAGAGCAACATGGAAGTAACATTAAGAATGATCGCATTGGAATATCTTCATCAATAAAGATTTAGTGAATGGTCAATATAGACTGAGTCTTTTTGACGATGGTTCAAAGTTATACATGTATGATGTTGTAATGTTTCTTCAAGTATTGACTTTGAATATTCACAAAATTACAAATGTTACAAAAATTACAATAAAGCTTTGAAAAGTCTATCTTTGGTTTTGAGGATTTATGATTTCCATTTGTTTGCATGGGAAAATAGCCTCAAACTGTTATTTTGGACTCTATGGATGCATAGGTAAGCTTAAATGAACAATTTTAGATGGATTACATGAAGGCAAGTCACTTGTGACCTTGTTAGTTGGTTGTGTGGTATGATACTGATGTATTTTAGGATTGATGATAACGTATGTAGTTGAAGGCATTTTGGCCCCGGTATTGGGGTGGCATGGTGGTCATGGATGAGCGGAAGGGCTTCTTTAAAGCACTAGGCCAAGGCAAGGTGCGTCGAGAGAATTACTTGACTGGCTTCTTCCTCAACCCGACATCCATTGCTAACTTCAAGCGTGCTTCTTCCACGGGCATGGCGGGGAATGTCAATGGCCATGGTACCATCAAAGGCGGCTTGTATATTATTCGTGCAGGAAGTGGAGGAGTGGCGTACCAATTTGTAGAACGCAATTTTGGGGATTGGGCTCCTTTGGAGGAAGTGTTGCAAGCTTGTACTGACATCACACAGGTTCAAACTAAAAAAACTTGCTGGGAATTAAGTCCATCCAAAGCACTAAATCCTATAGTAACTACAATCTTTCCTTTCGAGATATAAGAACAACACAATGTATTACATCAACTCCTAAGAACCAAGCCAACAATTTGAAAACCTATTGTGAAAGCTAGAATCAATTATTATTTTCAAAATGCTCTTCTATTGTTAAAAATTGTAAGGTGTTATTTCTTCTTCCTTTTTGAACATTTTATTACCATCTTTGAAGTTTTGGATTTAATTTAGGGTTAAGAGTTGCTTTGTGATGGTGTTTGTTGGACCACTAGCCTAACTTTGGCCTTATTCTTTCTTTTGATGTGATGCAGCAACAAAGGGTGCTAAGACAAGGGATACAAAGATAGTGATGTGATTCTAAAAGCTCCTATTACAATGAGTTATTGTTTGCCTACAACTTTCTTTATACTTATTCAGCCTTCTTAGTGATGAAGGTCAAAAGATTGTCTGAATTATTGTATAATTTGTACATTATGTAGTTGCTATGGTGTGGTATAGCGCGATCTTCTAAGTCCACTAAACTGGGTGTAATACATTACTTTTAGGTGCTTGGTTCATTATTTGACCATTAGAGTATTGTATTTTCCCAGTAAATTTTTGCTCTTGCGTCCGCAAACAAGATATCACTTTTTCTTATGGCAATATAACTACATTCTATATCAAATCCGGGAATGTTTAAATTGTGGGAAACTAATGTAGACAATTTGTTTGAAGCGTGTTATAAAATATCAAGATTTGTTTTTATTGGATGTTGTGTTCATCTACTATGAGAATCAAGTTGTGAGTCAAAACTAAATGATTTTTTGATGTAATGAGAGAATTTTTTTATACTAGTGTAACAATAAATTGTGAAAGGACATTATGTTTCACTTCAAGACAAGTTTCTAAAGTGCTTCTTCACTCTATTTTGCAACTTTTTTGCAGATTTGAGACTTTTAAAGTTGTATTTAACTCTTCTTTTATTTTATCTTAGCTTAAACATGTATCCCTATGTTCTTCATTATACAAATGTGATTTTAATTTCACACATGTGATTTTTCAAACTAAAGAACTAGACAATTTGTGTAGGATCCCAAACATGCATCCAAAATTACCAAAAAATGGTTTAGAGGTAGGATTTTAGTATTTTGTAGTAGCCATACTCAAATGACATCTAAATAAATATAAATCTCCTCTCAAGGGAATTATAGAATTGTGAGAGCGAATTGAGGTCTCTTGAGATCCTGAAATATCCAAAAGAGTGTATGAAGTTGTATAATAGTATGCCTAAGTGAGTCCACTTTGTTTTAAACTCTAAAAATTGAGTGAATAAGTTATTATTAGATTGTAGTTTGGAATCATGCTTAAAATCAAGTTTGAAAATATGATTTAGATTGAGTGTATTTTCCTTGTACATATTTATGTGTAATCAATTTTTTTCCAAAAAATTATAGCCTATTTAAACTACTATGATTTGTAATTTGTAATAAAATTTTATCAATTTTTCTATATTCTTTTTTAATTAGAAGTTTTTGATCTCAAACTCTGTTTTTGAAATTTTGAGTGTATTTTATTAGTCGCAATTGTATACAAAGACAAGTGTTTCTATTGGCAATGACTATTGGATTCTCAATCAATACTTTTGGACTTTTATATTACAATAATAATGATAATAATGATGATGATCATAATATGGACATGCACAATCCATTCATATACATTTTACCTTGTGAATATCATATATAAAGAATTTGATCATTTTAAGGGGCTAAGTTTGAACAAAGACTATTGAAAAATGACTAATTTTAAAATTATAACTCAAAAATTATAAATTTTATATACATTTAACAAAAAATTTAGAATATATAAAATTTTCACCAAATATAGACTAAAGTGAAGTTGAAAATTAAGTAGCAAAAATGACCAAAACTATTTCATTTTTTTGTATTCCTTCATATAAAGCTTGAAAAATATCTTAATAATTTACTACATGTTTTTAAATGTGATACTTCAATTTAGTTAATCTATATTAAATTTTATAGATATAGGCTAAGTAATAGTGAATTTTATGTGAAATTGGGTAGTACATTTTGATTTTAGAGTAGAAATTAAGCCCTTCCAAATTTCTTAAAAATACTAAAAAAATTGTAGCAAATGTAAAAAAAATCATAAAAAAAACTTTGAAATTTTGCAAATTAGAATGTATCTAGGTCTGGCATGGACTATTCAGAGCCCATGTTGACTTTGCTTATGCTATAGTCACACTATTAGGATATTCTTGGCCCCATGATTTGAAGTTCATATCTTTTCAACATTCTATCTTTGTACCCTATAGGGCAGCAAATGGACGTGCTTATATGATTCCTTGTTATTCTCCGTTGCTTTCAAACAATCTCAAACGCAAGGTCAAACTAACATTGTACTACTATACAATACCTTGCCAAAAAGATTGTCCTTCATTCACTTATCACTGCCACTAGAAGGTCAACATTGTTTTTAACAGGTTGTTATACAATATAGCGATGATGATTTTTTGAATAGACACTTCAAATTAATTATAAGGTTAAAAATCACTTTGATTGGTTACATAGATGTCAAAAGATTTCACACGAGTTTTCACATTTTGCAAATTCATTAGTGCCATTTACAAGATATCTTTAATTTTATAAAGTTTAATATAATATAGTAATAATTGAAAGTATATAAATTAAAATAATATGGCTGTGATATATTGATATCACAAATATTATTAAGATAAATGATGAAGTAGAAAAGAAGTCTTGTGGCAACATGCTCTTGTACTAAGTAAGATTTCCCAATTCTATAAACATATAGTCTTGTGTATAATAATCTTCTTTTAAAAAAAATAAAAATTTTGAACTCAAGTATGATTTGAATGGCAAAATTGAGTTTGGAAATGACCTTTGGCAATATAGTGTTTAGTTGAATTGTTCCTATACATTCCAAAATTAAATTTAAAAATTTCGGTCCGTTAACCCCACAAGACCAGAGTAACTGAAATGTTAAGATGCGGTACATTTCAGACGTGGACTAGAAGACTGCCAGTATGGATGACAAGAGCACGAATTTTTAGGGTTTAGCGTCAAGGTTACGACGACTCTGCCTCGGCTGTTGCTACTTCCACTTGCCATCGCCATAGCTCGCGCGGGAGATCCCTATTGACTTCTCAAAGTCTGTCTTTAATAGCTAATCGTTAAGCAGCTTCTGAACTGAAGTATCGCTATGAACGAGGCGGAAGTCTTTGATCCCGCGTCGGTACAATTCACTCTGCGATCTGCAACGCAGTTTCGTTTCGTCACTGGCCCTCCCGTTTTCTTGAGCCGCGATTGATTGCTGCAGGATGCTTTAGGTACGTGGCAGTCGTTTCCTTCAATTTGTTCTCCTTTGGCTTAAGAGTTCAGTTCAGTCCAGTTTGGGCGTAGAGATTAAGGTCTGGCCTCGTGTTTCTTTCTAGTTTTCACACAAAATTTTACTTCAGGTTTGCAAGTCCTTCTACATTCTTGTGCGTGTGCGTGTGCGTGTGCGCGCGCGTGCGAGTGAGGATATCGATTTCATGAAGCTGCGGATTTTTGTGAAATTTGCACAGTATAAACCGCCCTTCTGAAACCTCAAATCCGTGCGGTCCTAGTTTTTAGTGTTCTGAGCAATTTTGGCGTTTCTAATACACGCTATTCAACGAATGTGACAATATCGTCGTCTTAATTGTTCGGGTTGTCTTTGTTTGGAGGGCGAGCAGGAAGGTGAATGGATGGCCTGCCGACAAGATAGAGTGGCGATGCGCTAATCATGAAGGAGGCCAAATTCAAAGGAGAAGGGAGTGTCTGGCTGGCAGCTTGGTAGATGGAGGGTTTGGGAGGGTTTTGGAGCAGACCAGGAGTGTGGTGATTTCCAGGGATTGTTATTGTCTCTACCTTCAACAGTATCGCTATAGCTGGTCAATGAGGGTTATAAGATATTTACACAGGTGTGAACGTTTGTCTTCTGGTTGTTTTGAATCTAAACCAGCAGGAGTTTCACGCCAACATGCGGGGTTCCCCGTATTCCTTACAAGGACCGCATGGTTGGGAACCCGGTCCTCGTCCGTTTGATTTGCACCATCAAGGCAACGGATCTTGCTTTCAGAATTCGGGGGGTACATCAAGAATGAGAGGTGCAAGCAATGTTCCAGAGTCTCCTCCTACTCCTGAATATTTTCAACGGAATCCAAGCTATCCACCAGGCTTTGATAACGTTCACCGAAATCAGCTGGGTTTTGAGAACAGCCATAGCGAGATGCGTTTTCAGGAATCCCTGGAGATCACCTCAGACAAGCCGTTTCTGCCTCAGAGAAGAGCTTCTCCCGATGGTTGTAAAGTTTCAGTAGATCAGATTCCGAGAGTTCATAACCAGGGTACCAGGGGTGAATTGTGTGGCTCTTCACAAAGCCTCCCCAAGAGCGTTAGAGGAAGGGACTGCGAAGCACCTGATGGAGATCTGACTGAGATATTACCCACGAAAAAGAGAAAGAAAAGAAAATTTAGCTCTCCAACATCGAATGCCCAACCAGTTCATGCAGGTCTGCCTAAACCCTCCAATGTTTGTTGTCAGCTATCTATCAAACTAGACGAACCTCATATGGTGGAGCACAATAACGTGCAGTTCAGACCGTCATTAATAGATCTTTAAGTATTGTTTAGAGAATTGACAGAATTTTTAGTCTTGGTTTAGTGGTGGCCCTGGAGCCACTCCCTATATCATCATTTTTATTTCTTTTTCTGGTCCTCTGGAGTTTCCCATCCACAAGGGTTCGATGAGTGACAGCAAAGTTCTCCAATTTTTGTATAGGACATGGTGAGTATTTGTTATTTTAGGCTCAGGGTCCGCATGCACCAAGTTAGCTATCTGGGGTATTAAGGTCCATTAGCGAATGGGGAGTTCACTAACCTATTGTTTGCCTGCAATAGTATGGTGAGTAATGGTGAGTTTGGTTTTCTAGTTAGCTGACTGATGCTAATTGGTTGGTGCAGACGAATTTAGCATTTCAAACCATTGTTATAGGTATCGTTAATTTATTTTTCCAGAATCGGGGAGTTAAGTTAACTTGTGGAAACGAATGTAAAGCCATTGTAAGTTAGTTAGCGGGAGTTAGCGCTAATTTGCCAACTGACACAGCTTGGGCAGTGCGGACATTTAGTTACTAACTCTAGTTAGCTAAAATTGCTGCTTGGATTGAGCGGGCGAGGCCTTAGTTGTTCAATGCGTATCGTTTGGCACCAGTTTTTTGCATCCCTTGTTAGCATGCTACTAGTGCGTACATTGCATTTTCAACTGAGCAGTATTGGGAATTTAGCAAACATTCTAGATTTCCTAAATTCCATCTCACCAACTTCACATTTATAATTTGTATGCAGATACCATTGTATCATTATCACCATTTGAGGAAGAAGTGCCACCAAGCATACTAGGCAAACCTCCTGTTCCTTGGTCTGGTGGGGCTACAGTACAGAAATCTTCCTCTAATAGTTTTGAGCGGGCTACAAAAGTTTGTCAAAAATTGTGGGAAGACCTCAATTCGGCAATGCAGCAGCGAGAAAGGTACACGAATTCCTTGAATTGGTGTCTCTCTGACGATCACCCGTGATCCGAAGAGCTTTGGTTGGTTTTAGATGCTTTGGGGGGTCTCAAGAATCATGAACCTGTGTAATTTGCAGAGCCTTGAGGCAAAATGAGCAGAGCTTTACGCAAAGCGCTATCAATAAAGAAGCTCTCGAGGAAGAAAAGAAACAAACTGCTGCTATGAAGAAAGAAATTATGGAAGAACGAAGGAAGTTAGAAGAGGAGGTAAAACTCGGTGCACAAGCTGATCGTAGATTTAATTAATTATGCAGAAAATGTTGACATTTAGTGAAATTGTGTGATTTCAGTCGAAACCTCCATATATTGTAGATATTTTAGATGAACTGTAGTTGTAGATGTTTGGCTAATGTCATATTCAGTAGACTCGGTCATTGCGTACTGAATGCAATCTCCTTTAACAAATTTTTATTTTAGCCATTGCAAAGCACGGTTGAAGAGACTGTTTGCAGATGCCTCCACAGTAGTGAGCTAGCCATGCGGTAATTTCTTTTAAAGATCTGCTGAATTTTTGTTATTTGTTTGCCTCTTTTTAATCGTTTAGAGGCCTTGCTTACGGTATTCTTTTGGAAGCGAGCAGGCACAAAGAATAAGAGAGGAGAAGGATGCCATGGAACGCACAAGCACTGAGATCGCTCTGCAGGTTTCTGTCATGATAATCTATTCACCATAAGAGCAATGGAGTGCTTCTTTTCCTTTCCATGTCCTCTGACTTATCTCCCATGCCTGTCCTTGAATGTGACTATCATTCCTTGTGTCCACTCCATTCTTGCATGGCCAGCATATATGTGTAGATTTATAGCTTCCCTCCTAAACGATGTAGATGCTTTATCTTACCTTATGAAAATATGAGTTTCACGGGAGCTCTAATTGCACGGCGGTGTGGTTTGCAGATGGTTGAACTTAAACAAGTACAGAAGCAGCTTGAAAAAGAGAAGGTGCTTAACTGAATTTTGGCTCAGTAGGCTGAGGATCTAATTGTTATTGACGAGGAGTTGAGCATTTAGTGGTATCGATGATAAATATTTGCCAAAATATGAAGCCTCTAATGACTCAATATGTGCATGAAAGCGTCCTATGGTATCTTTCTGAAATTAAGAGCTTGTTTTCTTCTTACGTGGTCGATTCATTATTGCTGCATTTAGATCACTTACTTTTCTCTTTCACTTTATTCTACAGGCAACTCTTCTTGCACTAAAAGCAGATCTGTCTGCCAAGGAGAGAAATTTGCAAGAGCAGGATTGTGTTGAAGCTGCTGTAACCGCACCACTTGGTACAGTCAAGGCAGAAATAGTGGAGCCAGTAACTATTCCGTGTAGAAGTTGCAGTAATAGTCTATCCCGTGAATCGGATGCAAGACCAAGAAATATTCAAAACCAAGAACCAAAAATGGCCAGGAATGTTCTCTCCGTCTCAAAATTCTTGCCTGTGGCCACTAATAGAAACTTCGAATCTGTGAAAGTTGAGTTTGTGACTTCAGGAAGTGATACTGCTCACCGAGATGAAAGCAGACTTGATGGCAATTCCAGTAAGTGCATATATCTGCCAATGCAGAGTTTGAAAGTTTTTTCTCTTGTGATCGTTCAAGTGTGGTTGGGATTGCTACTATGTTGATAGTATTCAAGAGCACTAGTGAAGTTTTGTACGCTCATGGAATTTAAATATCATGCTGCGAACAGAGATAACCCTTCACCAAAATCTTAATAAGATATGAAACATCTTGTACAAAACCGTCTAGTATAAACTGTATGATTCTGAAAAACTTAGTTTGTTTTTCAGGTGAGGATAACATGGATGACCTCCCATTGGCCCATAGACTGAAACCACAACGGGTGGAGAAAAGAAGAGAAAAAAGAAAAGTGGAGGAGAAAACAATGCAACAGGAGGATTCAAACATGGAATCATCAAGAAGACGCAAGTCAGTGCCCCACGACACTCATATGAAGAGAAATAACGTGTACGTCCGTTTGACTGAGCTATATTTTCTTTATAGTGTTTTTTGGTACTGATACTTACATCACAGTGTTTTTTGGTGGGATGAAGGATCTATGTAACGTAAGGATCTAGTTTGTAGACTTTTAAAAGTAATCGAACACATTTTGGGGGGTCTTTGTTTGTTGAGTTGATATGAGTTCTGTTCCACTATGTTGCGTTGTATGTTGAGATTATTGCCAGGACTAATTATAACTAACTGGATGCGTAGTGGGCGACTCATTTGTTAGTAAGGTGCAGGGTATTAATTGCGTCATTTCAAGCATTTTAACATATGTAGGAATGTGATTTTGGGGGGATGTATAATGTTGAGGAGAGATCTTTGGGTACAAGAGCCAGGTTTGTTGAGGTCAAATTTTTATCTTTATGTATGAATTTTTTTAGCAATTTCAAGGTGGGGGTTTGTAAACCGCTACAAGTGACAATAGACAACCCCATTTCCATTCAATGCTGAGTGACCATAGACATTAGCCAAGTCATGCTTTCACCACTTGCTAAAAAGTCCAACCAAGTGTATGAAAAATTGAGTTGGTGGTTGGTAGCGGGGGGCGGCACAGGAGACCGGATCAGGTCCCCAACGGTCTTATTGTCCTCAGTCTTTCCGAGGACAGATTCAAAGGGAGATTAAGAGTATTGTCTCCTTAAGTGATTAAGAAATTTGGATCACGTTTGAGACACAACCCTTGTTTTGCTTTTCTGGACATGCAGGGCGATTGAAGTTGCGCTTGAGGAAGATGCACCCGGTCTTCTGGAGGTAAATTTTCTTCTATTTCCTTGTTTCTCAAGATTTTGTTGCATTGTTAGGCGTTAGGATTCAGGTCTCAAGAGCATACGTACTGTCAGTTTTAATCTCGTAGAGAAATTAAGATGAAACTCCCCACGACTTCAGAATCTTTTTTCCCAATAGCACCGCCAGCGTTCTGATAAACCCTTTGGTGTTTGTGTGCTTGGTCACCCTAGGTCTTTATTTGCCTTAACATAATAATAATTTATGAGTTTTTCAACAGCGCGAGTGTCGCATATTCTCTTTCTTTAGGGCGTAAATTGCCCTTGTTGTCTTCTGATATTCCTATTACTTGCGTGGACTCCTCTGTTCAAATCACACTTTGTAAGCTGAAGTAGAAGCTGTAAGCATACAATCTGACTAAAACACTTAATTTTGCAGCAATTGGAAGAGAAAGGGCTGCTTGAAGATATGAGTGTTTATCAGGATATGGGCTCAAATGATTCGAGAGCTAGTGATGAGAGCCCTGCAAGCGAGTTTGGACAACTTGAGAGTGTTGTTGGCAAGGTATGGTGTAAGCTTTAAGTACTTGATGCACTGTGGAATGTTGCAGCTCAATGTACCCATCTAGTATCTAAGCTGGCTGCTTTTTGTATGTGTAGATTTGGGGAGCAGGTGCAGGACTTGCAAAGGATCTTATACCTATTAAAGGCCAAGGCCAAGGGTCAGGCAACATGCCGCGTTACTGCCTTGCCTGTTTATTGTCGCTGATTGAGCAGGCACTTTTCTGACCTATTTCCACGTTCTCTCTTCGTTGGCAGGCCTGGTCGTGTATTTAGCTAAGTATTCAATGTTCAGTATGTGATGCTTTGACTATCTATAACGGTGTACTTTGTGAAGGAATTTCAATCTCTAATAATGTTTGCAATCATTGTTGGATGAAGTTTTACAGGATAAACTTGTAGAGTGGGCTTTAGAGGATTACAATTTCTGATGTTTGTCTGTTGAAATGGCAGACGAAATTACTGCGTAAACGAAATTGGCCGGTGGAATGGGGCTGGTGTAGATGCCTGCGTGCATTTCTTTTTGTTTTTGAAAAACATAATAGGTAATTTCTCAGTGATCCCTTCAATGCAGACCGAGTTGCAGCAATTTTATTTCAATACTGTCGACTATATTTTGTATTTATGGACTTCGTATGTGAACTATTATACTGCATTGCAACTCGCATCTCTGGCAGATCTTCCTTTCAGTCATGTTGTGGATTATATAGTTTTGTTATCCTCTGTTTTTATGGGTTTTGTATTGCCATTTGTAGGGTTGTACTTGAGCGCCCTGAGTATGGATATGCCACATACTTTTTTGAGTTGGTTCAGCGATTACCTGTAAAATGGCAAGTGCAGCGATTGATCACTGTCATGAGCGTCGCATCAACTGGCCGTGCAGCTCTTCTGGAAAATCGTCAGCTAGTGGTAAACCAACCTCTACAACATTGGATGATATTACACCTGCTGTAGGCTGGATGATTGCATGCGTGCTAGCAAGTGGACCAGGGCTATATTATGTCCTAATTGCCCAAACTGAAAATTACAAAGTCTACTTTGGAATCAAGTAGTCAATTATGGTAACTTCCAAATCATGGCTTTATGATTCAAATAAATGTAGGGCATGATTTCTTCTTTCTTTTAATACGTTTTATTAAGCTTCCTAAGTGATTTATTTCAACGAGAGATAAGAAAGCGAGTGATTTTTATACGTATTGGCCATTTGGGCACTTAGGGATCAAGATCCCTTACTCCCTTTTAATTAGAAGGATTAATTCGTTTTATGAACACGAGGAGCTCCTGTGCTAAGAAAGTGTTTCTTAAAAACAGGTGGGTACCGATCTCACGGACGATGATGCAGCTATTTTGGAGGACTATGGATGGAACCGCAGCAGTGGATTGGGTTCGCTTCTCAATTTCTGCGATCGTGTGGTACATGACTACAATAAGGGGCAAGATCCAGCCGAGCTTGGAAACGATTGGAAGCAAAAAATAGGGAAGCTTCTCATGGATGGTTACGATCAAGGCAGCATCTTGACAACTTCCATACCAAAGAAGTTGGAAAGGGTACTTGGAAGCAATTTGAGTGATATGGATTCCTGCTCAGGGTTGAATGCCAAGGCTGAGCCACTATAACACTCAAACCATGTACTATGAGTGTATCTATGTCACATTTGTAAGTTCTCACAACCAGATCAGGTTCAATCCACTACCTGAAATTTTGTAGCATGAAATTTTGTACAGACCACTGGGAATCCTGACATTGCAGGAGCACGGAGTAGTGAGGACCCATTTCCAGCAAGAAATAAGTTATCTTTGGAGAAGTGCTTGTCAATTGTAGGTTTTCTGCAGGTTTAAGATGGCTGAAGTACTGCTATCTAGTGGGTTGGTGCATTCAGCAATAGATTTTGTGTACTGCAAGGCATACGATGGGAACGTTTGTGCATTATTGAGTGACTTCATATTTTTAACTACAGTATGTGACATACCGCACTCATTGTGAGTTCTCTCTCATTGGTGAAGCCACTCAATGGAGTGACTTACCTTGTACGGAAAGTATGTATGAGCCATTCTTCTCAACGAAGACTTATCAGAGTAACTTGAACTATCATGGTTGAAATCTTGGTGAATAAAATATATCATTTTTTTCATGAGAAAATATTGGCCTTATGACATTGATTAACACCTTGCTAATATATATTTTTATATTTTTCATATTTTGGTAAGTTTACATAATATATATTTTTATATTTTTCATATTTTGGTAAGTTTACAATACACATATTGCTAATACATTTGTCTCAAGTCTTATTTCTAATACTTTGGTCTTACTTTTGAGTTGCATTCAACACCAATAATTTCTTCCTTTTCCTAACAAGCTTGATGGAAAGACATGAATAGTAGATATTGGTGTTGATGGAGCCCAAATTTGAGATTACAACACTAGAGGTAGATAGTTATACAAGGACAACAATTTTATGTTCTTCAAGCCAAGGCTAAAGAATTGATTTTGGAGATTTAAGGACCTCAACCAGGTAGAGCATGGACTTCATATCAATTTTATTATTACCATGCCTTGAAACAAAGGTAGTCAAGCATTTGCAAAGAAAGTAGAGGCTTCAATACTTCTATGAGTGTCTTCTTGGCCGTCTTTATTGAAAGCAAAAGTTATACTGAAAAGCCTCATAGAAGTCATACTAACTAAAAGCTCCATAGCTCATATTTTGTTGTACAATTGAATTTCAATATGCCAAAATGTATGCTTTTTGGTGCTGAAAATTATGACTTTTAAGTGCTTAGGCTTGGTTTAGATGAGCATTTGGAGAAAGCATGAACAGAGAAACCCTGCCCAATCTTTCATCCTCCCAAAGTACTTCTATATCATCATGCAACTACATATGTCATCTAATACATCAAACGTAGCTTTAGATTTACTAGACAAAGTAGGAGCGTTACTCTACTAGAGAAGTTTGGAGCCACCCCCCATAAGCTAGTCCAAAAACCTTTCCATCATATCTATATAGCTTGCTACATTGGTTTGGTTGGTAGGTTGAAGAAATGGACAAACCCTAAGTCTAAACACTTTGCTAAACAAGAATGTTATTTCATCCAATAGCATTTGAATTTTTTTTGCCCAATCACTTGTCTAAACCAAGCTTCAAATATGAGATTTCAAATGAATGTCTCTAAGTGCTTTAGATTCTAATTAGTGTTTCAAATTGCTTTGATTCCTTCATTTTTGAATGGAGCTTGTTTTAAGAGTTTACTCCTTTGTAATATGATTTATGTGACTGTGAGGCTTTGTCTACTCCAACTTGCGGTGTGAATGCAGTTGTACATAGGATTTGGAAACTTGGATTCAAAAACCATTGATGCCATAGTCTCAAAGCCAACAAATATAGCTAGCTAATTCCACAGTAGCCTACATTTTAAGCCTTTTATGTTGAAGCCAAAGAACTCATTTGAACCTTTGACCTCATACTAAATAGTATGGACATATTATCAATCTAATAAAAACAAATTGGTCAAGTCTTTGCAAAGAAGGTGAGGTTTCATTCCTTGCTTCTAAATTTTGTAGAATTTATTTATTTTGTTGTAAATACAAGTAGAACCTCTATTATTGCATATCTTTTTTGTGCATAACTTTCAATAATAGAGATTGTAGGTGGGCCCAATTTGAAAGACATTCTCTAAAAAGTAGTGTTGGAAGTTGACATCTATTAGGTGGTCATTCATTACACTTCTTTGATATGCATAAACCTTTCTTAGTGCATAGTTCCAACACCATACACTAAGAGAGGTTCTACTTGTGTAGGTTATAGTACCTTTTGTAGGTCATGCTTTAAGTTTTACCACTTGCTTTGTGTAAGTGCTCACAGATTAGCAACTCTAGCCTAAACTAGATTAAATGAAGAGTCTCTTGGTAGTAGATCTACTAATAGTACTATCAACACCTCATGATTCGGGAGGTAAATAGCAAAGGCCTTTTTTGGAGGCAAACTCCATTGTAGACTTGCATCTTTTACTCACAATTTTAATTTTAATTATTACAAGTATGAAGTTTGTCAATGAAGGAACTATGAGAAAATAGAGGTCTTATTATTAGAACATACTATTTCAAACTTGACATCATTTGAAAGGTTACTAACCTTACACATCTCGTAACTCAATTTAAACTTCAAACCACAATTGATTCCAAACGAGAACACTAAACATGTATGTAATAACAAAAGAATACTTTTACAAAGAACTTAAACCACCTAATCATAGAGAAAAATAAATCTTCGAGAGAGAATCTCCTCACCTCCAAAGCTCTAGCTTGTATAATAGAAGACTATCAATTCTTAAGATAGATTTGGATTTCTTTTCTACTTTTAGCTTTCTATTCATGATTCTATCTAGTTACATTCATTACAATTAAAATCCTAGAAGTATTTTAAGTATGCTTTCATATCTTATCCAAATCTTCATTCTCCATTTGGAATTGTCTAACTCCAAGTTCCAACACACTTATCTTTATCTGGGAGCTATTTAGCTTCAGTGCATTATCTACAAATCCACCATCCAAAGATATCTATCTCTATGCATCCAACAATTTTCTAACTCTACTGCATTATCTAATGCACTTGTCATGGACTAGGAGTTGTTTTAACTCTAATGCACTTGTCATCCAAGTGAAGCTATCTAATTCTAGTGCACAAATCCACAATTCACAAATATCCATCTCCAAGCAATCTCAACTTGCACATGAGTGCACATTTCATCATAAATTAATTCATCCATCAAAGCTCGTGACATGACAAAATCAACATAGAGTTATTTTAACTCCTAAAGTTTTTAAAAATTCTTTTTGAATATTTGAGGCATCCAAAGTGAAATATCAAATTTTGGATTTATTTCTCATTTCTTTTTAGGATTGGAAAATCAAACAACCTTCTGGAAAGTCTAATTAATTATAAAGATCAAAAGTTATGTTTGTTTTGTCTTGTTTTAGCCTTCAAGTTGGGCAAGTACAATAGAGCATTATTTTGGTTTGAAAATTTGCATACTTCTTCCTAATTTAAGGCTTTGCTCAAGTCTGAAGTTTGCAGATCATTTTGCAAAGTAGAATTGAGTAATGGGGCTCAAAAGCTTGTCAAAAGCTTAGACATTCAACCTTAAAAAAAAACATTGTGTTGTTCTTTGCTTGCTCATATTTCACACATACATTACTTTTAGACCCAATTTTTTTGGTAAGACCCTTGTACTAGTCAAGAATAAGATCCTAAAGTTACAAATTCTAAGAAGTGAATAAATTTTGAATTATAGGCCTATTTTTAGAAGTTGTTTTTGACAATTTCAGGAGTATTTTCTATTTTTTTTTACTTCTGGGGTTAAGCAAAGTAACACTTCCTGTCTCTCTGAATGAACCAATACATAACTAGAGAACATCTTTGTTCTCCGCAGTAGTATCTCATTTTGTACAAGTATTGTTAGATCGAGCTTGTTTTTATCATGAAATACCATTAGTCTATTCCATTGGGACTTACTGTTTTGCACAAACTTCTGATTGGAATTTGCGGGCGTTTCAAGCGCTATTCAAATTTACTGAAGCTGAAACTGAATCCGAACAGATGAAGGTATCAGAGAGAAGAAAAGAAATTTGAAACCAAGCAGAACCATGTCCAACAGTTTAGGGTTTTGCACATTCGCATCATTCCATTGTTCATTCACAGGTTGGTGGTTGGTTGGTTTCAATCCGCCAATTCAATCAAAAGCACACGTCCATGAAGACTGATTACACATCCAATGAGATAAGCGAATGGTACAGGATCATCTCCTTCCTATCGTTCCATGACTTCGGTCCTAAATCATGCTTGTCAAGTTTGAGGGTTTCGTGCAATTTGGGAATTCCTAACTATTATATAGGATACCATCGCATATACAGTCGCAGGCTTTTAGGAAATTATCCTCTGCCAGTCGGATTCCTGAAAGCCTGCGACAGAGGATAGTCTTCAAGCATTTTCTTGAACAGAGCTCACTGCGGAGATCACTTTTGGGTACTACAAGACCCAAATTCTCTTTAGATCAAATTGTTTTCTCACTACGATTTCTTACGCAACCGTTCGAATTGAGGAGATTGAAGACCACTATTGAAGGGACAGGAGCCAACCCTAATTTCCATTCAAGGATCAGTTGGGCAACCCCATTTCCGCTCCGTTCAAAGTTAAGTGGAAGACCAGCATTTAGCCCAAGTGATGCTTACCCCCAACTTGCTAAGTGAACCAAGCGTAGTGGAGAGATGAGTTGCTGTTGTAACAGGTAGTTTCAATAACGAGATGAGGGTTTGGGTTAGGGTTAGGGTTTAGGGTTTAACACATGTGAGAATCAGTCCTCTATCGGTTACGTTGCCGAAGAACGAGTCTCGCAAGTACCACAGACCGTCTCACCGTCGCCTCAATCATTTTCAGGTACTACTCCAGCGTCACTCTCGTTGAATGGATCCCATCTTCTTGTCCAGTACTTCCTCATGAAGTATCATGTGATCGAAAAAATCTCTGCAGGTACGTGAGAGTGATCATCTCCCTTTATCTCACCACCTCTGTGATTCGGTATATGCCAGATTCTTTTCACCAGATAAATTCTTTAAAGTCCGTAGACCCAATTCCATATGGTATGGAATTTCACAGCTTGAGCCCGAAATTCCATATACAAGCAGTGAAATTCTGTAGTTGCACTGTGAAATTAGGTCTGTGGAAATCTAGGACTTCTCTAGTGATTTCTGATTACTAATGGTGGCGTTGAATCCTTCCCTGTTGCTCTGCAACGCTGCTGTTGTTGCTGCTGCTGCTGCTGTCCAATTTCACGGATACCAGAAGAAGACACTTGCTTCTGGCTCTCTGGCTCTTGGCTTGGACTTTGTCGTGAAAGCTAGACTGTACGAACAGCCTTTGACTGTCTAATTCATCCAGGCTCCTTGCTCTTGGAATTGTCGGTCTTGGAGAGCCTTTCAACACTGCGGATCATGCCTCAAATTGTGGGTCTCACAATTCTCGCAAATCCTTAGGAATTACTAGAACGAAAATTTCAAAGTGCCTGACTTGTGACGTTGAAGTGTACAAAACTCTGAAAACCTGGGACTGGTAAACATTTACTGGATTTAGGTTTTCAGATGCCCCATCTGAAAAAAGTGCTTGTGTCATGAATTTCTGCCAGTTGAAACAACCAACCAACAATTGGATGTTTTTTCAGTCAATAAGGAGGTTGAAATGTTTCTGCACGAGGGTTACACTGGAGAATTGAGAATCTGCTTGAACTGCATTTCTTCAAGCAACTCAACCGTACATCATTCTCTTGGAGTCGTATAATTCCTGTAAAACTATTCGATGTATTCTTGAATCGAACACTATTTTATACTTGTGGTTGAGCCACAAAAGAAAAATTCCCCAACTCCTATTCACGATGCAGTTCATTAGATTCATTTCTAACTTTTCAATGAATCAAGATCAGTCAATCCACTTTGAATGAATTTCGGAAATTCCTAGAATACATTCCAGAATAAGATATTTAACAAATAGTAAAGTAACATAGTCTAGGTTGTTGAAGAGGCTGCTGGCATGACCTGCATGTCTCGTGAATTGTTAACGGACAAAAATGTTATACAGCTTGTGCACCCTTGACTGTTAGGTCGTGCTGTACTTAAGCTAAAATTTCACGTTGGCTGTCATTTTGAGGAACTATGATGCAGTTTTTTCCCAGAGGATAAGTCGACTCTACCAAATAATTAGCGGTCCAGCCACAATCAAGGTGAGTACTAAAAAAACAATTGATCTGCTGGTTTATTGCAACATGGTTACAATAATGTTGATGGCGGTGAGAGGTTTGATTTGTCAAGTATTCTCTTGACCAAGTTCATGGAATCCACGTTTGATTATATCTAGTCCCGAATCAGGAGATTTCATTGAATTCAGAAAATCATCTAAATCAACTACCTAAGTGACCACACAAGAAGAGCACGGTGTGCCTAAGGTCTGCAACGACGGAGGGAGGTAGCAAACTGCAAACTGAAGCCATTAACTTAATTAAAATCGTTTGCTTCGCCCACGTTTGTGACTTTGATTGGAACACGACAACATGCGCTTTCCTTCTTATCAGCAGTCAAGCCTAAGTAGCATGATTTATGTCACCTTTCCCCAAACAGATCTTGCAGTTCGGCATGCTGCAAAGTGCAAACTAGTATTGTTATTATTGCCACATGTTGACGTTACAGGGCCACCCAACTCGGTTTCACTTTTTTCCAGGGCACTCAGGTTGCCACACCCAACATACCTTACAGTATTATTCTTCAACGTCAAGGTTGTGGACCCTCCTCTTCCCATGAATTGCGGCTCCTTTTGCTGTTGAAAATCTTGAATTCAAGCTTGTCCATGAATCTTGGGTCTCTCTCTAGATGAATAGTGGTTTTATTCCATGTATACGACAATGACACTGTAGTAGGACCTAGATTGTTTATCGTTGTTCGCCGTCTATATGTTCAGCCTTGAAATATCAACTACCAAAACTGGGCCACAAGTTGGTTTCACTGGTTTCAAGAGCAACCAAAGAGTTCTTTGAGGCAACCAATGCAAGTTCGAGGATTTTGTATTTCAAGGGTGTCTGTTTAGCCTCTAAGAATCCCTTGTAGGAAAGGAAATATGAATGTGAACATTTATGTAATATAAATTATGGTCTAAGAAGATTCTAGACATAAGACACTTACATTTGCAAGTTCTCTTTCTCTTCCCATCCCTACATCCCTACATTAACTTAGAACCTTGCAAAAATCATGAAGCACCTAGTAAGAATAGATGAAATAGTCCAAACTTTTTTCCAACAAATACAAATGTACTTCATTTGTCTAACATAGTGTTTCTAGGAAGTTCTTGAAATCATCTCTAATCTATCTGATGGATACCAAGATTCTTGGGGATTAAAAGGAAGTTGATGACATGTGTAAGTCCCTTCTACTTTCAACATTGAAAGGTTGCAAAATATAACAAAACAATTTGGGTTAGACTTTTCTTAAGGTCACTAATAACATCATTAACTCCTAAAGGATTAGGTGTTGAAATTTTGAATAACAAATGCACACAAACACATTCCAAACATGCAAAAATGCGTTTTTTTTATTCATCACTTTTTAAAAAGATTCTTGTGTTAATTCTTTAACATTTGTAGTGTGTAGATTCTAAATATTTTGTTTTGCAAAACTAAAATGTAAATCTTCAAAAATCACTACAATCATATTTTTGTGAAATTTTTGACTTAGAGGGAAAAAATAATGGAGTTTATATGAGTTGATCCAACCATATGGATATGATCTACGGGTCATATTCTACAAATATTGTTTGAGAGCCTTCATTTAATTATTATTTTAAGTTGCATTTTGTAAAAACTTTTTTGAATTTTAGAAATCTAGACTACCCTTCATTTTTTTAATTAGAATTTAAAGAAAATATAAAAAGATTTTTGAATTTTTGAAAAATTTTAGTACCCTTCAATCCTTTAATTAGGGGTTAAAGGAAATGTAAGAAAAAAATTTGACAAATTTTTAGACTCTTATGACAAATTTTAGAATACGTCCAAGGGGTTTCACATATGATTATTTTCATACATTACATTCTCTATACATGTGATTGAATTGGATTTTATTGGATCTCAAGCTTGTGACATAATAAAGTTTAAGTGTGTTTCTATAGAACTCAAATAAACCTCTTCCCCAACCTCTTCATTTCAAAATTGGACATTTGATATTGTAACTATTTTGTACTACTAACTTACTACTTTGTAAAAAAAATGAACTCCAATTAAAGAAGCCAAGCTAAGGACTTCAAAGGTGACTACACCTTAAATTGACCCTATAAATTATATGGTACTACAAGCATGTAATAGAAAATGTGAGAAGATCATCTCCATATTAGCAAACATTTGTGAAGCAAAATATAAGTGGTTGCCAAAAATTTGGAGACATAGTGAATTAGATATGATTTTTCAAAAGTGCAAATTCCATTTGATGTATAGTAAGAAAAGATATTACAACATCAAATGTTACACAAGCAAGAGTTCAAATTGAAACCTGAAAATCCTTCCCTTTATGAAGCCTCCACCTCCACAACACTATAAAGAGACCCATCCATTTTCTTAATCCTTAAAATGCCTCAATCCTTTTTCAAATTTCAGCACATTTTTATTTACATCTTCGTGCAAAAACATCATTTACCACAATTTCATGACATTGGTCATTAAAGAAGATTGCCTTTTCAACATTCAAGTATTGCATTGGACGAATGAGTAGTCAATTGGACTGAACAATGCATGCAAGCCCTCCATTCATCGTTCAAAATATGGATGTTAGAGCACTTAAGGATTAAAGTGGTCCCCCAACTCTACCTAATTTTGTACCTTTCTGCTCCTCACCACTACAAGGTAAACTACCCCCTTCTAGACCAAATAGGGAGCAAGCCCGTTGTGGGCTAAATTAGTATATATTAGTGGAGTGCATTTCAAAACTTGAATGTACACCAGTAACATAATTTATCCCGCCGTAATGGGTTTGCTCCCACGTGGTCTCAAATGGGATAGTTTACCTTAAATATTGTGTGAGCACGTTCCATTTCCATCCAATCGAAAGCCGAGGGTTCGATATTTAAGCGGTGTCGGATTTCCATGTCATTATTTTTACCGTCCACCACCACAAAATTCAAGTTTTTAAAACCCATGATTCTGAGTTGGAAAAAAACCCAAAACCAGGGGCTATTGGCAGGTCAACACTACGGCCAAGCCACTCATCCGCCTTCCCCAAAGCAAAGCTTCCGTTTGGGACACTTTTGGGGATTCAAAATTGAGAACCTTGTTTGGGAAAGTGACAAATTCAAATGATGAAGGGGTGCCCATGAGAATGTAACCAAAGTCTTTAGAAAAAATTTAAAAAATTTAAAAAGTTTCCAGGACAAAGCGAGACGTATCATGTTGCGTAATCAGAGCCACACAAATGATCACATGGGGGAGAGAGTGAGGGCTCCGCGAGGGTGCTGATGGGCTCGCAAGCAAGCAAACGATAAAAAAACTCGCCACTGGAGATGTATAATAGGTCCATTGGGGGACACATTATCCTTCCTTTTTTTCCCACTCGACAGGCACTTTAGGTCTCCATGCAGAGACCAAGCTTTTTTTTTTGTCTTCTCGTGCACTATGATTGAACTGAATCAAGGACCACTCTCCATTAGAAAAAGCTACCATTGCTGCTCACAACCGCTCCATTTCTGTTTCTCCGAGAAAAAAACGGAAGAAAAAAATGGAAGAAAAAAATCTTTAAAAAATAAAACATCCAAAGAAAACACGCTAAAAAAACTATCGCATGCTGCTGGAGAATGTTCCTCAATCAACTCATTTTACGCAAAGTTGTGTGAGGAAGGGTTTTGGGGTTCTATTGTAGAAACGTGGGATACACCTATTCATCCTACCAACGGATAGTTTGTTCGTTGATAATGAACCCTAAAATGTTGGGTTGGTCACCGTGGGAATCATCTCTTTTTTTGGTATTGTGTGAATCGTTTGCTTGAAAAAACCTAAGAGCATTCATTGGAGGTCAAGCCTTATTGTGCAAGGCCTTGATTTATTGTGCGAAATTTGAACGATGAACATTTGCACTTCTATCCTACGAAGAAGGATTTTTTGTCATCCATTGGGCACTTAATATTTGCATCATTAGAACAAGGTCAAAGCAATGGGTCTAAAATTGTGCTTGTTGTATCCGTACCACATATGGATTTCTTGTAATGTAAAGGCAACCAAAAAAAAATCCATATAATTACCTATTTCTAACAAGTAGACTTCTATTGAAAGTGCCCCCAAAAGTGCAATTAAACCATTTCGACACTTGATTGCAATTGATTGAGTACTGATTCTCTAAACTTCAGTTTTATGATTAGACTATGCGACAGTTTTAGTGGTCTAAGGAACTCCACTTTGAAAATTCATAATAATTACATGTCTTATCTAAAAGTTATATTTTTTTTTTCCAAATTTGTAATTTTCAATTGCTAATTGCTAATACTAAAAAAAATTATTTTCTTTAAAAAGGTGCCTCCAACTATGTTGAATGACTTATTTTGACATTTTTGGGTGTTTTCACTTTACAAAAAAGGCATTCCTTCATCAATGGACTCTACAAAGAAGGTGGTATGAAGAGAATTCAACCATGGATTTTTTTCTAGATAGACCTTACCAAAGGAAAAGTGAGGAAAGTCTGCATATGTGTGGACTGCAGTTGTGAAGAACCACTGCAGACAATGTGAAGCTTCTTTGTAAGCTGAATGGTGCAGACAAACTTGAAGGAAGGCAGACCAATTACAGACCCACACCAATTCGGATCCCTAGTCGTGGACCCTAATTGAATAAAAATTGCACTCCATGTGGACTTGGGGTTCAAAGGCTTGGACTTGGGTTGAAAGCAACCACTTTAGGAATCCATCGTGTAGCTTCAACACACGGCAAAGGTTCCTTCATTATTCTACAATATAAAGGAAACACTTTTGGATTGAATTGAGTATATGTAGGGAATTAACAGAACCACATTAATGCCCCAAGGGACAAGAATAGTCCACACACACACACGGTACAAAATGGGAAGTTGTGTGATTTTGCTTTGACCACCTATTGTTTTGTGTGTCTTTCAAAAACAAGTTCACCAAAATGTACATGGAATATTCTTTGATTTGTCATTCTTTTCCTCAAGAAAATTGGCGAATCCAATCATTGCAACTACTTGTGGCAACTGGAGGGTCTTTAATGGGCTACCTACCAAATTTAAGTTAGGTAGATTGGATTCATCGTATAGTTGAAGGACCTATTAGTGAGGGTGCAAATAAAGTCACTTCAAAAATTAAATTAAAGAAATGTATTTAGGGACACCATAGTAACTACTTATTCAAGGCTGTAATTTTTTATAAAGTTGAATATTTTTACCAAGAGGATCACGAGTTCCTCCTGATCAAAACGCCATTCCAATGTAGCTTGTTTGGACTCATTATTTGAAAATGTGGGATGGATTGGGAAGAACCCCACTCATGCTTGATGTGATGGCCCAACAAGAGTTTGATTTAGTGTGTTGTTGGGAAGGACTATTCATTTTCTAAAGCTCTAGAGCCCATGTTCACCAACCACTCTTCCAAATTTGGACTCTCTCACAACATAATAGAGTGACGACAAGATCCAAATGCAAATGAAGGTCACTATAAGAAACTAAATTGAAACGATAAGAAATGTTGGCTATGTTCAAACAGGAATACCATAAATGATGCATGAACCTTAAACATTAGAATGTACATGCTCTCATCACTTCAAGGCATAAATGTAGCTCTAATATATATGTCTTATTTCTCAAAATCCCCAAAAGAAGACGTGTACTTTAGAGCTACATTTATGCCTTGAAATAACAACAATATATTCATTGTAGGTGGTTAACCCATTAAAGACTAGTCAAACACTTTCTGGTCAAAATTGATACTTATTCATTGGTAGCAAAAGTTTTAGAATGAATTTGGATATGGACGAAAGGGGACGGGTGTGGGGAATTATAAGAATCAAGACAATTTATGCTAGCATGTGTTTTCAGGGGTGAAAGCAAACAAAATATTAGATAATACTAAGAAAATCAATGAAGAATTTGTTATGCATTTACTACGGGGCCCTAGGCATTCAAGCCAATTGCATCAATATGCTTAGATCCCTGGAATGCATCACAATTTGGTATTTTTTTCCCATGTTCAACTTAAGACCATAAAACATCGTGCTCGCCTCTAGAATCAACCATAGTCCTTAGGGCCTCCTCACATGTATCGGTCATCGAGGGAATTGCACAGTGGACGCTACAAGGAAAAATAGGCATTGCACTTTCTTGTGGACTTGGTGGATGGGTGAAACTTCAACTCCTCTGCCTTTCCTGCTTGCCCACCCCAACAAGACAATGGGTGAAGTTGCTTTTGTCTTCTTGCTTGAATTAGGCATAAACTTGGTGAGCATGTAAGGAGGCCCTTAATGGGTTAAGGTTCATGAACCATTTATGGTATTCCTACCTTAGTTACTTCCAGAAACCTCAAAGTGGAAAGTGTGCTTACCAGCTCCACACGGCTTGACAAACTCCAGAGCATGCTCCTTGACACTTGAAAACACGGCATGAAGATGAGTTTGTACGTGAAACTGTTGCTCTGAAACTGTTGTTCAAGCATGCTGGAAATACATGAACTTGAATGTGCTTCCCTCACTCATGTGGGGTCTTCTCACTTTGCCTTGTACTCATTTACTTTTTGACCTTTTAAGGTACGTTCGCACTTGGTGTTAAATAGTGTTGTTACTGAGTGTCTTAAGGGTTGCATTTAGACCTACTTTTGGACTGGATTCACACTACAGACATCACCCTTAACATTGAGTGCAAACATACCCTAAAGTGGGCTTTTGGATAAGGTCGGAGGTTCATGAATTGTCCATTAAAAAAAAGTTGAAACTGAATTTTTTGGGGGTGAAGCTTTTTGAAATATTAATTTTGAGTAAATTTCCTTGAAGGACAAGTGGAACTGGCATTTAATCCAAGTTGCATGTTTCATATTTTTTGGAGCTTTGCGGAATTAGTTATGAAATTTTGAAGTTGAAATGGCATGGGGCTCTAAAATCACCCACCTCCTCAAATGTACACTATTTGTACATTGTTGAAGGCTACAAAAAAATGTATAAAATAGTGTACATTTGAGGGTGGGCAAATTTAGAGCCTATATGCTTTTAGAACCTACTACCTTACTGGAACATGTGGAAGACTTAAGGTGAAAACACCCAAAATTGTCAAAATAAGTAATTTAGTATAGAAATTTACTATAGAAATCTAAAATCAGACAACAACCATCCCAATAATTATACAATTCAACTGCGATGGGAACAAAATTTTGTAGTATCGCAAGGAATTTTTAAGTAGATTTCAACCTCATCACCTTTTAAATTGCAAGAAAATATGTAGGAAGAAATCTTTTTGCATTTTGTTTTGCAAAGGTGAATCTTAACATGACATTTAATAATCACACCAAAATTCAAAATATACAAGTCTCTATATTTATGAGGAGAAGGATTTGAATTTTGTCTATGCAATGATTGGCAAATTTACTCTAGTTCAAGGTACCTTTTTCAAGGAAAAAAAAATACAACATTTTGGTAGTATTTGCAATTGAAATCATGATTTTACAAAAAAAAATTATAATTTTTAAATAATACATATAATCACCATGGATTTTCAAAGTAGAACTCCTTGGACCATTGAAACCGTCACATAGGTTGGTTATAATATTGGAATTTAAAGAATCAGCAAGCAAGCAATAGCAATTATATATGGAAATGGTATAATTACATTTTTGGAGACACTTTCAATAGAGGTTTGTTTGTTAAGAATGTGTACACGGGTGGACTTGAATGGTTTCACCTTATGTAGCCATAACCTCAATGGAGCCCAATATATCTTAATCTTTAAAAACATACACTTTATAACTTTTGACTCACATCTTAGAAGTAGAATAGGAGTTTCATGAAATTGCATTGCCCATTAGATGTTGATTTATTAGATACCCTTTTCCTAAAATTGTCGGTAAAAAACATCATAATTAAACTTATCTTGCAATAAGGTGACTCAAATGTCTAGGAACCCTCTTTCAATCTCTTAAAATTTTAAAATTTAATTCAATACCCAATTAGTTAGGCTTTCAATTTATATTGAATAAATTTATCTGACTAAAAGCCAAAATGAATGGATTTATTTTTAAATAATAATTGTTATTAAAATTATTTTTATACAAATTATTATTGTACTATTTCATACTTATTTTGCATTTAAACAATAAATCAACCTTTATAAAACCATTAATCTTTGGTTAAGTATATTTTGCAACATGATAACATGGTAGTTATATAAGAAACAATACAATTTAAAAAGATGGTGAGGCATGTATCATTTGGGGAAGTCATCTTATACACTGTAGAATCTTTAAGAGGGGGAAAGATGATATAATTTAGCCCTTAAAGCATACCCAATCTCTACATCTACAAGGATGAGGAACTATACCTTCATTCATAAGGAAGGCTGTCTATGAAGTATTAAACTATTGATTAGTTCTAAATTTTTAATAAGAAAGTGTCACATGAAAGACTTTGTGTCTTTTCGAGGTGATAGTAATAGTGACAAACTATGTCAAAAAATATTTTTGAAAATTATGATTTATAAGAAGGATACATATGTCAATTTTCCATTGGTTGTAAAAATCTACACAAATTCTGAAAGGGATATACTGCCCATTTTTCCATTGAATATAAAACTTTGTAAACTATTTAAACTATTAAAAATATTAAGATATTTAGCACCTACCTTGAGAAGCCACATGAAGTGGTGACCATTTAGATGAGAAGACAAACTTTTATACAAGTGGGGGGGAATGAGATAAAACAACTTATGTAGGATATGTAAATTAGGATTAGTGGGAGTCTAAAACCATTTATTATTAAGTCTTAAGCAGAAATCATGTTTGAGGTAGAATTTTAGACCTCATTTAGACAATGCAGAGTAACTTTTTTCATATAATATTGAAGAGAATTAACATAAAAAATTATCCTAATTTTCATCTCCAAAAATCTGTTTGAAAATTCAAGCCTCCAATCAAAAGCTATGGACAAATTTCAAAGAGGGGTTGGAAGGGACATTTTCTTTGACATTTTTAAACATCCTCTTTAAATTATGTCCATATCTTTTTTTTTGAAGGTTGAAAATCACAAACGGATTTTTAGAGATAAAAATTAGCTTGATTTTCCAACTTTTCTTAGTCCAAATTTTTTTCGAAAAAAATTATTCTACTACATCCAAATGAGGTATGAATTTCTACTTTGAACACAATTGCTACCTTTTGACAATGAGTAGTCAAGCTCTCATCTTCAAATTATCTCATACCCTTTAAAAGATTAAAAAAAAACCATGGATGTCATTATAAAAATGACCTTTCCATCCTTCATTCTTACTAAATGTCAATGACGTAATTCTTTCACATTGCCTTCAAAGTTTTTCTTCTATGAACTTTATCTTGGACTTTCTTGCAAACACTAGACATTTTTTTTCTTTGCAACAACTTGATCATTTAACCCTTGCTAAATTCAACAATTTCTCATGTTTGTTTCATTTTTTTTCTTTATTTCCTTTCTTTACAAATGATCATTTTCCTACTTTCTTAAAAATAATCATTTTCCATCAACCCTACCCTATAAATGGAATACTACGAAAAAGTGTTAACAATGTAGTGAAGTTTACTTTTTACCCAACAACAAGAACAATGATATACTTGACTTTTTTCCCCCACCCCCCTAATTGGGTGTTGCAGGAGTGTCTGATGAAAGAAGTTACGTCACCGAAACCAAATTGTCCAATTTCTGTACCTCAAATTTGCAACTACGGTAACACGGCTCGCTCACGTTCATGAAAGTCAATGAAGTTGGCCACTATTTGACTTCACAACAAAAAAGATCTTATCTTATGGTATACCAAATGTTTATATTTATTAAAAAAAAGTGAGAGAAACCAACACAAACAATACAATAACATACATATGGTATCGGAATGAAAGTTGCACGAAATTAAGAAATGAATATTTTCGTTTGCTAAAATTTTGTCTTGTCGTGTGGTGCGACGCTCCAATCAAACGCACTGATTGACCCCACCCACCACCCTCCTTTGGATATTGTTCATGCTGCATAAATGTGGTATGATGCGGGGAGTCCAATTGTATGGCTCTTAGAATATTTTTTTATATTTTTTTTGGAGTCCAATTGTATGGCCCCAAGAATATTTTTTGTGGGAGTCAAATTGTAAGGCCGAGAATATTTATTTTTTGGGGGTCAATTGGTGACCAAGCAACTGAAGGTAGTTATGTGACCCCAATTCCTGGGAACGAGGGGAGTCGCCAATGGAGCATATGCGGAGGGATGCACAACATCATTTGCAGCCCAGTTGGAGGCTGACAATGTCAATAAAGCGGCGGACTTGGGATCCTACCTGGTTCTGGGCGGTAGCGGAGACGTGGATCGGAGGATTTTTATTTTTTAAAATTAAAAAAAAATTGTTTTCGTTTTTTTCATTTTGGAGAAGGAACCAATTTTTTTCTAATACTCATGTGATACTTGGGTGATACTTGGGTGATACTTGGATGATACTTGGGTGATACTTGGATGATACTTGGGTGATACTTGGATGATACTTGGATGATACGTGGATGATACTTGGATGATACTTGGATGATACTTGGGTGATACTTGGGTAATATTTGGATGATATTTGGGTGATACTTGGTGATATCTATATGAAAACTAGGAGATATTTAGGTCAAATTTGGTTGTAGGTTTTGAAATACGATAGTGGTCTGGCTGTTTTAACCACCCCAAATGAAAATTTCCTTCACAGAAGATAGCTAACATCATTTGGCTATAGCCAATTGGAAAAAAATTGTGCATTCAGAAACGTGGTTTGGGAGGATTGCCCCCCTTATTGCATGGTGTTTTAATCCTCGAGAAAACATTGGAATTTTTTTATTTGCCACATGTAATAAAATTTGCAAATTTGTAAATTCATATTTGTAGTTAGAGGCTCCAAATTAGTTTTGAGAGGTGAATAAATATGGAATTTACGGTGCACAAAATAGGGGGTCCATTTTTAGATTTACTATTAGATGGGGCAATAAAGGGGGTGATCTTACCTAGCTTGAGAGGAATGTGGGGATTGTGATTTTATCCCTACGTTTTATCCTTGGGGAAAGCACAAGAACGTTTTATCTGCCACGCATGATAAAATTTGTTAATTTTGAGTTCGTATTTGCAATAAAAAAATCCAAATTAGATAGAAAAGAAGAGTAGAAAAGAAATTAATCAAGCACAAAATATGGAGTCTTTTTTTCACACTTGCCCTTGGTTAGACCTTGGTATTCGGCTCATTCCACAACCATAAGTGTGACCATCCCCTCCTACGCTTCTAAAGTTGTTGCCATCATTCATAGGATGTTAATAGTTGAAACAACCAACCAACAATTAGAAAATTATTAAGAGTTTTAGGTCGTGGGTAGGTACAGAGTCTTTGAAAGTCATAACTACCCGCAAACTAAAACTCCTCATTCATCTTATTAATCAAAATGAAATGATTCAAAGTTTCGTATTTATATATAAATCTAAAGAACTAATTTCAAATTTTTATTTATTTTTAAAGTGATTTTTAAAGAAGTTTTCTGAACACATTTCTTTAAAAGTCACAAAGGGATGGATTTTGGGACACCTATGGTCACAAATTGGTGCTTATGACCCAAATCTTTGAAAATTCATAAATAGTTCAAAAATGCGTGGAAAAATACGAAACTACTTGTGTTGTGTTTCGCATCTATTTTTCTTTCTCTGAAAAATGAGCTAAAAATCATCTTCTCCATGGAACCTTGTGAAAAAGGCGAATCAGCCCTTTAAAGGTCGTTTTAAGGCCACACTACCTTATAGCAATTTTTTAAGTGGACAAAACTTGTGAAAGCCATGTCATGTCAGCACTCCCAAATTCATAACATTGCTAACTAGCTTGGTTTCGTCCCCCCAAGTGGAGGTATAATTCCCTCCTATATACCTGGAGGGAGAGTTTAGTTATAATGCTGCACAAGTCATTGGCTGGGCAGAGGTGCTGTAGCACCAAGTTGTCAAAGCTCGGTATGTCATTGGCAAGGCTACTGTTGAGGGCTCCTGATTTTTGGGGAGCAAAAGGGTCCCCCATGGAAGGTTAATAATGTTAAGTTTATTATCACCTCCATTCCACAACTTCTGCCAAGCTAATTTGTAGGAGTATTTGTTTGGTCAGTCTACTGATTTCCATCATGTGACCCTGATTACCTTTGTATAAATTTGGCAAAGATAAAATTGGATCTTTTCAGATAAAATCATGCATTTTGCATTCCCAAGCATTAATCTTGCTGAATATGCATGTCCTCCAAGTATGTTTGTAAATACATATGGAAATATCTACGCATGAAAATATCTGCACATAAAAATATCTATACATAAAAATGTTTGCGCATAAAAATATGTACACATCAAAATATGTTTGTATGTAGAGATATGGAGATACCTATATATGAGCACATGCAATTGCATATCTCATTTCTTTTGTTGCAACTGCACACAAACACAAGTATAAGTATATATATTACCCCATATTTGTATAAAATTGACCGCAATCAAAAAAAAAAAATTCTTTGAGTCTAGATAGTTTGAAAAATATCACCTTGTGACGTTTATTGAGCACATGGAGTGACTAACTAACTCACAGCACTCCACAAGCAAGCTCAAAAAGGTCCTTTAAAAAAGCACCCAAATTGTGAATTTGAGTCCCACTTTTGCATGGACTGACCTGTGTATAATAAGTTATATACCATAACTTAAATTGAAAGTTCACTTGTAAAATCAATCATGGGCTACTCAGACAAGTCCCAGTCTTGCTTTGGTTGGTCAATCAGAGGATTTTTTTTTTGGGTGGGTGGGGTAAAAAAAAAAGGAAAAAAAAAGGAAAAAAAGAGCTGTGTGCTGGTCAGTCAGAGTTGCTACATGGATTGGATCAAACTTGAACTGTAGCTTTTCAACAGCTCCTTTTTACAGTTCAAATACTGCTGCTGCCCTATCAGATCTTGGAATCTCACCCCAGTTCAAATTTGAACTACAGTAACTTTGATGACCTACAGTTAAGTTACGGCTTTATACTGTTTGTAATTTCAAAGCTCATGCATGTCAGGCCCATGATCCCTTTCAAAAGGTTTGGTCCTTTTGAACTAGTAAAGGAGGAGGTCCATAAAGTGACCCATTTAATAAGATCTCTTAGCCGGATTTTTTCTTTACCGTGGCAGCTTCTCATTTGTCCTGAGAAGTTTGGCTCTCAATGGATAACCAACGTGAAAAAATGGGATGTGAAAGAATGGGATGTGAAAGAATGGGATGTGAAAGAATGGGATGTGAAAGAATGGGATGCGAAAGAATGGGATGCGAAAGAATGGGATGCGAAAGAATGGAATGTGAAAAAATGGGATGTGAAAAAATGGGAATCAGATAATTGAAAAAATTATAGTCCACTATTTGCAAGATGAAATACAATTCCATTTCCGTGGTTATTTTGGCCTTTGAAATCAAATCCCATGATTAATTCAAAATTGTCCAAACCTTCGCTCTAATCTGAATCAAAAGAATCAAATTTGTTCATCCCTTCTTTTAAAGGACAACAATTCATAGAAGCAAGCTTTCTCAATTCATACCAATTTTGACAGTAAAGAAAACAAACAAACAACACACATGACAGATGTAATCTCAAAAGGAATGATGTAGTTTACAATTCACTTGCCAAACTCTTTCCTCGTAAAAATCAAAACTACTTTCAAACCACTAGAAGTACAATAACTTATCCTCACTTCCAAACTAGCAAAAGTGCAAAAATTGCATACCTTTGAACCACAATATCCTCTCACTACTCCTACCGATACTCTCCAATCCAACCTTGTTGAAATTGGCTAAACACTTTCTTTTAAGCGCATAACATGCATTGGATCTATACAATACATATGCGGTAGCAACTTAATAAGTTATATTACTATAGCAATCCGACATGGTGCCCTACTAGTAGTAAAAATAGACTTCATTCCAACTTCACAAGAATACTATAAATTCACATCTAGAGATCAATTGATTATGATTTGTGTGCTTCACGTGTACAATTAATTATTTGAACTTTTAACTAATAGCAAGTTTCTAATTATGCAAAAGCAAAAATAATCTCATCATTGATTATATCGATAGATTAATTTGAAGATGAATAATAGCATCGACAAAGTGTTATTATCCATCTTCAAATTAGCATTAGAAGTAGGCTTAATAGCATACATTAGACATGCTCTAATTTTACTATTTTAGAGTAAACTTCCATGTAAACAATTGTAATTAAAGTTGTTCTTGATTTTGTTGAATTTTACGATGTTTAATTTATACTTTTTATGGGTAGGGAGAAACTACATTTTAGGTGAAGCTTTGTCTTAATGTCAAACTAGAAGCAACTAAAACATTCAAGTCCAATGTTAAAATTAGGAACTTTTCATAAGGTTAAAATTTCCATAATGTTAAAATTAGGGTCCAAAATTACAAAAATGAAAGTTGCCTCCTCTACTTTTCATAGCTTTCTTGAAACTTTTTCTAGCAAGCAATTTTGATTTTCATCTTCCATATAGAATTCTACAAAATCTTTTGTCTTTAGGGGGTAACTCAATTTTCAATATTTTTGAAAAAAAAACAAAATCATAAGATGTAGATTGTTTATATATATATACACACACACACATATACACACTAATTTTTAAACATTTCTAATACTAACCAAAATTTTATTTTCAATTCATTTGTAAGAAAGGTAAAATTTAAATGCGGCCCCCATAACCAAGGTAGTCACCAAAATGCTCCAATTGTTGAACCAATAGGTGCATTTTTTGTTTCTGTAGGGAGCAATGAAATTATCCATTGACCGCTTTTCAGCCTCAACATCCTTCAAGGGCCAATGATGAAAACATCGTCACTTTCTCCCAACAATAAATTTCCAACACTGGTCAAATATTGAACACTTTGTAACAAAACAAAATTTCTGCCCCAAAAGCGCTACCCCCAACCGGGCAGCAACCTACGAAATGGCCGGTAAGGCGGCTATCTGGACTGATCCATGCGGCAGACCTAGTCGAGCTCCGGTAGACCTACTGAAGCACAGACTCTGTTCACACAGGTCTCAAATGCAAAAGGAGTTTTTTCTTCCCTGCAACTCATAAAAGGCAAGTTATTCCATTTGCTTTTTGTCCGTTATGCTTGTGTTCTCTACCAGAGGATAATGGAATGATTGAGATGAAGTTTTTATTACTAATCTTGACCAGTACTTTTTGAAAAATAACTAAATATGGGAGTGGACTGACTAATTTAAATTTACTTAGAATATATGAACTGCAGTCTCATGCTGCGGTAAAACACTATTGTAGCACATTAATAATAAGGTAGGGTGCCGTAAAAGCAAACAGTAACAAACAGAGAGGTACATTTTGCTTTCTTGAATGTACCAATCGTGTACATTTCAAGAGGGTCTGTGCTAAGTGCCCAAAAATTTATAACAAATTCCATGAAGGTCCCCAAAGTATGAAACGACTACGATTTGATGTCCATTCCATTTTGTTTCTTACGAAAATTCACGGAAAATTGTTTCAAGGAGTTTATGGTACCTTCTATTAAATAAATGCGATCAACTTTTAAAAGGTTGTTCTAAGTGCAAACTAACTTAACTTAAAAAGCGATCAATACATGGTCCAAGATGACCCTAAATGACTGGATGGTGATGGTAAGGTACTTAAACTGAATGGCGTAGTTGTGGTTTTGATACATGGTGGTGACATGTGGCTTATATTGCATGAAACCAAACTCTCTACATGATAAAAAAAACCTTGCAATGTATTGTTCAACACGCTTGTGTCAAAAAAAAAGTGGCTACTAATATAGAGGTACATTTTTCTTTTTTTCAATATAAATTTCAAGAGTTTTTTTTTTGTAACCACCACAGTTCAACCTCAAAAATTCATAATTAAATCCACAAAGTATGAAACCACTTGGGGCCAATACCAATCCCATTTTCCTTCTTCTAAACATTTATTGAAAACTATTTCAACGACTAAGTTTAGTTTCCTGCCTTAAATGCAATCATCTCTCCAAAGGTCACTTTAAGAGAAAACTAAAGCAACAATTTCTAAAATCGCACAGGCTCTAAAACTGCCCACATCTTCAATTGCATACATGTTGCTTTTTCATAGCTTTTAGCAATGTACAAAACATGTACATTTTGGAAGGTGACCAATTTTAGAGCCCTATACCATTTCAACTTCAAAATTTCACAACTAATTCCATAAAGCTCCAAAGAAATATGAAATGACTTGGGTTAGATGCCAATTCCACTTCTCTTCCAAGAAAATTTCACTCAAAATTACCCCAAGAAGCTTCGCCTCCCCAAAATTCAGTTTCACCTCTTCACTTACCTTACCTTATTCCTGTAGGTTGGCTGTCTGCTGGCTCTTCTGATTGCGTTCCCCTTCCATGGGAATCTTGAATACTGTAAGTAAGAAGCCCAGCACTTATTTCTGGGATGATGAGAGCAAGCAAAAGAGTTGGTCCATCAGTCCCGGAATCATTCAACCAAGAATCTCATCGTTCAAAATGGTCCATCGGTTGGTCCATCCTTCAGTCCATCCTTCAGTCCATTGGTCAGTCCATCAGTCGGTCCATCCTTCCGTCCATCCATCACTCTTGACTTCGGTTAAGGAGTCTGGCGGGTTTCTCAAGCAAGCAACCGTAATCAATCCCAAAGTGGGAACAGAGGATGTGTACCTGTTCCATGAGAAGTGATGAACAATTGGTACCCATTTTATGATTGCAAAAGGGGGGCTTCTGATCTTTCGCCAAAGGCATAATAATAATAAGTGTGGTCTAAGGAGTCTGGGGACATGTGTTTGACACTCTCGGACCACGAGAGTTGAGCGTGCCGTTTTCTCTTAAAACTTAAAAGCTTATGTGACACGCTAAGTTAGTACTCTGTGTAAGAAAATTCTGTGCTTGTGTTTGACCTGCACACCATGGATGTGGACACTCTTCCAACCATATTGGAAGCTGGGATGGAGCCAAGGTGTTTCTTGGCATGAGATTTTGAAAGCACACACTCTTGTGTGTGTTTCCTTGACTTTGCTGGGATCTGTTTCCGATGTTTCAATAATAAGGTAGAAGTACCTATTTCGGAGAGCTCCCCCTAAGTGTGAAGGCTTTCTAGGTAGGGGTGACCTGTTGTGGACAATAGGTGGATGTACTGTTCATTGGAAAAAATGTATTCTTTGTTTGTACCTTCTCGTCCACTTGTCTCGCTTCCCTCCTTGTTTAGGGAGAAGTGTCAAAGCTAACTGTAATAGGTGAATCTATGGAACTGAAATGAATCTGAATGAAAAATCTTTGTTAATATTGTTCCTCATTTGTATGTTTGCATACATTGTACTCGATTTCTCTGAGACTGTCCCACATCCTATAGGTTGAAATGCTTAAGTTATCACAAATAGGTACTTCCACTTTATAGTATGCCCTCCTTTGCACTAAAAAAATTTTGGAATCATAAAATAGTGAATGTACTACTAAACAAGCTTCATTTATTGATTATTGATTGTTGATTGTTGAGCAAGCGATGTAAGAACTTTTGGATTTGATTGAGTGGGGATTGATTTGAATTCCATGATACTTGCTCAACAATCAAAAACCCTTCTTCGAATGGAGTGGTTTAATGGATTGGTTAGAAGTTTACCAATTTACAAAAAATAGATACCAGTAATACTTCCTTACTAAATTTTAAAGGAATTATAAATAGTTCCACTTCAATCTATGGTATGGCTTATGTTAAATTTAAAAAAAAAAAAACTTGTCATTTTTGTTTGAAATTGAAGATTGTTACTTAAACATATTGGAGTTACATAAGAATATAGCTTGTAGTATTGTCACAACTATAAAAATTCAACTGGTAAGTACTAAATTTCATTTAAATTGATTTTTTGTAATCTTAAATAATAAGATATTTTGAATAGTCTATTTTTTAGTAAAAGAGAATACAACCCAGCCTCAGTATTAACACTTAGTTTTATAAATACAAATACAGAGTAAAATTTTGGAGTGTCCCTTTGGATAAGGTAAACCAACTTATAATAGGCAGAAAACTAAGATAAGGTTTCCTTTTAGCTGTTGGGGGTGTCTGTTGTTCCTTCTTGTTCAAATTATTTTTTTTGGCCTAGAATTCAAATGGTATATTTTTCACTATAAAAAAATTTCGAAGAGCCAGACGGAATTTCCTACATGGAAAACTAAGGATTAACGGATAACTCAAACAACCATTAAAAAACTGTCTGCATTGCTACAGTAACTCACGCCGTGTCTCTCCCCCAAAAGTCATAAAGCCGAGCAGACAAGCACCGACCCTGCGGAGAAAAACTAGCCGGGAGATAACGTGGAACTTCACTACAGCATCCCTCCGTCTCTGATTCAGACTATTTCTGTCCACAGTAAATCCCTCCCTAGACTAATTTAGCCCATCGGTCCTCCTTGAGAATCCCACCCCCGACGAATTTAACTTAGACCAGTTCCGCCAAGTGGAAGTGCCCGCAGCCATCCACGCTGGACCCAGCCTCCGACGAATCTCATCCACATGGAACACAAGAAACGTCGACGGAAGGATGACCTCTCGTCGACGGAGGCGCTTTGGATGGATGAAATCGGGGATGAGGTGGAGTTAGGGTTTGGAGGCAGCTCGTTCGCTTCGCCTTCGTGCCTGTGATGGCGTGGCTGCTATGTGTGTCCTTGGCTATGGCGGAAGTTCCCCATTTGCAGAGGCCTAGCCACCATGGCCGTGTTCTTTGATTGTCAACAGCGAAGTCGGGCCCCGCCGATGGCCGCGTCCCTTTGGTCGTCGTCGTCGTAGGTAGGTGGCGAGCTTTTCCCTTCTGTCTGGTCACGTGGTTCCGTGTAGGTGAGAGGAGCCGGTAATTCGTTTCTGATTTTCTCGTGTTAGTTGTGGACACAATCTTTGAAACCGCATGGCGAATCTGCGGAGGCAGGGTTGGTTGTTGGAGTAGTTTTGCGTACCGTCGGGGACGAACTTAGGTTGGCGTTCTAGGTGTTTCGGCGGAGTCTTTGTGGCCCATCGTCGGAATGTTCTTTTCAAATTCTCTGTGAGTGCTGCTGGTCTTCGGGAGGAACGGATTGTCGCTTTTTGGATGTTCGGTGGATTAGGCTAGGGTTCAATTGTCGTGGATTGTGGATTGAAATTGCGGTGGACCGGAGTGATCGCGCGTATGTAGGGGAGCAGGCGGTTACTCTTTTAATTGTCTGTGCCTGATAGCTTTCTGATTGTCGTATGGAGATTAGAGGCGTGTAGCGGTTTTTAGTGGGATGGACGGAGTTGGCGATTGATTGTGTGAGGATTTTCGGTCAATTAAGATCACGTCCGTGCCTTGGCTTCTTCTTTCTCTCTCGCTCTCTCTCTTTTTGTGAAGGTGAGAAAGAAGTGGTAGTTGTGTTGGTTTCTGAAACGGAGAATACCGTTTTCAAAGAGTTGCGTCTTGTTTCAGACAGTTTCAATCCTGTGGAGAGCTTTTATCGTTAATTGGTACACAGAACGGGTTTGATACTTGCCACATAGTAAATCAGGAGGCTGCGTCTGGAATCAATTTAAGACTCGACTTCTTGAATTGATTTGGAAATAGCAGATTTGTGATATCTTTTATTGTTCATTGAGTGAACGAAATCATCGCCATTAGAGGACGCCTTGCAGTACTTTTGCAAGAGCAATCATGTGACGTGAACATGGAAGAGACGTCAGGTTTTTAGCAGGCTATTTTCAATAATCGGGCAATTTTGAAAGTATTTGAACTCTGGTGGTCTGAACGAGCTTCAATTCCACGTTTTCAAAGTGAGTGGGTCCCACGTCTTGTTTAGCTTCTTCTCTTGTGTCTGCACCACCTTCCTGGAAAAGATTATCGAACTTTGAATTCATAATCCTCTTCGTGTGTTGTAGTAGTTTACGAGTCTCCAGTGATCCAAGATGCCGCGTGTCTTACTCTTCCTGAATCTGTGTTTCCTGTTTGCGCTTCTTCTCCTCCTTCCGCTTCTCCTACAGTCTTTAGTCGAATTTTCTTGAACACATGGGGGATGGCTTTTTGACCTTTCAACTCTTTTGCTGGTGACTTCGTAGGGTCTCTTCTGTACAGCATGAAGCACGAAAGAAGGATTTTGAGGGAACAGCGGCACGAACTTCTCCAGCGGATTTAGCGTCCCTCTTGCTTATATCATTTGGTCAAGGCTGGCGTTTGTCGAGTCTTTCGCTTGTGTGCGCTTTCAGATGGCAGTCGGTTCCATATCCGTTCTGCTACTCAGTGATGAAATATTTTGACAAACAACGGCTACGGCTTACCGCTTAAGGGCTGTTATGCATAGTTGCAGCGCCTTGCAGTGTTTTTGCTGTTCGAGGTTCGAGGTGTGAACTGGGAACTTGTGACATGGTACTGCGTGTACGCGAGTTTCTTGAGGTTACCAAATGGAATTAGAGCATAGTTCACCGGTATAATAAAGAACAGGTGTGGGGAAGTTTTGGCCACTCTTGTTTTATTCTTGGGCATCGTCCACATGGGGCCGTTTGGGAGAGCGGCAGTTGGTTCGATTGTTAGTAAGGATGGTGGAAAGAAGAAAGACACCGTTGGCAAGGAAGGGATTAAGAATAAGAAAGGAGCCGAAGAAAATAAGGTGTGTAAAAGGGTAGAGGATGATACTCATGCGAAAGGTATCAAGAAGGATACCACCGAGAGACGGAGCTCGACAAGGCTGTTTAGCTGGAGTAAGGATGACTCTTCTAGCAAGGGAAGCGGTGAAAAGGTTGAGAAGGGTAGGCGAATATCAGCCCCAGGGAAGGTCCAGACTACCACAACAGATTCAATGGTTGAGTCTTCCTCATTCCTGAGCACTGAATTTGGCTTCGCGTTGGGTTTGAATCGCATCAAGACGCGATCAGGACCTTTGTACAGCACCAGCACACGTTCTGGCCCAGTCTTTGCAGGTACTCTTCAGAGCAGATTCAACATTGGAAACGAAAAAAGAGAGGAATTGTCTGTACAGAGTAGCTCGAACTCATCTCGTTCGCCAGGTGTTCGAAAAGCTGCGAAAGCTGCAAAAGTTCATGCAAGAGACTCTGTCTCGCCCAAGGACTCGCTCACAGAAGATGGTAGCAAATGTAGAGGACGACGATGCATGCAGGCAGAGTCCAAAGAAATTTCTTCGAGCGGCAACACAGAAGGGAGTTGTGGGTCTCCATTTGTTGCAGTTTCAAAATTGGGTTTGGGCAGTGATAAAATTGCAGAGAGAAGTTTGTCGGAAGCAAGCCAATTATCTGAAGATGCCATATCGCCTAGTGGGAGTACGAGGAAAGAAGCTTCAATTGGTCAGGTCTCGCAGCCAGAGTCAGCTAGTAGTTGGGTAGATATCGATAGCAATTTTGACACTGGCTCAATTGGAGGGAATTCGATGGGGGGAAGCCCTGTAGGGTTTCAGCCTGCGCGAAGCGTCCCTGCGGGTAGCGTGTCTCTACTTCAAGGTTAGCTTGCATGCCTTTTTTCCCTATAGGTGTAGCGATGGTAGTAAAGTGCGAATTACACTTAACGTGCTTCCGAACGGTACACTCTCTTGACAATGAAATTGCTTCTGCTATCGATTCTAGGTCTGATTTGCTAATGTTTGATCCTCGATTCGTTGGATTTTGAGGTTTGTTGGGCCTAATTCAGGTATCTTGAATGACAATTTCTTGCTGTTGTCAATATAGATTCCTTTGTTGACAAATCAAGATCTCATTGGCGCCCCGAAGTAGGGAGTAGAAGCTCTGATGTAACCATGCAAGAGAGCGAGGTATGTCACGTGCATTCCGTTTTTTGGAATGACTTTATTTCATGAGATTCATGTTTTTGATCTTGTGTTGGTAGATTGGGTTACTTTGTCTTCAATTATCAGCCAACAAGGAACTCGGTGTGGGCATCATTTCGTTTGTGCAACTTAGTATAGAAGAATCAAATTCAGGAGATGTTTATAAAGTAGGAATCTAGGAGGAAGATGAGAAAAGGAATGAGAAAGTCAATGTCAAGGCGGGAGAGTTAGCTCGCCCACACTGTAGTGGAAATTATTTTACTTAAGGCAACAAATATCTTAGTGTCAATTCTTTGGTATTGGATCAAAGCAGAGTTCGATTTGTCAGTCCGATCTACCGAAGGAAATTGAGTCACCCAGATTCCAAGCTCTTCTGCGTATGACTGGCGGTCCACGAAAAGGAAAGGGAACCGACATCAAGAGCTTCTCGCATGAACTTGACCCTCGGGGTGTGAGGTCTTACGAGTTTCTTCGGCCCAACAGCCTTCATGAATTGGAGGTGTGTGCTTATTTACTTTGGTGTTTTGTGTGCATAGGGAGATGCAATAGCAATTTCCCTTCGGAAACAATGTTCCTTTTTATGCAGATAGAAATAATGTTGCCATTTCTCTTGAATTACAGGAAGTTGTGGCAGCTCTTGGGGCACGATTTCATACAGCTAAGGAAGAAGTTGACGCGGAGTTGGCAGTTTTTGCCGGTGATCTTGTGGAAGTGCTTGAAACTGGTTGTGATATAGAACCTTCTCAGCAGGAGAGAATTGAAGACTTGTTAATCTTGGCTCGAGAATGCGCTTTCATGGATCCTCAAGAGTTTCGGAGGCAATGTGAAGCTATTGTCCAGGAGCTTGACGATAAGCGGCAAGAACTTCCAATGGGGGTTCTCAAAAGGCTGCACACTCGGATGCTATTCATACTCACTCGTTGTACACGTCTCCTACAATTTGAAAAAGAGAATGGTTTAGACGAGTACGAGCTTCATAGGCTCCAGGAGGAGGCAAAAGTTGGCTCTTCCATAGAAAGTTGGTCATCCTTGGCACGATGGAAAGAGAAGGGAAAAGCTCTTCTAAACGTCGTTAAACTCAAAAAGCCCAGCCCACCGTCGAAACCTCTCGTTCAGGATGGGACTTTCAAAATTCAAATGAAAATAGCCAGTGATGAAGCTACGACCTCAGGAACTTCTAGTTTTTCTGACGTAACGGAACAGGAAGAAAATTTGGTGAAGGAGCCTACCGTGCCAACTCCAGGTGGTTCTGTAAGTCCAGTTCATTCCCTTGTAGCCGAACGGCTAGCAAGCTGGAAAAATTTCTCAGGTAGTCCTCTTATCGAGCTTGAATCACATGAGGTATCAATCGACGTGACCGAATCTGGTGTAAATAAAAACCTAGGAAACTCGCAGACAGACGTGGATGAAGAACGTGAAACAAGCAGATTATCGAGAGAGACGAAGCGCATACCTTCTTCGAAGAGGCAGCAGCGAGTTTCCTGGGGTCATTGGAGGGATCAGCCGGAGGTTTTAGACGACAACCTGGATGTTATTTGCAGGATATGTGAAGACGAGGTTGCAACGTCACGTTTGGAGGACCATTCTAGAGTCTGTGCCCTGGCTGACAGGTTGAGTTCTTATATTCTTCGTTGCTTAACTGCTTCTATTCTTTGACAATCTGAACAATTACTGTGTTAGGCATGCGCAAGTTCGGATTTGAGGATCGAAGACTTCTAGAATATTGCAACAAAGTGTGAGCTTGAACTGTTCAAAGTCGTGCTGAATTTCTCTCTTTGCTTACAGATGTGATCAACAAGGGCTTGGTGTTGATGAGCGTCTTCGAAGAGTAGCAGAAACGCTAGAGAGGGTGGTGGAATCATTTACACCCAGAAGCTATAGCATGGCAACTGTTGCTAGTCCAGAGACTGCTAAAACGTCCAGCCCCAACACTGGAGGTGGTAATTCGGACGGAGGTTTGTCAGAAAGATGCAGCTCTTACTCAGCATTTGCTGATAAAGTTGGGGGTGAGCTACTAAGACGTGGGTCTGAAGAAATGTTGGAAGACCTGCACGAGATTGATGCTGCCAGCATAGGGGATGAAACCAGAAGTTACAACGCAATCACATGTAAGACACGGTTTGGTCCGAAGCTCGAGCAATCATTCCTCCCAGCTTCATCTTCAGGAAGTGCGCTAGCTGCAACCTCATCGGCGGGAAGTCTGACTCCCCGGTCTCCACTTGCCACACCAAGGATGAGCCAGATTGACGTATTACTTTCAGATCGAAATAGCTTCAGCGAAGTTGAAGACCCCGTGCAGGTCTGCAATCTATGTACATTCTATTTTATGTTAACAAATTATGAAATGTTTTAGTCATTTTGTCTTGTTTACGACTACCTCTCTGATGGCATTTATTCACTTTGTTGGATTGACTGCATTTTTGCAGATAAATGAACTTGCAGACATAGCTAGATGTATAGCTGGCGCTCAGGTGATTGAAGACGGGGCCGAGTATTTGATGTCATGCTTGCAAGACTTGCAAGATGTCCTCCGTTGTAACAAGGTGGAGGCACTCACTGTCGCTACCTTCGGAAAGCGGATAGAGAAACTCTGCATGTAAGTTCTTCGCTTTCTTGGTCGCCTAGTTGTAACCTACTTATGTTAAAAAGATTTCAGTTGTGGTAGTGGTTCATTTTGAAGAACTTCACTCTCTAGCAATGATTGAATTTCTTCTATTCTTTCTCATCCATGAAGGGAAATTGAAGAGACTCCAGATAATCAAGCTAAGCGTCCGTTAGTAGATCAGGAATGATGGGACCAATAAGTTTTAGGTTGGTGAGATGTTGAGTCTTTTGATATTTCAGCTTTGAGTGGCGGCGAGGCCACAATCAATGTTTGAGATAGAACTTCTGGAAGTTCTTATCGTTATTCACTGCGTGATCTGATTTCTTCCCTCCCTATTTTCTGTCATCGCGTGTCGTACACTCTGATATATGTTTTTTTCACCTGTCCTCTTCTTATGTTGAGTCCATAAATTTTGGCCATTCCAGACTGCGTTTTATTTCTCTGTATAATCTGAAGAGCAGATCTTGAATTTTGACTTGTGATATACTTTCTGTAGGGAGAAATACCACTACTTTGTTGAGATTCTGGACCCCAATGGTGTGGAGGCGGCAAGTAGTGCAGCAGAGGAGGAGATTCTGGAAGATGATATTTTTCATAGTCAAAAGTCTACTCCTGTGCACCCATCGTATAAGGATCGTACAACGATAGACGATTTTGAGATCATAAAACCTATTAGCCGAGGTGCATTTGGACGGGTGTGTTTATCAAGAAAACGCACAACTGGGGATCTTTTTGCGATCAAGGTACGGATCTTAGATTCTTGGAAGGGTTTACGACATGGGAAAGTGCCAGTTCACTATATGTTTATCATCAGGCATATGAACAGAAAAATTAATCAACTTTTTTGCCTAGACATCTCATTTGCAATTTCGGTTGATTTTGTGGTTCGCAGTAGCTAGATGCACTTCGTGTATAATTATTTCTAACATCGCACGCCCAACTTCTTGCTGTTAGATTCTTTGATACCCAATATATAAACAGAGGTTGCCGTAACGAAACGAATTGGATCCCTTCTAACAAATTTTGCCTTGTTTCGAGCAGGTTCTCAGGAAGGCCGATATGATCCGTAAAAATGCTGTTGAAAGTGTACAAGCCGAACGCAACATCCTGATTTCTGCTCGCAATCCCTTTGTGGTAATGCCCTATCCCCATTGCCATCTCAAACTATATTGGGTTTCTTCTCAGCATAATTTGCATAGAAGCTAACGGTTGGTACTGTTAAATTGCAGGTTCGATTCTTTTACTCTTTCACATGTCAAAATAACCTTTATTTGGTGATGGAATATCTGAATGGCGGTGATATGTACTCTATGTTGCGAAATCTTGGGTGCTTGGAGGAAAGCATGGCTCGTGTGTACGTAGCTGAACTGGTAAGGTGTCCGCTCCTTGATTGCTATCATCATTCATTGTGAATGTCGTGTTGAGCTTGCTCATACTATTAACTCAATGCTCAGCATGTCTGCAACGCACTCTTGAACTTCGTCACTTACATAACGATCTTGACGATCACTGAGTTCTGAAATGATATTTTGTAGATCTGCTTTACCCAGTGAAGTCTCGATTTTGCTCTCATCTTGCCATCTAGAACGAATTTGTCAAGATGAAAGAATAGGCCATAGTGGTTCTGCTTACCTACCGAAGGGTGATAGTAATTCTGACATTCATGCTGTCAGCCTGACCGAAATAACTTCTTGCTGGTGCTATTTTTGACTTTTTGTCGTGGATCTACCATTTCAGGTGCTAGCATTGGAATATCTGCATTCCTTAGGAGTTGTACACCGAGATCTTAAGCCAGATAACATTTTGATCGCCCACGACGGTCACATCAAGGTACGCTACTAAGATATTTACTATTATAATCAGCTGTATTCGTTCACTTTTCATTCCTGCAAATTAGTCAAGTTATTGAAATATCAATTTTATCTAAGCACACTTACTTGCCAAGTCACTGCTTGTCTTTTCTAAATTTGGGTTGCTATCTCTGTCTCTAGAGTAGGACAAGAAGTGGCCTCAGGAATACACTTTCTTCATAATCTACTTTATATTGATTCTATGATTCTCTTGTGCATGTTCTCACAACACAATTTCTGCATAATTGTGCAGCTGACAGATTTCGGTCTTTCAAGAGTAGGCCTTATCAACAGCACGGACGATCTATCAGGCCCTGCCGCAACTACGACTATGCTTATGGAGGAGTCAGAGAAAAATCAGTGCCTTTCTCCTAAGCACGTCCATCAGAGGAAGATACGGCAGCAGCGTTCGGCTGTGGGAACCCCTGACTACCTTGCACCAGAAATTCTACTTGGGACTTCCCATGGTAAGTCATTTCTGCTTTGTGTTGTTCCCATTCAAAGCCTTATCCTGCAAGTTGTTCAGCTACAGGTGATCTGGTTGATATTGCTCATCATGTTCGAGTAATGACAAATGAGATGTTTGTTCGTGCATGTAGAATATGCGTAATTCCACCTTAATAACAAGCATTTCTTTTTATGGTGATCTGCTGTATTGGGCCCTTGGTTTACAGCCGCAGTCTATGCTCAGTGATAAATCTATGCAACTTCGATTTTATAATTAGTTTTGGGCTTCAAGGATCAACACTATTATTTATCATCAAGTAATCCTGATAACTGCTACTTACATTGCAACCCAACTTGCAGGTCCTGCCGCTGATTGGTGGTCCACGGGGGTTATCCTTTTTGAATTTCTGACGGGCATTCCTCCTTTCAATGCGGAATATCCTCAGGTATTTCGTTTACATGTTTTGTGGACGCACTGATGCAAGCTATAATATATTGGCGGAAATGTCTCACTATGAATACTTTCCTTATACAGGAGTAGTTCAATGAGGGACAAGCATGTAGTTATTCGCTTCAGTCTATTCTTTTGGAGGATTGTGTATATGTGGACTGATTGATTGTGAATCCTTTTCCCATGCAGATTATCTTTGACAATATTTTGAATAGACATATACCCTGGCCTGCAGTCCCCGCATATATGTCGTACGAAGCCCAAGATTTGATCGATAGGTGAGTAAATATCAGCATAAGTTTGGTGTTACTCTAGTCAACAGTTTACAAGTAAGATGCAAGTTTAAATTGTTGAATGATTGAGATAGTCTCGTGTTATAATACTCAAAAACAGTCTTTTATTTGATTTGTTCTGTTTTCAGGCTCTTGACTGAGGACCCTAATGAACGCCTTGGCGCCAAGGGTGCTGCAGAGGTACCTTTGCTTCCCATCCTAAATTTGATATTATAGAGAATCCTCTCTATCTTCTTTATATTGAATTCTCTGGAGGTAGTTTGGTGGTAGTCTGCTTGTTACCCGGATTTCTCTCTAAAGGTCGTTAAAGCTGAGTCGCCTCATCTGTATATCTAGAGCTTTTGGTATTAATAGTACTATCATCAGTTGTAATTTTGCAACCGATAATTGTGTGTATCTTGATCTCTTATATTTTTCCAACTATCTCAGGTAAAAGCTCACCCATTCTTCAAAGACATCAACTGGGACACACTTGCCAGACAAAAGGTGGGAATATTTGCTATTTCGTTGCAATGTTTTGTAATATCTGGTTGCTACAGTGATTCTCTTATAATGCTTTTACTTTACTCAAACTTGTTGCATGCCGGGCATTTTGAGATTGCCGCACACGTTAATATCTTGGAGGTGCTTTTCAGGCTGCTTTTATTCCAAGCCCGGACAATGCTCATGATACCAGCTACTTTGCTTCTCGTTTTCCTTGGAATTCGAACGAGGGCCGTCACGAAACTGACTCTCATTTTGTCGACGAAAGTGACGCTGAGAGCACTAGCAGTGGCAGCACGAGTGATTCTGATGCTAGACCTGAAGAAGCGGTAATGCTCAATTATTTTTCTTCAGTGCGGTCGGAATGGATTAAAATACATTAAAGTTGGAATCCAAACCAAGCGGCCTGATTTAGTTCGTCTCAAATCATATTCTGCTCAGTTGTACGATTTTATCGGAAGTAAGAAACACTTGATGTAGCTTAAATAATATAATCAAATGTCTTGATTTATGAATAAATGAATCACAACATTACGTGTCTAGGTTAAGCGCAAGCCAGTGAAAGAGCCAGATAACGCTACATTCTCCCGAAACCATAAATCAGAGGTAAGTAATCCCGTAAGTACATTGACTAATTACCACAGAATAATACAATCCATGTGGCCGAATCCCTGCTGAAGAATACAAAGATGCTTATGATATTTTTGGGGTAATCCAAGTTCAAATTTCACAGCGTCTTTACTGGGTATTTATATGGTTAGTATAGACTTTTGTTCTAGTTTTGTTCGTAATCAGTGTATTAACATTGGTCTGGTTTCTTGTGGTTCTACAGAGGGACGAGTTTGGAGCCATGGCTGAATTTGAAAACTCATCTTCTTGTAAATATTCCTTCAGCAACTTCTCGTTCAAGGTAACAGAAGTAGCATTTTAAATTGCAGTAGAACTTTTGTGACTCGAGACCTTGCCAGATGTTTTATTCAGTTATTAGTTACTAAGATTCTAGCATCGTGCTTGTTTTACATGCTTAACGATTTCATCTCATTTCACTCGATCCCATTTGCATCGTCCGAGTGTTTGTAGGTTGTCCTTGCTCATTTAATTTTTGCACTCTCTCCTTGCTTTTTAGTGCCTAATATCAGGTCTATTTTAAGAGACTCATATTTGGAATTGGCTTGGGTGGTGGAACAGAATTTATCTCAACTTGCTTCTATCAACTATGATCTTCTCCAACAATCTGAAAGAAGGGACTCACCGAAATGTCCCAGATAATGTAAAAGGAAATAAAGTGTCGCGTCTTACAATCTTCGGGGTTCCCCTTTGTACGCTGGGGGTTCACAGAAGATCTACCCTATGGTTCCTGAGAGCCAGGACAGTCAGAGGCAGGTTTCTCTGTATATTTACGGCTCCGGTTCCTCCCATGTACCATGTCTTGTACCATATTTGTACGATGTAGTTTCAACTTGAATTTGCCGCTGCAAGTTCGCCAATTTTGCTCTATAGTGACACCCCGTCAAATTCTGCAACAAGGTGCTTCATGGAACAGTTTTGGTTCAGCGAGAGGGAAGAGATTTAATGTACGTCTCGACAAGGATGATGATGCTGTCGCTATGTTTGAGTCGATTGACATGATACATTACCCAGACAATCAATATTTGTAAATATGTGAACTACTGGAGGCAGTAGCTCCCTTGTCTCGTCTGAAATGAGTGTATGATGCTCATGCTCAACACTGCTAGCCGATTGTGGTCGGTCAGTTTCTGACTTTTGTTTGGTTTTGAAACGAATGGACAATTTCCATTGATAAGGGAGTTTTTAATGTAGGTTTCATTAACGAAGATGATCGGTGGGTCGGTGTTAGTGGGTCGGTGTTAGTGAAGGTTTCACACGAAGTAACACAAAGTATTTAACCCTTAATAAAAGTCAAGGCTTTTTTTTTTTAGCCTTTTCTAAATTGAACAAAAAGCCAACATTTTAATAAGTACTATTAATTTTTTTTTAATTGTAATTGTACAAGTTTAAACTAGACATAATAAAGATTACATACGAAAAGAAAAGAAAACAATATCACTTATGGATTGAAAGATTATAATGGTTGATCATGAGGTTGTTAAAACTGCAAAAGTGACTTGAAGTCCTTCAATCCTCTTTTTGCATGTCAAATCCAAAAATTGATCACGAAAAAAATATGAAGATAAAGGGTCTAATATACATAATTCCAACACCAAAAAAATATTAAGATAAAGGACCTAATATATATAATCCCAATCAATTTATGCTTCTCAACATCTAATCTATGATTTCTTTTAAATGAATATCTAATGTGATTTTTTCTCGATTTCTTTTAAATGAATATCTAATGTGATTTTTTCTCCAAGATCTAGTGTATTTGAAGCTCATTTCCAAAAGCCCTCAACATTGTAGAAAATTAGGATTGTAATGGATACCATTGCACAAAGTCTATAATTAGTCATTTTCAAAATTTTAAAATTAGACTTCAAGAAGAATTTTAAAAATATATATAAAGTGTTAAAAATAGTAACTTGGATAGGTTTTATTTAACTTCAAAGTATTGACAATACCCAAATTTGGTGCCTTAGGTATTTAGGGGTTAAGGAGCAAGAACCATTATATTCCAAAGCATAGTTAATTGGGGTTCAAAAGTTTGGAATTACTATTCAAAAGGTTTGAATTGGGTCAAAAGTCATTATTTCTTAAATTCAATGTATATCTTGAATTCAATGTAGATCAATAACCAATTGAGGTTTAAAGGGTTGGAATTATCATTCAAAGACTAGGATTGAGTCAAAAAGTTACCATTTTGTGAATTCAATGATCACTACCATGTGTTTACATATGCCAAAAGATTCCTACAATGTGAAGGAACAAATTTTGTGTTCTCACTGGCTTGGTGTGGAGAATTAAGAGAGCTATATGAGCATCCAAAAGGACAACAATAGTCCTACTATGAAGATCCTTGATGGGAAGCTATGCAATTTGGTTGTGACTTCTCATAATGTATCTTTCTTTCTTTGAAAAAAATTGACCAAAATACTTGTGGAATATTCCTTGATTTTCCATTCTTTTGTTAAATTTCTTTTAAAAAAATCTGATAAGTGGAATTGTGCAAATTGACCAAATGGTCCACAATGGATTTACAATGTTGGGCTTCATCAACTCTATTGACATCATGTGTAACTCCAAGAACATAACATACCTTAAAGTAATTGAATTTGTGAAGTACGAAGAATATCCTATTGTTGTGGCATGTAATAGAGTAGGTTCCTATATCCTCTACTATACATTTTTTATTCATCCAAATTGTCCCTCCGCTTTTGTGCTAAATAACAAGCAATATTTGATAGACTCTGCAAACAAATAGCGTGCCATGTGCTCTATCAATCATCGATTATAACAATGCAAATAAACAGTGCATGTTGTGCTCTATCAACCCTCATTTTTGAATGCAGTCACTGGTTGAAACAATGCACTCAAATTGGCCCTCCCTATTTTTATTTTCAAGAATGAGCCCCAATTCATTACAATTGACTTGATCTAATTTTATTTTTGTCAGGACTGAGGTTGTTCATATATGTTCAGGAACGTTCAACTCAGGATTCAAAAGATATGAAATATAATGCTCTAAGGTATCTACACATGCGCATCTATATTCTGGGGTATACATTTCCATGCATATATTCATATATATTTTTATATATTCATGTGTATCCCAATGTTCTTTACTTGAACCCCTAAATGCCCAAGGCTTCTTTTGAGCTTCTTGGAATTTGTTCTAAATTTTTTTTTTAAAAACCCAACATTTTGATAAGTTGTATCAATTCTTTTTGAATTGTAACAATACAAATTCAAACTAGAAAATCATATAGGAAAAGAAAACACAACAATATCACTTATGGATTGAAAGATTATAATGTTTGATCATGAGGGTGTTAAAACTATGAAAATTTTTCAGCTCTCTTTTTGCTTATCAAATCTAATTAATTGGTCACCAAAAAAATATGAAGTTGAAGGGCCTAACATGCATAACCTCAATCAATTTATGCCTTCTCAAAATCTATTCTACAATTTTTTTAAATGAATTTTAATGTGATTTTTCCTTTCAAGATCTAGTGTATTTGGGGCTCATTTCCAAGAGCCCTCAACACTATGAAAAGTCAAGATTGCAATGGACACCCTTGCACAAAACCTTGAATAGAAAAATCATAATCATTCATTTTCAAGATCAAATTCTTGATGCTAAAACTAGACTTTGAAAAGAATGTCACAAATAAAAACTACTAAAAATAGAATCTTAATTGTCGGCACCAGAATTTGCTGCCTCGGACATTTAGGGGTTACAAGGGGGGTTGATTACTTGATTCTTAATTTTTTTGGGTGGCCCCCCTTTTCCGGGACTGAGCGGCAGCCATTTCTGCATGCCTACCGCATGCCAACTCTAGGAAAAATTGCCAGCTTTTTCACTCTTGGGGCACACTTTCACCAATTATCACCTTCTCAAGTCAAAAAGGGAATTCGAAAAAAGCCTGGAACACATTCTTGCAGTTGAAGGTTTCGAAGAGTATACAAACCTCAGGAGGGCAGATGATGAAAAAAAATTGATTATATAAGCTAAAAACTAACGCTGGTTGGATCCGAACAACGGGATCCTCTTCAGACAATTTGCTAATCTCCACGTTCCAGAAGACCAGCCCTTGGGTGTTGAGTTTGCCTCACTATGGAAATCATGCCAAAACTTCCTACGAATTGCAAACAAGAGCAACAGCGTTCTGAAGGCATCAGGAACTACATCTCCGATCAATGAACAAGACTAAGGACAGTAATCTTAACTGGTCAAAACTAAACTCTAGTATACGAAGCTTAACCTTTGACCTTGACCTTTGCTCCACTGTCATAAATCCTGAGGTCAAATTGGGCAACAGATGATGCCTGTCAACCATACTGTATCAAGGCCCCCAAGAACTTGGTCATTTCAGAGCGCGCGTTCAAAACAGGGCTTGTTTGCTCATTAATATGAAACTTCAACTTCTGCTGCAAGAAGGTTTGCACAGCTTGGCGAATGGCAATGCCGTCTTGCTTGCTACCCTTGAGACCGAGAAGAATGTTGTCAGCATAGCGCAGGTACTTCAGTCTCTTTGGTCCCTCGTCTCCAGAGGGACTCAGTGCGCGGGCCCCAAACATGGGAATAAGCTCATCTTCCATGTAGCAATCCAATTCATGGAGAAGAATGTTGTTACACAACGGGGAAATGATGGAGCCCATAACCAGCTCCGTGTTGTACTGTGTGCGGTCCGTGAGGTTGTAAATATCAACATAGCCAGCATTCAGAAGCTTCCGAATCAAATCCTCCATGGATCTCGAGTGAAGAACGGGAGCCATCAGCTCCAGGAGAATCTCGTGATGAGCTTTGGTGAAGAGCTTCTGCAAGTCGATCGGAACCAGCCACGTCATTCCCAGCCAGGTGGAACGCAGAACTTTCAAACAGCTGTGGCAAGAGCGTCCAATGCGAAACCCGTGACTTGAGTCGCGAAACGTGGGCTCAAAAGCAGGCTCTAAAACCATTACCACAGCTGTTTGTACCACTTTGTCAATTGTCGAGGCAATGGACAGAGGCCGACCCCCTTCTGGTGTAGGAAGAATGATGCGTTGTGCTGGCTTGGGAGCATATCTATGCCTCCGTAGCTCCTCTGAAAGCCTCTGGAAACCGCGTTCTGTCAACTCAGTTTGAGCTCTCCCGTCGATCCCCGGTGATACTGTTCGATGCAGCTTCTCATATGCAGCCCTGAGGTGATTCACATCGTACACACTCGAGTAGGCTATCTCGGTATCCATGTGGGGCTCTGCCCCTTGGAGTGCATGATACAGCCGAGAGGGAGCCACTTCCGGGACACAACACGAACTCCTGCTCGCCGAAAATTCCAGTTGCAGCAACTTCTGCACGACGAAAAAAAACAAGCTTAATGAGCAGCCTCATTAAGCTTTGCTAGTAACGAATACATCAGTCTTCTGTACCCTTCACCTTATACAACAGGTCGGCAACAGGTCATCTATACTCTAACAAATCCTCAATACTTTGGGTACATTCCAGACAGAAAGCGCATGGGGAGAGACATTGTGCTGGAGGCGAGTGCAGTCCCTAAACCCTAAACCCTAATTCAATTCCCGGGCAAACATGCTGCGGCTTCCGACTGTCGTGAGCAATCTCTCCAAGGTTTGAATCTCTTTATCTGGCAATAGTACTCCCCAAACAACAGAACAGAACGGGAAGGTATTCTCTGGAAAAACGTCTAATGCGCTACTACTGCTCACCTGATTCAGAGTTTGAGTAATTTGAGCAGGAGAATTCGACCGAAAGGCACGCCGAGCATGGTGCCACTGCTGCCAAATTTCCCACGGCTTCTGCCGCACCATGATGACGACCATTCTCCTACTTCACGACATGTCTGTGAAAGAACCCATCGAAGTGAAAAAGACGGCCATCGCCACGGATCGCACCCGCTGCAACCCCCCGCATTGAAAACTCACAGATGGCGAGGAAGACGAAAATTGTGCCTCCCAAGCTCCGCATTCTAGCTGCTCACGCTCACAGCTCACTCTGGCTTCGCTAAACCCTAAACCCTAATCCTCGCCATCGCTGGAATTTCTTCCGCAATGGCCTTCGGTACCACAACCATAGAGTCACCTAAAATGGTCCGAAAAAGGGTTTTGTGGCATAATAAAAAATTTGAATAGTGACTTTGAGGTTGAACTATAATGTCTGTTTAAGAAAGATTTTGAAATTCAAGTTTGGGTAGCTTTTTCGAGACCTCAAATGTCCTTTAACCCCTCACTGCCCAAGGCCTAACCATGTCAAAAAACAAACTTGCTTTTCAAGTGTTATAAGTCTAAATGTGAGTAAGTTATGAAAATCTCAACCGTACAATCTTGTAGTGTGCATGTTGTAGATGGTGTAAATCAAATTTGGAGTCATTTGACCGTATAGATTGAAAGATTATAATGATTTAGTGTTGACAAAAGATGCTGAAATTTTCCTAAAAACACATTTGGAGGTGAAATTCGATTTCTACACCTACTCAAATGAAAAAACTTTAAACTACAAAGTGGTTTAAAATCAAAAGACAAACACTTTGGTTGAAAAAAAATTCATTCAATTGACTCATTGCGTTTGCAAAATTGTTTTGAAATGTCAAAAAACAGTGAAAAAAGTAGCAAAAAAAACACATCTATGGCTGAACCTACCTCTACTAAAATGCTTCTCAGTCAATCATAACTTCTTGGATTGATATGAAATTTTTACCATAAGAACTAGACTAGTATGCGAAACTTTTCCAACAAAAATTATTGAAAACAAACCCTTTCTGAAGAAGTTATAAGCCGCCAAAGTTCACTGTAATGCAAAAATGTCTAGATTTTGAACTTCGAATTGCTCCCAAGCATTCAAAACAACTTGGATTGACATGAAAATTTTATCACAATAAGTAGAGTTTATGGGGAACAATACCCAAAAAAAATTATTGAAAACTAACATTTGATGAAAAAGATACAAGCCCCCGAAGTTTCAGCCATCTCATTGCAGTGTGGTGAACTCAAATTGAACCTGCAAACTTTGAATGGCTTTCAAAAACTGATTACATCTTGGATAGATCTGAAAATTTTACCACAAAAAATAGACTATTATGCGCAACTTTCCCAACAAGTTTTATTGAATTTGGACATTGGATGCAAAAGTTACAGCACTTTGAAGTTGACTGCTAGATTGTGTGAGGACACTTTTGGTCCCTTTGGGCGGTGAGGGGTTAAGGATTAAGTTGATGTGAACGTTCATTTTTGACACTTTTTTCACTTACAACAAGATAAAAGCATCTAAAATCATCATTTCTCTAACCCCTTTCAGATGGGTGAACCAAATGAAAAGTTTTTGGTTAGAATGTTAGCCTCTTTGAGAAGAAATCAATTGAAGGTGTTTTGTAATTTTATAATAAAAATATTCTATGAATCTTCAAAATTAAAAAATATAGATCACCAACTCTAGCCACATACTAAATTCCTCTTGAACAACAAGACTTGAAGCACAAAATGCTTCAACTTCTATTGGTTGCATCAAAAATTCTTCAATACCCATTGGTTTTCCTTGAGAGCATGTAGAGGTTTAGGATAAATGAAGGTAGTCATATAGAATCCAAATATAGGTGGTGCAAAAAGAGGTGACACTTTTACATGGATGTATCTTAGTTTACTTCACTACAAAAGTCATTATTGGATTTTGTAAGTTGGTATTCAAATAGAGATTTTAAATACTTTGGAATACATTTTTTGGACACCATATGAATAAATTATGAAATTTCAACATGCTAAAAATAGATGTATCCTAAATTGGTCCTAAATTGTCATAAACAGAGGTTTTACATTTTAAACTAGCAAGAATCTATAAAGATTCATTTTGGAAACAAGACCCAATTAGTTATCTTACATCCAAGAAACTCTTCATGCACTTTCTCTAATAGACAACTTATTTTCATTAATGCAAGAGTTTAAATACTCTTTCAAAGAAATATTAATGGACTTTATATTATTTAATACCATATTTAATTAGCATATATATGATGCATTTATTTCATTTTATATATCTTATAAAATAAAAAAATTAATGCACTTCACAAATTTACATAATTTTAGATTTAGTGTGATTTTATATTGTAAATTAATACAATTTTACAATAGCATGAACACCCTTTTATAATAATCATTTTTTATTCAAAATTTTCTTATATTTACTTTGTCACATTCTCTAATATCATAAAGGTTTGCAATGCAAAAATGACAAGATAAAGGGAATTTAATGTGTATATTGATCTTCACTAGATATTGCAAATTGAACATTTAAATATACTATCAACAATATTAATTCCTATTCGTTGAAAGAATTGCATCCTAATTTATTTAGATTTATGTGAATAATTGACTAAAAGTCTATTTATTTTAGTTTTTCAAAAAGAACTAAATCTACTAAAACAAAAGGCACTATTCAATCCACGTTTGTTCCAAATAATAGAACCTCCATTCCAAGAAGCAATAAAGGAGGGGCTAAGCCAAATATTATCAAATCGGATATTTGAAATGTTTTCAATTATTCTAAGAAGGGCTTCTATTTGCAATGATTGTTTGTAAGTACATTCACCATTAGGAATTCAAAAATGAATTTTAGCACAATAAGTGAAAATATTTGGAAATATCAATCATTATTTGAAAATTTATTTGATTTTATTTATGAAAAATAAAAAACTTTGCACTAATAACTTTTGATTAATTTTAATTAAAAAAATTCCTTTGTCAATTTTATTATTTTATTCATTTAAAAAAAAATTCTTCTTCTTCAACTTGTTCTAAATTCTTGTAAACATTATTATTCACTTCTAATCAATACAAAGGTCTAAATGTAATGGATCAAATAATATTATATTATTTGGCAAGATTTCTTTCTGAAATTCAAAATTTGATGAATTTGACTTATTGGTTGGAAACAATGAATTTACATATAAATCTTTGATTCCACTATTGAAAATATTAGAACTACAATTTTTATTTACTTTTGTTTGAGGTGTACAATTATAAATACATATTTCACTTGGTTGTTGTTGAAATGTATTCAAATTACTAGAAGCACAATTTATATCACTTTCAAATTCATAGGCACTTATGGTGTTGCAATTACAATAGTTGTTTAATTACAACTAATTACATTCTATATTTATACTATCACAGTTACATTGTGAATTTACACTATTACAAATACATTGCATATCTATACTATTGCAATTATGACATTTAGTATCACAATTATAGTTTTTTGTGATATTTTTATTTTGTAAAATATTATAGTTGTTTTTTGATAATATCCTTTTAACATCTTTATGAAATTGTTTGTTGATATCATCAATTTGTAATTTTGATTGATGTGTATTAGGTGAATTTGCAAGTTTTTAAAAATCACCATCACATAAAATAATTTTGTTTTGTAGAATATTATAAATTTTTGGTTGTAATATCTTCTTTATATCTTTATAAAATTTGTTATTCATTTCATTTTTATTTCTTATATCAATAATATCATTTGTATAATCCAAGCTAATATGTGTTATTAGAAGATTCATTTGTTTTGTTGTTGTCATTATTTATTATCAAGTTATTACCAAGATTTGTATTGATTATAATATTTCTATTTTCAGTTTTTAATTTCTTATTGTTTTGAAATTTATCTACCACAACATTCAATTTTTTAAATCTATTATTATCAATCTTGCTTTGAAACTTTCCTTCAACATTTACTTCAAAACAGAAATTTTCAATCCTTGGATGAGAATATTTATGGATTTTACTTTGTAAATTTTTGCTATTTGCACATCTTACAATTTCACTTGTCTTATTTTTCATCTTTGAGGCTTAAAAGACTACATTTATCACCAACTTTTTTAAAGTTGGTTTCATTTTCATTATACATTTGCAATTGTAAAATTGTTGAATCATTTGACTTGCAATCAAAAACTTTGCATTCATCTAATTCATGATCACTCTCAACAAAATATGGATCACTATTAGGATTATCACAGGGTCCTTGGAGTTTTTTATTGGCTACTTCTATAACATCTTCATTTGCATGATAAGCCAATTTATTTCCATTAGATTTGGTATTAGGTGAATAATTTAATTTTGTACAAGGTTGTATGGATTGATATTGTTCATCAATACATGTTGCTAGTAATGTTTGGATGCCTCGTGATACATAAGTATTTGACAAATCATTCTTATTTTTATTTTCGAAAGTATGAGAATGATTAATTTGATTTGATTCTGTAGGCTCAATTTTTTGAATTGAAGGATTTTGAAATATTTCACCTTTAGAAATCTTACCATAACAATCAAAATGGGAAATCATGGTTTTATTATCTTTATAAAGAACTAGTATAATACTATGAACATTTTTTGAAAGATTTTTTACAAAGTATAATTTTTAAAGAATTGAATAACTTGTACTTTTTTATTCAAGAAAATATGAATTTTGATTATTTTTTAAGCTCTATTTCAATACAAAGGTTTCCATCTTCACCACAAGAAAATTATAAGCAATAAATCCATTGAAATAATTTTTTCAAAATTTTCAATTTTATATAGAAAGAGATATTTTATAATGAATTTAAAAATTAAAAAAATATACTTAAGTATTCATTTAAATACAACCAATTTTTTTTTACTTTATAAAATAAACTTAATAAATGATGTGACTTCAAAAAATATGATGATAACTTAATTCATATAATTGAAATTGTATCAAAATTAAATTATACAAATAATATTGTTTAAAAATTTAATTATAAATCTTTTTTCATTTTAAGGTATATATCCTAAGAATTATAGTTGAATGATGAATATATAAAGATCATTTATAACATGTTGCACCTTAAAAAATAAAATGTTTCAAGCACTACAAAACACAATAAATTAAGTTTCAAGCACTACAAAACACAATAAATTAAGTGAATGCAATAGAAATATTTGTTTTGTAAATGGAGGTTTGACTTGAGTAGTATGTTACTTCAAAATTTATAAATTATGTTTATTTCATTCTTCAAATTTAGTTATATTTTAAAATTTTATGGATTGGAGTTCAATAATTCACATTCACAAGAATTTCTACATTTTCTTTTCTTGTTTGTTGAATTGAACTTGCCATACAAAAGTTCATTGCATCTTATAAGCTTTTTTATACATGGATGTATAATAAAATTTAGATTTAATTATATAGAATTGGGTTCAATAATCTTATGAAGTTTTTGGATCCCACAAATTTAGTTGAGATTTCGAGAACTTTGGGAGGTCCATGTATGCTAAAAAATGAATGAAATTTTAAATTTTAAATTACCTTGGAATTGCACTAAAGTCTACTTCATCATCATTACAAATGTACACATATGTAATCGAAAATCATACAAAGAGTTTGATGTTTTGTATACACTATCTACCATCTAGTGTTGCTACCATTTGCTAAAATCACAACTTGCATTTTATGGTACATACTAGAAATGAGCCTTCACAATAGCTTTAGAGATACTTATATCATTTATTTCTTGTTCTTTACTCCATTGCAACAAATCTCTAATTACCTTCCAAAGATTTTCTATGAAATGATAGATAGTATATAGAAGAAATCCAAACTGATATATGATTTTGAATAATTCATTTTGCTCTTGTTATGAAGTTGATGTGCAATTCATTGCAATTCTAAGGCTATTTGCATTTTCAAAATCTGTTCATTTTTTAGTATTTAAGAGTATCTTGAAGTTTACAGAGTTTTTTGTTGAATCTATGTGCTTGAGAAGAAAAATTTGTAAGTTAAGTTGACCTTATTGCACATTCATTAAGAAATAATACAAAACATTCAAGGAATATGGGATCAAGTATCTTTACAACAATTGTAAAAGCTCATTTTGAATGTGCCCAATTGAATGCAAGTTGTAATTTCAAGTTGTACAGGTGACAATACAAGATGGTAGATAGTGTATAGGAAAGATTCAAATTTTAATATGATTTTGAATTTTACATGTGTATATTTGTTTTAATGCTCAAATACTCTTCACTACAATTCCAATGCAATTTACAATTTCAAAATTTGTCCATTTTGGAACGTACTTCTTGAAATTTATGGACTTTCTACTAAAGTCTAATTGTGAATTTTTTTGGTAAGATTAGTAGATTCAATTGTATAATAAGGACATAAAAACTCAAAAGCTAATTATCTATAATTGTAAGTAATTATGTAAATTATAATAAAATGTCAAATAAAAATAAAGAGACAACCTGAAAGAAAGAGATAATGAGTTCACTAAAAGACAAAAGATTTTAGATTATTGTCAAAAAAATAGTTTAATACTAAAAGCATTTCATTGTAGTCCCTTTTTCTATACAAAATAAAACAAGGTTGTTTGATTTCTATACACGTTTATTTTGTAATTTGTGTTTTGATTATTCATTTTTTATTGGACAAAATTATTTTGCATGTAACAAATTATAATATTTAATTATAATCTAAAGTTCAATATCATAAAAAGTCTCAACGCCCAATTCTCCATAAGCCTTTTACACAATAAGACATTCATTTGAAAACTTCACCAATACTTTTTCATACAAAAAAATGAAAATAAGTAGTTTTGTTAACCACATATGAAATGTTATTATTTAAAACTATTGTATTTTCTAGAAGTAGTAAAAAAATTATCCCCAACAACATACGCCATACAATTAGCTTGTGAAATCATTGGGCCTTTTTATGGTGATTGCAAAAAATAACTTATACAATTTTATGTCACAATTTGTTTGTCAATGTATCTGTAATTTATATTTGAAGGTGAACATGGCCATTTTAATTTTTTGGTGTTTTTATTGTTCTCTAAAATTATATTAAGAGGGAACATTAATCTCCAAAAACATAACACATTTTATAATTTTAAAGATTGTGAGAAATATTTACCTACCCATTCTAAGGAATTTAACCCCTAAATGCCTGAGCAACCATATATGGTGACTCAAAATTTTAGGCTCATTTTGGCGAGGGCAAGTAAATTCCTTTAACTAATTTAAAAGTTTTTATAAACAGTATTGAAGGTTAACTATTGGAAGCTTTTATTTATCACTGAAAAATGTAAATATTTGATATTTGAGAGGTTCTCAAAGGCATATATCATTAGTGAAAGAATAAAGCTTGCAAATTTTTTACTCAATTTCTTGACTTTGAGCAAAGCTTGTCAATTTCACTTGGTTTGAGATTTAAGAAATTAAATTTATTCATTTTCTTTGAAACTGGTCCCAATCAAAATCTCCCAAAGATGCTCCCCGAAAGCTCTGTCAATTTGAGGAAGGATCTTTACCATTGAGCTGTCTAAGGTTCTACAACTCGTCTACAATGTCATTGAAGAAGTCGACGTCCACTTGCTTGCCTGGCGCTACTTGATGAATGTTAATGTCCTCTGCTCTTGATCTTTGTTTGATTGGTGGAGGCTCCCTTGCTGTGTGAAGTAGGACTTGTCCATCAGATGTGTCAACAATCAACTGTTGAGGGCTTAGGCCTTCTTTACGCTCCATTGTGTGGTCAATGTACTCTCTGGATAGTAGCTGCTTATAACATTGATCGAGTTTTCTTGCATAGATGCTCTTATTGTTGTAGATTTGATTATAAACTACTTTCTTGCATCAGTAGTGGGCCGGCCAGCAACTCAGTGGTTGTGGTCAAGCAAGTAATCGCTTGAATTGCACTACACTTCTTTGTAGTCTACTTCCTCATTTGAAAGCTCCTTATACTCTAGTCATCCAGCTTCATGTTGTTCGGTCCCTCCTTGTACCACCCAATCGAAGGATTCCAAAATGTCTTCATCATTGTCCTCTTCTTTAACACTAAAATCGGTTTGGTAGTTGCTTGCATTGGATCCTCAACTTTGAAGTCACTTGTATTTGCTACTATTGCTTTCACTATTGTCGGATTGATCTTCAAAGTCTTTGTCTTCATTGAAGTAGTCTATACCACTCTTGTTGACTTGCAGCCAAGCCCTGCATAAAATACCAGTGACAAAGATGTTAGATAGACTACACTTAATACATTGAGATATTGGTAAAGCATTGATTAGACTTAGGAGTATTAATAGCTTATCAATGTGATATAATGTACTACTAAATTGTTAACTACAATAAAGGTCTTCAATAGGTTGTATAAAACAAACAAATCAACTAAAGTTGGATCAACACTATACAAACCCGCTTGGAATTGGCAAAAACAAAAAGTGTATTGAAATTCTATTCATGTGCTTCGATGTCTAAGGTAGTGGGGCTCTTTAAATTTTGGCCAAAATGAAGTAGTAAGTTACATATTAATGATTTGTTTATTACAAAGTAGGTTCTTGAAGTTTGAAGAATAAATTATTTCATTTCCTCATACTAATTGGTGCACGGTTGTTAAAGTGGCCTTAATACCCTTACATTTGTCCTATATTGTATTAGATTTTGTTTGGATTCAGAAAAATGGCAATTTATTGCTATTTGTTTTTTTGAAAATTTGATAAACAAATTTGAAACAATTAGGATGTATCTCTAATCCACTTGTGAAGTAAGAAATAATCTCTTACAACCCTAAAACCACTTTTATTGCATGCATAGTGATTGGAATGCGTATATTGTATCTATTTTACGGTTGTTTAGTGTTAGTTTCAAAGCTATTTTTAGGGATGCTTCCAAGAAGCGGGTTGCATATACAACCTCCTATTGTGTATAGAGAGAAATATAAAGTTAAACTAGAGATCGTGACATAAAGGTTATTAATGGAAATCAATAGTTCCAATTGTCATTCAAATGCTAGAAGAAAAAAAATTAATTCAAAGATTTTTAAGTTTGAACTTTCCCCCAAATGTCATCCAATGAATAGAAGAAAGGATTTAATAGAGGTAATTGTAAAGTCATTCCTTTTTTCACTTTCTTGTCCAAAATTATGTACATATGGAAATTTATTGAGATGTTTATACCTTGAAAATATGTTATTGCACATGTGTAAAACCAGTTCTTCAATTAAATTAAACATTGGAATCATGGAAAAATAGAAGTAGAGTTTCTTGTTCTATTTCAACTTTTCTCTTTCCCACCAATTTAACTCTAGAAGGAAGCCAAGGATGCTTTGTGTTCTTTGGACGGTTTACTAAGTTTTGTGCATATTGAAGCCAATGGATGATTTTCATTTGATACTTGGTACAACTTTATTGATGTTATATCCACATCATTCATTGAATTAGATTCAAGACTTTTTAGTTGTTTTTTGATTTTATATGGGGTGGTCTATCAAAAAAATAGTACTCTACCTAATGTATTTCAATACTTTGAGCTTTTTTTCTTTGAAATTAGATTTGACATTTAAAATGATTTCTTTTGTTTTTGAACAATTAAACTAATAGAATGAAGTTTATAAATTGCAATTTTCACTTCACTTGAAAATTTTGAAAATTTTCTTAAAATAAGCATTTTAGTGAAGTTTGTAGTTGAAGATCTATAACGACATTTTGAAGAATGGAGTGACACAAAAAAAAATTTATACTATAATGTTCTAAGTATTATGTACTTCTATTCTACTTCTATTCTAGGAACATGACTTGTATTTGATATCTTCAAAAATCCATGATAATTTGAAATTTTCATCAAAAAAAATTAAAAATTCTACAACAAATATTATACATTCGATTTCGTCTCTGAAAAATAGAAAAAAATAGAAGATACAATCAAAGTGAGGGACTTTCAAGTTTGGTTACATAGTCATAGTCTCTCTCATTTGGGGATTAAATGCCACAGACACTTTGTATCTGATGAATGATAGAGAATCCTTTTGTGGAGGACAAAAATGCAACTAGCCAACTATTCATCTTTGAAATTTTGTTGTGAAAAGGAAAAGCCTTTGATAGTAGTTTGATTTCTAATGAGTGTTTTTTCATTTTTTTAAGCTAATAATTTTTATAGTATCTAAAGGGATGATTTCCACAATCACTAGTCCATTCTTTAAGGAATTAAGGGTCAAAGAGATGCCCTATCTGAAGGTTAGATTTAGCATAAATTAATTAAGCTGTTTTTGTTTTTAATAAAAAGATACCACATGTCATTTTGTGAATGGTGTGAGGTGACATGGACCCACAAATTCTCATATGTGAAAAGTTCAATTTTGGCACATGAGTGTGGAATCAGACTAAGGTAGGAGACTCTAAAAGTGACCATTTAAGGGCTGGTCCACCTTTTTCATAGGTTTTCCTAGACAAAAATATTTTTAGATCATTTTTCAAAGAAAGAAAATTAGATGTAGAACCTAACACAAGTGTTTTTTTGTATTTTTTTAAGCATTTTTGAATTACTCATAGATTTTCAAAGCTTTGGGGGCATAGGCACCTATTTGTGACCATAGGTTTTCCAAAATCCATCTCCTTACAACTTGTAAAAACATGTGTAGGAATCAAAAACAACAATCAACTCTTGCACTAGAATTTTTTTTCTTGATTCATTCAATTGCTAAAGTAATCCATTTAACCCTCAAACGCTGCGGTGGACATTGTTTGTCCAATGGATGACAAAGAATTCTCCTGTGTAGGACAGAACTACAACTATTCATCCTCAGAATTAGGGGTCAAAAGGGGAGATCTTCTAGAGTAGTTTGGCTCCCAATGAATATTTTTGTTTTTTTAAACTAGATGATGTCACATGGTTCCAAAAGGGCTGATTTCCACGATCACCAGCTTGGTGTTTAAGGGTTAAGAATCACCTCATGTCCATTCTCTAGCTAATAGTAGGGGCGTTTTTAGAGCCTCCTACCTTAGGTCTTCACGTCAGGGCTTGCTTTTTTTGGATCAGTGTCCCCCAGCTGGCTTCACTACATAGGCCAATTTTGGGACGGAAAGCTAGAGAGGTCAGATTTCTGACAGTCTAGGAAAATTTCGAAAAAAAAACAACAAAACTGCTTCACAAAGGTAGTGTAAGTGTCATTGAATAGCATTGGCGTCCTTATCTTGTTGCACAGACAAATTTATTCATGCTGCTCCGAAGTACCAATAACTGAGAGTGACGACCATTGTGCAAGTAAATCAATCCCCATGCACAGACTCCGAAGTATCCTGCCATCGACACCTGGATCGAATCGACACGTGGTAGTTTCCCTTATCCCCCAACCCTGACAACCCGGGGAATGATTCCCACCTCCACCACATCAGATTCCTGCCCTTCGTCGCGGTGGCAGCCTCAGAGCGACCCTCCCTCTCTCCGTCTCTACCCGTGCAGAAGCCGTGTTGCCCTGGGACTGGTCCTCCCGCTTGTCCGCAGCCTCCAAATTAAGGTAGCCAAAGGTACCCCACGGTACTGTACTCAATTGCGGACGCCCCTACACAACTCCCCACAACTATATATGAGACCCGGCTCTTCGCTTGCTGCAACACTTACAGAATCATCAACGCCTCGCGTTCATCTGATCGTTTCTAATCTCTAGCTTTGAGAGAGAGAGAGAGTCTTCATTCAGGTTGCAGTCGTCGAGCTCATCTTCTTCTAGCTTGCTGTTTTTGAGACTAGCTTCAGTAGATCTTTCCAGTTCGTCAAGATGCAGGGTGTGACTAACAAGGTGAAGAATGTTTTGGGAGGTGGACATGGACATGGACAAACCCATGGCACAGGAGGTAAGCTTACGTCCATTTCTCAGTTGTTCCAGTTTCAGATCGGTGATCACGTGCACATTTGGTGTAGCTAGAACGAAAGTGTTAGCAGGGATCTGTGGAAGTATCCTTTTAACGTTCAATTCCGTTGCACTGGCGTTATTCCATTACTTTGGCGCGAACCCCAAATCTATACCTGTCTGTTGTCGTAGTTTGTGGCCTGAAATTAGACCTTTGTGAAGAGATATGTCACAATTTTTCGGTTTGTGGAATATCGCCAATGTGACGAAATTGACGGGTTTTTTTTTTGTGAACGCATGTAACGAAAGTTTTGTGCCCACGTTAGAGCAATCGCCGAGAGTTTGAGTAGGTTCTAGAAGTGAGAGTTTAATGCTAGTACCCTTCCAGAGTTTGGAATGCTAGCTGTGTTGCTCAAGTACCCCTGTTTTACAATTATTCTGTTCTTACTTGCGTGCACTCGAATGGAGAATTTGGTTTTTGGATGTGGGTGGGATACTCGTATGTGTGTACAACAGGAGAGATCAGGATATATATTTGGAATGTAGAGCTTACAGAGCTTAGTGCATGCTTTTGATCGGAGATCATATTTTGTTTGGCATCACTCGATCTAATGCAAGTTACGTTCCTGCAGTGACAGGTACCCACACTGGTACCCACCCCGGAGGTGTTGCGCAACAGGTCGAGAATGCAGTTACCGGGCACGGCACCCATGGAACCCACGCTGGTACCCACACTGGTACCCACCCCGGAGGTGTTGCGCAACAGGTCGAGAATGCAGTTACCGGGCACGGCACCCATGGAACCCACACCGCCGGACACGGTCCCGGAACCGGTCTAGGAGCCGGGACGGGCCTTGGAGCAACGCACACTCCCGGGACCGGTCTAGGTACGGGGACAACGCACGCTCCCGGGCACACCGGTGTGGTGGGTCAAGTGGAGAATGCGGTTACCGGGCACGGCACCCATGCCCATGGAACACACGCTACCGGTACTCACGCATCCGGTCCCGCTGGGTTGTTGACCAAGGCCAAGCTCAAGGTGACCGGCCATACTTAGTTCAATAGACCAGGATATTAGATATGGGGCCATTATCGTTACAGCGCAATGGTCTTGATTGTGAATAAGAACATACCTTGTGATTGATTTTGGGTTCTAAAATTTGTAGATGTTACTTATTTTTTGGTTTTCAGATGGTGTAGGTATTAATGACTTTGTACTTCAATTCTTACACCTGGCTGTTTCATCAACAAACAAGAAATGGAATCACATTTTGATTTTTTTCATGACTGTGTCGAAAGGATGCTGCTCTGCTTTATTCCTTGTCCCAAAGGTATAAAAGACTGTTGCAGTGAATGTTTGTGAATACTTTCCTGCACTGCCTTGCTGGTGATCGAAGAAGCCGAAACCAAATTATCTTATCGATGTTGTCTAGAATTCCAAAGTTTCACAACATGAGACACAGACTGCAGCAGTACCATCATTGTTGCTATTAGAGAGAAATGCTGTATCCTTTGTGAGAGTATTTTTTCTGTGTGCACCAAGGTTGTATGAAGTCTATCGCTTTGTTGGACTGGTGCTTAATTACGTGGTGTATATCGGTATGTAAACATACTGATCAACTTGGTATGCAAAATCTGTCGCACGCTGTACTCATGCGAGTACCGATTCCCGAAATATTGCTTCAAAATTAGCTAGTTGAACTTAAAAAGCAAGGGTTGGGTCCAAGTTTGTTCAGTACTGGTGTTCCACTGATTTGTGCCGGTATTTAAGTGAAATTTTGGTATATTTGTGTGTGGCTAATATGAAGAACCATACACAGTAGTCTAACGCACATGCAAATGCGCACAACCGGAAACTCTGCAAAACGTGAAATGCCTAGCTCCGGAACCGAGGATGGCCAGGAGAGAGCACCCTTTTTTACTTGAGGTTTCCTCAACAACAGTAAAAAATGAACACATCGAGCTACAATAGACTCCCTCCGTCCCATAATTGTACTAGATTCCCTTTTGATTTTTTCATTTGCTCCAAGTTACTTGTCCCCTTCACTTCATATCTGAATTTAGGATCGAAGATGATTTCTTTTGTTTTTTTACGTTAGCTAATGAAATGAAGTACAAGAAGTCTAGTTTATTATATATTTTACATATAAAAGATATTCAAAAGTCAACTTCAGATAGCAATTTGAAATTGATTGGGTGGAAAAGCAAAAGATATTGAACTTTTCATTGAATCTATTGAATTCCAAAACTTTTTTGTGAAGATCTTAACACATAGAGAAGGCAAGAATGCAAGATAGTTGTATAGGAAGTCTTCTCTTTCCATAAAGTCTATTGTTGTTTATGTGTAGCACTTTGTATATATTACAACTTCTTATTTTCTAAACCTTTCTTTGATTGCCACTAATAGCCATGTCCACTTGTTTTGCACTAAGTTGCGTTGCACATATCATTTGATTGTAACATGCATTAAAGAATTGTTATCAAATCGTCAATGTTGGATGTATCCATGAGACTTCTTATTGTTTCCCCTATAAACCTGAATATAATGATTTTTTTTTAACAATAAAGCAAGGAACAATTCAGCCTAGTATTTGAAAATATTTGAAAATAAAATTTCTTTATACTTGAAGATGTTACCTAAAGTTGGTTTGAGACCAAAACATTGTAGATTGGGCATTTAGAGATTTCCTTTATTAGGAGCAATCCATGCCAATTTTTTTGTGTTCTACAATGATTGTGACTTATGTAGACTAGAAAAATTAGACTTGGTTTGCAATGCAAAAATTCCATTTTCAAATTCTCTAAGATAGAGAACTTGCAACCTTCATTGGAGTCTTGGACCAGTAAAAGGAGTCACAGTTCAATTAGCTCTCTAGAAGAATTTGTTCTCCTAATACCTTATTAATGCTTCTTTCATTGAATCGTTGAAATGGGAGATTTTGTTAAAATGGCAGTATTCCATATGCCATTTTTCTATTCATTTCTTTCTTTAGCTCTAAAGTTTAGTATTGGTATAGATTTCAGAACACGTGGTCTAAATGTAAAAGTGTCTAAAAGTCTATTGAATACCACCATTTTGATGGACCAATAGATCTCCAAGATTAGAGAGGCAACAAATATACTACTCTATAAGATTCTTTTCCATTGCAAGATTTTATCATTTGAACTCATTATTTCTATTTTGTTATAGCCACCTTGTGACAGGATCCATGTAACATTTGTTTCAAATGTAGTTGAAGCTCAATGTTTTAATTGTATTAATAGTTCAAACTATGGGAATTTGGTTGTGGATGTTCAAAGATTTTAGCAATAATCATTTTGGAGGGACATTCTTTGCCAATCCTTATGTTGATGCTAAGAGATTAGATTTGTCATGCAATGATATCACTAGTATCTAATTTACAAATTAGATTGGATCCACTCAACCCAATGGCTTAGGCACTATGTACATGCCATCTTGAACTAACTTGTGAGTACATCTAACCTAGTACTTGAACACTTCTATGTCTATGCATTTCCACCACAATGGTATTCCATTTATGAGTAATTGCAAAATATACAAAGTTGTACTTTTTTCTCTATGCCCATTGTTTAAAAGTGGTGTGTTTATTTGGCCATGTTTTTTTTGCATAATACCACCAATAGGACATAATATAGTTAAGGAAAATAGAAATATTCTTTACTTTGTATAGTTTTTTCACATCTCCTAAAATCAATTTAATTTTCATTATCAATCTCCAATTACATGTCTACTTTTGTAGGGAAGGGGGCAATCTTTTGTACCTATTCCAAAGTTGTTTGTTTGTTTAAGGACCAAGATAATAGAATTTATTTTTTTGAGATGTAATTGGAGAATCAACCCCCTCTCTTTAAGTTGAATTTTTTTTTTTTAATTCTACTATTTTTTAATAATTTTTAAATTCAAAATATTTAATTCTTCCTAAAAAAATCATTGACATATTTTGTGCATAATTTTTAAAACAAATTGATTTTCACTTGAATTTTTTAGGTTTTAGACTTAGGTTTAGATTTTTTAGGTCTAGGTTTTATTTCTTCTTGTACTATTTATTATTTAAAAATCATTTCTTTATTTTTTATTAGCAAAATCTCAATAGATATTGTATGACTTTCGAAAATATCTAGCAAGGCCATTTTATTGTATGAAAATATACAATTATAAAATAATAATAATAATAATAATAATAAATTTTAAAAAATTGGCCCATGTGATCACCTAGTATTCCACATAGGACTGGAGACTAAAAAAATCTCAAAAAAAAGTTTTTTTTCTTTGGATTTGCACATCAATAAATAGTCAAATAGCCCTCTACATAGGCCAAAATTTCTCTAATGTTTTTTGCTAGATCTTGAAATATTCAAATACACTAAAAGTCTCATTTTAAAAAACATTTGGCTAAATTTTGCATTCATTATCATATTAACGTGAACTAAGTCACTACTACCTTATATATTCACCTTACAAATTTTTGTTGATATAGGTTTATTTCTAACAATAATATTAGCATACCATTTCTTAAGGAATTTTTTCATTTATCCTCTTTATCAATATTGTAAGTTTTGTTTTTGTGTCCATGAGGTTATCAATTGTTTTATGCTTTCTATGTATGCCACAACATGCAAAAGGGGTGACTCTTTCATATCTAAGCTAAAATATTTACTATAATATGTTGAAGGATAGAATAAATATATTTTTGACAAGTATTTTTTTCTTTAATTTTTTTATAGACTTTATAATTTCTTAAAAGTATTCCACAAAATATTTTTCTTCAAATCAAATCATTTTTTGTCCAAAAATTTGGTATCTAGGTTTAGATTTCAATTCTGTCAAATCTATCATACATCAAGCCAAGAATTGTAATTGAAATTTCAACACAACAATATTAATCATACATAAAAAATTTGTCATCAATATCTATAAAAACTACCAATTTAGTGATTTAATAAACCAATTTGCTCAATTAATAAAACCTAGTAAGAAACCTTTGCTATGAGCAAAAAATCTTATAAAATTTTTTAAGTGTAACTAATTTGATTTGATTTTTTCAAATATATCTAAATGATTACAATGTTGATTTCAAAAACTAAATTTTAAATAAATTTCTATTTAAATTTTAAAAATATTTTTAAATTAAAGTTTTTATTTCATTTCTTTTGATTAGAGGACATAGAAGTCATAGAATTAGATGTTGAATGTGCAAGGATTTGAATATGAAACACTTTTAGGGGTCAATTGACTTTGAAGCCTAATTGAGACTATAAGCTTGTTTTACTTGTAAGATAATTTCTATATTGAATGGACTTTTATCCCTCTTTCGATGTGAATTGAAGTTAGATCTTTTTAATTGTCTACAAAAAGATAACATTCTTTTACACTATGCTTCTTTTTATTTCAATCAGTAAAAGTAAGCATAATATATTTATACATAGAAGTTTATTTAACAAGTCCTTTTGTTGTAATTTAAAATTAGATCTTTTCAATTGTCTATAGGAAGTCTGCATTCTTTTATCTTATACTTCTTTTAATTCAATCATTAGACTTCTTCAATACATAAGTTTGATTTGCACTTCAATTTTTTAAGTTAATCTCAAGAAGACTAAAATTGATTCATTTAAAGAAAGCATAATTTCCAAATGCAATTCAACTATTTAATTTTTTCAAGAATGAACTTTTATATTTTTACTTGGTAAAACTATGTTGTACTAATGAATGGATGCTTATAAATGATTTTGAAAAATAATATAGTTGTAGAAACTTTAGATTCATATATATGAAGATAACTTGATTGTTATTTTTTTTATATCCTTTTAATCTCAATACATTCATTCTAAGTAAGTAATAATGAAAATTTACATTAATACCCCAATGCATTATTGGTTATGCCTTTCAAAAAAAATTAACTTGGAACATCTCTATCTTCAACATGCAAAGCTTGAAACCGCAGTATTAAACTCAAATTTTATAATTTTGTAAATGGACAAGCATTTGCTCTTGAAAAGCATTCATTCAATTATTTGTTAAAAAAAGCATGAGAGCTTGAATGCAAAAGTTGTGACCAAAGAAAAGAAAACCTCAAAGCAACCGATTATATTTTGTCATACTTCAAAATCAATCAAATAACTACACCAATAACTATATAATTATCTTAATTTCTAATTATATTTTAAAAAATTATAAATTTGAATAACTTAAAAGAATGAAACATTTTAATTCTCTCAACAAAATCTAGATTTTTAAACATGCTCAAATTCATCAATAAAAGTAGAAGTTAAATGCATATTGACATGAGATTTAGAAATTGCACTTGCTTGTTAGAAAATTGTTATAAGCAATTGAACCCATAATTCCTTCATCTTTGACTTCCATTAACAATATTTTGTTTTAGATTCTTAGAAATGTCAACAATAATAATTTTAATTGGGACATTCTTCACTAGTGCTAATCTCAATTCTTATACGATAGATTTATTTGATAATCGATTCAATAGTATCACATTTCACTTATACAACAAAATTGCACCTTTGAATGAGATTGTCTTTCTACCATCACTTGAGGAAATGTAAGGTTAAAACAAATGTTTTTAAAATTTTGAGGTTGGTTTCTATATCTTTTAGTCTACTAATAATAGTTATTGACATTTGGTTTGTATTGAACTTCAATAGATATTTTCAAAAGAACAATTTAAATAGACAATTTCCAACTCAACTCAAATTTTAACTGCATCAAATCTACAAATTTTGTAAGTGAATCCAAATCATATCTACAATTGAAATTATCATGATTTATTTCAATTTGTAGTTTTTATTCTTAACTTTTCTAGCCTTATTGTTTTTTTTTTAAATTTGTGAAGATTTCCAACTAATAAAATTGTAAAACCAATGTATTCCTCTTGGTGTTACTTGTAACTTAGCTTTTTTTAGAGGTTTTGAGTAGAATCTAAAATGATTACATTCTTAATTTATTATAACTAAAATAGAAATTTGGGATCATTTACTTATTTATCTCTCTCCAATAAAGGGAAATACAACCTTTTTATTTTCTAAAATTCTAGGGATTTCTACAATTCATCCTTTTTGATCTATAAATCCTTAAGATTTTATTTATAAAATGCTCGCTATCCACAATGATTTTTCAGGGATGCTAGTCAAAATGAATATAGTCAAACTTTGTAGCTTCTAGTTCTTCAATTAGATAATTCCATATTATTACAAGTATTTGTAACAAACAATAAACTTCAATATGCAAAGATTGGACCATTGTCATTCTACAACCTTCAAATCTCAAGTTCACTTTTGTAAGTACTTTTGATTTTATTTGTTGTGTGATTTTTTTAAAAAGATGTTAATATTTAATTGTCTTTTGAATAATTTGAGGTTGCATTGTTAATAACTAGTTTTGATGATTATTGGATGTTCTACATAGTATCTTGATTAATTTTGCCTATGAAATTGATAGCCTCGAACGCAATCCTATATGCATTAAAATTGAAAATGCACTTTTATAAGTAACTATATGTCATTCAAATCAAACAGAAGAACCGTGGCCCAGTATGATATCTACTACATTTAGCATATACATGTTTGTTATGCAAGTTGAATTGAAATTTGAAAAATATTGTGTGAAACAAATAATAATATTTATAATAATATAAAATTATTCATTAAGCCCTAAACGTCTGGAGTCTTTTCCGAAATTGATGATTTGGAAAAAAACATTATAAAGTACAATTTGGAAGAATATTTTGCAAGTGATATACAAAGAAAAGTTGTAGATTTTGAGTTTTACATTCCATCCATACAGTTAGATTCACCAATGCTATCACCAATAATTTTCTATAAATTTGGAAAGGGAAATTTCAAAATTCCTTCTAAATTCAATTACAAGTAAAATATTATCATTTTTTGAGTAAAACTTGTTGGAATGAATTAGAAATGAGGTTCTCTTCACATGATGATTTTTTGAAATTTTTGTGTTCTTTGCATGTATGACCTCATTTTTGCAAATCTAGTTTTGAATTAAAGTCAATACAATTTGATCACTTGACATACTTCCACATTTGCAATTTTAGAAAATATATGTATATTATGTACATGTAGTTACTAGAGTACATATTAGACTACATACTAGAGTACTATATGTACATCTACATAATATACTCTACATGGTACTCTAGTAACTATATGTACATTACAAGTACATAATCTACATGTGAAGCTTTATTTCATGTCATTCCAATAAACATTGCAAAAGTTAGAAGGAATTTTTTGATTTCAGTATCAAAACGGGCAACAAAAAATATATTATAAAAAAATATTAATTATGTTTTGAAATTTTATAGATTGATACCTATTCAAAAAGAAATTGAACCATTGAATTTCAAATAATGAGGTAAAAATTATGAGGAGTTTTATTTTGTGAGCAATGAAGGTAGAAAAAACATATGAAATTGTCTTTTGCTCTTCATTTTGAAAATTTTAAAGTAAAAATCAAAATGAAGGATATTAATTGTTCACTAGAACATTTTTAACATTGGAATTAACAATTCTAAAATTCTTCTAAAATTTATCAACATATTAGTTATATCTTTTATTTAGTGACACCTTCCAATTCACAATTTTTTTTAAATGAATGTAAAAATGTTTTTGGTTAAATTTTTGAAAATAGATTTCTAACCTGTTTTCCAACTTAATGAACTTATCAACTATAATGCACAAGTTTCAAGACATATGTGTTTTTCTAAAAACATTTCAAGATTTAGATTGAAATGCATTTCTTCAATCAATTGGAGCTTCCAATGGATGAAATTTGAATAAGAATTTTAAATATGTCAAATATAAAAGGCATTGGTGTGAATTTTTGTTACAAATTGAAATAAATCATTTCTAGAAAATTCATATAATCATCATTGCTAACTATTTGATAAAGCATTTAAAAAAATAAAATTAGCATATGGTAAAATGGGAATGCAAGAAGTTGTCAACATGAACTTTTGTCTTCCATTCCTGCATTTAATTTCAAGTTTAAATTGCCTTGACTTAATCAAATTTGGTATTTTCAATAGTAACTTATAATTACCATGATATATGTTTCCATTCAATTTTTGTTGAGTCTGTCATGTCATGATACATACTTCATGCATGTTGTAGTTCTAGATCCATTTATAGACACAAATTCTAATTAAATAAAGATTTCATAAATTATTGTTGACATATTATAGTTGAAGTAAATATTCCAAAGTCTAATAAAAAGATGAAAGTTATAATAGCAACATCAACATCATCAATTCTTGCACTAGTACATTTGGTAACGGCTATATATGTATGGTGCTTTATGGATAGAATCAAAGCTCTTCATATTATTATAGAATGTGAGATAGCCTTGGCCTTTCTCAAATCTATTTTTTCAACAAAAGCTAGTTCAATAAAGAAAATTTTAAATGTCACCATCTCCAACATCAAAAAGTGAGGGTTATCAATCTAAATAGTCAAACAAGTCATTCCCTTTGTTTGGATATATTATTTCATTATTATAGAATATTATTTTATTTATACACCCATCATCTACTATTTAAATTTGCAATTGATTAATCCCTTCCTTTGTATAGTTGTCAAACATTCAAAGGTTTTGACATATAGGTGCATGCCTATGTGTGTGTCTAATATTAGGAAATTTATAAAAGGTGTTCATATTGATAATATATTTGAATTGGTGATGTCTGAATTTGACAAGAAAGAAGTGAAACCTAATTTATAATCTTACAGAGAGTTGAAATTGGCTACAAACAACTTTGACAAAGACAACAAGCTTAGTGAAGGGGGTTTGGGTGTAGCATATAAGGATGTCTGAATGCCAATGTCATTTACATTGTGATAGTATAGAAAGATTTACTCGCTTTATAATCACCTTTCCAAAAGATTGCTTTCTTGATGGCTTTATAGAATTAATTTGTTTCAAATAATAACCAAATCAAATTCTAAAAATGACCATACCATGTTTTAAAAATATTCAATTTTATTCCAAATCACATTCCAAGTATTCAAAATAATGAATTAGTAAAATGTTATAATATGAAATTTATAATTGAACCAAAAAGTACACTTTACAAATTTTGATAAACATGGATTTTCTTGTTCATGGCAAGTATCCTCTTTTATATGAAATATGTTTATGTTATATTTAAAAAGCTATTAGTCTTAAAAACTATAATTGTATTCTATTAGAGTCTTGGATTGATTTAGCCCCTAATTTTTCAAAGCTGATATGGATTTAGATCTTGAGATCATCTAAATTGAAGCATAAGATATATTTAATTTTTTCTCATTTTCCTTGGAATTTGGAAATTAAACAAATTTAGAAAATATAATTTCATAAAGATTCAACAAGTGGAAAAATAATAAGTTTTTTTGGATCACTTAATCCTTAAAGTTTTCATTGACCATAATATGGTTTTACCATTTTTAGAGTAGTCATTTCTAGACTTACAAATGTGAAAAGTCACTTATTTTCAGGTTCACTCTCAAGAAAACAAAGTTAGATCTGAAATGGTGTAAATTCATATTTAGAAAAAGATTCACTATTAAATTTACCAAAAATATCAAAGCACGGGTAGTTTGGAATAAAGAGTTAAAGAGTTATCAAATAGGAAACTCTAGCCAATGAAGTGAAGGCATGTATTCCTTACCTCTTCATGATCTATGGCTAGCGACAATCACTAAAATATACATCTTGCACTTGGATTTCATTTGTTTTTCAATTTTTTTTTCTTATTGTTTTTTTTTTCTTGTATTCTTTCATTCTATAGTGTTTGATCTTGAATTGTGGTTCTAGATTTGTAATAGATCTTCCATTTATTTCATAATTATTGAAATTTAATGATAAATTGGTCTTTACAATAAGCCCATTTTTTCTCTCATTTTTGGTCCTCAAAATACAAAACTTGTTTCTATGCTTGAGGAGTTGAAGAAATTAGGTATCTTGAGAATGAGCATAGGATGTCAATTTTTTGAAATGTTACGTGACCTTTAGAGCCAATCAAAGCACAATTAAAAAATTTAACCCAAACATTGTTTTTTTTGGGGTACCCCACACTTTTTATGTTATAATCTTCCAATTTATGATTTGGATAGAAACCGAACTTTGTGGAGATGATAGGGACTTGTTCTTCTACATAATCCTATGGTTAATTTTGTCTAAAAATTAACTCTTTGTACTTTGAGGTTCAACTCTTTGTAACTTGTAAAATCATGATTCAAGAACCCTTGAAATTGAATTGCAATTTGAGGGTTAAAAAACTCCCAGAAGATGAAAATTACAAGAAAAGTGGAACCTAGAGAAAGCCCCTAAACCTAGGACTAGAGGTGATTTCACTGCTAGAGTGAAAAACAAAATGAAAATCAAGAAAGTACAATCCTAGTTGGTTAAGTTTTGGCCCGAAGTTAAGTTTTGGCCCAATAGTTAAGTTTTAAATTCCTGTTAATAGTAAAGATTGTGATTAATAAAATTTTAATTAATTAATTTTCTACTATTATTATTTTTAGCAAGTGATGTCATTGTTGTTCCAATTTCATGGCCCTCTTCATTCTTCAAGCCCCATTTTGCTTGTAATGAAGACTTCCATTTTGTAACAGCCCAATTGGATGCCAGCGACATGGTTTTTCGGACGCTGTCCCAAACCTCATGAACTTGTAAATTTTTTTTTTAAAATTAAAAAAAATAAACACCCTCAGGAACTTGTAAGTGAGTTGCAATTTGACCAAAAGGCAGGGATGGCAGGCTGCACAATTTCACTCCTTTCCCTCCCCACTCACCATGCATTCCCAATACCCACATGGTAAAAAGGGCGAGGGTGCACCAAGCATGGTTTTATTTTTTTTAATTTATTTTTTACATTTTACATGAAGTGCCAAAGTGCCAATAAAAAATGTTATGATAGTGCTCCAAATTTCAGCATTCATTCACATATTGAATAGAAAATATCACATGTCTTTAATTCTATTTTCATCCACAATCTGGCAATTTCATCTAAGTTTAGTTTTTAGTTGTTGTTTTTAATTCAAAGTTTTTGGGCAAAAAACTTCACAATTTATTGCCATTTTTGAGCCAAATTCATTTTTTTTCCCTAGTGCAATCTGGCACTGGAAAGCCCTAAATGAAAGCCCTGGCACCAAGACGGATATCATCCCCTCTTGGACGAATGGACCTGCCGTTGGATGGACGGAGACGTGCCAGATTATCAACCCTGGTTAATGTTACCAACACTAAATGTCAACATAGACACTATTTGTCAACTATTGGGTCTAAATTTTTTACAAGTTTACATTTAGTGTTACCTAACTATTTCATCAAAATGCAAAGAAAAATGTATGAACCCAAGAAATTTATGACATACTCAAAAAAGTTATTACTCAGAAAAATGAACACAACACTAAATGCCAACTAATTGAAGTTTAGAGTGACCGGGGTAAAAGTCTAGGTAACACTAATCACAACATAACACTATTTGTCATCATTAGTGTACTGTATCATGCAAGCCTCATGCAAGCTTGCTAAAAAGAAAAACTAGCAACCCCATAAAAAAAAGGTGTAAAAGTACAAATGTGAATACAATATATATAAATATGAATATGGATACCATGTATTAGTATGAATACAACATATATGTACAAATATGAATACTACATAAATATGAATATGAATGCAATATATAATTATGAACATGAATATAATTTATAAATATGAATATAGATATAATTACATCTATAAATATATGGATATGAATATAGAAAAGGATATGAGTGTAAATTTTGTATTCTCATAGGGTTGAAATGAGGATTCTAGAAATTCATATATTACAATTTCAAAATTTTTAGTTATGAGAGATTCCAATAATGAGACCAATGTGCAAAATTTTGAACACTGGTAATATTTGACACATAGCTTCCTTTACATCTTTTTCTAAAATATTCAATTCTAGCTTTAGGTGAGTATTGCATTTGCTTTAGGAGAATTTTCACTCAAATACATCAATGCATAACAAAAGTGGACATATTGTATTTTGGCAAAGATCGGATTTTGCCATGTTGTTGTTAGCTCCCTCCCCAACCTAAATGTGTTTTCCAAAAATATTGTCAAAAATTACAATTTTTTAGTTTTATTTATTTAGAAGATGTGATTTTAAAGTTTTTTAAAAATCAAGAAGCAAGAAGCCTAATTAAACTTCCTACAAACAAGGTCTCTTTGAGTTCAATGTACTAATCTCATAAATTGCATGGCCTCCAAAAAAAGATTTCACAACCAAGCTTATTAGAACGTTACAATCCATCATGTTCATGTCTCTATTTAAAGAATTCATATAGCAAATATGTACAATAGTTTAGTAAACCACTATTGAATGTAAAACAACCTATTACGATTGACATTTGCAATTTCACTTTATACATACAGACATACATAGGAAAGTTCAATTTGAATGTCACGCATATTTTCTTACATTTGGAAAGACATGCTTGTAGATGTTATTAACATATGGCAACAATCAAATTTTGAAAATTCATCACTGACAATTTTCAATCAATCATCCTATAAAATAAAAAATTATCATTTTAAAAATTCACCTAAAATAAAATTATGTGATTTTAAAATTGAAAATTTGGTATGCTTGATAAGATTGTATAAGAATGAATCGATGTATTAATTGTAGAAAAATGAATCCATTTGATGTAATGATTGTAGAAGAATGCATTTGAAAATGGGATTTTGTATAGGGCACAAAGTTGTTGGTATCAAACTTTTGTTAGCCCACCATACAAAGATTATTGGTTGTAATATCATCCAAATAAATGGTTGAGCATGTTTACTTCAAAATACTGTATATTTTGTTGGATCATGTAGACATTTAAAAAATGATTTTAATACAACTTATTGTATATTTATTATTATTTTTAAAAATAAATAAAATAAATCATGATAGATTAAAATAATATAAAACCTTTCAAAATCACAAGGACAAGTGTTTCTTAGGAAGTAATCTTCTATATTTTTTAATACACACATGTTATTTATTATGGATAAGATGTTGCTAACTCAATTGGAAAAGTTGATTCATCTATACTAAGTAGTGAAATTAGGTTATCTTACACTAATTTCTTGACATTTGACACTATATAAATATTTATTGTTATTGTACAAGAATGCACTACTTTGAATAAGGTATTGTTGTAATTGGGACTCATGAACCTCCATGCATACAAATGGAAATACAAGTAGAACCTCTCTTAGTGCATAATAGAGTTTGTAGGTGGGCCTGATTTGAAGGACATTTTTTGAAAGTTGACATTTACTAGGTGAGCATTCATTACATCTCTCTTGGTGCATAGTTCCAACATTGTGCACTAAGAGAGGTTCTTTGACTTTGATGGCTTGTAAAGTAACTTTCTTGAGATAAGGCAACTTAATTATTTAGACAATCTAAATTTTACTATTTAGTATAGTTAATCTTCTAGTTAAAAATCAAAACTACTCCCATGTGATTGATCAAATGAATTTACATAACATAACAAAAAAACTCAACTGATGTTCTCTATCTATATTGATTATCATAATCTAATTATATTTATGACAAATTCAAACAATATAAATTGATCTAAGTGAACTCATTATACTACTCATCCCAATTTTGTCACTTGAGGTGCACATCTCTAAATTTTTTTTCTTGGACAAAAAACATGAAATTGTTTTTTTAATTCTACTTGATCAAATTTGGAAATTTTGAAATCATATTTGGATTCTAAGATCTCTAATGAGTTACTTAATGGTGAAAAATAAAACATTAACCAACCATAAACTAGGGAAGAATTTTAATACTTATTTCATAAAATGAAAAATTGGAATTTTCTATCTAAAATTCACAAACTATTATGAACAATATGGGTTTCAATATGTAATCAATGAAATTAATTATTGTTAAGGTAGCCAAATTTTCAACAATACAATTTATTTATTTCAGAACTTAAAATTTTTCATCCATGTTCCACCCATTTAGCAAATATTCATTAAATTGAACAAGCTTTCATTGATTTCAAATTTTTTCATCCATTTTATTTGTAAAACATTTTTGTACTTTCAAACACATCTATTATATCAAATGCACAATATCATGAGCTGTTGTCACATTCACATCCAAATGCATTGGATGGTCGCGTTTACATCTTCACAAATTTTCACCTAGTATTTGGAAGTTTTGTTGAAATTAAAATCCAATTCTTTCAACATAGAGAAAAATACTATGTTTTCTTATTAACTTATACAAGATGTTGTTGGTTCAGATGTTGCACATAACATTCAGTAGTAGTGAGAAGGATTGCCCTCTTTTGAACAAAATGCTATAAAATATTCCATACTATATTATCCAGGGCTTGAAATAGTGTAGTATATTTTGTACCCACATGAGTAGCTAAGAGGACACATGTCAGAATGTGTCAAAAATTTTAACATATTTCAATTGAGTTGGTGGGGTCACAAATACACACTAACCATATCAATAGATAAACAAGCTTCTTAATTTTTAAATAAACCTAAAAAAATAATCAAATCATCCAAACCATTGAAAAAAAAATCAAATTCAACAATTGAAATATTTTCTTTTCTTCCGAAGTCATTCATAGTTTGTATTTTCAATTGTAATAACAGGATCTTTGTAAAAACTAGTGTGCCTTGTATTGTTGCCACAATCAAAAGAATAACTAATTTCTAATTTTTTTCTTTATAAAAACATTGAAATTCAATAACTTTCACACTGTAGGTCCAAATACCATAAAATAATGCTTGCACACCCCTCCTTGCTCAGAGCTTTTTGATAATACCAAGCGTGTGATTGGGAGATGCATGGACTTTGAGATCTCACATATCAAACAAATCAAAGAAACAACCTATCTTAATGGATGGATATGGGGTGGTAGGAGGTGAAACAATCCATGTGGAACATATAAATTAGAAATAGAAGGAGCTCTTGAACCACTTATAGTTAAATCAAAAGTTAGAATTGTGTTTGAAGGAGAATTTCAAACCTCATTTAGGCATAGCCAATGACTTTTTTCAAAAATAGTTGAACTTGAAAAAGATGAGAAATCAAGTTAAATTTCATATCCAAAAATCATTTTGAGATTTTTCATCTCAAATCTAAAGTTATGGATAATTTCAAAAAGGGATTGGAAGGAACATTTTTTTTGACATTTTCAAACATCCTCTCAAAGTTTTGTCTATAAATTTTGATTGGTAGCTGAAAATCTCAGACAAATTTTTTAAGATGAAATTTAGATTGATTTACCAACTTTTTAAATTTAAAGTTTTTTGAAAAAAAGTTATCCTACTATGACTAAATGAGGTTTGAAATTCTACATCAAACATAATTTTTACATTTTGACAATGAGCAATCAAGCTTTTCAAATTATCCCATATCCTTTGAGGATTCATGGTGGACAATTGATTTCTATATAAAGATGATGTCTACAACTTTCATCCCTTCAAATGTCATAGTAGCAAATCCTTCATTGGGCCATCAAATTTTTTTGATGGCTAAGGATTAAATAACATTGGTATTTTTATAAATGGATTCTTAAGATTTTTGGCAAACCAACTTAACATTTCTTAGTTGATTTTTTTGGCTAAAAGAAAAGGGAACTCTATAGATGGCATGATCCTAGTACCTGTTACAAACTCCCATTCATAAAATGCTTAAGTTTAGGAGTAGAAGAAATGCAAAAATTTAGAGCAAAAAAAAATAATGATTGTTTTTCTCATAGAGTATCTTCATGTTTACATGTCTTAAATTCATATTGTTTCAATTAATGATGTGAAGTCATGAAGAGTCTTGATTCTAAGGCAAATAAGGCATCCTTTTCAAAAAATAATGTATAGGGCTGATTTTTAAATTTAATTTTAAATATTTAAAAAAAAATTCATGAGGTGTAAATTATTTGTTACAAAAATCTCATTGTCAAGATTGACATGTTTCAATTCCATATTGAACTAGAACTATTAACAATTTAATTTTCTATTTTATTTTGTATCTACCTCTATTTAACAAATTTTTTAAGAATGAAAATAATTTTTAAAAAATTAAAATTTTCTTTAAGAGTCTCAATTCAATTTCCTACCATAAAGATTTGGACTTCAAAACTCTATAGTACAAAAAATTTAAGCTAACAAGATTTAAAGTTTGAAAACCTAATAAAAAGAAGTACAAAAAATAATTTTTTTTTCCTTTGAGCACTAGTATCTTACAATTTACATGAATCAGGTGTCCAAATATTTTTCCAAACATTCTCATATAAATTTAATGCAAGATGCAATAGCTGAATAGCAAAAGAAATTGTATAAATGTTCTTTCAATATTTGAATAAATGTATACACTTTTGAAATCTTATGTATTTCATTCAAATTTTATATATTTCATCCATATTTGGGATGTAACTAGATTTGTCATTCCACTCATTCCACTAAAAACTATAAAATTGAGAAAAACATGGAGTATTCTACTCTAGCATAGGGACTCATTAAAAACTTAGTAAAGCCATCCATAACTTAAATTACGTTGTTTGTTTGTTTTTATTTGTTATGTTGAGATCTCTTGGATCATGCATCAATTAGTCATGTTCTTTGTACCGCCCAAAAGCCCTCAGTGACGCAAGGTACACAAGCTTTGTTACATGGCCTTTTGATTCAAGGTGAGAAAATTGTTGAATTTTAAAGTTATTTTTGAATTAAATTTTTTGAAAATTACTTTTATTTATTTATTTTGACTATGACAATGGTATAAAGCACCACACTAGTTATGATATTTGTTTGTTCATTTGTATGATATGTTGAGATCTTTTGGACCGTACGTCTCCTAGTTGTATTATTATATTGTCAGATAGTGCTTAGTGTAGGGCTTTTTTTTGACGAAATTTCGCCAGGCTGTCAGAAATCAGACCTCTCTAGCTTCGTATTGGTCTTTGTAGTGAAGACAATAGGGGGAACACTAGTCCCAAAAAAAGACTTGGAGGGGTGCATAGGCTTTGTTTTGTAACAAATTAACTCACGATAAAAAAAATTATGGATTTTTGAGCTATTTTTTTCATTTTAGAATTAAAAAATATATCTTTTGGACACACGGTCATAGGACTCACGGTCACAGGGCACATTAATCGTGGTGACTAGATGGAAGAAGTGGCCAGGTGGCACTCCACTAGTCGCCATCTTCCTCTCTCCCCCACCCATTCCAGTGCATCTTCCCACTTCACAAGCTCGCACCTTGTTTACGTTCATTTGTGTCTCTGCGATCGTCGCATCAGCACCAACTTGCTTATATCATTCGCGATTGTCGCAGTGTCACAATCGTTGCATAGGAGCAGCACCAACTTGCTTATATCATTCGCGGTTGTCGCAGTGTCGCGATCGTTGCATAGAAGCAACACCAGCTTGCTTATATCGTTCGCGGTTGTCGTAGTGTTGTGATTGTCGCATGGGAGCAACACCGGCTTGCTTATATCGTTCGCGATTGTTGCAGTGTCGCGATCGTCGCATGGGAGCACCAGCTTGCTTATATCGTTCGCGATCATCGCAGTGTTGGGAGTAGCACCATCTTGCTTATATGGTTCATTTGTGTCTCGCGATCGTAGTAGTGCTGGGAGCAACTTTGGCGGTGACATACTTGTGCCGTACGTGTTGACAGCTTTGGTGGTTATATACTTTGGTGTACATATCTTTTGGCGTTTTGTTTGTTAGGTAATTCTTTTTGCTTCCTCGGTGACTATTTTATGTTTGTTACACTAGAGTTGAAGGTGCATTTTAGGTTATGATTGTTGTATGAAAAGTTGCAAGACCATTATTCTGATGGTATGTAGGTACAAGGAAGATGCATCTTCATATGTCCAATTGCTGAAGACACCATTACAATCCAATGATAAATTAGAATGTAAGCATGTTTACAAAATGTGTTTAGAATGATTAGGGTTTCTAATGGTTGCTTTGCCTAAACAAAGGAATGAACATTGGATGACGGGCTGCAAATTTCCAGAGAAGGTATGTTCTATTTTTGTTATGAAAGTATGTATCAAAGTGTGTGGAACTGTTTGTTGTAGTCGTAGTTTTCCAAAGTTTCTTATGATGGCGCAAAGATTGTCACGAAACTTCATTGGCGGGTTTGAATTGCCAGAGAATTTTGATGTTGTGCGGCGGTTTGCGTCTTTTAGGAGCTCATTCTGAGCAGTTTTAGGACAGTTGGGCCTTTAGTTCAAGGAAGGCAAGTCGATGTCAAAGGGTATGTTAAGTTTGACCGCATTAGTGGCAGCGACAGTGTCTGTGGAGGTGTCGTTGAAGACTCAGCAAAAAGTCGCGCAAGTAGATATGAAGGTGCAGCATCTTGAAGAAAAATTGCTTCAAGAATTTTATAGCATGAAGGAGTTTAAGAAGGATTTTCAAGACTTTGTAAAGGAGCTTACAAATGAGGTTGCGGCAGTGAAAGAGGATGTTGCTGCTGTTAAGGTAGATGTTGCTTCCATTAAGATAGATGTTGCTTTAGTGAAGGGTGATCTCGAATCCGTGAATGGCGGTGCTGCTTTCGTGAAGGATGATCTCGAATCCATGAACGGCGGTGCTGCTTCCGTGAAGGGTGATCTTGAATTCGTGAAGGGCAATCTTGCAAGAATGAACTCATGTAATTTTATTTTCTGTTTATTGTTTGTATGTATGTAGGGATTGCTGCATGTACAATTGAATCACTAGAAGAAACCAAAATTTTCGATGTCTAAGGGAACGGATTTTAGGTGACGTTGAAGAAAACAACCTATGTTTTTCTGTCAACAATTATCTCCATTAATGTTCCATTGGACATCATTATTGACATGAAAAATACAGGTTGTTTTTTTCAACGTCACCTAAAATTCGTTCCCTTTGACGTCGGCTATTTTTTTGAATGTCATCTAAAACAAGGTTTTCTTATAGTGAATGCTTACCCACAATCCAAACTGTTTTGCTTTGTTTTTTTGCACTAGGTCTCTTTAACTAACGAATAGTGTCCATAAACATAGGTGAACTTAAATGAAAAACTCTTATGAGTACAGGAATGAGGCGGAGGTTTTGGAGTCACTAGACCATCTTTGCATGCATGTGATTATAAGCTAGATGGGACTCTGGATTACAGAATTTTCATTTTTGTAACCCTAGAATGCCTTGGTACTTGGCCAATGTTATTTAATTTTTGAACTAGAACGGGCATTACTATATTTCCAGTAATAGAGTCATCCATTGGAGACGTATTGTCCTTCAAGGGTTTGGAACATTGAGGGCGGCATTTCATGGTGTTTGGATGACAACTTTCTAATTTTGACGAATAAGTGAATAGATTCTTCATTAGATTGTCACAGTGGACGGACGGTCCGTTCCGCCCCGTCCAGTTTGTCCGTCTGTTCGGGATGTCCGATGACCCCAACCCGCCCGATGTGACAACCTAAAGGTTGTCACTGTGAACGGACGGTCCATCCGTCCCGTCCAGTTTGTCTGTCCGTCCAGAATGTTCGATGACCCCAACCCGCCTGATGTGACAACCTAGATTCTTCATTTGTTTTTTCTCTCAACATGCTGTTGGTTGGCTTTTGAATTGCTCAAAACTGAGAATGCAATGGTGCAGCTATTTGTCGTAACCTCAAATGAATGTCGGAACCACTATATTGTAAAGAAATCAGTGAGGAGCAATTTGATGTTCCCATTATTGAATCCATTGGTGAGTGCACTCATTGTTGGAATGAAAACATTGAATTCAAATGTGGTAATTTGTAAGTATAAGAGTTTTAAGGAAATTAATGGGTAATGTTTTCTAGTGTCATCATTTGCCTTAAAAAATAGGTAGTCAATTTAGGTTGTTTGACAAAATGCTCAAATGAGCTGATAGAAAGTATATCGATTGTCTTTTTTGCATTAATAATAAAAATGCCTTAATCCTTGCATTAAAAGTAAAAATGCCTTAACCCTTAAATGTCGAGGTTGATGTTTTTTGTTTGATGAATGACAGAATCTTCTTCTACAGTGGCTTGTCTCCATTCATTTTCCTAAGTTTGTGGGAAAAGGGAACATCTTCTACATTGACTTGTTTTTTCAATGAGTGTTTTTTCATTTTTTCAAGCCAACAATTTATACAATACCCGAACAAATGATTTTCATAGTGACTGGCTTGTTATTTAATGTTAAGAAAGGATTAAGAAGCGAGTAGAACATCTCATTAATAGAGACATTCACTTGTGGATAAAATTGTATTTAATACACAAACAAAACTAAATTATTCCCTACGGACATTCTTGTTGCCTAATACAAAACTAGATTATTCCCTATAGACATTCTATTGCCCAATACATGGAAGTGCAATATTGTTGCTTGACATGGTTGTGCAAACAATCATAGGTGCCTATTTTCAATCATCAAGTCACCTTTGTGGCGTCCATTATTCATTCCCCAAATCCCCAAATAAGGTGTCTAGAATGGAAAAAGTGTTTGTATTTGTTGAGAATAAAATACGAAACAAAATCTCAAAGCATAAGAGCACTCAAAATACACTCAAAGAATACTAAACTTCATTAGGGAGTTTGAAGTATATATAAGGGAAAAAAGGGGAGAGACAATAAATAGTTGTCTTCTCCTATTAATCATGAGGAATTCACCTAATCCTCATGACACGTGTCACTCACCATTATGGTGAGCATTCACACTAAAAACTACATTTCTTAACACTCCTCCTCGCTCAACATAATATGACTAAAATATTATAAAATAAAAATCTAATATGAAATAGCCAATGATATGTATAAAATCAATCAAAAACCAGTCGCTGTTGCTAAGTCGTGAATTTAGTTGGCTGGTCAACCGATCGGTCCAAGGTTCGATACTCGTCAGCCTTGTTGACTGATTCAGAAAACTCGCGGCTTGGCATAGCTAGTGAGACAGGAATAAACAACTGATTTGCTATCCTACTCTTGAGTTGTGATGTGACAAGATGCATGGAACCCCAAGATGGTTAACAAACTCCAGCATTGATTCGAAAACCGTAGTTCTTACCACAACCCCCACCTTTTATATGTAATTCCGTAATCTCGTAAGTTTACGGTTGTTGCCTCATTAAAACCTTATTTGCGAAAACCTTGATTATAATCAAGAACAAAACTATAGATGAAGGAAAAAGAATACAACACCTTTATTAATCTATTCTCATAGTAAAACCCAATGGGAAAAAACTATAGAAGGATATCAAAAGGTTTACAAATTTTCATAATTTTTTTTTTATTGAATCTCTTGCTCTAAAATATTAAGTTGCTGCATGCCAATGCCATGAATAAGTTGGCGATGAACAGATAATGGAAGAGCCTTGGTAAAGAAATCAGCAAGATTATCAGCTGATGAAATTTTCTTGATTTCAAGGGCTTTGTTGGTGATCAAGTCGTGTATAAAGCTGAAGTACTTTAGGTCAATATGTTTCGTTCGGTCACCTTTAACGAAACCTACTTGCATTTGTGCAACACAAGCACTGTTGTCTTCATATAAGACAGTTAGAGAATCATCATATGACAATCCACAATTTGTTTGAATAAACTTATCACTTGACCGTAGCCAAACACATTCTCGAGATGTTTCGTGTAAAACAATAATTTCTGCGTGATTAGAAGATGTAGCAGTAATGGTTTGCTTCATTGATTTTCAAGAAATTACAGCTCCATGTTGTAAGAAAACATAACCCATTTGTGATTTGGATGTTGTTGGATCAGATCTATATCTAGCATCAACATATCCAACCAATGTTGGATCTGTAGATCGAGTGTAGTGAAGTCCCAAATCTTCAATTCCTTTCAAATAATGGAAAAAATGTTTGATTCCATTCCAATGGCGAAGTGTCGGCTAAGAACTATGCCTTGCAAGGACACTGACTGCAAATGCAATATCAAGCCTTATGAATGTAGTCAAATACAAGAGTGCTTCGACTGCTGCGAGGTATGGATATTGTTCACCCAATGTTTCCTCCTCCTCCTCCTCGCATGGGTGATAAGGATTATCTTCTTTTGTACTACGACCAACCATAGGTATAGACAACATATAAACATCAATCATATTGAATATTTTGAGGATTCGATTGATATAAGTAGACTGTGAAAGGAAAATACTATCATCTTTCATATGAAGAACTTGTAAACCAATGCAGAATGTAGTTTTGCCAAGTAATTTTGTCAAGTAACTTTATCTCGAATTTACGAATAAGAAGTTGAGTGGTTTCAATACATGCAGATTTGGTGCCTACAAGATTCAAATCATCAACATAAACGACAATAATAACAAACCCATTTTTGTCTCTTTTGATAAAAAGACATGGAAGCAAGGCATTATGTAAAGCCATGCTCAATAAAAAATTGCTGTAGTTGTTGATACCACATACGTTCAGATTGTTTCAATGCATGTTGTAGTTTAATGCCACGATGTTTGTTTGGAATAGATGAACTTAAACTGGTTGTTTCAAGACCAGGAGGAACTTTCATATAAATATTCACATGAAGTGAGCCATAAAGGTAAGCTATCACCACATCCATAAGACTCATCTCAAGATAGGCATAAACTGCCATTTCAAGAAGGTATCGGAAAGTAATGGAATTCATAACTAGAGAATAAGTGATATCGTAATCAATACCAAATTTTTGTGTAAAACCTTGAGCAATCAAACGAACTTTGTAACGAATAATGTGACCTTTGTCGTTGCGTTTGTGTACAAATACCGATTTATATCCAAAAGGTCGAGTAGTGAGATTGTCCACGATAGGACCAAATACTTGTCTTTTGTTCAAAGAAACATGCTCTTCTTCAATAGCATCTTTTCACTTTGACCAATCTAAGCCACGCATCGCTTCTTCAATTGTACGTGGCTCAAGATCATCTTTCTCGCAAGAAAAAATTCTCCGCAATCATACAAATGAAGGAATCATCGATGTCTGTTTTTTCCCGGTCTCATACATCTCCTATACCGCAATACATCACAAATAATTATATATTCAACTTGGACTTTTTTTGTTCGTGAACAAGAATATTGCCTTGAGAAGTAGATGGACAGTCATTTGTAAGTGATTTAACAAAATTAGCAGTGGATGCTGTAGATAGAGAAGGATTAATAGCATATATGATTACTTTTCGTTTGCGTGGCTGCTTGTCTAGTCCACGGGTTCATTTGCTTGTCAATTGAAGAATTGGTGCTATTGTAGTTTCTGGCATAGAAACTCGAGCAGGAAAATTATGAGCTTCATTCAACGAATTTCTAGTAATCCGTGGTGCATCATGAAAGCCATCAGGTGTTTGATTGGCAATCTTTTGCAAATACTAAATCTTAAAAACTTCAATTTCAGCCATAGACGTCTTTCGGTCAAGATTGGATGTAAACATCTGAGGTGCTTGAAACGTAAGGTTAATAGAAGTCTCTACAGTAGATACTCCTCCTTTTAAAGATGGAAATACTTCTTCTTGAAATTGACAATTAGCAAAACGAGCATGAAGTAATGTACTAGTTGATGGAGTAATATAACGAATAATACTTGGGGAATCAAAGCCAACATGAATACCTTCTTGCCGATGAGAGCCAATAGTATGTCGTTGTGGTTTCGGAATTGGAACCCATACACGACAACCAAAGATTCGCAAGTGAGAGACATTGGAAACGAGTCTTGAAAGAAGCTCTTGTGAAGAAGTAATGTCCACACTTGAAGGACGAAGGCAAATTAGAGTTGCAGCGTGTAGAACAGCGTGACCCCACATAGATAAAGGCAAATCCGTATGAAGAAGCAATGGCCTTGTGATGAATTAGATCCGTTTGATAAAAGATTCTGCTAAACCATTTTGAGCATGTTCGTATAGAACGGAATAAGTTAACTCAATCCCCGTAGCAGTACAATAATCTTCAAAAGATTTTGACCGAACTTCTTGAGCATTATCCATTCATAATATTTTGATTGGATAATCAGGGAAATGAGCTTTGAAACGGATCAATATAGAAAGTAAATTGCCAAAAGCCAAATTTCTAAATGATAATAAAGATATATGCGACTGTCTGCCCGATGCATCCACCAAAACAAAACAAAATCGGAATGGTTCAGACATAGGAGATATTGGGCCACAAATATCACTTTGTAGTTTAGATAGCATCGGTGGCAATTAATGGGGAAGTTTTCATAAAAATGGCCTTGCAATGAACTTGCCTTGTACACATGCATCACATAATGTTATAGAATTGACATCTGCTAGCTGTAAGTTATGCCAACAACACAAGGAATAATCTTGCGAAACAAAATTAAGCCTAGATGGCCCAATCTTCTATGCCAAATGGAAGTTTTATTATTTTTAGAAGATACAACAAAACTAGAAATAATATATGGCCAGATTGAAATCCGATACAAACCATTTCCACAGCAAAGGCTGTTTCCACAATTTTATTATTCTGTACAAAAACCAGAGCCTCTCGTCTATCTATAGTTTTAGTTGAGAGGTGAAAATCGTTGGTGCGCACATCTCGATAGCTGATCAAGCTCCGAGGCACAGAGAAAGAATACATAGCACGCATGCATGTAATGGTGGCGCCCTCAGGTAAAATCACCTTTGCTGAATCCTCCTGAAAACGAAACACATTCGATCTAGCCATAGTCATTAAATTTCTGGTTTGCCAAGATGAAAGTTTTTAACATTAAAAAATTGCTTATTCCGTATGATTATATGAGTAGTTGCAGAGTCAAGGAGCGCACAAGACTCACCAGTAGAGGTGTCCTCAACAACATGTGATTCTGGATTGTCAACTTCATATGAATTCATAGACGCATTCATAGTATGAACCTCATGACCTCGAGCTCGAAGTTTCTTATTTTTTTGGAACATTTTCACAAAATAGTCCGATGTCCAGCAAACATTTGCCAAATGTTCTACTCTGCCACATTTGTGGTAAGAACGCGTTTCTGATGGACGCTTACCATGGGTGTTAGTAGAAGAAGGCGTATTCTTCTTTTGAGCATGCTAGTTATTACGGTTATAACTACCCGATTGCCTATGACGATTTTTAAAGCGATGTTTTTGTGTTTTAAATTTTACAGAGGAAACCTTAACAACAAAGGACTCTAGAAGCGAAGTTCCAATAGGATAGGCCTCTGCATTGCGCAAAAAATCTTGTTTTGCTTTTCAGCAAGTAATAATAGAGACATGAGATCTGAGTGAGTCTCAAATTTCATGTTTCTATATTGTTGGGTAAGTACAGCAGAAACATGTGGAAATGTTGAGAGGGTTTTCTCAATCATTTCTGCCTCAGTTATGGTTTGACCACACAACCGCAATTGAGAGACAATGTGATATAACTCATTGTTAAAAGCTATGAATGTTGAAAAATCCAACACTCGTGAATGAGTCCAATCATACAAAGCTCTGGGAAGAAAGATTGTTTTCTAGTGATCAAAATGGGATTTGAGCTTTTTCCAAATTTAGGTTTATCAATTTCTAAATATTGATGCTGTAATGACGGGACAATGTGACGACGAAGCAGCAGTAAAGTCTTCCAAGAAGTAGCGGGAGAAACGGACTCACTTATAGCAGTATCTGTGTCAAATGATATAGAGTCCAATAAATTCTCGGCAAATACATACACTTTTGCCGTTTTCGTCCATAGTAAATAATTGCTCCCATCCGTTGCCAATTGTGGAAATAGAAGTGGCTGAAGTCGTGGTGCCTCATTAGCAATAGTGGATACCAGAACAGTGGTGGAAGTAGCAACCGAAGAAGTGGAAGTAGTCATGATAGAAAAGAAAAGGATAAAAAAATGATTGAATAAAGAAAATTAGGGTTTTGAAAAAAAAATTAGGGATTTCAAGAGATAGGTAAAGATGAAGAAATTTTTGAAAATAAAGATAAAGTGAAGAAAACTATAAAGATAAAAGAAAAACTATAAAGATAAGGATAATGACGAAGATAAAGATCAAGAAATTTGGAAATAAAATCTGAAATTTTATAATAGAATGTTTAGAATAAAAATAAAAATAAATAAAAATCAGAAAGCATTGGAGGGGCGGCGGGGGGAGGGGGAGGGGGGGGGAGCGGCAGGAGGTCGCAGGAGGCGAGGGAGTCTGCCGAGACCTACTCTAGGATAAAAAGGTAAAAAGAGGGGGAGGGGGAAGGAAAAAAGGAAAAAGGAGGGGGAAGAAGAAAAAAGGAAAAAAGAAGAGGAAGGGAGGAGAAGGAGAAGAATTGAGTTCTTAAATCAATTAAAAACAAAACTTGAACTTGACCTTAACCCCTCAAGGCCTAACAATGTTTTCACAATGGAGGTTTTCAATGAATTGACCCACTTTGATATTTTTTTGCACATGGTTGTGTTTGAAATTTTTAATTTTAACCATAAAAAAGTGAAAAATACTTTGTTTAGTATGTATGGAATTAATTGTGGAAAATATTGACCATTGGATTATTAGATTATAACAAATTTGGATGATCAACTCGTTAAGCAAAAAACACAACTTTTAGAGAAGAAAAATTATAAGAACTTGAAGAATGCTTTTTTGCCCTCCCAAAGTATTATATTAGAACCTAACGCAAATTTAGTATTTTTTTATTGAAAAAATTGAAATTTTTTTTTTTCCCAAATTTGTAAACTTTTTCAAACAAAAGGAGTAGAAAGCCAAAACTGATCAAATTGGATCCTACAAAATTTTAAAAGATTTATATATGCATTTTTTTTGAAATTTAACAATTGATATTATTAGTATTTTTTTTGGAACATCTCCAAATTTTTTGGAATCATTTTTATTTTTAATTACACTAGATTGAATTTTGTACTTTTAAAATTGCTAAAATACAAATTTGAATTTTTTTTCCTCTAGACATAGTTTGTTTGTTCAAAATAAAGACTAAAAATGTCCAAGAAAATGATTTTTTCCATCCCTACTATTTCTTTCATTGTAAACATTATATTTGCTCCCTTTTTCTATTAGACTATATTTCCTAAATAAATTTTTAAATAATTCTTACATTGAAAATTTGATAATCGGAAGATGCAACAAGTATGTCAACTTGTTACTCTACAAGTTCCAAGCTTACAAAATATTGTGATTTGTTTCACCGTACTAGGAATTTGCCATTGAAAATTTGAAGAGGACACATTGTGTCCCCTTAGTCCTTGAGGGGTTAAAAAAAAGTGTTTGACCTCTTAATTCATTATTGATTAAGAGTGTAGAGGTTTGCATCCTTTGCATCCATGAGTATGCAAAGTAAATGTTGAATAAAAGTAAAAATAAATATACTATGGTAACATTTGTTCTAGTTTGTTTTATATAAAATGTTCAGATATCTCCGGTTGTGCACTCACCGGTCATTTTCTTCATACCATTGGAGAGCTTGACTCGATGAGGGTTGTACTAAAGTTGTATCATTGCTTTTGGATGTATGATGGATTTGTGAGCAATTTTTAAGACCATAAATTGAATTAAATTATGAAAAATGAAGTATAGGAATTTTCAATGACATAGTTGGCATCGCTAAAAGACCTTCAATGAATAGAAATATATCAAAGTTGTTTTGCACTTTTGATTCTTAAGTTGTAAATGTCATGGTTTTTTAATTGAATTTTGTTTCAATAAATAAAATCTAATTACAGATAATTTGCTCTAAAAAAATTAAAAGAACATATAGAAAAATCATTAAAAAAACACTTGGACAACTGTACAATATTATACAAATTGTTTGTAAGTCAAACTTTAAAAAAAATAATAACAACAAAATCTTTGAATTGAAGAAGAAGAAAAAATTTCAATTTAATTCATAAATTAGTTTAATATTCTCTAAATAATTCAATAAATCTTGAATATGATTTTAAAATACAAAAATTAAATGTTCTAAGCAATGTTGAATGCAATGTATATATTTCAATTTGATTAATGGTAAATGTTTTTCTTTCCTTCTTCTTTCTTTTATTTAGATATTTGCAAATTAAAATAAAATATTAAATCCTGTAGCAGTATTGAAGGAAAAAAATTCAATAATGATAAATTGATTATAAATTTTATGTAATGAATGAATGATTTAAAATGAAGGAAAAATAAATGAAATCATATAGTGAAGTGAAGTGAATATAAAATGATTGCAAAGCAATGTTGTCATTTTATTTGTACAAAAAATACATGTATTCAAATAATAAAAAATATATGAATGAAAACCAATGCTTTGTAAAAAACATCAATATGACAACTAAATTTTCTAAATAATCATAATTTTACATGTATGATAAGTCTATATATTAAATAAAATAGACATAAATTCTAACATGAGTATACATAATATCTATTACATTTTTTGTTTTCCTCTTTTGTCTTCCACTTTCTACTTTTATTTCAAATTGAAATTGATCTCACATAAGGAAATTAGAATTTCCAAGACAATTTCCTACTTGACAATAATACTTCCTTCAGATTGCAAATTTTTTCCAATTAATTGTAGTATGATTGTTTGGTTTGATATGTACCTTTTCATTTTCACAATGCAATAAATATGAAAATAATTGAGTCTCTTTTTCAAAATATGAAGTGCCTTTTGGCTACAGATGGTACAATTATCAAGTCATTGTCTTTAAGATTTGGAAGTTAACCACAAAGTGGAAGGTCATATATAGATTCTAATCTTGATACTTATAAAGAATTTAAATCAACCCAAGGCAATGATGGTAAATCTGCTATGATTTCAAGTTTGTCTCATGTCTCAACCTCTTCAGTGATATCTTGATAAATATCACCTACAACATCAAAATTAAAAGATGGTAGGATTGAAAGTTGAGTTTGCAAAATACGTATAGCATCTTCTAAGTTGTTCATGTGAATATGTATGAAATCTCCAAATATCCTTGGATGCTAAAGCATTCTATCGGGGCATTATAGAAACTTAAATCCAATGAACTAATTTTGATATGATTTGCCCATCTTTTACCATAGTCAATAGTGCTTCATCTAATAATAATATAGAGTTTTGTGAAGTTGGAACTAGAACATTTGCCATAGAAGAAATACCAGTAACATTAAGAACGTACATTTTCTTCTTCATGAATAATATGTAATGCATTAATATCTTGTATTACTTGTGTTTTTTGTTTAATATATGAAGTTGTTGTATAAGGTAAACTTGCCTATGACATGCAAACTATCCAATGTAGACACCTAGAAAACCACCTATTATAGGCTTACATCAATCCATGGCAAATTTTTGCTAATAAATGATTAAGACTTTATTAGGTTGGTTAGTTGCTGAAATCAATGCTTTGGGTGATGTGATGGAATTATTAGTGATTATTTTAAGACCTTTTACTTTTCTAATATGTGTAAATTCATTACAAGAACTAATTTCTTTTATTTCTTTATGTCATGGCCATTTTAGAAAATATTGTAACCATGTTAGGAAATTTTAAGACTGCTTTAGGTGGTCAGGTGACCATTATGGGTACACTCTGTGGTGGTTTTGGAATAGTTTAGAGATTGTTGTGGGCCAATTGGGCATGATTTTGGAGTAGTTTAGAGATTGTTTGTGGGCCAATTGGGCATGATTTTGGAGTAGTTTAGAGATTGTTGTGGGCCAATTGGCAGCACACTTCAAAAATTCATAACAAAAATTGATAATGTGTCAAACAAATAAAATTTCAAGTGCTCTCCAAAAATTCATAACAAATTGATCATTTGTCAAAATAAAATAAAATTTCAACTACTCTCTACATTTCTCATATTTATTTTTAAATGAAAAAAATTATTTTTTTGAACACGTCAAACTAACCTTCTGTAAAGTAATGGCAAGCACCCTCGAAGGTGATAATACTTGAATGAACTAATGAATTTTTTCAAGCTGAATCAAACCTGATTCATTTCCAGACGTTGGGGTCTCACAGCGCCTGAGTTTACATGAAGCCACTTGATTCACATACTACGTCATCACTTTAAAGCAATTGTCCTACTTTATTTTATCCAAGAGTGAGACCCCACGGGGGGAGTGCTGAGAAGAAGGGAAGCGTTGTAGGGCAGGGAAGAAGGAGGAATAGCGGCAGGGAGGGGAGGAGTGCAACAGGTGGAGGGTTGCAGAGGGGAGGAGTGAGAGATGGGGGGTTTACAAAGCTCCCTCAAAATATAAAACTAAATTGCAAGTTTGAATCTAAAAAAATTTCAAGACTACAGTATGAATAGAGCCTGCTGATAACGTATTGAGAATAAAATATGAAACAAAATCTCAAAGCATAAGAACACTCAAAATACACTCAAAGAATACTAAACTTCATTAGGGAGTTTGAAGTATATACAAGGGAAGAAAGGAGAGAGACAATGAATAGTTGTCTTCTCCTATTGGTCATGAGGAATTCACCTAATCCTTATGACACGTGTCACTCACCATTATGGTGAGTGTTCACACTAGAAACTACATTTCTTAGCGGTATTGGTATGTTTTACCTTAATGTTTTATAGGGTAAATTTTTTTGTCATATATAGTGTTCATTAATTCTAAATTTACAAACCTGTAGTTGAGTACAGTCTATAGAAATCATTGATAAAATTTATTTTTAACAAATATTTATAAAAGTAACATTATTTGAGAAGGGATACTTTAAGAAGTGAGTAGTTTGGTTATCATTGTGAATAATTTCAATTAAATAATTTATTTATTAAGCCTAAAACACTAGAAATGTATTCTATAGTCAAATTTTGCTAACAAGGTATATTTACCTTATCATATAATTCATAATGGAAAACCTTTACATCTATTTGATTTTGAAAAAAATTCATTTCTAATAATGGTTATATATTTGTAATTTTAGTTTGTAAAATCAAGGCCTTTTTAACTTTTAAAGTAAAAGTTAGAAATATGAGCATAAATTAGATTTTATAAGAGAAATAATCTAGATTTTTTCCAAAAATGAAAGTAACGATGAAAACCATAGTATTTTAATTTAAATTTTAAAAAATCAAAAGAATAAAAGTTTTAGTGGGGTCAAAATGCAGTCGAAGCCACACTTGTCTAGCTTCATTAAAGTATTTAGTTGAATAAAATAATTCTCTTATTTTTGGCTAATGACCAAAGATTTTATGTAGATTTTATGGAAGTTGAAAAGTTTTATGAGACAACTAGTGGGAATTATTCATTTAGTCATTTAGGATTCATCAAGGATAGAAACAAAATGTAAAACAAAAAAATATGAAATCATACTTCACATTTTTGAACTCTTATCTCTTGCATTTAAATTCTAAATAAGAGTTGAATTCAATTGATCCCAACTATTCAAAACCTTGTATTTTCATTTGTCTAAGTGTTTGCTTTTAACATTTGAAATCAATATATTTACACAATTACAAATTTTTTTGCAAGAAAACACAATTTAAATTTTGTAAACCAATCACATTATAAAATAATCTAATCAAAACTTGGATTTATGAAATCCTCAAAATGCATGATTGTATACAATTAAATGCTTATGTACATATGTTTTCATAGTAAAGAAATTGACAAACAATATAAAACATTGTCATGAAAAAGATATGTAATTGGGTTTCATTACAAGAGATGATCACAAAAACAATATGTATATACATCTTTCAATACAATATGGTATATCAAAACCAAATAATGTTGTTTTTCAAAAAAATATGTCAATGGCATTACTACAAGTCTACATTCTTTGTTTATTCATACCCTAATTTTGACCCTACAACGCTTTTAAATGGATGTTTTGAAAGACAACTAAGCAAGTGTATGGCATAACTACTCATAGTTGACCACTTAAGCAATTCCATGCATGTTTTGGAGCAGTATAGGGCAATGTAAATTTTCTACTATGTAAGAAGATAGAAATCGTGGAGATTGCAATTTTTTTTGGTAATTTTATACTTTGAATTGAAATTACTATAAATTTCCGAAACCAAAAGTTGGCTTCAAACTTTACTCAATGTATAGAGTCTTCCAATTCCGATCATTCAAGAACTACTTTTTTACTCACTACTTCAGAACGAGTGTCACGATCTTATTAGTCTCAACCTTGAAAAGGAGAAAAAAAAATGCATTCCAAATTTGGGTTGAAAATTTGTTCTAGCCATCGTTGGAAATGATGCACCCTACAGGCTAGATACATATCAAATAATCAATTATCAAATAATCAATGAGCCACTATAGCGACAAATAGGATATAGTCAGACATTATCAAACATTTTTCAATCACAACCTTTGATCTTCATGATTCAAGAGTGTAGGAAGCAAGTTGAAAGGAAAGAAGGTTATGAGTTGCAACTTGTAATGACAATGGTGATGGGTTGCCAATGTGATGGTGTCACATTAGCATCGAAAAGTCAACAACCAGTTATGGATCCTTAGTTGGGAATGGGTGGTTCTACCATATATGGATGTTCACCTTCATTTCCAAAAAATTCTTCACACCTAGATTTCTCCCTGTACTAGAGAACTCCTACGAATCTTGTTTTCAAAGTTTGAAATATGCTTTGTACAAAACACTATGATCTTCAAGAGGCACTGTCCAATGATCTTAGAAATTTTCTCATAGATGCGTCTCCAGGATATGTCTAGTTCTATAGAACTGATTAAATGACAAATAATTCAAATACAAATAGCAGTACATGTATTTCAAAACAGTAAGTCAAGAATGTGCTTACTTCCTGCTACAGTATCCAGAGCGCTCAAGGGTTAACCAAAGTCATCATTTTGGATGCCGAGTAAATTGTATGAAATCTGGTATGAGTCGAACTTAAAGTCTGGTTTGAAGTCGTTCATACTCATCGCAGTGATCTATGCGGCAACCCAGTGCGCATCCACAGAACAATGACAGCAATTCTTGTGTTGCTCGTGCATGAACGACTGATTGAGGCACCCCGCCAAGAGGAGAGAAACCGATACTTGCAATTTACATTCGAAGCTTTTGAACATTCATTACAGGACTGAGTGTTGACATAAAGTTTTCGGAAGACTCTGAAAAAGTATTGGTTCTCAATGTACAGACAGTGATTCATCAACATACAGTACAGCCTAATAGTGTGAGAAGGACGACTAGCATGGCAATTCTGACCCTCTTCTACCCTGCAATACAGGCATTTCCTGAACTTACTTGGGGGTCACAATTCCACATAGGCTCAGATATCCCAGAACTACCGTATATGCTCCAGTCGGTGCTGGGTACCAAAAAAATTGCGAATGCTTTTGATTTCACCTCCGTGTGATGCGTTGTGCATATTTGGAGAAAAGCTGAGCAAAAAGGTCATCTCGCTTCTCCGCACGCGCTTCCTCCCTCTCTCTACCCTCCTCTTCCCGCTCCCACCACGCATGTTCCATGGCTATCCGATTATGCTCCAGGTCCTCCATCTTCTTCTGCCACTCCTGCTCCTTGAACTGCCGCTCGAGCTCCCGCCTGTTATCTCATAGTTGCACCGCCGACATCTCTCAGTTCAGAGTAAGGCAATCCACAGTAAATGACATGATATTAAACCTTATGAAGTATGTGCAGATAACAAGTGAATTTATCCTCAACAAATGATAACACCACAACTGAACATGACTCGATGAGATGGTAGTCAGAGCTCCTGCCTGTCCAAAACCTCGCGCCAAATGCCCTCCGCTTTCAGCTGCTGCTGGAAGAAATCCTCCAAGACCTCCTGCATACTGTTCGCCCGGTACTTGTCGGCAGTCACCCGCTGCCGCTCTTTGTCGGACTTCCTCTTCTTCCGGCGCTGCAGGCGCTCATTTTCGTTATCCTCTTTCGGCTCGTCTTCTTCCTCGGAGTCTACGTCCGACAGCTTGAGTTCGCCTCGCTTCACCTTCTTCTTGGGCTGCAATCCGGGTTCGGATTCCAAGTACAACCGATCCATGTTCTTCGCTCGCTCGATGAAGATCGTGTGGAGTTCGTCGAAGAAAGGACATTGCCTCCCGTTGTCAGGTTCCGAGGTCTCCTTACCCTGGACATCAACACCTCACATAACTGCTTAACCCCGAGCAGATCAAGGATTCCTGGTTTAAGAAATGACCAATTTGATTGACCATGATATGGAGAATATAATTTAGAAAGGGCGAAACTTTATATCACCAGATCAGTGAAGAGCATTGCAAGTGTTGGTCAAGAAAATTGGATAAAAAGAAGCCCCAAGTGACGCACTGGAAAGTGCTAAAACATCATGAAGTTCAGTTTGAGTCTCTTGTTCCATTAGGAATTTACAGGAGAGCTGCCTCGTACCATGACCGCAACCGAGCCATAACCCCCGCGAATTTGAATCGAAACAGTTTCATCATCTCTACGTAATTGAAAAATTGGAGTAAATAAAAAATGCATGCGAGCAGGTTGTTCGAAAAATAAATGAAATTGGACTAAAGAAAATCCCATATGGCCTACGAAAAAATGCCAAAAGAAATTGGGGCATAATTTGGGCTTCTGAATGCCTTACCAGAGCTGCCTGAATTTGCGAAATACGATGACAAAAACTAAATTGTTAACCCCACGGTTCAGTGAATTTTTAAAAAAAGAGTCTAATTGTTGTTACACTTTTGAAAATTGGTAGAAATAAGAAACTGCATAGGAGAAAAGGAGTGGGATGCACAAACCTTGTATCGATTGACGAGGTTCTTCCATTTACACTTGCACTGGTCGGCACTCCGCCGATATGAGCGCTCCTTCATCTTCCCCGAAATGAGTTCCCACAACGTCTTGTTCCGCTTCGTTTGCGTGAAATCTTTCTCCAGCTCCGCACGGATAGCAATAAATTCCTTCGTCTCATGGTAACCCCACTGCGGAATCCGGTCGTCCTTCTTGTTATTCCCCGCGACCCGGCCTCGTCCATCTGGCGTTGTCGCCGCCATCTCGGAGCCCATGTCCGAGGAGCCTTGCATGGACGAGAAGCTCGGCGTGCTCGTCATAATTGTCAAGTGATCCCCCATCAGCCCCGTCTGCGGCGGTCGCATAGCATACGCCATAGCTACTAATTCCAATGCCCAATACTATCCCTCGTTGCAAAAAATATTACACTACCCCTCCATTCAACACGCACTCCATGCAATGCAGCTGGACGGTAAGAATTACCACAATGAAAGGCCTCTCAAAAATACAAACCCTAACTCCGGATTGCCATGCGGACATGCAGTCGATACTTTCAATGCCTTACAATCATCCGCACTTGAAAAAATTATATAATTGTTCCTCCATAGAATCCACACTCCGTGCAATATTACATCTGCTCCATAAGAAAGCACCTACAATGACAGGCCACTCAAGAATAAAAACCCTAACTCATGGAGAAGCTCCCGCTGGCTCGATCGCATTGCCATGGATTTGCAAATGAATGAGTACCATTGTGCGCCAACACCACCGGGGTGGGCTTCTCCTGCACGAATCGGAATGGCAGCCCCGCCTTGCATCGGCTGAAGCTGTTCGTGGACTTGAATTCTAAGTGAGCTATGGCGCATTGACGGAAAGAATTCTGCGATAAACCTAAAACCGACAGAGGAAACGAAGTCGGGAAGCTAGAAAACAATCGTATTTACTATTTAGTACAAGGAAGCTGACTTGCAGAGCTTGCGTGTTGGCTCTTCAGTCAACTGCTTTTATTAAACTACTAATTTTTACTCCAAGGTCGGTAGAGCAGCCCAATTCCGTCCACAAGCCAATTCCGCACCCTACATTTGGCCCCAATTAGAACCGCTCACCCCCAAAGAAATCAGCCAAATCTGTGTAGAAATTTGACAAAATCAATGCACTAAAGTCATTAAGGTTAACTTGTAGACACCACCGGATTTTTTTACTGTAGAACTTGTGTTCTTGGCACTATATTTGGAGGGACATCAGGGTATTTGTTTCTTTATGTCAGAATTGGTGACATATTATTGCCAAAAAAAAAGCATTGGTCAATACATGATTGGTGAATACTTACATGCTAATCATACTACAAAAATCATAACTCCCTCTGTAATATCACAAATGTTATCATTAATACTAGGGGCTTGTACTTGCTATGCTAGGCATTCATTGTATCACATATTAGTAAAATTTTTGATATATTTGAATAGAATGCATGATAATGATTTCAATAAGTCTTTAAAATAATTATTTTTAATATTTTGTAAAAATATTTTCAATCATGCATACATATAGATCGTATTTTCCCACAATGCGATATTACTGAAATAGAGTAGCAGTTCACAATCATCTCTATAATATCACTTTTTACAAAGAATAATATTATAGAAATTATATAGTTGTTGCAATTGAGGTGATATTAAAGAAGATCAATATGGTGATTTTATATGGGTAGCAATTCCATTGCTTCTCTTGGCTTTACACTTCTTTGCACTTCTATGATTTTGTGCTTTTGTGAGCTTTGAGCTTTTGATTTCAATTTTCTATTGTTACTACCAAATGATTTGAGAAATTTATTAGATTGAACCGATTTTGGATTTCACAACAATTAAATTACTCACAAAGCTTTTGAGATTTACAAGTTTTTCCTTTAATTCTTCTATTTGGGTTGCCATTGTTTGTAACAATTGAGTCAAATTTCTAATGCATTCTAATGTATGTGTATCTTTTACCATATTCATCATTGCATGTATTTCATTCATCATTCATTAAATTTCTATTGTTTATTTCAGTATATGCTTATTCATTAAAAAAATTATATGAAGATTTTAGTAATTTTTATCTGAAGATTTATGCTTTGCATTCTATCTAATACATAAAAATTCTAATGAACTTCTAATGGTGAATGTGTAGCATAGCAAGCGCCAACCGCTAGTAGATACATAAAAAAGCAATTATGGGTTGTTAATCCCCAAAGATCAAGTGTCCATTCAATGTATGTAAGAAATCTCAAATAGGTTCCTATAAAGTCATTTTTGGTTAGATGTTCATGAAATTTGGACACAATGTGTAAACATATCCCTCCTTTGTGAAAAACTAATTTTTTTTATTGGGTGCCTAGTTAACTTCAAGTTTCTTGAAACCACCCCAATTTCAAGTTAACTTCAAGTTTTACTATCTTGCAATCAATGAAGTCAAAATTCTTGAAATTTTTTCCACATATTTCAAATGTTTACCTTTAACTTTTCATTGTAAGGATTTCAAATAAAAAATTTCTTCATTGCACAAGATATCATCAGAAAATAATTAGTGTATTGCATATTCATTGAACCTCCTTGTAAATCTCCTTGCATTGCAAGATGATTTAGAACAAGCTAGACTCCATATTTTCTTCTAAATTTTTTTGTGAGTGAACCTAATATCATATAATTATGAATGGTCAAAATTCTCATATTTGTGTAGAGTAAAAAATTTATTCCAAAAGGGCCCAAAGTCTACTGCTCCTATTTTGTGGGAATGAAAAAGTTTTTTTCTCACTCCAAACGTTATAATCTTTCAATCCGCAAAGTCAAATAGACTGAAATTTTTTCCACATTCTAGTAAAATACTTAACTTTAGTTTTGTATAACTAAAGTTTTAAAAAAAAAAGTTTCAATTTTCATTTATTGAATTAACATACTAAAACCCTACAATTTTTAACGTCTCCCTAGAAAAAAACCTAGTCCTTTAGGAGTTAATAGGGTGTTTATGACTCCATGGTGGTTTTGACTCCATGATGGTTTTGTAATTTCAAGGCAAAACACTTCAAAAATTTACAAAAATTATAAATCCATTTGGATTGACTCATGAAACAAGCATATACATCTTAAAAATATGAATCATATTAGAATTGGCCCCAAGATAGCCAAATCACAAATCAAGGTTGTAATAGGCTTATCTACCTTAGTTGGAGTATATTATTCTAAAAGACTCTTTTGCAATTTGCAGTGTCCTCACGGCCACTTCATAGCCACTTGTTCCATTGTTCCATTGAATTCTCAAAATTAGTGAAGAGCTAAAAATTGGGATTTGGAACTTCACACTATGCCTAAAGTTCAAAGGCCCAATTTTCTAAGTATAAAGTCCTATATCACTCCCAATCGCTTACAAGATACTTTATGAGGTGGGACTTGGAGGCCAAATTTGATTTAGCAAGAATAGAAAACCAACTTAGTCTCCAAGTTCAAACATTTCTTTTAGTAAAAAATGAGGAGAAAAGATCATATAAAACATCATAGTGGGCTGAAATTTTGTCCAAATTTGTCCAATGTTGATTTGATGCAAAAAATGCCACCAAAATTAAAAATTTTGTTTTATTGTTTGACCCATTTTGGGACACTTAATTGCTTGATAGTACTGTGCATGAGACAAATTGGGAGTAAGAATTGGGAATTTTAACTAGTTTCTTCACTAAGAATTCCAATATTTCTAATTTACCTTCTACAACCTATGGTATTTTTTTAAGTCCATAACTAAATTCTTATCAAATGTAGTATTTTGAATCATTTTCTACTTCTTTCTACTTACTATTTTTTTGTAAAATTCCAAATGATTTGAAATTTTTCAAGCATGTACCTTGAAGAATGAATCCAAAGAAGCACCACCAACATAGACATTTTTTCATATAATGTGACCTTGAAGGTCAAAGCTACCTATTTTTTTGGAAGACCAAAAAAAAGATTTTTGTCACTTGAAATGCTAATACCTTGCAATCTACATGGTGGAAATCTTTGATTTTTTTTATTGCCACTATCCTTTGGATAGAGACCATGGCATCAACTATGGTTCAACGTTTCTAAATCTTATCTAGAACCGTTTTTACACTGCATGACTTTTCCAAAGTCTTCGTTCGTTTTCGCTTGTTTTGGTTCGTTCGTTCGCTCTCATTAAAGAGGGTTAGGCCCATTTCATACATGTTTGTCCAGTGGTACGTACTGGACGAAACCCTTTGTCCACTTGCTTGTCCGCCTTGGTGTGGAGGGAAGTGGCCATGTCATCTTAGGTTTTGTCCGTTTGGGGAATGCTTTCACACATGGAAGTGGATGTCTACTAAAATTATACTTTAACACATTCATGTCATTTTTTAATAACTACCACCTTTGAAACTACCATAAGGCACAGCTTTATTACATAAACATAAATTTAAACCAAGTGTATTTTATTTTAGAAGACATTTTTTTGGTTTATTACGAAAAACAATCTACAAGTATTCTAAAAAAATTCTATAAATGTTCTAACCATATTCCAAAAATACTCTACATACAAGCAAAAGGTACTCTAAATTTAAACTAACAAACTTCTAAAAATACTTTGAAGAATATTCTAGAAATATTTGATATTTACTAAAAAAGTAATAAAATAAAAATATATAAAAATATATATAAAAAATAAATGATTATCAACAAAACCATATTTATTTAAAGTCTTCATTACAGTGATCTATAGTTCTCTCTTGGTAAGTACATGTTCATATATGATAGAAGTTTAAAGCTTATAAATATATATTTTTTTATTTTCATGATTCTTTGATAGCAAATACAGTGGAGCTTCATTGTAGTTGGGCTAAGATGGATCCTTCTCATAGAAACCTTGCAGCAATGTTTATTTTACAATTTGCATCTTTGATTGCTCTATTTTGTACATCTTCTGCTAATGTAGAGATCATTATGAATTTAAATCAAAATGCTTTGGTACTTTTTCAATACTTTATCCTTCAAAAGGGAAGAGGTGGATCACAACCACAAAGGATTCAATCATATAATAGAGAACCCGGATACTTTATTTCAATTTAATGGCATCCTATAACAATACCATATTCAAACAACGTTTTCGGATGACTAAAGAAACTTTCAATTATGTGTGCCATCAACTTGCACCTACAATTTTCAAAAAAGACTCAAAGTGGAAAAAGGCTGTTGTAGTAGATATGAAAGTTGCTATAGCTATTACAAGGTTAGCATCTGGATCACCTTTATATATAATAGCTAATAGCTTTAGAGTAGGCATATCCACTGTACATAAAATTGTATTAGAATTTTGCCGTGCTTTGAAAAAACATTGTAGGGATGTCTTCATTCGATGGCCTTCTCCATCGCGATTGCAAGATATAAGCCAATATTTTGAAGCACTGCACGGAATACCTTACATTACTGGAGCAATAGATGGAAGTCATATTCCTATAATTGCTCCTATAGAGCATGCGGCAGATTATTATTGTAAAAAAGGATTTCACTCTATTTTACTACAAGGTGTTGTAGATCATTCTTGCTGCTTTTGGGACTACAATATAGGGTGGTGTGGTAGTATACATGACTACAATCTATTTAGTAAATCTCAAATAGGGAAATATTGTATAAGAGGCCAACTTAATCCATACGCTCTACTTGGAGATGCTGCTTACTAACCTCGTACTTGGATGTTAACACCTTATATTGGCAACAAAGATGGATTCAATCGACAACAGGCATACTAGAACTTCATTCTTCGTAGATGATTGAACTTGTAATTTTTCTTTGTGAACCAAAAGCCGTCGCCTAGATCTCGGTCCCAACACTCGGTTTCTGTTTCCTATCAATTCCATGAAAGTAGAAACCTGGATTAGGATTGTCGATTGAATCCATCTTTGTTGCCAATATAAGGTGTTAACATCCAAGTACGAGGTTAGTAAGCAGCATCTCCAAGTAGAGCGTATGGATTAAGTTGGCCTCTTATACAATATTTCCCTATTTGAGATTTACTAAATAGATTGTAGTCATGTATACTACCACACCACCCTATATTGTAGTCCCAAAAACAGCAAGAATGATCTACAACACCTTGTAGTAAAATAGAGTGAAATCCTTTTTTACAATAATAATCTGCCGCATGCTCTATAGGAGCAATTATAGGAATATGACTTCCATCTATTGCTCCAGTAATGTAAGGTATTCCGTGCAGTGCTTCAAAATGTTGGCTTATATCTTGCAATCGCGATGGAGAAGGCCATCGAATGAAGACATCCCTACAATGTTTTTTCAAAGCACGGCAAAATTCTAATACAATTTTATGTACAGTGGATATGCCTACTCTAAAGCTATTAGCTATTATATATAAAGGTGATCCAGATGCTAACCTTGTAATAGCTATAGCAACTTTCATATCTACTACAACAGCCTTTTTCCACTTTGAGTCTTTTTTGAAAATTGTAGGTGCAAGTTGATGGCACACATAATTGAAAGTTTCTTTAGTCATCCGAAAACGTTGTTTGAATATGGTATTGTTATAGGATGCCATTAAATTGAAATAAAGTATCCGGGTTCTCTATTATATGATTGAATCCTTTGTGGTTGTGATCCACCTCTTCCCTTTTGAAGGATAAAGTATTGAAAAAGTACCAAAGCATTTTGATTTAAATTCATAATGATCTCTACATTAGCAGAAGATGTACAAAATAGAGCAATCAAAGATGCAAATTGTAAAATAAACATTGCTGCAAGGTTTCTATGAGAAGGATCCATCTTAGCCCAACTACAATGAAGCTCCACTGTATTTGCTATCAAAGAATCATGAAAATAAAAAAATATATATTTATAAGCTTTAAACTTCTATCATATATGAACATGTACTTACCAAGAGAGAACTATAGATCACTGTAATGAAGACTTTAAATAAATATGGTTTTGTTGATAATCATTTATTTTTTATATATTTTTTTATATATTTTTATTTTATTACTTTTTTAGTAAATATCAAATATTTCTAGAATATTCTTCAAAGTATTTTTAGAAGTTTGTTAGTTTAAATTTAGAGTACCTTTTGCTTGTATGTAGAGTATTTTTGGAATATGGTTAGAACATTTATAGAATTTTTTTAGAATACTTGTAGATTGTTTTTCGTAATAAACCAAAAAAATGTCTTCTAAAATAAAATACACTTGGTTTAAATTTATGTTTATGTAATAAAGCTATGCCTTATGGTAGTTTCAAAGGTGGTAGTTATTAAAAAATGACATGAATGTGTTAAAGTATAATTTTAGTAGACATCCACTTCCATGTGTGAAAGCATTCCCCAAACGGACAAAACCTAAGATGACATGGCCACTTCCCTCCACACCAAGGCGGACAAGCAAGTGGACAAAGGGTTTCGTCCAGTACCATTGGACAAACATGTATGAAACGGGCCTAAGACACTACGAAGAATGAAAGAGTTTTGTCATGTGGACAAGTTTGGGATCACCTCCCAATGTGATCCCAAACTTATCCGCTACAAGTGAAGCTCGCTCAAAAAATTTGGCGGGAGTCATTGATGACATGGACTTTCAAGCAGTCAGCCATCCTTCAAGTGTGAAACCCTAAACGGACAAAACGTCACTATAAACCAATGAGATGGTAGAAGCTTTTGTCCAGTACCATTGGACAAACATGTATGAAACGGGCCTTAGGGTTCAATATGGTTCTCTAGTCTTGTTAATCGCTTCGTCTGCTCCCCTTGCAATCAGGTTTTTATGGGGCTCGTCCGTCGTCTGCTCCCCCACCATATGCTACTTTCTCTTGCTACGATTCCATCGCATTTGGGTTTTCTCACATCCAAAGGAAGTACCTACTAAGGGAAGTATCTACTACCAGAGAATTGGAGCTTCTTACAGAATTTCGAGTTAATTGGATTTTACAGAATTTCTAGAAAATTGGAGCATCTTGCATGATTTCCATTAAATTGGAGCTTCTTCCAAGATTTTGAAGTTAAGTGCAGCTTCTCGTCTGATTTCAAGAAAATTGGAGCCTTTGGCATGAATTGGAGTAAATTGGAGCCTCTAGCATGAATTGGAGCCATTTTGAAGGTGAGACCTTGTTGAGAGTCCCATATTGTGATTTGTGATCACTCTACAATCGTTGTGCATTGCATGCATTTGTAGGCAGTCTCATGCTTAGGGTCCCATGATATACCTCATAAACAAAATCTCTTGAAATTGGGATTGGTGTGCAAGCAGCTAAAGAGAAGGGACCAGGCTTGCTGTTGGTTCTATTTCTCGGTGACCTCGTTGCAACTACGGGTCAAAACTGGTGCCCAGGTAATATCCCTATTCCTTTGTTTCAGTTACAAGTCCTAATTTGCGAGACAAAGAGCTCAGCTTGGCAACCTCGGTGTATTATTTCCAAATGTCGATTCTTGTGCCATTGCTTTTGTGTTTGGTTTAAAAAAAAATATCTAAAGTGAGGGTTTGCATTTTGAAAGGAGAATAGTCAATTAGGGTTTTGTTTGGAGTTTCTGTTCATTTTGTTTGCGGTGGTAGTGTTATAGTCTTTGTTCACATCAACTATCTCCATGGGACAGGAGTACAGTTACAACGCTCTTTACCTGCACATCCACTCCATGTTTATCTTCACAATTTATCAAAGTGATTAAAGAGTCATATTGAATGTCATCATAGTTACATTCTTGACGTATTGATCGAATCGTGATAAAGCTGATTGGAACTTACAAAAGCTCGTTGCCGTCAATGTACACAAGTAGTGAAGTGGAGTTGGCCGGGTGTCTCAGGGTGTCATTCCTTCGACAGTAAAATGATAAAGAGAATGCGTACTAAAAGGAAGTAAGTCCAGCACTCCATCTCTCATGAGTCATGAGACTGCCAATGTTGTTTCAATTGTTCCACGGTTAAAATGAGATTCTTCATTCAATGCAATAAGGAATGGATTGGCTAGCCCTCCAAGCAAGAAAACCTATCCGCACTTTCCATCAATGAATGATCAAGTTGAAGTCATTGAACTCCTCAGAAGCCAGTCAGTTCCTTAGTCCCAGATTTTAATTTTCGTTATTTTTAATATTTTTAATATTTAAATACTTTAATTTTTAAATATTTAAATACTTTAATTTTTAAATATTTAAATACTTTAATTTTTAAATATTTAAATACTTTAATTTTTAAATATTTAAATACTTTAATTTTTAAATATTTAAATACTTTAATTTTTAAATATTTTAATATTTTAATATTAAAAAATATTTGCTTCTTGTTGGGGTCCAACTAGTCAGACCCCTAAATTGGATAATTTTAATTTTTCAATATTTTCAATATTTTTAATTTTTAAGTATTTTAATTTTTCAATATTTTAATATAAAAAAAAATTGCCTGCTTTGTTCGGGGTTGACCAATCGGCCCTGTGTCTATAATATTTTGGTATTTTTTAATTTTTTAATTTTTATTGGATTTATATGATGAATTTTTAATTTACAAATAATGATTAATTGATGGAATAACTTAACATCATCAAGCATCAACGTCCACAAAAGGCTTACAAGTTCATTTTGTTAGATAGATTAGACTTATTCACGGGGAGGACACTATCCACATTTAAGCAATCCACATGCGGCGGAAAAAGTAATACATGTAATACATCTTAAAATTTAATTTAAAAAAAATTATAGATAGATTTTACTACTTTAAAAGTTTATGTTTTGAATTATTGATATTTTTTTATGCTAATAGTAATTAGTTATAAATTATTTAAGAAAAAAGATACACCATAAAGCTGAAAATAACTTTCACACCTTTATATTATATAAGAAAAAAAATTTGAAAAATGAAAAAGAAATTCTATAGAATAGCTTTCTATTGAAAGTTTATATTGGTTGAATATTGATGCAATAGTCATCTTCATGTGAGCTCTACAAATATTTTAGTTGGAGAACATGCCATTTTAGTTCATTTTTCAACTCTTTCTAGACAATATATCTTATGTTATTTGGAATTGAAATTTTTGTTAATAGAAACCTTTAGTCATTGTTAAACAAAATTCAAAATTTTAGGATGAAATTATAGTTTATTCAAAAGTAAATAGGGGGTCAAAAAATCACTTCTCCACACGTTGTCATATTGCGAATTTGTATATAATATAAATATACACCGATACATTATTATAATGAGATTTTATGATTTGGAGAGAAGAAACTTATTGATAACGCTTCTAGTAGCTTCAAGGTGACGTTTGTAACTGACAGTGAATGATATAAAGAGTTCAACCTTGAATTAGCTTCATCAATTTGAGTTAGCCTTCTTGAACCTATAGAGTTTGTGATCCATTGTGAGTTTGATTTTCAAATATCGAATTGGAGGGTTTTTATGGAGTTGCAAGATCCCGAGTCTCATCCAGAAGTGGAACTGGAGCTTTCTTTATCTTAACTGCCGGATCAACCAATCCAACCAATACCACGGCAAGTTCATCCACGAAAGGAAGGTGGACCTTTTTGGCCGTTGAAACAACCTCGTGTGGAGCAGCGTTGGCACGGCAATCTTCAAAGAGATGTCCGTGCTTTGGTGATTCTGCTTCAAGTCGGTTGTGTTGAACTAGGCACTCAAGATGTGACTTTCGAGAGCAGTTTTGAGGGACTTAATGAAGAACAATATTATTGCATAGTTAGACCGATTAGAGGAAGTCTTGGTCATCAATGTTGGTTGAAACGGCCAGTGAATCCTTTAACAAAGGCCGAACGTGCAGACTATGTAGCTGCTACCGTCCAGTACATTCTAAAGTTCTTGCAAATAGAGTAGTGTTCTTCTTCGACTTCGATTTTTACCTTTGTTTGGTTTTTATTTTAGTGTAGTGATCATTTTATATTTTATAGTTCATCCATATGTTTAAAATCGAAGGATAGAGGTTTGAACAAGATTTACCTATTAAAATTTAACTTTGGTGGTAGTTTGGGCCTTTGGAGGTGAGATGAACCTTTTAGAAGGTCTATCCTAAGACTAATGAAGACTTTGAGACCTATGGTGATTGTACATGGATTGTCCTCCCTACGCTAGGGTTTATTTGGTAGGTAGGTCCCATCTTTCCTTTGCCTAGTCGGATTTGTGTGTAGGAAAGAGGAATAAGATATCCATGACTTTGAGGAGTCATAACTTTTGATGTACTTTGATTTTTGCAATGAAAATTTGAGAGTTTGCTTCTAAAGTTTTTGTGCTTTCAAAAAGATCATTTTTGCTTGATTTGAAGTTACGAGTGAAAAGTTATAAGCGAGTGAGTAGAAGGAAGTCTGCTGCCACTCAGTTGAAGAGGGGCAAAGATTCGAGCGATCACCGTGACTTGTAGTTTTCACCTTTCTTTTTGAAATTTGGAAGCATTAGATTAGTATTCTTTATCTTTCTAAAGACTCATTTCTTGAAGTATTTGAAGCATTTTAGATAAAGATATGAGAGTTTGAATGAAGAGAAGTTTAGTACCTTTCTATTTGGAGAGTTTGGGTGAAATTTGCAGGTGGATGCATTTGGTGCATCCTATTTGCTTTCATTTTCTCGCTTAAGTGTTGTTTGAAGAAGAGGATCCAGTGTGGATTTCTTGTTTTTTGTCTTGGTACCTTCCCCGTAGCAGACTTTGTCTCATGTTGTATTCATGGATAGGTGCTTCCAATTTTTAGTTGTATCATGGTGGTGAGGTCGGGTTAATGGCCGGGGAGACCATTGAATGTGCACCAAGTGGGCGGTGCTAGTTTCCCCTTGTGGTGAGGCTGGAGTAATGACCAGCAGATCATAAGGTTTGGTGGTGATGCAGGTACAAGTGCAGGTTGCCCTTACCCTGTAGATAGTTGTAGGTACCCAAGTAGTCATCAAAACTACTTGGAAGTGTTTATATTTCAAGCTTTGGGCTGGGTGTAGATATCAACGAGGCTTGTAAGCCTAATTAGCGTTGGATACTACTGGATGCCTCGGGTCTTAAATGCAAACAGAGTTGGTAGTTTAGATCGTTCTGTGTTTTGAGAACAAGATTGGATTTAGAACACCTTTCTTCTTTCTCCTTCTTCTAAACTCGTCATTCTCAGTTGCAACCAGATACCCTGCGTATTTCTAAAGCATACCCCTCTCACTCCGACAACGTGGATACCTCAAATGTAGTGAGAGTGTCCTTCCCATGGGCTTATTAGACATTAGACTTAGATAGGTTAAACTTAGACAGACTTATTAGACATTAGATTTAGATAGATTAGACTTATTAGATTTGTAAAGATTATTTAAGAATAGAATTTTTTTTTTGTAATAAATCCAAAAAAGATCATTTTTCTAGAATCTAATGGAGATGTTGGTTTACTAAGTAAAGATGGAATTTTTTAAACGAAATCCAAAGAATACGCTAGTTTATGTGGAGAGGCTATTTTTAAAGGAATATGTTAGGTGAACATTTATGACATGTACATTTGAACAGCGGAAAGATGGCGTATAGATTAGATGATGGTGGAAGTAGTAGTGTTTGTTTCATTTCTTCTGCTTGTTGCGCTTGCAATGAGTTTGTTCTTCATTTTCTTCTGTTCCTTCATTGTTGCAACTTGTTCATTTTGTTTTTGTTCATTTTGCTATTTGCAATGGCTAATAAAATGGTAGTGTTAGTTGTAGACATAGATGACAACACTTGAGATGTAGCATTTGAAGGGAAGATCTTGAGTAGTTATGGAACTTTTGATTACATTCGTACAAACAAAACAAAGGATCGAGGTTATGCTTATTTGCATTGTAATTTGATAGACAAGGAGTGTTTAACAACCATAACCTTGTCTGTTTATACACCTTTGATAGAACATCATCAAACAAAACTGCAACTAGGGAGCTATGTGAGGGTAGAGAATTTTGCAGTGAAGCCCAAGAGTGGTGGTGGATTTCAGAAGGAAAACATGCTGTGTGTAATTTTTGTGCAGTCCACTACTTGTACCACAGTTCTTCCTCTGTTTGTCCTAGGATTTCTCCTTGTCTTTTATACAGAGGATTCCATTAAAGGTTTCAAGAAACGATGTCATGAAAACTTTCCATTGACTACTTTTGGTGCAGTTGTAGTTGGAATCAAAGGCCACTATCAGGATATGTTTCAAATAATTGTTGCTAACAGAGTCACCCATGATGATTACGATATAGTTGGTTTTACCCATGCATTTCAAAAGGAATATTTGAAGATTCAAGAAAGCTTAATGCAAGAGAGTGTGTGCTTGTGATGTTCAAGCACTTGAATGTAACATCAAAATATGATCGGTTTTTAAAAACTGAGGCCTACATGATTGTGACTCCTGTGGTTGATGAAAAAGAATGTGATCGATTAATCAAGATTCATGTCTAAATAACAGACTCTAGCACTTCATCCAAGAATCTTAGAGAGATATGTATTTGTATTGTTAATGTTTTTATATCTATATTTATATTTGTATTTATATTATATATTTAAAACATTTGTTTATTAAATTTTGCAAACCATTGGTAAATTATCAATTCTAAATCCAATTGTTTCACCTTTCAAGCGTGTTTGTTCAATTTGTCAATTGGCAAATGTAACAGTGGTTTCTGTTGAAGAGTATTTTTGCAAGAATTGTTAACGCAACCAAGTGACAGAACAACAATCTTTTGTACGAGGTAAAATTACTACACAAGATGCGGAAGAGACTGAAGTATTCATTGAGGGCCCGTGATTGTCAACTATTGTTCATATGTCTAAAGTAGAATTTTTGAATGAAACAAGAAAGGTACAAATTAGAATCTTATCAAAGGTTTACATTAGTGGGAAGTTTCAATTGACAACAACTTCACGTTTAGTTGGTTTTGAAGAATCACTACAACAATGGTAGTAATATGACTGTAAATATGACTGTAAGTCATATTTTAGCCTTATACATCATAGCCGTATAGTATATAGCCATTGGAAACACCAAAATACTTCTTAGAAAACGGTAGGGAATATATTTAGGGAACGTCCAGTAATATTTTTTAGTCATATTTTTTCTTTAGTCATATTTTGTAATCGCATCTTCATGATAGTAGGATTTTTTTAGGGCAGCCCAAAAACAATTTGAGTAGGGAATATATTTAGAAAGTACCTAGTCATATTTTTCCATGTAGGATTTTTTTGTAGTTATATTTTTTGAAAGTCATTTTTTTGTAGTTGCCACTAAATTAGGGTTTTGAAACCCTAGCCACCACTTTTTGTAGCCACTCCTCTTTTTGTCCCTTCTTCTTTCTTCTTTATTCCTTTTTAAGTTTTGTTTCTTATTGCTTCTTAGGCTTTTCTTCTTCTTGCTTCTTTTTACTTCTTCCTACTTAGCTTTTGCTTCTTCTTTCTTTTTTGTTCTTTCTTCTTTATTTTTGTTGCTTTTTAAGTTTTATTTCTTATTGTCTCTTAGATTTTTCTTCTTCTTACTTCTTTTTACTTCTTCTTGTTTCTTCTTATTTCTTCTTGCTCCTTCTTACTTCTTGTTTTTTAGGTTTTGCTTCTTCTTGCTCTTGAACTTTTATTTTTTTTCCTTCTTAAGTTTTTTTTCCTACTTCTTAAATTTTTCTTCTTAAATTTTTCTTTTTCTTCCTTCTTAGATTTTTCTTTTTCTTCCTTCTTAAGTTTTATTTCTTCTTCTTTCTTAAGTTTTGCTCCTTCTTCCTTCTTAGATTTTGCTTCTTCTTGCCTCCTAACTTTTGCTTCTTCTTGCCTCCTAACTTTTGCTTCTTCTTGCCTCTTAACTTTTGCTTCTTCTTCCATCTTAGGTTTTACTTCTTCTTCCATCTTAGATTTTGCTTCTTCCATGGTTGTCATACTAGACAAGTTACTATTCATTTCTTGTCCTGTAAGACAAGTTACTATTCATCAAATGTACCTCTCAAGTACATTTGATGAATAGTAACTCGTCCTACAGGACGAAATATGAATAGTAACTTGTCCAGTATGACAACCATGGCTTCTTCTTGCCTTTTAACTTTTGTTTTTTCTTCCATTTTAGGTTTTTCTTCTTCTTATCTCTTAATTATATTTTGCAATCATAATGTCACTTAGTTTTTGCTTCTTCTTTTTTGCTACTTTTTGCTTCTTAGTCCTTCTATTATCATTATTATTTTTTTGTTATTTATAATTTTTGAATATATAATGATTATAATTTTTTTAATCTTAAACATGTCTACATATTTTGTAGTGCTTTAAATCTTTGAAGTTTGAATTATATTGTTCATTTATTGAAAACTAACCTTTTTGTTTATACATGTAGGCATTGGAAGTTGAAATGAAGTTATTGAAGGTTACTTGCAATACAAAAGAGGTAACATCTTTACATTTTTGTTGGAATATAGGTTCTACAAGTATGTGGAAATATACATATATAAAGAGCCATTGTAATATATTTTGTGTTAGTAACTAATAAATGTTATTGAAAAAAATCACATTTTTTCTTATATTTGATTTTCTAATGTGATTAATTTTTGTCCATTTAAGAAATTATATATATTCATTTTTAATTAAATGGATTCTCTTATTTAACTATTAAATTATGTTAATGTATGATTACATATAGTCATTTTACAAATCATCAAAAAATATGACTGAAAAGAATTGTTTTACACATCATTTAAAAATATGATTGGGAAATTTATATTTCACGTTACTAAAAAATATAACTCACTGTAGTCGTATTCCTCATCAACCAAACATATGACTCATCGTAGTCATATTTCATGTCATCCAAAAATATGACTCATCACAATCACATTTCACATGAACAAAAAATATAACTCACCGTAGTCATATTCCATGTCATAAAAAAATAAGACTTACCACAGTCATATTCCACATCATTGCAAAATATATCTGCAGATATATTTGTATATTTGTATATTTTCATTATAGCGACTTTATGTAGGTTTGTACAATTTGTCGAAAAATTTGTATTTGATTCACAAACATCGCAAAATTAGATGAAAAATTGAAATGTCATAATCTTCAACGAAATACATGATACAAATATAATGTAGGAGATTGTTTATTTGATTCTATTGCATACTTACTACAATGTACCGAATCATCAACAAACTTACGAATAAACGTAATGTGTCATTTAAAATAATGTTTAGCAATCAATACTCCAAAAGCATGTGAAACTCGATCAATGGAACTAAATGAATCTTTTCTACATGATTTACATAATGGACTAGTTTTAAACAAAGATCAATACATAGAGAAAATGTCAAATTCAATTGTTTAAACAATTCACACATTAACCAATGTGCACCTAATATTTTCTTTCAAAGTCCTACTAATATCAAGAGTTGTATCAATGTAAATCATGAAATGAATAAATCTAAAAGGATGTATTGGTCAATTGAAATGAATGATAAGATGAAAAATTTAATGACAAATTCATGTTTAACCAACATTGAAATAGCAAAAGAATTTATGTCTTTATATAATCATTTGAATATTACTATTCAACAAGTAATTAAACATATTAATTTACTAAAAATGAAAAACAATAAAGAAATCAATGCAAGTGCTAAAAATAATAAAAATGATAATATGCAAAATTTTAAAAAATCTTATACAAATTGGAAACAATACGATTCTTGTATTCAAACACTTTTAATAGATCTAAAAAATAATAGTATTGAAAATAAAGCAAATCATCTCTTAAAACTTTTTCCAAATAGTAAACTAATATACAATCAAGTTATAAAACGTTTAAAGTATATTGAACATAAACAAAAAATTGATATAAAAAATATTACAAAACTAAATATAGACAATGATATACAAAATCAAATAGATAAAAAAGCTAATCAAGTTATTTCAATGACATAAAAAAAATGATTTAGAATCAAAAAACAAAATCTCTATCATTTTGAAATATTTAAATATTTATCATAAAAAAATTTTTAAAAAACAAAAAAATTTACTAAAGCATCACTAAATATATCAAAAAAAGGCAAAACAAAGAAAGCTACAATATCATTATCACCTACAGAAGAACATTTAATTAATTTTAATGATGAAATAAATGATGTACTAATTTATATATGCTATGTATGTCAAAGATTAAACTTTTTGAAACTTTGCACTATAATAACACCTTACTTGCAACAAACAATCAAATCTTTATTACAATGTGATTTTATTGCAAGTGAATCATTGTATGTTTGCAATCAATGCTTGAATGCAATCAAGAAAGATAAAATTTCATTATATTTCAATATACATAGGAACTCAATTATACCATCTATGAAGCAACTTACCATTTTAGAAGAAAGATTGATTTCACCCCAGCAAGCATTTTTACAAATCTACAAGTTACATAACTAATGGGAGTATTATAAATGTTCCTGCAAATATTGATAAAACACAATCAGTTCTTCCTCATTTATCTAAAGATGGTGGTACAATAGGGAATTTTATAAAACATCATTTAGTTTATAAATCTCCTTTTATGTCTGGAAATGTACGCCCTAATATGATTATGTTAGCATTGAAAGATTTGTTGAATACTCCATTGTATAGAGAATTAAATGTTAAAATTCATCCTCTATAGAATAGTTTGTTTGCTATACATTTGATAGTTGAATATAACTACAAAATATAACTACAAAATATAACTACAAAATATAACTGCAAAATATGATTGCAAAATATGACTAGGAGGCAAGAAAAAGAAAAACTTAAGATAGAAGAAGAAACAAAAGTTAAAAAGCAAGAAGAAGCAAAATCTAAGATGGAAGAAGAAGTAAAACCTAAGATAGAAGAAGAAGCAAAAGTTAGGAGGCAAGAAGAAGCAAAATCTAAAAAAGGAAAAAGGAACAAAACTTAAGAAAGAAGAAGAAGCGAAATTTAAGAAGGAAGAAAAAGAAAAATCTAAGAGGGAGAAGAAGCAAAACCTAAAAAGTAAAACTTAAAAAGCAAGAAGAAGAAAAACTTAAGAAGGAAAAAGAAATAAAAGTAAAAAGGCAAGAAGAAGCAAAAGCTAAGTAGGAAGAAGAAGCAAATTTAAGAAGCAAAAAGTAAGAAGAAGCAAGAAGAAAAAAACCTAAGAAGTAACAAGAAACAAAACTTAAGAAGCAACAAAAATAAAGAAGAAGGAACATAAAAGAAAGAAGAAAAAATAAAATCTAAATAGGAAGAAGAAACAAAACCTGAATAGGAAGAAGAAGCAAAACCTAAGAAGTAAGAAGAAATAAGAAGAAGCAAGAAGAAGAAAAACCTCAGAAGCAACAAAAAATAAAACTTAAGAAGCAACAAAAACAAAGAAGGAACACAAAAAAAAGAAGATGAAGCAAAACCTAAATAGGAAGAAGAAGCAAAATCTAAGAAGTAAGAAGAAGCAAGAAGAAGCAAGAAGAAGAAAAACCTAAGAAGCAACAAAAAACAAAACTTAAGAAGCAACAAAAACAAAAAAGAAGGAACACAAAAGAAAGAAGAAACAAAAAGAGGAGTGGCTACAAAAAGTGGTGGCTAAGGTTTCAAAACCCTAATTTTGTGGTGGCTAGGGTTTTAAAACCCTATTTTGTAGCAACTAGGGTTTCAAAATCCTAAATTAGTGGCAACTACAAAAAAGTGGTTTTAAAAAAATATGACTACAAAAAAATCCTACGTGGAAAAATATGACTAGGTACTTTCTAAATATATTCCCTACTCAAATTATTTTTGGGCTACCCTAAAAAAAATCTTACTATTATAGAGATGTGATTGCAAAATATGACTAAAAAATATGACTGGGCGTTCCCTAAATATGTTTCCTACTGTTTTCTACGAAGTATTTTGGTGTTCCCAATGGCCATATACTATACGGCCATAATGTATAAGGCTAAAATATGACTCGCAGTCATATTTGCAGTCATATTTTTCTTACTTTCAAAAATATGACTACAAGCAGTCGCCAGTCATCCTCAGTCATAATTCTGCAATCATAAAACACAGCCATTGTTGTAGTGCATCCTTTGGAAATCTTTAGATCAATACACATGCCATGTATTTTTACCAAATAAGGCTTCTTTTCATGAATTGTTAAAAATGTGTGAAGCATATGATAAAAAATATATATTCTTCAATGAAAATGAAAAAAAAAGACATGAAAAAATTAAGATTTTTTCAAAAGACACTTCGCAATAAAATGATTGAAGCCATAGAGGAATTTAAATACAGAACAACACAAGGAGTTAAGCACTTGTGCAATAAACTTCAATGTTGTTTTTTTAATGGAGTGGATGCAAATATTTTGGTCATATATATGCAAATATATGACCAATAAAATGAAATCACTTTCAGCAGTACAAAATGCTTTCAAATGGTTGATAAACGAAAATAGTCAATTACTTAAGGATATGATGTTTCTCACGATACATCTCAATACAGTTCTAAAGACCAACTTGTATCTTTTGTCAGCAATGGATACAAAGACTTCAAGGCAAATTGGGCTAATATATGGCCTAAAGAAGACCTCTTCAAGTTCAAGAAGTTGGAGAAACTAATTCCAAAGAAAATCTCTATCCTTTACAAAAAAATCATCAAAGCCAAAAGGATTCATCGAAACCACACAAGCAATGGACGTGGAAATATACAAAGATAATTGAAAACTCCAAAGGTTTGAAATGGTCAAAACCTATTGAAATAGCAACAAAGTTGGGCTCATTTCAAGAAGATGCAATAGTTATTGATGAAGAGGAAAAATAAAAGGAAAGGTAACTGGACTACTTACAATTATGAATCTTTTGGTCATAATATGGCCAAGTGGACTCAAAAAAACAAGAGGTGAATGAATTTTACTTTTACTGTTGAAGCCCATTCCAAATCATTAAAATTGAAGTTAAATATCTGACGAAGCATTTAATATTTGACGGTGTATATCTTTCCTCAAAATATTAAAAAACAAATAATTGTTGATTCAAGTACAAAATCAAAAATCAATGTTGAAACGATTGGTGAAATTATTTTTATAATCTCATCTTCAAATGAAAATACTAACTACAAACCCAATTTTCCAAGTAATGACCTCTTTGATTTGTTTTGGATGATGAAGATACAAATTTATTGGGAAAGCAACTATTGTATCTCTCATTGAGAGTTATAAGCCCAACAACTGGTCGTTAGTCTTAATAGGTGCTACAAATCAAGTGTCTAATATACTGTCAAAACTACCTTTGAAATCATCCAAAATCTATGTCGTAGAATCTCAATTAGAAGAGTTGAAATAATTGCTCCAACATCAGAGACATTCAACATAGTTCAAGTATAAAATACGATTTTTATTATTAAAAAAATAAATATGTTCTTCATTCTTCACTCTATTGCATGTATAAAAAATGTATTTGATTTCATTTTTTTAGTATTAATTTGTATTCCAATAAAGTAATTCATTTCAAATGCTTGTTCACTTGGGACAGAGCCTCACGATCACACCGTACTTGTTTTACATCTTCTCAAACATACTGTAAGATCCAACAAAAATCTTTTTCTTTCTAAAATTTAATTTTAGTATTTGTATTAAAAATGGCAATTTTGGAGCATTTTTTGTGAAAACATAGTCAAAAACCTTTAAGGATTAAAGATAGGGAACTAAGATTGTCAATTATGCACTTCCAACTTTTCCAAACATAATGCCAAATGCAAATTTGTCACCATTCCATTGGATAGTCAAAGAAGCATTAACACAATCCCTCTTTCTACACCTCTAGATTTACAAAAGTAAGGTAGAAGCACCAATAGTGGATTATTTAAGCAAATTTGGAACAAATGGTGTGAGGTGGTGAAAATTCTTCCCACATAAAAAGATAAGGAAATATAGGAATGCTTAATTCCCAAAATTGAAGTTATTGTGAATTTTGGGTATGGGAGCAATACCAATACATACAAGATTGTTGGAGAAGAAAGAACTCTACGTCAGTGGGAGATGCTTGATTCCCCAAATTGAAGTTATTATGAATTTTGGAAGCCAAAAAGAATTATTGATCCATAGTCAATGTTTAAAGTATTATAATTCATGAACTATTTTCTCACTCATTACTTCCCTTCCCTACTTTCTTGCTCAGTACTTCAGGACATGTGTCATGACCTTATTAGTCCCATAATGCTCTTAATCCTCCCAGTTCTTGAGCATTCTGCATAACCACCAGGGAGGGCACAAGGCCACATCCTTCAAGGACATCCTTGAGATCATGATGGCAATGACTTATGTGAGTATGTCACATGAGAAATCCATCCAGTGCTGTAGACATGAGAACCAACAGTATCTATCAAGTTCTATAAAAATATCATTACTGAACTTATTCTAGTAGAGAAATGCAATACAAAACATTAAATGCATCTTGCAGTAATTATAACAACATGGTGTACCATGTAGTGGAGACCTAGCTCCCCATTCCCATTTCTGCACAAGGAATAATGGAAAACCAGAGCATCACAATGCTCTGATGTAGGACTTGTTATCAGAACTCCAAAAGAGCACAAATCCTGAACATTTACTCCCAGGCTTGAGTCCAAAATTAATCCAGCCAAAAGACATGTGCAATTATTGCCACCCTTGCACTTGGACCAACATTATATAAGGGCTGGCCAAGGGTGCAATTTATTGTGTCTCAATAAACAACTAAAAACAGAGGAGTCATTTCAGTGGCATGTAAGGAGACCAATTTCGCAAGTGGTTTTCAAACAAGTTCTGACACTTGAGCAAGCCAGTATAGTTTTGAAGCACCTGCAGGAACAAAACAAGGGGTGACTTCACTATCCTGACAGTGCAATCAAAGACATGGTGCAATTAAGGTTTGCCAGACTTGTTTCATTTGAAAAGGATGTTAACCTACAGTACAATACTGACTATCCACATGTTAAAATAAAGAGAAAAAGATCCCAATCCCAAAGACAAGCAAATAGTGTCCTGCTTACATCAAGTATTGTCAAGTCTTTGAAGCCTCTCAATACAAACATTGGCATTGCAGGAAAGACGAGCATCTGCCTCACCTGCATCAGCCAGCCAACTATGTCTCTGCCGTCATACTCATGTAATTACCTCCTTGCGGTCTTCAGAAATAAATATCCTGAAAAATTTTAATCCCAAGTGAACACTATTACTGGGGTAGTGGACAGTGGCAAATTCATCTCATGCAAATTCATCTCGCAGCATTGTTCAAACATTGTATTCATATTTGTCATCTCAGAAGATGACATTGTCGAACTACGTAAGTTATTTGGATGCAACATCATGTGATATTAAAAATAAATAAATAAAATAAAATAAAAGTTTACTATACCATGAAGCACGAGTCTCTTATTGGGAAGATGACTGACCCAGATGTATGTGAGCTAGGGGTGCACACTGTCATTGCTATTGCCTATCAATTGTGGTCGAAGCAGATGACGAAGATGATGATACAATAGACTTCAATTTGGGAATAAGCATCTCCAACTCTTCCTGTTTTGTGGTGATTTCGTCAGGAGAATCGCTTTCCTGTGTCAAGATAACAGAAATTACGTAAGAGAGGAATTCAACTGGTAGGGACAATCTAAAATGATCAGTCATTTAGAAACAGAATAAACTACTACGTACAAGTGAAGGATAAACCTTTGAGTTGGCAGCGGCTTGTAAGGACAGGAGTTGAACGGTGCACTTATGATAGTCCATTAAGACTTCAAAGACGTCATCAGCAATCGATCCCTGTGCTCAGAAGCCATCGGGAACAAACATAAGTTACAGTGCTAGGTATACAATTGACACATACATAACCTCTCCACATAAAGCGAAAATATAGAGCAACTGAAAAGTCAATCTTGAATGATTCTTAGCTAAGGACATGATGCACAAAATTTTCCGCACTTAAGGTGCAGCATACCAACCTTTAATCGCAAAATAGCTGCTGACACTGCCCTGCCCGGTGCCTGGAGAGCCCGACTATGGACCTGTGCCAGTTCAAGAAAAGTATAAACACTGTGAACCAATAAATATGCATGACGAGCAGCATTGCAACCACCTATGAATGACAGCAATAGGCCTGAGATGAAAGAGTGACTAAAACGAGCACGCAGAGGGAATTTTCACCTGAACAAAGAGGAGGCCCACGACTTTTGGCAGCAGTGCTACAGAATCAGTCTCATTCTCAACTTGTAATGCCAAATCCTGTCCCGCCACCAAGCACACATTGTCTTTTAGCTAATTAGGATCATAAAACCACAGCAAAGAAAACTTGTTCAAACAATTAAATCATCAACAGTCGAATCATCAACTTTGCACTCACGCATGAAGTCTCTCCAAAATCAGTTGTAACTAAGAAACAAGACAGTTAGCACTTCAGGATAGACGATGACATTAGCATTGAAATCGTGACCCCTCCGTCAAGACCAGTAGTGATGCGTCAAAGCAAATGACAGCTGTATATCCTTCCCAGAAGTGCTACCAGGTAATGCCAAACACCTCAGATATAAAACTTGAATATAATATAGTAAAAGAAGAAGCAAAGCTAACCCAATTATCGTTGGAAATTACCTTGCGATAGGAGAATAATAAGGCCCGCTCAGATTTTTTATCAAGTTTCTTCAGACGCAAGCCGCTGAAATAAAGAAAATATCAGTAGGAACGTGACTTTCATACTTTTTAAGGATGTTGCTCGTCTGTGTCACTTTGGATATACAAACATCCAAAAATGATAACATGTAATCAACCAGGCTCAATTTCCAATCCTTCACGTGTCTCAGGCTGCTTATTCTGATCTATGCACATCTAATAAACAGATGTTTGCCGAGAACAACAGGCCAGTACCTCTGACTCACAACTGCTTCAAACGCCCTTTCAAAAGCATCCACGTTCTGCATAAATGCGTCCCCATTCGCCATCAATAAAATGCAACAACATGCAATCCAATTTGGAATGATTATAAACATGGAAGTGCCACATAATCCTGGCATCAATGATTGGGTTTTTTTTCACTTGCTTCTTATGTACAGACCATATACACACACAATGAAAATAATTATATCAATTATGGATACCTTTCCTTCCAAACTTTCAACCAACTCCGAAGCCTTTACGGAAAGTGCGCGGCCTGCTAACGACTTAGCCTGCATCATCGTCAACCAACAAATCAAAGGACTGTCCAAAATCTGTACCAACAAACCCAGGACCAGTATTGAGCGATCAATAGACCTTTACACGGACTACTTGTTTCTACGTATGCAATAGACTTATCATACAGAAGGAACAAAATTCCAAACTCATGCTTGCAACTCGGACGACTTATAACATGTTCTTTACTTTTTATAAGTTCAAAATGGAGAGGTGATATGAAAGAAATTAATAAGGAGTAAGATTATCTCAGAATCTTGATGGTGAAAATGTACACAATCAAGTCCAGGAGCATCGGTTTACAAGAACTTTGTAACCATTCGACCTCGTAACCGACCCAATTTTCTGATAATGTTAGCATTACCAAGGACATCCTTTGCAAGGAATTCGATTGTTCTGTTCCTTTGATGTCTGCTCTGGCCACTTCATCATCAACCATATCTTCCTCTCCCTGCATCCATGTATGCAAAACACAATCATCAGATGCCAGTAAATCCTTTTCAAGTCAGCTGAAACTAATTAAACTATCAGAACATATAGACCATATGAAAAATAAGTATTAATAAACATACCTGGGCAATGAGAAAAGAATCTACTAACTCAGCTCCAGTGGTTCGCAAAAGATGCCGATGCAATACGACCTGAGCAAGACCAGCACAACGTTCAGAAATTTCATAAACCTGAGAATAGAATTCTAAGATATTTCTAATCATAACAGAACTAACACACTAACCTATCACATTAACAATGGGAAGCACAAGGAAATGCAACGACTCTGAAAATGGAGCATAGATAGACATATTTATTGGTTCTGTCCTTTGGAAAGAGACTACGGCATCGACTCTCGCATCGACTAAGGTTTCTGAACCGGGTTTCAAAATTCAATCTACAACCGCGCATTCACACTGCACAACGCGATTAGAGTTTGGTCGCAAGGGGTCCGACCTCGGACCCCCTCCCTGTCCGCCTGTTAGGATGGAGGGGTCCGATTTTATTTTTAATTTTTTTAATTTTTTTAATTTTAATTTTAATTTTGCTTGCATATGAATGATTCAATATTTTCTTTGTTTAATTTCCCAACTATCCAGTATGAATAAACTAATATTGTTGTTTACCTAGGACAGAGCCTCACAGTCACACCGTTCTTATAGTAAATGTGAACAAGACCACGCCTTGGAACTTCCAATACACCATGACCCTCATAAGTCTCTCAAATGTGCTCTGTACCCTAAGAAGATTTAAAGGAAGTGCTCACCCCAGTTTTTTCGTTGTCATCAAAAAGTTCCAGGGCCTTTGAATAAAGCTGGAAATTGGGATAGATCTACAAAAGTGAACCAGTCATAATCAGCTGCTGAATACACAGTAACCAATAACGACTACAGAACGATGCAACAAAAGACGTTCGTTAGCCTGTTATATGCAGTGCAAACAAATACTCCGTAGTATAATTACCCCATCTATCTTATGCTGCAAGGTATCCATGCGGCGACGGCGTTCTTCTGCCTGGGCTGAAGCAAGAGCACGTTTTGCTTGTATTGCAGCAGCCACCACTCTAGGCCTGAGCAACTCTGCCAAGGCTTTTACAAGATCACCGTCTTCTTCCTCCTCTGCAGGACACAATCGTGAGTGTCATTCAATTCTACCGTCAACGTTTCTCAGATCAGAATATCAGGCAACGAAGTAATATTTCACCTTATGAAGTATGTGATCATACCAGACAACTGCCTTGCCCAAGTGAACTATCCTTAAAAAAAAGTAATACTCCAACTGAAAAAAACTAAGTGAGAAGATCAGAATCAAAAGGTCATTACCGACTCCTGCAGTTTCCAAGTCAGGGAACCACTCGAGAATTTTAGAAGCCAGAAAATCGGAAGTAAAAGTGTCGTCCTCATCGTGCACAGTGTTGGCTACTGCACCACCCTTGTATCCCTTGGGCACACTAGCAATTGTTTCTCCAGGTTGTTTCTCTCCCTTGGATTTACTACCCCGTCTCTTCCCCTTCCCCTCTTTTGCGATAACCGTCTCAACCTCTGCCGCTGGTCGGGTTGTTCCACTGCTTTGATTGCCTTTCTTTCGTCTTCCTCCTTTGACCTGGGCAGAAACACCAGCTTCTATGCCAGCTTCTGAACCAGAATTCAAATTCCCTGAAACTGTTTCCTCAGAAACGGATTGAACAGCGACTTTATTGGGCTTCTTGTTTGCCTCATTTTTCTTGGCCAGTTCACTGGCCAAATTCTCAGATTTTTCAAAAAGGTCCTGTCCAAAGAGGGACACTGTCATTTCCTAATAGTTCTGATAAAAATCTAAACATCTGAACACATGATAGAAGTAATTGTCAAAAGAATAATGTAATTGAAGATGACAAGCCAAAAGCTCACTCAAAAGTGGAAGAATCAAGCGTTATGTACACTGTAGGATTTCAGAATTTAAGCGTAGAGTAGTGTAGCAGCTCCAGTAGAGAAATACAGCATGCATAAAATTTCCTCACGGAATGTAAAACACAATATGGAAAGTCAAACGATGAGGAAGCCATTCCATACCTTGACAAATGCAGTACTTATCAAGCAGGTCTCGGCCAGTATAATAGCCGCATCGTCCTACAACCACATAGACACACATTGAGCGTTGCACTTCTTGTGACAATCGTTCCATTGAGGACACACTCACAAGACGCTTTCTTCAAGTAAAATAGGATCGTAGGTGCTCATAGTCAGCAGCTACATGCGCATGATTGCAAATAACCCTTCTATTTTTCCTAGTATTTGAAAACAAACTAGGAGATAACCAAAAGATAACTCCAATGAACTCTCTTGTTCATCACTCCCCAAGAAATTCGCATGTTGCTAGCCAATAAACCTATTGAAAGCTGATAGATGTTCTTGGTTCTTACCTTGAGGGCCCTCTGCACACTTGGACAGAGCGTCAACAGTTTTGCTGCATCTGTAGCCTCAATGGATGGGGGCACCAGCGGCAAAGCATCAAACCTGCAGACACGAATCCTACGCTTTAGTTCCAAATTCTAAAACACACAACAAGAAAAAAAAACTGCCTTAACAGTGTCACAAGAACACAAATTCATTGAACCAACCTATTCCACAAGCATGGATTTGACTTCACCTTCGGGATTCCAAGTCCTCCATTACTCTGTTAAAAAGTACTTCAATGTAAATCTTTCCTGCTATAATGACTTCTTGGAATAAATCGAGCTAAGTATATCATATCTACTTTTCAAACAAAATATAAAGAGACTGATTTACCATGTATTTCCAGCAATTGCTTCCTCGGCCGCTGCATCCAACTGACTGATTATTGACGGGTGAACGAAGACAGAATCTAAAGCAATACCATCCTTGTACATTTCCTGCATGTCAACAAAGAGGATTGGGAACTGTTTAGAATACAGATATTACAAAGTAACCAGAACAAAGGGTTCCCAAGAGGCATATTTGAGTAAAATAAGGAAGTTCAGAATTTAAAAGCAAAAAATCTCAATTATATAACGTGAGTAGACGAGGATAATTGCAGTTAAAATCTAATGACAAACCAAAATAATAAGGTGAAGACCTGTAAATATTGCTTTGGTTGAGGCACATTCAGCTTCCGCAGTATATCATATGTGATGTGGCCATTCTGCTTGAAACATCCAGTTCATCAGTAGCTAGTCTAGACATCATTCTGCAATCAAAAGACTTACTAGCAAGAAGCCCTCCAGTATAGCTATAGGCATCGAACATCACTACTGGAGACAGAATTTACCTGCGAAAAAAATGCCTCCACACTTCCTCGTTGTGCTCCAGCAAATACCTGAGTGAAAAAAGCAGCCTTACTTGTTAATATCTGATCAGCATTTTCTGGCTACTGTAATCTAATGTCGAAAGCTCAGAGTCAGATGTTTGTAAATTCCGGTTGCAAACTCCATACCCGTTCTACCAGATGCTTAAACGTTACTAAAAAGCGTAAGTTCATTGAACATTGGTACTTTAGAAGATTACTTTTCACATACTGACAGAAAAACATGCGTATGACCAGAAAAAAATAAAAACCAATTTACGGAGACGTAGCCATGAACAAACAGTCAGAAGTCTGTACTTTCTAACATCACAAGAAGAAACGCTAGCACGTCATGGTTGTGCATATACCGATATCTCAAACACAGAAAGCAAGACCATCTGGATTCTGGAGTGGTAAAAGTAGCTTCAAGTTGAAAAAGCTAGTTGGACAGACTTAAACAAGGAGCAATACCGCCGGTGTGTAGACAGCGTTTCCACCACGAAGTGATCCTTTCACTTCCCCATCTACTATCAGCTGATGAAGGACTGACTGGAAAAGGCCTCCATCTCCAGTCACTTTAGTTGTTGGTCCTTCGTCTCCCTCTCGCATCTGCTGTTGAAGAAAGCTCCAGAGACTAGTCACTGGAGTGGGAACCATTAAAGCTCGCACTGCCCCTCGAACAGTTGCCCGAATTCGTGCAACAAACGCTGGAGTGTACAGCTGACCCCCCTCCAGCTTTCCATGAATCTGTCAAATTCAATGATAAATGTCACCTATCGTATGATCCGTTCAACTAAACTTTAGCATGATATTCGGTATAAGTGAAACCCTAGCACAAGGCGTGACACCACTCACCGATGTCCCTAAACGGGCAGACAAGACATTGGTTATCAACTCCGCTCCAACGGAAAATCGACGAGCGAGCTCTCCAACAGAAATCTGGCCAGCGACTTCCAACGACTCATTGATCTCTTCTGCAATGGAATCCCAATAACCGGAAGAGAGAATTTCCCCTTGCAGCAATGATAACGATGCATCGCTTTGAACAATCTGTTGAGCTTGTCTTTCACAATGTATAAGTTCCACACCAAGAGTACCAGACAGGTCCACTAGCGCAACCCTCCCCAGCCGCTGAATTTCCAGTTCAATCTCACGTCTTAACTCGTCCTGCATTGATCCGATCACATCGCTGAGATAACAATAAACACACTGGTCCCAAAGCCGGCATCGCTCAATTAGGAACCAAATAAATTCAGCACGGAACAACTACAAGGGGCTCATGTAGAAGCGAGAACCTCCGCTGCAACCCCAAATCCAGCTTCTTTGATCAAAGACCTACCCTGCATAATTCTGTAACCTTGTAATTGTAGTCAGGATTAGGGTTCCAGAATTATGCAGGGTAAAAACTTTGATAAAGACGAACGTATGTCCGCATTGGCGAATGATTACTTCATGAATGTCCAATTGTCTGGCTCTACCGTACACGACATTGAAAAAGGTTATTGCCGCACCTGAGTAATGTACTCTTTTCCAGAGACTGTGTGAAGCAGATCGTTATCCAGGAGCTCAAGCTCCCGCAGCTTGGACACAAGCTCCACCACATTCCGCTCCGAGAGTCGGACCTTGGCTTTTGCATTCTGAGCTTGCTCAAATAGTTTCTGGAGCTCTTCGATGTCCAAATCCATTACAGCCGCGTGCTGATTACAGGAAAACAGCAAAAAAAACAATAATTCTTGTTTCTCCTATTGATTAAAAAAACACGAAGCAGGTTCTTCAAGCCCGCAAACTAAACCGCCATGGCTGAAAACAACTAAAAATTCGTAGTCTACCTGTAAACCCTAATTCCTGAAAACAACATACAACAAAGCCGCGAAAGACCCCCGAACCACTACTATAAACTTAAGTAACATCCTCATTTTTCCAAGCCTCACCAAAATTCTCTCTCCCTCGATGCTCCAAATCGATCGACTGGACAAGTCCACAACGTGGAGCAACAAATTATTAAATGGAAAACAAGCAACTGAATGAAAACTCAACCGAGGAGAAAAATTAGTCAAGGAATTTACCACCTTTCCGTCCTTTGTCAACGAGTTCAGTCTGAACTGGCCTTCAGGCCCGGGATGAACCTAAGCTTGTCTTCCCGAAGTCATTGCAAAGGTGCACGCAAAAAAATGAAAAATAAAAATTTTGTGCTTGATAATTTTATCTTCAACACCTCTTAGCTCGTATAATATGGGGCCTCCAATTGCAAATATGAATTCAAGGTTTCCAAATTTTATCATGGGTGGTGAAAAAAATTCTTGAATAAAGGGGACAATTCACCAAAGAAGCCTAATTCTTTAATCCTTAAACAACAAATTGGTGGCCGTGGAAATCATCCATTTTGATACCGTGGGAATCATTGGTTTAAAAAATCCAAAACCTCTCATTGGATGTCAAAGTACTGTAGAATATCTCCCCTTGTCACACAAAATTCCGAAGATGAATAGTTGCACTTTTGTCCTACACTAAAAGATTCTTTTGTCATCCATCGAACACCAAATGTTTGCCTCGATGTTCAAGGGCTAATTTTCAAAAGAGAAGTGCAGTAACTTCAAACAATTTGTAAAAGTTGGTGTAAGATAAACCAATCTATGACATATAAAAGACCAACCACATACATCTTTAGAATTATCCATTAAAGATTTGCATGAATTCATGATAGGGACTTTTTCAATAAATGAGATTTGGGCTACATTAGGTTGAGTTAATGGCCACAATCAATGTCTTGAATGATGTCGTCCTCATTTGGTCCCCCACCACTCATGGCAATGTCATCCGCACTAACAAACCTTCCAGTAAAACCTCTTACTTTGTTTTTTTCCTTTTTGTCTATGCTCATTTCTCTTCATTGTCCGGCCTTTGGCTTAGTTGTTTTTTGTGTTGGTGACTTTTTTTTAATGCAATGGTTCTTCCATTTGTTCAAAAAAAAAGGAGGCTTGGATGATGGTAATGGAGTGATTTTTTATTGCAATATAGGAACTTCCACATTTTGAATGTAAGAGCATTATCAACTATTCTATCTACATTTGGCCCACCAATTGTGTGGTGCTAGCTTCACTAGTCATGCCCAAGCCCAAACTAGTAGAAACCTCCAATCATCCTTGCCATCTACTTTGCGGCAAAAAAAATTGTAAGGATTTAATATTACATTAGGCTTTAGTAAAAATGTATTCATGTAGGCATATCTCTATCTCAAGCTTCCAATAACATACTTTGATGTAAATTCAATGTAAGAAGCAATAGATACTTTTGCATTTATTTTGGTTTAATTTTTAATTTGATTTGATTTTAATTATAAAGTATAAATGAGTTAGTTTTACAAATTCACAATTTTTTTTAATATATTAATATACTCTCTTGTTGTCTTTTTTCTTATCTTTTGGTTTTGTCTTTGTCAAAATTCAATTATTCTAATAATTAAATTAATACACATGAAAGAACCAATAGACCAAACGTTTATAACTAAAGTTAATCATATGCTTATTGAGTTAGTTATAAACAAACTAACAAGCCAAGAATCTATAACTCCTAATTAGTTCTAGAACACCAAAATAATAGTCTTTTGTAAATATATTTTAAAGTATGTAAGCAAACAATATTATGAGTATAAGTGTGATTTGGTAGATGAAGAAGATAATATTGTCTAATTGACATGATCTCAAGTCTATAATTGAGCAACAAGTTACACATTATTCTTAATTTAATAGTCTTGAATGTTTGTTATAATAGAAGATCAAAATACAAAAAGTATTGATTTTGAGTCAAAAGTGTGAGATATATTGAGGATAAAAATGTTTTTAAACTTGACTACAATGAAAAAATGGTTAAAAGTTGCATGTTTGGTAATCATAAGAGAAGGGAGTCATTTATAAAGTTATTTGTGGTACCATGCACTTATACTTTACAAATTCAATGTTTTTTTAAAATGACCTAAAATCTAAACAACATCACAAATCCTAACCAACATAAAAAATTATTATTTGATCCACTATCGTAAAATATGGAAGTCTAGTCTGAAAGAATTTTCAAATGCTTAGATTACATATAAAAGATATGTAATACATAATCATTTTGAAGTGGGCAAATTCCACAAAATAGTAATGAACTTGTGCATTTGTGGTGAACCCTTATTAGTTCTAGATGGAGGATCGATCTTAAAGAATAAAAAATTTCATCATAATAAATTAAATAATGAATATATTTCTTTATTATATACACCATTCATACTACTAAAATCATAAGTCCCTCTATAATATCATAAATGCTACCATTAATACTAGGGACTCGTGCTTGCTATGCTACGCATTCATTGTATCACATATTAGTAAAAATTTAATATATTTGAATAGAGTGCATGATAATGATTTCAATAAGTCTTTAAAATAATTATTTCAATTATTTTATAAAAATATTTTCAATCATGCATACACAGAAATCGTCTTTTCACACAATGTGGTATTACTGAAATGAAGTAGCAGTTCACAATGACCTCTATAATATCACTTTTTGCAAAAGGTGATATTATAAAAATAATATAGTCATTGCAATTGAGGTGATATTAAAGAGGATCAATATGGTGATATTATAAAGGTAGCAATTCCATTGCTTTTCTTGACTTTATACTTCTTTTGTATTTCTACAATTTTGTGCTTTTGTAAGCTTTGAGCTTCTGATTTCAATTTTCTATTGCTACTACCAAATGATTTGAGAAATTTATTAGATTGAACCAATTTTGGATTTCACAACAATTGAATTGTTTACGAAGCTTTTGAGATTTACAAGTTTTTCCTTTAAATTCTTCTATTTGGGTTGCCATTGTTTGTAACAATTGAGTCAAATTTCTAATGCATTCTAATGTATGAGTATCTTTTACTGTATTCATCATTGCATGTATTTCATTTATCATTCATAAATTTCTATTGTTTATTTCAGTATATGCTTATTTGTAAAAAAGTTATATGAAGATTTTAGTAATTTTTATCTAAAAATTTATTGAAATTCTTGCTCTGCAATCTATCTAATACATAAAAATTCTAATGAAATTCTAATGGTGAATGCGTAGCATAGCAAGCGCCAACCGTTAGTGGTCATTAGAAAAAAATAGTTTGTAGAAGTACATTGGTTTTAGTAAATGTTTGTTAAAAAAATTATCCTTGTAGAAAAAAATATAAAAAATATAAAATTGAAGACATTGTTTATCAATTAGTTGCAAATATGGCTCTCCTTATGGCCTTAATGAATGTGGTAATGTGATTCAATATCATATGATAAAAGATTGACATTCCTAAGGGTACTTGTGGAGGGCCCAAGGTGATTTAATTGCAAATAATATATAGAAGCATATGTTTAAATTTGTTTATTCTATCAATAAGTTTTTGTGGAGATTAAAATATATTGCTATTGGAATAGAAGACCATTCAACAAATGTACATTCAATACACATTTTTAAAAATAAAAAAATTCAAACATGTATTGATGCAAATGATAAATCTTTTATCATAATATTGTTTAATCTAATGTCTTCTTTTCCATCATCAATAGTTAAATGAATTGCCGATCACCAATTGTTTATTTTCTTCCCCTATGTTTGGTCATAAACATTTCTTTTGCCAATCAAATGATTTTAAGTGTAATAATTGTATTTTTTTTCAAACAAGTGTGTCCAAAAAACACATTACAAAGGGATTTTTTTTGTCATGAAGAGAGGTTGATTTCACACAAGATATAGAACCTATTGCCACCAAGTATCGAACCCGCAACCACACCACTCAATTTCAATACCTCACCACCATCACTCGATGTATCTAATAATTGTATTCTCAATTTCATTTTTGCAAGGAAAAAATAAATGATTGAAATCAAAGTGAATAATATTCATAAAAGAGCAATATAGCAATTGCTTCCTTGCTACCTTACAATTGAATTATGAACTAGATACTACTTGAGAACTAAGAGGCTTGAAAGTATTGTGGGACATAATGTCAAGTCCAATAGTTCATCATAAACGCCCATATTTGTACTTTTTACAAATATATGTACTCCTCCTCTCTAAGGCACATTTTTGAAAGGCTATACATAAATCAACATTTGAAATGTAAAATAGGCTTGATTTATTTTATTTTATTTTATTTCTAATTTCATTTTTATTTATATACTAATATATATATATATATATATATATATATATATATATATATTTTTTTTTTTTTTTTAATGACTCTTTTTATTGAAATAATTTTCATTTGATGCAGAAGATAACTTTAAATCATAAGATAACTTTAATATTCTAAATTTAATATTTTAAACAATGCAAATATTTTTCACATTAAGGTATATTTGAAGAACCATTGACTATATATGTAATTATAAAAACGTGTTTAAACTTTCACCATTTGAGTATAAATCACCATTTTATAATCTATATAAAGGTGAATTATTAATTATAAATATAATTTTATTCTACATGAGGAATTTTTTTCAAATATAGGGTTAATTTTTAATGTATGTATAAAGGAAACTTTTATCATTAGACTATTTTTTATCTTATGCATTGAAAAACTTTCAATTTTTCAATAATTTTTACCTCAACAATCCCAAAGCCTTTTTTTCATCAAAAATCAATCAAAATTGTCATTTCAATTCATAAAAGCAATAATTTAAAAAAAATGACTTTGTCAAAATTTTGACCACTGGATCTCACATTAGACTAGTATAAAAATGTGTGGAAGAAATTTTGAAAATTTTGAAATAGTACATTGCAAGATATTTGCATTTAAATTCATTTCTTGTTGGAATGTCTTGATTCAACCGGCACATGTCTTCTTTCAAACTTCTCAATTTTAGGAAAATAAATGAGTTGAGGCAAACAACTTCTTCAAAGTGACTTCTTACAAAGACAAAAAATCACATTAAAGAATATAATTTTTATTTCAATTAGTGCCTAGATGCAAACATTATGCCGTTTGAAGTCCAAAATAGAGTTCAACATTCAATCCCAAAAAAATCAAAGAAAGTCAAAATTAAAATTCTAAAATTTTATTTCGCACAGAAAGTGTTTTTGTCTACATGGAAATATTTGATTCATTGTATTTGGATTAGTGATGAGAAATTTATGGACAATCTTGTTTTTTGAACAATTTAAGCATCTTCTTGAAAAAATAACTTGTAGGATTCAATGCAATTTTCACAATTTTTCAAAAAGAAAAGTTGTACTAGGTTTAGTTAGCTTGTTAGAAGAATCTTATGATTGGAATTAGTGATTTTCAATTTTGTCTTAGAATAATGAATAGGTTTTATTTTTCCTTCAATCTAGAACCTATTTTTGGTTAACAATTTTTAATGAGTAAAAATTTAAAAAAAAATTCTCAATTTTTTTTCCTAGACTCTCAACTCAATTATTAAAAATGTGTAGTGCTAAAACTTTAAGCCATGAAGATTCAAAGCCTTAAAAATCTATTTAGGCAAAGTACAAAAAAATTAAATTTCTTCACTTCATACACAAGTATCTTGCAATCCATCTAGGCAAAGTTTTTGAAATTTCTTCCACACATTTGTATACTTTTCCAGTGCAAGATCCTATGGGTAGGTATGCAAAACAAATAATTTCTTAATTTCTTTTCTCTTGGCAATAGAAATGGTAGTATTGAATGTTTTTGATGAAAAAAATGCCTTGAAAGTTGAGGAATGAAATTAGTTAGTTAAATACTTTAAGATCTAGCAAACTGTAAGTCCATTTTTAGTTCCATGGGAAAACTCTTGGTGTTTGGACCTATAGTGTGAAAGGTATTGCATTTCATGAATTAGAAAACTGAATTAAATTAAACTTTTTCTTTTGGAAAACCCATACCTTTCATACTGTATGTCCAAACACCACAAAACAAAGTCCTAGCACTCTTCATATAATTTTTTTTTTTGTTTAAACAACACAACCTCTTGTATTGCAACAAAGCCCTTGCACTCCTTTGTGCATAAAAGACATTGTGTTTCAAAGTTTTTACAAATTAAAAAATGATTTTTACTTTTATTTTGGTTGTGAGGGTGTACAAGTTTGCTTGATAATAAGGTAACTACACCTAAAATCACACCAATAAGAAATTCGGCATGGTTTCCATTATTATATTGAAAAATATTTAGTGGAATCTTCTTGTTAGATTCTATTAGAATGCATTTTTGGGACATTGTGAGAATAAAATTTAAAAATTTAAAAGTTTTGGAAATAGAATTTTGGACAACCAAATATAGATTATTGAAAATTGTTTTGTGAGGTCTTGTTGGTAGTCAAGAGAAGATTCTAGATTCCATTAGAATGCATTTTTTGGACACTATGTGAATAAACTAAAAAACTGAAAGTTCTAAAAATAGGATTTGGACAACCAAGCATAGATTCTCATGAATAGTGGAAGTACATTTTAGACAAGAATCTAGTTCGTGTGGTTTTAGAAAGCGGTCCAAATTAGGTGCACCTTACCGTAGGCATGTTCGCCTCAACGAAAACCTGTGCCCAACACACTCTTCAACCTTGTGACCGTACTCCCAGCATTTTCAACCCAAATGACCTCACTGCCTGTATTGGCCCCGGAGACCCCGGACCCTAAAAATCCAGCATTTCCAAAGCCTCGCACACCGTCGAAGGAAGATCTCCCTGAAAGTTCTCAAAAGCCAAAGAAATGTCATCAACCACGAGGTCATCCCATTTGACTCCCCACACCAATACTAATAAACTTCGAAGCCTCCACGTCGAATGGGCTCACCCATTGGCCATGCCCCTCGAAACCAACACAGCCAATCACCCACCTAGCTTCCCTTCCACCTTGGATGTAAACCCAATCCGACGGTCAAAACTGCCCCGGCCTCGGGACGAATAATGGAACACTTTCGCCGTACCTTCTAGATCCTAACAAATCTGACGGCAGGTGTGGCTCATAAAGCAGCGACGGCGTGGATCGAAACTGATCGGACGGCGGAGATGATGTTAGATCTCGGCCGTTGGATTGGATGAGAATGGACGACTGTGGGAAGCTTCAAGAACGGTCTAGAGGGGAGTCCTTTATGTGTTCTAGAGGACGACGGACTTGCTCGTGTGCTTGTTGCGTGCCATACGTTACTCCGATAGTGTTTCTTTGCGCCCTTTCGGATCGCTTGCGCTTGTTTTTCGCTTTCGTCTACACGATATCACAGTCAGGTACGTGGATCGACATTCTGGCTGTGACTTTCTTTTTGTTTCAGGATTTGAAATGGTCCGGAGTTTTTGTTCCTCCTGAAGTTTTGGTTGAGATATGGCGGTTTTGTTTCCCATCGGCGCTTTCGGTTTTGGCTTTGCTGGAGTGCGTGGCTTGTTTTTATGCCTTGTTTTGCAATATTAGATTACCTGCAGTTAGTCATCAGGGTGGCATGGTTTGCAGTACGGCTTGAGGCCATAGCCGATTAGGACGTTGCTTGGGTATGCCTGGCTTTTGTCGTGCTGCTGTTTCACTAGAATGTTATTCGCACTTGTATTACCTTGCCAGAACGTGAACGTTTTATATTTGATTCGGTGTTTGTAGAAACTTGTTCCAACTTTGTGAGGGCCCGCTAAAGGCAGATTCTCACGGTTAGGAATGTCGTTCTATAATCTGCTTTCGACCTCTGTTTATTTGCATACCGATTAGATGTTAGATCCAGACCGGTCTTCTGAGAACATTTACCGATTTACTTGTAATCGTTAGAGATATTTGTACTTTTGTCAACTCAAAAACATTTGTGACATGTTCTCTCCTTGTACTGTGGGCTTGTTGTTGCTGTATGATTTTTTTAGCGAATAATGTATCAAAATGCGCATCGAAATACTTCATTTCTCCTGGGAATTGCTTGGATGTAGTATGACTTGTACTGTTCTTCAGTACATTTTTCACGTTTTCAACTGGATTCGCTACTACCGTTCTATTAGTGCGATAGAATCATCTGATTTCTGTCGATTACGACATCGGGTCCTACTACGGCACTTTTCTCTGTCAAGTCTTTGCCAGATGCCACCTGTTGCGGTTTACACGGTAGATCCCAGTGCAACTTATAAGCTGGTTTTGTCTAAAGACTTACAAGTGTTCCTCTAATGTTTTCCAGAATGGCGAAGGTGTACCCAAAGGTCAGCGAGAAATATGCTCGCGACATTGAGAAAGCTCGCAGGAAATTGAGGGGCTTGATTGCTGGTAGGTTCTTAATGAACTGTAGGTATTCCTCTGGATTGTAGAGTGTTGAGGTATAGTCGGTTTGTCATATTCTGTTAGCATGGGTCTTGTGACTTTTCAGCGCCTTAGATATTAGCGGGTGGACATGATTGTGCGCGCCATTCGACCTAATCATAGATAATTCACATCGTTAAAATACATTGCAGTAATTTCTCGTCGTAGAATGTCAGTAACTGAATATTAGTTGGGGACTAATTGTCCATGATTTCCGTTCTGAATTTTCCATCCTTCATTTATATTAGCAACGAGTAGGTGAATTTACAACTGTGAATGTGGTGTATGCGCAGAGAAGAATTGCGCCCCGATCATTTTGCGTCTCGCGTAAGCTCCATCGGCTGGGCTCTGAGCTTATGTTTATCTTTATCTGTCAAAGAAAGGGTTCATTATTGACATTGTGGAAGCTTGGGCTGGAGTTTGTCAACGATTGCTGCTTGAGCTAATGTGTTACGTTATTCGATAAATACAGATGGCACGGATCTGGCACTTACGATCAGGAGACCAAGACTGGAGGTCCACTTGGAACCATCCGGTTCGGGCAGGAACTTGCTCATGGTGCCAATGCTGGCCTTCAGATTGCTGTGAATCTGCTGCAGCCAATCAAGGATCAATTCCCTGACTTGACTTACGCCGACTTTTACACGGTATTGATCCTTCTACCTGCCGTGGTCTTGTTCTGGAAGCTTTAATGTTGTTAGCTATTGATGCCTATCTGAAGTTGTTTGGTGCTGTATGCTACCCGAACCCAAAACAGCAGTTCTATTTGTTTCACACATCAAGGATTGCAGCCAGGCTAGAGGTATATAAACTTCATCAGGTCAATCAGCCTATTTTGAACTTGCTGAATTATCTCTTGTTGTTGCAGCTCGCTGGAGTTGTGGCTGTCGAAGTCACTGGTGGACCCGATGTTCCCTTCCACCCTGGCCGAAAGGTAACTAATTCAACTGGCGGACCGACATCGAATTTCTTCTGTCTCTATTACTTTCTGGGATTGCTTTATTATAATAATTTATGTAACTCAGCAATGGCTAGCAATTGTCTTTAGACATAACTTCTGTGAATGATCGTTGGAATTCAATAGCATCAAGGACTCTGTAAGTTGTAGTATTATTGACTGGCTGCTTATATCTTGGCTGTTTCACTTGGCCGGTCTTTAAAGCTAATTTTCTTATCTCCGTGGCTTGCAGGATCATCCTACAGTCCCAGTTGAGGGTCGACTCCCTGACGCCACTAAAGGTACTAAACGGTACTTGCATCCTGTTGCACTGGTATCTCTTCTGAGGACTTCCGGATTCTCGATATTGGTCCGGACCCCTTTTACTTTTAAATGCCTCTAGAAGTATTATCAATGAATCCGTCACTGTTGTTGACTTGTGATTTCATTCAGCGTTGTGTCGACTGATTTATGGAATTTGGGTTCCTCTAGGAATGGATCACCTCCGATGTGTCTTCGTCCAGCATATGGGTCTAACCGATAAGGATATTGTGACATTGTCTGGTGCCCATACATTGGTAGGGACACCTTCCAATTTGTTTGTGCACCTTCCTCTTCAATTTCTTCAGAAATTTATTCTCTCAATACTACCTCAAGTGATTCCTCAGTGTTCTACTCGGTAACACCTTCAACCTTCCCATACTCTGTTTACAGGGAAGATGTCACAAGGATCGCTCTGGGTTTGAGGGTGCATGGACAGCTGATCCCCTGCAGTTCACCAACACATACTTCAAGTGAGTCTACGTTCTATGCATTTTGTGTGCGTGCATTGCTCAATGTGATATAAACGTGTAGATGTTGCCATTTGTTTTCTTGCTAATTTATCATGTCTGTATAGGAGTATAGATGACTTATGATGTCCCACCTCTGCAGGATTTTGGTGGAAGGTCCAAAAGAGGGTTTGATTATGCTTCCATCTGACAAGGCGCTTCTTGATGATCCCAACACTCGTGCTTTGGTGGAGTTGTATGCCAAGGTATCATTAATTACTGTTCGCGCGATATTGACAACTTGTTATTTTTAAGGAGCATTGAATCAGCCTTGCTTTCATGTGCTTTTGATTACGTACAGTTAATTTCTAGTGTTTTGCTGTTTATTGTCATGACATGTTCCTTCGTTTCAGGATGAGGACAAGTTCTTCGAGGACTACGCGGAATCACACATGAAGCTGTCAGAGCTAGGGTAAATATTCCCATTCCTTTTCCCTTAAGATAGTGAGTTACTTTTCTTGTTTTGGGTTTCTGCTTATCAGTGCTTTGTTTCACATTTGAGGATACGACTGAGGATGTTCCCTTCTGGCAGGTTTGCTGAGCCGGGACATCCTAACTAGAAGATTTGCATCCTGGAAGAATGCTGGGAGTACAGCCTGGGTGGAGCAGATCTTCGAGAACGTGACATATTTGTCAGCGTTGCACTGATAGCTTGTATGGTCATCGTGATGAAGATCTTCTCATTTGGGTCTTGCAAGTGATCACATCAGGTTGAGATGTTCGTCTCGAATCCGAGTACATTTTGTTTTTAGTTTGGAGTAAGATGAGTCTAGGTTGGGATCAACCTGGCTAATGTTTATACATGGTCCTGATGATGTGTTGGGCCTACACTTGCCCTATGTTTTGCGAGTTCAATGAACGCACACTTTGGCAATCCACCATCTTCTCTGATGTCCACATGAGTCTTTAAAGAATCCTACTTACAGTCAAGGTTATCGCACAAGGTTACGCCGTGCTCTGAATCCCTAGAGGCTAGAGTCTTCTCCACAATTGCAGATTTGAGAAAAAACATCTGAAGTACTTTTCGATAAGCATATTTTAGAATTGATGAATAAGTGAAGATGTTAGAAAAAACATCAGAAGTACTTTTCGATAAGCTTATTTTAGAATTGATGAACAAGTGACGTAGAGTTTTAGATTCCATTTGCGCGGTGTGTTTGAAAAATTTTAGATCCTTTGGAAATGTATAGCATATAGGAAAAATTAATAAATAGAAAGAAGTAGAGAATGATTCAAAATACAAAATTGTTGAGAGTTTAGTGATGGAATTGAAAAATGCCAATCCAATGGTTGTAATGATGTAATAAACAATCTACACTTTGTTACACTTTGTTATTTTAGTTTTTTTCAAAATCATTCAAAAATTCAATTACAAAAAGAACTTCAAAGTTTATCTTAGAGGAGAGAATCTATATATGCATGTAAATTATTCGCAAATAAAGGAAGTTTATTGTTGCTTGGATTCTATGCCAATTGCTGAAAACTATATATCATATAATAACTTTTAAACCACACAATCAAAAGTTATGAAAATTGTTGGGCTTGAAAGCTACTCCTTGTGTGTATATTGTGTGAAAAATTCAAAGAAAAAAAAATGAAAATTGCATTTACAGTAGGTGGCCTAAAATTGTTGTGTTGTGTAAAAATATACATGAGGGCTTTAGAGGTTAAGCAATTAAAGAAGTTACATGACCAAGTGGTTAAAAATAATCGCAAATCAATACCAACCATGCCACCTAATTAGATCTTAATTGACATTTATTTTATTATAACTTAGTGTGCTTTGCAACTACCTTGTCCAACCTTAGAATGTAGTAGATGCCAATTTATGGCATTCAAATGACAATTAGTTGGACCAAAATTTGATGCATTTTTTCATATAATTTTTTCTTATTGACCTTTCATGAAGGGTTATGAAGAGCATGTAATTGTGGATCACAAAATATGCTATTTTAGTGCAATTGGGGAAGTTGTTGCCCTTGGCTCTAAATTACAAATTTCTCCATAAAAATGATGTATTTTGAATTTGAGTCCAGCCAATGAAATGAGGTTCATCTACTCTAGTCATACTACTAAAATCATAAGTCCCTCTGTAATATCGCAAATGCTACCATTGATATTAGGGGCTCGTGCTTGCTATGCTACACATTCATTGTATCACATATTAGTAAAAATTTGATATATTTGAATAGAATGCATGATAATGATTTCAATAAGTTTTTAAAATAATTATTTTAATTATTTTATAAAAATATTTCCAATCATGCATACATAGAAATCATATTTTCACACAATGTGATATTACTGAAATAGAGTAGCAATTCACAACTGTAATATTATTTTTTACAAAGGGTGATATTATAGAAATAATATAGTCATTGCAATTGAGGTGATATTAAAGAGGATCAATATGGTGATATTATAAAGGTAGCAATTCCATTGCTTTTCTTGGCTTTATACTTCTTTTGCATTTCTATGATTTTGTGCTTTTGTGAGCTTTGAGCTTCTGATTTCAATTTTCTATTGCTACTACCAAATGATTTGAGAAATTTATTAGATTGAACCAATTTTGGATTTCATAACAATTACATTGTTCACAAAGCTTTTGAGATTTACAAGTTTTTCCTTTAAATTCTTCTATTTGGGTTGCCATTATTTGTAATAATTGAGTCAAATTTCTAATGCATTCTAATGTATGTGTATCTTTTACCATATTCATCATTGGATGTATTTCATTCATCATTCATTAAATTTCTATTATTTATTTCAATATATGCTTACTTATAAAAAAAATTATATGAAGATTTTAGTAATATTTATCTAAAGATTTATTGAAATTCTTGCTCTACATTCTATCTAATATATAAAAAATTCTAATAAAATTCTAATGATGAATGCGTAGCATAGCAAGTGCCAACCACTAGTTTCTACTAAAATTTGAATCTAAAGAAAGTCTTGAAATTGCATATTTCCATTGCAATTTGAACTTTGGATGTATTTTCAATGTCTATTGATTTCTATTTATGGATTGATGCAAAAATTGTGCTTGTACTATGATGTTCCTTACTATGATACACACACATGCTAAAAAATTTAGATTTTTTAGATAATTTTCTATTTAATACGATTTTTCTTCACATACTATTTAAAATTTTCCAAAAAAATAAATTTTTTCTCAAAAACATGTAATTTTTTAGAGTAAAGAAGATATATAATTTCATCTTCAAAAATTAAATAAAAACTATTCACATGTATTTGGTAAATAGGAGCATAGAAAGTGGAATTTGCAAGACATTGTTGTAGTTATACAAAGTTTGTCTTATAAGGTGAATTCATCCTTGGAGAAAACTCCAGATTGACTTTAAATTTGCCACTCATGGTAGAATTTGAAAATTTTGAATTCATATATGGAATCAAAGCCCAATTTTTCTATGCAGATGAAAAAAATGCAAAATTAACCAACCAAAGAATAGGGACAAATTTTGCATTCACTCTTTTGTGGTTGTCTGTGGGAATGAGGGGTAAAATGGAAGATTCCCCTCATTGCCCTATTTTACCCCTAGGGAAAACACTGTGGAATTTTTTATTTGCAATTAGATGATTCTTTTTGCAAATTCTGAATTCAAATTTGCAATCTGTGGCCCCAAATTAGCTAGTGGTAGTGTAGAAATATAAAAAGATCATGGCAAAAAATAGAGGGCTTTTTTTCACAATTAACCCAAGCCGGGGCAATGAGGGGGGTGGTTCTCCCTAGCCCTGTTAGACCTTGTAGGGCAGACATCATTTGATCAATTTAACCCTTCATTGCCTAAAGTCCAAACATGCTTAAAAGCAACCTGCCTTTGCAAGTGTTAAAAGTCTAAAGTTTAGTAAGGTATGAAAATCTCAACTGTACAATCTTGTTGTGTGCATGTTGTAGATGGTGTGGAACAAATTTGGGGTCATTTGACCATAGAGATTGAAAGATTATAATGTTTTAGTGTTGGAAAAAGGTGTTGAAATTTTCTTAAAAACACATTTGGAGGTGAAATTTGATTTCAAAACCTACTCAAATGAAAAACTTCAAACTACCAAGTGATTCAAAACCAGAATATAAACACTTTGGTGAAAAAAAATATCATTCAAATGAGTTCAGACTCATTGTGTTTGCAAAATGGATTTGAAATGTTAAAAAACAGTGAAAAAAGTAGAAAAAAATCACATCTATAGCTGAACCTCTTTCTACTAAAATGCTTCTCAGTCACTCATAACTTCTTGGATCAATACGAAATTTTAACCACACAAACTAGACTAGTATGCAAAACTTTTACAACAAAAAATATTGAAAATGGACCATGTATGAAGAAGTTATGAGCCGCCGAAGTTCACTATAATGCAAAAGTGTCTGGATTTTGAACTTTGAATTGCTCTCAAACATTCAAAATAGTTTGGATTGACATGAAATTTTTACCACAATAACTAGACCTTAAGGGAAACAAAACACAACAAATTTTATAGAAAGTGAACATTTGATGAAAAAGATACAAGCTCCCAAAGTTGCAGCCATGAGAATGCAGTGTGATGAACTCAAATTGAACCTGTGACTCTTTGAATGGCTTTCACAAACTCAATTCGTCTTGTATTGATCTGAAAATTCTACCACACAAACTAGACTAATATGTGCAACTTTTTACAATAAGTTTTATTAAGTTTGGACATCAGATGCAAAAGTTAGAGCATTTCAAACTGGACTGTTACAATGTGTGAGGACACTTTCTGTCCCCTTCGGCGGTGAGGGGTTAACGTCAAGGAATTCGACCTCCGTCAAGGTTTCAGGGGATCAGGAATAAGCTTCGAAACAGCGCGGATCCAGATTGGAAACGGTCCTCAGCCACCTCGCCCTGGCAAGAATGACTGCCTCTGCACGCAAGCAGGCCCCACACCCCCACGTACAGCCCACTTACCATTATTGCCCAAGCTCCTCCACACTGGCTATGGCGGTCTCTCCTTTGCCGAGCTCTGCAATCCTTCTTCTCTTCCCACTCTGAAAGCTTCTGCCTCCCAGATCGTCATCAAGCTTGTGCACCTCCGAAGGTAACCACGTCGTCCGAGCATCTCCCCGTGCATGGTCACGCTCTCACCTTTCTTGCAAACTCTGCTGCATCGTCGCTACGACCGTCGGCATCTGGGAACGTACTCTAGCTAGCACTGTAAGTTCACACTCCTCGGGTTGTGTCCTGCTTCACGAGCTTCTCTTTCTCGCCAGTTATTCTTGCTGTACAATACCTCAAAGGTGGCTTGTTGGATTGCAATTGCGATCTTGAGATCTGGATGTCAGGAGTTCCGAAATTCGGGACCACGTTTGCATTCGTCGGTGTTCGTTTCCGCCATTTCGTTCCAAGGGAGATCCAGACTATGGTCGCCTGTGTTTTGTAGCTTCTGTGGGAGCGTGTTGGCTGCTTCTCTGGTGTTTCATTTCGTCGCTGGACTTTCTGACTAGCGACCCCAAATGGCAGATCTGAGTGGCGTAGATCGGTGGACGCCGATTGCGGTTGATTGGGGGCAACTCGTCTCGTTGTTTTGCGCCGTGGCCTTTCGTTATTGTCGTCCTCTTATTGTTGCTTGCTGAGAGTTGGAGTTGTTGCACTATTTCGTGGGCAAGCTGGATCGCTGGTCTTCCTCGCAGTTGGATTCACACCGCACGTAAGGTATGTTCCCTGAATGGGTCGTCAAACTGATCTTTAGTTATCAGAGTTATTTCAAAGTCATGGAATGTTTTGTTGTTTACACTCTGCCAGTTGTGGACAAATGCTTTGGGTACGCAACTCTTTTTCTCTGCACAAGGGTCGGTGGCTCTAAAAAGGTTTAGAGGACGGCATTTGTGAAAAGTATATCCAATTAAAAGGACCAGAAAGTTAGGTGAAGATGAAATTACGTGAAATGAGATGTAGAAAATGTTGGCTCCATATTTATGAAAAAATTGTCAAAATATATACGAAGTATTGAAATACTTATGCATGATTTTCAGAAATCTATACATGAAGTGGTGGGATGGGGTTGTTGTTAACTAGGGATGGGGTTGTTGTTTTGTTTTTCCCCGTCGTAATTGATGGTCCGGGTTGTACACCGCCATTCTTGTGCCAATTGAACTTGAGCCAATTTGTGTCAACAGAAAGAAACAGAAAGAAGGAAGTCCTAGTTTTATTACACTCAAATTTCACTAGGCTAGTTTGAAGTATCTACTTCCAAACGCCTTTCACCAAGCTTTTCCATCTTGTCGGAAAGGTACAGACGTGCAACCCTTCCTGCGTAAGTTAATCCTGAAATGGTCGGCCAAGTATTTCTACAGCACGGGATCCCGAGCATTGGAAATGATCTTCAGTCCTGGCCCTCACAAAGATTTCACAGAGTAGTATTCGTCATGGCTGCCTTTGCACGCAAGCGTGTCGTGCGTACAGACTATCATAACTTGAGTGTGTGAATTATCTTCGTAAGGCAGCCATCTCGAGCCTAGTGTGAGAGGATAGTGTTGAGAAAATAATCCTCTGCTTTGGGTTCAACCAGCACTTCGATCATGTGCAGGAAACGAGACTGGTGGAAATACTGAGGTCCTGTGTTCCCCCATCGGGATCAAATTGCATTGATTTTATTTCAAAATTAGATTTGTAGAAATGAGGTCATAGATATAAAAATCACAAAACTTTCAAAAAATCATCATGTGAAGAAAACCTCATTTCAAATCCATTTCAATAAGTTTTACTCAAAAAGTGAAAATATTTTGTTGGTAATTGAATTAAGAAGGAATTTTGAAATTTTCCTTTCCAAATTTACAAAAAATTATTGGTAATAGCATTGGTGAATCTAACCATATGGATGGAATGTAAAACTCAAAATCTACAATTTTTCTTTGTATATCACTTCCAAAATATTCTTTCAAATTGTACTTTATAATGTTATTTCTCAAATCATCAATTTGGAGAAGACTTCAAACGATTAGGGCTTAATTTAATTTTATAGGTTTTAAATTTCTAAGTTAAATAAATTGATTTAGTTTTTACTACTACATTTCTTTATCGTCACAATACTTTAGAAGACTTTTTCTTTGATTAATGGACAAACTTGTTTAGTTCAAAGTTCCAATGTTTGGCGTCCAATAAGTCAATCATTTCAACTACTATTGATTTAGATTTCTAAAGATTGTCTCTATTATTTTGCCTTAGAAATGAAAGCAAGGATAACTAACAAATTTGATCATGTTTTGTAGGTCTTCATTATGTTACTCCATTTGCTCCATGAAATGACACCCTTTTTCATGTGCATTTTGAGCTTTTTCGCCATAGTCACCTTTTGGAGAAACATTGGTTTCCTATGGTTCATCCGGTGAGCATTGTTGTTATTTCGTAAGAATTAGCAATTCAATTGTGCATGTTAGAACAGAGTATTGTTTCAATTACAAAGTTACTTGTATTGATTACTATTTGATTTAGTTTGCACACTCCAATCTTGTTTTATGCATACATCTATGTAATCAAATTTGAAAGTATGTATAGTGACTTCAATAGATAGACAATTGAATTCAATTCACAAGTGTTGAATGTTTTTTTTGCACCCATTTGATGAAGTTATTGACTACCATATGGTAATTTCTTTCTCTATATCTTTTCAAGATATTGCATTGACAATGAGTTTAAAATATTTTCCAGGCAAGATGAGGACTTCTTACAAGTGCAAACTAAGCAATGTAAAAGTCTTGGCAATATAATTCCAAGTCTTGAGAAATCCTTGAAGGATATGGAAGCATCTTCAAGGTCAAAGGTCTTGAATAAGAATCAATGCATACATCTCTATGGCAAGCTCATACTAATCATGGAAGGGATCCACAAAATGTTGTCAAGTACAACTAAGGACCTCAAGTTCCAATTGATTTTTGAAGAATCATGTTGTCTTGGAAGAAAAGTAGAGATTGTTGGGAGAACATGCAATGAACGAGATTGATGGTGTCACTTAGCTGCATTCCAACTCCAAAGCAAAGAAACTTTTTGTGAGTTGCTTATAGATTTGAAGTGTTGTTACAATGCAGCACGTGATGTGTACTTAGATCTCCATCCAAGTCAAGCAAATGAAATGGTGCCTATTTAATTTGATGCAGCTCCTTATGAACAAGTCCTTGAAGATGGACGTTTTGAAGAAATAGCTTGAATTTATACTTTTGGGAGAAATATCAGAGGATTGTGAAATGGCACAACATCTTTTATTGATGATCAAAAATTTGGACCGATTTATTGGAGGAGATTTGGATGCTTTGGAAATTCCCCTTGATTTCAAACCACCAAATTTGATCAAAAAAATTGGTAAGGGAAGTTATGGATGCGTGCACAAATCCAATTGGTTGGGTTTTGACGAGTGCCACAAAGGGTTGGGAGGCGACCTTGAATTTCTCTCTAATTCTTGAAAGGAGGTTAGTATCTTGGCAAGCTTGAGCCATCCCAATCTTGTTCAATTTTTTGGTCGTGGAATTCACAAAAAAAGACATCAAAATGATTAAGGAGAAGAGATTGGTGAGATGTATTTGGTGATGGAATTGATGGAATCAAGCTTGTCTCAAATATTGAAGAAAGTGAAAAGACCTTTACCCTATCATCTTGCGATTAACATCATGGACCAAGTTGCAAAGGGTGTGTATTACCTTTAGGACATGCAAGTCGCTCACCTTGACTTGAAATCAGATAACGTGTTGTCAAGTTCTCTATATATATAAGGGATTTGGGTCGTCATTATATATTCAAGGTCACTAATTATGGGACTTCTGAATTGGAGGTCTACAACAATCTTAAGCATCCCAAGCCATCAAAGTATACAATTGGATCAATAGGTTACATGGCCCCAGAAACTATCAAGAGAAAAACTCCATTGTTTCCATTTCAAGCTGATGTGTGGTCATTTGCCATGATATCCTTAGAGATTCTATCTGGAAAGGTTCCATACTCAAGTTTGAATCGAAAAGATTTCTATGATCAAATATCACGTGTAGGTGGCATTGGGAACAAAAGTTTTAGACCGGCCCTTCCAAACAATTGTGAAGAATTGACCAACTTAATTGAGGAATGTTGGGCTCAAGATCCTCTTCAACGGCCCACATTTTCTAACATTTGTGAAAGGCTCACAAGCTTAGAGGAGAAGTTTTTGAAGGGAACATATTCATGCAAGATGGTTCCACACTTTGGTCCATCTTCCATGTTAAGTGATTCAAAGTCAACCATCATGGACAAGGATCTAAAGGTATGAAATTGCCTAACTATGGACGTTCTTTAGTATTATTTGTTGTATAAAACTCGTTCGTGCTCAGAATTCATTGTTTAAGGTGTAGTGTTTTAGTTTGCTATGAAAATATTTTAGTGAATATGAGTCTCGCATTTTTACAGGTGGATGAACCAAGTGCACCTCCAAAGAACATCCAAGTTAGATTAGATCACCAATTATCTAAAGTCAAAGGGCTTTTAAGACTGAATTATATAAGCATTGTTGGCCCGAGCGGAATTGGCAAGACCACACTAGTAAAGGCAATCTTGAATGATGAAGAAGTGAAATCATCATATGATTTATCATTCTTTGTTGAAAACTGCAAAAACTATCAAAGTTCCTATGAAATATTGTGTAAGATATTTGACATAGATTGGAGACTAGAGAATTTGGAAGATATACAGAATATGATAAAAATGATTTTCCAACATCAATTCAAAATTCTTTTGATATTGGATGATGTCAAGGATGAAGCCCAAGTGCATGATATTGTACCTTCCCACCTTCAAGGTAAAGATGGTACCACCATAATTCTCACCACACGCAAATGGAGTACAATAGAATCATTTGTGGACATTGAAGGAAGGTTGGATGTTGAATTGTTGGATGAAAAGGCAGCAACTACACTTTTCACTACCCACCTTTCTTGGAATGAAGCTTCTTTATCACCGAACTTTCTGGCTTTACGCAAAGGTATTGTGACAACTTGCAATGGCCTACCTTTGAGTTTGAAAGGCATGGGAGCATTTCTATGTCGTAAAAAGAGGTTGCGAAGTTGGAAACGATCATTACAAAGGATGGCAAGAGGAAGGAATTTAGATGCTGATGAAGAAATTTGGAACACCTTCAATATAAACTTTGATGGATTCAATAATGGTATTGAAAAGAGCATGTTTTTGGACGTGGCTTGTTTCTTTTGTCAAGATGTACATCCATGTGGTATATCAAAAGAAAAGCTCTTGTATATGTGGTTTAGAGATGGCATCTTTCCTTTGCTTGAATTTGAGAATTTGATCAATATGTCATTGTTGAAGATCAATAATGATGGAGAAACTATAGAAATTCATGACCAACTACGAGATATGGGACGAAGGTTTGCCAAGAATACAAGAATTTGGCACGCATCTATGATTCCAAAAAATGAATTTACGAGTGAAGTAACAATCTAGCAGCACATGAATAATTTACATATTTTGTTATATTCTTTTAAATGGATTTAATTAACATTCATATACATATTATTTTATGAGTTACGATCCTTGGAATACGTTAGGAATATTTGAAATCTCTATATTGGAGATGTAAACCTAGATATGATATTTTCTAAATGATGCTTTTGTGAATGTAGGATGTTGAGGTTCTTGAAGGCATTTCTTGGCAAGGCACTATGAGCCTTCAACCTTTGATCAAACGTGACTATAGTTTTCAATTTGAATACCTTCATGTCTTGATTTGGATTAGTGCTTTGGGCAATCTAGATGCCTATTTTGATATCTTAAATTCATTATTAGAATTTGCATCTCAATGCTCGAAATTGGAGGCAATTATGATAGATAGCTCTCAAAATTTAAAAGGATTGTCCCTCACTATTCTAGCACATACTGCAATCATGTTGTACAAGAGAATATCTAATTTTTGTGCTACATGTAGAACATTGAAGATTCTTGATTTCATAGGTCTTAAATTCCTTGTGTATTTCCTAGGCAAATTTACAATAAACCATACTCTATTGAGGCTAAATCTCAATTTTTTGAGAACTCTAAATTTGAATAGGTGTTCGAATTTAACGACCTTGCCAAAAGGAATGGAGAACTTGTCATCCTTGACAATTCTTCATTTGGAAGGGAATTCATGTTTGATGGCCTTACCAATGGAAGTGGGGAACTTATCTTCTTTGACTACTCTTAATTTGAGTGGTTCAAGTTTGGTGGCCTTGCCAACGGAAGTGGGGAACTTGTCTTCCATGACTCCTCTTGATTTGCGTGGATGTTCAAAGTTGGTGGCCTTGCCAACGGAAGTAGGGAATTTGTCTTCCTTGACCACTCTCAAATTGAATGAATGTTCAAGCTTGGTGACCTTACCAACGGAAGTGGGGAACTTGTCTTCTTTGACTACTCTTAATTTGAGTGGATGTTCAAGCTTAGTGGCCTTGCCAACGGAAGTAGAGAATTTGTTTTCCTTGACTACTCTCAATTTAAATGGATGTTCAAGCTTAATGGCCTTGCCAACAGAAGTGGGAAACTTGTCTTCCTTGACTACTCTTGATTTGGAAGGATGTTCAAGCTTGATAGCCTTGCCAACGAAAGTGGGATAACTTTCAAAATTTAAAAGGATTGCCTTCACTATTCCAACAGATACTGCAATTATGTTGCACACGAGAATATCTAATTTTTGTGCGACATGTAAAACACTAAAGATTCTTGATTTCATAGGTCTTGAATTCCTTGAGCAATTCCCAAATAAATTTACATCAAACCATACTCTATTGAGGCTAAATCTCAATTCTTGTTCACGCTTAGCGAGATTGCTAGAAGAAGTCGGGAACTTGTCTTCCTTCACCACTCTCAAATTGAGTAGATGTTCAAAATTGATGGCCTTGCCAACGGAAGTGGGAACTTGTCTTCCTTGACGACTCTTAATTTGAATGGATGTTCGAAGTTAGTGGCCTTGCCAACGGAAGTGGGGAACTTGTCTTCCTTGATTACTCTTAATTTGAGTGTATGTTTAAGCTTGGTGGCCTTGCCAATCAAAGTGGGGAATTTGTCTTCCTTGACTACTCTTGATTTGAGTGGATGTTCAAAGTTGGTGGCCTTGCCAACGAAAGTAGGGAACTTGTCTTTTTTGACTGCTCTTGATTTAGGAGGGTGTTCAAGCTTGCTAGCCTTACCAATGGAAGTGGGGAACTTGTCTTCCTTGACTACTCTTAATTTGAATGGATGTTCAAGCTTGGTGGCCTTGCCAATGGAAATGGGGAAATTGTCTTCCTTGACGACTTTTAATTTGAGTGGAAATTCAAGCTTGGTGGACTTGCCAACGGAAGTACGAAACTTATCTTCCTTGACGACTCTTAATTTGAGTGGAAATTCAAGCTTGACGGCCTTGCCAACGGAAGTGGAGAACTATTTCTAGACCACTTTCAAATTGAGTGGATGTTCAAGCTTGACAGCCTTGCCGACGGAAGTGGGGAACTATTTCTTGTCCACTCTCAAATTGAGTGGATGTTCAAGCTTGATGGTCTTGCCAATGGAAGTGGGGAACTTGTCTTCCTTAACTACTTTTGATTTGATGGGATGTTCAAACTTGGTGACATTGCCAAAGGAAGTGGAGAACTTGTCTTGCTTGAAATATCTCAATTTGAATGGTGGTTTAACCTTGGTGGCATTGCCAAAGGAAGTGGAGAAGTTATATCATTTGGTCAAACTCAATTTGGATGGTTGTGCTTTATTATGTTCTTTAGCAAGGAATTTGGGGTGGATACTTTCATTACAAGTTCTTTCTTGGAATAATTGTCCAAATTTGGAACCCTATATGTTAATTGAGATGTCTTCACCAACCTCTTTGGCTAGTCTTTAAGGCAAATTTTTTTGCCTTGAAGGTAATCATCATAAGGAAGTGATGTGTGATGGATGCAATATGGTCCCCATAGTTGGACCTCATATTGGAAAATCCAAGCCAATGAAAAATTATAATAGTGGTTTATATGAAATTTTAATGCCTAGTATATGGCTCTTTTTTAGATTATACAGACAATTTAGTGCAATCTATTGAAGATTATTTACAAAATTTGGTCATCAAGATTGCAATTATAGCTAGGATTTGTGTATTGTTCTCTTCTAAATTTTCTCTTGTTGAAGAGTATTGAATCATTGAATCATAGCAATTGACTTGAACATGTAACCATCATTACGTGTTCTTGAAATTTGACTAATCAAATTTGTTGTTCAACATGAGATTGCGATATCTTTTTATTGTAGCCGTGTTCTTGAAATTTGACTAATCAAATTAATAAAAGGGTAATCATTGCGTGTTTAGTCTTTGCGGGGAAAATTGGAATTTTCATGAATCACCACCCAGGAACGTCAATGTATTCTTGACATGGATTGGATTTCCACCCAAGATTTGCACTTGAAATTCCCATTTGTAGAACGCTTTGTGCATAATTTCCCTGATCTTATGCATCAGCACTCTTATAAGCTCTTTGCTCTATAATATTTTTTATAATTTCAATTGTCTTTATGATTGTGTTACAAATGATGAAAATTTTAGAGTTATTTGCAACTGCTATGTTCAATATCCACTAGTTATATTGGCACGAGGGATGACTACGTAGAGTTTCAGAGACAAAGACTATTAAATTAATTTCATCAAGCTTGAATCAAAGTTGTGGTACCCGAAAAAAAATAGCTTGGCAAACGATCAAATGTACATAAGTTCATATAAAAAATGTAAACAAAAAGGGTACAAAATTGGTGCTCAGGCTCTTTATAGCATGAACATAGATTCTTCATAGCCCATCATTATTGGCAATGAAGAAAGGTCCCTTCACTAATAAAATTGATCTTGGAAAGCTATTAGGATGCATTACCATTTATTATTGTTGGTCCATTAAGGATATTAGAGTAATCCAACATTGCCTAGACAATTCGAATCACCGTATAATAGAATTGCTAATGACTACACAAGAAACATATAGTAATCTAGTATTCAAGTGTATACAAGAACCATCATACCATACAAAAACCGCAAAGGAACCTTCATACCACCATAGTAACCATAGAGTCACTACAAACTATGCAGTGAAGAAATGTAGCTTATTTTTCACAAAATTAAAGCCTATTACTATTACATTGCAATTGAATTTGCAAGAGGAAACCTTGTGCCCATTTGTTCTTAGAAGTGAAACTTTACATGGCATTGAATAATTGTGTCAAGTTTCAAAGCCTGCTAGTTCCTATAGTATTAAAGATTAGTATTTGAATTATGTTCGTGTAGTAATTGGCAAGGTTACTCTAATTGGACTTAAAATTGATAAACATACCAATAATAAAATACCAATAAGGCAATCATGTGCCCATTGAAGAATATAGAGGCTCAACTTGATGGGATGTTCAAACTTGGCGGCCTTGCCCAAAGAAGAGGGAGCTTATCATCCTTAACCACTCTTGATTCGAAAGGGTATTCAAGCTTGGCAGCTTTGCCCAAGGAAGTGGAAAACTTGTCATCCTTGACCACTTTGAAATTGGAAGGGTGTTCAAATTTGGCGGCTTATCCAAGGAGGTAGGGAACTTGTCATCCTTGACCAAACTTTATTTAATGGAGTGTTCAAGCTTGGTGGCAATTCCAAATGAAGTGGAAAACCTTTCATCTTTAACCACTATCAATTTGTAAGGGTGGTAAAACTTGGGGCCATTCAGAAAGTGTTCAAGATTGGCAACATTACCCTAGGAAGTGGTAAACTTGATTTCTTTAACTAAACTTTATTTGATGGAGTGTTTAAGCTTGGTGGAAATTCCAAATGGAGTGGAGAATTTATATTCCTTGACTATTATCAATTTAGAAGGATGTTCAAGCTTGGCTACAATGCCAAAAGAAGTGAAATTCATATCTTCTTTGACCCCTCTCACTTTGGAAGCTCTTCAAGTACGGCAACATTGCCAAAAGAAGTGAAAATCATATCTTCTTTGACCCCTCTCACTTTGGAAGCTCTTCAAGTACGGCAACATTGCCAAAAGAAGTGAAAATCATATCTTCTTTGATCCCTCTCACTTTGGAAGCTCTTCAAGTATGGCAACATTGCCAAAAGGACTAAGGAATTTGTCTTCCTTAATAACTCTCCATTTGAGAAAATATTCAAGCTCAACAATCTTGTCCAAGGAAGTAGGGAACTTGTCTTCCTTGACCAAACTTTATTTAATGGAGTGTTCAAGCTTGGTGGCAATTCCTAATGAAGTAAAACTTAACATTCTTGACAACTCCCAATTGGAGGGGGTGTTGGATGGTTGTGTTTTGTTAAGTTCTTTACCAAAGAATTTTGGATGGATACCTTCATTACGGATTCTTTCTTGGAATAATTATCTAAATTTGAAACCTTATATGTTGGTTGAGATGTCTTCACCAACTCCTTTGACTAGTCTTAAAGGCAATTTTTTTGCCATGAAGGTGATCATCAAAGGGAGTGACTATTTTTAGTATTTTACATTTTTGAAAAAATCTTTTTGAAGTCTAGTTTTAGCATCAAAAATCTGATTTTGAAAATGATGGATTAAGATTTTTCTAGTCAAGATTTTGTGCAAGGGTGTCCATTGCAATCTTGACTTTCCATAGTAGTGAGAGCTCTTGGAAATGAGCCTCAAATGCACTTGATCTTGGAGAAAACATCACATTGGAGATTCATCTTTAAAAATTGCACAATAGATTTTGAAAAGCTAACCATTCTTGTTTGAGTTTTTGTATCTCTAGAGATAAGGTTGGAATATCATATATGGCTCAATGAGGAGTGATCTAACTTCATAGTGTTGCTCTGAAAGACCTAGAGGAGGAGGTCCATAAACAATGTGGCATTTCCAATTGATCCTAGAACAAGTCCATAATGATTGCATGTGGTTGGTCAAATGGATTTCATTCTTTGAGGTAGAAAAATGTGCCTTCAAGTGAGTGATTTTAGGGTTGTGAATAGTGCTTTGGATCATTCTTATGTGTCATGTATGAATCACAAATGCATTGTTTAATTGGTAACACAAAATTCAAAATGACAATAAGATAGAAGCATAAAATATTAATTTCAGGATATGTATTTCTCTTGCTCAATTTAGGACACTCCATTCACACATTATGAAACTTTCTTGAACATACTGAGCTCACCCTATTCAATTTTTGGGGGACTATTTGTAGGCCTTTCATATACACATGTCAATTCATTATTGCTAAGGTCTACGAACATCAATAGCAATCTACAGACTCTTCATTTTAGAAAATCATATCTAATTCATTCTAAGTCAAAAAATTACCATTAAAATTGCAGTTTATTTCTTTTCCATTTCTTTGTCTACCAAGAAAATTGGAAATCGTTGATTGATTAGTTTCTTCCACACATTTGTTTTTCTCCTCAAATGTGCCATTCTTGAGCTTTCTACCTTAGAATCATTTTTCTAGCAAAGGCAATGAAAAACTATAAAGGAATAGAAATCAAATCATCTTCATTTAGTAAAGTATGGATTTGTTACAAATTGTTGAAATTGGCAATAATTCCATCCATGATGGTCTTCTCACACATGTAAAGTAGGAGGCTCATAAAGTGCCCACTTTAGAGCTGAATTAAATTTTGGGGAGGTAAAGCCTTTTGAAATGTTTTATAGTAATTTTTTCTTGAAAGACAAGTGGAATTGGCATCCAATCCAAGTTGTTCATATGTTTTGGAGCTTTGTGGAATTAGTTATAAAAATTTCAAGTTGAAATGGCATAGGGCTCTTATATTATCCATTGCCTAAAATGTACACTATTCATAGATTGTTGAAGGCTATGAAAAAGTAATATGGACAAAAAATGCATATTTAAAGAGGTGGGCAGTTTTAGAGCTTGTGCTCTTTGAGAACCTCCTACCTTATTATAGCTCCAATATTTAATTGAGAACAACATAATGTTTGAGACCTTATTGTTCTAGTATGCCAAAATTTTCTACTATTGTTTTAATCAAAGTATAAGAGATTTTATACATTGTGATGCATAAGTCACATCTTTCTTGTTACTTGAAACTCCTTTGACCAGTGCTTACATTTACACACCTTAAATTTTCTTTATTGAAGCCTAAGTGATGGTTATAATTACTTGCAAAATTAAGCTCCATAGTAGATGCCTAGAATAGAACATTGGGCCGGTCTACCATATTGACAAGCCCTATGACCATTAGGTGCAAGCCCTACTCACCATGTAATTCCTTCAAAGAAACAAAAATATACATTTTTTAGAATGTAACCATAAGATCTTGTACTTTATTTATGTGAGATGATGAGGTAAAAATTTCATAAAATTTGACTATATAGATTGAGAGATTCTAGCATTCAAAGTTTGTTTATTTATTTATTTTAAACACAAGCTTGCAATTTCAAATGAGTTTGACCACCATTTTTGAATGAAATTGTACTACCAACTTTGAATTAAATTTTTTTTGTGTTGAAGAACTCATTTGAGAGTGTAGGAATTTTTTTTGAAAAACACACACTTAATTTTCATTCTTTAAAAAACTATCAAGTAGAAATAGGTTCAAGATTAAAAGAAAAACTAGGTGGTTAGTAGCTATAAGATGGGATTGAAACACAATATTCCCAAAGGTAAGATTCTTCTAGCAAACAAACTCAACCTTGTTGGACAACTTTTTTTTGAAAAACTATAAAAATTGCATTCTTAAACGAATTCTATAAGCTATTTTTTCAAGAAAATACTTTGATTGTTGAAAAAACAAGATTGTTTATAACTTTCATATTACCAATTCAAATGGAATGAATCAAAGCTTTACATGTAGACAAAAATGTAATCTTAATATTTTTTTTTAAATTTTAATTTCGAGTTGTTGTAGATTTCTTTTTCTACCCACCAAATGAAAATTTTGGCTCATTGTGGTATAACTTTTGTTCTCAAGCACTGATTGAAATAATAATTGTATTTCCATAGAGCTAATAAGTGTTTCTATTTTATAAGAAGTTTCAAAAATCTTCACTAGAAATTGAGGTGGTAGGAACCTACTAGAATCCATTTTGTCTCCTTTGGGGACAATGGACGATGGATTAACCCTTAAAAAATGAGTTGATCACCATGAAAATCATTTGTTTGGGTACTATATAGATTGTTGGCTTAAGGAAATGGAAATACACTCATTGGAAGACAAACCATTGGAGAAGGTCTTCCCTTTCCACACAAAATTTGGAGGATGAATAGTTGCACTTCTATCATACATAGAGAGATTCTTTGTCATTCATTGGCTAGAAAATGATTGCAAATGAATTATCTATAGCCAAGATTTATTTTACTAAATTTTCAATATTTTTTTGAAAAAATTGAAATCATAGGATCTGGATTGTCTATTACAACATTACAATCATTGGGGTTGGCATTTTTCAATTTCATAACTAAATTGTAAACAATTTAGTATTTTGAATGATTCTCTACTTCCTATTACTTCCTATTTTCTTCCTAGATGTTGTACAATTCTAAATGACTTCAAAATTTTCAAGCATGCAACAAACTTGCTTTGTAGGATGATTTCAAAGAAGCACTACCATTTTGGATTTTTTTCATACAAATGTGACCTTGTGAAGTGCAGCTGCTCATTTTTCTGTAGGGCCCCCCAAAAGGGTTTTGTTACTTCAAACGCTAATATCTTGCAATCCATATAGTGAAAATTTCTCTCACCTTTTCTCAAATCAGCATACTACAAGATACTACAGTTACATGTGTATGGGGAAAAAATTATAAAATTTGGTGCTTATACTAGAAAGGGCAATTTTGGAATGTTTTTGGTGAAAACATTGCGAAAAAACTTTAGGGCTTTAACCCAAAAAATTTGATGTTATAAATGACAAAATAAATTGAAAGACTTTGACAAATGCCAACTGACTTCCAATTGGAATTAGTGATCTTGCAATACTATTACAATACAAATGAATTACTTTCAGTTTAACGATTGCAATAGTAATATAATACAATTATCAATTGTTAATATTATGGCAGTAATATTGCCATACTATGTGCTTAACCAATATTGAACATAATCGAATTGTTGCAATGTTGCAACTTCAGCAAAGTTTTCATCAAGGTAGGGGGCTGTAAAAGCAATCTGTCTCTAAAAGCAATTTGGTACATTTTGCTACTAACATGTACCAGAAGTGTACATTTTAGGAGGGGATTGCTTTTACAGGCCCACACTCCCCCGTACAGACTCACTTACCACTACACAAAATAGTGAAATTAGGTTGCCTTAAACCCCACAGTTACCATTATTGCCCAAGCTCCTCCACACTCCTTCGTCGAACTCTGCAATTCTTCTTCTCTTCCCACTCTGAATGCTTCAGCCTCCCACTCTGAATGGTGCAGGTCAGACTTCGTTTGACCACTTCAACGTCCCGCATGGAATTTGACCTCCAACTCTTGTCAAAAGGCCAGGCGTTTCAGTTTTTCAAAGAAATCAGGGTTAATAAGCTTACTGGAACAGCGTGGATCCCGAGCATTGGAAACGGTCCTCATCCTTTAAAAAAACCCAACAAGCAGTATTGTTCACGTGGGGGAGGCTGCCTCTGCACGCAAGCAGGCCCACGCCCCCATGTACAGACTACACAAAATAGTGAAATTAGGTTGCCTTAACACCTCACTGCCCAAGGGGACCAAAAGTGTCCTCACATAGTCTAGCAGTCAACTTCAAAGTGTTGTAACTTTTGCATCCAATGTCCAAATTAAATAAAACTTATTGAAAAATTTGCGTATAATAATTTATTTTTTGTGGTAAAATTTTCAGATTTATCCAAGATGTAATGAGTTTTTGAAAGCCATTCCAAGTTCGCAGGTTCAATTTGAGTTCACCACATTGCAATGAGATGGTTGCAACTTGGGGGGCTTGTATCTTTTTCATCAAATGTTAGTGGTCAATAAAAATTTGTTGGGTTTTGTTCCCCATAAAGTCTAATTATTGTGATAAAATTTTCATGTCAATCCAAGTTGTTTTGAATGCTTGGGAGCAATTCAAAATTCAAAATTCAAACATTTCTGCACTACAGTGAACTTTGGCGGCTTATAACTTCTTTAGACAGGGTTTGTTTTAAATAAATTTTGTTGAAAAAGTTGTGCATACTAGTCTAGTTCTTGTGGTGAAAATTCCGTTTCAATCCAAGAAGTTATGATTGACTGAGAAGTATTTTAGTAGAGGTAGGTTCAACCATAGATGTGTTTTTTTGCTACTTTTTTCATTGTTTTTTGACATTTCAAAACAATTTTGCAAACGCAATGAGTCAATTGAATGATTTTTTTTCCCACCAAAGTGTTTGTCTTTTGATTTTAAATCACTTTGTAGTTTAAAGTTTTTTCATTTGAGTAGGTTGAGAAATTGAATTTCACCTCCAAATGTGTTTTTAGGAAAATTTCAGCATCTTTTGTCAATACTAAAACATTATAATCTTTCAATCTATGTGGTCAAATGACCCCAAATTTGATTTACACCATCTACAACATGCACACTACAAGATTGTATGGTTGAGATTTTCATAACTTACTCATATTTAGACTTACAACACTTGAAAAGCAAGGCTATTTTTTTGACATGTTAGGCCTTGGGCGGTGAGGGGTTAAACCCCACACTTACCATTATTGCCCAAGCTCCTTCGTCAAACTCTGCAATTCTTCTTCTCTTCCCACTCTGAATGCTTCTGCCTCCCAGATCTTCATCAGGCTTTTGCACCTCCGAAGGCAGCCACGTCGTCCAAACACGCTCTTACCTTTCTCGCAAACTCTGCTGCATCGTCGCTACCACTGTCGGCATCTGGGAACGTACTCTAGCTAGCACTGTAAGTTCACACTCCTTGGGTTGTGTCCTGCTTCATGAGCCTCTCTTTCTGGCTGTACGATACCACAAAGGTGGCTTGTTGGATTGCAATTAACCCCTAAAGGATCAAACGGTGCTTTTCTGGCATCCTTGCGATTTTGGGCAGCTAACTACGAATGAAATTTTCATTTTTTCACTGAAATTTTCATACAACATGCGTCCAAGGAGTAGCTTTAAGGCCCAACAATTTTCATAACTTCTGACTACATGGTTAAAAAGTTATTGTATGATATGCAGTTTTCTTTGTTTGGCAAAGAGTCTAGGCCAAAAAAACTTCTTTAAAAATCATTTTTAAAAATTTATTTTCTAGATTTATTTATACATGGATATCTTTGAATCATTCCATTTTGATTAATGAGATGAAAATTATGAGGAGTTTTAGTTGTGAGTAGTTTGAAGGTAGTTATGAAATCTCTATTCTAAAATAAACTTTGAAGTTCTTTATTTAACTAAATTTTTAATATTTTTGAAGAAAATGAAAAACATTAGGCATATATGGTTTATTACAACATTACAACCATTGGGATTGGATTTTTTTGATTCTATAAATAAATTGTTAACAATTTAGTATTTTGAACCGTTTTCTACTTCTTTCTACTTTCTATATTTTCTATTTGAAATTTTTTGAGTACGTAGCCAACTTGCCTTCAAGAACGAATCCAAAAAGTAACCACCATTTTGGACATTTTTTCATAGTGATTTGACCTTGTGAAGTGCAGCTTCTTGGATTTTTGAAGGGCCAGAAAAAAAAGACTTTTATTACTTCAAATGCTAATATCTTGCAATCTGCAGGGTGGAAATTTTTGAAACTTTTTCCACATCTTCTCAAACCAATTTAACATAAGATCCTACAGTTAGATATGTCCACAAATTATTATTTTTAAAATTTAAAATTTGATACTTGTACAAGAGAAGGCAATTTTGGAGCATTTTTGATGAATACATAGTCAAAATCGTTTTGGGGTTAATTGGGATGTTGAGGTCTGGATGCCAGGAGTTTGGCATCACATTTGCATTCGCCAGGGTTCATTTTTCGTCATATCGTTTCAAGGGAGATCCAGACTATGATCGCTTGTGTTTCAAACTTTTGCAGGGAGCCTGTTTTTGCCCTGCTTCTCTCCTATTTCATTTCATTGTTGGGGTTACATTGTGATAAAGTGTGAAATCCCTCCAAAAAATACCATTATTGCCAAAAAGGGATACACATGGCATTATGCCATTTGTTGTTAAGATTTTCCAAGGAATATAGAAGTCATTTTTTCTATTGATTTTTTTTCTTAAATGCCCACAAAGAATGAAGCTAAAGTGAATGAATGCTGAGTAAAACGCAAATAAAAGTAACCCATTGAAACCAAACTAAAATGAAAACATAAGAAAAATGAATATTGAGAAAAATATATTTGTTTATTGGAGGAAAAAAAGTTCAAAATCTGCATTCCAAAAAACCAATGCTGAAAACTATAATCCTAAGGCTCTACACTCCAAGCCAGAAAACTACAATATGAAATCACTGGCCAAGTCATGGTCCCATGCGAGTTCCCATTTTGAAACCCTGGTCAAAACCAAAACCACAGTGAATTAATTTTCAAGTACAAGCTTCACAAAGCAATTACAAACAAGCAATCACCAAGTGCAAAGTGCAGATCAAACATCATTCAACCAGCATTCAACTATGAAATCCTCTCTATTGTCCAACACCACATAAAACAAAGCAATGAACCAACATTCAATATACTCAGCAATGAAGTACTCTTGAAACTGAAGAAAACCAGCCTTTACGCATTCAAGAACAATCTGAACAAGCATTCAAAGGACAAAATTACACAGGGAATACAAATTCTCGTAAGTAGTCACTACCACAACAAACAATACACAAGATTTCTTACAAAGAAAATCACAAGTTCCACCAAATGAGAACTACAAAACCCTCTGCGACAAAATCCAAACTGCAACATACCTCACCAGTCAGAACGACACATCTGCTCCAACGAACCTGCAACCAAGCTCCAAGAAAGTGACAAATTCGCAACAAGCCCCAACAAAGCAATCACCACGAAGTAGTGCCACATTTCAAGTGCTAAAGAAATTTAGCAGGACAACCGACCAACAACAACTCAGACCCTAATCGAGCAGATCATCCATTATGAGGTTTCTATTTTTCCTTTCGTGGGCACTTAATCAATGACTGTGTAGGGACCCACACATTTTTCCTTCAAGATCCATGGCGCAGGTTGAACAACACCCAACAATGTTTTTCAAATTGAATCAACGTTTGTTTTGGGGGGTATAATATTTTCTTGAAAACATTGGCGGCTCCAATTTTATTGGCACCGGAGGGAGGCAAGTCACTTGCCTCTTTTGGTTACATTGTGTGGAGTAGTGCAAATATTTCCAAAGGTGCAAATATATAAATGATGGGGATTGCCAAAATTTGGTAATTTTTTCACTTGAACTAAAATTACTACAAATTTTGAAAGGCAAAATTTGGCTTTACCCGATGTCCAATGTGTGGACTATTCCAGCCTCTCTTAAATTTTGGAAACTACTTGCAGCCTCTCTTAAATTTTGGATACTCTATTGATTGGTGATGGGACTATGGTTGGTGATAGGTGGTTTCGACCTTATTTAGTGTTGGACATGACTATAAGAGAACTACAAGTTGTTGTCCATGTTAGGGCATCTACAATGCATACTTGGTAGACAAGCCCTGTAATAGTAAATGGTGGGCCATTCCACAAGACCTATGTAGTGAAGGTTTTTTCTTTGGAAAAATTGATCCAATGCAAAGCCAACAATCCAAATGTCAAATGGACTTTTTGTATTATAAAAAAAAATCTACATTAAAAAAGAATTTCATGAAAACAAGGAAAGGTTGAATTGATTAGTATACATACATGGAGAATTTCATTAAAATGGCAATTATTCTATGACTTTGGCATTCTCACAATTTAGACCGGGCTGTCTGAATTCTACTAACGTCCTAGATTTTTGAAATCTATACCGTTATTAAATATCTGAAATCTAAGAAATATATAGATTTTTTAAACCGATTGGTTTGAAATCTACATCTTTCCTAGATTTAATACATCTAGTCGTGGTATAGAGTTCACAAATCTAGGACACTAATAGATTTCAAACCGCCCGGTCTGAACTATGGGAACAACACACTGTAAAAATGGCACATGGAATATCGCCATTTTAATGAAATTTCCCATATACCAATGCTTGAAAAGTGTTGACAATGATGATTATTTCTATAAAGGGCCAACTCACAAGCCCTTTACATGTTGCAAATTAGCCAGTCCCATGTGGTTGCATAACGAGGCCATGGAATTGAAGGCTCTAATAACAATTGTATTGGAATGCAAATTTAGTTAGAAATAATTCTATACATCGCACAGTGCCAATACTAGCCCCAGTAATGGAAGCATTGCAAATGCTCTAAGGTGATTATCCTTTCTTGCTAGAAATGATACTCAAGAATTTGATTATATGTTCACTTCCATGTGAATTTGCTTTCTTATATCCAAATGGTGTAAATGTTACTTAGTAGAGTTAATCATAAAGTGTATACAATGCAAGACCACTAATCGACGTTTGAAAAAAATATGGAACAGAACTACTTGAAGTACCAAAATTGAGGTCTAATGAAGTTTTGTGTCATGTTTCTTTTTGTATTGTTCTTAGTTGGTTAAATATTCCTTTGACACCAATTTACATACACATGGCAAGTTTTACAATTAACTTTAGCAATACAAGAAGTTTGAGCCTTGAAGAGGGACATCAATTCCTTGAAAGTGGGGAACATTAGTTGGAAATACAAAAAAAAAATTAAGGATTCTATTTTTTCTTTTTTTAGCTTCCATATTCTAGTGTTAGAATTTATACAAGTAATTTACATTTGTAATGACTATTATATAAGACCCTGTTGTGATATTTATAAATGTTGATGTCTATTTATTAACCAACAAAAATGGAATTCAAATCTTAACCTCTAAGCACTCCGAAGTCCAAAAAGTGAATGACAAATAGAGTTCAATAATCACCATGGATACAAAAATCAACAATATCATTCATAAATGTTTTGGAAAACAGTGACATGATTTTGGTGTTCGTTGGTGTTTTCAACAACTGTTTTTGTAAGAAGAGACGCAAGTGAAAAATGTATAAAGTGAAACATATATGATTTTCATGAAAATTTTGATGTGCCCAAGTAAAAAAATGCAATTTTTTAGGCAAAAATTACAGTGGCCCATGACGATAGGGGCTATATGCTTCAGTTGCCCTAATCATTTAAAAAATGAAGCTTAGGGACTTAAAAAGTGACAAAGTCAATGTAGAACATTCTCCTCAAGGATGTGAAGCCAAAAAAATAGTTACTTACAAATGTGAAGCTCCAAAGAAGCCAAATGTCAAGAAGCGTTGTTCCTAAATACTTCTATGGGAGGCAACCCATTCCTAATCAATGCCCCATTGTGGTACTATAGGGTGGTGTAATTCAATGTAGGAGGTGATTAATTGTGATTAATTATTCCACAATTCCTAATGAAATTGTAGCACAGTATAACTGTCTACAAGACTTTCAATATTGCAATGAACCCTTATTGGATTTTGCAATCAAACTTTAGTTGAAAACAGGAAGGTCTACATGATAGGTGTGGGTGGAATATAATCTTCACCTAAATAATGAATAGTAATTATATTTTAAGAAATAAAAAACTTCAAAAATATTGAAAACCTTATAAACTCTACTTTTGCTCATAGAAAAAATTCCCACTATTGAAATCTGCCTTGCAAATATGTGTGTCTACTACCCAAATGAAATGGTGATTGAGCAGTGAGCCTTGAAATAGTGGAAAATGTGGAAGACCATGCCTGCAGACATCACACAGGGATGGTGTGTTGCATTTTGTAATATTCTGTGCACTGTATATTGTATGTATGTTATTACAAGCACAGATCCAAAGCGATGGTACATTCCCCATCAAGCAAGTCCACAATGTGCTCTGGGCATTGCATGTACAAAATGAATGTGAATTTTGTGCAATGCCCAGAGCACATTCATTTTGCACAATTTGTGCAAAATGAATGTGAATTTCTTCCTTTCCACAAGTGATATCCATTGCAAGCTCTGCATTTTCACATATCTACAATTATCATCATCACTGAAATTTGCATGGGCCCATGCTACTTTGTCATGTTCTTTGCACAACATTTTTTCTTACATTTTTCCAAAGCATCTAGCCATGAACTGTGCCATGATTTCTTGGGATGTTGCAGCTGCCCAACATGGTCAACGCTGAAGTTTGTGTGGTCAAACCTCATGATCTCACCCTCCCCAATAATTTCCCACAACTTCACTGTGGCTGACAGTTATTTGGAACCTCACTTTGAAGATCCTAAGGTTACTTCACAAATCAGCTACAACAGTTTTCTACAATTTTGGTGCTCCAAAAACTATCCACTTTTCAGACCCCAGTCCACTCCTCCAATGAGTCTGGTCACTCCAGGGTTAAATCCACTGCCATTTGAGTACTAATTAATGCAAAACTATGAAGGACGTGGCATTGACTCATACCTTCAGTGGTGGGGTGGGGTGGGGTGGGGTGGGGTGGATTAAATTCACAATTAACTTACCATCTAGCTCAACATGGTGTTCAATATAAGCAGGCAATATTTAATTACCAGTGAATTTAGCTGTGTGGAACATGACGATGACATTGGATCTTTTCTGGCCATTGATGGGATCTTGGACCACCAAGGATGGCCAAGATCTTCTGTTGAAAAAAATGGGCGCAGGTAAATCACTGGACCTGTGAAAGCCACCCAGCAATAAAGGAATGAACCTCAAAAAAATCCCTTTGAAACTTAAGGTAAACCAGCCTATGACAGGCAAATTGCCTAATATGGTATGAAATTAGAAGTTAGTCATAAAGGGGATTAATTTTCACTACTGTAGAAGACTTAAAAAACATCAAAGGTGATCCCCAATTTTTTTGGTATGACTGCATCAATTTCATTTCATTTAAGAAAGCAAAGTTTTATAACAACCCATAGATTAGGTGATAACCATCAGAAATAATATCAATTCAGGGCAGCCATGTGTCCATAATCAATATGAGCATGCTTAATACAATTCATAATGGACTCAAATCTAGAGTTACAAGAGAAGGAATAAAATAATAATTTTTATGATAAGTTTACACTAGAAAGGTGTAAGTATCCTATGACAATCACTAATAACTTCATGAACATCTCCCAAAGCATTGATATGGCAACAAATCACCGTAATGCAATCTAAATCCCATTTGTTAGGAAAAAATCTGCCATGGATTGATGTAAGACTCTCATGAAGAGGATTTCTAGACCGTATTAGGCAGTGGACCTCTCATAGGCTGGTTTACCTTAAGTGATGAGTGCATCCTGAGTACAGCATTTTTTGAAAAAACCTCTTGTAGGTAGGTTGGGAGCCCGGGACTGACTGAGCGGCTGTAGAACTGAAGCCATAAGGCTCGTTCTTATTTTACACGGTTGCTTTGGTCTTGAAGTAAATTGAGCATTGTTGCACCTCAACTGTTACTAACGTTACAATGGCTTCCTCTTAGCAAGCAAATAGCAATCAAGTTTGAAGAAAATGTAGTTTTATTTTTTTTGTTGGTTGTTCTTTGTTCCTTGTAGACACCTGATGTAGCCTCACTAACAATGCAATCATGTGTTGTTGGAATGGTTCTCTTGCTCTTGGAGCAGTTTAACAAATGAAAAACAAATTGACTACCCTCATTTCCTATGCCTTTTTTATACTTTGGATTGAAGCTCTAGAAATATACTATGAAATGCTTCAATTTTGATATTATATTCTTATTCTTATATATGCCTTAGTATCTTTCAAGATGCTATTGGAAATATATGCTTCAAAAAAACAGCAGGTGCAAAAAAAAGAGTGATTATGGAAAGGGTGATGGTAAATATATTGTGATTTGTTTGAGAAAGATCAAGTGATATCTGTTTATGCTTTTATTCTCCTTTGATTCGTGACATGAGACTATGTGATACTGCTAAACATGTAACTATTTAGCTTGGAAATTCATAGAATGATGTGTAATACCACAAAGGGATTTTCTTTTCTGGCAAACCACAGGGCCTGGATAGGTTTGACAAATACTATTAAAAAACATTAAAAATGATTTCAAAATGTAATTTTAAAATTGAATCCAAAATTACAAGACTTTGATAGTCTAATGTGGCACTACTGTACTATTGTCACATCAAATTGTGATTATTTTATTACTTTCATTCAAAATAATAATATTTTTAAATATTAAAATGATTATTGTTATTACATAATCTGGCCAGCATTGCATTTGTTTACAAATTGGGGAATGTTTTTGAAAGGCCCTTTCAAGGCCTAAAATTTTTCCTAATGTATGTAGGATTTTTTCTAAGGAGTGGAGGTTCTTGCAAGACCTCATTCAAGGGCTTCACATGAGGACTCCTTAATTATGATATTTAACAAAGCTATATTAAAGGAGTCAAACCATTTCCGATCGTCAATCCATTCTCACAGCTTAGATTTTTTTTAATTTCTAATCAGCTTTACTGTAGGTGCCAACTCAAGTACAACATAGCCAACATGAGCAATAGAAATGTTTGGATGGTGTACATTGAAAGCATAAAATGATCACAACATATACATTGAAAGCCACAATAATCTTCTTCATTAGTTTTGTAAGTAGTCTATGGTTGAAAATTGTTTTGCCTACAAATTGAAAGTGGAACATATAGAATCTTCACAAAAAAATTCATGATAATTTTTTTTGAGGAAAAAAACTGCCAAAAGTTATATAATCCTTCTTAAATCTATTTTTCTACACACAAATTTGTTTTCTCAACCTTCCCCATACCACACATAGACTATATTGCTTAACCCCTGTAGGACCACTTGTCCCTTTGAGAGACAAGTGGGATTTTGGGCAAGTACCTTCAGTTTCATATTTTGTCTTGATTTTTTGAAACATTTTTTGGAAATAAAAAAATTGATTAGCCTCAAGGAAATATGAAAAAATAGGAGAATTAATGGCTAGAAATCAAGATCTCGTATTTGGAAACTACTTGCAACCTCTCTTAAATTTTGGACACTCTATTGATTGGTGATGGGACTATAGTTGGTAATAGGTGGTTTCCACCTTATTTAGTGTTGGACATGACTATAAGAGAACTACAAGTTGTTGTCCATATTAGGGCATCTACAATGCATACTTGGGATACAAGCCCTGTAATAGTAAATGGTGGGCCATTCCACAAGACCTAGAGTTTTTTTTCCTAGAATCTCAACTCAATTATTTATCATAAAAAATTATAAATTCAAATTCAATAGAGCAAAAATTATATGGTATGAAGGTTTAAAGCCAAATAATGTAATTGAGCAATGTACAAAAAAAATTGTTTTCTTCACTTTAAGCACAAGTATCTTGAAATCTACGCAGTCAAAGTTTGTAATTTTTTTGCCATACATTCTTATACTAGTCCAATATAAGATCCTACAATTCGATATGAAGAAAAAAAACTCAAGTTTTCGCTCATTGCTATAGAAATGACAGTTTTGAGTGTATATTTTTTATGGAAAAGAGGCCATGGGAGTTTAGGGACTAATGCTTGTATCAATTTGTGTCCAAAAAATCCTATTTTATAATCCTTGAGTTACACTACTGTATCCCCTACTTCCAAACGCTTTTCAGAAAGCTAAGTTATTCCTAACTGTGGAAAAGATGTGCACCCCACCCATCTTGTTGTAATAAGTTAATCCTGCAATGGCCGGCCAAGCATTTCCACAATGCGGATCCCCAATAGTGGAAAGGGTCCTCACTCCTTCACAATAACTTCATAGAATAAGCTTGTCAAGCTTAGTACGGAGTATTTCTTCACGTCTGTCCGCCTCTGCACGCAAGCATGTCCCACGTACAGACCATCGGAGTTGAGCTCAGTGTCCATCTTGTAGCCAGAGTCTAGTGCCAGTGGGAGGATTATGCTATGAAGGTGCTATTCTGACTTGGGTCCCTTACGGAGATAACTCAACGACTACCTGAACAATCACATGCAGAAAAAAGAGTTGTACATCGGATGACAATCAGATGGATGGAAATTTGATGCATTTTTCATCCAACTTTTTCTTGTTGACTTTTCATCATTAGAAGGAATTTGGGATTTGTTAAGGTCTGCAAGTTTCCAGACTCCTTGGAACCTGGGAATAGTGCTGCAATAGCAATTGGATGCAGTCAAAAGACTACCATGTTATATAAAAATATTTTTCTCAATAAAAATATTTTAAAAATGATTTCAGCTTTTATTTTCATTTTAAATTTTTTTTAAATAATTTTTAAAAAATTCTAACAACAAGCTATTCTTTAATTGTTGGGGTAACAACAAAGGGAACGAGCTTGAAATGACCCTCCTAGCCTCCCCCAAAACCTCTAATGGGTGGGTTGTGAAGAGCAAGCAATTGTGTTTGCAATCTTGCAAGCATTTGTCTTCGTGTGCATGAGAAATTGGTAGAAAAAAATAGATCACAAAATATGCTATTTTAGTGTATCTTGGGAAGTTGTTGCTCCTTGCTCTAGATTAGAAATTTCTCCATAGAAATGATATTTTTTGAGCTTGAGTCCAACCGATGAAATGAGGTTCATCTTCTCTAGTTTCTACTCAAATTAGAATTTTGAAAAAAAAATTGAAATTAAATATTCTATTGCAATTTGAACTTTGGATGTATTTCCAATGTCTAATGAATTCTATTTATAGATTGATGCAAAAAACTTGCTTGCACTATGGTATTCTTTACTATGATATATACATATAGTGAAACATTTAGATCTTTTTCAAATAATTTTGTATTTGATATGGTTTTTCTTCACTTGATGTCCACTTATTTTCAAAAAATATCAATTTTTCACCCCCCAAAAAGCTAAAAATTGTGTGAAATAAAGAAGACATATAATTTCACCTCTAAAAAATACAAAAATTTCTTGACATGTATGTGCTAAATGGGAGCATGGAGAATGATGGGATTTTAAAGACATTAACCGCTAAAGGTCTAAAAGTTCCTTTAAGGGACTCTAAAGTGTTTGGGTAGGTTTCTACCACCTCAATTTTTAGTGAAACTTTTTGAAACTTCTTATAAGATAGAAATACTTATTAGCTTTGTGTAAATATAATTTTTATTTCAATCAATACTAGGCAACAAAAGTCATGTCAAATTAAACATAATTTTCATGTTGCCAGGTGGAAAAAGAAATCACCAAAAACTTGAAATAATTAAAAATAAAATTCTTATAAATCTTATTTTTGTCTACATGTAAAGCTTTGATTCATTCCATTTGGATTAGTAATGCAAAAGTTATGGACAATCTTGTTTTCTAGGCAATCTAAACATCTTCTTGAAAAAATAACTTATAGGATTCATTTCCAAATGCAATTTTCACAATTTTCCCAAAAAACAATGTTTGACAAGGTCAAATTTGCTTGTTAGAACAATCTCATAGTTGGAATTATTGTGTTTTAATTCCATTTTAGAGCTATTAATGATTTAGTTTTTCCTTCAATCTTAAACCTACTTCTACTTGATAATTTTTAAATAATGAAAATCAATCATAAAAAAAAAATTACCTTAGATTTCAATTCAATTCTTTAATAGAAAAAGTCTTAAATTCAAAGTCTGTAGTGGAAAAAATTCCACGAATGGTAGTCAAAGTCATTTGATATTACATGCCAAAGTTTCAAAAACTAAAATTTTCAACTTTGAATGCCAATATCATCTAATTTTTACTGTCAAAATGCATGAAATTTTTACCACATGATTTCAGATAAGTAAGCACTATAAGAAACCCATGTTTTTTACTGCATTACGTTGTGACATCACCCGTTATTTTTGACGTCACTACGTTTTTGGACGAACGTGCAGATCAGGGACAATTTTTTGTGATGTCATCTGAAACGTCATAATAGATGTCTGGAAATATAGGGATGTCACTTTGAACGGACGTGTTTTTCACTATGTCCAAAAAAATAAAGGACGTTTCAGATGACGTCTAAAAAAACACGAATCGGCCACGTCAGCCACTGGTGCGTCTTTCATTGCGGGCAGGTGCACTGCTGTCACTCAGAGGGCAAGGGGGGCGCTGCCCTATAGAGAAAACACCTGATTAGTATAGGAAAGAGCTTGAGGGTGTAAAATTCAGGCTTTCTGGGAGGATGTGAAGTCATGGGTACAAGGTAGGATTAAAGTGACATAGACACATGTAATGACTGAACAAATGTGTTTTGGTGTTACAAGTCTAGGGTATGCCAAAATAAAAAGGATGTACAGAGTTAAATATTTTAGGTCCTAAAACATGAAAGATGGGAAATAAAAATGGAGACTCATTGAAATAACCTTATCATAGAGGTGAAGTTACGCAATATTATTTGGAGACGGGTTTTGAGAACAGAAAATGGGGATTACTTGGGAGTGTTGGGATCAATGTGACATTATTCCATTGGCTTTGAAATTGCAAATTAGGCCCCATAAAATGGAGAGTGACTTGTAGTTCCCATAGTGAATTCCTTCCAATGTTTTTTGAATTTACGGAGTTGGAAAAAAATTAAATGGGGAGAAAATTAAATGGGGAGAATATAGGGGTGTCCAGTTCAAATTCATTCCATTGGGTTGGGGCTTGGGGGTCCCCCCCCCAATATGGGGTTGAATTGTAGTACGGGGAGTGCGAAGAAGTGCTTTCCATTGGGGGTTCATGGATGGCCCAAACAATTTGGGAGTAATTTGAAGTCCCCACAGTGAATTCTTCCCAGTGCTTTTTGGATTTAGAGAGTTGGGAAAAAATTTAAATGGGGAGAACTTGGGGGTGTTATAGCCAAGTTCATTCCATTGGGTTGGGGCTCGGGGGTTCCCCCAAAAAATTGGGGTGAATGGTCGTGTGGGGAGTGCTAGGAAGTGCTTTCCCACCTGGGTTTAGGGATGGCCCAAACAATTCGGGAGTGACTTGCAATCTCCATAGGGTGAAAGCACATTACACCTCCCTACAAAGTACGTCAGAAAAGTACTTTTTGAAGATGTATTTATAGAACGTACTTTTTTTTAGATAAAATAAACATTATTTTCACTTTTCAATTGATCCAATTGGTAGGTACTTATTTAGAAAAGGTATTCTACCACATTCTAATCCAATTTAGTGTTTCATCCATCCTCTACAAAGTACTTTACCAACAACAAAAGCGTGTTAGGTTTGCAAAATATTTACAAATGACTTTGTACAGGCCAAATGAATGATCAAAAAAGCACAATAGTTTGTACAAAGATAGAATATATATACTATGCAAGGGCTTCTTGGTCATAGTAGAACTATAATTACAATATCTATTGGAATGTGGAAGTCAGATGGGCATTATCTTTTGCGGAGGAAAAAAGACACAAAAAATAATATTTACGTTCATTTTTTGATGAGTAAAGCAGTACATTCACATACTGTAGCATGGCTACTGCTTAAATCTCCAAAATTTTGAATATTTGTTTGACTTTTTCCCTTGCTTCTATTTGTGAAGAATTACTTATGGTTTAGGGTAGTTTTAAACTTTCAGCTTCATCTCCACTCTTCGTTTTCAAATTTTAAAACACAAGCTCTTCAACACGGAGAAAGATTTTTGAAGGTAAGGAAGGGGCATTTCAAGGTTGTTTCATTTCCCTTTGCTGCCTAAGAATTTTGAATTAGCCACTGCTGTCAAATAATTTTAATTACTTTCTTATAATTAAAAATTTATTTTATTTTTTAAAAATTATAATTTTATTTAAAAAAAATTATGAATTAATATTATGTACTATGGCATGGTTTGCATAAAATGCTAGTGTGGCGAATTCCCACAATCTAAGAACTTCAAGGAACTTGTGGGGTTTTTTTGCCTTTGAATATATTTTAATGTATTCTAGAGTTAGAATATTTGACTTTGAATATTAATCTTAATCTCAAATTTGGGTACTACAGAGTTATGAACTTTAAATCTTTATGTTGGAAAATCGAGTTGAGAATCTAAGGGAAAAAATTCCCAATACTTCATTCTCATTTTCAAAAAAATCTTACATAGAAGAAGGATCAAGATACAAGGCAAGTTTACATTATTAATACCTCTAAGATAGCATTCAATTGCACTAATCCCAATAGTGAGATTATTGTAGGACTGGAAGTAGAATTTGCATATAAGTTTCTTAAGGTTGGAAGTGACATGAATAACTAGAAATTGTGTTAACACACTAAAATGCACTTCCAATAAATTCAAGTTCAAATGAAGATGTTCATTAAGAAATTCTTGTCTATAAGTATGTTACTTTGTAATGGCAAGAATCTACAAGCATCCATTTAAAGTTTATTTAAGTTCTAATGGTACTTCCACCAAGGTACTTTATATACTTCAAGTACTTAATGTCCACTCAAAAATTGAAGAATTTCAGCAACAAGATGATGTCAAACTCCTCATTCTGACCACAATGGGTTGGTTTACCTTGTGTGATGCAAATTTTTTGGAATGGTACAAAGGCATTTTTAAGAATATTGGATCCGAAGGGACTGATTTTAAGTGGGGATTGTGGGATTTCCGCAGGCCAGCTTTGGCCTTGCGGTTTCCTTCTAACAACCTGGCTCCTTGTTGCGGATTGAGCGTCTCTAGCAGTGACGGAAGATGCCGATTAAGAAGAACGGTGCGCATTGGCGATGGCGTCTCCAGGGTTTGGTCCAACCACGCGTCTCCTCCTTGCTCGGATGCCTTGCTTTCGTCTCTCTCCTTTTGCTGCAACAATTTTTCTTGCAATTGCATCCGCAGCCCTAAACTCGGTTGTCCGCTCATCTGAAGCTTCAGTTTCCAAGCGCCACAACTTCGGGAATGGTTGTGAGCACAATGCATCCCCTTGACGTTGTCGTCCTTTCCAACGGCGTGCGCTGTTCGTACCTGCACCCCACCTCTTTTGCAATTGTGTGTCGTCCATACATGACCTCCTCAAATCTGAAGCCTAAAATTGCTTCAGTTTTTAGGCTTCAGATTTGAGGAGGTCATATATGGACGATTTTTGGTTCAATCTTGTATCAGTTTTTGACCAAGACATACAATGTTCTTGATTGATTCTAGTGATTTAAGATTTGGCACCCTTTTGATTTACAGTTTTAGCAAGATCAATCGAATTGTGTCATTTTGATACCGTGAATCCTTGGTTTGGTCCTTTACGGGTTAAGTTTGGTAATTTTAATCTTCTGTGGGGTTGGTCATTTAGTATAACAATGTGCTTTCGTTGTTTCCACAAAGGAAGTTCTGATTTGGTAGAATTCTTGGAATTTGAAGTCAGATTTGTTGACACTCCAAGATGAATTTTCTCAAAGAAATGCTAATGATCTGATGTATCGGTATTAATAACGGTTCTTTCGATTCTCAGTGCCGCGGTTAGGCTTTGGGATGGCTGGTCTAGGAGAGGCAACTGAGAGAGCTACTTCATGGGCTTTGGAAGCAGGTTACAGGTTTTCGTGTTCTCGCGTTCTCTTTTGATTTGTGCATTTGTATTCATACCCTCTTTGACGTCTAAGAGGAATGAAGTCATGGTTTCTGTAGAAGGGTGAGTGCACCGAATGGTGAGAGAATTTTATGGTTCATATGCTCACAGACCTTAGATGGGGAGAATTCTAGGTTGATTGACTCGGCGCAAGCTACAGAATGGTACAATGAGAAAGCTATGGACAGAGCCATACGCTCGTCCAATGTTCCAAGAGACCAAGTGTTTCTTGTTTCCAAGGTATCCTGAACTTGTTTCCTCTTTTTCTGTCATTCTATATCGATGTGCATTCTTTTGGTCCTGATGGTTTAGCATAGAGTTTTGCATTTTTCTGAGGTTAAGGGCTTAGGGTTTAGGGTTTTGTGTAAAGCTTGATATATGGTTTTTGGAGAGAAACCAACAAAAGAATTGTGTTAAAATAATGAGCTGCATCCAAGGCACTTGGGGTATGAGGTCACAAAGCAGCAATTCAGCACGTCCTTACAGGACTTGGGAACCTCGTACGTCGACTTCTTTTTACTTCACTATCCTCGGTGCTTTTCGGCCGTCTATCATGACATGAAGCATGCTGGATCATGGCAGGAAAGGTGTGCCTACTTAATGTACCTTCTGCTTAATTGTAATCTGTAGTTGCAACTGTCAGCTTCAAGCTACGATCAAAGTGTGGGTTTTAGGGTATGGTTTTTAGAGCAGAACGCTGGTTCTTGTGTCCAACTTGTGCATTAATACTAACTTATGGCCTATCTGCAGCTAGAAGGCTTTGGAAGAGTTGCATGATGAGCTCAAAATACGGGCAATCGGTGTAAGGACTATGTCTGCGAATCGTCTTGCGTCCTAAAACCTAAGCCGTTAACCGTCAAAACTTGCTGATGATACGTATCTTACTGGAGACTTAATTCAGCACCAAGCTCTTAGAGACTTCTTGGATGTACTTTTAATATGTAATATCAATCTGAGCCAGCATCCTTCTGCAGTTTAGACTTGCTGAAGAACTTTACAATGTTGTAGGTCAGCAACTTCAACAAAGTGGAGCTTCAAGAGCTTGTTGCCCTTGCAAGAATTAAACCTTCCGTAGTACAAAGGCAGGTCGCTATTGATGTATTCTGTATATATTCTCGAACTGCTGTTCCTACATTCGTCTTTTTGGTGAAAGACGGTAACATAGTTTCACGTGGGTCTTTTGAATTTGTTTTTCTTGAGGTTGAATTGACACCTCCTTCATTGGAAATTGGTTTTATTGAAAATTTCATTTTTGTGGCAATTTGGCAAGGGCGGCGTTCTTACATGCAATCGCAGGGGGTGCAACTCTCCACCGATCGGGAGCAACAAGGGTTCCAATCTTGCTAAGTCGCCTCATCGAAGGCTACAATACGTCTTGCAGCAAGTTGATTGCACGTAGGTCTTCAAGTTGTCAGGATGCCTCCCCAATGTGTGACCTTTGTTATGGATGCTCATGTGCGCGTTTGTGTGTGAGGAGGGTGCAGGACGGTGAGTTCTGCGTGCAGTGGAGAGGGGCAGGTAAGAAAATGCCTTGCCTTCATGCCCCTGCGCGTAAGAGGAACGCGAGTCAACGACGTGAAGAGGACTCCAGCGAACATGAAGTAAGACCGCCGCCAAGGCCAATGCGCATGCGCGGGGAGCATGAGCGCTGCTCCAAGGCCAGAGGAGACCCTTGGCCTACGGCGTCGGCGGGAAAGGGACGAGACCGGGACAGCAATCCTCCAACGAAGAAGAAGAGGACCCCTCAAGTGCTGTTGGAGTTGTTGGAGGAGGCAGGGCACGACGTAGAGGAAGAGGAGGAACTCAGAGAGCAGTCTTGGAGGTAAATTTGGAAGAAGAAATAATTTGAGTATAGAACCAGTGGTATTCAAGGTTTTTGGGGAGGCGCGTGTTGGTACGGACGTCAAGTGCAACGCACACCCTGTTTCTTATGACGTCGACTCTATCATGTTAAACGTCATAGACGTTTAATGTGACGTCCACATAAATTGTGTGATGTTCATGTCTTTGTCACGGAGGACATGTTCTTTGAGTTGAACTCTATACAAAGAAAAGTGATTGTTTGTTCCTTGGTCAGAGAGAAATTTGTAAGAATTCAAGAGTGATCAATCAGGACATACGGGAGTCAGCCCCCTGCAAGGGTGACAAACCCTAAACCACGGCGTCTTTCCAGTTTTTGTCAAGAGAAAGTTCCTGTAATGTTCAAAACAATGTCCAGGCGTGTCTACATCGATGTTAGATTCAACGTAGTGAGCAACAGAGGAACATGTAGATAACTTTGAAGCCGCAAATAGCGTATGTGGATCTCTTTTGCGGGGGTCCAGTGGCGGGAGTGATTTGTTTGTACTAACGTAGCCCCATTTTCTTTCCAAGCTGATAGTGCATTTGACCTTTTACAATAAGGGCTACAACACAGGGTCTAATGAACCAGCTTCGGATGCTGATACTGAAGAGATGATCGAGCAGCTGATCCCTGAACAGGCTCGCGAAAAAGGCTTAAGCACTGTAATGAAGAAACCTGTGGAAATAGACTGACAGGGAGAACCATTTGGACCTATGAGGGTTCCTTTCTCCAACGACATCAAGAAATATGCAAGAGACCTTGACCCCAGGTTTGGATGGGAGGGTCAGCCAGACGGCACTTATTTAGGCACCTATATATAGGTTTGTATTCAGTCCTTCTCTGTGAAATAAAGAGGACTATAGACCTTGTAGTTCACTATTGCATGTAGTTCAGAAGACTGTGAATGTTGTGGAAGGTAGCTCATTGGCCATGAAGCAGGGCAGTGGATGTCACCTGTAATGTCCACAGCGACGTCAAATACAATGTCACGACTGACGTCAGTGTAGGATCTTCTACAGTGAGGGGTGGTCCCTATGGTCGTCCACACCACAAGGACGTGTAGTGTGTATCGCCTAGTGTTTTCTGGAGACATAGGGGTGTCCATGTAAATTCTCTTGTTATTCTTTGGCACATCAATGTCGTACACAATGCAGAGGTAGCTATACTAAGTCCTCTAGCTTGTAGATTAGCGTATAGAGGGAGAGTCCGAGCAAGTGTCGGAGAAGTGGATGCAGCCGTTCATCACAAAAGCGCTCATTCATGTTCGTTGGAAGCTCAATCGATTGATTGATGGCGGAAAATCCAAGCCGATCAGAATGGATGACGATGTGTGGGAGGCATTGAAGGAGGCTCGTGCTACCGATGCTTCCCAAGAGAAGTCAACCCATATGTCTGTCATTTCTAAGGGGAAGGCATCCAACACAACCCAACATAAGGCCATAGAGAGAGAAGTCATCTCGAGGCTGGTAAGTATGTAGTAACTAACGTCCACCTACTTGCCCATGTCGACACCACTTTCATCACACATGTTGCATTTGTTGTTCCAAAAAATGTCAGAAATGATGGTAGATGTGGAGGACTCGGCCTTCTTCTTCACACGTGGAAGGACCTTTGTGGGGTGGCATTGAAGCATGTAATCGTTGCATCTGAACTCTAAGTGCATATTCTTCTTCCCCTTGTCGGGTGGCATTCAAGCATGTAATCCTTGCATGTGGACTCTAAGTGCATATTCTTCTTCCCCTTGTACGGTGCCATTGAAGCATGTAACCTTTGCATGTAAACTCTAAGTGCATATTCTTCTTTCCCTTGTAAACTTTGTTGTAGAACAGAGCACCATTTGAAGCAGAGGTGGACGTAGAAGTGGCAAAGGAGTTGCAGCGTCTGGAAGAAGAGAAGCGCAAAGGTCGAAGTCTCCATGGCAAAGAGCTGCAAGAGATGCGCAGTCGGATGGATGAGCTTGAGAGCAGTGTAAGTCGCCTTACTGAGACCGTGAGCACGTCCCACAAAAGCATGGAAGAAATGCTACGGAAGATCCTCGCAAGTCAGTGTAAAGCAAGTGCTGAAGGGACCCTGGATGTCACGGAGCCATCCTCGCCTATCAGGGCATGGAATCCACCACTTTTTACGTCACCTAGGGCAGAGGCGTCGAAAATGGCATAGAAGGACTGTCTTGTGCCCGTGTTGCAGCCCACAGCTCCTGTAAATGTCGTTGAGTCAGTCCCTATAGCTGGCCAAAGCGATGTCAAAGACGATGTTCTTATTGACGTTAACTCCGAGAAGCGGACTGTTGAAGACGATGTTGTTCATGACGTTGTAGCTAACGCTGAGGAGGAGCAGGTAGAAAGCGTTGGTGAAGTTGCGATCCTTGAAACTGCTGAAGGTCAGCAAGGAGTGGAAGATGTGTACGCCATAGTCAAAGATTCCGGGGCGCAGGCAACATCTGAGAGGAGAGAAAGCACAATGGAGACCTCCACGGAGCAACAGGTGATGCGACGTCTCTCTTTCCATTTTAAGTGCCAAGTGACCGACGTGAAGCACTCCCTTTGTTAGGCTAGTGACGTTATTTCCATGAATTGTCTTGTATGAAGATGGTGTCATAGCGTAGTAGCGGATGCCTTGCAATGCTTCAATTTTTTTTACAAGTACGTGTCAAATTGGACATCGAAGTGAACGTCACTAGTGGCAGACGCTGATGCACTCTAGGGCTCAACCTGTTCTTTTCAAAGCGAGTACATCAAAATAGTATATAAGCAGAAGTCAAAGTTTTCTTTCAGTCCCCTATTCCATTGAATGCGCAAGTATGTTTTACAATAACTATGTGCATCTTACAGGAAAGCAAGTTTCTCAATGGTGCTCAGGTAAGGCTAGGAAGAGTAGGTGATTAGAGGATGTCAAAAGTGAATAATAATTGTGTGATGGTATTGCAGGAAGACATTAAAGTCCTTGGTGAGTCCTCAAGTCGGCCTCGGCGTGCTGTGAGGACCATGCAAGCTGCGAAGGGCACGAAGGCTACACCAAAGGCAACAATTCCCAAAGCGGTGGGTCTTCCTAAACCTACCCAACCCACTAAAAAGGTTAGGAAGGCTGCATTCCATTCACCCATACTTTCATTTGTTTCTGTATGCAACTTAAAAGAATAATGCAAGTGTAGCATTCCTTGACATTTGTTGTGGCTATATAAGAGTCCCAGAAATAAACATGCACGAGTAGGTATTGCTAGTTTTGACTTGGTGTGGTATGATGCAGGCTGCTGTTGTTAAGAAATCGGATGCACCTCGGAAGAAGTGAGTCCTTGTTTGCCACAGTGTGTCTAACTGAACGTCGCATATGATGGTCAAGCATGTTATTCAGAACATTGAGTAGAACGCACCATGTTTTCACCGAAGGTGCTGTAGTTAATGTTGTTGTGGATTTCTTCGTAGTACTAGACTATGGGCATGTGCATAGCTATTTTGTACAGAAGTTGGCAAGTGGCCTTATAATCCCAATGCCATTGAAAACACAAGCTTCTATGCTTGGACATCTCTTACAAAGACACATAATTCATCTTCTAATGGCATATCTCAATCTTCCATTCACTCATGTATATGGGCTGTAGAGTACATCGTCTTTGATGTTAAGGTTTATGATTCACGTTGTTCATTTCGTTCGAGAAAACATCCTTCCTCTCGCATTGTATGTCTTCTGTAATGCTCAAGAAAACACTGCAGATGTCACTGTGCGTGTCAAACGGAACACTGAGCGCAAAGCAATGCATACCCTAGTACACGGGTTGCTCTACTTAATGTCACAATAGACGTGTATGTGGACGATGTCTGCGATTTCAGCAAAGAAGAAATTCCACAAAATTGTCCACCCAGCTCGTTTCCTAAAGCACATTCTCATTGACTCTGATGTCATTTAAAACATCCTCTTGTCAAATGTGACGTCCCAGAGAACATCACACAGAACATCGGCATGTACCGCAGAAAAATGCCACATCAGCTGCCACGTAGGCTGCGTGCACCGGAAATTATTTTCCACGTCGGATATTTAGAGGTCCACGTCATTGGACACGTCAGAACGTCGTTGGATGAAAAAGTTGTCCAACGTGTCCCTGCCCATCGTTAAAAATCCTACGTGGATGCCAAAACCCCTCCACATGGCACTCTCAGAAACTCTTAGGTGACCCTATTGTTTTCGATGTCACAAAAAATTTAAGCACGTTTTAGCACATAACATGGCACGTTTTTGGCACGTTTTTTTAAACGGATTTTTTTAGACGTCACTACAGGCATCGTCCTTGTTAAATTAAACATCACGGCACGTTTTTTCCGCTGTTAAAAAGAACACTGAATTCTTATAGTGAAGTACAAGATCCTATGGTTAGATTCTTAAAAAAAATATCATCTTTGTTTTCTTGAGTAAACGCAACAAAAATGACAATTTTGAGTGTTTTCTGGTAGAAAAAAGGCCTTGGTTCCTTGGAAATTAAAGTAGTCATACAAAGTACGTCTTACAAGGTGAATTTATCCTTGGAAAAAACACCAGATTCACTTCTTATTTGCCACCCATGATAATTTGAAAATTTTGAATTTCATCTTTGAAATCAAAGGCCCAAATTAGCTAGGAGAGATAAATAAAAAATTACAAAATTAACCAACCAAAGAATAGGGACAAATTTTACATTAGCCTTGAATGGGCTGGGGGAATGAAGGGTAGAACAGTAGATTTACCATGCAGGGCAGACTTTGTTTGATCACTTTAACTTCATGGAATTGGAACTGCACCTCTTCTCAAAAGCAAGGCGTTTCAAAAGAGTAGGAATCAAGCTTCAAAAACAGCGCGGATCCAGAGCATTGGAACAGTCCTTGGCCATCCTTGCAAGAATGACTGCCTCTGCATGCAAGCAGGCTCTACCCCCCACATAAGTTAGGAGTACCTATATGGATAACTTAAGCATTTCAGCGTGTATGATTTGGGAAAGTCATGGAGGAATTGATTCAGGGTGTGTAAAAATAAGGTTGCCAAAGAATGTCAAAATAAAGGAATTTTTTCTCCTAAAATGAATATTTTATTAAATGTAGAAGAGGATTTTCATCCGGACCCATTCTGGTTTCATAAACTCACCTATTTTGGTTATCTTTGTCACTTTTTCCTAAGGCAAGAAAGAAAAGAAATGAATGGGCAAGAAGGTACAAACAGAGAATCTTTCTCAATAACTAGTGCATTCAATTCCTATCCACAATAGGTCAACCTATGCAACCATCATGGAGGGCTTGTCCAAAATAGGCTCTTTTACCTATTACTTGAACTCTGCATCTAGTCCCTCAAATGACTTTTTTTTGTCTCTTTTTGCCTAGCAAACCAGCAAGCTAGAGTTGACATCTTATTAAGGCCATATAAATCATGTGAGATGTTGAGAAACAAATTAACTAATTGATCTCCTACTACAGTATAGTTTTATCAGGGTGTCCTCTCATAATTTGAGCACTTACTATCTCTTTGAGCGTTTATGCCCAGAGAGCCTAGCGAAAATAGCAGGGTGAGTTTGACTAGCAAGCAGTGACTAAGGTAAACAACCCATTACGGACCAAAGACCCATTGTGGACTCCTAGAAATTATCCCATTATAGTTTTCATCAATTGAATCATGGTGGTCATTTGGTGAATCAGATCTGGGCCACAATCGATGTCTTAGCTAACTTGAATGGAGTGATTAGTGACCACAATAGGAACTTATAGCTTTTTAGTGTTAATTCATTATAAGAAGTGACTTTTTCAGGCCTTCTATGTGAGAAAATATTGTGACTACAATAGGTGAGTAAGATGAATGTTACGGATATACTTTTTGTTGGTTTTAGGATAGTCTACAAACTCTTTTAGGCCATCATGGGTAGAACACTTCAAAAATTCATAACAAATTCACACTTTGTCAAAAAAAAATATAAATTCAATTGCTCTCATCATTTCTATCACTTGTCTTTATGTGGAAAAAAAATTAAAAATTTCAGCAATGATATGACGTGGCAAACCCCCCATTTGGTATGTAATGGGTTGTTTTACCTTGGAGCCAACGCTGGAACTTCAAGAGTGGATATAATTCCACAGCATACTGCTTGCCAGTGCATCCCTCTTCTTTTTGGAAACTGTGGTCAACCGAATCCCTCGGAGAAAATTGGGAAAGGTTTGGTGGGACAGTCCTTGTTTTCAGTGGGGAGGGGGTTTGGTCAAACTACACAACATGCAGTGAATGGAGGATGTTCCCTCCAGATTTCTGCCACTACACTAGAGTCTAGCCTCATGAGGCCCCAAAAAAACACTGCTTGTTTTCCAGCAAAAGTAATTTGGTGGTTTGCTTTTTAGAGACAGAGGCATATGGTACCTGAAAAGTAAGACGGCACTCTATCACACCAAGTTTCACCCAATTGAAATCGATAATTTCAAGACTACAGCAGGAACCTTGGTCTCGTGGACCCACCCTCCCTACCAACACTGCGTGCCTATCTAGACTTGCAATTTGGATGGCTTATACTCCTTTTTTCTTTCTTTGCCTACTAAAAACCCTAGCATTTGAAGTCAAAGAAAATAAATAAAACAATGAAAAGTTATTATATAAGAAAAGTAGAGACACATTCATAGTATAAAGTGTCTGAAACCCTAAAAATGGCTCTATTTGATCATATGATCAACAAATGGAATAACAAAGATTTGTCATTGAATGCTATGTCCTTAGTTTTACAATAATAAATCAATTGCACCCTCTTCATCACATATTTCATAATAAGACACTTTTCACTAGTCAATGTGAACATTCAAAAAGTAAAAAGTGGAGAAGAAACACAATGGCAATGAAATAGTCATTGATTAGTAATAGAGTTGCCTCTTTTGAAGAGATAGTTAGCAATTCATTTCAATGACCCCTCACTTAATAAGTAACAAATTTATAATACTTTCTCATTAATTATTTATTCCCATATGTATATTTTTTCGAGCATACTAGATTACAATTGATATGGGATTAACAACCATTGTGGCCATATCCATCTACCAATATTGTATATTCCATATAATACATCTATATATCATACTTGAATGTATTCCATACACATCCATATGAAAGGATTTAGTAATTTTGATTTTTGGGAGTTGGTAGGCTAACCAAGTGCTTGGTTTCTTTATTTTTGATTTGCTAGGTGGGGTGGTTAATCCCTAAAGTCCCAGTGTCCCTAAGAGGGACAAAATGGATTTTGGGTAGGCTCCATTGATCTCAATTTTTATTGAAACTTTTTGAAACCTTCTCCTAAGATAAAAATAACTTAAGAGATTTTTGGGAATATAATTTTTGTTTCAATTGGTGCCTTGGAGCAAAAGTTATGCCACAATAGCCTCAAAATGGAGGAGACCGGGCAGCAAAACAAATCCACAAAAAATTGAAATAAAATTTATAATATTTTTTTCTTGTAGATTATATTTTTGTAAATGGAAAGCTTTGATTCATTCCATTTGGATTAGAGATGTGAAAGTTATGGAGCTTCTTAATTTATGAGCAATCATAGTGACTTCTTAAAAAAACATTCTTTCACTTTGAATGCTAATATCTTTCAATCTATACAGTCAAAAATCACAAAAGAAAATTTTTATCACATGATCTATGACAAGTGTAGAACAAGATCCTACGATTAAATTCTAAAAAATATTTTTAAAAATTTATTTTGTAGGTGATTATAGCAGAAGTGGTAGTTTTGAGTGGTTTTGGCAAAATAATGGCCATGGGACTTTAGGGGTTAATTAATTGATAGGATCTATGTATGTCCCTTTTCAGAGGATAGTAAGTATAATAGATGAAATGATCATCCCTTTTAAACTACTTGGCTATGGAATTACACTAGAAAAGAGGAGAAATAACCAACCCCTTTTTGGTGACTATGATCATAACATTCAATAGCCTTCAAAGAGGTTGTCTTTCCCTCCCTAGAGGTGTCATCCACAAAATTCATCCATACATCATTACTTTAATTTGTAGTATAGGGATTGTGTGCCAATAGATTTATGGTGTACTCCATTTTTTTTGCTAATCTTAGGATTGAATATATAAATCAATATGATTTGTAAAGAAAAATGATTTGCCTAAATTCCTAAGTTAGAATCCATTGAATAGCATATCAATGCAATCTACCATGTGGCCATTACAGTAACTTACTTTCAATTTTCAAATGTAGAGAAAAGCTCTTTATATACCTATGGGGTGGTTGGAAGTAGAAATATCCATGTGGGATATATAAATTAGAATTTGTAGTATCTCAACCACTCATAGTTAAAATCAATAGTAGGAATTGTGATTGAAGTAGAATTTCAAACTTCATTTAGGCATAGTATTTTAACTTAAAGAAAAAATTGAAGTATGAAAAGTTGGTAAATTGAGATCAATTTCATTTCCAAACATTTGTTTGAGATTCTGATCCTCCAATCAAAAGTTATGGAAAAATTTGAGAGAGGATGTTTGAAAATGTAAAAAAGAAATTCCCTTCCAACCCCTCTCTAAAATTTGTCCATAATTTTTTTATTGGAGGATCAAAATCCCAAATGGATTTTTAGAGTTAAAACTTAACATCATTTCCAACTTTTTTTAGCTCCAACTTTTTTGAAGAAAGTTTTAATACTATGCCTAAATGAGGTCTGAAATTCTACTTCAATTACAATTTCTACTTTAATTTGACTAAACTATGAGCGGTTGAGAAACTACAAATTCTAATTTCCATATCCCTCATTGTTTGTTCTACCTACTACTACCCCGTAGGTATATCAAGAGTTGTCTTCTCTAAACACGAATGGCTTACAAAGATTTAAGAGGAAGTTCCAATATTGAAATTGATTACCTCAATGATTAAAACTTATATTTTGTGCACTATTTGAATTGAGAGTATTTGAGCATTTTAAGTACCCACAAATATTGACACGTGGATAGTTAGCTACTGATGTGCCAAATATTCCACACCATTTTGTCAGGGGCAAGGCAGCCCTTCCCTCTGCTACTGAATGTTATGGATACTTACCACAGAAGATGGAAAGCTGGGTTTATTTGGGAGTTCAAAATCACTGCAGAGCAAGCAATGTCCATGATGAACATGGCTTCAGCTTTATTACTTCATAAACTGTTGATTGAATCAGAATGAGGGTAAAATTGAATGTAAAATAAAACGTCTACAAAATTGCCCGTTGGTGTCTTTGTAGTATGAGAGCTAACTTACTAACAGAAACCTCCACAGTAACTTTGACATGGAGTGGGTTTCAGGCAGAGGAATTTTGGTAAAGCTATTAATGGTATCAGAAGAACCAACGCTCAGCGCCATTTTTCTTCTCTTTCCAATTTCAATCTTCATGGAGAAAAGTCACCAGCTGCCCACAAAACAAACCTCCAAGTGCCTTACAAACATCCAACTGCATCCACCACAAGATCATTCAAGTTTGGGCAGGGTTTGATTTATGTATTATAAAGGATATGGCTCGACAAAAATTGCACAAAACTCAACAGGGTTTGTTAGTTACGTGGTCACTGCAAATGAGTCTTGTTAGATAATGAAAAGATAAAACTCTGGCAAGTGCTTCTTGAAAATATGCTTTTCCATGTTCGTCATAGCCTTCAGAATTTGTATTGAAAACAAATGAGAAATCACCACTTAATAAATTGGTATACCCGTGCAGAAACAAGATTTCCAACTAAGTGAGATTGTTTCTAAACCTTTCTGACTGTAACATTGTAAAAGAATTCTTCTCCTTGATTCATGGAGAGGTCTCTCTATGACCCCAGAGATTGTATAGACGCCACCCCATGTTGAATGGGGAAGATTCATTTAATGATGTTGTGTGGGGTTCTAGAAACAATCTAATTTTACTGTTTTACAAGCATGATCTACGCAAGCAAAACTTGACTATGCAAAAAGGTGGGCTTGCTAGTTCTATGCATTATAAATGGCATTATTCAGCTCCTAGATGACATCATTAAGATATATAAAAGATCAATTACATTACAAACAGTTGACGATTTAAACCGAAGAAGGAGTGAAATCCAAAATTGTTGAGTGAATCCACCTTCATGGTGATGGGGGCGTGTAACTAAAGCAATATGTGAGCATGGTTACCCCAGGCGGAGATTGCAGACTGCTGATTTATCTGAAAATGTGTCTATAGAAAGACACTACAATTGGTAAATTGTAGTACCACTAAAATTGGTAAATAGTGTTGGGTGATAATTAGTGTTGTTCCTTGTTTTTTACCCCCAACATTATTTTTCAACTTGTGTGTAAATAGTGTTGGGGCACTTAACTGTTGTCATAAAAATCTGTCCTTTCCCTGCAAAACTATAATTTTTGCCCCCCCGTCGTAAAAATTTGTCTCTTCCTTACAAAATTGTAATTATTGCTTCCCGCCATGAAAATCTATCCCTTTCCAAGAAAATTGTAATTTTTGCCTCCCATTGCGAAAATCTGTCCCTTCCCTACAAAACTATAATTTTAGCTTCCCGTCGTGAAAATTTGTCCTTTCTCTACAAAATTGTAATTTTTGCCTTTCGCAGTGAAAATCTGTCCCTTTCTTAGAAAACTGTAATTTATTATAGAACTAAAATAGTGTTAAAATGAGGTAATTCTCATCTAACACTAACCTTGCAAATCACAATTAGTGTTAATGTTGACAATTAGTGTTGCCAACACTATTTAACAATTTTAGTGTACTGTAGCAGTCCTTCAACCCCTTCCCTTAAAATTTTCATTTTCTGCGCCAGAGGGATGTGATTGTTGTCCCATTTTTCAATTTCACTCGGATTCTTTGTTGACAGCGTCAACTTCTTTTTCCATTGTTGACAATGTAAGGATTGTGAGGTACAATTGGATACCTTCTGCTTCTTGTCGAAGAAAGCTTGGAGGTGGCTCAAGTATAATAATAATTATTCTGATCTTAGGAATCTTCATTGTGGACAAATTCATATTTTGACCCTGAAACGTGCATTAATGCCTCAGGGAAGAAAGAAACCACAATCTGAATATTCTCATACCTATGGTAGAAACATCCAAAATCATACCTGCTCTTATTCTTTGTTCTTACTCACCCAATTATATTCCTAAACTTTGGTGAATGTGTCCTCCACATGCTTAACATTGATTGAGCAACACATTCGAAGGACACATATTTAATTGTGATTTATTGATAGTTGATTTTTGCAAAGTACAGTTTGGGGGGCACCTATGAGACAATTTCAGTGGTCTAAGCAGCCTACACTTTGAAAAATCATAAAAATTACATACAATATTCAATTTTTTTTAATATTCATGATTTTCCTTTGCATATACAACAAAAGTATTATTTCTAGAAAAATGTACCTTCAACTATGTTGAATTGCTTAAAGTAATGGTACTACCTTATCTCTTGTACTTTCTTGCATGCACTAACAAAGATTGATACCACTGTTGTACAATGTTGCAAACTTCAACAATGAAAATAGAGTGTCCATTACCAATAGTTTTTGTAATGGCTCAAACCTTTGCCAGTGATGTTTCTGCAAGATCACACACCTTGAACTCTATTATTGGACCCTAATTTGTGAATAATAACAATCCAGTGAAAAGAGGTTGTGCCCCTTGGTCTGTATTAGTTGCCTTCTTTCTCAAAAAAATTGAAGGCCATTGATTGTTTGTTTTATAAAAATGTTTACCTTCCAAAATTGTCATTGATTTCTCAAAAAATCACAAGCCGTTGATTTCATGAGATTTAATTTGAGCCATCCAAATATCAATACGGATACGATACCAAAATGAATATTGGATAGGAATACAATGTCGTATATAAATATACAATAATACTGAATGTGAATATGGATATGGATATGGTACATTACTGGATTTGAATCTGAATACAAATATGGGTGCAAGATATAGGATGATGTTTACCCCATATTGTTTGTCAAGTGCATTCATTTTTGAAAATTACAAAAGGGCAAGGGAAGGGGGGAGGGTATGAAAATTTTAGATTTTAAAAATTAACTTCAAAAAATTGAGGGGGGGGGGTTGTGGGAGAATTAATTTTTAAAAATTGGATTTTGGGTGCATTGTGATACAGTTTGTTGCAATGTCCCCAAAAGTGGCTGTAACAGCCATACACATAATAACTTCCATACCCATTCAACCAGCTTGTTTGGTTGCATGAGAAGTTTTATAATGTCATATGCAACAATAGTTGTTTGCCAATAGCTACAATTTATCACACATTAAGATAAAACTATCCATTACTACCATTTACCTAATTTACCCAATTCTGCCATCTACAGGTGCTTCCCATTTCCATCACTGGCCCATCTTATTACCACAATCTTACTAATCCATTATCATGATGGCAATGCACGGGGGAGTGGACACATTAGCCCACGCTTCAACAATGGTCTACTCATAGTTTTACATTTCAACTTTGAAAAATCAGAAAAAATTCAATTCTTGTTAGAATGTCTTCATTCTTTGTGCAATTGACTTCTCTCAAACAATTCAATCTCTGAAAAATATGAGAGTTCATAAATAGCTTTTCCAATGTACTTAGATTGAAAATTTGTATGGTAATGGGTAGTTCTACCTTACCTAGAATTGTAAGTGGTGTACTACAAAGAAGAATCGTCTTCAATATGACCACTAATTTTAAAATTACTTCTTTTCACTTTATGTAGGCATACAAATTTCAAGATATGATGTTTTATGTACGTTAACAACTTAGATAGCCTTCAGGGAACAAGAAACTGACGCTCTAACCAAGCAATTGTCAATTTATTAAAACTCTGCAACTTCCAAGACAACCAAATCTCTACAAATTGAGACCTAATGAAACATGGAAAGGTTAAAGGAATAGAGATCCGTAGAGACTTCTGAAAATACTTGGAAGACGGATGTAGTGGGTGACAAGAAAGATCTCAACAATGCATAATAGAGTTAAGCTTTCATTGAATCAATGAAGGTATAATTGATAGTGAAAGCATCACTCACGCCTTTCAGTAGTTCCTACACATGGACAATTCTATCAAGAAAAAAATTCCCCTATTCACCAAACTAAATCTTGGACTAGCCGAACAAATCAACAAAGAAATGTTAAGATGATTTGTCTAAAAACTTGAGAATTCCTTGAATCAACATCCCATTTGCAGTTAACCATTTACCAACAAAAATTAATTTTGATGGCCCACAAGATGGAATTGCTTAGAAAACATTTGTAGGAGCATAGGTTGGAGATGTCATGCTTATATTGAAATCAATTGTCAACCATGAATCCTCAAAGGGTATGGAATAATTTGAAAATGAAAGCTTGATCGCTTATTCTCACAATGTAAACATTATGTTTGATGCTGAATTTTAGACTTCTTTAGTTATTATAATATTTTTTTTTTTCAAAAACCTTTGGACTAAAAAAAGTTAAGAAATCTATCTAACTTTCATGTTCAAAAATCCGTTTGATATTTCCAACCTCCAATCAAAAGTTATGGAGAAATTTCAAAGAGGATGCTTGAAAATTTAAAAGAAAATGTCCCTTCCACCCTCCCTTCAAAATCTTCCATAACTTTTGATTGGAGGTTGGAAATATCAAACAAATTATGGGAGATGAAATGTAGATAGATTTTTCAAATTTTTACAATTCAAAGTATTTTTGAAAAAAGTTATTCTACTCTGGCTAAATGGGGCTTGAAATTCTACTTCAAATACAATTTTTGCTTTAATTTGACTTAACTATGGGTGGTTGATGCCCTACTAATTTTCATTTATATATCCCACATCATTTGTTTTACTTCCTACCACCCCATGTGTATATGAAGAGTTGTTTTCTCATTACAAGAATACAAATCATTAATGGCATCCAAGATGTAGTGAAGAGATTGAAACATGATTGAGAACTTAAACTTTTATTCGAAATATTTATTTTGTCTCTAACCTAGTTGAATGCATTGTTTTTTAGTAACCCATTTTGTCATTAAGCATAAATGCAATTTTGGCCCATGTACCTACGCTTGTGTGTATGTGTCAAAAAAGTCCTAGTTTTATGATCCTCAAATTTCACTACTATTCACTAGTTTGAAGTATCTACTTCCAAATGCCTTTCACCCAACTATTCCTTGAGGTAAGTACACCTAAAATGGCAATGTAAAAAAAAAAATATGTTCTAGAAAATGAACAACAATGTTTACAAATAGATAAAGGACTATGAATCAAAATGTAGGTGTTTCCATAATTTTTCAACACATTGTGAATTAGTTACAAATTTTCAAAAAGGCAAGGTGTAGGAGGCTAAAAGTGTAATGTAGGTGATTCCAAAATGTATTTGATGCACACAAAGAAATGACACTAAGTGACTAGTATCAAAACATGTCATGAAGAAGAAGTTCAAAGAATATAAAGTCTTGTGGTTGTGAGTTCTATACCTGGTAGTGGTAGGTGGTTTATCTAGCATGAAATTAGCCTATCTACCTAACAAAAATCCCTTGTAGTGTGTTATTCAATACACTTGTGTCAATATATATAAATAAAGACTAACCAAAATTGACCACTTGTAAAGTTGCCATAGCCACAATACTATGGATAGAGTTGCACACTACTTAAAATGGCCACCAACTCCACTTCACTCTTGTCCTTGTCATGTGCACCATTTTTGGTATCCTCCCTATTCACTTTTCCTTCAGAAAAGTGGGACAATGTTGAGGAGCGGTCCATTTTTTATGTACTTATTGTACTATTAGAAAGGCGTGCAAGTAAATCCTGAAATGTCCATCCAGACAAGCATTTTCACAGTGTGGATCCTCACCTTGAAAAAGACTCTGTAGAATAATCCGGAGTGTTCTTCACATCTGCCGCTGCACGCAAGCATGTCCCGCATACAGATGAACGTGTCACAACTTAGTGGGAGCATAGTGTGAGAGTATCGCCGCCGTGGGTCGGCCAAATGCCCACGGCAGGCTTCTCTCTAGTGTGCCCGGTCGATGCTCCAGGGACGGGAACTCCTAGGTAGTCCACTATGGCCTAGTCTAGAGGGGACTAGGAGCCCAACACTTCTGGTCAGAGGGGGCAATTGATGCAATCGAGTTTAATTAGCCCTGCAAGCTCATTAATTCAATTATTAAGTTTAATTAGATTTTTTTGCCATGGTGAATGACTAAGCTGACATTTTGTTGTTGGGTGACTGAGCGGTGTTTTGACTGTGGCTTGTTTTTTGCTCTTCTCTTGCAATCTTTGAGTTTGTTGTTCTCTTGTTCTCTTGTTCTTTTTTCTTCTGAATTTTTGGGTAATTGTTGAGAGATGGATGCTTGGAGGGCTCGATTACTTGCTAGTCGATATGTTTTTGACGATAGTGATGAAGAGGAGGAGTTGACATTTAACATGAATTTGGGTTTAGGGTTTAGGGTGAGCAATGGATTTACTAGACCTTCTGTTGTGGGTGGATCTTGATTTGGAAAAGCCCCAAATGTGGATAGAGATTGTCATGGGATGCATGATTGGATGATGAAAGATTACTTTTGTGAATCTTCTGTATATGGAGCTTTATTGTTTAGACGACGCTATAGAATGCGTTGTTCCTTGTTTGTGTATATCATGGATAAAGTTTGTGCTCATGACTCTTACTTTGTGCAAAAGAGGGATGCATTCGGGTTTTTGGGATTGTCTCCTCATCAGAAGATTACTGCTGCATTGCGTATGCTTTCATATGGTCTTTGTGCAAATGCCACTGACGAATACTATCGCACAAGTGAGTCAACCGCAATGGAGTCTATGAAGAGGTTTTGTGTGGCTATTCGGGCCATTTTTGAAGAGCATCATTTGAGACAACTGAGAGAAGCAAACTCTGCCAAACACTTGGCCTTGAATGAAGCTCGAGGATTTTCGGGTATGTTTGCTTCATTGGATTGCATGCATTATGAATGGAAAAATTGTCTTGTGGCTTGGCAAGGAGATTTTGGGGATAGTGAAGGCAAGAAGTCTATCATTCTTGAGGCCATAGCCACTAAGGATTTGCACATTTGGCATGCATTCTTTGGACTTCCAGGGTCTAATAGTGACCTTAATGTTTTGGACCGCTCTCCATTGGTCCATAACATGTTGACTAGTGAGCGTCGTGACACACATTTCACAGTCAATGGTTGCTAGTATGATCGATATTATCTTTTGACCGATGGAATCTACCCAGCTTGGGCTTGTTTTGTCCAAAGTATCCACCTACCAGCCATAGAGAAGAAGAGGTACTTTGCACAACGACAAGAGGCTATTCGAAAAGATGTGGAACGGTGTTTTGGTGTTCTTCAAGCCCGCTTTGCTATCATCAAAAATCCATGTCGGCAATGGAGTATGAAGGTTATAGCAGATATCATGTTCACTTGTTGCATCCTCCATAACATGATTGTGGAGGATGAAGAGGATGTAGATGGCCTTGAGGACATAGTAGTAGAGTTGCAGAGGGGTACATCTATGCCATATGGTAGAGGCTTAACATTTGATGACTTAATTACTAGTATTAAAGAGATAGAAGATGCTGATAGCTACTATGGATTGAGAGGTGACCTCATCCAACACTTGTGGATTCTAAAAGGAGCCAACATGACATAGACTCACATATTTATAGAATGATTTCAAGAAATTCTATAAATTTTCTTGGTCCTTTGTCTAGGACTTTTGATTTCTTTTCATAACTTTTGCATTGTACATTAATTGTACATGAAATTTGAAAAGAAGGTACATGTGGTAGTTAAAAATATGAAATAATTTATTTTTGTTTTTTATCAACTATTTTACTATCTTCAAATAGTTGTTGATTGCATAAATGCTTTAGCCTTCTAGGAATTATTCTAACCATTTTGAATCAAATATCACAACATATTTAGATGCTTGAATAAGATTTAGAAAATTCAAAAATGACAATCCCAATGTTTTAAACGTTGAGATAAGCATCTACAAATAAAGTTGAAATTATGTTAAAAAATTTCAAACACCAATTCAAAAAAAGACTAGGCCTATCCTTCAAAAAATAAAGAGCTAAATCAGTCAAAAAATCATAGAAAAATGACAAAGTGTCCAAGACCCCCACAAATTGAAATACAAGTGCCTTCAACTACTATTAGAATATGAACCAAATCTAGACTATTCTAATAATCCAATCAAAAGTTGTAGCCAATTTAGAAAATTGTGACTAATGTGACTAATGTGATTTAATGCATAAAAACATATGCAATTTTAGTGGCTGCAATTTTTCTTTAAAATCAATGCAGCCGCTAGCCTGTAATTAGCTAACGCATTACAAAGGAAAACATGGAAAATCAAGGAAGATACGGACAGCACCCCTTAGGCAGCTTAACTTCTGTAGACTACGACAAGTTCCATGCAAAATTGTTGTTTTAGTGCTATCATATCTATTGTTGATGGTAACGATATTCCTATCGCTAAAGTAGCTAGTCCACAATAAATATTAAAACTACACTAAAAAATTTAAATTGTACTCTACTCAATTCTTTCTAAATCAAAGGTTTTGCAAATACTATGAAAAGATGTAAATTGATTTAAATCCTGAAGGTTAGAGACTATGTTTTTACCAAAACTGCTCCCAAACTGCCCTTGCATTTACAAGCACCAAATTTTAAATTAAAAACATTTTTTGACAAATGTAACCGTAGGATCTTGTAGTAAAATAGTTAGAGAATATGTGTAAGAAATTTCAGAATAATCTACCGTGTAAATTGCAAGTTATTAACGTTTGAAGTGACAATAATCCTTTTGTTTACTCTGTGAAAATAAGGGCAGTTGCACCTTACAAGGTCACATTTGTATGAAAAAATGTCCCAAATGGTGGTTACTCCTTGAACTCATTTCTAAATTCAAGTTGGATACATGCTTGAAAAAGTTTAGATCATATGGAATTGTACAACATATAGAAAAAATATAGTAAGAAGAAAGAAGTAGAGAATGATTAAAAATACAAAATTGTTAATAATTTATTTATAGAATTGAAAAATGCCAATCCCAATGGTTGAAATGTTGTAATAAACAATATACACCTACTTTTTTTATTTTTTTCCAAAAATATTTAAAATTGAGTTACATAAAAGACTTCAAAGTTTATTTAAGAATAATGATTCCATAACTACCCTAAAACTAACCCAAACTTAAATTCTTCATAACTATTGACTTATAGGTCAAAATTGAATGATTCAAAGCTTACCACATATATAAAAAATCTAGAGGATCAATTTCAAATTTTAATTTTTTTTATGAGTGATTTTCAGAGAAGTTTTTTTTTCAAACATAGTTGCCTGCTGAACACTGAAAGCCACATGATGCAATAACTTTTGAACCATGTAGTAAAAAGTTATGAGAACTGTGGGGCTTTAAAGATACTCCTCATCCCCATATTGTGTGAAATTTTCAAAGAAAAGTAAGAAAAACTCCTCCTGTAGTGAGCTGCCCAAAATTGCTATATTACCAAAAAGCGTTGTTTGGACCTTTAGGGGTTAGTAAACTATTTTACAAAATAGTTACTAGTATGTATGATGTATTTTGCATATCAATTGATAGAAAAGAGAAATCATAAACATCTAGCTATTATATAAACATTTAAATAGAAATATAATGAAGAAATGGACTTGCAAATGAATTCAAAATATACAAATTCATTGGAAACATATTCTTCTTATACTAATGTTATACATAAAGTAATAATAAAAATAGAGGAGTAAAATAGGAAAATAGAAAAACAAGAAAAACAAATAGAAAAATAGAAAATAGAGGAATAGAAAAATAGTAAAATAGAAAAATAGAAAAATAAAGTAGTATTTTTGTTAAGTTCAAATACAAAATATAGAAAATATAAAAATAAATAAATAAAAATAAAAAAAATTAGAAAAAAAAAAGTGTAGTTGTTTATTCCTAAGGCAGAAGAGCTTTTTGACAATGGAGGATTCCAATAAATGGTCCCACCTTTATATTTTCTAATATAATTTAAAATTATAATATTCAAAAATTTGAGAAACAAAAACTCTCTCAAATTTGTACACATTTCAAATATAAATAGTCGACATCCCAAACAAACCAAATTGCATCCTTTAAAAAATTTAAATTTTCATATATGCCTTAGTAATCACATTAGTCACATTAGTCACAGTTTTCTAAATTGGCTACAACTTTTGATTGGATTATTGGAATAGTCTAGGATTTGGTACATGTTTTGGTGGTAGTTGAAGGCACTTGTATTTCAATATGTGGGGGCCTTGGACACTTTGGCATTTTTCTTTGATTTTTTGAATTATTTAGCTATTTATTTTTAGAAGAATAGGCTTAGCCTATGAACTTCTCAATTTTTTTTCATGAGGCTCTTTTTGGGCATCTACTCCAAGGATTGGGAAGTTTTGGGACCATTTTGAATTGGAGAAGATAAGTATTTTAGGTGAATTGGATTATTATGACTTTTTGTGATTTCTTTGTTAGAAATTATTTTCATTATTGTCAAGGATGTTTTTGCAAAAATTTGGATTTGGTGAAGAAATTATTTAAAGACTTTTTACAAGTGTTTTGAAATTGTTTAAAGATTGATTTTGCAAGTGCTTGGAACCATTGGACTTTCTTATCTGTTTATTTTTGTTTGGATTATTTTAAGGTTTAGTATAAATTCAATGACAGACTTCCATCAAATCCTAAATTTTTGCCTTCTTCTCTACCGCGCCTACCTTGCCGAGCATTCCGCCCGTCTCTACGTCCTCCGACAGCTACCCGACTGTGCCCTGCCATGGTTCCACAAAACAAAATTTCAACACGAAATTGAATGCAAAATGCTCACCTCTTTGTCAACTCTGGGCTCCACAAAAAAAAGCCTTGCTCACTAGCACCTGACGTACTCTGGAGGTATTTGAGCGAGCTCGGTGCTTTTAAAAAAAGGGCCAGTGCCACAGTGGGGCAGTCCCGGGCTCCCGGCCCCGCCCAAACCTCCCCCGGCCAAGTTGGACGAGTGGGGGTGGGGATGCTCTGAGAAAATCAGTAGCGGTATGTTGAGAAGCTGTTTTGCTGATTTGGGTGTCTTACTGAGACAAGGTAGAATTGCCCATCACTGCACAGATTTGCCATCGAGGTACTTTAGAGTAGCTATTTGTCAGCTCCCATATTTTTTTAGAGATTGAAAAGTTTGAGAGAAGTGAATTGCAAAAATAATGAAGGCATTTTGGTAAGAAGTGATTTTCGATGAGTTTTAGAGCTAAAATGTGAAAATGTGAACAAACTCTTATTGAAGCATGAGCAATCCCTTGTTAAAGCGTGGGTTAATGAGTGAGTTGCCATCATGATAATGGGTTGTAAAGATAGTCATAATAGATGGGACCATTGACACAATTGGGAAGATATTTAAAGTTATAGAATTAGGTGGATGCTAATATGAGGCACTTCTACCTTAGTTGGGGTTCAAGCATTGGAAACGGTCCTCAGCCATCCTGACAAGAATGACTGCCTCTGCAGGCAAGCAGGCCCCACGCTCCCACGTACAGGCCCACTTACCATTATTGCCCAAGCTCCTCGGCACTGGCTATGGCGGTCTCTCCTTTGCCGAGCTCTGCAATTCTTCTTCTCTTCCCACTCTGAATGCTTCTGCCTCCCAGATCGTCGTCAAGCTTGTGCACCTCCGAAGATAGCCACGTCGTCCGAGCATCTCCCCGTGCACACCTTTCTTGCAAACTCTGCTGCATCGTCGCTACGACTGTCGGCATCTGGGAACGTATCTGTAAGTTCACACTCCTCGGGTTGTGTCCTGCTTCACGAGCTTCTCTTTCTCGCCAGTTTTTCTAGCTGTACGACACCACAATGTGGCTTGTCGGATTGCAGTTGCGATCTTGCGATCTGGATGTCAGGAGTTCGGGACCACGTTTGCTTTCGTCGGTGTTCGTTTCCGTCATTTTGTTCCAAGGGAGATCCATGGTTGCATGTGTTTGTAGCTTCTGTGGGAGCGTGTTGGCTGCTTCTCTCGTGCTTCATTTCTTCGCTGGACTTTCTGACTAGCGACCCCAAATGGCAGATCTGAGTGGCGTAGATCGGTGAACGCCGATTGGTGTTGATTGGGGGCAACTCGTCTCGTTGTTTTGCGCCGTGGCCGTTCGTTGTTGTCGTCCTCTTATTGTTGCTTGCTGAGAGTTGGAGTTGTTGCACAATTTCGTGGGCAAGCTGGATCGCTGGTCTTCCTCGCAGCTGGATTCACACCGCACGTAAGGTATGTTCCCTGAATGGGTCGTCAAGCTGATCTTTAGTTATCAGAGTTGTTTCAAAGTCATGGAATGTTTTTGTTGTTTACACTCTGCCAGTTGTGGACAAATGCTTTGGGTACGCAACTCTTGTAATCTACACAAGGGCCGGTGGCATTAAAAGGGTCTAGATGACTTTTGTAATAAGTATATCCGATTAAAAGGACCAGAAAGTTAGGTGAAGATGAAATTGAGTAAAATGAGATGTAGAAATTGTTGGCTCTATAAATTTTTTTAAATGTTAAAATATATACGAAGAATTGAAATACTTATGCATAACTTTCAGAAATCTGTACATGAAGTGGTGGGATGGGGTTGTTGTTTTGTTTTTCCCCGTCGTAATTGATGGTCCAGGTTTGTACACCGCCATTCTTGTGCCAATTTGTGTCAACAGAAAGAAAGAGAAAGAAGGAAGTCCTAGTTTTATTACACTCAAATTACACTAGACTAATTTGAAGTATCTACTTCCAAACGCCTTTCACCAAGCTTATCGTTCCAGTTGGAAAGGTACAGACGTGCAACCCTTCCTGCGTAAGTTAATCCTGAAATGGCCGGCCAAGTATTTCTACAGCACGGGATCCCGAGCATTGGAAACGATCCTCAGTTCTCACCCTTACGAAGATTTCACAGAGTAGTATTCCTCACGCTCGTCTCTGCACGCCAGCGTGTCGCGCGTACAGACTATCATGACTTGAGTGTGTGAATTATCTTCGTGAGGCAGCCATCTCGTACTGAGAGCCATCTCGTAGTGAGAGGATGTTGTTGAGAAAATAATCCTCTGCTTTGGGTTCAACGAACACTTGTTGGATGCAGGAAACGAGACTGGTGGAAGTACTAAGGTCCTGTGTTCCCCCATCGGGATTTTTTGGAGCTTTTTTGTCCCTAAGCTTAACAAAAGGAGGTGTGTGTGTGTGCAGCCCTGGCCAACTGGAAAGACTTCGACCAGGCCTTTCCTCACTGACGGTACTGCCGTGCGATCCAGCCTGTGGAATCCAGCAATCTGGCCGGGCGGGCGTTTCAGGGAATCACGGTTAATAACAGCGCGGATCCCGAGCATTGGAAACGGTTCTCAGGCATCCTCACGGAGGCTCCTTAGAATAGTATTTGTCACGTCGGGGAAGCTGCCTGCAGGCCCCACACTCCCACGTACAGACTCACTTCGCTTATGAATGTTTCCAAGTCCCTGGCTCCTTCACAGTGGCTATGACCGTGTCTCCTCTGCCGAACTCTATAGTCCTTCTCTTCCCACTCTGAATGCTTCTGCCTCCCAGATCTTCATCAAGCTTTTGCACCTCCGAAGCTGCGTCGTCCGAACATCTCCACGTGCATGGTCACGCTCTGACCTTACCTGTCAACTCTCCTGCGTCGTGGCTACCAGTACACAGTCGGCATCTATGAACTTACTCTAGCTAGAACTGTAAGTTCACACTCCTGGTTCATTGCAAAAGCTTCACTTTCTTGCCAGTTTTTCTAGCTGTATGATACCACAAAGGTGGCTTGTTGGATTGCCATTGGGATCTTGAGGTCTGGATGTCAGGAGTTGGGTGCCACATTTGCATTCGCCAGTGTCTCTTCTCCGTCTTTTTGTTCCACGTGAGATCCAGACTATGGTTGCATGTGTTTCGAGCTTTTCTGGGAGCCTGTTGGCTACTTCTCTGGTGATTCATTTCACCGATGGATTTTCTGACTAGCGACCCCAAATGACAGATCTGAGCAAGCGGAGATCAGTGAACGTCGACTGGGGAAAGCTCTTCTCGTTGGTTTGTTGCATCGCCTTCTGAACGTCGTTGCCTTTCGTTGCCTCTTGCAGTTCTTTGCTGCTTGCTGAGAGTGGGAGTGAGAGTGGGAGTTGGTGCTCTGTTTTGTGGGCGAGCGGGGTCTCTCTTTCTCCCTCGCAATTGGATCCTCGTTGCACGTCAGGTGTGTTCCCTGAATCGGTCGGCAAACTAATGTTCATTTGTTTCAAAGTCATGTTGTGTTTTTGTTGTTTCGCCTTTTCAATTGTGCATGAATGCATCCAATGGATTGATTTTGAGGCAACTAAAGGCTAGCATTTGAAGGATTCAAGGTTAGCATGTTGTAGCAACCATGGATAGAGGTACATAAAACCCTTTTATTCCTTTTTTGGTCTTGAAGTGTGTACAAGAGGGTCAATGTTCCAATTTTGATAAGGAGCCCACAAGATTGTATCTTTAATTTGTGATTTTTAAATTGGACAAGTTGAACTAGAATTTAAGATTTGAAACTTTGGGAATTTTTATTGCTTTTGGGTTGTGGTGTTCAATATAAATGGGTTGTTGATGAATGTAGGAAAGTATATTGTGGTGGTTACAAATATTTATTTTGGCACATTTCTCATAAGAATAGTTTGATGAAATTTTGAAGTGGAGATATTGTGGGATATTATTGAAACATGTATGTGTTGAAGGTAACTTAGAAATCCTTTCACACTTGTCAAACTCTTCAATATCACAATTTTTTACAACTATAGCATTGCAACGTGAGTATTGAACAATGGTAGGCCGTGTTTTAAGGTTGAGTGGACAGCAAATGGGATATTAGAGGAGATGATAGAGATTGGTCTTAATGTACAATTTGTTTAATCTATTTTGATTGAACACCAAAGGTTTTTATCACATTGGGATTTTTTCAAGAGAGTTTTTTTAATCTAGAATTTGAATGGACAATTGTATAGTTGATGTCAAGTGTTTCAATGGAGGGTGGATTAGTTTGTAGAATGAAGGATAGTTTGTGATTTTTGAAAGGAATAGAGAAGTGTATCAATCTGAAGGGAGATGATAAGGAGCTGAATGAATAGGTCTACGATTAAATGCAAGTTCAAAATTGTGAATACCATGCTATAACATTAGTAACAAAGTTGAAAGTAAATTTCATTATTATAATCAAAACCTTGAGCAATTTTGTGAGCACTAGAAACAAGCACACTACAAGGAGTTGATCTTTTTATTACTCAATCTAATTGAGTATTGATCTTGATAGTTATGATTACAGACCACACAAGCTAATAATGATGAGTAATAATGTTGGTAATACTAAATATCATTAGTAATGAAGAGGTATGGAAAGATGAAAGTTACAGCAAATAAGTAATCTACAAGAATTCACTCCTAACAATCTAATCAGTAGTCTTGTTAAGGTGGGAGTTCACTTGTTCCAAGAGTTGTGCATTTGATTGTAATTACTTGCAAACATGAGGACTAGTAACAAAGCAGCAATGACCACTTCAAGAAATTATAAATTATTTATACAATTTTAGCTTGTTAATTTTGAAAATCTTAAATAAAATTAATCTGAAAATATAAAATATTAATATAAAATATTTATTAGATTTAATTAGGTTTAAATAAAAAACGAATTAATTGAAACTTTTCATTCTTTATTGCATATTTAATATTTGACAAAGCTATTAATCTTATTAGGAATTACATTGTAAACTTGTTCAAGGCATGAAACTAGTGCGTTTTGTATAGAGAAAAAAAATTAGTGTTTGGATTTTAGAGTGCTATTTTAGAGTGTTATTTTTGCTGAAATTTTTTATTGACTTAAAAGTTGAAATTACTAAATTTTAAAGTGCATAAATTTAGAATTGTGAAACTAAGGAATCCCAAAATTTATAGGTGAAAGATTTCTAATTTCTTGAGCTTTTAACAATTTAATTTGAAATGAATTTAGTCTATTAATCGATTTCATTAAATTTATATTTATACATTAACCTTGAACGTTTCGACATCCATTTTCCTGATGATGAATGGATTTACATTCTTGTTTTTGTCTTGTGTTTGTTTTGTTTTTGTTTAGATGAAAGTCATCCTAATTTTGGGAGGTATAAAATCACAATAATTTCAGAAAATCATCATGTGAAGAAATCCTCGTTTCAAATCCATTTCAACAATTTTTACTCAAAAATATTTTGCTTGTAATTGAATTAAAAAGGAATTTTGAAGTTCTCCTTTTCAAATTTACAAAAAATTATTGGTGATAGCATTGGTGAATCTAATCGTATGGATGGAATGTAAAACTCCAAATCTACAATTTTTATTTGTATATCACTTCCAAAATATTCTTTCAAATTGTACTTTATAATGTTTTTTCTCAAATCATCAATTTGGAGAAGACTCCAAATGATTAGGGGTTAACTTTATAGTTTTGAAATTTCTAACTTTAATAAATTGATTTAGTTTTAACTACTGAATTTTTTTATCTTCACAATACTTTAGAAGACTTTTTCTTTGATTAATGGACAAACTTGTTTAGTTCAAAGTTCCAATGTTTGGCATCCAATAAGTCAATCATTTCAACTACTATTGATTTAGATTTCTATTCTTTTGCCTTAAGAAATGAAAGCACGGATAACTAACAAATTTGATCATGCTTTGTAGGTCTTCATTATGTTACTCCATTTGCTCCATGAAATGACACCCTTTTTCATGTGCATTTTGAGCTTTTTTGCCATAGTCACCTTTTGGAGAAACATTGGTTTCCTATGGTTCATCCGGTGAGCACTATTGTTATTTACTAAGAATTAGTAATTCAATAGTGCATGTTAGAACAGAGTATTGTTTCAATTACATAGTTACTTGTATTGATTACTATTTGATTTAGTTTACACACTCCAATCTTGTTTGATGCATACATCTATGTAATCAAATTTGGAAGTATGTATAGTGACTTCAATAGATAGACAATTGAATTCAATTTACAAGTGTTGAATGTTTTTTGATCCCATTTGATAAAGTTAATGACTACCACATGGTAATTTCTTTCTCTATATCTTTTCAAGATATTGCATTGACAATGAGTTTAAAATATTTTCCAGGCAAGATGAGGACTTCTTACAAGTGCAATCCAAGCAATGTAAAAGTCTTGGTAATATGATTCCAAGTCTTCATAAATCCTTGAAGGATATGGAAGCATCTTCAAAGGCAAAGGTCTTGAATAAGAATCAATGTGTACATCTCTATGGCAAGCTCATACTAGTCATGGAAGGGATCCACAAAATGTTGTCAAGTACAACTAAGGACCTCAAGTTCCAATTGATTTTTGATGAATTGTGTTTTCTTCATAGGAACGTAGAGATTGTTGGGAGAACATGCAATGAACGAGATCGATGGTGTCACTTAGCTGTATTCCAACTCCAAAACAAAGAAACTTTTCGTGAGTTGCTTATAGATTTGAAGTGTTGTTACAATGCAGCACGTGATGTGTACTTAGATCTCCATCCAAGTCAAGCAAACGAAATGGTGCCTATTCAATTTGATGCAGCTCCTTATGAACAGGTCCTTCAAGATGGAGACGTTTTGAAGAAGCAGCTTGAACTTATACTTTTGGGAGAAGTATCAAAGGATTGTGAAATGGCACAACATCTATTATTGAGACTCAAGAATTTGGACCAATGTATTGGAGGAGATTTGAATGCTTTGGAAATTCCCCATGATTTCAAACCACCAAATTTGATCAAAAAAATTGGTGAGGGAAGTTATGGATGCGTGCACAAATCCAATTGGTTGGGTTTGACGAGTGCCACAAAAGTGTTGGAAGGCGATCTTGAATTTCTCTCTAATGCTCGAAAGGAGGCTAGCATATTGGCAAGCTTGAGCCATCCCAATCTTGTTCAATTTTTTGGTTGTGGAATTCACAAAAAAGAACATCAAAATGATGAGGGAGAAGAAATTGGTGAGATGTATTTGGTGATGGAGTTGATGGAATCAAGCTTGTCTCAAATATTGAAGAAAGTGAAAAGACCTTTACCCTATCATCTTGCGATTAACATCATGCACCAAATTGCAAAGGGTGTGTATTACCTTCACGACATGCAAGTTGCTCACCTTGACTTGAAACCTGATAATGTGTTGTCAAGTTCCATATCTATAGAGTACTCGAATCCTCGTTACATATTTAAGGTCACTGATTATGGGACTTCTCAATTGGAGGTCTATAACAATCCTGAGCATCCCAAGCCATCAAAGTATACAATTGGATCAAAAGGTTACATGGCCCCAGAGACTATTGAGAGGAAAACTCCATTGTTTCCATTTCAAGCTGATGTGTGGTCATTTGCCATGATATGCTCAGAGATTCTATCTGGAAAGGTTCCATACTCAGATTTGAAATTAAGAGATTTCTATGATCAAATATCACGTGTAGGTGGCATTGGGAACAAAAGCTTTAGACCGGCCCTCCCAAACAATTGTGAAGAATTGACCAACTTAATTGAGGAATGTTGGGCTCAAGATCCTCTTCAACGGCCCACATTTTCTAACATTTGTGAGAGGCTTACAAGCTTAGAGGAGAAGTTTTTGAAGGGAACATATTCATGCAAGATGGTTCCACACTTTGGACCATCTTCAGTGTTAAGAGACTCTACGTGCACCATTGTGGACAAGGATCTAAAGGTATGAAATTGCCTAACTATGGACGTTCTTTAGTATTATTTGTTGTATAAAACTCGTTCGTGCTCAGAATTCATTGTTTAAGGTGTAGTGTTTTAGTTTGCTATGAAAATATTTTAGTAATTATGAGTGTTGCATTTTTACAGGTGGATGAACCAATTACACCTGTAAAGGAAATCCAAGTTGGATTAGATCACCAATTATCTAAAGTCAAAGGGCTTTTAAGACCGAATTATATAGGCATTGTTGGCATGGGTGGAATTGGCAAGACCACACTAGCAAAGGCAATCTTCAATGATGTAGAAGTGAAATCATCATATCATTTATCTTTTTTTGTTGAAAACTGCAAAAACTATCAAAGTTCCTATGAAATATTGTGCAAGATGTTTGAAAATCATTGGTGGAAACTGGAGAATTTGGAAGATGCTCAGAGTGAGATAGAACTGATTTTCAACTATGAATTGAAAGTTCTTTTGATATTGGATGATATCAAGGGTGAAGCCCAAGTACATGATATTGTACCTCCCCACCTTCTTCAAACTAACAAGCGATCGACCATAATTCTCACCACACGCGAATGGAGTACAATAGAATCATTTGTGGGCATTGAAGGAAGATTGGATATTGAATTGTTGGATGAAAAGGCAGCAACTACGCTTTTTACTACTCACCTTTCTTGGGATGAAGCTTCTTTATCACCGGACTTTCTAGCTTTACGCAAATGTATTGTGACAACTTGCAATGGCCTACCTTTGAGTTTGAAAGGCATGGGAGCATTTCTATGTCGTAAAAAGAGGTTGCGTAGTTGGGAACGATCATTACAAAGGATGGCAAGAGGAAGGAAGTTGGATGGTGATGAAGAAATTTGGAACACCTTGAATATTAACTTTGATGGATTCAATAATGGTATTGAAAAGAGCATGTTTTTGGACGTGGCTTGTTTCTTTTGTCAAGATGTATATCCATGTGGTATATCAAAAGAAAAGCTCTTGTATATGTGGTCTAGAGATGGCAACCTTCCTTTCCTTGAATTTGAGAATTTGGTCAATATATCATTGTTGAAGCTCAATGAAGATGGAGAAACTATAGAAATTCATGACCAACTACGAGATATGGGGCGAAGGTTTGCCAAAAGTACAAGAATTTGGCATGCATCTATGATACCAAAAAATGAATTTACGAGTGAGGTAACAATCTAGTAGCACATGAATAATTTACATATTTTGTTATATTCTTTTGAATAGATTCCAAAAATATTCAAACACAAATTATTCTAAAAGTTACAATCCTTGGAATACGTTAGGAATATTTGAAATTTCTATACTGGAGATGTAAACCTAGATATGATATTTTCTAAATGATGCTTTTGTGAATGTAGGATGCTGAGTCTCTTGAAGGCATTTCTTGGCAAAGAACTATGAGCTTTCAACCTTTGATCAAAAGTGACTATAGTTTCCGATTTGAAAACCTTCGTGTCTTGATTTGGATTAGTGCTTTGGGCAATCTAGATGCCTATTTTGACATCTTAAATTCATTATTTGAATTTGCATCTCAATGTTCGAGATTGGAGGCAATTATGATAGATAGCTCTCAAAATTTAAAAGGATTGCCCCTCACTATTCTAGCAGATACTGCAATTATGTTGCACAAGAGAATATCTATTTTTTGTGCTACATGTGTAACATTGAAGATTCTTGATTTCATAGGTCTTGAATTTCTTGAGCAATTCCCAAAAATATTTGGCTCAATCCATCTATTGAGCCTAAACCTCAATTCTTGTTCACGCTTAGCGAGATTGCCAGCGGAAGTGGGTAGCTTAACGTTTTTGAGAAATTTGAATTTGAGTAGGTGTTCAAGTTTAATGACCTTGTCAAAACGAGTGGGGAACTTGTCTTCCTTGACTTCTCTTGATTTGAATGGATGTTCAAGCTTGGTGGCCTTGCCAATGGAAGTGGGGAACTTGTCTTCCTTGACTACTCTTAATTTGAGTGGATGTTCAAAGTTGGTGGCCTTGCCAACGGAAGTGGGGAACTTGTCTTCCTTGACAATTCTCAAATTGTATGGATGTTCAAGCTTGGTGGCCTTGCCAACAGAAGTGGGGAACTTGTCTTCCTTGACTACTCTTAATTTGAGTGGATGTTCAAGGTTGGTGGCCTTGCCAATGGAAGTGGGGAACTTGTCTTCCTTGACAATTCTCAAATTGTATGAATGTTCAAGCTTGGTGGCCTTGCCAACGGAAGTGGGGAACTTGCCTTCGTTGACTACTCTTGATTTGGAAGGGTGTTCAAACTTGGTGGCCTTGCCAACGGAAGTGGGGAACTTGTCTTCCTTGACTTCTCTTGATTTGAATGGATGTTCAAGCTTAGTGGCCTTGCCAACGAAAGTGGGGAACTTGTTTTCCTTGACTACTCTTGATGTGAGTGAATGTTCAAGCTTGGTGGCCTTGCCAACGGAAGTGGGGAATTTGTCTTCCTTGACTACTCTTGATGTGAGAAGATGTTCAGGCTTGGTGGCCTTGCCAACGGAAGTGGGGAACTTGTCTTCCTTGACTACTCTTGATGTGCGAAGATGTTCAGGCTTGGTGGCCTTGCCAACGGAAGTGGGGAACTTGTCTTCCTTGACTAGTCTTGAATTGAACAGATGTCCAAAGTTGGTAGCCTTGCCAACGAAAGTGGGGAACTTGTCTTCCTTGACTTCTCTTGATTTGAATGGATGTTCAAGCTTAGTGGCCTTGCCAACGGAAGTGGGGAACTTGTCTTCCTTGACTAGTCTTAATTTGAGTGGATGTTCAAGCTTGGTGGCTTTGCCAACGGAAGTGGGGAACTTGTCTTCCTTGACTTTTTTTGATTTGAATGGATGTTCAAGCTTAGTGGCCTTGCCAACGGAAGTGGGGAACTTATTTTCCTTGACTACTCTTAATTTGAGTGGATGTTCAAGGTTGGTGGCCTTGCCAATGGAAGTGGGGAACTTGTCTTCCTTGACTACTCTTGAATTGAACAGATGTCCAAAGTTGATAACCTTGCCAACGGAAGTGGGGAACTTGTCTTCCTTGACTACTCTTGAATTGAACAGATGTCCAAAGTTGATAACCTTGCCAACGGAAGTGGGGAACTTGTCTTCCTTGACTAGTCTTAATTTGAGTGGATGTTCAAGCTTGGTGGCTTTGCCAACGGAAGTGGGGAACTTGTCTTCGTTGACTACTCTTGATTTGGAAGGGTGTTCAAGCTTGGTGGCCTTGCCAACGGAAGTGGGGAACTTGTCTTCCTTGACTTCTCTTGATTTGAATGGATGTTCAAGCTTGGTGGTCTTGCCAACGGAAGTGGGGAACTTGTCTTCCTTGACTACTCTTAATTTGAGTGAATGTTTAAGCTTGGTGGCCTTGCCAACGGAAGTGGGGAACTTGTCTTCCTTGACTTCTCTTGATTTGAGTGGATGTTCAAGGTTGGTGGCCTTGCCAATGGAAGTGGGGAACTTGTCTTCCTTGACTACTCTTGATTTGAATGGATGTTCAAGCTTGGTGGCCTTGCCAACGGAAGTGGGGACCATGTCTTTCTTGACCACTCTGAAATTGAATAGATGTTCAAAGTTGGTGGCCTTGCCAACGGAAGTGGGGAACTTGTCTTCTTTGACTACTCTTGAATTGAACAGATGTCCAAAGTTGATAACCTTGCCAACGGAAGTGGGGAACTTGTCTTCCTTGACTAGTCTTAATTTGAGTGGATGTTCAAGCTTGGTGGCTTTGCCAACGGAAGTGGGGAACTTGTCTTCCTTGACTACTCTTGAATTGAACAGATTTCCAAAGTTTGAAACCTTGCCAACGGAAGTGGGGAACTTGTCTTCCTTGACAATTCTCAACTTGTATGGATGTTCAAGCTTGGTGGCCTTGCCAACGGAAGTGGAGAACTTGTCTTTCTTGACTTCTCTTGATTTGGAAGGGTGTTCAAGTTTGGTGGCCTTGCCAACGGAAGTGGGGAACTTGTCTTCCTTGACTACTCTTAGTTTAAGTGAATGTTCAAGCTTGGTGGCCTTGTCAACAGAAGTGGGGAACTTGTCTTCCTTGACTACTCTTGAATTGAACAGATGTCCAAAGTTGATAACCTTGCCAACGGAAGTGGGGAACTTGTCTTCCTTGACTACTCTTAATTTGAGTGGATGTTCAAGCTTGGTGGCTTTGCCAACGGAAGTGGGGAACTTGTCTTCCTTGACTTCTCTTGATTTGGAAGGGTGTTCAAGCTTGGTGGCCTTGCCAACGGAGGTGGGGAACTTGTCTTCCTTGACTTCTCTTAATTTGAGTGGATGTTCAAGGTTGGTGGCCTTGCCAATGGAAGTGGGGAACTTGTCTTCCTTGACTACTCTTAGTTTAAGTGAATGTTCAAGCTTGGTGGCCTTGTCAACAGAAGTGGGGAACTTGTCTTCCTTGACTACTCTTGAATTGAACAGATGTCTAAAGTTGATAACCTTGCCAACGGAAGTGGGGAACTTGTCTTCCTTGACTAGTCTTAATTTGAGTGGATGTTCAAGCTTGGTGGCTTTGCCAACGGAAGTGGGGAACTTGTCTTACTTGACTACTCTTGATTTGGAAGGGTGTTCAAGCTTGGTGGCCTTGCCAACGGAAGTAGAGAACTTGTCTTCCTTGACTTCTCTTAATTTGAGTGGATGTTCAAGGTTGTTGGCCTTGCCAACGGAAGTGGGGAACTTGTCTTCCTTGACCTCTCTCAAATTGAATAAATGTCCAAAGTTGGTAGCCTTGCCAACGGAAGTGGGGAACTTGTCTTCCTTGACAACTCTCAAATTGTATGGATGTTCAAGCTTGGTGGCCTTGCCAACGGAAGTAGGGAACTTGTCTTCCTTGACCACTCTTGATTTGAGTGGATGTTCAAGCTTGGTGACATTGCCCAAGGAAGTGGGGAACTTATTTTCTTTGAAATCTTTCAATTTGGATGGATGTTCATCCTTGTTGGCCAAAGTTGGTGGCCTTGCCAATGGAAGTGGGGAACTTGTATTCCTTGACTATTCTTGATTTGGAAGGGTGTTCAAGCTTGTGGCCTTGCCAACGGAAGTGGGGAACCTGTCTTCCTTGAATATTCCTGATTTGGAAGAGTGTTCAAGCTTGGTGGCCTTGCCAACGGAAGTGGGGAACTTGTCTTCCTTGACTTCCCTTGATTTGAGTGGGTGTTCAAGCTTGGTGATCTTGCCAACGAAAGTGGGGAACTTGTCTTACTTGACTACTCTTAATTTGAGTGGATGTTCAAGATTGGTGGCCTTGCCAACGGAAGTGGGGAACTTGTCTTCTTTGACTACTCTCAAATTGAATGGATGTTCTAGTTTGGTGGCCTTGCCAACGGAAGTAGGGAACTTGTCTTCCTTGACCACTCTTGATTTGAGTGGATGTTCAAGCTTGGTGACATTGCCCAAGGAAGTGGGGAACTTATTTTCTTTGAAATCTTTCAATTTGGATGGATGTTCATCCTTGTTGGCCAAAGTTGGTGGCCTTGCCAATGGAAGTGGGGAACTTGTATTCCTTGACTATTCTTGATTTGGAAGGGTGTTCAAGCTTGTGGCCTTGCCAACGGAAGTGGGGAACCTGTCTTCCTTGAATATTCCTGATTTGGAAGAGTGTTCAAGCTTGGTGGCCTTGCCAACGGAAGTGGGGAACTTGTCTTCCTTGACTTCCCTTGATTTGAGTGGGTGTTCAAGCTTGGTGATCTTGCCAACGAAAGTGGGGAACTTGTCTTACTTGACTACTCTTAATTTGAGTGGATGTTCAAGATTGGTGGCCTTGCCAACGGAAGTGGGGAACTTGTCTTCTTTGACTACTCTCAAATTGAATGGATGTTCTAGTTTGGTGGCCTTGCCAACGGAAGTAGGGAACTTGTCTTCCTTGACCACTCTCGATTTGAGTGGATGTTCAAGCTTGGTGACATTGCCCAAGGAAGTGGGGAACTTATTTTCTTTGAAATCTCTCAATTTGGATGGATGTTCATCCTTGGTGGCATTGCCAAATGAAGTGGAGAAGTTATATCATTTGGTCAAACTCAATTTGGATGGTTGTGTTTTGTTATGTTCATTACCAAGAAATTTGGGGTGGATACTTTCATTACGGGTTCTTTCTTGGAATAATTGTCCAAATTTGGAACCCTATATGTTAGTTGAGATATCTTCACCAACCTCTTTAATTAATCTTGAAGGCAAATTTTTTTGCTTTGAAGGTAATCATCATAAAGGAGTGAGGTGTGATGGATGCAATATGACCCCCATAGTTGGACCTTGTTTAAAGGCAGAAGCCACTTTCAAAGTAGACTATGATTTGTGCTTAGAATGTTTTACCAAATGGAAGTTATCATTGGAAAATCCAAGCCAATGAAAAATTAGAATAGTGGTTTGCATGAAGTTTGAATGCCTAGTATATGGCTCTTTTTTAGATTGTATAGACAATTTAGTGCAATCTATTGAGGATTATTTACAAAATCTGATCATCAAGATTGCAATTATAGCTAGGATTTGTGTATTGTCCTCTTCTAAATTTTCTTTGTTCAAGAGTATTGAATCATTGAATCATAGAAATTGACTTGAACATGTAACCATCATTAGAAGATAATTAAGCCCTTAGAAGAACTACTTCCTTATGGAAATTAATAACTTGTCAATGTCTACATCCAATCACTGTTGTCCAACATGAGATTGCAATATCTTTTTGTTGTAGCCGTGTTCTTGAAATTTGACTAATCAAATTAATAAAAGGGTAATCATTCCGTGTTTAGTCATTGCGTAGGAAATTGGAATTTCATGAATCATCACTCGAGAACGTCAATGTATTCTTGACATGGATTGGATTCCTTTCCATGATTTGCACTTGAAATTCCCATTTGTAGAACACTTTGTCCATGATTTCCCTAATCTTATACATTGGCACTCTTATAAACTCTTTGTTCTATAATTTTTTTATAATTTCAATTGTCTTTATGATTGTGTTACAAATGATGAGAATTTTAGAGTTATTTGCAACTACTATGTTCAATATCCATTAGTTATATTGGCACAGAGGATGACTACGTAGAGTTTCAGAGACAAAGACTATCAAATTAATTTGATCAAGCTTGAATGAAAGTAGTTCTACCCGAAAAAAACAGCTTGGCAGACAATCAAATGCACATAAGTTCATATAAAAAATATAAACAAAAAGGGTTCAAAATTGGTGCTAAGGCTCTTCCTAGCATGAACATAGATTCTTTATAGCCCATCATTATTGGCAATGAAAAAAGGTCTCTTCACTAATAAAATTGATCTTGGAAAGCTATTAGGATGCATTACCATTTATTATTGTTGGTCCATTAAGGGTATTAGAGTAATCCAACATTGCCTAGACAATTTTAATCACCGTATAATAGAATTGCTAATGACTATACAAGAAACATATAGTAATCTAGTATTCAAGTGTACACAAGAACCATCATACCATACAAGAATCGCATAGGAACCTTCATACCACCATAGTAACCATAGAGTCACTACAAACTATGCAGTGAAGAAATGTTGCTTACTTTTTACAAAATTAAAGCCTGTTACTATTACATTGCAATCGAATTTGCAAGAGGAAAGCTTATGCACATTTGTTCTTAGAAGTGAAACTTTACATGGCATTGAATAAATTGTGCCAAGCTTCAAAGCTTGCTAGTTCCTATAGTATTAAAGATTAGTATTTGAATTAAGTTTGTATAGTAATTGGCAATGTTACTCTAGTTGGACTTAAAACTGATAAACATACCAATAATAAAATACCAATAAGGCAATCATGTGCCCATTAAAGAATATAGAGCCTCAACTTGATGGGATGTTCAAACTTAGCGGCCTTGCCCAAAGAAGTAGGGAGCTTATCATCCTTAACCACTCTTGATTTGAAAAGGTGTTCAAGCTTGGCAGCTTTGCTCGAGGAAGTGGAGAACTTGTCATCCTTCACCACTCTGAAATTAGAAGGGTGTTCAAATTTGGCGGCCTTATCCAAGGAAGTGCAGAACTTATCTTTCTCGATAACTCTCAACTTGAAAGGATGTTCAAGCTTGGTGGCCTTGCCCAAGGAAGTGGGGAACTTCGCTTTCTTGTCCACTTTGGATTTGAGGAAGTATTTAAGTTTGGCAAAAATACCAAAGGCAGTAGGGAATTTTTCATCTTTGACCAAACTTTATTTAATGGAGTGTTCAAGCTTGGTAGCAATTCCAAATGAAGTAGAAAACCTTTCATCTTCAACCACTATCAATTTGTAAAGGTGGTAAAACTTGGGGGCATTGAGAAAGTGTTCAAGATTGGCAACATTACCCTAGGAAGTGGTAAACTTGATTTCTTTAACCAAACTTTATTTGATGGAGTGTTTAAGCTTGGTGGAAATTCCAAATGAAGTGGGAAATTTATATTCCTTGACTATTATCAATTTAGAAGGATGTTCAAGCTTGGCTACAATGCCAAAAGAAGTGAAAATCATATCTTGTTTGACCCCTCTCACTTTGGAAGCTCTTCAAGTATGGCAACATTGCCAAAAGGACTAAGGAATTTGTCTTCCTTAATAACTCTCCATTTGAGAAAATATTCAAGCTCAACAATCTTGTCCAAGGAAGTAGGGAACTTGTCTTCCTTGACCAAACTTTATTTAATGGAGTGTTCAAGCTTGATGGCAATTCCTAATGAAGTAAAACTTGACGTTCTTGACAACTCTCAATTGGAGGGGGTGTTGGATGGTTGTGTTTTGTTAAGTTCTTTACCAAAGAATTTTGGATGGATACCTTCATTTTGGATTCTTTCTTGGAATAATTGTCTAAATTTGAAACCTTATATGTTGGTTGAGATGTCTTCACCAACTCCTTTGACTAGGCTTGAGGGCAATTTTTTTGGTTTTGAAGGTGACCATCACATGGGAGTGACTATTTTTAGTATTTTATATTTTTGAAAAAATCTTTTTGAAGTCTAGTTTTAGCATCAAAAATCTGATTTTGAAAATGATGGATTAAGATTTTTCTAGTCAAGATTTTGTGCAAGGGTGTCCATTGCAATCTTGACTTTCCATAGTAGTGAGAGCTCTTGGAAATGAGCCTCAAATGCACTTGATCTTGGGGAAAAAATCACATTGGAAATTCATCTTTAAAAATTGCACAATAGATTTTGAGAAGCTAACCATTCTTGTTTGAGTTTTTGTATCTCTAGAGATAAGGTTGGAATATCATATATGGCTCAATGAGGAGTGATCTAACTTCATAGTGTTGCTCTGAAAGACCTAGAGGAGGAGGTCCATAAACAATGTGGCATTTCCAATTGATCCTAGAACAAGTCCATAATGATTGCATGTGGTTGGTCAAATGGATTTCATTCTTTGAGGTAGAAAAATGTGCCTTCAAGTGAGTGATTTTAGGGTTGTGAATAGTGCTTTGGATCATTCTTATGTGTCATGTATGAATCACAAATGCATTGTTTAATTGGTAACACAAAATTCAAAATGACAATAAGATAGAAGCATAAAATATTAATTTCAGGATATGTATTTCTCTTGCTCAATTTAGGACACTCCATTCACACATTATGAAACTTTCTTGAACATACTAAGCTCACCCTATTCAACTTTTGAGGGACTATTTGTAGGCCTTTCATATACACATGTCAATTCATTATTGCTAACGTCTACGAACATCAATAGCAATCTACAGACTCTTCATTTTAGAAAATCATATCTAATTCATTCTAAGTCAAAAAATTACCAATAAAATTGCAATTTATTTCTTTTCCATTTCTTTGTCTACCAAGAAAATTGGAAATCGTTGATTGATTAGTTTCTTCCACACATTTGTTTTTCTCCTCAGATGTGCCATTCTTGAGCTTTCTACCTTAGAATCATTTTTCTAGCAAAGGCAATGAAAAACTATAAAGGAATAGAAATCAAATCATCTTCATTTAGTAAAGTATGGATTTGTTACAAATTGTTGGAATTGGCAATAATTCCATCCATGATGGTCTTCTCACACATGTAAAGTAGGAGGCTCATAAAGTACCCACTTTAGAGTTGAATTAAATTTTGGAGAGGTGAAGCCTTTTGAAATGCTTTATAGTAATTTTTTCTTGAAAGACAAGTGGAATTGGCATCCAATCCAAGTTATTCATATGTTTTGGAGCTTTGTGGAATTAGTTATAAAAATTTCAAGTTGAAATGGCATAGGGCTCTTATATTGTCCACTGCCTAAAATGTACACTATTCATAGATTGTTGAAGGCTATGAAAAAGTAATATGGACAAAAAATGTATATTTGAAGAGGTAGGTAGTTTTAGAGCTTATGCTCTTTGAGAACCCCCTACCTTATTATGGCTCTTATATTTAATTGAGAACAATATAATGTTTGAGACCTTATTGTTCTAGTATGCCAAAATTTTCTACTATTGTTTTAATCAAAGTATAAGAGATTTTATACATTGTGATGCATAAGTCACATCTTTCTTGTTACTTGAAACTCCTTTGACCAGTGCTTACATTTACACACCTATGTGTCTTTAAATCTTCTTTATTGAAGCCTAAGTGATGGTTATAATTACTTGCAAAATTAAGCTCCATAGTAGATGCCTAGAATAGAACATTGGGCCGGTCTACCATATTGACAAGCCCTATGACCATTAGGTGCAAGCCCTATTCACCATGTAATTTGCTCAAAGAAACAAAAATATACATTTTTTAGAATGTAACCATAAGATCTTGTACTTTATTTATGCGAGATGATGAGGTAAAAATTTCATAAAGTTTGACCATATAGATTGAGAGATTCTAGCATTCAAAGTTAGTTTATTTATTTATTTTAAACACAAGCTTGCAATTTCAAATGAGTTTGACCACCATTTTTGAATGAAATTGTACTACCAACTTTGAATTAAAAAAATTGTGTTGAAGAACTTATTTAAAAGTGTAGGAAAAAATTTCAAAAAACACACTTAATTTTCATTCTTTAAAAAATTATTAAGTTGAAATAGGTCCAAAATTAAAAGAAAAACTAGATGGTTAGTAGCTATAAGATGGGATTGAAACACAATATTCCCAATGGTGAGATTGTTCTAGCAAACAAACTCAACCTTGTTGGACAACTTTTTTTGAAAAACTATAAAAATTGCATTCTTAAATGAATCCTATAAGCTATTTTTTCAAGAAAATACTTTGATTGTTGAAAAAACAAGATTGTTTATAACTTTCATATTACCAATTCAAATGGAATGAATCAAAGCTTTACATGTAGACAAAAATATAATTTACTATAATTTTTTTTAATTTAATTTCAAGTTGTTGTGGATATCTTTTCTCCCCTCCAAATGAAAATTTTGGCTCTTTGTGGTATAACGTTTGCTCCCGGGCATTGATTGAAATAATAATTATATTCCCATAAAGCTAAGAAGTATTTCTATCTTATAAGAAGTTTCAAAAATCTTCACTAGAAATTGTGGTAGGAACCTACTAGAATCCATTTTGTCTCCTTTGGGGACAATGGATGATGGATTAACCCTTAAAAAATGAGTTGATCACCATGAAAATCATTTGTTTGGGTACTGTGTGGATTGTTGGCTTAAGGAAATGAAAACACACTCATTGGAAGACAAACCATTGGAGAAGGTCTTTCCTTTCCACACAAAATTTGGAGGATGAATAGTTGCACTTCTATCGTACACGGAGAGATTCTTTGGCATTCATCGGCAAGAAAATGACTGCAAAAGATTTATCTGTGGCCAAGGTAAAGGCTTTTGGTTATGTGTTTGCTTCCATGTGACTTTGCTTTCCGGTATCAATGCTATTCATGTTGCTATTCTTCTTTGGAGTGGAGGTTCAGCCAGGACCTTCAAAATCTTCACATGCCAGGCTGCTTAATTGTGATGTTTACCAGAGCTATGTTCTATGAGGACTCTTTGTTTGCAGGGCTTTAGCAAAAGGATATCACACTTTCACACCAATTGGCAATTTTGGACATATGCTCCCAATTCTTGCTCCCAATACATTTTTCTTTCTTACTTTGGACTTTTCATTTCATGGAGGTGTTGAATGTTTTTATTTGAGCCCAGCAGTACCACACCCTGGATTCATTTTGTCCCAGCACGTGGTCTCACAAAGAAGACCGAGTGAAAGTAGTGTGCTGTTGCTTTGCAATGGATTCCATTTGCTGTTCAAAAAAACCAAACCCAAAACTAGTGTGCTGACTTCTCTTACTGCAAATAGATGCAAGTTGGGCTCCATGGTCTCTGTTTTGGTGTTCATCTAGGTCAATCCCTCTGCCTTGGTTTATAATGTTAACTCCTAAAGTCTCATTGTTCCCTTCGGGGACAAAATGGATTTTGGGCAAGCTCCTGTAGTCGCAATATATGTTGTGGTATTCTGAATCTTTTTGTGAAGACAGGAAAACACATTAGCTTTCCCCAAAATATAATTTTTATTTCAATTGGAGCCCAAGAGCAAAAGTTATAGAACAAAAAGCCCTTTTTTTGTTTAGTGAGCAAAAAAATCCCTTTAGAAAAAATTGAAGTAAAACATTTTTAAAATTTGTTATGTATAGATTATATTCTTATGTACATGGCAAGCTTTGATTCATTCCATTTGGATTTGTTATGAGAAAGTTAGGAACAATCTTGTTTTTCGGGCAATTAGAGCATCTTCTCAAAGAAATGACTTCTAGAATTCATTTTTGACCTCAATTTTCACAATTTTTAAGCAAAAACAGTTTCACAAGGTTAAAATCTCTTGCTAGAACAATCTCACCGTTGAGATTAGTGTATTTCAATTCCATCTTAGAGCTATTAACAATTTAGAATTTTCTTTCAATCTTGAACCTACTTCTATTTAACAATTTTTTAATGAATGAAAATTGAGTGTATTTTTTTAGTCTTTTTTTAGAATCTCAACTCAATTCTTTATAATATTAAATTATAAATTCAAAATCAGTAGAGCAAAAATTATAAATTATGATGGTTTAAAGCCAAATAATGTAGTTCAACAATGTGCAAATAAATTTGTTTTTTTTACTTCAAGCACAAAATATCTTGCAATCCCCAGAGTCAAAGTTTGTAAATTTTTTGCCATACATTCTTATACTAGTCCAATATAAGATCCTACAAATTGATATGAAAAAAAGAAAAACCCTTCAAGTTTTCGCTCATTGCTATAGAAATGACAATTTTGAATGTGTTTTTTATGGAAAAGAGGCCGTGGGACTTTAGGGGCTAATGTTCGTGTCAATTTGTGTCAAAGAAAATCCTATTTTATAATCCTCAAGTTACACTATTGTATCCCCTACTTCCAAATGCCTCTTACGAAGCTAACTTATTCCTTACTGTAGGAAAGACGTGCAATGGCCAGCCCAAGCATTCAGATAGTGCGGATCCCGAGTAGTGGAAAGGGTCCTCACTCCTTTGCAAAGACTTCATAGAACAAGTTCATATGTAAGTTTAAATGCCTTAATTTATGACCATTTTGATTTATTACACTAGGATTGTACCTTGGTAGCATAATCCTGCCACTAGCACTAGGCTCTCACTACACTGGCACACTACACTACACTGGCACTAGGCTCTCACTACAAATGGTCATAAATTACGGCATTTAAACTTACATATGAACTTGTTGTCTTTAAAATGTAATCATTTACAAAAAAAAAAAATTTGTTTCTTAATTATAAAAGTTTAGATTTTTACATTTCAAACTAATTTCTAGTTGTTTGAATCTTTGTGAAAATACATATGCCAAATCCAAAAAGTGCCAATGATTGATTCAATTTGAATTCATTACAAAATATTCAAATGCTTTTCTTGAGACCTTTTTCTTTAGAGCATTGTGTTTCTAAAATGTGATTCTAAATTATAGAAGATGAAATAGTTGATGATAGTTTTTTTCTTTTTGACTAGGTACTTGAAAATGTCAATGAAGTTTCCTTTTCTAATCCCTCTCTAAAATTTGTTCATAAGTTTTGATTGGAGTAACTAAATCTCAAATGGATTTTTGGAGATGAAAGATGTATTGATTTTCCAACTTTTCTTCGTTCAAAGTTCTTATAAATAAAATGTTTTACTATGCCTAAATGGGGTCTAAAATCCACAATTCGTACTTTAGACTTAACTATGAGTGGTGGAGTTCTTCCTCCTCCTAATTAAGATATCCCACATAGGTTGCTCTACCTCCTACCATCCTTGTGAATATAAGGAACTTCCCATTCCCATTTGAGCACAAGGGAAGTTGAAAATACTTGTTCATCAATTTATCTTGATTTTACTGAAGTTTGCTTTACTTGTATAGAAATTCGTGAGTTAGCACTTTCAACTTTTCAATGTTGCTTACACAAGAGAAGGTTTTGTTTTCCCGGCTTTTGTGTGGAAGCAAAGCGCACTTAAAGAATGGGCTGCTCTAACCAAATCTGATTCAACAAAAAAATGACAGACCCCAGGTAACTGGCATGGGTCCTTAAGCCAGTCAGAGGGGGCCAGAGGTCCTCGTTGCCCATCCATCCATGGGGCGAGGGAATCACAGGTAAAATTCACCGGGACCCTCTCTATTTGCAATAGTTAACACTCCCTTAACAGCAAGTGCGAAAGGCCCTTAAGCTCAGTGTGTAGTGAGAGCCTAGTGCCAGTGGGAGGATTATGCTACCAAGGTGCTCTTCTGACTTGGGTCCCTTAAGGTATGTTTACACTTGATGTTAAAAGTCTTGTTAATGAGAGTCTTAGGAATGAATTTAGGCCTACTTTGGACCAAATTCACATTCCAAACAACACCTCTAACATCAAGTGCGAACATACCTTAAATTATTAAGATAACTCTAAACTTCAGGTTCAACCAACACCTGAACAATCACATGCAGGAAAAGAGACCTGCAAATCAGATGACAATCAAATGGACGGAAATTTGATGCATTTTTTCATCCAATTTTTTTCTTGTTGACTTTTCATGGTGGGTTATGAAGAGCATGCAATTCCATTTGCAATCTTGTGGGTGTTTGTCTTCACGTACATAAGGAGTTAGCAAAAAAAATGAATCACAAAATATACTATTTGAATGAGTGTAATTTGGAAAGTTGTTGCTCCTTGCTCTAGATTAGAAATTTCTCCATAAAAACATTATTTTTTTGAGTTTGAGTCCAATCAATGAAATGAGATTCATTTATTCTAGTTTTTATTAAAATTTGGATTTTGAAAAAATTTGTGGAATTGAATATTCTATTGCAATTTGAACTTTAGATGTGTTTCCAATGTCTAATGAATTCCATTTATAGATTCACAAAAAAATTCTGCTTGTGATATGATGCTCTTTACTATGATATACACATACAATGAAACTTTCAAAACTTTTTTAGATAATTTTGTATTTGATATGGTTTTTCTTCACTTGCTCTCCATTTATTTTCAAAAAATATCAATTTTTCACCCAAAAAAAGCTAAAAATTGTGTGAAGTAAAGAAGACATATAATTTCACCTCTAAAAAATAGAAAAATTTCTTCACATGTATGTGCTAAATGGGAGCATAGAGAATGATGGAAATTTCAAGACATTAAAATAGTCATACAAAGTGCATCCTATTACGTGAGTTTATCCTTGGAAAAAACACTAGATTGACTTCTTATATGAAACCCATGATAAATTTGAAAATTTTAAATTCATATTTGGAATCAAAGGTCCAAATTAGGTAGGGGAGATGAAAAATCACAAGATTATCCAACCAAAGAACAGGGACAATTTTTACATTACCCTTGTCTGGGGGATGAGGGGTTAGAATGGTGCAGGTCAGACTTTGCTTGAGCACTTCAACGTCCCGCATGGAATTTGACCTCCAACTCTTGTCAAAGGCCAGGCGTTTCAGTCTTTCAAAGAAATCAGGGTTAATAAGCTTACTGGAACAGCGTGGATCCTTAAAACCCTTCATAGAGTAGTATTGTTCACGTGGGGGAGGCTGCCTCTGCACACAAGCAGGCCCCACGCTCCCACGTACAGACTACATAAAATAGTGAAATTAGGTTACCTTATTCAGAAAAGTTACCTCATGACTTACCACTTGTCTACATGGAGACACAAGCAATTCTCTAAACCCGAGCCATGAACAAGTGCACCAACCCATGTCCAACACACATGGTTCCTAAATTACTACATCCTTCTACAGTGACTATAGATATTTATATAGTGTAGAATGTCAAGAAATTAGGGTGGGACAACCTCACTTCATCTTGACTAGAATAGTATTGTTCACATGGAGGAGGCTGCCTCTACAGGCAAGCAGGCCCACACTCCCATGTACAGACTACACAAAATAGTGAAATTAGGTTGCCTTAACCCCTCACTACTGAAGGGGACCAAAAGTGTCCTCACATAGTCTAGCAGTCAACTTCAAAGTGCTATAATTTTTGCATTTAATGTCCAAATTAAATAAAATTTATTGAAAAATTTGTGTATAATAATTTATTTTTTGTGATAAAATTTTCAGATTTATCCAAGATGTAATGAGTTTTTGAAAGCCATTGAAAGATTGTAGGTTCAATTTGAGTTCACCACATTGCAATGAGATGGTTGCAACTTCGTTGGCTTGTATCTTTCTCATCAAATATTAGTGGTCAATAAAACTTTGTTGGGTTTTGTTCCCCATAAAATCTAATTATTGTGATAAAATTTTCATGTCAATCCAAGTTGTTTTGAATGCTTGGGAGCAATTCAAAATTCAAAATTTAGACATTTTTGCATTACAGTGAACTTCAGCGACTTATAACTTCTTCAGATAGGGTTTGTTTTCAAAAAAATTTGTTGGAAAAGTTGTGCATATTAGTCTAGTTCTTGTGGTAAAATTTTCATATCAATGCAAGAAGTTATGATTGACTGAGAAGCATTTTAGTAGAGGTAGGTTCAGCCATAGATGTGATTTTTTGCTACTTTTTTCACTGTTTTTTGACATTTCAAAACAATTTTGCAAATGCAATGATTCAATTGAATGATTTTTTTCCCACCAAAGTGTTTGCTTTTGATTTTAAATCACTATGTAGTTTAAAGTTTTTTCATTTGAGTAGGTTTAGAAATTGAATTTCACCTCCAAATGTGTTTTTAGGAAAATTTCGGCATCCTTTGTCAACACTAAAATATTATAATCTTTCAATCTATACGGTCAAATGACCCCAAATTTGATTTACACCATCTACAACATGCACACTACAAGATTGTATGGTTGAGATTTTCATAACTTACTCATATTTAGACTTATAACACTTGAAAAAGCAAGGCTATTTTTAGGCCTTGGGCGGTGAGGGGTTAAACCCCACACTTACCATTATTGCCCAAGCTCCTTCGTTGAACTCTGCAATTCTTCTTCTCTTCCCACTCTGAATGCTTCTGCCTCCCAGATCTTCATCAGGCTTTTGCACCTCTGAAGGCAGCCTCGTCGTCCAAACACGCTCTCACCTTTCTTGCAAACTCTGCTGCATCATTGCTACCACAGTCGGCATCTGGGAACGTACTCTAGCTAGCACTGTAAGTTCACACTCCTGGGGTTGTGTCCTGCTTCACGAGCCTCTCTGTTTCTCGCCAGTTTTTCTGGCTGTACGATACCTCAAAGGTGGCTTGTTGGATTGCAATTCACCCCTAAAGGATCAAACGGTGTTTTTTGGCATCATAGCAATTTTGGGCAGCTAACTACGAATGGAATTTTCATTTTTTTTTACTGAAATTTTCACACAACATGTGTCCAAGGAGTAGCTTTAAGGCCCAACAATTTTCATAACTTTTGACTACATGGTTAAAAAGTTATTGTATGATATGTAGTTTTCTTTGTTTGGCAAAGAGTCTAGGCAAAAACAAACTTCTTTAAAAATCATTTTTTTAAAATAAAATTTTTAAACTTATTTTCTAGATTTATTTATACATGGATATCTTTGAATCATTCCATTTTGATTAATGAGATGAAAATTATGAGGAGTTTTAGTTGTGAGTAGTTTGAAGGTAGTTATGAAATCTCTATTCTAAAATAAACCTTGAAGTTCTTTATTTAACTAAATTTTTAATATTTTTGAAGAAAATGAAAAACATTAGCCCTATATGGTTTATTACAACATTACAACCATTGGGATTGAATTTTTTTGATTCTATAAATAAATTGTTAACAATTTAATATTTTGAACCGTTTTCTACTTCTTTCTACTTTCTATATTTTCTATTTGAAATTTTTTGAGTATGTAACCAACTTGCCTTCAAGAATGAATCCAAAAAGTAACCACCATTTTGGACATTTTTTCATAGTGATTTGACCTTGTGAAGTGCAGCTGCCTGGATTTTTGAAGGGACAAAAAAAAAGGACTTTTATTACTTCAAATGCTAATACCTTGCAATCTACACGGTGGAAATTTTTGAAACTTTTTCCACATCTTCTCGAATCAATTTAACATAAGATCCTACAGTTAGATATGTCCACAAATTATTATTTTTAAAATTTAGAATTTGATACTTGTACAAGAGAAGGCAATTTTGGAGCATTTTTGATGAATACATAGTCAAAATCGTTTTGGGGTTAATTGGGATGTTGAGGTCTGGATGCCAGGAGTTTGGCATCACATTTGCATTCGTCAGGGTTCATTTTTCGTCATATCGTTTCAAGGGAGATCCAGACTATGATCGCTTGTGTTTCAAACTTTTGCAGGGAGCCTGTTCGTGCCCTGCTTCTCTCCTATTTCATTTCATTGTTGGGGTTACATTGTGATAAAGTGTGAAATCCCTCCAAAAAAATACCATTATTTCCAAAAGGGATACACATGGCATTATGCCATTTGTTGTTAAGTTTTTCCAAGGAATACAACAGTCATTTTTTCTATTGATTTTTTTTTCTTAAATGCCCACAAAGAATGAAGCTAAAGTGAATGAATGCTGAGTAAAATGCAAATAAAAGTAACCCATTGAAACCAAACTAAAATGAAAACATAAGAAAAATGAATATTGAGAAAAATATATTTGTTTATTGGAGGAAAAAAAGTTCAAAATCTGCATTCCAAAAAACCAATGCTGAAAACTATAATCCTAAGGCTCTACACTCCAAGCCTGAAAACTACAATATGAAATCACTGGCCAAGTCATGGTCCCATGCGAGTTCCCATTTTGAAACCCTGGTCAAAACCAAAACCACAGTGAATTAATTTTCAAGTACAAGCTTTGCAAAGCAATTTCAAACAAGCAATCACCAAGCACAAAGTGCAGATCAACGAACATTCAACCAGCATTCATCTATGAAATCCTCTCCATTGTCCAACAGCACATAAAACAAAGCAATGAACCAACATTCAATATACTCAGCAATGAAGTACTCTTGAAACTGAAGAAAACCAGCCTTTATGCATTCAAGAACAATCTGAACAAGCATTCAAAGGACAAAATTACACAGGGAATACAAATTCTCGTAAGTAGTCACTACCACAACAAACAATACACAAGATTTCTTACAAAGAAAATCACAAGTTCCACCAAATGAGAACTACAAAACCCTACTGCAACAAAATTCAAACTGTGACATACCTACCTCACGAGTCAGAACAACACATCTGCTCCCACAAACCTGCAACCAAGCTCCAAGAAAGTGACAATTTCACAACAAAATTTGAGAGCCCCAACAAAGCAATCACCACAAAGTAGTGCCACATTTCAAGCGCTAAAGAAATTTAGCAGGACAACCAACCAACAACAACTCAGACCCTAATCGAGCAGATCATCCATTATGAGGTTTCTATTTTTCCTTTCGTCGGCACTTAATCAACGACTGTAGGGACCCACACATTTTTCCTTCAAGATCCATGGTGCAGGTTGAACAACACCCAACAATGTCTTTCAAATTGAATCAACATTTGTATTTGGGGGTATAATATTTTCTTGAAAACATTGGCGGCTCCGGTTTTATTGGCACCAGAGGGAGGCAAAAATTGGCTTCACCCCATGTTCAATGTGTGAACTATTCCAACACTACTCATGTGTCATGGAAAAAATAGAAGAATTAATGGTTGGAAACCAAGAACTCATGTTTGGAAACTACTTGCAGCCTCTCTTAAATTTTGGATACTCTATTGATTGGTGATGGGACTATGGTTGGTGATAGGTGGTTTCCACCTTATTTAGTGCTAGACATGACTATAAGAGAACTACAAGTTGTTGTCCATGTTAGGGCATCTACAATGCATACTTGGTATACAAGCCTTGTAATAGTAAATGGTGGGCCATTCCACAAGACCTATGTAGTAAAGGTTTTTTCTTTGGACAAATTGATCCAATGCAAAGCCAGCAATCCAAATGTCAAATGGACATTTTGTATTATAAAAAAAAAATCTACATTAAAAAAGAATTTCATGAAAACAAGGAAAGGTTGAATTGATTAGTATACATACATGGGGAATTTCATTAAAATGGTGATTATTCTAGGACTTTGGCATTCTCTCAGTTCAGACCAGGCAGCCTGAATTCTACTAGCATCCTAGATTTTTGAAATCTATACCGTTATTAAATATCTGAAATCTAGGAAATATGTAGATTTTTAAAACCGATTGGTTTGAAATCTACATCTTTTCTAGATTTAATACATCTAATAGTGGTATAGAGTTCACAAATCTAGGACACTAATAGATTTCAAACCGCCCGGTCTGAACTATGGGAACAACACACTGTAAAAATGGCACATGGAATATTGCCATTTTAATGAAATTTCCCATATACCAATGCTTGAAAAGTGTTGACAATGATGATTATTTCTACAAAGGGCCAATTCACAAGCCCTTTACATGTTGCAAATTAGCTAGTCCCATGTGGTTGCATAACGAGGCTATGGAATTGAAGGCTCTAATAACAATTGCATTGGAATGCAAATTTAGTTAGAAATAATTCTATACATCGCACAGTGCCAATACTAGCCCCAGTAATGGAAGCATTGCAAATGCTCTAAGGTGATTATCCTTTCTTGCTAAAAATGATACTCATGAATTTGATTATATGTTCACTTCCATGTGAATTTGCTTTCTTATATCCAAATGGTATAAGTGTTACTTAGTAGAGTTAATCATAAAGTGTATACAATGCAAGACCACTAACCGAAGTTTGAAAAAAATATGTAACAGAAATACTTGAAGTACCAAAGTTGAGGTCTAATGAAGTTTTGTGTCATGTTTCTTTTTGTATTGTTCTTAGTTGGTTAAATATTCCTTTGACACCAATTTACATACACATGGCAAGTTTTACAATTAACTCTAGCAATACAAGAAGTTTGAGCCCTGAAGAGGGCCATCAATTCCTTGAAAGTGGGGAACATTAGTTGGAAATACAAAAAAAATTAAGGATTCTATTTTTCTTTTTTTAGCTTCCATATTCTAGTGTTAGAATTTATACAAGTAATTTACATTTGTAATGACTATTATATAAGACCCTGTTGTGATATTTATAAATGTTGATGTCTATTTATTAACCAACAAAAATGGAATTCAAATCTTAACCTCTAAGCACTCCGAAGTCCAAAATGTGAATGACAAATAGAGTTCAATGATCACCATGGATACAAAAATCAACAATATCATTCATAAAAAATTTGGAAAATAGTGACATGATTTTGGTGTCCGTTGGTGTTTTCAACAATTGTTTTTGTAAGAAGAGACGCAAGTGAAAAATATGTAAAGTGAAACATATATGATTTTCATGAAGATTTTGATGTGCCCAAGTAAAAAAAGTGCTAAAAATGCAATTTTTTAGGCAAAAATTACAATGGACTATGACAATAGGGGCTATATGCTTCAGTTGCCCTAATCATTTAAAAAATGAAGCTTAGGGACTTAAAAAGTGACAAAGTCAATGTAGAACATTCTCTTCAAGGATGTGAAGCCAAAAAAATAGTTACTTACAAATGTGAAGATCCAAAGAAGCCAAATGTCAAGAAGCCTTGTTGCTAAGTAATTTTATGGGAGGCAAGCCATTCCTAATCAATGTCCCATTGTACTACTATGAGGTGGTATACTTCTATATAGGAGGTGATTAATTGTGATTAATTATGGCACAATTCCTAATGAAATTGTAGCACATAATAACTGTCTACAAGACTTTTATTATTGCAATGAACCCTTGTTGGATTTTGCAATCAAACTTTAGTTGAAAATAGAAAGGTCTACATGATAGGTGTGGGTAGAATATAATCTTCAGCTAAAAAATTAATAGTAATTATATTTTAAGAAATAAAAACTTGAAAAATATTGGAAACCTTATAAACTCTACTTTTGCTCATAAAAAAATTTTCCACTATTGAAATCTACCTTGCAGATATGTGTGTCTACTTAAGTGGTAAAAAAAAGGGTTGACTCCTTTAGTACTACACAAATGAAATGGTGATTGAGCAGTGAGCCTTGAAATAGTGGAAAATGTGGAAGACGATGCCTGCAGACATCACACAGGGATGGTGTGTTGCATTTTGTAATATTCTATGCACTGTATATTGTATGTATGTTACTATGAGCATAGATTCAAAACAATGGTACATTCCCCATCAAGCAAGTCCACAATGTGCTCTGGGCATTGCAAAATGAATGTGAATTTCTTCCTTTCCATAAGTGATATCCATGGCAAGCTCGGCATTTTTACATATCTACAATTATCATCACTGAAATTTGCATGGGCCCATGCTACTTCATCATGTTCTTTGCACAACATTTCTTTAGCACTCATTTTCAAATTATCCCATATCCTCTGAGGATTCATGATAAAAGCTCAATTTCAATATAAAAATGACATATCCAACTATCACTCCCTCAAATGTTTCCTACTCAATTCCTTCATAGGTCTACCAAAATTATTTTAGGCATGGGTTAAATGACATTGGAATTTTGATTCAAAGGATTTTTATGGTGTTTGGCATATCATTTTAATGTTTATTTGAATATTTGTTTTATTGGTCTGTGATTTAGAAGGGGAAAAAAATGTAAACCATATGTCTACTGCCATTGACAATCTTGGCATGTGAGGAATTAAAGAACCATAGGTTTTTGAACTTTCCAAAGTTGTGTTGGCACAAGTAGTGCCAACTCAGACATGCACGGACAATCAACGGGCTGACACTATAATCATTCCACCCCACCCCCAGTTAGTAGCCCTCCCATGGCCTCATTTTTTTTCTAATGTTGAGACCTAATAAAACATGGAAAGGTGAAAGCAATAGAGATGCATAGGGACCTCTAAAAATACCTGGAAGACGAATGTAGTGTAAAACAAGAAAGATCTCAACAATGCATAATGAAGATAAACTTTCATTGAATCAATAAAGGTATAATTGACAGTGAAAGCATCGTTCACGCCTTCTAGTAGTCCCTACACATGGACAATTCTATCCAAAAAAAATTCCCCTATTCACCAAACTAAATCTTGGACTACCCAAACAAATCAACAAAGAAATGTCAAGGTGATTTGTCTAAAAACTTGAGAATTCCTTGAATCAACATCCCTATGGCATTTAACCATTTGCCAACAAAAATTAATTTTCATGGCTGACAAGATGGAATTGCTTAGAAAACATTTGTAAGAGCATAGGTTAGAGATGTCATGTTTATATTGAAATCAATTGTCCACCATGAATCCTCAAAGGATATGGAATAATTTGAAAATGAAAGCTTGATCACTTATTCTCAAAATATAAACATTATATTTGATGCTGAATTTTAGACCTCATTTAGTTATTATAATATTATTTTTTTCAAAAACCTTTGGACTATAAAAAGTTAAGAAATCGATCTAACTTTCATGTTCAAAAATCCATTTGATATTTCCAACCTCCAATCAAAAGTTATGGACAAATTTCAAAGAGGATGTTTGAAAATTTAAAAGAAAATGTCCCTTCCAACCCTCCTTTAAAATTTGTCCATAACTTTTGATTGGAGGTTGGAAATATCAAACAGATTTTGGGAGATGAAATGTAGATAGATTTTCCAAATTTTCACAATTCAAGGTTTTTTTGAAAAAAGTTATTCTACTCTGACTAAATGGGGCTTGAAATTCTACTTCAAATACAATTTCTGCTTTAATTTGACTTAACTATGAGTGGTTGATGCCCTACTAATTTTCATTTATATATCCCACATCATTTGTTTTACTTCCTACCATCCCATGTGTACATGAAGAGTTGTTTTCTCATTAAGGAACATAAATCATTAATGACATCTAAGATGTAGTGAGAAATTGAAACATAAATGTCCATGAGTTGAATTCCATTTTCTTGAAATTTTTATTCTATGACATTTCTTTTGCCTCTAACGCAACTGAATGTATTGTTTTTTAGTAACCCATTTTGTCCAAGGAAAGGCAATCCTTGTTAGAATGATATACGGACAAATAGACCCTTTCCAGAAAAAAAATCATGATAATTTTGATTTTGAGGGGAAAAATGTCAAAAGTTATAAAATGCTTCTTAATTCTATTTTTTTACTGAGGAATTTTTTTCCTTAACCCTCCTACATCCATAGGCTGAATTGCTTAAGTAGTTGGAAATAGGTTATCATCCTCATATTAGCTTATGAGGGGTCTGTGTTTGCAGAACATAGGCTTTAGCAAAAAGATACATATGCTCATGTTTCTTGTTCCCAACGACCCAACACATATTTCTAGCATTACACAGTTCATTTCCATGCATACTATAGACTAAGGTAGTATGACTTTAAAACACCCCTCTTCTTCAAATTGTTCTATAGGTAGTTGTAGAGTGGATGTGAAGTGATCTGTGAATGGATTTCTTTGGTCCGTTAATGAATTCAAGAAAAATTGTTTTTTTTTATTATAAGAACCAATCATTGTCTTTGGTTTCTTCTCATTTCTTTATAAGTCACAAGGGGACAGCAAAGGGGACAGAGTTTGGAACACCTATGGTCACAAAGGTTTAGATCACTAAACCTTTGAAAATTCATAAGTAATCCTAAAATGCTTGGAAAAATACAAAACTACTTGTGTTGTGTTCCGCATCTATTTTTCCTTCTGTAAAAAATGAGCTAAAATCATTTTGTCCATGGAAACTTGTGAAAAAGGCAAATCAGACCTTAAAAGGTCGTTTTAAGGCCATACTACTTTATAGAGTTTTTTTGAGCCCAATAGTACCAACAACGGCAAGTGGTTTAATATTTGTCTCAATACATGGTGTCACCAAGAAAATTGGCTGATGGAATGTTCACACCTAGCATTAAACTAGAGTCTTTGGGGTGTTGTTAGAAAGAGAATTGTGTGTGTTCATACTTTTGCTCTTTAATAAATGCCAATCCTATGTGGACGGCTAGAAGGTAAGGGAAAAGAACAATGGTCAAGTCTATAAATGAGGACATTGTTTACGTAGTAATGTGAAACCCAAAAAATGTTACACAGTACCTCAATCACCAAGAAGCATAGATTCTAGATTTTTAGAAGCAATTTTAGTTAATTGGACTCTAGATGGGTGATTAACTAAAAACAGTTGCTACCAATTACACTACAAGAAAATAGTGTCCAAATTGACATGTCCTAATTGACCAAAATGTCCAAATTGATAGAATTCTGTCGAAATAATGTCCAAATTGACAAAAAGTTAAAAAAAACATGTCCGAATTCGTACTGCTCCCTTGTAGTGTTAGGAAGAATTGTTGGTGGGAATTCATGGGCCATTCACAACTTCGGAATTGAATGGAGAAGAGAAGCTCTTAATATACAAGAGGGGTGGTAGGAAATAAGACAATTTGTGTGGGATATGTAAATGAAAAGTAGTAAGAGCTCAACCGCTCATAGTTAAGTCAAATGCAAGAATTGCGTTCGAAGTCAAAGTTCAAACCTCATTTATGTAAAAAACAATGATTTTCTTCAAAAAAATTTAATGAAGAAAAGTTCAGAAATCAAGTTCAAATTAATCTCCATTAATTCATTTGATATTTAGAGCCTCCAATCAAAAGTTATGAACAAATTTCAAAAAAGGGTTGGAAGGGACATTTTCCTTGACATTTTTATACGCCCCTCACTAAATTTTGTTCATAACTTTTGATTAAAGGCTCAAAATTACAAACGAAAATTTTCACCTTCTCTTAATTCAATTTTTTTGAGAAAAGGTATTCTTCTATGCTTGAATGAGGTCTAAAACTCTATTCCAAATGCAATTCTAACTTTTTTGACAACGAGTGCTCAAGCTCTCATCTTCAAATTATCACATTCCTTTTGAAAGTTTATGATGGACAATGTATTTGATTATAAAAATGACATCCCCACCCAATATTCTCACTATTGTCAACAAAGTGTTCATTTCATATTACCACCAAACTTATTTGTTTGTGGCAAATGGTCAAGTGCCATTAGTATTGACACTTACATTTTTCTCCATGATGTGGATGAATTTTTTGGATGAGGATTGTAGAGAGGAAATGCAGTGGTAGCCTTAGTGCATATTACACAAGATTATGCCCTAAGTATGAACAATCGTTAACTTCAAAATAACCCACTTATGCCAAACCAACTCAAAACAAATGTTTTTATACAATTTGTACCTTCCAATCTTTATAAGAGGTATTATGTTTTTATGAGCATTGTTACCAAATGCTAAGTGCGAAAGTACCATGAGTGAAACTAATGTTTTGTTGTTTGGCAATAGATTCCATTTGTTTCAATTTTTTTTTAATCAACAATTAGCATGCTATTCCTACTATCACTTCCATATAATTCTAAAGACCAAGGCCACTTTTTTGTCAAAAACCACTCAAAATTGCCATTTTTGTTGCATTTGTTCAAAGAAACAATTTTATTTATTTATTTTTAGAATCTACCAGTGGGATCTTGTATTTTACTTGTCAAGATCATGTGGTAAAAACTTCATGAAGTTTGACCATACAAATTGAGAAATATTGGCATTCAAAAGTTTATTTATTTTTTGAACACTAGCCTATGATTTTAGATAATTTTGACTACCATTTGTGAATTTTTTTTGCACTATGGACTTTGAATTTTTTTTAAATTGTGTTGAAGAATTGAGTAGAAAGTCTTGGAATTTCTTTAAGAAAAAATTACATTTGATTTCCATTCTTAAAAAATTGTTAAGCAACCTTATAAGTTATTTTTTCAAAAAGATGCTCAAATTGCTCAAAATACAAGATGTTCATAACTTTCACATTACTAATTCAAATGGAATGAATTAAAGCTTCACATATAGAAAAAAATGATCTATAAGAAAAAGAATTAATTTAATTTCAAGTTTTTGTAGACTTCTTTTTCTGCCTACCAAACAAAAACTTGGGCTTTTTGTGGTATAGCTTTTGTTCATGGGCACTGATTGAAATAAAGTTATATTTTTACAAAGCTAATAAGTTTTTTTAATCTTATGAGAAAGTTTTAAAAAGTTCACTAAAAATTGAGGTCATAAGGACCTGCTCGATATCCATTTTGTCTCCCAAGGAAACAATGGGCCTTGAGGGGTTAATGCAAATAGGTGCAAGTTGGGTTGTATGGTCTCTATTTTATTTGTCAATCTAGGTCAAACCCTTTGTGTTGGTTTATAAAGTTATGCTCGTGTGAATATGTGTCAAAAAAGTCCTAGTTTTATGATCCTCAAATTTCACTAGTTTGAAGTATCTACTTCCAAATGCCTTTCACCCAACTATTCCTTGAGGTAAATACACCTAAAATGGTAGGAATAATTTATGTGAAAAATCAATATGTTCTAGAAAATGAACAACAATGTTTACAAATGGAGAAAGGACTATGAATCAAAATGTAGGTGTTTCTATAATTTTTCAACACATTGTGAATTAGTTACAAATTTTCAAATATGCAAGGTGTAGGAGGCTAAAAGTGTAATGTAGGTGATTCCAAAATGTATTTGATGCACACAAAGAAATGACACTAAGTGACTAGTATCAAAACATGTCATGAAGAAGAAGTTCAAAGAATATAAAGTCTTGTGGTTGTGAGTTCTATACCTGGTAGTGGTAGGTGGTTTATCTAGCGTGAAATCAGCCTATCTACCTGATAGAAACCCCTTGTAGTGTGTTATTCAACACTCTTGTGTCAATATATATAAATAAAGACTATCCCAAATTGACCACTTGTAAAGTTGCCACCTCCACAATACTATGCATAGAGATGCAGACTACTCAAAATGGCCACCAACTCCACTTTACTCTTGTCCTTGTCATGTGCACCATTTTTGGTATCCTCCCTATTCACTTTCCCTTCAGAAAAGTGGGACAATCTTGAGGAGTGGTCCATTCTTTATGTAGTTATTGTACTATCAGAAAGGTGTGCAAGTTAATGTCCATCCAGACAAGCATTTCCACAGTGTGGATCCTCACCTTCAAAATGACTCTGTAGAATAATTAGGAGTGTTCTTCACATTTGCTGTTGCACTCAAGCATGTCCCACGTATTGACAAAAGTGTCACAAGTCAGTGCTGAATTATCTTCACAAGGCAGCCATCTCGTGGTGGGAGCCTAGTGTGAGAAAATCAGTCTTGTACCAGTATATTAGGAAGCTGTTGTGCTGATTTGGGTGTCTAACCCAGTAACGCCGCCGGCGCCATTCAGTGGCATTCGGATGAATAGAAATTGAGCTGGAGAGCTCCAGAATGGATTTTTTCATCCGCTTTTAGTTTGTGCACCTTGTATTTTGGGTTGGGAATAATATCCACTTTACTTTGCAATCATGACAGTGTTTGTCTTCAGGTGAATGAGAAAGAAGGAAAAAAAACAGATGGCAAAATTTGCCATTTTAGTGTATTTTGTCCCTTTCTCTAAATCCAAATTTTCTCCTTGAAATTGATGATTTTTGAATTTGAGCCCAACTGAAGAAATGAAGTGCACCTACTCTAGTATCTACTCCAATTGGAATTTTAGAAGAATTCGCAATATTGAATATTTTATTGGGATTTGAACTTTGAAAGTAATTTTGATGTTCTCTATATTCTAATTATAGATGTACACTATACTTGAGTTTACACCATGATGTTTGTCACTAAAATGTACACCCATGGTGAAATTTTCAGATTTTTTGAAATAAATTTCAATTTGATATGATTTTCTATTCACTTTTTCTTCAAAAATTCTTATAAAAATCAAATTTCGTTAAAAAAATCTAAATTTTTTTGTAAGATTAAGAAGACATGTGCCTTCATCTCTGAAAAATAAATGTAAAAAATTTCAAACATTTCCAAGTCGAAAATGGTCACAAACTAAGTGCCAGACAAGGAAGTTGTGGACCCATGGTCATAGGCACAGCGTTACTGGGCTAACTGAGATAAGGTAGAACTGCCCATCACCACACATATTTGCCATCGAGGTACTTTAGAGTAGCTATTTGTCAGCTCCCATATTATTTTAGAGATTGAAAAGTTTGAGAGAAGTCAATTGCAAAAATAATGAAGGCATTTTGGTAAGAAGTGAATTTTCGATGAGTTTTAGAGCTAAAATGTGAAAATGTGAACAAATTCTTATTGAAGCATGAGCAATCCCTTGTTAAAGCGTGGGTTAATGAGTGAGTTGCCATCATGATAATGGGTTGTAAAGATAGTCATAATAGATGGGACCATTGACGCAATTGGGAAGATATTTAAAGTTATAGAATTAGGTGGATGGTTATATGAGGTAGTTTTACTTTAGTTGGGGTTCAAAGGACATTTGGACGATCCCCCAATGGGATTTAAATTTTTTTTAAATCTCCAACAAAAGAGGGGTTGGCCTAGCCATGACCAACTGGAAAGACTTTGACCAAGTTTTTCCTCATTAACGGGATACCCAACTTGTAGACAAGCATTTCATAATCTCAATAGAAGAGAGTTTTGCCATCTTGGCATGTTTTGATTGGTTAAGGTGAGGCAAATTAAGATTGATAATGCTTAATGCTTGTCTTGTGTAAATTCTGAATATGGTAGATATGATGTTGATATTTCTTTGGTCTGGTAGTGAGAGAAATTTGAGAGAAATCACTACTACTACCAACCATAGTGATTGCAAATCCACCTAACATAATCAAAATGCACAAGTGATTTGTCCTTGTGGCATATTTTGATTAGTTAACCTTTAAAGGTTTTTGACTATATTTTCATCCAAATCACTCCAAAACTACCATTTTTAATATAAGTACCAAATTTTAGGAAAAAAACATTTTTGGATACATGCAGCTAGAGGATCTTGTAGTATGCTAATTTGAAAAGACAAAGAAAATTTTTAAATTTTTTTTGTCCTTGTGGATTGCAAGATTTTAGTATTTGAATTGAGAAAAGTCATTTTTTTGGCCCTGCAAAAAACTAGGCAATTGCACATCACAAAGTCACATTTGTGTGAAAAATGTCCAAAATGGTTGTGCTTCTTTGGATTCATTCTTTAAGGCAAGTTGGCTAAATGTTTGAAAAATTTTAGATCATTTGGAAATGTATAGCATATAGGAAAAATTAATAAATAGAAAGAAGTAGAGAATGATTCAAAATACTACATTGTTAAGAGTTTTGGGATGGAATTGAAAAATGCTAATCCAATGGTTGTAATGTTGTAATAAACAATCTACACTTTATTATTTTAATTTTTTTCAAAAACATTCAAAAATTCAATTAGAAAAAGGACTTCGAAGTTTATTTTAGAGCAAAGAATCTATATCAGCATGCAAACTACCCACAAATAAAAGAAGTTTATTGTTGCTTGGATTCTATGCCAATTGCTGAAAACTATATATCATATAATAACTTTCAAACTACACAATTAAAAGTTATGAAAATTGTTGGGCTTGAAAGCTAATCCTTGTGAGCATATTGTGTGAAAAATTCAAAGAAAAAAAATGAAAATTGCATTTGTAGTAAGTGGCCTAAAATTGTTATGTTGTGTTAAAGCATAGTTGAGGGCTTTAGGGGTTAAGCAATCAAAGAAGTTACATGGCTCAACTCTCCTACATTGAGATTATGTCCAATAATTGCAAATTAGGCCAAGTCGTCAAAAATAATCGCAAGTGAGTACCAACCTTGCCGTCTTTGGTTCATTAGATCTTAATTGACATTTATTTTTTTATAACTTGGTGTGCTTTGTAACTACCTTGTTCAACCTTAGAATGTAGTAGATGCTAATTTATGGTGTTTAGATGAAAATTAGTTGGACCGACATTTGATGCATTTTTTCATCTAATTTTTTCTTATTGACCTTTCATGAAGGGTTATGAAGAGCATGTAATTGTGAATCACAAAATATGCTATTTTAGTGCATTTGGGGAAGTTGTTGCCCTTGGCTCTAAATTACAAATTTCTCCATAAAAATGATGTATTTTGAATCTGAGTCCAACGAATAGAATGAGGTTCATCTACTCTAGTTTCTACTAAAATTTGAATTTAAAAAATTCTTGAATTTGAATATTCCCATTGCAATTTGAACTTTGGATGTATTTTCAATGTCTATTGATTTCTATTTATGGATTGATGCAAAAATTGTGTTTGCATTGTGATGTTCTTCACTATGATAGATACACATGGTAAAAAATTAGATTTTTTAGATAATTTTCTATTTAATACGATTTTCCTTCACATACTATTTAAAATTTTCCAAAAAAATAAAATTTTCTCAAAAGCATCTAATTTTTTTAAAGTAAAGAAAATATATAATTTCATCTTCAAAAATTAAATAAAAACTATTCACATGTATTTGCTAAATGGGAGCATAGAGAGTGGAATTTGCATGACATTGTTGTAGTTATACAAAGTTTGTCTTATAAGGTGAATTCATCCTCGGAGAAAACTTTCGATTGACTTTAAATTTGACACTCATGGTAGAATTTGAAAATTTTGAATTCATATTTGGAATCAAAGCCCAATTTCTCTACATAGATGAAAAAAATGCAAAATTAACCAACCAAAGAATAGGGACAAATTTTGCATTCACTCTTTTGTGGTTGTCTATGGGAATGAAGGGTAGAATGGTAGATTCCCCTCATTGCCTTGTTTTACCCCTAGGGAAAACACTGTGGAATTTTTAATTTGTAGTCAGATGAATTTTTTTTGCAAATTCTGAATTCAAATTTGCAATTAGTGGCCCCAAATTAGCTAGAAGTAGTGTAGAAATATAAAAAATCATGGCCAAAAATAGGGGGCTTTTTTCCACAATTAATCCAGGCTGGGGCAATGAGGGGGGCGGTTCTCCCTAGCCCTGTTAGACCTTGCAAGGCAGATATCATTTGATCACTTTAACTCTTCATCGCCTAAAGTCCAACCATGCTTAAAAGCATCCTACCTTTGCAAGTGTTAAAAGTCTAAATTTCAGTAAGGTATGAAAATCTCAACCGTACAATCTTGTTGTGTGCATGTTGTAGATGGTGTGGAACAAATTTGGGGGCATTTGACTGTAGAGATTGAAAGATTATAATGTTTTAGTGTTGGAAAAAGGTGCTGAAATGCTCTTAAAAATACATTTGGATGTGAAATTTGATTTCAAAACCTACTCAAATGAAGAAACTTCAAACTACCAAGTGATTCAAAACCAGAATATAAACACTTTGGTGAAAAAATATCATTCAAATGACTCATTGTGTTTGCAAAATGGATTTGAAATGTTAAAAAACAATGAAAAAAATCACATCTTTAGCTAAACCTCCTTCTACTAAAATGCTTCTCCTTCGGTGGTGAGCAGGGCTTTTTTTTTTGGCTTTATGGTGCCAGATTGCACCAGAAAAAAAATCTGGCTAAAAAAGGTTATAAAAAATGCCAAAAAAATTGGATGAAATCGCCAGACAACTTTAAAATTAAAAAATATATTAGATGAAATCGCCTAATTGTGGATGAAAACCATTCTATACATCCAATAAGTGGATGAATGTTGCAATTTGGAGCACCTCTATAACATTTTATATCGCCACCCTGGCACTTCTTCAAAAATGAAAAAAAAAGCCCTGGTGGTGAGGGGTTAACGTCAAGGAATTCGACCTCCATCAAGCCACGCGTTTCAGGGGATCAGAAATATGCTTCGAAACAGCGCGGATCCAGAGCATTGGAAACGGTCCTCAGCCGCCGTCACCCTGGCAAGAATGACTGCCTCTGCACGCAAGCAGGCCCCACACCCCCACGTACAGACACACGTACCATTATTGCCCAAGCTCCTCCACACTGGCTATGGCGGTCTCTCCTTTGCCGAGCTCTGCAATTCTTCTTCTCTTCCCACTCTGAATGCTTCTGCCTCCCAGATCGTCATCAAGCTTTTGCACCTCCGAAGGTAGCCACGTCGTCCGAGCATATCCCCATGCATGGTCTGCTGCATCGACGCTACGACCGTCGGCATCTGGGAACGTACTCTAGCTAGCACTGTAAGTTCACACTCCTCGGGTTGTGTCCTGCTTCACGAGCTTCTCTTTCTCGCCAGTTTTTCTTGCTGTACGATACCTCAAAGGTGGCTTGTTGGATTGCAATTGCGATCTTGAGATCTGGATGTCAGGAGTTCGGGACCACGTTTGCATTCGTCGGTGTTCGTTTCCGTCATTTCGTTCCAAGGGAGATCCAGACTATGGTCGCCTGTGTTTGTAGCTTCTGTGGGAGCGTGTTGGCTGCTTCTCTGGTGTTTCATTTCGTCGCTGGACTTTCTGACTAGCGACCCCAAATGGCAGATCTGAGTGGCGTAGATCGGTGGACGCCGATTGCGGTTGATTGGGGGCAACTCGTCTCGCTGTTTTGCGCCGTGGCCGTTCGTTGTTGTCGTCTTCTTATTGTTGCTTGCTGAGAGTTGGAGTTGTTGCACAATTTCGTGGGCAAGCTGGATCGCTGGTCTTCCTCGCAGCTGGATTCACACCGCACGTAAGGTATGTTCCCTGAATGGGTCGTCAAACTGATCTCTGGTTATCAGAGTTGTTTCAAAGTCATGGAATGTTTTTGTTGTTTACACTCTGCCAGTTGTGGACAAATGCTTTGGGTACGCAACTCTTTTTCTCTGCACAAGGGTCGGTGGCTCTAAAAAGGTTTAGGGGATGGCATTTGTAAAAAGTATATCCAATTAAAAGGACCAGAAAGTTAGGTGAAGATGAAATTACGTGAAATGAGATGTAGAAAATGTTGGCTCCATATTTATGAAAAAATTGTCAAAATATATACGAAGAATTGAAATACTTATGCATGATTTTCAGAAATCTATACATGAAGTGGTGGGATGGGGTTGTTGTTAACTAGGGATGGGGTTGTTGTTTTGTTTTTCCCCATCGTAATTGATGGTCCGGGTTGTACACCGCCATTCTTGTGCCAATTGAACTTGAGCCAATTTGTGTCAACAGAAAGAAACAGAAAGAAGGAAGTCCTAGTTTTATTACACTCAAATTTCACTAGGCTAGTTTGAAGTATCTACTTCCAAACGCCTTTCACCAAGCTTTTCCATCTTGTCGGAAAGGTACAGACGTGCAACCCTTCCTGCGTAAGTTAATCCTGAAATGGCCGGCCAAGTATTTCTACAGCACGGGATCCCGAGCATTGCAAACGGTCCTCAGTCCTCACCCTCACGAAGGTTTTACAGAGTAGTATTCGTCATGGCTGCCTCTGCACGCAAGCGTGTCCCGCGTACAGACTATCATAACTTGAGTGTGTGAATTATCTTCGTAAGGCAGCCATCTCGTACTGAGAGCCTAGTGAGAGGATAGTGTTGAGAAAATAATCGTCTGCTTTGGGTTCAACTAATACTTGTTGGATGCAGGGAACGAGACTGGTGGAAGTGCCAAGGTCCTGTGTTCCCCCATCGGGATTTTTTGGAGCTTTTTTATCCCTAAGCTTAACAAAAGGAGGTGTGTGTGTGCAGCCCTGGCCAACTGGAAAGACTTTGACCAGGCTTTTCCTCACTGACGGTACTGCCGTGCGATCCAGCCTGTGGAATCCAGCAATCTGGCCGGGCGGGCGTTTCAAGGAATCACGGTTAATAACAGCGCGGATCCCGAGCATTGGAAACGGTTCTCAGGCGTCCTCACGGAGATTCCTTAGAATAGTATTTGTCACCTGCCTGCAGGCCCCACACTCCCACGTACAGACTCACTTCGCTTATGAATGTTTTCAAGTCCCTGGCTCCTTCACACTGGCTATGACCGTGTCTCCTCTGCCGAACTCTATAGTCCTTCTCTTCCCACTCTGAATGCTTCTGCCTCCCAGATCTTCATCAAGCTTTTGCACCTCCGAAGCTGCGTCGTCCGAACATCTCCACGTGCATGGTCACGCTCTGACCTTACCTGTCAACTCTCCTGCGTCGTGGCTACCAGTACACAGTCGGCATCTATGAACTTACCGGGGAACTTACTCTAGCTAGCACTGTAAGTTCACACTCCTGGTTCATTGCAAGAGCTTCACTTTCTCGCCAGTTTTTCTAGCTGTATGATACCATAAAGGTGGCTTGTTGGATTGCCATTGGGATCTTGAGGTCTGGATGTCAGGAGTTGGGTGCCACATTTGCATTCGCCAGTGTCCCTTCTCCGTCTTTCTGTTCCACGTGAGATCCAGACTATGGTTGCATGTGTTTTGAGTTTTTCTGGGAGCCTGTTGGCTACTTCTCTGGTGATTCGTTTCATCGATGGATTTTCTGACTAGCGACCCCAAATGGCAGATCTGAGCAGCGGAGATCAGTGAACGTCGACTGGGGAAAGCTCTTCTCGTTGGTTTGTTGCATCGCCTTCTGTGAACGTGGTTGCCTTTCGTTGCCGTCGTCCTCTTGCAGTTCTTTGCTGCTTGTTGAGAGTGGGAGTGAGAGGGAGTTGGTGCTCTGTTTTGTGGGCGAGCGGGGTCTCTCTTTCTCCCTCGCAATTGGTTCCTCGTTGCACGTAAGGTGTGTTCCCTGAATCGGTCGGCAAACTAATGTTCAGTTCTTAGAGTTGTTTCAAAGTCATGGTGTATTTTTGTTGTTTCGCCTTGTCAATTGAATGCATCCAATGGTTTGAATATGAAGCAACTAAAGGCCAGCAAAAAATTGAAGGATTCAAGGTTAGCATGTTGTAGCAACCATGGATAGAGGTACATGAAATCCTTTTGGTCTTGAAGTCTGTACAAGAGGGCCAATGTTCCAATTTTGATAAGGAGCCGACAAGATTGTATCTTTAATTTGTCATTTTGAAATTGGACAAGTTGAACCAGAATTCAAGATTTCAAACCTTGGGAATTCTTATTGCTTTTGGAATGTAGGAAAGGATATTGTGGTGGTTACAAATATTTATTTTGGCACATTTCTCATAAGAATAGTTTGATGAAATTTTGAAGTGGAGATATTGTGGGATATTATTGAAACATGTATGTGTTGAAGGTAATCTAGAAATCCTTTCACACTTGTCAATTTCTTTAATATTACAATTGTTTACAATTATAGCACTGCAATGTGAGTATTGAACAATGGTAGGCCATGTTTCAAGGTTGACAAGACAACAAATGGGATATTAGAGAAGATGATCGTGAATGGTCTTAATGTACAATTTGTTTAATCTATTTTGGTTGAATACCAATGATTTTCATCACATTGGGATTTTTTCAAGAGAGTTTTTTTAATCTAGAATTTGAATGGACAATTGTGAAGTTGATGTCAAGTGTTTCAATGGAGGGTGGAATAGTTTGTAGAGCAAAGGGTAGTTTGTGATTTTTGGGAAGGAATAGAGAAGTGTCTATCAATCCCAACGGAGATGATAAGGAGTTGAATGAATAGGTCTATGACTAAACACAAGTTCAAAATTGTGAATACCATGCTATAACATTAGTAACAAAGTTGAAAGTAAATTTTATTATTGTAATCAAAATTTTTGAGCAATTTTGTGAGCACTAGAAACAAGTACACTACAAGGAGTTGATCTTCTTAGTACTCAATCTAATTGAGTATTGATCTTGATAGTTATGATTATAGATCACACAAGTTAATAATGATGAGTAGTGAAGCTTGTTCTCTTTACAATAGTAATATTCAAATTTTATCAATAAATCAAGGTTATTTTCTACATCTTATTTCACTAATAGTAATGGTATTTTAAGTTGGTCATCCATTGGTATTATTTATCTTATTCTCTACATCATACTACATGAATAACAATGGGATTTAAAATTTGTCACCCAATTGTATTAGTTACTTTGTTACAATGCCTACTTATAGATGACACTATTCAACTTCTTTACTTCCAATTGAGTGTTTAGGTGCTACTTGCCATCGGTATCATTATTAGAATTGTAGACAATTAGCACTAGTACTGATTATCAATGTTGGTAATATTAAATATTATTAGTAATGTAGAAGTATGAAAAGAGCAAAGTATGTAATCTACAAGAATTCATTCCTAATAGATTCAATTAGTAGAATCTTATTAATTCCAAAGTTGACTTGTAATTACATGTAAACAAGAAGACTAGTGAGTAAGTAGCAATGACTACTTCAAGAAATTTTAAATTATTTATAAAATTTTATCTTGTTAATTTTTAAATTTTTAAATAAAATTAAATTGTAATACTTCAAATGTGAATAATTTCTTGATCTTTTAACAATTCAATTTAAAATAAATTTAGTCAATTAATTAATTTCATTAAATTTATATTTATATATTAAGTTTGAAGCGTTTCGACGTCCATTTTCTAGATGATGAATGGATTTAGATTCTTGTTTTTGTCTTGTTTTTTTTAGATGAAAGTCATTGTAATTTTGGGTGATACTTGATCAACTTCTTGTTTCACTTGATGGATGGATTTGGTGTTATTAGAGTACACATATTTCTAAAATTACAAATGGGCATGTGTGTCAAGTGATCAAATTGCATTGACTTTGGTTGAAAATTAGATTTGCAAAATTGAAGTCATAGATATAAAAATCACAAAAATTTCAAAAAATCATCATGTGAAAAAAACCTCATTTCAAATCCATTTCAACAAGTTTTATTCAAAAAATGATAATATTTTGCTTGTAATTGAATTAAGAAGGAATTTTGGAATTTCTCTTTCCAAATTTACAAAAACTTATTGGTGATAGCATTGGTGAATCTAACCATATGGATGGAATGTAAAACTCAAAATCTACAATTTTTCTTTGTATATCACTTCCAAAATATTCCTTCAAATTGTACTTTATAATGTTTTTTTCTCAAATCATCAATTTTGGAGAAGACTTTAAACGATTAGGGGTTAATTTTATAGTTTCTAAATTTCTAAGTTAAATAAACTAATTTAGTTTTTACTACTAAATTTTTTTATCTTTACAATATTTTAGAAGACTTTTCTTTGATTAATGGACAAACTTGTTTAGTTCAAAGTTCCAATGTTTGACATCCAACAAGTCAATCATTTCAACTACTATTGATTTTGGTTTTAAAGATTGTCTCCATTATTTTGCCTTAAGTAATGAAAGCAAGGATAACTAACAAATTTGATCATGTTTTGTAAGTCTTCATTATGTTACTCCATTTTCTCCATGAAATGACACCATTTTTCATGTGTGTTTTGAGCTTTTTCGCCATAGTTGCCCTTTGGAGAAACATTCGTTTCGTATGGCTCATCCGGTGAGCATTGTTGTTATTTAATAAGAATTAGTAATTCAACAGTGCATGTTAGAATAAAGTATTGTTTCAATTATCAAGTTACTTGTATTGATTAGTATTTGATTTAGTTTGCATACTCCAATCTTGTTTTATGCATACATCTATGTAATCAAATTTGAAAGTATGTTCAGTGACTTCAATAGATAGACAATTGAATTCAATTCACAAGTGTTGAATGTTTTTTTAATCCTATTTGATGAAGTTATTGACTACCACATGGTAATTTCTATCTCTATATTTTTTCAAGATATTGCATTGACAATGAGTTTAAAATATTTTCCAGGCAAGATGAGGACTTCTTACAAGTGCAAACTAAGCAATGTAAAAGTCTTGGCAATATAATTCCAAGTCTTGAGAAATGCTTGAAGGATATGGAAGCATCTTCAAGGTCAAAGGTCTTGAATAAGAATCAATGCATACATCTCTATGGCAAGCTCATACTAGTGATGATAGGGATCCACAAAAATGTTGTCAAGTGCAATGAAGGACCTCAAGTTCCAATTGATTTTTGAAGAATTATGTTGTCTTCAAAGGAAAGTGGCGATCCTTGGGAGAACATGCAATGAAAGAGATCGATGGTGTCATTCAGCTGTATTTCAACTCCAAAACAAAGAAACTTTTCGTGAGTTGCTTTTGGATTTGAAGTGTTGTTACAATGCAGCACGTGATGTGTACGTAGATCTCCATCCAAGTCAAGCAAACGAAATGATGCCTACTCAATTTGATGCAGCTACTTATGAACAAGTACTTAAAGATGCAGAAGTTTTGAAGAAGAAGCTTGAACTTATACTTTCGGGAAAAGTGTTGGATGATCATGAAATGACACAACATCTATTATTGAGACTCAAGAATTTGGACCGATTTATTGGAGGAGATTTGGATGCTTTGGATATTCCCCATGATTTCAAACCACCAAATTTGATCAAAAGAATTGGTGAGGGAAGTTATGGATGCGTGCACAAATCCAATTGGTTGGGTTTGACAAGTGCTACAAAAGTGTTGAAAGGCGATCTTGAGTTATTCTCCAAATCTCGGAATGAGGCTAGCATCTTGGCAAGCTTGAACCATCCCAATCTTGTTCAATTTTTTGGTTGTGGAATTCACAAAACAGGACATCAAAATGATAAAGGAAAGGAAATTTGTGAGATGCATTTGGTGATGGAGTTGATGGAATCAAGCTTGTCTCAAATATTGAAGAAAGCAAAAGGACCTTTACCCTATCATCTTGTGATTAACATCATGCACCAAATTGCAAAGGGTGTATATTACTTGCATGACATGCAAGTCGCTCACCTTGATTTGAAACCTGATAATGTGTTGTCAAGTTCCATATCTAAGAAGGATTTGGATCATCATTACACATTCAAGATCGCTGATTATGGGACTTCTCAATTAGGGATCTACAACAATCCTGAGCATCCCAAGCCACCCAAGGATACAATTGGATCAAAAGGTTACATGGCCCCAGAAACTATCAAGAAGAAAATTCCATTGTTTCCATTTCAAGCTGATGTGTGGTTATTTGCCATGATATGCTTAGAGATTCTATCTGGAAAGGTTCCATACTCAGATTTGAAACCAAAAGATTTCTACGATCAAATATCACATGTAGGTGGCAATGGAAATAAAAGCTTTAGACCAGCCCTCCCAAACAATTGTGAAGAATTGACCAACTTAATTGAGGAATGTTGGGCTCAAGATCCTCTTCAACGGTCCACATTTTCTAACATTTGTAAGAGGCTCACACGCTTAGAGGAAAAGTTTTTGAAGGGAAAATATTCATGCAAGATGGTTCCACACTTTGGTCCATCTTCCATGTTAAGAGATTCAAAGTCGACCATCATGGACCAGGATCTAAAGGTATGAAATTGCCTAACTATGGAAGTTCTTTAGTATTATTTGTTGTATAAAACTCCATGGTGGTGGGAATTCATTGTTTAAGGTGTAGTGTTTTAGTTTGCTATGAAAATGTTTTAGTAATTATGAGTCTTGCATTTGTACAGGTGGATGAACTAAGTGCACCTCCAAAGGAAATCCAAGTTGGTTTAGATCACCAATTATCTAAAGTCAAAGGGCTTTTGAGGTTGAATTATATAGGCATTGTTGGCATAGGTGGAATTGGCAAGACCACACTAGCAAAGGCAATCTTAAATGATGTAGAAGTGAAATCATCATATGATTTATTTTTTGTTGAAAATTGCAAAAACTATCAAAGTTCCTATGAAATATTGTGTAAGATATTGGAAAAATATTGGAAACCTAGGAATTTGAAAAGTGCGCAAAATAAGATGAAATCGATTTTCTACCCTCAATTCAAAGTTCTTTTGATATTGGATGATATCAAGGATGAAGCCCAAGTACATGATATAGTACCTCCCCACCTTCTTCAAACTAACAAGGGTTCCACCATAATTCTCACCACACGCAAATGGGGTACAATAGAATCATTTGTAGATGTGAAGGAAGGTTGGATGTTGACTTGTTGGATGAAAAGGTAGCAACTACGCTTTTCAGTACTTACCTTTGTTGGGATGAAGCATCTCTATCACCAGACTTTGTGGCCTTACGCAAACACATTGTGAAAGCTTGCAATGGCTTGCCTTTGAGCTTGAAAGGCATAGGAGCATTTCTATGTCGTAAAGAGAGGTTGCGAAGTTGGGAACGAGCATTACAAAAGATGGCAAGAAGAAGGAATTTGGATGGTGATGAAGAAATTTGGAACACTTTGAATATAAACTTTGACGGATTCAATAATGGTATTGAAAAGAACATGTTTTTGGATGTGGCTTGTTTCTTTTGTCGAGATGTATATCCATTTGGCATATCAAAAGAGATGCTCTTGTATATGTGGTCTAGAGACGGCAACCTTCCTTCACTTGAATTTGAGAATTTGGTCAATATGTCATTGTTGAAGATCAATGAAGATGGAGAAACTTTAGAAATTCATAACCAACTACGAGATATGGGACGAAGGTTTGCCAAGAGTACAAGAATTTGGCATGCATCTATGATACCAGAAAATGAATTTACGAGTGAGGTAATAATCTAGTAGTACATGAATAATTTACATATTTTGTTATATACTTTTAAATGGATTTAATAAACATTCAAATACATATTATTTTATGAGTTATGATCCTTGGAATACGTTAGAAATATTTGAAATCTCTATATTGGAGATGTAAACCTAGATATAATATTTTCTAATTGATGCTTTTGTGAATGTAGGATGTTGAGGTTCTTGAAGGCATTTCTTGGCAAGGCACTATGAGCCTTCAAACTTTGATCAAACGTGACTATAGTTTTTAATTTGAAAACCTTCGTGTCTTGATTTGGATTAGTACTTTGGGCAATCTATTTGCCTATTTTGACATCTTAAATTCATTATTTGAATTTGCATCTCAATGTTCAAGATTGGAGGCAATTATGATAGATAGCTCTCAAAATTTAAAAAGATTGCCCCTCACTATTCAAGTAGACACTGCAATTATGTTGCACAAGAGTATATCTAATTTTTGTGCTACATGTGTAACATTGAAGATTCTTGATTTCATAGGTCTTGAAATCCTTGAGCAATTCCCAGACAAATTTGCATCAAGCCATACTCTATTGAGCGTCAATCTCAATTCATGTTCACGCTTAGCGAAATTGCCAGAGGAAGTGGAGAACTTAACGTTTTTGAGAACTTTCAATTTGAGTAGGTGTTCAAGTTTAATGACCTTGCCAAAAGGAGTCGGGAACTTGTCTTCCTTGACCACCCTCAAATTGAGTGGATGTTCAAGCTTGGTGGCCTTGCCAATGGAAGTGGGGAACTTGACTTCCTTGACTACTCTTGTTTTGAGTAGATGTTCAAGCTTGGTGGCCTTGCCGATGAAAGTGGGGAACTTGTCTTCCTTGACAACTCTATATTTGAATGAATGTCCAAGCTTGGTGGCCTTGCCAACGGATGTGGGGAACTTATCTTCTTTGATTACTCTCAAAATTTATGGATGTTTTAGCTTGGTGGCCTTGCCAATGGAAGCGGGGAACTTGTCTTCTTTGACTACTCTCAAAATTTATGGATGTTCTAGTTTGGTGGCCTTGCCAATGGAAGTGGGGAACTTGTCTTCCTTGACTACTCTTGTTTTGAGAAGATGTTCAAGCTTGGTGGCCTTGCCAAGGGAAGTGGGGAACTTATCTTCCTTGACTACTCTTGATTTGATATGGTGTCCAAGGTTGATGGCCTTGCCAACGGATGTGGGGAACTTGTCTTCCTTGACTACTCTATATTTGAATCAATGTCCAAGCTTGGAGTCCTTGCCATGGGAAGTGGAAAACTTGTCTTCCTTGACTACTCTCAAATTGACATGGTGTCCAAGGTTGATGCCCTTGCCAACGGAAGTGGGAAACTTGTCTTCCCTGACTAGTTTTGATTTGAGTGGATGTTCAAGCTTGGTGGCCTTGCCAATGGAAGTGGGGAACTTGTCTTCCTTGACTACTCTTCATTTGAGTGGATGTTTAAGGTTGGTGGCCTTGCCAATGGAAGTGGAGAACTTGTCTTCTTTGACCACTCTCAAATTGAATGAATGTTCAAACTTGGTGGCCTTGCCAATGGAAGTGGGGAACTTGTCTTCCTTGAGCACACTTCGTCTTTGGAGATGTTCAAGCTTGGTGACCTTGCCAATGGAAGTGGGGAACTTGTCTTCCTTGACCACTTTTAATCTTTGGAGATGTTCAAGTTTGGTGGCCTTGCCAATGGAAGTGGGGAATTTGACTTCCTTGACTACTTTTGATTTGAGTGGATGTTCAAGGTTGGTGGCTTTGTCAATGGAAGTGGGGAACTTGTCTTCTTTGACCACTCTTAATTTTTGGAGATGTTCAAGCTTGGTGGCCTTGCCAATGGAAGTGGGGAACTTGTCTTCCTTGACTACTCTTAATTTGAGTGAATGTTCAAGCTTGGTGGCCTTGCCAACGGAAGTGGGGAACTTGATTTCCTTGACTACTCTCAAATTGAATGGATGTTCTAGCTTGGTGGCCTTGCTAATGGAAGTGGGCAACTTGTCTTCCTTGACTACTCTTAATTTGAGTGAATGTTCATGTTTGGTGGCCTTGTCAACGGAAGTGGGGAACTTGACTTCCTTGACCACTCTTGATTTGAATGCATGTTCAAGCTTGATGGCCTTGCCAATGGAAGTGGGGAACTTGACTTCCTTGACTACTCTCAAATTGAATGGATGTTCTAGCTTGGTGGCCTTGCTAATGGAAGTGGGCAACTTGTCTTCCTTGACTACTTTTAATTTGAATGAATGTTCATGTTTGGTGGCCTTGTCAACGGAAGTGGGGAACTTGACTTCCTTGACCACTCTTGATTTGAATGCATGTTCAAGCTTGATGGCCTTGCCAATGGAAGTGGGGAACTTGACTTCCTTGACTACTCTCAAATTGAATGGATGTTCTAGTTTGGTGGCCTTGCCAACGGAAGTAGGGAACTTGTCTTCCTTGACTACTTTTAATTTGAGTGAATGTTCATGCTTGGTGGCCTTGCCTACAGAAGTGGGGAACTTGTCTTCCTTGACTACTCTTGTTTTGAGTAGATGTTCTAGCTTTGTGGCCTTGCCAACGGAAGTGGGGAACTTGACTTCCTTGACTATTCTTGATTTGACATGGTGTCCAAGGTTGATGACCTTGTCAACGGATGTGGGGAACTTGTTTTCCTTGACTACTCTTCATTTGAATGGATGTTCAAGCTTGATGGCCTTGCCAACGGAAGTGGGGAACTTGTCTTCCTTGACTAGTCTTGATTTGAGTGGATGTTCAAGCTTAGTGGCCTTGCCAATGGAAGTGGGCAACTTGTGTTCTTTGACCACTCTCAAATTGAATGAATGTTCATGCTTGGTGGCCTTGCCAACGGAAGTGGGGAACTTGATTTCCTTGACTACTCTCAAATTGAATGGATGTTCTAGCTTGATGGCCTTGCCAACGGAAGTGGGGAACTTGACTTCCTTGACTACTCTTAATTTGAGTGAATGTTCAAGCTTGGTGGTCTTGCCAACGGAAGTGGGGAACTTGACTTCCTTAACCACTCTAGATTTGATTAGATGTTCTAGCTTGGTAGCCTTGCCAATGGAAGTGGGGAACATGTCTTCGTTGACTACTTTTGATTTGAGTGGATGTTTAAGCTTGATGGCCTTGCCAATGGAAGTGGGGAACTTGTCTTCCTTGACTATTCTTAAACTTTAGAGATTTTCAAGCTTGACGGCCTTGTCAACGAAAGTGGAGAACTATTTCTAGACCACTCTCAATTTGAGTGGATGTTCAAGCTTGACAGCCTTGCTAACAGAAGTGGGGAACAATTTTTTGTCCACTCTCAAATTGAGTGGATGTTCAAGCTTGATGGCCTTGCCAATGGAAGTGGGAAACTTGTCTTCTTTAACTACTCTTGATTTGACGGGATGTTCAAACTTGGTGACATTGCTAAAGAAAGTGGAGAAGTTATATCATTTGGTCAAATTCAATTTGGATGATTATATTTTATTATGTTCTTTACCAAGGAATTTGGGGTGGATACTTTCATTACAGGTTCTTTCTTGGAATAATTGTCCAAATTTGGAACCCTATATGTTAATTGAAATGTCTTCACCAACCTCTTTGGCTAGTCTTGAAGGCAAATTTTTTTGGCTTGATGGTAATCATCATAAGGAAGTGATGTGTGATGGATGCAATATGGTCCCCATAGTTGGACCTCATATTGGAAAATCCAAGCCAATGAAAAATTATAATAGTGGTTTGTATGAAGTTTTAATGCTCAGTATATGGCTCTTTTTTAGATTGTATAGACAATTTAGTGCAATCTATTGAAGATTATTTACAAAATTTGGTCATCAAGATTGCAATTATAGCTAGGATTTGTGTATTGTTCTCTTCTAAATTTTCTTTGTTTAAGAGTATTGAATCATTGAATCATAGCAATTGACTTGAACATGTAACCATCATTACAAGATAATTAAGCCCTTAGAAGAACTACTTCCTTATGGAAATTAATAACTTGTCAATGTCTATATCCAATCACTTGTTGTCCAACATGAGATTGCAATATCTTTTTGTTGTAGCCGTGTTCTTGAAATTTGACTAATCAAATTAATAAAAGGATAATCATTGCGCAGGAAATTAGAATTTCATGAATCATCACCCAAGAACGTCAATGTATTCTTGACATGGATTGGATTCTCACCCATGATTTGCACTTGAAATTCCCATTTGTAGAATGCTTTGTGCATGATTTCCGTGATCTTATGCATCGGCACTCTTATAAGCTCTTTGTTCAATAATTTTTTCTATAATTTCAATTGTCTTTATGATTGTGTTACAAATGATGAGAATTTTAGAGTTATTTGCAACTACTATGTTCAATATCCACTAGTTATATTGGCACGGGGGATGACTACGTAGAGTTTCAGAGACAAAGACTATCAAATTAATTTGATCAAGCTTGAATCAAAGTTCTACCCGAAAAAAAATAGCTTGGCAAACATTCAAATGCACATAAGTTCATATAAAAAAAATATAAACAAAAAGGGTACAAGATTGGTGCTAAGGCTCTTCCTAGCATGAACACAGATTCTTCATAGCCCATCATTATTGGCAATGAAAAAAGGTCCCTTCACTAATGAAATTGATCTTGGAAAGCTATTAGGATGCATTACCATTTATTATTGTTGGTCCATTAAGGATATTAGAGTAACCCAACATTGCCTAAACAATTCTAATCACTGTATAATGGAATTGCTAATGACTGCACAAGAAACATATAGTAATCTAGTATTCAAGTGTACACAAGAACCATCATACCATACAAGAACTGCAAAAGAATCTTCATACTACCATACAGTCATTACAAACTATGCGGCGAAGAAATGTAGTTTATTTTTCACAAAATTAAAGCCTGTTACTATTACATTGCAATCGAATTTGTAAGAGGAAACTTTATGCACATTTGTTCTTAGAAGTGAAACTTCACATGGCATTGAATAATTGTGCCAAGTTTCAAAACTTGCTAGTTCCTATGGTATAAAAAGGAAGTATTTAATTATGTTTGTGTAGTAATTGGCAAGGTTACTCTAGTTGGACTCAAAACTGATAAACATATTAATAATAAAATACCAATAGGGCAATCATATGCCCATTGAAGAATATAGAGGCTCAACTTGATGGGATGTTCAAGCTTGGCGGCCTTGCCTAAAGAAGTAGGGAACTTATCATCCTTGACCATTCTTGATTTGAAAGGGTGTTCAAGCTTGGCAACTTTGCTTGAGGAAGTGGAGAACTTGTCATCCTTGATCACTTTGAAATTGAAAGGGTGTTCAAATTTGGCAACCTTGCCTGAAAAAGTAGGGAATACTACAAAGGAAAGGGGTCCAAATTGACAGGGATTTAACACAAAATTATTGGAAATGACAGTAGCTGTCAATTGCAAACGAATTCCTATCAATTCATTGTTTCTGTGAACACTTTCACACAAAACTATCCAAGGTTGTCGTGGACGTGCGTCCGCGGCGAAATTGCGTCCAAAATCGGACGTCCTGACGTTCGGACCCTACGGACGCAGACGGACGGTCCTCGGTCGCCGTCCTGTGGGCGGGCGGACGGCCGGCCGTTTTTATTGGCGGACGGGCCAGCGGACGGATGGGTGGACGGGCGGACGGATTGGCAGACAGGCGATCGGACGGGAGAGCGACGGAGTGGCAGACGAGACAGCGGACGGAGTGGCGGACAGGCGGACGAGAGAGCAGACGGAGTGGCAGACGAGAGAACAGACGGAGTGGCAGATGGGCGGATGAGCGGACGGGAGAGCGAACGGATTGGCGGACGGGTGAACGGTTCAAGGGCCAAGGGGTAAAGGGAGTCTGGAAGTGACCGACTGAGAGAGTGAGGGTTTGTAACTTTGCATTTTGAGATTTTGTATGATTTTCAGTTTGTTTTAGGGTTCTTCTTACATATTTGTGAGTTTTGGCGCTTCAGAAATTTTTAAGTGCTACACACTTGAAATTGAGAACAAAAAATAACACAATGAAGATTTCTTCAATATCACTTGAGACAAAATCCCCCCAAAATGATAGTTTCATTAATTTTTTCAAGATAATTTGGCAACCTTGTACTACTATGAAATGCTCCGAGAACTAATAAATCTTAGCTATTCATCTCTCTAAATCGTAAGCATTTGAGCACCAAGTTCTGTAAATGTTCTTCATTCAAATCCTTTCTAAATTTGAATGCCTAGGGGTGGTAATCACTATCTCCTTTCACCTCTGCCTCGCTACTATACTCTCTTGATTGGAATCCATCATCTTCATCACTCATGGTGTTCTCTTCATCGTCTGATGAAAGTGTTTGATTTCCCCCTCTTTTCTTTTGTACTGTTGAAGATACACGAGCTTTCTTAGGCTTGCCCATCATTTACTCGTTCTTTGCTTTCATCAAGGTTTTCCCTACACGTTCACGGAGGCGATCAACCGCTTTTCCTTTTCTCAACGGAAGTTCTGGAATAGACGGACGCTTATCAAGGGTTTTTTTTCTCCTGCATTCACTTTCTTCGTTGGAGAGATAGCAAATGGCTCCATTACTTGTTTGTTCTTTGCTTTAGAGGGTTCTTCCATCATCATTGCCATCCTTGCCTTTCTCCCTTCTTCAGTGAATGCCTCTATAGCATTTGAAGATTCCAGTGTCGGGTCCGCTAGCCTTGTTGAAGATGTTGGTAGGCGGTTTTCTTGCTTCTTTAACATTGAAGCCAACGTCTCATCTTCCTCGTCATCGGTGAATGAAGAAATCTGCAATCTTTGATTTTTGGTACGTTCTATTTCTTTCGAAATGATAGAAGCTCGCGTCGAGCGTTGAGAACTTCCTGAACCCACCAAAATAGTGCTTACACTATTAAATAGTGAGCGTGCACCTATTGGAGGAATGCTACGCGGTGGACGTACAAAACTTGTCATGTTTTCCTTTGTGCCTTGGCCACTGTGAAGCAAGTTCGGACTTCCACATTCTATCAAACGCGAACGTACATTGTCTTGTGTCCTACTCGCTTCATGGTTTAGGCTACTTGGTTCCCCGTTGCTTTTGCTTGCCAATCCTTCTAGAGACTCCACGTTTATCTTGTCCACATTCATTTGTTCGCGGTCCTCAACGTTGTCATTCTTTTCTAGTTGGGCCACCACTATAGATGGAGACCTACCGCTTCCAATCACTTCATCTATTTCGGAAGTTCCAGCATTGGATGCTATGGTTCATTAGAAGCTAGGACTTGGACATTTGCGTCCTTTTCGTTTAAATTGAGGACCTTGTCGCTACTTAGAAATCGGTTTCCATCTACAAACCTTACTATGGAAGGTACGCCTTCGTCGTTTCCACAATCATTATCGTCCATTGGAAAGTCGTACTCGTCTCGGTCATTGTTGCCTATGTCATCATCATCCATATTTACTCTTCCAAACGGTTCACCTCCAAAATTGTATGTGTTGCCATCAAAATCTTCTTCTTCATTGAATATTGGGTCGTCCCAATTTGCTTCTTGTCCATATGCTTCATTCCCGTCCACACGAACACCTTCTTCTTCATCTTCGCTGCTCTCATCATCTTCGTTTGGTCCCTCCGATTCTTCTGAATCTACATTTTTAAGGTACCATTTCTTCTCATCCCTCTCTTTGGATGCGGCCAACACTCTTGAATTAGTGTACACATACACCAAATCCGCAGTTCTCTTTGTTTTCAACTTGTTCTGAGATTTGTTGTGAACAAAAAAATGGCTACTCCAATTCCGTTCACATGAAAATGAAGATACTGATTGGCCCAATATTCTCCTTGCAATTGGAGCAACGAGCTTCCCACATGCGCCTTCAAAATCCCACCAAGCGTGTGCTGATAATTTTTGTTCACTTGGATCCAACATGTTGTGGAAGGAAGGCTCCCTATGTCGAAACGCCATGAATTCCTTGACGACATCCGCGTAGTCCGTAGGTTTACATATTCGCATGAGAACACGCTTGCATGCCTCGGTGGCCTCTGAATCGTCGGCTAGTTCTTTATCGTACAAAAGATAGGGATTCAAAAAAGCTCCTGCATATTGGAGATCGGTCTCTACCATTTCCCATCTAGCGATGAACGCCTCCTTCAATGGTTTGGCAAATTCGGGGCTCAATAGAAAAGGCGGATTTTCTAACCCCCCCACATGCGACCATATCTTCCTCATAATATGCAAAACTTTCCCTGAACATGGCGTCTTTGCATCTAAATCACGAAGGCCATACACAACAACGTCCATCAACTGCATAAAATTCGTGCAACGCCTTCAGAAATGCTCACTGTTTATTATCTTCTTTGTACACTGAGACTTTGTACGGTTCTTCTTTTTTTTGTCGTCCAACGTCCTCACATATTGTTCCCAACACGGATCTGTCACACTTTGTTGAAGTGCTCCCTTCACTTTCAACAAGCGTTCAAGCGTAATGAAATTTGAAGCAAATCTTGTTTCGCCTGGCATCAATAAGCTGTGCTCTTTTTCGTATGAACGAAATATTGCAAGTGACATGTGCCACTTTCTAAAAAACGTAAGAACGATACGAGCTTTGGCCACGACATCCGCCACCTATGTTTCCTTCCCGCAATCTTTTAGCAACAAATTCAAGGCGTACACCACACAACCTTGAAAAGAAATGTGAGGATATTTGTCTTTTATGATTCTACATGCTCGAGGGTTTACAAGAGCATTGTCCGTTGTTATTTGCACCACATTATACGGACCCACCTCCTGTATGAATTTGTCCAAAATAGAGGCCAAGTACTCTGCGTTTTTTACGAACCCACTTGTGTCCACCGATCCCAAAAATTGCTCCCCTGTAGAAGATACAAGCATGCAATTCACCAATGGCCGATTTGTAACTGAACTCCATCCATCAATAGACAAGGTTGCTCCAAACTTTCTAATATTATCCTCGGTCCTCTTCTGCAACTTTAGCTTGACATCTTCTTTCGCTTCTTCTAGTAATTTGGTTCGTAGAGCGTCGTACAATGGTGGGCTGTATGGCTTACCAAACTCAGCTGTTTTCTTCACTACTTCTTTGAAGGCCTCACTTGGAGCTACCGCAAATGGTATGTTGGCTGAATAGAAGAAATTGGCCCACAGCGCATTCAAATTGCGTCTATCAGCTTGTTCAAACCCATCTACTAGCCGACTTTGTCCTTAGGGCCGATTGATGGAAGAGGGTGGAGTTGGACATTGTTCACTTGATGTTTCCACACTTTGATGTACCCTTGAAGACGCACGATGAATTTCAGACGGCGTTGCACACGAGTCCTCTTGTGTTGAACGTGAAAAATCCCTTCCATTTGAGGCATTGCTTGCAACCCTCCTTATGTTTTCACCATCTACATTGTCAAGGGCCGATCTTCGTGGAAATAACCCATTACAACCGGCAAAAAGAGTTCGAATTGACGAAGTCAATTTTGGACATATGCTTACCCCCTTGTCACGAACACCGTCTTTGCCTTCATATCCAAGGTGGCTCAACATGCGACACTTCCGATTTGCAAATACCAAGTCACATGCCTTGCACTGCACTTTACCGCTTGATGGAACAACATACCAACCGGAAAAATCCTTACTCATTGTGGAAAGCTCCGTTCAAGTTCAAGTTCCAATCTTGTCTTCAGTTCCAAATGTTTAGGTTCAAATCACCATGTCACATGTATCAAATATAGTCTGTAAGCAAAGCCTTGGAAACCAAAGCCCCCCTGTCCACTGAACTATGCATTACCAAACAAGGGACACAAAGATTGCAGCTCTTAGCCCTTGGAAATCTTAGTGTTCAGTTTCTCAGAAGTGCTTGTAAATGCCTTCTTCCTTGCTCTTATACTCCTAACTTGTTGAATGTTCTATGCCTTAGAAGTAACCGTTGCCAATGGTCAGAAAACCCGGCGGATGGGGTGGGCGGACAGGGCGGACGGATGGTCGGTCGGGGCGGTCAAGGCGGACGGCCGGTAGGACGGGGCGGATGGGCGGGCGGATGGGGCGGACGGGCGGGCGGGCGGGCGGGTGGGACGGACGGATGGGCGGGCACCTCGGACGGGTCGGACGGGCGAGCGGATGGGGCTGACGGGCGGGCGGGTGGGACGGACGGATGGGCGGGCACCTCGGACGGGTCGGACGGGCGAGCGGATGGGGCTGACGGGCGGGCGGGTCGGACGGGCGGGTGGACGGGCGAGCGGACGGGGCTGACGGGCGGTCGTGCAGACAGGGCGGTTTTAGCCTTTTAGGGTGGTCAATTTTACTTAGTTACTTCGAACTTTTGGGCTCTTGGTTCAGTTGGTTGCATTCCATCCTAGGGATAACTAGATTACGAAAGTAGTAGAAAACAAGTGTTAAGTACTACAACAAAATTCTCAATCAAAGACACAATTCACTAAAAATTGGGCATAACATGCACATTTCAATAAAACTTAGTCCAAGAAAATGAATTTTATGATAAAAACATTATATATATATATATATATATATATATATTCAAATAAATAAATAATTACTTGCAACATGTTTTTCTTCACTACATATATATGCAATACAAAAAAGTCATGATGGACATGGTGGGCCACGTACAATACTACTAGTCATAAAAAAAATGAAGCCCACACTACATAATTATATCCTGAGTGCCATTAAAATACGACTACATAGGAAATTAAACATTTCACAATTACTTCAACACACTATTATCTTCTTTGGCATCACAAGATGTCCCCTCCCTCGCCATGAGTCTTCTACTTGTTCGACGAGGCACCGGTTGCGGATTATTTCCATGGCTGCTCCCTCCGCGGCTAGCTTGTACCTGCATGTCAACCCTCTCAAATTGTCATTTGGTTTCTGGAGAGTGGTCATCCTCCTCTTCAATCTTCCGTTTATTCTTCTTCTTCGAAGACAGCTCCACTTCGTGGGCCCTCAAAGCCCTCACAGCACAATCTATGTCATCCATCAGTTGTTTTATCATTTCATCCTCGCTTTTCATCATCCAAGCTTGTTTGCCTCCCTCTCCTAGATACTTCCTCCACTTGGTTATAATGTCCTTCATGTTCATGTCAAATGCCCTTGCAACGTCTTCCATCTTATGCTCTGTAGATGATTTACCGTTTAGGTCCACCACAGAACGAACTCTTGCTGCTTCTTCCAACTTCGACAAAATGAGGGCCCGCCCTATCAAATCCGTATTATATCCCTCAAATTGCTTTATGACTTTTGGATCACGCTCAACCTTCACCAAGAGGTCATTTGGACCCTCTCTCTTCCATTCCTTCTCGGGAATTCGAAAGAACTTTTGGTGCTATGTGCTCCAATGTCCGTCCATGTTGCGACAGAACAACTCTCGAGCCTCGCTGTTCTTAATCTCGAAGGCACGCAACTCAACCTCCACGTTAGACGTCATCCAAAAGAATTTATCTTTGGTGGGAAATGGGCCATCGCATAGCTCATATATTTGTAATCGAGCATCCCACTTCATTGGTTTCCCCCAATGCAAATAGTTCTGAAATTTGTATGGCTCTTGGTCAAGTAGAAGGTTCCATCGATTGTATTCGTGCCCCGTAGGCATACGGTACAAAATCCCTAGCATTTCATACAGCCTTGGACTCAAAGGAATACGGCATTCGGGACAACAACGTTGAAATTCCGCCAATCTTTGAATGCAAAACACATGGAATGTATGGCGACACTGTCCCAATGCTATAGCTCCTTCGGGCCCAAAACAACCTTGGCAAAGAGAACAATGACCCTCTAAGATGGGAATATTTGGAAAACTTCCTAGCACAAGCTCCTTCTCATGTTGCTAGAAGTGAGCTGACAACGTGTCATAAGGGACCCATCCTTCCTCCACTTTCAAAGTCCAATCAATGTTCTCCGTATTATAGGTCTTTCCGTGGTTTAGCCGCTCATACATCCTATCCATGTTCCCCCAAACCGTAAGTTTTAAATCAGAGTCCTTTCTTTCCTCCTCCAACTTCTCCACAAAACGCTCATAAGAACTCTTGACATTCTTGTATGCTGTGTTTGATTGCAATGCATACCTCAAGAGCCCGTTCATGAGTCCGGATGATACTGAGGAATGATCTTGTAGTTGTCGCGCCCACATCATCCACCGTAAATCCGCATTTTCCTTTGGAAGGATTTCACTTAGTACCCCTACTTCCATCATTCGTTTCATTGTTGATTCGGCCTCATTCTTTCCTCGAACTGCCAAGTCCAATTGATGCCTTAACTCTTCAACTTCCGGATTTTGTGACTACATGGAAGCATCTTCAAATGAGGGGAAAACTATGGATTTTAGACTCGGAATGCGCTGTCGGAGTTCTACGGTCCCATCCTTAGCTTTGCCCTCGTCAAGAGGAAGAGATAGTTGATCGCTCTCTTGTGTTGGTTCACTTGCTTCTAATAGCCCTATTCCACCAGGCGATTGTTGACCTGCCTTCTCGTTTTGTAATGTCCACAATATTTTGCGATGCTTTTCTAACATCTCTTTGCATGTCTTCAACTCCAACACCAACTTCTCATTCATAGCCTTGAGATTCTCATTCATGGCCTTCAAATTGTCATTCGTTCGCTTCAAAGTCTTGTTATTTTTCTTGACACTCTCATAGTCATTACCCAAGGGCTTCAAGTTTGGGGTCGGCCTCCAATACAACGTGTTGTATTTGCTCTCCAATATTTCATATTTTGCCTTGAGGTCATCATGATCTTCTTTGGAGTAACGCACCTCCTTCAACTCCAAATTCTACTGTTCCAAAATTTTTTTATGCTTAAGGTCTTCCAACTTCTCGTCTTGTAGTTTGTCCGCAAACTCGACAAACTTTCTGAAAGCCAAAACACCATGAAGAACGGATGGTGTCATTTTCGTAAATGTATCAGTTATTTGCGCAAGAACAGGCGTCAATACAACCACAACTCTAGCTGTACATGATAGAGAATACGCCGTTCTAAATATCTCGCCAAATCCTGATGTTGAATTGCCTGAAGTGGAGCTGCGTCCTTCATTTGTAGTGCCACCACTAGTAGAAAACGCAGAAATTCTGTTGTTTCGGTGACGTTGTTTTGGTCACCGAACAACAGATTTCTGCTGAAATTTACAGATTTCTGTGCACCTTCATTAGGATTTCCTCCTACATACTCAGGGCCACCTTCGTTTATAGTGCTTCCTTCATTTCCGCCATTTGTTGCTTCTCTCTGAATTTCAAATTGATTCCATCGGAGAGAACACTACAACAAGTTCTCCATCTCTTCTAGTGGAGGCATCTTTTGTAGAGTCTTGAGATCCTTTGGGCCCAACAAAGCTAGCAACGGATGATCTTGGATAATCGGGGTCTCTTTGTCGTTGTTTACAGCAGCCTCGTCTTGAGAGTCCATTCTTACATCTGTCGGTTGAGTTGGATGCTCTTCATTTTGGTTTGGTGAAGTCCGAATTGCATTTTCAGGTCTGGACAGTAGGCTTGGATTTTTCCTTGATTTAGGAGACAGAGGGACATAGAACATGATGTTTTGTGCTGTGTCTGCTAAAAACCGGTCAATACAAGCGTGAGCCTCCTTCACGTCGTAAAGGTCTTCTCTATCTTCAATGTCTTTTATAGGATCCTCTTCTTGGTGCTTCTGTGACATCGATGTAGATCCATGTTCTGTTGGCTGAGGGAGCTTCATTGCAACGTTGCTTTCTAGCACCCCTTCTAACACGTTTTGTGTAGGGTTCAAATCCGTCGGTGGAGTCAAAAACACCTCTCCCTCCACATCGTCCACAAGACAAGTGCTTCCTTTTGTGGGGTCCCCTATACAAGCCGGTTCTACCGCCATTTTCTTTCCATTCAGCACTTCCATACAACGCACTTGGATTTCAAGAAGGATCTGAATTGATTCCACAGCATCCTCTAATGCTTTCTTTTTTTCACTTGCTTTAGGAAGTTGCGCCTTCGGAACTAACATATCAGGGATATGTTTCTGATGTCTGCCAATCGCAAGTGGCAATGTCGCTACCGCAGGATACGTACTCCAATCCATTTGACGGCCCAGTATGAGTTCAGCGTAACCATGCCTGCCAAGCTGTAGTTAATTTTGCCCTTGCTCATAGCCTTCTCCGGAAATAAGGCCTTCCACACCTCCATCGAACGATGCACAAAATGATCATTGAGGCAATTCAATGGTTTAAAATAATATTCACGGGTGTGAAGAAGGTGACACTCTCGAGGCCACAACTTCCCAATGTGATACATTTTCACGTATTTGCGGCACAATTTAGAGGTCCAATACTCCACATCCTCTTTTTCCCAACCCATCTCAGCCTTGATGTTGACGTCATCCAAAATGTCAAACCGTAGCTCATGACCAATGCCCTTCGACTTTGACTTCTTCTTGCCTTCAGTTGCAGCACTACTTGCCCCCGCCATGACTGCTTGAGTGTCGAGTACTCACTTGCAATTTTAGAATGGAAATTTCCAATATATAATCCCCGTTCTCTCAAAATATATAATGTGCTTCACTGTCTCCAAACATATGTAAGTAACCAAGGACCAAAATCCAATGTAGTATGATCAAAATATGACTTCCACTCTTCACCACATAGGAGCAACTAGCGCGTGAAGCAATAGTAGCACATCCGATATGGCAGTGATTCCCAAATGGAAGAGTGAAAGTGAGGAAATGTGTGTTGGCTGTCCGCCAATATACCCGTCCGCTCCCAGACCTAAAAGAGGCCCGGGACCGGACCTATCCCAGACCACGCGGACGTGGCCCGAGCCGGCGGACGGGCGGACAGAGCTGCCCCGTCTGCCGCCGAAGCGGACGGGCAGACGAAGCTGCCTCGTTCGCCGACGAAGCGGCCGGTTGGCTCGGTCTAGGTCCGCCCGGCGGATGGGCGGACAAAGCTGCCCCGTCCGCCTAGCCCGTCGCCTATTATTTCGAGGCGTCCAAATTTTTTCTAATTTGGCATGAAACCTAGGATTCTTCTCGTTCGCCTTTACTTACTGTCAGTTTTTTTGGGCCAATTAAAGTTTCAGCATCCTATGCTTTTCTCATTAACCCAGAAAATGAGAAATAGACAAGTTATAATCAGATTTTAAATAATCATTTAGAGTTCTTTGAAGTTTACAGTGAGACCCTAAACCCTAGAACCCTAAAACCTTCAACTCTTAGTCTCCTACATTTCAGATTACGCCATTGTTTTGAGCAAATTGTAAATTTGTAATATTCATTTGAAATTGTATACATACAAATTTTAACTAGATATAAAGGATATTATTTTTTTATTTATTTTTTCATCATGTAGGATATTTCAAAGGGAAAGAAAAAAACAAGAACATGATCAATATTAGTGATGAAATGAAACGTTATAATTCCCAATTGACCAAATTGAGATGGTGCTACAATCACAACAATTACTTCAAGGGGTTTGGTTTTAGTTCTAGTTTTGAACCTCATGGACAATTTCCATTGACTTCAAGGTGTTTTGTACATATGGACTTATAGAGAAGCCAAAAATGTATATAACTTATGCATGTCACACACTGCAACGCCATATTTGTACTGTATTTTGTAATGCCCTTTTTTGATTAGGATTGTTTTAAAAGTAAGGGTATACAAAGAGTGTAAGACTTCACGACATTTCTGAAATTAGTAGAACTGTAAAATCCTTACTCATTGTGAAAAGCATTATAATCTTCTAATCCATAAAAGATATGTTTTTGTGTGTGTTTTTTTGTTTTTTGTTTTGTTTTGCTATATATATATATATATATATATATATATATATATATATATATATATATATATATATATATTTTTTTTTTTTTTTTTTTCTTGGAGAATTTGCAACGTGAAGCAATAAAAAAAATTTAGTTTCTATTTGTATAATGTATAAGTTCTTCTTTTATCTAAGGCTGGGTTTATACTGTGCTTAAGGCCGGATGAAAGTCCGGCCGGATTTGCCTTCGATCCATTCTTCAATCCGGCCCCAGTTTTTTCCATCCGGCCCTACTTAATCTAAAGTCTAAACCCCTTAGGCCGGATTTTCAATTCATGTGCTCTTCAATTTTATCAAGGCTCAATTAAAAAACGTTAATAAAAATATGCATGTTTATCTTTTATTTCTTTTTTAATTAAAAACAAAGATTTTTTTTTTTTTTTTTTCTTTTTTTTTTTGATTCTATACATTTTATTTCTAAAATACAAAAAGAAGTTTATTTATTTATTACTTAAAAATAAAATAAAAATTTAATATTTTGGTTTTCCTCTTATATAGAATATGCATTTGTAATCAACATGTTTCATGCTAAAACATAGGTACTTTATTGTAGTCACTTAGATGATTTTCCTTTAAAATTAAATAAAGTAAATCCATAAGGGAGTTGCTCTAAGAACACCCATGCTCTAAGAGTGATCATGACGGAGAGGTACATTTTGCTTTAGTGAATGTACAGTAGGGTCCCAATCAAATTGGCGTTTTCGAAATCGCAGTGAAGAAAATTTCACTGCAGCCAACTTTGAGAGGCTCCCGAGAGCTGAAAAATTGGTATTTTACCACGAAATTTTTACCACAGCTTGATCTTTATGTTAATAACACATGGTCCAAATTTCAAGGCCAAAAGATTCACCATTTAAAAGTTATTCAAAATCTACCAACATGGGTAGTTGTGGAATTTTTTTCACTTCTGCCAACTTTCACAGCCTCCCAAGGATTGGAATTTTTTTTTTTTTGCCATGAAATTTTTGGAACAAAAACTAATATATGATTTCATCATATGGTCCATATTTCAGGTCCAAAAGATTAATACAAAAAAAGATATTCACAATCTACCAACATGTATTGTTTTGAGAAACACTTGTGGAAACCATTTCACTACTACCAACTTTGGCACCCCTCCAAGGGCTAAGAAATTGTTTATTTACCGTGAATTTTTTGGCACAAGATATATTTTATGTTAATAACAAGTGTGCCAAAATTCAAGGTCAAAAAATTTATACAAAAAAAGGCACACACAATCTACCGATATGTGTAGTTGTAAGAAACAGTTTTAGAATATATTGAGAATATTGTAAGAATATGGACACTCATGCTTTTGGTCTAAAATTGTCCAAATGTCCAAATCCCCGTACATAAATGCTTCTCAACAAAATCAAGGATACCCAAATCTAGATGTGTGCACTTGTCACATCTAAAAGAATGCACTTGTTTAAAATTTGAACACCATATGTGCATGAAGAAGCTTTTCCTCTCAATATGAATGCTTGCTTTCAAAATTGAGCATTACAGGAGGTAGGATGTGTGCTGAGGCAAGTAATGGGTGATTATTTTTCCAATTAGAGGATTGAAGATTTTGGGGACATGAGTGCATGAAGGATGTGTTGACTGAATGGGTGAGGCTATGTGCTGTGTGGTTAACTGGAGCTATGTGATGACTGAGTATGATTGTTTGATGAGTGAGGCTATGTGAGGCTATGTAAGGGTTGCATCATGGTGACTTAGTGAATGTATGTGATGAGTAAGTGAGGCTATGTGAGGGTTGAATTATAGTCACTGAGTGAGTGAATGAAGGTTGGATCATAGTGAGTGAGGTAATGTGGTGACTGAGGGAGGTAATATGGAGATTGAGTGAATGAGAGTTGGATCATGGATGGTGGGTGATTACTAATTAAGGTTTGATTAAGATTTGAGTGCTCCAGACATGAGGTTAGTTAGTAATTTTTTTGGATCCAATTACCATTTTGAAAGTTGTAGATGATGGCTATTTCAGTTGAAATTCGTGCTCGCATTATAGGTTTGAGTGAGGGAGGAAAGACAGGAGTTGATATTGCAGCTATTGTTGGAGTCCCTGTTAGAACAGTTCAGAGGTTGGTGAAGAGATTTCGAGAAGATGGAACCTACAGAAGCAAACATTGTGGTGGAAATCATGCTAAGAAGCTTAGTGATAGAGATGTTCGTATTATTAAACGTGTCTCACAAGCTAATCGTCGCTTAACGCTCTCAGAGATTACTAATATGTGTCCTACTCAAGTGTCTAGAAATACTATTCGAAGGGCTTTACATAGGAGTGGCATTTATAGTCGAATTGCAGTCAAAAAACCTTTTTTGACACCTCGTCACATGTCTCAACGATTGGCTTTTGCTCAGAAGTATTGTAGGTGGAGTGTAGAAGAATGGGAGCGAGTTGTTTGGACAGATGAGTCTACTTTCGAAGTTGGAAAAAATTCTAGACAAATTCATGTTTGGAGAACTGCATATAACCGCTATGCATCAGATTGTATAGTTCCAACTTTTAAGAGTGGGAGAACTTCTTTGATGATTTGGGGTGCATTTGCTGGAGGACAAGTTTCACAACTTGTTTTTATGCCTAAGGATCGACGCTCTGCTAAGGATTTTGTTGAAGTGGTTTACAATGGCGAGTTGCTTCATTTTATGGGTAGAGTGCCACAAGGATTGCTCATGGAAGATGGCGCACCTATCCATCGTAGCAAACTATGTGGAGAATGGAGACAATCACACCTTTTGGAGAAGCTTGATTGGCCTGCAAACTCTCCCGATCTCAATCCAATTGAGAACCTTTGGAAGATTCTGAAAGATGCAGTGCAACATGACCCAAATAGGCCTAGAAACTTAGATGACATGAAGACAATTATTGAAAGAGAGTGGAGGTTAATTAGTGATACAAAGCTCCTCCAATTATGTCATTCTATGCCTTCTAGGTTACAAGCAGTGATTGAGGCAAATGGAGGACATACACATTGGTAGATTGTGTGTGCTTTTTTTGTATAAATTTTTTGACCTTGAATTTTGGCACACTTGTTATTAACATAAAATATATCTTGTGCCAAAAATTTCATGGTAAATAGACAATTTCTCAGCCCTTGGGAGGGTGTCAAAGTTGGTAGTAGTGATATGGCTTCTCCCAATGTTTCCTACAACTACACATGTTGGTAGATTGTGTACATCTTTTTTATTATAAATTTTTTTACCTTAAAATTTGTCACACATGTTATTAACATAGAAATTATTGTATAGAAAAAATTTCATGAAAAATAAAAAAAATATCAGCCCTTGGAAGGGTGTCAAAGATGGAAATAGAAAAATGGTTTCTCAAAGCTGCCCATGTTGGTAGATTTTAAATATCTTTTTTTGTAATATTTTTTTGTCCTTGAAATTTGGCATACATGTTATTAACATAGAAAGGGTTGTGTGACAAAAAATTCACGGTAAATAGACAATTTCTTAGCCCTTGGAGGGGTGCCAAAGTTGGTAGTAGTGAAATGGTTTCCACAAGTGTTTCTCAAAACAATACATGTTGGTAGATTGTGAATATCTTTTTTTGTATTAATCTTTTGGACCTGAAATTTGGACCATATGTTGAAATCATATATTAGTTTTTGTTCCAAAAATTTCATGGCAAAAAAAAAAATTCCAATCCTTGGGAGGCTGTGAAAGTTGGCAGAAGTGAAAAAAATTCCACAACTACCCATGTTGGTAGATTTTGAATAACTTTTAAATGGTGAATCTTTTGGCCTTGAAATTTGGACCATGTGTTATTAACATAAAGATCAAGCTGTGGTAAAAATTTCGTGGTAAAATACCAATTTTTCAACTCTCGAGAGCCTCTCAAAGTTGGCTGCAGTGAAATTTTCTTCACTGCGATTTCGAAAACGCCAATTTGATTGGGACCCTACTGTACTAGCACATTTTAGGACATGGTCACTTTTAATGACCGTTGCCTTTCAACTTATTCGCCCTCCATAACTAATTACAGAATGATTTAAAAAATATGAAGGAAATCAAGTCACCAAAAAAATATGAGGATGAAGGGCCTAACGTGCATTTCAAAATCTACTCTACAATTTTTTAAATGAATCTTTAATGTGGTTTTTTCTCCAAGAGTTAGTGTATTTGAGGCTCATTTCCAAAAGCCCTCAACACTATGAAAGTCAAGTTTGTGATGGAAACTCTTGTACAAAATCTTGAATAAGAAAATCATAATCAATCATTTAGAAAATTGGATTTTTGATGCTAAATTTAGATTTAGAATAGACTTATTTATATATATATATATACTACTAAGAATAGCAACTTGGTTAAGTATTATTAGACTTAGAATCTCTATTCTCATAGATAATTTTCTTTCTTATTTAGTATTTAGGAAGCTTTAATTCATTTAATTAAGATTTGTTATGAGATTTCAATTTGTTTTCATCAATTTTTTTTTGAGATTTCAACTTATGTCTTGTTATAAATTCTGAAAATTTCACTACATGCCATATTTATTTTATTTTTTAACGAATCTGACTCGAGCATAGGGTATTCCAAATGATGAACTTCAATGTGTATAAGAACGGCCCGTCCACCTGTCCGCCCGTCCGCCGTCCGCTGTCCGTCCTCCCATCCGTTGTCCGTTCGCTATCCGTCCGACAGTCCGCCGCCCATTGTCCGTCCACCACGCGATCAGAGCGTCCGTCTGCGGGCTCTGTCCGATGCAGTCGTTCGCAGTCCGTCGAGGCCGTGCAATTGGACGCGCCGGGGCATATTGCCCGTCCGATTTGGCGGTCGACTTGTCCGCCCGTCGGATTTGGACAGTGATGTCAGCATCGGCGAACGGTATAAAGAGGGGCACAGACGGCCCATTCCGCGCAGTTGTTTCCCTTGCGGAGTGGGCAGATCCAGCGCCAATTGGTATCTGTGAGCTCCTTCCGACTTGGAGCGTGAACAACTATGAATGAATTAACTTAATTTTTTGTAATCTCTTCATCACCTTCTCAATTATAGAAATTGTAAACTTCTCACTCAAACATTGCATTCGGTGCGGAAAAGAAGGATTACCATGGCTCCAAAAGGATTTCCCAATCCGCTGAAGAAGAGTACAAAGGGAAAATCACAAGACATGGATTGGGACGCCTACTTCAACCACTTTTGTGTGGCTGAAGAGGGATGGCAATACGAGCCCAAAGCAGTATGGACTTGCACAACATGCCGAGAGTATGTGAAAATGTTACACATTGCGAAACTCTGGCCAGCAGATAACACGGTTGTATTAGAGAGACAAGTGAGACGGTGGGAAGGTCCCATGAACACTTGCAAGAGTGAACATTTCAAGCAGAGATACGAGGAGATTTGGACATCTTGCGGTCTAGGTGCTTCCAAACCAAATATCATGAACTATTCCACCATGGCAATGATTTGGGCGGAGATTGTACTCCAGAAAGATGTGGATTGGCGTACGGTGCCTGCAAAGGACAAGAAGACCAAATTGAGCTGTGACAAAGCGGTGATAGACACCAATTGGGTTGGCCCAAGTGATTGCATGCCGGAGTGGTCTAATCGGGGTCAATTTGGATTTCCTCTGGAACCATTGCCAGATGCAGAGGACAATGATGATGATGACGAAGAAGACTTACCACCTCCACCTCCACCTCCACTTCTACAAAGGCACATACGTCGAGAAGAGCGTGAAGACTTGGACTTCCAAAATCAATTGCGAGAGGCAACAAGAAATAGTATTTTGGATCAAGGTCGCCCGCGTCAACAACGGTCACCACCTCGTCATGATCGTGATGTGCGTTGCCCGCAATATGGAGGAGGAAGTTTGCATTTTAGCCCTGGCCCCCACGATGACTTCCAAAACATACAAGGAAGCCATGGAAGCACAAGGTTCACGGACTATGATGGATCTCAATATGATGGGTCGCAATTCTATCCGGGGACAGGAGGGCCGGACTCATATGGGCCTCGTGGAAGCTCATACTACACCGGCTCAAGCGAACGAGGGACAAGAGGGTCTGAGGCAAATGCATCACTTCCTCCACCTCTACCATTTGGAGGGCCATACTTCTCCAATTACGGACAAGGAGGAGGGTCTGGCGGATATGGGCGATGTGGTGACTTCGGTCCCACACCCGAAGGTCGAAATGACGATAGTAGTTCGGATTCAGAATAGAGTATAATGTAGTTTAACTATTTAAGGGTAGAGTAGAAGATGTCTTTTGACTTATTCGGAGGTTATGGATTTACTATTATTGTTTAAATGTATTTTGGTGACCACTTTTGTGACCATTAGTGGTCAATGATGTCACTATTTAAAACTTTGAACATGCACATCTATTGAACATGTTTAGTTGTAGTATCAAAAATCTCTTCTTGGAAATGCTTGACAGTGTTTTTTCTTTTTTAGATTTAGTGCAAGGGTACCGAATGCAATGTTGACTTTCTGTATTCTTTACCTGCTCTTGGAAGTTGGAAATGAGATTGAAATGCAATTAGTTCTGGAGAATAAATTAGAATCCAAATTCATTTGGAAGAATTGTATAATAGTATTGTGGATTTTGATTAGCCCTAATGTAATTGAGCTTATACACATTAAGCCTTCCAATTTTTTGTGTCATGAAGTTCATAGGTTTGACTTGCAAAAAATATTTGAACTCTTTTTTGCAATTTGAACACCCTCATAGGTAAACATTATAATTTTTAACTCCATAAGGGATATTGTTGTGCTTTCTTTTTTTCCATAATGTCTAGCATGTCTAGTTTGAATTTGTACGGTTCAAAACTCGAAATTCCAAGAAAATGATAAATGTAATGAAAATATTGACATTTCTTTAGAAGTAAAAATTTCAAGAAATTGAAGGAAGTTGAGAAGAAGCCTTGGGTCTATTTTTTTTAATTATTAGGCATTGAAATGCCCAAATGCCCAATTCCTCCCAAACAAGAAGACCTACATGAAGCTTATTGAATGAAAAGGGGGAAAAATCACCCTAAAAATGAGACGGTAGAAATGAAGTGGACGATCTAAAAATCGCCCCCTCTGGACCGTCCGATCACGCAGACTGTCCGTCTGCCCGATCGGACGGGCCAAAGGGGGCGCACGGCCACCCCGTCCGCCCAATCGGACGGCCTCTATTCGACCGTGCGGACCGGATGAGGCGTCCGCCAACCCTAGAGCGTCCGATCGGACAGCCAAGAAGAGGCAGATGGCCAGTCCAACCGCCCGATTGGACGGACCCGACGGGGCGACCGATTGGCCGTCCACTCGATCGGACGGCCTCAGTCCGTTGTAGGACTGGAATGAGGCCGTCCGCCTCATATAAGACAAGCGGACGGACTGTCCGCTCTCACTTTTGCCTTTTCCCTTGCATGCAAGAGAGAGCGGAGAGCTGGTGGTTTGACCTCCAATGGCTCCTTTCTTTGGGTAGGTAAGAGTCTAATATTTGGGGTAACTCTTGTCAAATTTTTTATAAAACTTTGACGTTCATCATTCTACCGGGTTATCAACATGCCGAGGGCGAAGAAGGCTTCCAAGGAGCCAAAGGGAAAAGAAAAAGCCCTCTCTATTCAGTAGACAAGGGAGAATCCCTCGGAGAGTTGCAAAGCATTCTTAATCGAATTGATTGTGAAGTTTTATGAGACAGAGACTACAGTGTCTCTTGACACTAAATATGTGCGATATGAAGAGGACTGCATCGAGAAATTCTTCGTGGATATGAGGCAGAGGATGTTGGATGCCTTGCACGTATCGCAGTGGATTGATGAAACGGAGAAGAAGAATTTCCCCAAATTTCTTGACAGCAAGGTGCATAATGCATTATGGAATGCTTCGGTCATTTTGGATAAATATTGGAGGAAGAAACGCGAAAATGATGAAGCCTTCGAGCATGTCATTATGAAAGCGGATTTATTCACCAAAAGGTGCCAACCATTTAAGAGGAGGCAGAATAGAGCAGGGTCAATTGGTTGGTGGACGAGCAAGCCTGGAATGGACCAAGCACAAAATACACGTCGCCTTCTAATAGCCCTTCCGGAAGTGGCCATGGTAATTCCCGTAAATAATAAAATCATGCGGGGTGGCTATGCTACAATTCGGAGAGTGCGAATAGAAGGATGTGTGGAGATTCATCCATCATGGGAGTTTGCAGCAAAGATGTCTCTCCAAGAAGGTGAACGACCTGCTTTTGCAAAGATGGAACACAATATTGAGACTATGGCAGTAAGGATTCCGCATGTTGGAGTGATACGTTTTTTTTGCAGTGCATTCCAAAAAAAATGAAGGATATTCATTCTGGTGGAACGGCGGTACATTGCGTGAAATGATGCATCAGGATGACGACTATCCAGACAACATAGCCCTTCGAGTGCTGTATGAGCCGCGTATAACAGAAGAAGAAATCATTGCTGCTAAAAATCTAAAGCGATTTAGAGCCAAACGCGTGGAGCTTGCATGGGCATTACTGCACATCATGAATGCGGTGCACACCGTTGGACATCTCCACAACGACATTTCTCCGAACAACATCATGTTTCATTTTCTTGAAGATGAGTCCTGAGTTTACATTGGAGTTTGTGATTGGGGGATGACTATAGTGTTGAGCGAGCCCATGAAGTCGTTGTATACATTCACATCAACAGCTGAAAAGGACGAAGCTATAAAGAAGAGGTGGTGGGTGGATCCCAGTATTACTTATGTACACAGAAGAGATGTGGATGTGCAAAACATCCCTTCTCTTTCCATGCAATCCGAGCAATATGTTGTTGCTAAATTAGCTGAATGGATTAGTAGTCAGTGCATGTCGGAGGCGTTTCACAAGTTGCAGCGTGAATCAAGTAGCTCACATATCAAGTACCTCCATCCACAATTTGCACAAGTGTTTAATACTTACTTAAAGCGCGTTCAGAACAAAGAGAGTACTTTGGCACAAGTCATCTTCCGTTTTAGTACTTCATTCAACTGGCCTATTCCGGATGAACACTTTCGTGCTTCATATTGAAGTTCAAGAATAGTTCATATAAGTATATAGGCTGGTAGTATGCATAGATGCCAAGTAGTATGTATGCGAATTACATAGTTGTATAGCATATGTGCACCATTTTGATTTTTTAAGACCAATGAATGCCAATGTAGTTGGACTTTTATGTGCCTTTGTAATTGACGAGGATATTTTAATTGATAATGATTTTTAAAGTGTGTGAATTGTCCCTATCTTTTGTCATTGTTGGTTTGCAATTTTGCATAGAAAAATCTAAAACCCTGCAATTATGGAAATTGTGATTTTTTAAATTGGTATTTGCAAGATTGGGAAGTTTTTGTTTTAAATTGTATGGTCTTCCAATTCTTCAATTTGCCATGTATGGTTGAAGATATTCAATTGGACAATGTATTATGTATAATTGTAAATTGTCTTCTAGATTCTAGAAGCATGGTTTTTTGTTTGGTATCAATGGTGTGTTGTTAATTTTTTGAATGCAACGGGTTTGTCGGCTTCATTAAGATGTTAAAAAAAAATAGTAATTACCCCCTAAATGCTTGAGGTACCAAAATATTAAATATGGTGTTTGCAAAACTTAGAAGTTCAGTAAAACCTAACTATTTTTCATCATTTTAGTGAGGTAATAATTTTGGGAAATTCTTTTTGAAGTCTACTTTTGGCTCCAGAAGTCCGATCTTGTAATTAAAGGACAATGATTTTTCTGAAAGAGATATTATGCAAGGGTACCTTGTGCAATCTTGACTTTTCTTTTGTGTTAAGAGCTTTTGGAAATGAGCCTCAAATACAGTAGATCTTGAAGGAAAATTCATATTGGAAATTCATATTAAAAAATTATAGAGTAAATTTTGCAAAGCTGTAAATTGATTGGGATAGTGCAAGTTTCGCCCATTAACCTCATATTCTTTGGGTCCCCAACATTTTAGATTTGCCTTGCCAAAAAGGCTTCAACTTTTTTTTGTGATTTTAACAGCATCATTGTCAAATGTTATAATCTTTCACTCTACAAGTGATATTGTTGTGCTTTCTTTTCCTATGCAATCTCTAACAAGTCTAATTTGAATTTGTATGGTTACAATTCCAAAAAAATTGATACATCTTACCAAAATGTGGGCTCTTTGTTCAATTTAGAGCAAATTAAAGGAAGTTTAAATTTGAAAATAAGGCTTCGGCATGTAGGGGTTCCAACATCCTATGGTTATTTGGATGATTGAATTTGTTTGAACCATCAACCATTGTTTTCTTGGGCCAATTGAAGGCCCAAATGCCTAAAAAAAAATGGACTGCACCAAATCTATAGGTTAAATTTGAAGAAAAATTGGATGATAATGCCAAATTGCTCGAATTTGAAAGAAAAAAAATTGGATGAAATTGCGCACATCAAATGTAACTCATCTAAATATGTGGATGAAAAGATAATTCTATCCAAAATATAAATGAATACTAAAAAATTTAGTAACATTATTTTGTCATATATTGCCACTTTAGCAATTCTCCAAAAATTGGAAAAAAACCCATGGTTTCATCCCTACACGGAAGTTTACCCCATTTTCCGCCAAATGCCCTGATCGGACGACCCCACACCGACCCATCTGCCCCGTCCACCTTCTCGTCTGCCTCCCCGTCCGCCTCCCCGTCCGCCCTCCCGTCTGCCTCTCGTCCACCTCCTCGTCCACCCTCCTGTTTGCCTCCCGTCCACCCCGTCCGCCTCCCCATCCGCTCCGTCCGCTGGACGGTTAGAACATCCTATGTCGGCGGACATTCGGGAACCGGCGGACGTAGACGCTGGACGTCCGTCCGGACGTTCATGTAACCTTGAAACTATCGGAATTGACAATAAGCATGTATTGACAATATGCTGCTATCAAATGATAAGAATTCTATGAATTAAATTTTGTATGATTGAAAGGTAGAAAGGCTGTTTTTATAGTGAAATGTATTGTCCATTAGGAATCCTCAAAAACTATGGGATAATTTAACAATGAGAGCTTGACCGCTCATTGTTAAAAATTGCAGGAATTGTCTTCAAAGTTTACATTGTCTTTGAATTTTGTTCATAACTTTTGATTGGAGAATCTAAACCTGAAACGGATTTTTGGAGGTAAAACTTGAATTGATTTACCATCTTATCTTAGTTCAAAATTTTCTGAAAAAATATATTCTACTATGCTTAAGTGAGGTCTGAAATTTCACTTTGAACATAATTCCTGCAATTAATATATCCCATATGAGTTGCCTTTCCTACCACCACCCTTTTTGTATAAAGCAATTGTCTTCTACACTCTCTTTACTTGCAATAAGAGGCATTTGAAGGCATGTTTTAGAATGTGAAGCCTCATTTTGATAGATAATGTTTTTAAGTTATAAAGAGATAATAGTTGTTATTGATGAGTAGGCTATGCAAAGGCATTGTAGTTTTCCACTCTCAAGAATTGAAGTTGACAAAATTTATATTCTAAATGACACAACTAATGACGAAATTCTGTCAACTAATTGGCCAAATCAAGATGTTTCCATTGACAAAGCAATTGACAAATTTTTGTTAATTTGTTGTCAATAAGGACACAGATATCCTTGTAGTGATCATTGCCAAAAGAAGTGAAGAACTTCTTTTTCTTGATCACTTATGATTTGGAAAGTTGTTCAAGCTTGATAGCCTTGTCCAAAGAAGTGGAGAACTTGTCTTCCATAAAAACTCTCAATTTGAATGGATGTTCAACATTGGTGGCATTGCCAAAGGAAGTGGAGAATTTATGTCATTTGGTCAAATCCAATTTGGATGGTTGTGTTTTGTTAAGTTCTTTACCAAAGAATTTTGGATGGATACCTTCATTTTGGATTCTATCTTGGAATAATTGTCTAAATTTGGAATCTTTTATGTTGGTTGAGATGTCTTCACCAACTCCTTTGACTAGTCTTCAAGGCAATTTTTTTGCCATGAAGGTGATCATAAAAGGGAGTGATTATTTTTAGTATTTTATATTTTTGAAAAAATCTTTTTGAAGTCTAGTTTTAGCATCAAAAATCTGATTTTGAAAATGATGGATTAAGATTTTTCTAGTCAAGATTTTGTGCAAGGGTGTCCATTGCAATCTTGACTTTCCATAGTATTGGGCTCTTGGAAATGAGCCTCAAATGCACTTGATCTTGGAGAAAAAATCACATTGGAGATTCATCTTTAAAAATTGCACAATAGATTTTGAGAAGCTAACCATTCATGTTTGAGTTTCTGTATCTCTAGAGATAAGGTTGGAATATCATATATGGCTCAATGAGGAGTGATCTAACTTCATAGTGTTGCTTTGAAAGACCTAGAGGAGGAGGTCCATAAACAATGTGGGCATTTCCAATTGTTCCTAGAACAGGTCCATAATGATTGCATGTGGTTGGTCAAATGGATTTCATTCTTTGAGGTAGAAAAATGTGCCTTCAAGTGAGTGATTTTAGGGTTGTGAATAGTGCTTTGGATCATTCTTATGTGTCATGTATGAATCACAAATGCATTGTTTAATTGGTAATACAAAATTCAAAATGACAATAAGATAGAAGCATAAAATATTAATTTTAGGATACGTATTTCTCTTGCTCAATTTAGGACACTCCATTCACGCATTATGAAACTTTCTTGAACACACTAAGCTCACCCTATTCAACTTTTGGGGGACTATTTGTAGGCCTTTCATATACACATGTCAATTCATTATTGCTAAGGTCTATGAACATCAATAGCAATCTACGGAAAAAAAATTTTAGAAAATCATATCTAATTCATTCTAAGTCAAAAAATTACCATTAAAATTGCAGTTTATTTCTTTTCCATTTCTTTGTCTACCAAAAAAATTGAAAATCGTTGCTTGATTAGTTTCTTCCACACATATGTTTTTCTCTTCAAATGTGCCATTCTTGAGCTTTCTACTTTAGAATCATTTTTCTAGCAAAGGCAAGTGAAAAACTATAAAGGATTAGAAATCAAATCATATTCATTTAGTAAAGTATGGATTTGTAACAGATTGTTGGAATTGGCAAAAATTCCATCCATGATGGTCTTCTCACACATGTAAAGTAGGAGGCTCATAAAGTGCCCACTTTAGAGCTGAATTAAATTTTGGAGAGGTAAAGCCTTTTGAAATGCTTTATAGTAATTTTTTCTTGAAAGACAAGTGGAATTGGCATCCAATCCAAGTTGTTCATATGTTTTGGAGCTTTGTGGAATTAGTTATAAAAATTTCAAGTTGAAATGGCATAGGGCTCTTATATTGTCCACTGCCTCAAATGTACACTATTCATAGATTGTTGAAGGCTATGAAAAAGTAACATGTACAAAAAATGTATATATAAAGAGGTAGGCAGTTTTAGAGCTTGTGCTCTTTGAGAACCTCCTACTTTATTATAGCTCCAATATTTAATTGAGATCAACATAATGTTTGAGACCTTATTGTTCTAGTATGCCAAAATTTTCTACTATTGTTTTAATCAAAGTATAAGAGGTTTTATATATTGTGGTGCATAAGCCACCTCTTTCTTGTTACTTGAAACTCCTTTGACTAGTGTTTACATTCACACACCCACGTGTCCCCAAATCTTCTTTATTGAAGCTGAGTGATGATTGTAATTACATACTTGAATGAGGCCCCATAGAAGATGGCTAAAATAGAACATTGAACTAGTCTACCATATTAATAAGTCCTATAACCATTAGGTGCAAGCCTTGTTCATCATGTAATTTGCTCAAAGAAACAAATAAAATACATTTTTTAGAATGTAACCATAAGATCTTGTACTTTATTTATATGAGATGATGAGGTAAAAATTTCATAAAGTTTGACCATCAGATTGAGAGATTTTAGCATTCAAAGTTTGTTTATTTATTTATTTTAAACACAAGCTTGCAATTTCAAATGAGTTTGACCACCATTTTTGAATGAAATTGTATTACCAACTTTGAATTTAAAAAAAATTTGTGTTGAAGAACTTATTTAAAAGTGTAGGAAAGAATTTCAGAAACACACACTTAATTTTCAATTTTTATTAAATTATTAAGTAGAAATAGGCCCAAGATTAAAAGAAAAACTAGATGGTTAGTAGTTATAAGATGGGATTGAAACACAATATTCCCAATGGTGAGATTGTTCTAGCAAACAAACCCAACCTTCTTGGACAATTTTTTTTTGAAAAACAGTAAAAATTGCATTCTCAAACGAATCCTATAAGTTATTTTTTCAAAAAGATACTCTGATTGCTAAAAAGACAAGATTGTTTATAACTTTCATATTACCAATTCAAATGCAATGAATCAAAGCTTTACATGTAGACAAAAATATAATTAAAAAATTTATTTAAATTTTAATTTCAAATTGTTGTAGATTTCTTTTTCTACCCGCGGAATGAAATTTTTGGCTCTTTGTGGTATAACTTTTGTTCCTGGGCACTGATTGAAATAATAATTATATTCCCATAGAGCTAATAAGTGTTTCTATCTTATAAAAAGTCTCAAAAAGTTTCACTAAAAATTGAGGTGGTAGGAATCTAGCAAAATCCATTTTGTCTCCTTAGGAGACAATGGGCAATGGGTTAATCCTTAAAGAATGAGTTGATCACCATGAAAATCATTTGTTTGGGTACTGTCTAGATTGTTGGCTTAAGGAAATGGAAATACACTCATTGGAAGACAAACCATTGGAGAAGGTCTTCCCTTTCCACACAAAATTTGGAGGATGAATAGTTGCACTTCTATCATACATGGAGAGATTCTTTGTCATTCATTGGCTAGAAAATGATTGCAAAAGAATGATCTATAGCCAAGATTTATTTTACTAAATTTTCAATATTTTTTTGAAAAAATTGAAATCATAGGATGTGGATTGTCTATTACAACATTACAATCATTGGGGTTGGCATTTTTCAATTTCGTAACTAAATTGTAAACAATTTAGTATTTTGAATCATTCTCTACTTTCTATTTTCTTCCTAAATGTTGTACAATTCTAAATGACTTGAAAATTTTCAAGAATGTAGCAAACTTACTTTGTAGAATGATTTCAAAGAAACACTACCATTTTGGATTTTTTTTCATACAAATGTGACCTTGTGAAGTGCAGTTGCTCATTTTTCTGTAGGGCCCCCAAAAAGGGTTTTGTTACTTCAAACGCTAATATCTTGCAATCCATATAGTGAAAATTTCTCTCACCTTTTCTCAAATTAGCATACTACAAGATACTACAATTACATGTGCATGGGGAAAAAATTATAAAATTTGGTGCTTATACTAGAAAGGGCAATTTTGGAATGTTTTTGGTGAAAACATAGCAAACAAACTTTAGGGCTTTAACCCAAAAAATTTGATGTTATAAATGACAAAATAAATTGAAAGACTTTGACAAATGCCAACTGACTTCCAATTGGAATATTGCAATACAAATGAATTACTTTCAATTTAACGATTGCAATAGTAATATAATACAATTATCAATTGTTAATATTGTGGCAGTAATGTTGCCATGCTATGTGCTTAACCAATATTGAAAATAATCCAGTTGTTGCAATGTTGCAACTTCAGCAAAGTTTTCATCAAGGTAGGGGGCAGTAAAAGCGATTTGTCTCTAAAAGCGATCTGGTACATTTTGCCACTAACATGTACCAGAAGTGTACATTTTAGGAGGGGATTGCTTTAACAGGCCTACACTCCCCCGTATAGACTCACTTACAGGGTTGTTGTGAACGTGCGTCCGCGGCGAAATTGCATCCAAAATCGGACGTCCTGACGTCCGCATATCCGAACCCTGCGGACGCAGACGGACGGTCCTCGGTAGCTGTCCTGTGGGCGGACGGGCCAGTCAGACTGGCGGACGAGCGGACGGACGGACGACCGTTTTTATTGGCGAACGGGCGAGCGGACGAATGGGCGGTCAGGCGGACGGGCGGGTCGACGGGCGAGCGGACGGATTCGCGGACGAGAGAGCAGACGGGCGAGCGGACGGAGTGGCAGATGGGCGGATGAGCGGACAGGAGAGCAGACGGATTGGCGGACGGGCAGACGGGCGAACGGTTCAAGGGCCAAGGGGTAAAGGGAGTCTAGGAGTGACCGACTGAGAGAGTGAGGGTTTGTAACTTTGCATTTTGAGATTTTGCATGGTTTTCAGTTTGTTTTAGGGTTCTTCTTACATATTTGTGAGTTTTGGCGCTTCAGAAATTTTTAAGTGCTACACACTTGAAATTGAGAACAAAAAATAACACAATGAAGATTTCTTCAATATCACTTGGGACAAAATCCCCCCAAAATGATAGTTTCATTAATTTTTTCAAGATAATTTGGCAACCTTGTACTACTATGAAATGCTCCGAGAACTAATAAATCTTAGCTATTCATCTCTCTAAATCGTAAGCATTTGAGCACCAAGTTCTGTAAATGTTCTTCATTCAAATCCTTTCTAAATTTGAATGCCTAGGGGTGGTAATCACTATCTCCTTTCACCTCTGCCTCGCTACTATACTCTCTTGATTGGAATCCATCATCTTCATCACTCATGGTGTTCTCTTCATCATCTGATGAAAGTGTTTGATTTCCCCCTCTTTTCTTTTGTACTATTGAAGATACACGAGCTTTCTTAGGCTTGCCCATCATTTACTCGTTCTTTGCTTTCATCAAGGTTTTCCCTACACGTTCACGGAGGCGATCAACCGCTTTTCCTTTTCTCAACGGAAGTTCTGGAATAGACGGACGCTTATCAAGGGTTTTTTTTCTCCTGCATTCACTTTCTTCGTTGGAGAGATAGCAAATGGCTCCATTACTTGTTTGTTCTTTGCTTTAGAGGGTTCTTCCATCATCATTGCCATCCTTGCCTTTCTCCCTTCTTCAGTGAATGCCTCTATAGCATTTGAAGATTCCAGTGTCGGGTCCGCTAGCCTTGTTGAAGATGTTGGTAGGCGGTTTTCTTGCTTCTTTAACATTGAAGCCAACGTCTCATCTTCCTCGTCATCGGTGAATGAAGAAATTTGCAATCTTTGATTTTTGGTACGTTCTATTTCTTTCGAAATGATAGAAGCTCGCGTCAAGCGTTGAGAACTTCCTGAACCCACCAAAATAGTGCTTACACTATTAAATAGTGAGCGTACACCTATTGGAGGAATGCTACGCGGTGGACGTACAAAACTTGTCATGTTTTCCTTTGTGCCTTGGCCACTATGAAGCAAGTTCGGACTTCCACATTCTATCAAACGCGAACGTACATTGTCTTGTGTCCCACTCACTTCATGGTTTAGGCTACTTGGTTCCCCGTTGCTTTTGCTTGCCAATCCTCCTAGAGACTCCACGTTTATCTTGTCCACATTCATTTGTTCGCGGTCCTCAACATTGTCATTCTTTTCTAGTTGGGCCACCACTATGGTTGGAGACCTACCGCTTCCAATCACTTCATCTATTTCGGAAGTTCCAGCATTGGATGCTATGGTTCCATTAGAAGCTAGGACTTGAACATTTGTGTCCTTTTCGTTTAGATTGAGGACCTTGTCGCTACTTAGAAATCGGTTTCCATCTACAAACCTTGCTATGGAAGGTACGCCTTCGTCGTTTCCACAATCATTATCGTCCATTGGAAAGTCGTACTCGTCTCGGTCATTGTTGCCTATGTCATCATCATCCATATTTACTCTTCCAAACGGTTCACCTCCAAAATTGTATGTGTTGCCATCAAAATCTTCTTCTTCATTGAATATTGGGTCGTCCCAATTTGCTTCTTGTCCATATGCTTCATTCCCGTCCACACGAACACCTTCTTCTTCATCTTCGCTGCTCTCGTCATCTTCGTTTGGTTCCTCCGATTCTTCTGAATCTACATTTTTAAGGTACCATTTCTTCTCATCCCTCTCTTTGGATGCGGCCAACACTCTTGAATTAGTGTACACATACACCAAATCCGCAGTTCTCTTTGTTTTCAACTTGTTCTGAGATTTGTTGTGAACAAAAAAATGGCTACTCCAATTCCGTTCACATGAAAATGAAGATACTGGTTGGCCCAATATTCTCCTTGCAATTGGAGCAATGAGCTTCCCACATGCGCCTTCAAAATCCCACCAAGCGTGTGCTGATAATTTTTGTTCACTTGGATCCAACATGTTGTGGAAGGAAGGCTCCCTATGTCGAAACGCCATGAATTCCTTGATGACATCCGCGTAGTTCGTAGGTTTACATATTCGCATGAGAACACGCTTGCATGCCTCGGTGGCCTCTGAATCGTCGGCTAGTTCTTTATCGTGCAAAAGATAGGGATTCAAAAAAGCTCCTGCATATTGGAGATCGGTCTCTACCATTTCCCATCTAGCGTTGAATGCCTCCTTCAATGGTTTGGCAAATTCGGGGCTCAATAGAAAAGGCGGATTTTCTAACCCCCCCACATGCGACCGTATCTTCCTCATAATATGCAAAACTTTCCCTGAACATGGCGTCTTTGCATCTAAATCACGAAGGCCATACACAACAACGCCCATCAACTGCATAAAATTCGTGCAACGCCTCCAGAAATGCTCACTGTTTATTATCTTCTTTGTACACTGAGACTTTGTACGGTTCTTCTTTTTTTGTCGTCCAATGTCCTCACATATTGTTCCCAACACGGATCTGTCACACTCTGTTGAAGTGTTCCCTTCACTTTCAACAAGCGTTCAAGCGCAATGAAATTTGAAGCAAATCTTGTTTCGCCTGGCATCAATAAGCTGTGCTCTTTTTCGTATGAACGAAATATTGCAAGTGGCATGTGCCGCTTTCTAAAAAACGTAAGAACGATACGAGCTTTGGCCACGACATCCGCCACCTATGTTTCCTTCCCGCAATCTTTTAGCAACAAATTCAAGGCGTACACCACACAACCTTGAAAAGAAATGTGAGGATATTTGTCTTTTATGATTCTACATGCTCGAGGGTTTACAAGAGCATTGTCCGTTGTTATTTGCACCACATTATACGGACCCACCTCCTGTATGAATTTGTCCAAAATAGAGGCCAAGTACTCTGCGTTTTTTACGAACCCACTTGTGTCCACCGATCCCAAAAATTGCTCCCCTGCAGAAGATACAAGCATGCAATTCACCAATGGCCGATTTGTAACCGAACTCCATCCATCAATAGACAAGGTTGCTCCAAACTTTCTAATATTATCCTCGGTCCTCTTCTGCAACTTTAGCTTGACATCTTCTTTCGCTTCTTCTAGTAATTTGGTTCGTAGAGCGTCGTTCACACCAATACTAAACTTCACACATACATTGACTCCCTAACTACAAACAATGAATCATGGACCTCATACATCATTGTGCATCCTAAGCAACCCCATGTAAGAAAATCCACACTTTTCAATAACAAATTGCAATGAAAATTGCAATTCACACAACTACAAATGCAAAGATTACAATAAAAAACCCTCAAATCGTTGTTTTTCCTAGGGGCAATAGACTTTTCTTTCTAAGAATGGTTGCCACTACCTTGTCCTTGTTCCAATTGGAATGAGCCTAGACTTGGTGGAAAGCCAACTTGGAAATGTAACATCTCATCAATTTTTCAGCTCTAAAATCCTCATGGTCTTCTGGATCTAGGCCTCCAAAGTTGCAGCTTCTAATTATTCCTTCAAACCTTGTAATTCTCTCATCAACTCCCCCCAAACCCTAACTTTTTATCATCACTTCTAAATTAGCTTCCCGTTTGACTTAACAATCCTCCATTTTTATGCAATTGTTCTCACAACCAAGTGAACCTACTCAACAAATTGATTCTATTTTTTTCCTATCCTAATTTCCAACAATTTTACTCAAAACGCCTATAAACCACACAAATCTTCTCTCAAAACATCATTCACAAAAGTTGAGAGAAAAAAAACAAGAGAGTTTCAAACCCTAATTTCCTATACTAAGAGCCACTAGTTTAGGGCTTCATCCATTAAAATTTCATCCCAACTCTAATTTACTGAAAAATGCACTAAATTTCCGGAGATTGCACTAATCTACTGTAAAATGCGCTACTTTCTTGTGAAGTTCTCTAATTTACTGAAAATCTTACTATTTTACTGTTTTTCCCCTATTTTAGAGTGTCTACCACAATGTGTGTAATAGTTGTTCTAACTCTACTATTTAATTTAATAGTTTTTTTGTTTGCATTTTGCATTTTGCATTCATTTTTTATACAATTTTCTTAACGTAGTATTTTGTTTCTAATTTTTGCACAATAATCATTTGCCTAATCTAATTAAATTCACAAGTTTAACTTAATGTATTTTTAATTTAAGATTCATACTTTTTCTCCAAATTTTCACATCATTTTCACATACTCGCAACTCCTAAAGTTCACACCATTATTGTAGAATGCCAATTGGAAAATCTCAAAATTCACTAATTTATGATTATAGCTTAAATTCATTCAACTAATAATTTCAAACTTCAAAATATCACCTAAATTGTCCAAATTTCCCTAATTCAAATTTATGAGCCAATGTAGTGGCTCACAATGAGGAAATTGCTGATGAAATTGCTTGTCTAGAAATGAATTAAATATATAATTGATGAATGAAAAATTTGTAATCATTGATTATCCAAATTTCACGCACTAGGTGGAGACTATGGGAAATAATCCTCCTACAAATTGAATAAACAAATTGTTGATGGGGATTTATGAGCTTTGCCAGATGGATTTCCAAGTAGTTCTAGTGAATACCCTACGTGAAGGTCTGATTCAGACATAAATTAAGTGATTTGGGTAATGTCTGAATGTTTAAAATATTTTAAGAGTTATGTCTGAAATGTTGTAGAAATTTCTCATCCAAATTGTCTGAAAATTTGAATATTTCAAAATTTTGTAAGAAACTATAGAAAAAAAATCATTTGCAAGTGAAAATTATCATCAATTTGATAATTATAGTTACCAAGTAAAATCACAAACTTTGACCAATAACCCATTTCCTAAATCCAACAACATATTAAAATATCCTAGACATTTGCCACACTATCATTCATTGTCATTGTAATACAATTATCACAAATGAACGCTAGTTCATTCTTTATATGATTGATGCGCAAATTCTATTAAGGAGGTTGGAGAAAAATAATGCTAACTTTCAAAACCATATTGAAAAAAACTTACAACACTTTATTGCAAGAGCTTGAAAGCTTCATGCTACAGGGTGAGGCATCTCAACATCATCTCTGAGACCTCCTCATTTTCAAACAACTCATCCCAATCCTCTTCTTCTCTCTCACACTCGTCACTTGAATTGGTAGAGGCTACATCACTAAATAAAGATGACTTGGTATGAGTTTCCATAGCCTCTAATTGAAACTCCTCAAATGGTCTCAATAAGCCACATTTCTTCCATCCTTTTATGATCAAGTCAGTTTCAGATCCTACACTTTTCCATGAATCCAACAACCAAGTGCACAAATGTTCACGTAAAGTTCCTATGCTGAGATCAAGTAAAATCTCCGAGGGGTCCTTACTTTGCAATTGTTGTTGGATTGAAGTTGCTGACCATTTTCTAAAATACATTGTGAATCTGCACTTCAAAGGGCGTTGAAGTATTACATCTGCAGGTTGTAATTTGGATGTGCAATTTGCTGGAATAAACAATACACAAATCCAAGGATATTCTTGCTTGATCCAAGATAAAAAAAAGCCTCGGATTTATGAACAGACCAGCAATCCAAAAGCCAAATCATTTTCTGATTTGGAGGCAAACCCATTTGCACTACCATACACTCATAGTATGGATTCAATATGTTTTGCACAAACTGTTGGCAAGTCTTTAAATTGGACCAATGATTTTCTGTCATAGAAAAATGGAATCCATGGTCCAAACATATCCTTGCAAATGAAGTCTTTGGCAAACATTGGCTTGTTTTACCTGTAAATATGATTTGCATTGGAAGTAAGTGTCCATCAGCATTCGATGTCGCGCATGCAGTAACTTGTCGTTTGTCTTCCATTCCAATGACTTTGATGTCCTTCGAGCCTTTTTTCTCCCACGTACGCTCTTTTGCCATTGGTACCAAATGTATTCCTGCAATATGATCACTCGAAGCTGTGAGCTTATATCATGAAAATTTATGAAACTACTCAAATTGTTCAAAGCTATGAACTTATACTATAAAAATTTACAATACTACTCAAATTGTAGTAATCACGTTTTATATTATTGAACCTTGAATAATCAAATACTAAACCTTGAATAATCAAATACAAAACCTTGAGTAATTACATATTATGAGAAGGATTTAGTTGAAGGTCAATATAACAGAACTTAGCATGACTATCAAACAAGTATAATTAAGAAGACCCACCATATCTTATAACTACAAAAAATACTGAAATTAGGTTGCCTTACAGTAGTAAAATTATTCTACAAGGCATTAAAGTCAATATATATATTTTTTAACTACCATTTGTATGCATAGAGGTTTACGAGTCCTAATCACAGCAATATCTAATTCAAAAGTGGTGAATTACTAAATAATAAGTAAGAATATTTATATAGTGTATAATGTCTAGAAATTAGTGAGAGGCAACCTAATTTGACTATTATGTGTAGGTGTTTAATATTGACAAAAAAGGATTCATTGTAATCAGCACTCATTGCAAGCACATGAACACATATCAATATTGTATTTTGTAACTCAAAAACATTTAAATTCACTTATATGTAAAAGCAACTCCCAATTCTCACAGAGAATTGAAATATATTCAGTTTTACTAGATCAAATATAACTTCATTATACATTGGAGCTTTATCAATCATAAAAAAATATAATCTTTAAACTTTCAAATTAAATACAATCACAAGATTTTCAAACACACAAAGAACAAGGAAATAATGCAATACTTGTTTGATCAGTATTGATCAGTAAAGATGGAGGAATGTCATACATCTTCACCAAATAGGCAACTCAGAATGCCATAAATTTACCAAGGGTCTCCCAATCTAGGGGAAGTTTGCCACATGCTGTAGTAGCTCGCCTGTAGCTCTAGTGTAAGTGAACTTTAACAAATTTCCTTGTCCAACCTAAAGATATTTTGAACTTTCCCAAAAGTTCAGGTACATGATGATTGACAATTCCCTGGATGATAGTTTGTATAATGCCTATATTGAAAGCTTGACTTGAATCTCTCATACCAAGTAGCATATCACAAATGATTTTGACCAAATCAAGCCTTGAAGAAAGGGCACCATCATGTGGAGTTGATGCTGTAAAGTGACTTTGTCGTTGAACATGAGGAAAATATTTTTTCTTTAGCTTTCCCTCTGGTGTAAACCACTCATACAATGATCCTCTTGAAAGATGCTCAAAAGGACCTTCACTTGATCCAGGTTTCCTGTTTGTAAATATCACATAATTGAAAACAAAACATAAGTACATGGACTTGCACAATCTTAAAAGATTTTTTTATATGACTTTATTCTCTCGTATCTATCGTAGGCAGCAAGATCTCTTAGCAAAGGTACGCTCTATCTACAACATGAGCGACTCACATGATCATGTTCTGAATTTTTTCTCGTAACAATACATTATTGATTGCAAAGGAGGGAAAATGATAAAGACAGTCTCCTTAGAGCTAACTTACTGCTTCAATACCATGAATGAGATTTAAATAAGATACTTTATGCACTTAATATCACAAATCAAGAATGGTGAACCTAAATACAGAACAAAAGGAACTAACAAAGGAACTAAAGTTGAATTGATTACGAAACACAAGTTGAGATTTCATCAACAAGTGGTTAAAAAAGTTGAGATTTGATCAATTCATTATGGAATGCAAGTTTGAACATACTATGTTTAACTTTTTAAGTTTCATCACCCTAATTAAAATTTGTATTTGAAAATGAGCTGTTTCAAACAAAGGTTATCATATTGAGTTGTTCCAAACAAAAATTTGTTTATATCACTCTAGTCCTTATAATTACATTACAATACCATAAAATCTCAAGATTCCCTAAATCCCAATATTTCAAGAAAATATTAAATTTCATAATGAAAGTTTGAAGTACTTGTGAGCAACTTTCAGGTAATGTAAGGCTGCAGACATGCTTTGATGTTGTTTAATAGTTGCTTCAATCAAGGGCCATTTCTCTGCATCGAACCAATTTGTATATGATCCTCTTTTCTTCTGTTTTTTTTTGGGAGCAACAAGTGATGGAGCACTTGAGGTTGCTGCAGACACTGGCAAATTGAGAAGTGTCATAGAAGATGAAGGAAGTTTACGAGGCCTACCAATTTTTTTTGATGGGTGGATTGCTAATCACTTGAACTGAAGCCTCTACTGGAGCTTCTTGGGCAAGATGCTGTGACAACTTTTGCAACTCTAATTCTCTCTCTTCTCTACTAATAGGCTTCACAAACTTTGTCAAACAAAGTTGTAAGGAAGCCATGGTATCTAACCTCTTAATTCACTCAATGAATGAATTTAAACCCTAAACCTAAGCATCAACTTGAATGACTATTTCTTTCATCGTCACCAATGTTTTCTTCCTCACTCACTTTTATTTTCTTTCTACAACAAAAAAAAGTTGACAGTTTACGTTTCTGTTTGCATCTACACTTCCTTGCTCTCTCTCTAATAGCATCAACAAGTGATAATGCTCTATAAGTTTTCAAAACACAAGTACATTGCTTTGCAAAACCAACACACTCTCTATAGGTACAAACAATTGGAGGTCCCATAAGAACAATAGCAAATACTTGAAAATACCGCATTGAGAATCCATGGTGCAGTATAAGTCTTAGTAGTAGCTTCAAAGTGATAAGAAACAAGATAACACAAATAATGAGAACCAATTGAAGACAAGTCATGTACCGCACCTGAAAATAGGTGAAGATACAAGCCGCCGAAAGTCAGGACTCTCTAAATTGCTCAAAAGAAGAATATCTAAGAGCTATTAGAAGACAAAATCCTATAAGTCTGCCGAAAAGAAGAACGGTGAGGAGCCGCCGAAAGAAAACACCCTGAGAAGCCGTCGAATATGAGAAAGTTAAAACGCCGAGACGTCGAAACCCTAAAAAAAAAGTTTTACGTGCCGAAACCCTTTGCGCGCGAAAAGTAAAGTATTCCGGCACTTTGGTGCCGAATCAGACCTTCATGTACGGTACCATTAAGGTAGTGTACTCATGAAGCAACCTTTTTAGATCTAGTCGGCATTTTTGATGGATTTCAAATGCAAAATTTTTTTTCTTCTAATTTTTGCTTTAAAAATTGATGTAGAATCTAATACAACAGTTTTATATTTTTTTAGAGCATTTATGAATTACTTATGAATTTCTAAAGAATAGTGTAGTAGATACCTGTTCTTGATCGTAGGCCTTGCAAAATCCATATAGGCAAACTCAATTTAGAAAAAGATTTGGCCTTACCAAAAACAAACATTCTGAGCATGTAAAAAGTAATACACAAGTTCCAAAATGCGATCATTTCTAAATTTAAATGGACCCTAGATATTTTTATCAACATTTGTAAGGAAGACAATTTTCATTCTGAAAAATTCATTGGACACATACTGAGTGTGTCTACTTAGTTTGAAATGAATCCACCGTGGCTTTTATTCCATCCATTGGCAAAATATGAACCAATACTTGACAAATCTTATTACACTCTCACATTATCAATAATCCATTTAATGGACATCACATATCCATTTGAAAACCACTTATTGTCCATTACAAAGCCTCTTGTAGGAATGCTTTCAAGAAAAAGCAGCTACAATAACAACCCATTCCTATAGGGAGAATTTGGGCCTTGCGGAGGGCCATTTGACTTTCACTAGCAAGATTCTATTTTGAAACTTGGGTTGACATTTTCTTTATTTGCACATTTACATGCAATCAAATGGCCTTCTAAAGGACTAAATTTTTTTTTAATGTTATGGAGGCTCTTAGTTTGTAGTACTTGTGAAATTTTAAAGAATATTGTACCTCGTATTATACTTGACCTACTTAGTTTGGATTACTGTTGTTGCAATTCAATTGCAATTATAATAAATTATAATGGAACTATCCATTATAATTTTTTTCCTCATCTCTAACTCTCATTGGATGCATTATAGGAGTACAATATAACTTAGAACTATGGCTTGGTTCAAATGAGGGATTGGTGAAAGCCTGAACAATGACATCTTGCACACTTTCATCCTCCCAAAGTATTTTCATGCCATTAGGAAGTGTGTGCCGTCTAGTTGATTGGATGTGGCCTTAGTCTTGCTAGAGAAAGCATGAGGACTCCTTCACTTAAGAAGTTGGAAGTCTCCCTTCTTCGTAAGTCCTAAATCTTCTCCATCTTGTCCATTGAGATGGCTTCATTGATTGGTGGCTTGGCGGATTGATAAAATAGACAAATTTTAGACAAATTTTAGATCTGAACATTTAATTGAACAAGGATGCTATATAAGCCATTGACCTTTGAAATTATTTTGTCAAAGTAATTTTCTAAACTGAGCCTACAAGTGCATGTTACATGTGTGATGTGTATCATGGTTGATGGTAACCTATTAAATGCACTCATGCATGTATCTTTAGAAGAACAATGTCAATGTTGTGACACATGGTCATTTTATGGGGCCTAGGAGTAGATTACCAATACAAAGTGGAAGTTTTTCAAGGGTTGTTTGTTGCGGTGCAAGTTGTATTAGAAGTTCTATATTCAATAGAAAAAAATTTAAAGTCAAATAGAAGAGTTGTTTATCTTTATTTCCAAAAAATAAATTAGAAGATTTTGGGGCCAAAACTAGATGGTGCGTTCCCAAGAATTTCCAAACAATAAAGAACAATGAAAACTCTACTAAATTAGCAATCTGATGAGGTTGTGCTTGTGCCATGCCAGATAATATTATTTAACCCCTAAAGTTCTTTGACTATGTTTTCACCAAAAACGCTCCAAAATTGCCATTTTGAATACAAGTACAAAAAATTAGAAAAAAAACATTTTTAGACACATAATTATAGGATCTTATAGTGTGCTGTTGAGGCAAAAATTAACAACCCCAATAGGATTGTCAATTTTATTGTAGTATAGTAGCAAAGGTTCGTTCATGAGGAATTTTGTCATAGATTGGGAAAGATTATGAGTAAAGTAGAAATTATATAAACTAATCCCACAATTAGTCAAGATAGCCAATAAATATCAAATTCAATCACTAGATTTGTCAAATAATCACCAAAAAGAATAGACTACCAAATCCAATCACTGGATTTAATAAAATAGCCCAAATATCACCAAGAATTTATACATAGACAAAGTATTATAGACAATTAGTCAAAAACTAAATTAATATTGCTTGAAAGAATTCATCATACAATTGAAAGACAACAAAGCTCATCACCAAAAGAAAATCGAGTAAGTAGGAGGGTGTTGTGAAATGACAAATTGTCCAAGTATATGAAGAAGAAGGCTAACTTTCTGAACTAATCCTAAGACAAATTGTCACCCTTTTAATCTTGTTAAATTGACCTTGTTCAAATCTAATTTGTAAGCCTTTTTTATACTAGTATGAACTATTTGCCAACTTGTCTCTTCACAACTAAATGGAAATGAGTTGACCTTTACAAAAAAACATTAAAAGGACAAAATGACAAATTATGTAAAATTGTTTTGACTACATAGCCCTCTACTTAGCTCGATTGACGTCTTGTTAATTGTTCTTGGATCTTCTATTGCGATGTTGATCTCCTTTTTATATAGAAAATAGTATCATTTTTTTGAACTCCTTGACTTTGTTGTCTTGCTTCAAAAGGTGTCATTTGTTTGTACATTTGTTGTCCATCTATTTTTTCATTATACAGTAACTAGTAAAACTAAATTTTATTGATGAAGCATAAATGGGTGCCAAATAGAAAGAGAATAATTTCTATGACTTTGAGTCTTATTTTTTGACACTATAGTTTAGTTTGATCTTCAACAAAATGTAAAACTTCAACTACAAGATGTCAATTTGATTCTCATTGATAACCATTTCATGTTTGTTGCACACATTTTGCAAATTCTTTATTTGTATAACTTTATTTTTAGCTTGAGTGAAATTTTATTTATTTAGAGTTGATTTAAAATTTTAAAATTTTAAAATTTTAATAAAAATTACAATTCATATTTTTTTAGTTCAAAATAAATAAGTGAATAATTAAAGTAAAAGACTCATATAAGTCAATTAATACATCTTCAAAATATTAAAATGTGTTTTAATTTTTTTTTTAAATTATTTTGATCTACATTCAAATTTTCATTTATATAAAATTATTTTTTTTAATGAATTCACTAAATTTAGTTCAATAAATCCTTTCAAAGATTTTATCTTGATTTATCTTTTATTTTATTTTATGACTTTAAAAATTCTACAAATTAATAATTTCATTTTTCATCATCACTTTTATAATTCCAAAAACTCAAAATCCATGTTTATATTCACTTTTTATTTGATTTTACAAACACTTTAGATTCTCCAAGTGGCAAGTGTCTTCAATTGTAATTAATTAATTAATTTCTTGACAATGAATAAAGCTTCATCATTTATTTAATTATGAATATACATTATTAGAATCTTTTGCACATGCAACTTGATATTTTCCATTGTTTATACTTTATACTTGCCTCTATAAATATTATTCTTATTTTATTTCTCAAAATCAATAAAAATTCAAGTATCAGTATTTGCATAGATTGATATATTAAAATACATCTTTTCTTTGTTTTAATTTAATTTCATAACCTCAAATAATATACAAAGTTTTTCAGGGTTCCAAATCATTATTAATAAATAATGATTTATTAAATATGATTTTATTTCATATACATATACTTTGTTTACAAAGCCTTTGGGATAATTGATGTAATATTTTATAAGTAAGAGATCCTCACACAATGGATAATTAGCCTGTTTTTTTAAAATGCAGTCATTTGCATAATTTTTCATGTTTGTAAAATCAACAATCTTATTTATTGAGTTGTCAATTGTGTCTCTTACTACAATATTATTTTCAAGGCCAATTTCTTTCTTTCTTGAAATAATTAAGAGAAAATTCCTTGAAACTTTTGCTTTAGATATTCTTTTATCCTTATTAGAATGAATAAGCATTGCGCCAAATTTTAAAGGATGGTTTATATTCATTTTTTTTACATTTCAAAATTCTAATTTCTTCAACTTTTTGAAGTTGGTGTTGAAAAGATACATTGATGGTTTTTATATTCTCCTTTTTGCTTAGGACCATAGGCAAATCTTCTTTAAGTATTACATTCTTTTTCAATAAATGGTTATTTAAAGATGATACTTCAATGGTAACATTATTATACCTTTGTTTTAAATCTTCCACCAAACTAAGTAAAGCACCATTCTCTATTTTCAATGTTTTTGTCAAATCTTTTTGTACAGTACCTTACAATGTGAATCATTCTTTTAAATAAAAACCAAGATCACTCATTCAAACTCTAACTACTATGCAAGACCTTCTGAAGGCTTTTTCATTTTTCACATAAAATTCCAAAGATGAACATTTGCACTTCTGTCTTATATAGAAGGATTTTCTATCAATCTATCATGCATCAAACACTTTTAGGCCACTACATCACAAGGTTAAAGCTAGAAGCGTGAAGAATATACTTTTATAGATACCTCAATATTGATACATCAATTGTAGATTAGGTTGTCAATACTAGAGTGTCCATTGGCATTGCCACAATCAAAACAAAAGTAAAAGTAATTTTCTAATTTTTTTGAACCAAAAACAACTCAAAAATCCATAACTTTCTCACCGTGAGTCGGAATGCCACGAAACAAAGCTTGTGCACCCCTCCTCGCTGAGAGCTTTCCAATGATACCAAGATTGTGACCAAAATATAAGTGAAAGTAATTTTCTAATTTTTCAGAACCAAAAATAACTCAAAAATGCACAACTTTCACACCGTAGGTCCGAACACCACAAAACCAAGCCGGTGCACCCCTCCTCGCCGAGGGCTTTTCGATAGTACCAAGCACACGACCGGAGGATGCACGGTCCGGGAGATCTCAATGTGACATACAAAACAAAACAAACAAATTAACAAAACAAACTTGTTGTTTTAATAGAAGAGATTATTTTTTGAAATAATTATGTATGTTGTACTGTAATTTTGGGAATTTACGTAACATTGTATAACCGGGCAATGGTCCTCCCCATGCTTAGAAAGTATTTTGGTCCCCTAGATGCCTTTGAAGGACTTAAGGTAATAGGTCCAGAAATCGCCCACCTAAAAGCTGAAAATGAATTTTGGAGATGAGAAGCTTCTTGAAATAATTTTCAGTGAATTTTCCTTGAGAGACAAGTGGAATTGACATTTAACCCAAGTCGTTTTATATTTTTTGAAGCTTTGTGGAATTAGTTATAAAGTTTTGAAGTTGAAATGGCATAGGGCTCTAAAATCGCCCACCTCCTAAAATGTACACAAATTGCCCACCTCCTAAAATGTACACAGTTTGTACATTGTTAAAGGCTATGAGAAAGCAACATGTATGCATAGTGTACATTTTGAGGATGTGGATGGTTTTAGAGCCTATGCAATTTCAGAACCTGTTACCTTACAACCCATTTCCATTGGGAGGCTAGAGGGTCTCAAGTCCAGACCTCCATTTCTACAAAAGTTGGAACATTCCCAAACCTTCCAGACGCTTCTTTCAAAATTGTACACTAAATAGTGAAATTAGGTTGCCTTAACAATTAGGTTGCCTTACTCAGGAATAGTCAACCTTGATGGGCTTCGGTTCAAGTTACCAATGGGATAGGCCAAAGGACTTTTATCAAGTAATGCAAGGATTGGGGTTGGATGAGGAGCCATATAAGATGATTCTGTTTCCTGTAGGGCTCCCATTTTCAAGGATGCGAAACGGAACCCTGCGTCATTGGTAAACAATGGGATAGGCCAAAGGACTTTTATCAAGTAATGCAAGGATTGGGGTTGGATGAGGAGCCATATAAGATGATTCTGTTTCCTGTAGGGCTCCCATTTTCAAGGATGCGAAACGGAACCCTGCGTCATTGGTAAACAACGTACGTCACATGATACTGTATTCCATATTACCATTATATACCAGAAGAAAACCGAGTCATGTACTTGTACAGGTTGACTTTCCTTTTACGACTCGGACCAAGTTCTATAAAATCCAAACCTGTCCTGAATCATAAATCCGTACCAGTCCTGGAATTTGTTCGTGGCCTGAGCTTCGATTTTTGTGAAGATCGATAAGCTTAATTAGTCTGTATGTCTCAATTTTGGACGCCAGGATCATGCCAAATTTAAGGAGATTGAGGATGTTTACCCGCTCCTCCACTCCTCCTTCCGGCAGACAGTACAAATAGTATCTCGACGAGCAGTGCAGATCGAAAGAGTCTCTTGACGAAAATGGTGTTGGAGAACTGCCACAGCCGATGGTGTCCTTCTCAGTTTGTAAACGTCAGCTTGGAGGGTTGCAAACATGTCGCTACGACATTTCACGCCTTGTATCCAGGCTCTTTGAATCCCAGCACGGGCATCGCTTGTTGCCAGCTCTACTGTGGCGAGCGCAGTCAGCTTCTTCTGCTACAATGTCAAGGGATCCCTGAGAGAATGGCCTCCCTCACCTGGTTCATCGTGGTGATCCTCATCATTTGTGTTATGGCCCAGCTGGTGTCTGTGTTCGTGGGAAGGGGACCAGACAAAGTGGCCTATTTTGCAGAAGCGTTGTATCTCGCTTTCATTTCTGTGATTGTGTATGTGGTTACGGACGATATCTTCTACAGCAACACACCATTCTATCCCGTTGTGGGCGCCATGAGTGTGGCAGCCTTCAGCTACTTCTTTTCAAGCTTCAAGTACAGCATCCACCTACAGTATGAGGTCGCACCAGCAACAGTGCTCCTTTTTTCCATGTTCCCGATGTGGACCGACCTGACATTCAAGAGAATGAAGCTCATTCAAGCGGAGCATCACCCCACAATTGGATATGAGACGCAAATTCTGAGTATAGTGAATTTAGTGTTAGGGATGCTTGTACTGTCCATACTTTGGATTCTCCACTCGATTCTGTTTCGAACAGTTGGGTACAGAGCGGATTGGATTCGAGGGTATAATAGTGTGCACACCGAAAATCCGGGGTACAACCACATGTGCAGGTTGTGGGTGTTGGGAGGGGCTCAAGGTCATCCAACTTGGCGAACTCCTGTAGGCCAATGTCTTGGGACTTACTTAGCAGTGGTGTCATGGTTCATTGCTCAGGCTATTCAAAGCTATTTAGCGAAGACATGCAATGAAGACTTGGTGTTATTTCACATGCTGTTGTGGGTACCACCTGTTGTTCTAACACTGGGTGTGATGGCCACTCAACTCTCTTTGTGTAAACTTCGGGCTTCATGTATACATAAAGGTACTAAATTTTTAAACAATTTTAGTGGCATGGTTGAATTCAGTGGTATTTTTAAGATCCAATTTTGGATTAGAGAGTAGTAACTAAGCTAGTATTGCTATGCTCACGATCATATTTGTCGAAATGGCATGCTTTAAAGCACGAAAAAATAGGACTGAAATAGATCCGATGTTCCAGATGGCCGTCTGGAAATGTGCCGATTGATTTCTTGACATTTCGAACGACATTAATTAGTCATTCTAATGGATATGGCAATATGTGTTGTGCAGAAAATGACTGGAGTTTGATTTTCCAATGGTTTTTGCTCGACTTCCTCTCTTTAATCCAAAACTACAAGTATATGGAGGCAGCTGTGATTAGCTATAGATTAGGAAGAGACTCTCTGCAGGCTGAGAATTATATTGGAATATACAGAATTGAAGTGTGGGATTGGTTTCTGGCTCAAATAGTGTTTTTCAGTGAAATAATGGTATTTTGTATTTCATATCCTGGTATTGTCATTCTTGGAGTCTTACAAACGCTTGGAATCGAAGTTGCGAAGAGATATTGGGAGTGCACATTTGATTTGGATATGGAGGGAAAGAACGAAGTCTACGGGACATTATGTGAGCACTGTTTTTCGGAAGAAATCACGGAGGAATATGAAAACTCAAAAGAAGATTTCCATTTCGGGAGCCTACAGCATGCTGCGAAAGATCTACAGATTCAAGAGATATTTAGAAATCATCGCATGAATATTAGTCTACCCCTCCTTTTGGACAACATCAGTCCAGCGTGTCTGTCTTACCTGCTTCACCAACTTGACATTGTGCTCAAGGAGAATCCACCAAGAAGAAGAAATCGACACCAAGACGAAGAGTAACTCTGGTCGTATGACCAGCGTGAATGAAGAGTCTATTGGGGTTAGTTGAATCCACCAAGATTACGAGTATCGGTACTTTATCCATACATCTCGATTAAGACAAACCTGCTTAGATTTTCTAGGGTTGGATCTGGGTAGCCACCAACTGTAGTTCTGGACTCTGGTCACTTAATCCAAATTTCATTGTCGGTATTGTCTCTTCATTCAATGTGAGTTTCCACATCACACTCAGAGTTTCCAGTGTGCATTACATTTCATTGTGGTATCCGCGTCCTGTATCTTGGATTCATATCTTCTACACAACTCGTGACCTTATTTAAAAGTCTCCTCTGCATGCAAATCAGTAGTCATGCAATCTTTAGATTCTTTAGTAACGCCCACTGTGAAATCATATATAGAGTTGGCCTTGCCTGAAGCAGCAGTACTTATGTCTAGAGGCAACAAGGGCAAGGGCAGATGTGACTCCAATTTGAGGTACCTTGTATCAGCACTATATCGGCTCCACTTGTTGGCTTCTTCGTCGTAAAATCGACATGCAACAACCAGAATATTGCAGCATTTCGATCTGTGGGGAGAATTCAACCATGTCCACTTCCGTCAATAGGCAAACATAAATCAATACAGCGTAATCTGAAATCAAGAGACAAATAATCCAAAAACTTTGCTATGTTAGGCTCCAAAACATTCTTGAGTACCAGTGGCAAAGCACGTTTCCAGAAAAAATGCTAACTACGAGGAATCTAGAGCAAATTACATGAATTTTAAGCACTAATATAACATGCTCTCCCGCGTGAAAATGTCATTGGATTGAGGAACTCTAACTAACCGCAACTTTGCAAAACATGGTGTTAAGGATTCCTTTCAATGCCAATTCAGAGCTAGTTGTTCAACAAGAATTCTCTACAATAGCATGTACTGTGAAACACATTCAATCCGTTACCTAGATCTGTTCATGGAACTATTAATTTGGTTCTTCCAGAACGCAGCTACCTCATCAAATTCACATCAACATTGTAATCATCAGCACCCAGACTTCAGAACAGACTCTGATTCCCAAAAGCTCTGTTCCAAAGACTGTTACGATCACTCTCATACCCCCGAAAAGCTAGCACGACAATCCATCCAACCGGAAAGAGGCAAAGATCGACAGACCTACCAGGTGGCCCGGAGAGGATATAGTTCCAATGGAACACGAGATATTCAGACAATTATACAGCGTCGCAAACTTCTTCAACGCGAAATCTTCCGCCAAAATGGTGATATAACGTGGGTACTGCGTCCCAAACGAAAGCTCCAACAAAATGGACCCATAATGCTGACAGACATGCAGGGGCATTCACCGCCAACAGAAGATACGCTACCGCCATGACCAGCAACATGATCGTGTGGGACTTCGTGCGTGCGAAGCCAAACCGATATAGAAGGCAGTCCGAGAGGAACCCTCCCACCCAACGCCCGATGGAGTTCCAAATTCTCAGCAGGGAGACGAAGGTGTGGACGCTCGTGCAACCGAAAGACAAGCCGAGGATATGGAGTTTGTCGATTTTATGGTTTGCCATTTCTAAAATATTTCTAGTTTACAATTTGTAAATCCTTGAACTACACTAATTGTATTCATTCTTGATTCCAAGAATTAGAATTGTTAATGAGCCACATTATTTGCAATTTACAAATTCTTTCCAATTGACGAGCATACAACCTAGACATGGAGATATTGAGACATGGGCTCACGGACAAGACTCTCCCACATTAAACACAACAGTGCATTAATTTCTACCAACAAGGCTTTGATGTTTGTGTTTAGTGCTCGAGGCATTGGTCCTATGGAATGCCATTCGAGACCATATATCTTGCCAATGGCCTCGGTAGGTGCTCCATCCTTCTTCCCAAATCTCAAGCAATAAATAGGACCATTTGCAACATCTTGGGACACAATTCACTTGCTTCCACAATGAGATAGGGAGTCCTACCATAAGGCATAAGTGTGTGAGATGAGTGGGAGCGTGTGACCAAGTGCAAGCTAAATCCTTATTGTGGGCTTGGAGTAGTAGTCGAGTGAGATTGGAGGTGTAATAAGAGAGAGGAATTGACTTTGTCATACAAGGCAACACCTACATTGAAGGATTGAGTTGACACAAGGGGCAAGTTGGCACTAACTAGAAGTGATTTTGTGGTGTTCCTTGAGTCCTTAATTGTAGATTTGTTGTGAGATTGACACCCATGGAGGAAAATCACCCAATGATTTGTCCAAGCTCGGATGATGAGAAGGTGGTGGATGTTGGTGCCCAAACAATGGAGGAGCGAGATGTGTTCCAATGCAACATTTGCATGGACCCCCCCACCAATTCCGTCCTCACCCAATGCGGCCACTTGTTTTGTTGGTCTTGCCTTTACCAATGGCTACAAAATAAGAGGAAGCCATGCCCGGTGTGCAAGCTCATGGTGGGAAGTCGAAGCATCACTCCTGTTTATGGGTGCCAAAGGGAACCAAGCTCCACATCCAGCCACCATTCCATGCCTCCTCGCCCTAGTCCATCCAAGCGGAGACGGGTGACGCCATCCGAGGGTGGAAGCTTGGGCGCCACTAATGGATCCAATTCCATACCACCACGTACACGAGCTTTTCGCATTCCAAGGGTGACTTTGACTGTGACCGAGTTGCACCGTATGCTCGAAATGAAGTCTTTGAGATCAAGAACGCAAGCCCATTTTGGGGAGATTCGTGCATCCCATCCGCCATCACCAATTGCTTGGATAGCGGAAGCTTCCAATGAATTTGCACAAGGTTTTAATCCATCGCAAGCTCAATTGGATGGCATTCCAATCAATGAGCTCCCCACTTTTGTATTTGACGTATTGATTAGCCAAGGTGAATATTTTCCCAATGGCAATGACTTTCAAAGGTCTTGGTTGCCTTATTACAAGGTTCAAAATCCGGGATTGTCGGACCACGAGCATTACAATGCTTTCTTAGAGGCTTGGAGTATGCATTTTTGGAACACAGCTTTAATGGAAAGAAATCAAGCAAGAGCTTTGGCACCCATTCCGCCTCCACCACCTTGTGGCTCAGAAGTGGGTTCCACTTCGACCGCAAGCCACCAAGAACCTCTTTGTTTATGTGGAAGTGAACTTGATTTGGAAGTTGAAGAAATGGATGCAAGGGAGTCCAATAGAGCGTGGCATGAATGGAGAGGATATAGGCTAATGGGTACGCCAAGTCATCCATGGAATCAACGACGACGACCTAGCGCATCCATCCCATCCGAAGGACCTTCTAGCTTGGATGTTGGTTCCACTTCTACCGCAAGCCTCCAAGAACCTCTTGATGGAAGTGAACCGGAAGTTGAAGAGGTGGATGCAATGGAGTACAATAGGGCTCGGAGAGCAAGGAATCGTGTTGGTTGATTTGATTAGGTGTGTAGTGAGTGTAGTTCCACGGACTTGTGAACCTGTATAGATGTGTTGTACTACAACCTGAAGTTGTCATTGATGAAGGTGCGTTGTGAGTCTTTTGTGGTCAACAACCATTTTCCATTTTTTGGAAAACCGTGGTTAGGAATAGCTTACTTAATCACAAAATGCAATACAATCTTTTCTAAACTTGAACTAATACAATTTTGTACCTCTTATTGCCAAAGTTGTAATTGCTTGGGTCCGAGTGAATGTGTCTTCTACATGGAGAAGGTCAAATGTTTTTTGAGAGAATGAATTGAGGTGCAAAGTTTATCGATGCAAGGTGAAAAGTATCTACCAACTTGCATCTACAAAACCCTCATTATGAATCCCATTTTTTTACATTTGCGCCCATGGCAACCAACTAGCCATGTCATTTAGCATGTCACCGTCCATAAGTCTTTGCATGATGCCAATTAGTAAATTAGAGCTCCATGATCCCAAAACAAATATGTTGATAAGCCGATAGCCCCCAATTATTTTTAGCTTCACCCTTAAACAATGTTGCGACTATTTTTGGACTAAGATAAAATCAATATAACATAATATGAAATCAAGAGACAAATAACCATAATCCAAAAGCTTTGCTATGTTAGGCTCCAAAACATTCTTGAGTACCAGTGGCATAGCACGTTTTTAGATAAAATGCCGACTACCAAGAATCTAGAACAAATTACGTGAATTTTAAGCACTAGAACATTCTCCCGCGTGAAAATGTCTCATTGGATTGAGGAACTCTAACTAACCGCAACTTTGCAAAACATGGTGTTAAGGATTCCTTTTCAGAGCTAGGTGTTCAACAAGAATTCTTCTACAATAGCATGTACTGTGAAACACATTCAATCCGTTACCTATCTGTTCATGGAACTACTAATTTGGTTCTTCAAGAAACGCAGCTACCTCATCAAATTCACATCAACATTGTAAACATCAGCACCCAGACTTCAGAACGGACTCTGATTCCCAAAAGCTCTGTTCCAAAGACTGTTACGATCACTCTCATACCCCCGAAAAGCTAGCACGACAATCCATCCAATCGAAAAGAGGCAGAGATCGACAGACCTGCCAGTGGCCCGGAGAGGATATAGTTTCCAATGGAACACGAGATATTCAGACAATTATACTGCGTCGCAAACTTCTTCAACACGAAATCCTCCGCCACAATGGTGATATAACGTGGGTTCTGCGTCCCAAACAAAAGCCCCAACAAAATGAACCCATGATGCAGATAGACTCGCAGGGGCATTCACCGCCAACAGAAGATACGCTACCGCCATGACCAGCAACATGATCGTGTGGGACTTCGTGCGTGCGAAGCTAAACCGATATAGATGGTAGTCCGAGAGAAACCCTCCCACCCGATGGAGTTCCAAATTCTCAGCAGGGAGACGAAGGTGCGGACGCTCGTGCGGGAGTAACCGAAAGACAAGCCCAACTGAGCCATGTTGTCGGTGGCGGTGAGGCCGGAGCCGACGCTAAAGATGGTGGCGACAAAGAGGAGCCAGAAATCGAGGCTTCGGAGGGCTTGGAGGATGGAGTGGTCGTCTCCTCGGTTTGGCCATGGCGTGGCTTAATTGCTTCTTCCCTACACAGCGGCTGGATTTTCTTCTTCTTCAGCACCAGGGATTGATTCAGTCGGTTTCTTGCCGGATCCAGGTGTCTGCAGAAATGTGATATACCACAAGTAAGCAGGGAGGCAAGAAATAGAGCACAAGGTTACCTAATTAGACTGTCAATACAGAATGATCTTCCTCCCCATCGGTCCAGGGCCAATAAATGTAGTAAAGCTCAAGTATCTGCTCATTTGCTCCGCCGCAGCATGTGCACTCGGTCATGATACAGCAGACTATTCCTTGCTTACATTTGCTGGAACATTTGGTTGCAGCCATTCGCACCTGCTACAGTGCACCGAGGTTCGTAATTGATCTTGCAATTGATATTACTTGGCGACTTTGCAAACGTTAATTTCGTGAAATTAGCGACATTCCAATACTTTGCCACGTTTCAGGACGCGCGGCTTGAAACATGAAGCTTTACCTGTCCTAGTTTGTGGCTTGAAATTAGACCTAAGTTGTGAAGATACATGCCACATGCTTTGTGAATTGCGTTAATCTAACGAAAATAATCGATGATTGCAGAATTAATCTACGATCACAATAACTCAGTGGACACACCGCTCCAGCAACGTGTATTATATTCTCCGAAACAATCTCCAATTTATCCATGATTCGCACCTTTCTTGCAATCACGTAATTTCATGGAATGGCATGTATTCCCAATTGCTAATCTCTTTGCATAATGGAGTTAGTATCTTGCAATTAGCCAACTGTCGGTGTGCAGCAATTCAAAATCTCACACTCCATGCTTCTGACAAAAACTTCTAAATTTCGCTGTAGCCTAAAAACACGCACATGTGAATAGTTCTGGCAATATACTCCAAATCAACCCATGAAACTCGGGATTGTGAATCCATGATTGAACTTCTAGAAAGTTTCCGTTACAGTACGTACCAACTGATAGTTAGCAGTTTAGATCGACACACAACTAGTAGTTAGCAAACGTGTTTCTTGCAATCAGATTGAAATATTGCAGAAATAGTTCACTTACAAGAGTCAGAGGTGCATTTTTGGTCGTGCAATGTCCAAATGTAAGATTCAGTGTTTCTATTTCATGTGGTTTCAGACGATGGTATTCTTGAGTTCTACATTTTAAACAAATAAAAAGTTAAATTGATCTAAACTTTGTTATGGAGTGCAGAGGAGAAAGAGAGAGGCTCAAATCCAACGTAGCACATTCAGTACTGTGGAAAAGACGATAACTGATGTTCACAGCACGAGCCTTTTGAAAGGGTTGGCCACCATTTCAGAAGCAGTCTTACTCACAAAAGCTCAAGTGAACCAACTTTGCAAAAAATCACGCTTCCTGTATTTTCTGGTCCCTAACATTCAAATTTTCAATCGAAGGCTATTTCCAGACCCATATCTCTGCATATGGGCCTAAAGCAGAGAAATGCGACCTTTGAGAAATGCGACCTTTGTCTAAAATACAATATAATCAAAGTGGGCTCTCTATTCTATTCCAACAAATATTTAGTTCTGCCTCTCAAAGCTCCTCACGCATCATTCCCGTCCATTGGTTGAGAGTTGAGACTCACTTGAATGCCACATCATTCATGTTCTGACATGATTCCTATTGAATGATTCCTATTGAACAGATAGGCAGGGTCATCAGCCCCTTCGTCATCCTCTTCCAATTAAGTTACTGGATTAGGAACTTGACAACTAAATATTCAGACCCTGATCCTGAACAGAAGATGGACCTCAATGACTTGGAAAAATGAACCACAAAAAAGAAAAAATTGAGTGGTCAATGGTCGCATCGTGTTGTCAGCATGAGTAATAACTCAGTTTGTCGTTCTGCAGCTGAAGAGGTTTGGTCAACTTACACAATGTACTGAAGAATGAATTGCTATCAAATCAATATGTCAATATCTGCACATATTGCAATATTAAATGGTTATTGTATAAATTGCATTACGCAATTCACCTTCTTAATTTTGGGGCTGTCAAATACAATGCAAGATTGAACCACTTGAGCATTATTTAGTGGAAGTTCACATGAAAGTAACTACATTGTAATTGACGCAAGTGTCAAAGTTCTAGCATTACTAAGTTAGCTATTGAATTTATAAAAAAAAATGCAAACTTGAAGAAATACCATTGATGGTCATTTGCATAGTCTCATTTAAGTTTTCACTCCATATTGTAAGCACCAAACTTTTAAAATAATCCCTCTTCATGACCAATCGCAACCAAGAACTATAAACATGAGAGTTATTCATTGTGGTTGTTTGTTACACATTTCAATGTGTAATTATTGTAAGCAGAGAGAACTAGTGTTCGAATGGTGCATGAGGAACTAGCTGTTCACTCACAAGTGTCTCTAGAAGTTGAATTTTTTTTTTGTACTATGAAATCTACTCTATATGATGAATGGGGTGGTTAAGGGTGATTTGTATCCAACTACATTATCAATCATCCAAAACTAAAATTTCTTATGTGATCGATTTGATGAAATTGAAGTATTTAATATAAACAGACAAAAATGTAACTATATGAGCAAAAATATATAAAAATTAAACATAGAAATGTGGGCATCCAAAGCTAAAGGTATATAGAGATATACTATGGCAATACCTTGATTTATTGTGATAGGGTTTGTAAACCCCCCCCCCTACAACAAAAAATTGCATTGGGAGGGAAAATTAAATAGTTGGAAATGTAACTAAGGATATCAATTTTGTTAAATTCATGATTTAATTTTCTATGATTGAGCTATTTTGTCAATTATATTAACTTGCTATGCTAAATAATAGAGATCTACGTAAATTACATTTCATCCAAAATATTATGTACAATTATGCTAAGATTTCTACCTCCATAGCCCCTCTTCATTGGCTCCCTAAATCATTTCTTTCAATTATCATCTTTTTTTAACAATTCATTTTAATCAAAATAACATCAATTAGTAACAAAAATTGACATTACATTTTGCCCCCTTGATCTAAATGGCATTATTTTGTCCTTCTAACAAGTAATACATTCCCCTTCAATGTAAATATGCCATCAACAATGTTTATGGACACAAACTAAAATGTTTGTAACATAAATTTCATTAAATTGGTGTAGTTCCATTAAAATGTTGAAGTGAATAGCCAAAAAAGAATCGGAATTAAAGAAAATGTTCTAGGAAATTAGAAGGATATAAGGTGAAAATCTAAGCTTATGGTATACAATGTTGTGACTGAATTCTTAATGATTTGCATATTAATTTGTAAATTCACTAATATGGCATGCTAAGAATGTCAACTTTGTTAAATTGGTGATATTTCAGTATTTTGATGCTATTCTAGTTCAATATGCACAACCTGAACTCCAAATCTATACTTGTCCTAGTTTGTGGCATGAAATTAAACCTTTGTGAAGATATATATTACAATTTTTTGCATTTCAAGAAATTGACTTTTAAGGTAGTGACCTGAATCCCAAATCTATACTTGTCCTAGTTTGTGGCTTGAAATTAGACCTTTGTGAAGATATATGTCACAATTTTGCAATTTCAAGAAACTGACTTTTAAGATAGTGAGCTCATAAAGCGACACTTAGGGCTATTACACTTAGGGCTATTAGGGCTATTTTTTAGATGCTTGAAAATATTTTCCCTTATTTTTCACTTGAAGAAAAATTGATGTGAAATCTAAACACAAGTGGTTTCATATTTTTTGGAGCATTTATAAATTACTTTGGTTTCATATTTATCAAAGCATTTATACATTACTTATGAATTATCAAAGAATTTTGTAGTAGGTGCCTATTCTTGATTTGAGGCCTTGCAAAACCCACACATGCGCAGTCTTATTAAAAGATATGGCTTGACAAAAAAACAAGCATTTTGGCATTCAAAAAGTAATACACAAGGTTCTTAAATGTGACCCTTACTAAACCTAAATGAACCCTAAATTCTTTTAACATTTGTAAGAAGGCAATTGGGCAACCAATTCTCATTTTAAAAAATAAAATGAACACACCCTTGCTCTGAAATGGACCCTCCTTGGCTCTGATTGTATCTATTGGCAAAGTATAAACCAATACTTGACAACTCTTATTTATGCTCACATTGTTGACAATTCATTCTAGAACCACTCACTGTCATTTCAGAGCCCACTACCTTTTGGACTGTTTGAAGAAGTGGGTCGCAATAAGAGCCCACTACCTTAGTATAAATTGTCAGAATGACTCATGGAATACCGCCAATTTGGCAGCCAACTGCTGTTCTGTATTTGTCTCTCTCTCCCTTCTCTGGGATCATACTGACTGCCTTGCTCCGCCGCCTCATGTGCTCGGCCTGCGCGTGGTCCTTACTCGCAGACGTTCTCACTTATCTACTCGCCACAGTACAAACCGAGGTAATTGATCCGCCAATATTAACTGGCAACAGCACTAAAGAGATGGAGAATACACGATTCAATTGAACATCATTACATTTGATCAGCGGACACATCACTCCACCAATTCAACAATCTCCGGAACAGTCTCCTCCGTCGATCAAGTGCACGGCGTGCGCTTTTGCATTCTCACGGCATGTTCAATTAATTCGCCCTTTTCGTCGCAATCAACTTTCCTTGAAACATTGCATACATGGACGTTACCCAACTGGTAATCTCTTCCTAGCAAGAATAAATCGAGCTAGCAGTACGTAGCTTGCAATGGTACGTAAGAGCCACCTATTGTACATATGCATTGCTGCGCTGTCGGCCTGCAGCTGCTCTACATATCACTCTCTAGGACTCCGAAAATTTCTTCTAACTTGCGCAGCAGAGCACTAGTACGTAAGAGCGTACACACAATGCAAACACTCATGTGCATACATTATCAATAATCTAGATAGAGGTTCCAAGGCAGTCCACGAAACTCGATCTCTGACTCCCAAGTCTCGTGAAGGAGCTTCTAGCAATCACATGATTGTACTGCCTAATTCTCCGTTACTGGCAGTACTCTGCTCATGTACTCCGTAATTTGATTATTAGATCACCACCCAATTTTCACAGCTAGCTGCCGTAATCCAGCTCTCAGTCCTTGCCTGCAGGGAAAGGTAGCTCTTTCAACACTCTTCTTGCCAGTAGTTTATCGATGGCAGCTTCAATTCCGAATTCCCAGGGCTCCGACAAGCTGCTGCAAGTGCTCCAAGGTCGGTGGTTCATTCTCGCAGTGGGCATTATCGTGCTCATCGTGGGCTCCGGCCCTTATGCGTTCAGCGTGTACAGTCAGAAGCTGAAGTCGGCTCTGCATATCAACCAAGAGCAACTGAACCTCATCGCAAATTTCAAGGACCTCGGCGTCAACTTCGGATTGCACTCGGGGCTGTTGTATGATTATTGGTCACCTGGAGGCGTCCTCTTCCTCGGCGCTGTGGAGACTGCGACTGGTTACTCGCTGGCATGGCTGGCGGTCACTGGAAGGCTGGCTCCCTCGCTATGGCAGATGTGTTTGTTCTTGCTCATTGCAGCGAATGCACAAGCGATGTTCAACGTGGTGGTGGTGGTGCACGGCGTGCACCTCTTCCCCGCCAGCAAGGGCACGATCATCGGGCTGCTCAAGGGGTACATCGGCATTAGTGGCGCCATTCTCATTCAAATCTATACGACGTTGTTCGGAAACGGCCACCCGGAGAGTTTTATTCTAATGTTGGTGTGGCTGCCGTCGTCGGTGGCGTTGCTGTCGATACTTGTCATCCGGCCCATGTCATCGTTTCGGGGCATTCCTGATGCGAAGTATATCTACTGGTTGCTGGCGCTTGGGTTCGTGCTTGCATTTTACTTGATGGGGGTGAGCGTGACGCAAAACTTGCTGAGGGTGAGTGTCAGCAGTGAGAAGGTCATTGGGGCTGTATTGATGATTCTCATATTCATTCCTCTCGGTATCATCACCTACAAATCTGAAATTTATGGTAAGCGAAGTGGGGAAGGTGAAGGAGTCACGACAGAGGTGGCGCAAGATGGCACAGGACCTTTGACAGAGATGGCGCAAGACCACCGTGAGCACTTCGAAAACAAAGAACCTCATGTTATTGCGACACCCCAACCGCCGAAAGAGTCGAATTCTCACTCGGAAGACCTCGAAGCTCTGTCGGTTGAGCAAACCTCCAAGGCAAGCTTGCCCAAGTCATGGCCGAGGAAAGGCGAAGACCACACGATCTGGCAAACATACAGGACACTGGATTTCTGGCTCCTCTTCACCGCAACCACCTTCGGCATCGGCTCCGGCCTCGCCGTCACCGACAACATGGGCCAGCTCGGTCTCTCTCTCGGCTACGCCTCCACCAACGTCAAGACCTTCGTGTCCCTCGTGAGCATTTGGAACGCCATTGGCCGCTGGGTCGGGGGTTTCACAAGCGACATTCTTCTCCGTCACTACGGATTCTCCCGCACTCTTTTCCTTGCTCTCATGATGACTCTCATGGCTATGGCGTTTCTGCTCATCGCCATGGCCATCCCCGGATGCCTCTACTTCGGCTCCATCTTTTTAGGGCTCGCCTTCGGAGCTCAGTACCCCTTGTACGCCACCATCGTCGCGGATATCTTCGGGCTGAAGTACTACGCCACTCTGTTGAGCAGCATTAATTTGGCCAGTCCCGTGGGGATGTACGTCTTGTCCGTTCCCGTGGTGGGTAAATTCTACGACGCGGAAGCACGGGTGCAGAACCACGGTGTCAATACAGACTCATGTCTGGGAGCGTCGTGCTTTCGTCGCTCGCTGTTGGTTCTCGTGGGAGTGACGCTTGGGGCGGCTCTGTGCGCTGCGGTGCTTTGGTTGAGGACGAGGAACTTGTACAGAGAAGTCCATGAGGAGTATCAAAGGGTGACGATGGAGGGAAAGGGCAACCCTAATGCGGAGAAGAAAGACATCGCAGAAGCAGAGATTGCGAAAGGTGGAATTTAGGTCGAAGGCGAAAAATTGTGTTGTACTGTACGTGTATTAATTATATTAGAGATGGAAGAGCCTGTAATTAATATGCGATGCGAGATTTCACCGTTTTCCTTCGAAATGTGCCTCCATGCAATTCTGCGTCCATGCAGGGCATAGAGTTTTCAAGGATTCGGGCAGGATCACCTCTACTTAAGGAAGTGAGAGCGCTCACGTTCACACTCGCTAGAGCTCGCGACTTGTTTTGCGAGGTTTCGCTGTTGCTTTTTCTTTCAGATGTGGCCTCAACACAATTCTATCATTTCTATGCCCTAAATCTATTTTCAGATTTGGCCTTTACACAATTTCCTATGTTCTATTCCCTTTGTATAGTTTTCAAGTGTAGGAACTGAATCGCGTGTATTCTTGCAGTAGAAAGCTCGCACTTTGACTCCCGTGTTATGGATTTAGAGTAGATTCAGATTCTCCACTCTTCTCTTATGGTCAGTCGATGGCGACATGTGTCCCGAAACGTCAGGAACAATACTTGACGTGTTGTAAATTGTAAACTACGATTGTTCAGGGTTACGTAACTCCATGCATTCGTTTCCAATCGAGAAGTAAGGAAATTCTTTTCGTCTTCCAAATGTTTAGTGATCGTGATTGTCGAAGGTGAAACCTAGCCGGCAGTGGGCCCAAACAAAACTTCAAATCTAGCAAAAGTGGATTTCTCATTCTTTGTTGCTAGAACTCCTAGACTGGGAGCAGTTCTGCTAAAATTATCCACTTTCGAGATCCCTGCACTGCAGTTAGTACATCGAGATCAGCGACAGATATGGTCTCTCAACAAATAGTAGTATGTAAAGACTTTTCTATTTTAGACGGAGAAACTGAAGGTAAGTAAGATAAGGTTCACTTTTCCACATCGATGATTTACAATTGACTTGAATCATTTGGTACAGTCTGGACACAACGCTCTCTGGCTTGTGCTGACGTTTGCAGCTATTAGGTTGCTTCGAGTCTGCATATCTACGTTTCCTTTTCGCAAGCTTGTTGCTGTAGGTCCACTTAGAGTTCAAGATTTTGTCTTTGACTGGCGCAAGTAGGCGACTATGCTTGTCTGTAACTTCCTCCAACCTCAATCCTGCCGTCCATCAGAGAACGACTTCCCCTAGGGATGCGTTCTTGATTCTGTCATGGTTCTCCGTCGGTCAATACTTGTCAGTAATTAAGTTGAAAAAACTTGTCAGTTGCACGAAATCAAGGCTCCCCGCAGGTCGACCTGCTTCCATGGCAATCTTGTGTAATTCTTGTGAAGAGTTATTACTCAGCAGGGCGACCTCTTCATGCCATCCATCACCGCGGAGTTTCAGCTTTCCAGTACACTCAGCACCGCGTTTGCTCACAACCCAAGCTCATGACTCCCAGTACACCTCTTTCTTCCTATACAGACACTTTTGTACTCCCTTGATCTGAGAGTTTTTGAGCCCAAATCGTGTTTGCAATTGCAGATATCTTGTACACCCAACACCACATTTGCTCACAACCCAAGGTCATGACTCCCAGTACACCTCTCTCTTTCTATACAGACACTTGTGTACGTACTCCCTTGATCTGAGAGTTTTTAGCTCCAATCGTGTTTACAATTGCAGAGATGGCAGACACAACTCGAAAATTAGAATGTGGATCCCAAACCCTGATGCGCTTCCTGCGCGGTCGCTGGTTCGTGATCGCCGTCGGCATCGTGGTGATGATCACCAGCGCGGGCGCCTACAGCTTCGGCATCTACTCCCAGAAGCTGAAATCCGTGCTCAATATCAACCAACAACAGATGAACGTCGTCGCAAATTTCAAGGACTTGGGTGTCAACCTCGGCATCCCCGCGGGTCTTCTCTACGACTTCACCTCACCAGGCGTAGTCTTATTCGTGGGCTCCCTTGAAGCTTCTCTCGGCTACGTTTTGGCCTGGCTCTCCTTGACATCCCAAATCTCCCCGTCGCTATGGCAGATGTGTTTGTTCCTCTTCATCGGGTCGAACTCCCAGCCCATGTTCAACACGGCGGTGTTAGTCCAAGCCGTGAAGATGTTCCCTGCCAGTCGAGGGATCATCATCTCCCTCATGAAGGGATACATTGGTATTAGTGGCGCCATTCTGATTCAAGTGTTTGTGGCAATTGAGGGGTCCAAGAATCCGGAGGCTTTTTTGTTGTTGCTGGTTTGGTTGCCTTCAACAGTGGCGATGCTGGCGATATTTGTGATTCGCCCGGGAGTGAAGGCGTTCGAAGGCTTTCCGGAGAAAAAATGGTTCTTCTGGTACTTGGGGTTGGGATTTGCGCTGGCGTTTTACTTGATGGGGGTGAACATTGCGACGAATGTGACCAATGTGGGGATCCATGCTGACAGGGGAATTGGAGGGGGGTTGTTGGTTTTGCTGGTTGTGCCGTTGCTTTCGATCTCGTATGTGTCGGAGTTTTATGGCAAACAGAGCATGGACTTGGAACCACAAGGAGTCGACATTGAAGGACTTGGCTCACAGAACCCTAATGGCGTTCAAGAGGTGAGACCCTGTACACATTGAGTGCCGGCTTTCGCTTGTTTGTTCAAGAGTAGTTTGATATTTACAACCGCGTTTACAAAAATTTAATTCCAAACTGGAAGCTCTTGGTGTACGTACCACGAATTGGCGTTTTCATAATAAATTCCTAATGAAGAGTCTATGTTTTAGCAATCAGCGTATGTAAGCTTAACCTTGTGGACGAATGTCACCTTTGATTGCCATTTGTCTGGGGCTGGCCTTGCGACATATTCTTTTACTCCTCTGCTATGAAAACTTTTTTCTGTTTGTGCCAACAAAACAAACATGAACTCTGGTGTAATGATTACGTTTAGGCAATCAACATATATAACCTTGTGCTCTGTTCTTTCCCCCTTGCTCACTTGTGGTGTAAAATTAATCTGCAGACACCTCTCTGTTCAATTTTTTTAATCTTTGACCAACACATGCAATGTTCTTCATTGATTCTTTCGATGTTAACCCCATACCCGTCTGTAATATGTTTTTCACAATAGGATCAATCGAATTGATCATTATGAAAAGACCATTGGTGAGGTTATGTTTAGGCAATCATAATAACTAACCATGCGCTCTGTTTCTTGCCTCCCTGCCCACTTGTGGTATATCATAATTCTGCAGACACCTGGATCCGGCGAGAAACCGGCTGAATCAATCCCTGTTACTGAAGAATCAGAATCAGCAGCTGTAGGGAAGAAGAAAGCCACGCCATGGCCAAACCGAGGAGACGACCACACCATCCTCCAAGCCCTCCGAAGCCTCGATTTCTGGCTCCTCTTCGTCGCCACCATCTTCGGCGTCGGCTCCGGACTCACCGCCACCGACAACATGGCCCAGTTGGGCTTGTCTTTCGGTTACTCCCCCACGAATGTCCGCACCTTTGTGTCCCTGCTGAGCATTTGGAACTCCATTGGGCGTTGGGTGGGAGGGTTCCTCTCGGACTACCTTCTATATCGGTTTGGCTTCGCACGCACGAAGTTCCACACGATCATGTTACTGGTCATGGCGGTAGCGTATCTTCTGTTGGCGGTGAATGTCCCTGCGTGTCTGTACTATGGGTCCATTTTGTTGGGGCTTTCGTTTGGGACACAGTACCCAATTTATACCACCATTGTGGCGGAGGAGTTCGGGTTGAAGAGGTTTGCGACGCTGTATAATTGTTTGAATATCTCGTGTTCCATTGGGAATTATATCCTCTCCGGACCACTGGCAGGTATGTCTGCTTCTTTTCGGTTTGATGGAATGTCGGATTAGCTTTTGGTGGGTGCGAGAGTTTTGGAACAAATCTTTGGGGAGTCAGAGTCCGTTCTGAAGTCTGGTGCTGATGTTTACAATGTTGATGTGAATTCGATGAGGTAGCTCCGTTTCTGGGATGACCAAATTAGTAGTTACATGAACAGATAGGTAACGGATTGAATGTGTTTCACATGCCATTGTAGAGAATTCTTGTTGAACACCTAGCTCTGAATAGGAATCCTTGGCATGTACCATGTTTTGCAAAGTCGAGCCTAATTCGAACAACTGAGAGATTCTCGATCCAATGAGGCATTTTCAAACGAGGGAGTATGGTATCTTAATATTCACATTATTTTTTTTATAGTGAACTCTGAGTTGGCATTGTTACCAAGTGTCCTATGCCACTTCAACCTACTCAAGAATGCTTTGTAGCCTAATTTGCAAGACTCTTGGAATGCTGTTACTGGATCTTGATTTCATATGATGTTATTTGATTTTATGTTTGCCTTTCGAGAGAAGTGGACATGCTTGAATCCTAGCCCTTCCCGCAGCTAAAGAATGTTACGCGCAGCACAAGGTCTTGATCTGAATGCTGGATTTTGTTTGATGCAGGTCGGTTTTACGACGACGAAGCCAAAAGACAAGCGGAGCGATCGCACTTGGCAAGCAGTAATGCCAAGCTAGTGTGTGACGGACCAGTTTGCTTTCGTCGCACTTGTTTCACTTTGATGGCGGTGAGCATTGGTGCTGCAGGATTTGCAGGAGTGCTGTGGTACCGCACACGGGGATTTTACATGGAGCTTCACAAGGACTTTCAGAAATCTAAGATGGCTGAATTAGCTCATGAAGCTTCACAAGAAGAGAATCATGAGGATGATGCACTACAGAAAAAGTCCAACCACAATCACTGATTCAAATCTCATAAACAAACAGCTGAATGTTTGTACAATAGAGGACCTTGAGGAGGAAATATAGCATATTATACGGTCTCTACTTCCACTCCTATCTGTTTCAGACTTCTAGCATAAAGCTCCAGACACTAAGTCAGAGTTGTCTAGCCTCTCCAATTAATTTCAATCTTGAGGGACCAAAGTAGAGTGTAATGTCACGATGGCAAATATAACGGTGATACCAACACACCTCGAATTGTGAGTCACACATTAGCCCTTGCCCTTGTTGCCTCTTGACGACAAGAACTGCTGCTTCATGCAAAGCCACCACCACATATGATTTGGTGGGCGTTACTAAATAACCTAGTCCACTCGTCGAGAATGTATGACTAATGATGTGCATGCAGAGAAAACTTTTAAATAAGATCACGAGTTGTTTAGAAGCTATGAATCCAAGATGCAGGACGCGGATACCACGATGAAATGTAATGCACACTCGAAACTCTGAGTGTGATGTGGAAACTCTGACATTGAATGCAGAGACAATACCGACAATGGAATTTGGATTAAGTGACCAGAGTCCAGAACTACAGTTGGTGGCTACCCAGATCCAACCCTAGAAAATCTAAGCAGGTTTGTCTTAATCGAGATGTATGGATAGAGAACCTCTACTTGGAATCTTGGCAGACTCAACTATCACAACAGACTCTTCATTCACGCTGAACATACGACCAGAGTTACTCATCGTCTTCGTGTCGTCTTCTTCTTCTTGGTGGATTCCCCTTGGGCACAATGTCAAGTTTGTGAAGCAGGTAAGACACACGCTGGACTGATGTTGTCCAAAAGGAGAGGAAGACTAATATTCATGCGATGGTTTCTAAAAATCTCTTGAATCTGTAAATCTTTCGCAGCATGCAGGCTCCCGAAATGGTTTTCTTGTCTTTGAGTTTTCATATTCCTCCGTGATTTCTTCCGAAAGACAGCGCTCACATTCCGTAGACTTCGTTCTTGTCCTCCCAATATCTCTTCGCAACTTCGATTCCAGTGTTTGTAAGACTCCAAAAATGACAATACCAGGATATGATATACAAAATATCATTATTTCAAAGAAAAACACTATTTGAACCAGAAACCTATCCCGCCATACGTACCATTCTGTAATTTTAAATATGACTAGTGTGCCCTGTGCCGCTGCCACAGCAAATACAAAAGTAAATGTAAGTTTCTAATTTTTCTAATTTGAAAATAACTCAAAAATCCTCAATTTTCACACCGTGAGTCAAAATGCCACAAAACAAAGTGTGTGTATCCCTCCTTGCAGAGAGCTTTCCAGTGATACCAAGAGTATGCCTAGTGGATGCTCGATCTAGGAGATCTCAATATAACAAACCAACAAAACCAACAGCCTAACTTAATAGATGGATTAAGCTAATCACAATCATCTACCTCCATATACTTGTTTGTTTGTTTGTTACATTGAGATCTCCTCAACCATGCATTCCTTGGTGGCATTCTTCATACTATTGGAAAGCCCTTTGTGAGGAAGAATGCACAAGCTTTGTTTCCTGGTGTTTGAACCTACGGTGAGACAGTTATTGAATTTTGAAGTTTATATGAACTACAAAATTAGAAAATTACTTTTATTTTTTATTTTGATTATGGCAACCACACACTACACCTACCTTAAATTTGGTTGGTTTTTTGTTTAATATGCTCAAATCCAACAAATCATGAAGCATTTGATAGCATTTTTAGTACCAATTCAAAGCTCTTGGCAAAGAGGTGTGTACAAATTTTGTTTCGTAGTGTTTGGACCTATAGTGTGAAAGTTATTGAATATCAAAGTCTTTATGAATTCAAAATTGATTTAAATTATCTTTTATGTTGCAAAGCCCTTACACACCTTCATGTAGAAACCTTGTATTTGTACTAGTTTTGTGGCATTTGGACCTATGGAGTGAAAGTTATGAATTTTTTTAAATGAAAAATTGAATTAAATTATTTTTTATTTAGAAAAAACATAACTTTTACATGACATGTCCAAATGCCACAAAACAAAGCCCTTGCACTCTTGTTTGCATATAGCTTTCTATTCATACCAAGAATGCAACTTCTTATAATATAGTGTGAAAGTTATTGAATTTCAAAGATTTAATGAATTAGTAAATTAGAAGACTATTTTTGTTTTTGTTGTGGAGTTTGTTGGAAGTCATGTATTTTTTTAAATAAAAAATTAAGTTAAATTACTTTTAATTATATTGTAGCAACAACATAGGGTACACTAATATCACTAATATATGTAGTTTAGCTACTTCCATATACTTGTAGGTTTTACTTAATCTTAGAAGGATGGAGCCCAAGTAACTATCTCAAGTTATTTTGTTTTGCTTCACATTTTGCTTTTATTCCTCTATTTTACAACTATATTTGAATAAGAATTAGTGTGCCTTGTGCCATTGCCATAGTTATAATAAAAGTAAAAGTAATTTTCTAATCCACAAAAAATTTGAAATTCAATATCTTTTCAATAATGAGTCCAAATGCCACGAAACAAAGCCCATGCACTTGTCTTCGATGAAAGATTTTCAATGGTACCAAGCACGCGTCCAAGAGACAAATGGTCTAAGAGATCTCACCATAACAAACAAAACAAATTCTAACTTAATGGATGAATTATTTTATTTAATTTTTTAGAGATGAAATCACATGTTTTCTACAAGTCATAAAAAATTTCAGATTTATTGGTGATGATCTGAAATTATTTTGATTTTTTAAGGAGTAAAGGAATAATATTTTATAAAAATGCATATCTAAATATCTAATTCAAAATTAGTTGAAAAAATATAAATTTTTTGTTATAAGCTTAAATCAAACCAAAGTCTATTTTAATGTAATTCACTTTTCCATGTCATTCTATAAGTAGAAATTCAATAGACCATGGTAATTAATTGACCAATGTTGAATATGTAGAATAATATTTGTTTTTTGAAATTTAAAAAACATTCAAATTGGATTATTACTAGACTTGATTCTCTTCATTTCATTAGTTGAAATCAAATTTTTAACAAATCATTTTCATGGTGAAATTCTTGTTAATTTCTTCCTACCTTACTTATTGCCATTAACAAGATTTAGTCTAGTTATAGTATACTTGACCTCCTCATAATCGTAGGTAGTATAAGATTGGCTTCATTTATAATTAGTTTCAATGCCAAACACCCAACTAAATAATTGCAATACATTAGTAGTATGCATACAAGTACCCTCACCCCAAATTGATAGCAATGTGTCATCTACAAATTGGGCAATTGTTTGTTGCTCTAGAGCACTAATGCACTATGAATATTAATTCCCTAAATCTTCCCATTTTGGACCTCTTTAAAGTGTAATTTAATATTTTTCCATCAATTAAAAAAATTAAGGCGCCAATGGACGCCCTTATCCATTTCTTGTAAAATAGAAAAAACTTTTGTGATTTTTTCATTAACACTAATATGCACCTCAACATGTTTGAACAATATCTCATTTATTTAAATGAAAGGGGTGATCCCCTACAAAAATGGCCTCAAATAGGCAGCATTAGTCTACTTTATCATAAACTTTTGAAAAATCTAATTAAGAAAAATTAGTAATTGTTGAATCTCTACTCTAATATGGTGGATAGTTCCATAGGTGAGGAAAATACTACCTAGAATAAATTTCATTGGTAGGAAATCAAATTTATCACATGAGATAATTTCCATAAGTATAGACTATAAACATACATATAAGAGTTTAATGAATATTTTATAGTATACATTAAATAATATTAAGGGGTGCCAATAGTTTGGGGATTTTCTACCCCCATCCTTGTATAACAATGCTATGAACCCATTTGTAGTTTCTTTAAGTAAGGATTGATTATAGACAAAATCTATTATCATTCGTAAGAAGTCATGTCCTATCACTTCCTACAATGTTTTATAAAACTAAAAAAGGCCAAGGGATTATCATATCATAGCAAATTATATGAGAACTCGTGTATAGGAATAACTTCTTAAGGTCAATCTTCTCCTTATTTAGGAGATTGCAAAAATTTTATACCATTTCACTACATCCTTTAGTTTATAGAAAAAAAGTAGTACCCTAGTTGCAAGGCAAGGTCTATGCCTCATAATTAAGTGAAGTTCAAAAAGTAGATTTGACACTTTTAATTTTAATTTTAAACAATTGAGCATTAAACTCAAAGTAAAATTAGAATGTTTGGCAACTATATCAAATAGCTTTAAATGCCACTTAAAGGGTGTGCATGGAGATGAAAAGACAATGAGGAAGACAAGTTTTTTATATAAGTGGGGGGTAGGAGGTAAAACAACTTATGTGGGATATGTAAAGTTAGGATTTGTAGAAGATCAATAGCTCATAATTAAGTCAAAAAAAGAATTAGGTAGGAGGTAAAACAACTTATGTGGGATATGTAAAGTTAGGATTTGTAGGACATCAACCACTCATAATTAAATCAAAAAAAGAATTGTGTTCAAAGTAGAATTTTAGACATCATTTAGGTAGTGTAGAATAATTTTTTTCCAAGAAACTTTGAACTAAATTAATGAGGAAAATCAAGCTAACCTGTTTGAGATTTCAAGCCTCTAAAAAGCTAACCTGTTTGAGATTTCAAGCTTCTAAATAGCTAACCTGTTTGAGATTTCAAACCTCTAAATAGCTAACCTGTTTGAGATTTCAAACCTCTAAATAGCTAACCTGTTTGAGATTTCAAGCCTCTCTAAATAGCTAACTTGTTTGAGATTTCAAGCCTGTAAAAAAATGTTATGGACAAAGTTTAGAAAGCCTCTACAAAAATGTTATGGACAAAGTTTAGAGAGGAGTTGGAAGGGATATTTTCTATGACATTTTCAAACATCCTCTCTAAATTTTTTCTATAAATGTTTTTTGGAGACTCAAGTTCTCTCAATTTCCCAACTTTTCTTAGAAACAACTCAAATTTTTGGCTTTAATCCCTAAAGTTCCAAAGGTTTTGGATAAAACACAAATGTACCATAAAATATACAAAATACTCTATAAGTTCCAAGAGTTTTTTTAAAGGTTCCATCAAAAAATACAATAAAATTTAAAATATATTCAAACATTCAAAATTTTAAATCTACTTATAGATTTGCTACAAATGAGCTTTGAAGATTAAACTTCAAAAAATCAACATAATTATAATTTCCATTTTTAGCATTGAAAAAAATTCTATGATTGGTCAAAATTCCAATTCCAATCGATTTGTGAAAAAGGCATAAGATTTAGTGAAGAGAACGTGAAAACTTTCTCCAAATAGTAAATATTCCAACCTAAACAAATTTTAAAAAATTTTGCAATATTTTCCTTATAACTTATGTTCAGCCACAATGATCTTAGTTTGGAATAGAAAAATAGAAAGACAACTTACTTAATCTAGTTCACATAGTAAAAATAAATTTTTGGAATTTTTTTTTTCCATTGGACAATGCTAATTGAAGTTGGGTAGCAACTATAAAATGGTTGATTGAGATTTCTGTCCTCGACAATTACAAACAATATACATCTGCAAGGTGATCAACACATGAAAAGAATTTCTTTACAGAACACGTGCATGGAGCTACGCAGTTTGTAACACGTCGAGCGTTAAATCCGCGTAACAGAGTCCTTAGCGCGGTTTCTGTAGAAATCTCTACCAACGGAATGTATTTTGGAGACAAAATTTAGGGTATACTAGAATCGTGCAAGAGCATATCTTTGGAAGAAAACAATGAAACCTCGTAGCAGAAATCACGAGCTTTAACACTCTTACCAGGATTTCAGCTCCGAAAACAGGGGTGATTCTGATCTGTTCGAATGCTTGAAAATTCAACGCCCGGCATGGATGCAGACTTTGCACGGGGGCACATTTTGAAAGAAAACGGCGAAATCTCGGAGCGCAGATTGCAGGCACTGACACCCCCAATGACCTAAACTCCACTTTTCGCAATCTCTGCTTCTGCAATCTCTTTCCTCTCATCGTTAGGGTTGACCTGTCCCACCCTCATCACCCTTTGATACTCCTCATGGACTTCCCTGTACAAGTTTCGCGTCCTCAACCACAGCACCGCAGCGCACAGAGCCGCCCCAAGCGTCACTCCCACGAGAACCGACAGCGAGCGACGAAAACAAGACGCTCCCAGACATGAATATGCATTGACACCGTGGTTCTGCACCCGTGCTTCCGCGTCGTAGAATTTACCCACCACGGGAACGGACAAGGCGTACATCCCTAGGGCGCTGGCCAAATTAATGCTGCCATACAGAGTGGCGTAGTACTTCAGCCCGAAGATATCCGCGACGATGGTAGCGTACAAGGGGGACTGGGCCCCGAAGGCGAGCCCTAAGAAGATAGAACCAAAATAGAGGCATCCGGGGATGGCCATCGCGATGAGCAGAATCCCCATAGCCATGAGAGTCATCATGAGAGCAAGGAAAAGAGTGCGGGAGAATCCGTAGTGACGGAGAAGAATGTCGCTTGTGAAACCCCCGACCCAGCGGCCAATGGCGTTCCAAATGCTCACGAGGGACACGAAGGTCTTGACGTTGGTGGAGGCGTAGCCGAGAGAGAGACCGAGCTGGCCCATGTTGTCGGTGACGGCGAGGCCGGAGCCGATGCCGAAGGTGGTTGCGGTGAAGAGGAGCCAGAAATCCAGTGTCCTGTATGTTTGCCAGATCGTGTGGTCTTCGCCTTTCCTCGGCCATGACTTGGGCAAGCTTGCCTTGGAGGTTTGCTCAATCGACAGAGCTTCGAGGTCTTCCGAGTGAGAATTCGACTCTTTCGGCGGTTGGGGTGTCGCAATAACATGAGGTTCTTTGTTTTCGAAGTGCTCACGGTGGTCTTGCGCCATCTCTGTCAAAGGTCCTGTGCCATCTTGCGCCACCTCTGTCGTGACTCCTTCACCTTCCCCACTTCGCTTACCATAAATTTCAGATTTGTAGGTGATGATACCGAGAGGAATGAATAGGAGAATCATCAATACAGCCCCAATGACCTTCTCACTGCTGACACTCACCCTCAGCAAGTTTTGCGTCACGCTCACCCCCATCAAGTAAAACGCAAGCACGAACCCAAGCGCCAGCAACCAGTAGATATACTTCGCATCAGGAATGCCCCGAAACGATGACATGGGCCGGATGACAAGTATCGACAGCAACGCCACCGACGACGGCAGCCACACCAACATTAGAATAAAACTCTCTGGGTGGCCGTTTCCGAACAACGTCGTATAGATTTGAATGAGAATGGCGCCACTGATGGCGACGTACCCCTTGAGCAGCCCGATGATCGTGCCCTTGCTGGCGGGGAAGAGGTGCACGCCGTGCACCGTCACCACCACGTTCAACATAGCATGCGCATTCGCTGCAATGAGCAAGAACAAACACATCTGCCATAGCGAGGGAGCCAGCCTTCCAGTGACCGCCAGCCATGCCAGCGAGTAACCAGTCGCAGTCTCCACAGCGCCGAGGAAGAGGACCCCTCCAGGTGACCAATAATCATACAACAGCCCAGCGTGCAATCCGAAGGTGGCACCGAGGTCCTTGAAACTGGCGATGAGGTTCAGATGCTCTTGGTTGATATGCAGAGCCGACTTCAGCTTCTGACTGTACACGCTGAACGCGTAAGGGCCGGAGCCCACGATGAGCACGATAATGCCCACTGCGAGAATGAACCACCGGCCGTGGAGCACTTGCAGCAGCTTGTCGGAGCCCTGGAAATTGGAAATTGAAGCTGCCATCGATAAACTAATGGCAAGAAGAGCGTTGAAAGAGCTACCTTTCCCTGCAGGCAAGGACTGAGAGCTGGATTACGGCAGCTAGCTGTGAAAATTGGGTGGTGATTTAATAATCAAATTACGGAGTATATGATCAGAGTACTGTCAGTAACAGAGAATCAGTACAATCATCATGTGTTTGCTAGAAGCTCGATCACGAGACCTGGGAGCTAGAGATCGAGTTTCATGGACTGACTTTGAACCTCTATCTAGATTAATGATATATGCACATGAGTGTTTGCATTGTATGTACGCTCTAATGCTCTGCTGCGCAAGTTAGAAGAAATTTTCAGAGTCCTACAGAGTGATATGTAGAGCAGATGCAGACCGACAGCGCAGCTTACATATCATGTACAATAGGTGGCTCTTACGTACCATTGCAAGCTACGTACTTGCTTACTCTCCAGCTAGCTTGCTTTAATTTATTCTTGCTAGGAAGAGATTACCAGTTGGGTAACGTCCATGTATGCAATGTTTCAACGGCAGTCGATTGCGACGAAAGGTGCGAATTAATTGAACATGCCGTGAGAATGTGAAATTTAGATCGAAAAGCGCACGCCGTGCACTCGATGGACGGAGGAGACTGGTTCGGAGAATGGTAGTGGAGTGCTGTGTCCGGTGATGTTCAATTGAATCGTGTACTCTCCATCTCTTCAGTGCGGTTGCCAGATCAACTACCTCCTTGTACTTTGGGTAGTAGATAAGTGAGAACTTCTGCAATCATCCCTGCAAGCAAGGAGCAGGAGGACCAAGCGCAGGCGGAGCACACGAAGGCGGCGGAGCAAGGCAGTCATAATGATACCAGGGCTCACCGATTTTCTACACTGGACTGAGAGACACAATAAGGTAAACTGCCCCATTCCATACCAAATGCAGCAAGCCCATTGGGGCTAGATAGGAAAGGTTTGAAATACACCCTAAACACCCCTCAAAATAGGGGGCATGTTTTTACTTTTATCCCTAGAGAATCCCAAATTACCCTATTATGTCCACTTTGTGGGTATCATTTAGTGTCCTACCTAACACAACTCAGCCCAAAATTTTGGCACTAAGGTAAACAAACCCATTTAAGGTATCCCATTTAAGTTTATCATAATTATTCCTTAAATGGGGTAGTTCACTAGAATCTTGACATTCAAGGTAAACTACCTATCTACCCTATTTAAGGTATTAAGGTAAAGAAGTAAAAAATCGGTTACCCTTTGTTCAAGCTAGAGGTAGAACAAGAATTTGAATTTGACCATCTTATTGCACCTTCTTCTTGCACCATTGGGCTCTACCTACAGCTTTGGCTAGCATCATCTCTACTTGGGCATAACAATTGAAGGGTATTTTTTTTTATGTAAGTATCCATACACAAAAGAGAAAATCCCAACCTTCACCTTTGCATTAGTTACCAATGGTCTAATGTCTATTTCAACCCTCTGGTTTGACCATTATACTTTTCATTACAAAAAATTTCAGGCCCTCTAGAGGCCCTGGGTGCAATTATAGAGGAACTAAAATTGTTTTTTATTTTTTTAATGACAGCAACTGACTTGTGCCACATCAACGCCACGTCAGGTTTTAGTTGGTTTTTTTTAGTATTTTTAGTATTTTTTAAATATTTTTTTTTCAAAAAAAAATATTATTAAATTTTTCCTGCACTTGCACTGCGGCATGCTGAAAATCAAAACCTTAACAACCCTCTGGAGGCCTAAATTTTTTTGTAATGTATAGATAATTCATTTTAAATGCCAATATTGCAACAAACTTGAATAACCCAACATCAACTCTTTAAACAAACTTTATTTGAAGCATCTTCGCTACCTACAAGTCTTAGAAATGGCATTTGAACTTATAGAAGCGATGTCTTTCTTTAGCCAAAGAGTACATAGGAATGCCAATTTGTAGATTATAGACCACTACATTGAACTCTATGGACATTACTAGTTGTAGAGTCAAATTAAAAGTGCCCCAATTTTTTTTAAAAAGGCAATCAAATGTTTGCTCCATCCAAAGCTTGATAGAACTAGTTGTGCTTTCAAGCATTTTAATTTGTTCTTGCTCTAAGTAGAAAACATCCATAGCATAATCCACTTCATTGCAAACCCTTGCATCAAATAGGAGCTTCATTAATATTGATTGTTTGAAAGCCATGGTTCACATCCAAAACCTAGAATATATAAGCTATATGCAAGAAGAAAAGAAATTAACCTTTGAAGGTCCAAATTGTGTTTTTTTGGCAATATAGCTATTTGAGGCACCTCACTACAAATGCAATTTATTATAGTGTCATTTTTGAAGCATCATTGAGATGGGGGTAGAGCGACACTAGCATCCACTCTATGATCTACAATAGAAAGTTAGATGTTTTTGTTTTAACTACTTGCAGTATGTCTTTGGCTAGCATTTAGAATATTTTATGGAAAGTGAATCAACATTTTGTTTTAGACTCTACAATATGACAATGTAGGTATTTAGTCATACATTAGAAACATGTCTATTGAATTGATATAAATTCATTGTATCTTCCTCAACAACAACATTCTAAACACTTTATAACATACATATGAGAAATAAAAAATGATGTAATTGCTAACTTGATGTTTGGAAACTATTTATTGTTGTATCAAAATATTATTATAATTTTATAATACTAAGTGTTATATTTAATGTATTTAAATCAAAAAATACCACAAATATGTTAAAAATCTCTTACAACAAGTTGATGTCTATTAAAGATGGAGCTACTTCTATGGTATAATTCAAAGAATTACTAGTCAATATTCTTTGTAGATGTTTGGTAAGTGATTGCAAACTAGTGTCTTATTGAATTTTGTTAATATCTTTTTTACATTGGACTTAAAAATTGATAAATTTAGAGATTTGTATTTGAAATACAAAATTATGAATAGATTCAATGTATCTCAATTTTTGGCTTCTTAGTTTAAACAATATATTAGTAGATTTTGATGTTTGGTTGTTTGATTCAAGATATTACAAGATATTAGTTTCAATTTAAAAAGACTCAATTTCAAACTTTTTTTATTCAATCTCATTAACATGAAAGATTTATACATTTGATGTGATTTGTTTTCATACATCTTTGTATATTCTTTGACCTTTGACAAAATAGATGAATGATTTAAAAAGATATTTAATTCATTCTTTATTAAATAATTTAAGTTGACTATAGATGATGTGACTTAATTTCATGTTTTTTTATTTAGTTGGTAACAACATCAATGTATTATGTACATGTTTGGTGCTATCCAATTAGGAGTTTTGTATTGAAATCTTTGACATGATAGCGTGCATGATAGATGTATAAATTTGACCTAGCTCGTTTTGATACTTTATAGTTTGATCTATTATAGGGTAGAAATCTAATATTGGTTTATTTTTAAAATGGAAAAAAAGTGATAATATTTCCGTAGAAATAAGCTTGAATAGTGAAGTATATTTTCTCAACCAAAAAATTTATTGTGAGGAAAAATGATTTTTAACAAAATTGATTCAATTCATGCATTTAATACTTGTAACTCTAACTAACTTTAATTTTGAAAGTATAAAATTTGGAAGAGGCACTAATATCAAAGTTCATTGTAAATTAAATAAAGTCAATATAATGTGGTCAACATTGTTTTCATACTATTTCAAATAATGTAATTTTAGAACACACTTGCATCCTTGTTTGTAGAGTAAATAGTTCTTTTGGATAGAAAGTCAATTGTTAATATAGCAATATTAAAAGCAAAAAAGGACTCATATTGTTTTAATTGGAGCTTGAAAAGTTGAATGATATTGACAATGGATTAGTTCAGTCAATCTTATACAATTAACCCTAAAAGGATGTTGTGGACACTAAGTGTCCAATAATTGACAAAGAATCCTTCGATGTAAGACAAAAGTGCAAATGTTCATCTATGAAATTTTGTATGAAAAGCAAACATGTGGTATAGTAGTTTAACCTCCAATGAGTGCTCTTGGTTTTTTTTTAAAGAAATGAACATAGTACCAAAAAGATGATCTCCATGGTGACTAGCTTGACGTTCTAAGGTTAATTTTGTTTTGACTTTCGAATTCATGTCTCGAGATTATAAGTGCCCTCTCAACATTAATCCCTCACCAAAAATCTCCTCATGTAGTTTCAAATCTAATTCAAAGTGTATCTAAATTCAATTAAATTTGTTGAAAAATTTGCACTATCTTTTTCTAGTTTGTGTGGTAAAATTTTTAGATCAATCAAAGATTTACTAATTTTTTAAAAGCCATTCAAAGGTCAAAGGGCTTGTACCTCCTTCATCTAATATTTATTTTCAATAAATATTTGTTGTGTTATGTTCCCCTTGAAGTCTAGTTGTTGCAACAAAATTTTCATGTCAGTCCAAGTTGTTTTGAATGTTCGAGAACAATTCAAAGTTCAAAGTCCCAGCATTTTTGGATCATGGTGAACTTTGGCAACTTGTTTCTCTTCACACAATGTCCATTTTCCAATCATTTTTTACAAGAAAATTGGGCATACTAGTCTAGTTTGTGTAACTTAAATTTCATATCAATCCAAGAAGTTATTGAGTGACTAAGAAGCATTTTAGTAGGAGGTTTAACATTAGATGTCTTTTTTACAACTTTCTTTTGCTATTTTTGACATTTCAAAGCCATTGTATAGACAAACTTAGTGAGTCAATTGAATGATATTTTCTTTCACCAATGTGTTTATATGCTAGATTTGAATCACTTCATAGTTTGAATTTTTTTTCATTTGAGTGGGTTTAGAAATCAAATTTTACCTCCAAAGTTCATATGTGTTGCTAGGAAAATTCAACATCCTTTTTCTACACTAAAACATTATTAACTTGAAATCTATGTGACCAAATGACTCCAACTTGTTTTTCTAGCTTCATTTGGGTTTTGAATAGGCTCTAAATTCTTTTTGACATTTCACAACATTATTTTGCTTTTTTGCTTGAAATAAGGTTAAATAATAGCATTTTCTTATTTAATCATGTAATACTACTAAGGAAGGCTCAAAATGTCCAATGAATAATTTTTAGGATTCTTTCAAGGACGATTTTTTGGCCAATGGAATGAATGGTAGCAATATGAAGGGAAGACTATACTAAGGTAGTGTGCTCATAATTGAGTGACCCTTTTAAGGGCCTTTCTAATGGGTTTCAAATGCTTGAAAGTACTTTCTCTTATTTTTCACATGAAGAAAATTTGATGTAGAATCTAACACAAGTGGTTTCATATTTTTTTGGAGTATTTATGAATCTATATTTTAAATTAGTTTGTTTTATTTTGTTTGATATGTTGAGATTTAACAAATTGTGAGGCATCTAGTGGCATTCTTGGTAATGATCAAAAGCTCTTGACAAGGAGGGGTGCGTAGACTTTGTTTTGTGGCATTTGGAGAATTTTGAAGTTTTTATGAATTTAAAAATTGAAATAAATCATCTTTTATTTTAGAAAAATCATAACTTGCACATTGCATGTCCAATGCCATGAAACAAAGCCTTTTGCCTCTTTTGTGTAGAAAGCTTTCTATTCATGGGAGGTTTGTGGCATTTAAACCTATGGTGTGAAAATTGTGAATTTTTTAAATTAAAATTTTGAATTAATTTTTTTTATTTTGAAAAAACCATAACATTCACATGGCAAATCCAAAGGCCATATAAGAAAGCCCTTGCACTCCTTTGTGCATAAAGCTTTATATTCGTTCAAAGGTCGCAACCTCTCACACCACGCCACCACGGTATAAAAATGATTGAATTTCAAAGTTTTAATGAATTAAAAATTAGAAAATTATTTTAACTTTTATTTTGGCTGTGCTAGTTAATTATGAATTTTTGAAGAATTCTACCATAGGCACCTATTTATGATCATAGGCTTTGCAAAACCCACACATGCGCAATTTGAAAAATGATACAGCTTGACCAAAAACAAGCACTAATTAATACACAACATTCCAAAATGCAACCATTACTAAACTTAAATGGACCTTAGATTCTTTAGCATTTGTAAATAGGCAATTGGGCAACCAATTTATCATTTAGAAAAAAAATAAGTGGACACACCACAGCTTTAAAATGGACCCACCATAGTTCTTATTCCATCTATTAATGAAGTATGAATTGATATGTGACAATTTTTATTATACTCTCACATTATGTGTAGTCCATTTCAGTACTCTTTCACATTGTGCCTAGTCCATTTCATCTTTCACATTGTGCCTAGTCCATTTCAGTACTCTTTCACATTATGCCTAGATCATTTCAGTACTCTTTCACATTATGCCTAGTCCATTTCAGTACTCTTTCACATTATGCCTAGTCCATTTCAAGTACTCTCTCACATTATGCCTAGTCCATTTCAGTACTTTCTCACTTTGTGCGTAGTCTATTTCAGTACTCTCTCACATTGTGTAGTCCATTTCAAACTGCTTACTATCCATTTCAGAGCTTCTCTCATATTATGTGTAGTCCATTTCAAACCGTTTACTATTCATTTCACATCTTTCACTTTATGCGTAGTCTATTTCAGTACTCTCTCACATTGTGTAGTCCATTTCAAACCACTTACTATCCATTTTAGAGCTTCTCTCACATTATGTGTAGTCCAAATCAAACCGCTTACTATTCATTTCACATCTTCTTTCACTTTGTGCGTAGTCTATTTACCGCTTACTATTCATTTCACAGCTTCTTTCACTTTGTACGTAGTCTATTTTGGTACGTACTCTCTTACATTATGTGTAGTCCATTTCAAATCGCTTACTATTCATTTCACAATTTCTTTTACTTTATACGTAGTCTATTTCAATACTTCTCACATTATGTGTAGTCCATTTCAAATCACTTACTATCCACTTTACATCTTCTCTCACATTATACGCAGTCCATTTTAGACCACTTACTATCCATTTTACATCTTCTTGTCAAGACTCTTTGAAGAAAAGATTCACAATAAGAACCCACTACTACAATGCTCTCTGGCCTTTCACATACAATGTACACCCAAATTTTCATTTTACCTAACACCATCATCACTTTGTATACATTAGCAAAATCAATATGTATTCATCATGAAGAAATGATTTTAGAACATCTAGTACCAAAAAAGCTTTGACCCTTCACAACTTTTGCATACAATATTCAAATGTGATGTTCTTTAGTGCATTGGAACTTCCCTTTACTTGCCAATAATAAATATGAAAATTTGATCCCAATTTCCAAACATTCACATAAAACTAGTCAATATATTCTTAGAACATATTGTTAGCTGTCCAATTTGACAGTGATACTACAAATGCAATTTATTCTTTTTTTCTTTGAAATTTTTACACAACATGTGTCCAAAGAGTATCTTTGAGGGCCAATAATTTAATTAGATTTTGACTACATGGTTGAAAAGGTATTGTATAGTATGTAATTTTCTTTGAAACGTAGGCAATCTAGACAACTCAATAAAATTCTAAAAAATCACTTTTCTAAGAAATAAAAATATTTAAATGGCTCTTTAGATTTATATATATATGAAAAACTTTGAACCATTCTATTTTGATTAATGAGATGAAAGTTATGAGGAGTTTTAGTTTGCACATAGTTAAAAAAATCTTTACTCTAAAATAAACTTTATAGTCCCTTATTTAATTCAACTTTTATTATTTTTTGAAAAAATAAAATCTTAGGATGTAGATTGTTAATTAAAACATTACAACCATTAGAATTGACATTTTTCAAAGCCTTAACTAGAATCTTATCAATTTAGTATTTTGAATCATTCTCTATTTCTTTCTACTTATTATATTTTTCCTATATGTTGCACAACTATATATGATTTGAAATTTTCAAGCATGTAGCCAACTTGCCTTGAAGAATGAATCCCAAGAAGCACCTTGAATATCATTGACAATTTTTTTCTTACAATTGTGACCTTGAGAAGTGCAATTGACCAATTTTCAATAGGGCCAAAAAAAAAATTTTGATCACTTCAAACGCTAATATCTTGCAATCTACATGGTGGAAATTTTTGAAATTTTTTCCACATCTTTTTAAGTCAGAATAATACAAGATTTTATAGTTACATGTGTCCCAAAATGATGTTTTTTTAAAATTTGGTACTTGTACAAGAAATGGTAGTTTTGGAGCATTTTTGGTAAAAACATAGTAAAAAAAACTTTAGGGATAATGAAGGCAATTCACACTCCAAACAATATAACATTTGAAATTTTAATTTTAATCCTAAGTCATATAACATATTAATAAACACAAAATTACAAAATGCAAACTCCTAATTGGACAAGGAATTTGAAAAAGAAAGTAAAAATCTTTCTATCTATAGAGGGATTTATTTAATGGTCACACTAGACTTGCACGCCATTAATGAAAGTATGCATCTCTACTATTTAGAAGAAAGAAGACTTAGGTGGCAGCAGGCAATGGAGTGTACAAAAAAAACAAAAAAAACAAGGAAAGTGCCTATGATGAATTCAATTTGTAAGCTTGCAATAAATTAGAAATAAGAAGAAAAATTGAATTAAATTTGGTGACATATAAAGAGGCACGATGGGAGGAACATGCTCTTGGTGACAACTTGGGAGAGCTAAAGCTAAAAACAAGGACCATTGTGGTAGTGCATGCTATGCAAAGTGACCCTTTCTCAAATGCAATTTGATGTGAATTTTTCATAAAGTTTATTTTTCTACTTGGTAAAAATTTTCAATCTTTTTCAGGTTTACAAATTTTGCAAGATTTTGCCAACTTTAATGTGGTTGTAAGAAAATTATATATAGCAAAATTCATGTCTTCCATGTGAGGGCAAAGAAGGTTTTATTGTGTGTGCATTTCTAGACCTTCAAAAATGTCTTCCCATCATTTCTTTGATTGAATATTATTTATAAAAAAATTAAGAATAAAAACTTATTTTTTGCATTTTTACTATTTTCTAATAATCTAAACATTGAAGTATCAATTTTCTTGAAAACTTCCATTGATCTATTTTGTTAATAACTTTTGGAGAATTTTTTAGAATTTTTAAAATTATATATTAGTTTTAGTTTTCTACTAATTATCCATTTATTTATTTGAAATGTTTTTTTCAAAATCTCATAGTATTCCAATCCCAACAAAATTAGCATTTATCTCTTGCAATCATTCTACGTACATTTTTTCAAACTTTTGTAATGATTAACACTAGAAGTTGTGAAAATGAAACCACATTAAGTAGACAAGAGCATTGAAGTCTAAATAGTCTCATTAAGTGTATGTAAATTTTTTTTTTTTTTAAAACAAAAAAACTTTGATTTTGGTAGCTTGTAAGGCTCTACAACCTTTAGGTTATGGGTTTGAAAGACTAAAAGATTTCCGTTGTTGTGACAAGGATATTCTGTGAAGGTATAGCAATATTGGTACATGATACAACATTAAAGATTAACAAAATGCCAAGGATTATAAAATCGATGCTACAACACTTGTCACCCACTAAATTTCAAAGGTCAAATTTTTAGCATTACAAAATATTTCAAAGGAAAAATGTGATTTGTTTGAATCCTTGTAATTCATATTTCTCTTGTATGCAAAACATCATTTAAATTAACACAACACCAAGAGATATAATAAATATATACTTCAACACAGTATGTAGTAGAGATGTATAAGAGACTCCAAAACAATCAAAACACAATGTCAGTGATATGGAAATGAATCATTAATTTAAATAATGAACACCTTGTCTAAGAATGTTTGTTGGTCATACTTGCCAATGAAAAATAGAGTTAATGCTTTGAGTAGACACCATCAATAAACAAGAAGAATCCATTGAAATAAAATTCATCCATTGGGCTAATATCTTTAGCCTACTTTAGCTTTACTTACACGACCTATTTTTTAGGCCTCCTCAACTACTTTTTGAGCATCCATCTCCTTATTCCTTGTCCTCTTGATATTTTTTTCCTTCATTAGAAAAAACTCATGAACTTCAATATATTTGTTTATATAATATAAGCTAATTGAAACTATCTTAAAGACATCTTGTTGGTACTACAAGAAATTAACATGAATGAATTATTCCACATAGTTTAGTTTTATTAAAACCTTATTAAGATATTATGTTGGTATCATCAAGGCTCATTTCAAATGTAGTTAAAATTGGAAACTTGTTCATCTTTTACAAATATAAATTTACAAGAAAATGAGCATTTCAGATCAATTATTCTACACAATTTATGCTCATCATGGCTCCATTAAGATACTTTGTTGGTGTCAACAAAGCTTCCACCAATCAAAATGCAAACTTCAATTATATATAGATATTAGGAAATTGGACAAGAAATAGAATATAGATAAAGGATTCTCCATAGTATAGGTTCATTCTAACTTCTTAAGTCATCTTGTTGGTACTGACAATGCTTCCATCAATTCAAATGTGACTGTCAAGGCCTAATTCATGTATTGGGAACAAAAAATTGGATAAGAAAATGAATATTGATCACTTGTTCTTTATAGTTTAGGCATATTCATACCCTTTCAAGAGTCAAGATATCTTATTGGTACCAACTATGGTTCATTTACAAAAAAAAAATACTACATCCATCATGTATTGGAACAAATAATTGGACAATAAATTGAATATGGATCAATTGTTTGACATTTTTATGCTTAGTGAGATCCTCTAATAACACCTTATTGTTAACAACAAGGCTCCCACCTAGTCAAAATGTAGACCTTAAATTTTGAAAACATAAATTTCGACAAGAATGTAAACATAGATCAACTATTTTTCACAAGTAAAGCATATCCAAACCTCTCAAGACACCCTACTAGTGCTAATAAGATGTTTATCAAAGAAAATTCATTACCTCCATCATATACCAAAAACAAAAAATTCAACAAGAAAACGTCAAAAAGGACCAACCTTGCTTGTTAAATACCTAAATGCTCCAAGGAACCAAAAGTGCCCCCATGTACTTTCAAGTCCAATTCAAAGTGTTATAACTTTTGCATGTCTTGGTTGAATTCAATAAAACTTGCTGGAAAATTTGCACTCTTTTTTCTAGTTTGTGTGGTAAAATTTTCAAATCAATCAAAGATGTAGTAATTTTTGTAAGCCAATTGAAGTTCAAAGGTTCAATTTGAGTTTATGAAGTTGATTGCTACAATTTGGGGGGCTTGTATCTCCTTCATCCAGTGTTTGTTTTCAATAAACTTTGTTGGATTATGTTCTCCTTATAGTTTAGTTATTGTAATCAAATTTTCATGTCTATCCAAGTTGTTTTGAATGTTTGAAAGCAATTTGAAGTTCAAAATCCCGACATTTTTGGATTACAATGAAATTTGGTGGCTTGTTTCTTCTTCATACAATGTTCATTTCTAATAAAAAATTTGAAAAAAGTTATTGGATATTAGTGTGGTTTGTGTGGCTATAATTTTATATCAATCCAAGAAATTATAGGTAAATGAGAAGCATTTTAGTAGAAGGAAGTTCACCCCAAAATGTGTTTTTGCAACTTTTTTTGTTATTTTTTGACATTTGAAAGTCATTTTGCAAACACAATGAGTCAATTGAATGATATTTTCTTTCACCAATGTTTGTATGTTGGTTTTGAATCACTTTATAGTTTAAAGTTTTTTCATTTGAGTAGGCTTAGAAATCAAATTTCACCTCCATATCTCGTTGTACATGTGTTGCTAGGAAAATTTTAGCATCCTTTTTCAACACTAAAACATTATAATCTTACAATCTTTGTGGCCAAATGACTTCAAATTTGATTCATGTCATCTACATGTATACTACAAGATTGTACTATTGAGATTTTTATACCTTAGTGACATTTAGATTGTAACACTCAAAAAACAATGATGTTTCTGAACTCCAAGAAGCCTTGAACTTTTAGGAATTAACAAGGTGAATAGACTTTTTGACTCTTTTTAATTGAAGTAAAAATTTTCCTCCAAACACAGTTTTTATTATTATTTAACAAAAGCATTTTAGATCATGTCTAATACAAACTGAATCCGAATTCTAGTAAAAAAGAGTGATTTAGCGCAAGTTTTCATTTTGCCAAAGAAACTTTGTACAATATATGTATTAGACTATAGCTTGTGCAAAATTTTGAAAAGGTCTATTCAATAATTCACAGACAATTATCCTTCAAAATAAAAATATATGAAAGTATATATTATAAATTCATTGTGTAAATTATAATTATTTATATAATTATTTTTGTTTAAAATAATTTATAATTGTGTTCACTGGTGAATTTTTATTTAATTTTTAAATTTTAAGAGCTCCATATTTTGAGGCAATCAAACTTTGAAATCAAATTTAATCTTCTTAAACTTATTAATTTTAATTTTTTAGGATTTAGGGTGATTAATCATATAAGTCTATATTTGAGTACATTTTTAAATTCATCAAAAGATAATCACTCAAATTTTTGTACAATACCAATAAAATTGTTTATCTCAAATGAAAAATACTTTCTTATTCATCTAGTTTTTGTATTTTTTAGACTTTTAGTTATGATATATACCAAATTTTTTTCATCTTTATTAACTTTCCACTTCCTATAGTTGTGTCGATTCTATTTTGTACATGAAACTTTTCGATCTCTATTTGACTTTTCATTGCAAATTATTTCTTGAAATAAGTACTTTAAAATCATTATTTTCTATTGGAACATACATTGACACCAAGTATAATGAAACAAATTTACACAATTTTGGAATTCAAATATAATGAAACAATGAAACAATATATCAAGTTGTTTTGAATTTATCAAATAAATAATGTTTATATTAGATTATCTAATCTAAAAAAATTGAAGAGAATTATTTCTTGAATTTTATATTCTTATAAAACTTTTCTAATGATTTTTACTTGTGTCTAATGTTCAAATTTTTAAAAATATTAAGTTTAAAATTACTTTGGATGCAAATTAAATAAATGAGTTCAATTTTGATAACAACATTTTTTAAGTGAACATCATCAATCATATTTACAAACATCACAATATAGACATTGTATTTATTGTAGCTCATTATTGATTAATTATGCCTCCTCGTAAGGTTATGGCTATGAAAAAGACAATACGTAAGCAAAAGAACAAACGCTTTATTGTGGGCCGTAAAAAGATATCTAAAGGAAATTTAGAGTTAGCAAGGTTAATAAATGAAGCAACTTGTGAAGCTTTCAAAAATAATGGAAACAAGAAGAAGAAGAAAATAGTATTAAAAAGAAATATTGTACAAAAGTCTAAAAGAACAAAATATAGAAAGAAAAGATCACCAAGTACTTCTACTACATGTTCAGAGCAATCAACATCACACTCAAAAATTGATGAAAGTTTATCACCATCAATTTCATCAAGAGATTCTAAAAATGAAATGGTAAATAAAAAAAGAAATCGAAACAAATACACTTCCGAAAGCCATAGTAGTAAATATATAGATTCTGAACTTGATAGCAATGAATACAATAAAGATGAAGTATTGTCATTCAGTATTGGAAGCACGTTCAAAAATGGTAGGTATAAAGTTGAACGTAAATTAGGTTATGGAGCATTTTCTACTGTATGGCTTGCTTGGGACCAACAAGAAAACAAGTATGTTGCATTAAAAATTCAGAATTGTTCGAAAGATTGCATAAAAGCAGCTCAAAAAGAGATTAAGATTCACAAGAAAGTAGCAACTGACAAGTTGATTGATGAAAAGGCTGTTGTAAAGCTTTTAGATCACTTTGAACATAACACAATAGGCAATCGCAAACACATATGTATGGTGTTTGAGTATTTGGGAGACAATTTACTTACACTTATAAAAGCCAACAAATATAAAGGTCTTCCTCTTGAGATTGTTAAAAATCTTGCCAAACAAATTTTAATTGGATTAAATTACCTTCACAAAGATCTCAAAATCATTCACACAGACTTAAAACCAGAGAATGTATTGTTAATGTTTCCTTTAGATCCATGTAGTGATCCTAGACTTTCTTTTGGTGGAACTCCCATTGCAACAAAACGACAACACTTTTCTACACCTACACCACCAAAGATACAACAAAATCTAAATTCATTTCAAATTGAAAATTCAAGAACTAATAAATATGAATGTGATAGTAAGAGTCATAATTTTTCACAATCAAGTTCAAAAGTTGGATCTCGACCAACAACTCCTACTCATATTAAAAGAATTGGAAATGCTTCTCAAAATGCAAATGCCAATAGTAAACTAATGGAATTTGAAGAGGGGCAAGTGACCTCAGAACCAGAGTCACTTGATAGACTTGCTATTGACTCTGATCCTGACATTGCTAGAAACTTGGATGTGCACAACAAAGCCAAAGTAATGCCTGAGAATTGTGGAACTCCACAAGTCAAGTTTACTGTGCCATATAATGGACAAAATTCAAAATCAAATGATTCATTAAATCCGTTGAATTATGAAATAAAATGTAAAATTGTTGACTTAGGGACAGCATGTCAAACCAACAAAGTTTTTGCAAATGACATTCAAACTCGCCCATATCGATGTCCTGAAGTTCTAATGGGATGTAAATATTCTACTTCAGCTGATATGTGGTCTTTTGGATGTCTTGTCTTTGAACTTGCTACTGGTAGCATATTATTTGATCCTCAAACCGGAGGGAGTGAATACAACCGGGATGAAGATCATTTGGCTCAAATTGTTGAAGTTTTAGGACCCCTTCCCAAGAAATTAATAGCAAAAGGGACTCATTCTCATGATTATTTAACAAAAGATGGTGAATTAAAGCATAGGAAACCAAGAGGACATAGTCCACTCCATAAGTTACTTATTAGTGAATATAGATTTAATGAAAGAGATGCTAAAGAACTTGCTGGATTCCTCCTCCCATTGTTGGAATTAACTCCAAACAAAAGACCAAGTGCTGCTAAATGTTTGCACCATCCATGGCTTAAAAATCCATGAATTCAATAATAATTTTGGGATCTTGATCAAAACTACAAGCTTGAAATTATGATGTGTTTTTGCATGTTGAGTATTATTTGTAGGAATTGAGGTAGTCTTTGATTGAGAATGCATATGAGAATTGTACTTTTCTAAAATGGTTGTATTCCACAAACTTGATACTTTTATGTTTATACCATGTGTTCTAAATCTATACTAGTCCTAAAATTTAGAGCTAAAAAAATGAAAAGAAAAATGGCATATGGAATACCACCATTTAAACAAAAATTTGCCATTAGTGTAGACAAGTTGTTTTCCTATGATCTTCATGATTCTTTTTTTGTGAAGATTCATGAGCTAATTCAACCTTCTTAGAATTCCATGAAAGCCCTTTTGTGGCTCCATGTAAAATCCCCAAGTCATTGAAGTACCATAGGATTTTTGCAAAACCAACAACACCATGTTCATTGCTATAAAAGCGAAACAAGTGCAATGAAAGCAAATTAGTCCATCAAATACCAACTTGGCATTATTGCTTGCTAAGTACAATTGCTCTGCTTGTCTCTTGGCTTCTTCATCGTAAAACCAACTTGTATCAATCAAAATCCAACATTCAAAATATGACCTCGTGCTGTGCATAACATTCTTTACATATTGGGAAGACATCATGGAACTCATCATGGACATTTCATGGTCCTTTGGAGTTTTGGTTTGTGACTGCATTTTTAGAGTGCCTGTATTGTGAAAATACCCACAACTTGTGTTAAATTGCCATTGCGTTTGCTAATAATCTCATACAATTTTTTGGGTCATTTGGTCACTAATACAATGGAACCAAAAATAGGGTTGCTTTTAAGTGCACATACTTCACCTAAGAATGTCATCGCAAATTTTCCTCCCCTTTGGTTCAAGGCCAATAAATGGAGTAAAGCTCAAGAATATACTCATATGTTCTGCACATGAGCATGCACTCACTCATGATACTGAATTTTTTTTTCATCTTTGCCTTTGCTTATTGGAATGGATGGAATTATTCACAACAACTACAATGCACCGAGGTACATATTTGATCCCATGATTGTACTTCTACAAAGTTTATGTTATAGTATGTACCAGCGTTTTTTTTAGAATTTCAGATTTAGAGCTAAGGTGGCAACATGTGCAATTTTTTGAGCAAACAATTGGCTTCCAGCCATTTTATTTAAGGGAAATTGTTTCAGCTACTCCTAGATTTCAGAAAACATTTCTGGCACTATACTAATTTTTTTTTTGGCCAATACTTGGCAACTACTTGAATTTTCATGCCACTAGTTGGCGACATCCTACTAATCTCATGCTACTAATCCTAAACTTTCACACGATTACTATAAGTTTCTAAGCGAAACCTGGTGAAATTTATATTTTGTGGGTCTCAGATACCGGTTCACCAATGTCCCTTTCTCCATGAAATCTCTAAAAAAAGATGAAAACAAGCAATACGATAAAGGATGCAAACGAAGGCCACAAAAAGATCCCAGGAATATAATGACAGAGTCTAGAAGAGACCCAGCCAATACATTGACAGCCACATACAATAAGATAAGAAGAACAATAAGATGCGCCACAGGCAAATAGAGGGCAGAAAAAAAGTAACAGACCGAAGCAATACAATGATGGCAGTAAACAAGCAGAGGCCACAAACAGATCCAAATTCCAAACAATATCACAAACTGATCCAAGCAATACAATAACGAAGGCAAGCAAACACAGACCTCCGGAATACAACGGCAGAGGTCAAACTGATCCAAGCAATACAATAACGAAGGCAAGCAAACACAGACCTCCGGAATACAACGGCAGAGGTCAAGAAAAGATGAAAGCAACACAAGCGCCAGGTACAAGTCAGACGGTGTTACAAGAAAGGGAGACTGGGGCCTGGTGAACCGGTTTCCTTCAGTGGAAGCTAGACAGACGTCAAGGCTCACTGAGTTTCATCATAGACATTGAGTCCTGCACAACACACACACAAGTTAGTCTTCCTTCCTAAGCGAATTCTTCCAGTCATTATATGCAGCATCGTATGGGAAGTCATCGAGCCCATAGAACTCCTGAGCGTGCATCCCCACCACGAGAGGCAAGTGTGTGGACAAACGATTACGAAGCTTATTCTTCATGAAACTCAAAGTTGAGAACGTCCGCTCGTCTTCCACGCTCCCAAGAACAGTAACTACGGCCAACTCCACCACTTTCATGTATTCCGATAACTTGTGTCTGAGCAGGCCATTCGCTTCAATGCGACGCCACAGACGCGTCAATGGATTCAACGGAAGATCCCCTTGCATGGCGGCGTGACAATTTCCCTTCATTGCAAGCTTGAACATGGAAGCCTGCTCATCCAACTTCGGGATGGAAAGAACCGGAACAGCCTGAGCTGCATCTCCCTTCTTCGTCTTCTGCCCTAACGTCGCATCATCGTTCGAGTCTGGTAAGCTGCTTTCCGAGACCCCCCCTTTCTTCGGACGGTCGACAGATTTAGGGAGCCCGTAGTGCTCTTTTATGACGGCAATGTGCTTGTCGAAGTCCGCCTCAGCATTCTCCCCTAGCCAGTATTGGGGGTATACGAAGCCGAAGGCATCCATAATATTCGAGGAAGGAAATCGCCCCTCCAACTCAGCTATTAGCTTCTCAGCTGCCTCTGTTGATGGAAACGCATGGAACAAGGTGAAAACACGCGTGTACAAAAAAAAAACGATGGATACAAAGAGTACAAGGAAACCAAACAACAGAATTGGGGCAGAAAAACGTACCTCTACACAGCTTCTTGACATCCTGCACGATGTCTGCATACACCTCCTTCGTCACCAGCCGACAACCACAGTCGACTCCTGCTCCGCGGTGGGTAGCGGGAATGTTGTGACCTGTCGGAGTAAAGTGGAGGACCTCCGCAGCGTCCTCGTTTAGATCAAAAGCACTCTGAACCCAAGTCATCGGGATGGACTCATGCCTCACATGCATTAGGCCTTTGAAGTCCCAGAAAACGTCCTGTGTAAATGCTGTCTGCTCATCTAAATAGAAAGTGAAGATCTCAGCGATGCACATCTGAATTGCTGACACGTAGTCACAAACAAATACATCCCGCCCTTGCGCAAATTGCATCAAGCTGTGTACACACTTCAGCAAAGGCAACAAGCCGGAGAGTCCCAGCAAAATCTGGATGTCCGTAAGGTGCTCCAAGTTCTTCGAAGCAATCTCCATCAACTTTTTATCCACCTTTGCTTTGTTGCCCGCAGTGTCTTGCACAGGTCGTTGTGAATCCAGTGACATCTTGACGATGAGCACCCGGTACTCACTCATCACGCGCACGACAGGGGACAACATACTGATCCATCTGGTCTTGACGTTCTTGAGTATCTTCAGGCCTTTCGATTGCATCAGCTCCGCGAGCTTCACAAACTCCAAGTGCCGCTTGGGTGATTTGGCAAAGAATGCATGGAGCGATGTCAACATCTCTTCAATTCTCTCCACCATAGGCAAGACACTCAGAGTACGTACTGCTAAATTGGTCCTGTGAGCCTGGGCAACGCAATCAATGATTCAGCATGGATTCAGAATTTCAGATGTTAGGGTGCATCTGCATTGCAACCAAACAACGATAGCAGAGAAGGAAACAATTTGAATACTAAAGAATGAAAAGAGAAAGCATGGAGCTTACCATACAATGTATGCCAAGCATTCGAGGTGCAAAATTATGCTTTAATTGATTCACAACTCCGCTTTTTTTTCCCTGAAAGGTACTCACCCCATCTGCCAGCAGAACCCGAAATTAGATTTTGAAAATTTCAATGCAATTTCAAGAATGCAATTTCAAATTTCAATTTCAAATTAGAAATTCAATGCAAAAAGCAAAAACGACATGCAAAAAAGCAAAAACGAAAAACAAGGTTAGGGTGCAAGTACCTGCTCCGAAAGAGGCAAACCGTGTTGCCAAGTCTGCTTCTTTGATGCCACCGTTGTTCTTCACAGCTCCAATTATGACAGTAGTGAGGTTGTCGCTCCCACCACCTTCCATTACACGCTCCAAAGACAAGAGCATTGGCTTCCTTTCCCAATTCTCACAAATGTACCCGTGAATGGAAATCCAACTCTGGTTATCCAAAGTAGTTACTTCATCGCAGGTTATAGAGAAGAAACGTGCCTTGGACATGACCTCCTTTGTCTTTAGCTGCACTTGGTGGTGCAAACTCTCGGCCAAGGCCCAGCCTGCATTGTCTGACCAATGCCGTTTGGGCAACTTTGGGACGCCTAAAAAAGTCAAGAGCGGCAACAGCGCTACGTACTCCAACATCGGTCGGCCCTCCTGCAGAAGATGTAGTATTGTTGCGAACTGCAGTTTCTTTCTGGCTCGCTCTCCTTTCACGACGGTGAGTTGCTGCGCCACAGTGACCGTGCTCCGCGATGCAAACAACCTCTCGTACCTGAGGTGCTTGCAATTTTTGGCCATGTACCACTGGCCCTTCTTGATGCCTTGCGCCATGTTTTTCGTAGCCTTGCGCTTACCGCTGTGCTTGAGTAGAGTATCCCACTTCGGTCCAAGAATCTTGGGTTTTCCTGTGATCTGAGAACAGACAACGCACTTCACAGACTCGTACAAGCCGTCAGAACCTCTAAACAGCTCCGCCCAAGGCAATTTTGCTGCCCATGTGTCTTGGAACTTCCTCGTTGCATCGTAATTCTTCTTCGGCACCTTCTCTTTCACATCATGAACAAAGTCATCGTCAGATAGCTCATCCAATTCATCAAGGGAAGGCAACTTACCTTTACCTTTCCGAGCCGCAGCTGCCTCAGGAGACTCAACAATCTGCAAGGTTTCGGTGGATCCATCCGATGATACTGGGATTACCTCAACGACTGAGTCTGATCCTACTGGCGTGCTCGCAACATCAACAATTGGAGCATCTGCATTTAGCAAAACGACAGCAGGATTTGACCTCCGACGTCTCATTGTAGTATGATTTGCCTTCCTCTTCCTCGGATTTTCACATACGCTAAAGCCTCCACTTTGACTAGAACATCCAGTCTGTGCACTTTGAGGGGAAGGCGCTACAGACTCTGACGTGCTCGAGGCATTCGATGCCGAGAGAAACGCAATTGGAGTGAGCCCAGATGACGAAGAAGACGACCCCGTGCTAGGGATACGGCTGTAGTAGCGGAACAGGGCGGACCCTAGTTTTACCATTGCATCCAAACAACCGAGGACTACAACAAAAAAAAGAGGACAACAATTCAGAAAACAACAAAGCAGATGGTACCGAATTTGGAACTTGAGACTGCAAGGACCGATTTGCTCTCGGAAGCACGCGCGTCCAGACTCAAAAGCACGTCCAGACTCCGGAGCTGTTGTTTCCAAGTTCCTTGCACCAATTCCCACAAATTGTAAGCACGCCAGTCACTCTTCCCTCACCCCTTTTTCTTCAAACGACAAGAGTTCACACATTCAAGTGACAAATGACGACCACCGAATCAAGAATTTCAGAATACACGAAGGTAAATTGAGAAGTCGAAACAAGCGTTGAAGTGCGAGGCTCTTCCAAGGTGAAGCATTGAAGTGCGAGGCTCCTCCAGAGAAGTGCAACACGAAGGCTCCAAGTTGCCATCGCCAAGTCTCTAAATCGCACCCTAAACCTTGTCTTCCACTCCCACGCATCATTGCAAATCGCAGAATCGCACAACAAATTGGCTTCCTAAACCGTAGTCCCGCACTCTCGTTCATGAATCATGATAAACTGCAGCGCAGACACAAATTTCAGGCGACAACGACGCCCCAACTTGCAAACATGTCTGGCGAACAAGTGCTGGCGCATCCACATTGGCGCCCTCGTTTCACCCTGCAGGGAGGCTCCTTTGATGATGTGTTTTGGTGCCAGCAGGCACCATCAGGACGAGGAGTGGAGAACACGACCCCAACAAGGCGGCGACAGGACGGTGCGATCGCATCGAACGGTGGCGATCTGCCCTCTCCAACCAGTCAGTTTCAGGCACCAGGTAAGTTATTCTTTACCCTGTTTTTGTTATTTTTTTGGTACCCATGGTAAAAAGTTTCGCCATCTGGCATTTTTTCGCCACAAGAAAAAAGGCTGGTATGTACCAACTAATAGTTAGCAAGATCAAAACACAATTAATAATTAGCACACACATTTCTTGCAATTGGATTGAATGAGCTTGAAATATTATAGAAATAGTATACTTACAAGAGTCAAAGGTGTATTTTGCTTGTCCAATGTCCAAATCTAGATTCATTGTTTCTATTATTTCTATTTTACATGGTTTTAGATGATGGTATTATGAGTTCTAATTTTATACAAATAAAAAGTTAAATTGATCTAAACCTTGTTATAGAGTGAGAAGGAAAAAGAAAGAGGCTTAAATCTAAATGTAGCACATTTAGTATTGTAGAAAAGACAAAAACCAATGTTCACAACATGGGCCTTTTGTAAAGGTTGGCCACCATTTCAAAAACAATCTTACTCACAAAAGCTCAAGTGAACCAAATTTGCAAAAAATCACACTTTTTGGGTTTTCTAATCCTTGTCTAACATTTGAGTTTTCAATAGAAGGCTAATTCTAAACACAAATCAGTGCATATTGGCCTAAATTGAGAAATGCACCCTTTGTTTGAAATATAGTTTGATTGAAGTAGGCCCTCTGATCTATTCCAATAAAAAAATTTAGTTTTGCCTTTCTAAATTTTTCTTGCATAATTCTTGCAATGGTAAAGAGTCAAAACTCATTTGAATGCCACATCATTCAATGGGAATCTTATTTTGACAACAGATAGGTATGGTCATCAATCCTTCATTATCCTCTTTCAATTAAATTCTTGGAATAGAAATTTGACAATTAGTTAATATTTATATATCCCCATCGTGAATAGAAGATGGACCACAATGATTTGGAAAAATGACAAAAAAATCAAGTGGTTAATGGTCACATTGTGTTCTTAACATGCCCAATAACTTCATGCCTACTCACTTTGTTGTTCTAGATCTAAAGAGGTTTGGTCAACTTTACACAATTTACTAAAGAATGGATTACTATCAAATCAATATGTCAACATTTGCAGATGTTGCAATACTAAATGGTTTTTATATAAATTGCATTACGCAATTCAACTTATTAATTTTGGGGTTGTCAAATACAATGCAAGATTGAACTACGCAAGCATTATTTAGTGGAAGTCCACATAAAGGTAACTACATTGAAAATTGACGCAAGTGCCAAAGTTCTAGCATTACTAAGTTAGCTATTGAATTTATAGGAAAAGATGCAAACTTGAAGAAATACCATTGATGGTCATTTGCATAGTTTCATTTTTGTTTTCACTAAGCATTGTAAGCATTGAAGTTTAAAAATAATCCCTCTTGGTGACTAATTGTGACCAAAAACTGAGAGCATGAGAATTATCCATCCTAGTTATTTTAATGTGTATATACATTAAGAAGAGGGAATTAGTGTTCACTTAAAAGTGTCTCTAGAAGTTGAAAAATATTTTCTTCGTACTATGAAAATCCACTCTAGATGATGAATGAGGTGGTCAACAGTGATTTGTATCCAACTAAGTTATCAATCATCCTAAAGCAATGTGTCCTATGTGATTGATTTGTTGAAATTGAAGTAATTAATATAAATAAATAAGATGTAACTATGTAAGCAAATACATATAAAAATTCAATATAGAATGTGGACACATGAGATATACTATGGCAATATCTTAATTTACCTTGATTGGATCAAATCCCACCCCTATAACAAAGGATTCTATTGGAAGGGAAGATTAAATAGTTGGAAGTATAGCAAAGAATCTCACTTTTGTTAATAATTTTCCATAATTAAGCCATTTTTTCATTTACATTAAATTGATATGCTAATAGAGATGCAAATTATGGTTCATTTAAAACATTGCATGCATTGTTAAGCTAAGATTTCCATCCCTATATTCCCACTCCAAAACATTGTGCACTGTGAAACTAAGATTTTCACCCCTATATCCACTCTCAATCTTCTCTCTAAATCATTTCATTTAATTATCATATTTTGTTTGCCACGGTCCATTTCAATCAAATTATGTCATTCGAACAAGAAAGAAAGGAAAGAAAATGATTTAGGAAGTTGAGGGAGATAAGTTGAAAATCCTAGCTTATGGTGTACAATGTTGTCAATGATTGAATCTTAATGATTTGCATATTAATTTGCAAATTCACTAACATAGCAAGCTAATAACATCAATTTTGTTAAATTTGTAATATTCCAATAAATCAATTATATATATTCAATGCATCAATAAATCATTGAATTTTAGTCAAAATTACTTATTCAAAATAACTCAAAATCTTGGTATCACTTTGTTGTTTTCATATCATATTAAATGACCTACAAACCAAACAAATGTACTATATACAACCCTTACAAACTAATATTGTGAATACAAAAAGATTGTGGAGGAAATAATTGTTTTTAGTTGTTAAATACAAATACAAATTATTAAAATTAATTTTGTATTAGGGCAAATCTTTTCAAATCTTTTCAAAGTAGATACAACAACATTTCAAATTGCAACCTATAGATCATCTATGATTGTAAATGAAAGCTCAAGTTTTTTATTCATTAAAAAATTTCAAATTCCATTCAAATTAATATCATCTACATTTTTCTATATACATAATTTTTTTGAAGCACACATATGTCAACCTTTTACAATTTCAATGGAAGTGGGTCTTAAATGGTGTACAACACGTAGTAAATATTCAAGTCATCCAAGCTTAAAAAAGAAGCATAGGCAATTTGGAGAGTGATTGTGAAACCTGCCTCAACAATTGAGTCTATGGGGTGGTTAGCTTTGGAATTCATTTACTTCTAAACTGTAATTTCTTTTTGCTTTAAGTTTTTTTAGAATTGTAGTATATAAAGGATAAAACAACTTTCATATTTGTTCATGTGGATTTTGTTCACTTATTTTCATCTTATGGTGCACGGACTAAAACTAAATACAACATAGACTTAGTTTTTGGAGTCACTATATACCTTATTGTATCAAAGTTCACCTTACCTTGTGGCACATAAAACAAACTTGTTGGTAGAGTCTTTGTCCATCTTTCCATCATTGGAAATAAAAATTCTCTTTGGCAATCATTGTATTCATATTTTTTTTCAATCCTAAGAAGCATATTGAATTCTCAAGGCTTGATGAAACTCATGGGTTGAAATTGTTGAGAAATGTCACTATTCAATGGATTTCTTTCTTGGAGTCCTTGAAGCATGTACTTGACAGTATTGCTTTTTTATTTGTTAATATGCAAGACATTGCCATGAAAGAAAATACAACCTACAACAATTTTTGAGATGTTCTACATTCCTTGTTTCATACCATTGTTAGAGAGTTTGCAAGCATTCATCAAATTTGTTTGGTTTGATATGGCTTTTGTACATATTTTAGATTGAGTTGCATCAAATGTATATGGAGTCTCTTACTACCTATGGTACTAGCTTTAAATGTTTGTAGACATTATAAACGACCACTTCTTTGCTATCAATGAGGAGTGGATTACTAATTTGAATGATGAGTCTAAATCTTTGACATTATGAAGAAATAGACACATGCAGGTTGTTCATGTCTTGAAACCTTTTACAAGGACCAAAGATCAGGTCTCTAGATTGTCCTTTATTGATTGTGTTGCCTAGATGAAGGGACAATGCACTTCTATAGCAAAGCTTCTCAATTTTTTAGTTTATTTGGAGATTTTCTTATTCTAACTTGATGGACATCTTCCAAGTGATATTTATAAACTATTAGTTGCAACCAAAGACAAATGAACTCCTCTCATCCATCTACAAACCACCAAAGAGTAGCATTGTGGGTTGAAGTCCAAAACAATGAGTCATGGCAACTAAGTAGGAGACAAAAACAAACAATATAGAAATAGTGATTTTTTTGCTTCCTAGTTTTTGGATTTGCAACTAAATTCATTTAAATTGACTATGAAGTCTAATGTGGCTAAGGCAATAGAGGGACCCCTTGACTCCAACCCTCTAATTAAAGACTCTTTGGCATGATTAGGCTCAAATACCTTCTTGTTTAGTAAGGTAAATAAATGGATCAAATTGGTAGAAATTACAACTGTGTTTGTTGCTTGGTTGTACATAAAATGAATACACTTATTCTACACTTGCTTTCATTGATTGAGAGCAAAGTACATAAGTATTGGAGAAGGGGTAATGCAAATACATTTTCTTGTCTATTTCACATGATTTCTTCATCTCCAAGAACTGCCCCTTCTATGATGCAGTTGTAGATTGGCATGACACAATGGTAAGACTTGGTACTCAATCATCATCATTAGGAAAAATTCAAGTCTGAAAAGGCTTCCAGTTTCTAATTTTTGGCACCCCAACAATGCAATTACAGAAAAAATAAAAAATATTTTTTTGAAAAAAAATATTTAAAAATATTAAAAATTAAACAACATGATGTGGCACTAGTAGTGGCACATTGGATTTGTAAATAAATAAATAAATTCTACAACTGCATTGTAGTTGTGTAGACCTTGTAGCCTCTTTCAAACCTGAATTTTTCCTAATTTAGGCTCTCTTCCTTCAATAATATCAACAAGTCTTAGACTACAAGTTTGTTGTTGAAGTTTGTTTGTCCTGATTTGATTTTGGGGGACTTAGAACTCCAAATGGTGTAAGGCCACATAGTCAAGGTTCAAATCCCCTTCCAAGTTGTTTACTTGCACATTTTGTTTTCTTGCATGTTGTGTGTACATTTTTGCAATTGATTTGGCCATACATATAAGTTTTTTAGATGCTTCTATATTGGAGTGGGAAGAATCATTCAAGCCTTGCACAAGAGTCATGAATTCAATGAATGCATCCATAATTGATTCATTCCATTTTGCAAAGTTACACCTAGATTAACCTCATTATTAAAGCAAGAAAGACTTTATAATTGAACTAAACAATTGCCAACAATTTGGAACAATTCCTCTGTTAAGGAGCCAAAACCTTTGTTTGGGAGGCAAGGGACATGCTACATTAATTTCTTTCAACTATAAAAATTGTGTTATTACTTCAATTATAAAAAAAATGAATTTGTAAATATTGCATTTCATAAAACTTGAAAAATTTAGTAGTCATTTATACACCTATCCAGATCACATCTATAGCTAGATGTCCATATACTTTAGGATACAGGGGAGCAATTTGCTCAACCAATTTAATTTCTTTTTAAATTGATTGTTATTTTGTATTGCAAATAGAGTCCTATGGTGGGAATATAATAATAATAATAATAATAATAATAATAATAATAATAATAATAATAATAATAATAATAATAATAACTTTTAGACTTCCCTTCATGAATAATTGAAGGTTTTTAAAACCATAAAAAAACTACAAGAACGATAAATTACCAAAATTAAATTTTGAATAGAAAAAGAATTAATTATATTTGAAAAATAATATTCACCTCTAAGAAATGCAACCTTCATATTTCTATAAGTAGATGGCTTCATGTCATTGCACTACTACACACACAATGGTAATACAATGATGCGAAATGGCTTTGGTGAATTGAGAAACATATTGCAATTGACAAAAGAATTTTAATGTTTGCAAATTGTTTCTTCAAACATCTTTCTCAATAGGGAATGTAGAGGAAATGCATGGATGAGATACATGGTGGTAAATTTTGCAAAATCCTATTTATAATATTAAAATCATACTACTAAAATCATAAGTCCCTCTATAATATCACAAATGCTATCATTAATACTAGGGGCTCATGCTTGCTATGCTACGCATTCATTGTATCACATATTAGTAAAAATTTGATATATTTGAATAGAATGCATGATAATGATTCTGATAAGTCTTTAAAATAATTATTTTAGTTATTTTATTAAAATATTTCCAATCATGCATGTGTAGAAATCATATTTTCACACAATGTGATATTACTGAAATAGAGTAGCAGCTCACAATTACCTCTGTAATATCACTTTTTACAAAAGGTGATATTGTAGAAATAATATAGTCGTTGCAATGAAGGTGATATTAAAGAGGATCAATATGGTGATATTATAGAGGTAGAAAATCCATTGCTTCTATGATTTTGTGCTTTTGTGAGCTTTGAGCTTTCATGATTTCAATTTTCTATTGCTACTACCAAATTGAAGCAATTAAGTTGTTTACAAAGTTTTTGAGATTTATAAGTTTCCTTTCAATTCTTCAATTTGGATTGCCATTTTTGTAACAATGGAGTCAAATTTCTAATGCATTCTAATGTATGTGTATCTTTTATAGTATTTACCATTGCATATGTTTCATTCATCATTCAATAAATTTCTATTGTACATTTCAATATATGCTTACTTATAAAATAATTATACAAAGATTTTAGTCATTTTTATTTGAAGATTTATTGAAGTTTTTGTTCTGCATTCTATCTAATACATAAAAATTCTTATAAAATTCTAATGATGAATGCATAGCATAGCAAGCACCAACCGCTAGTTATTTATAAATATATAAAAAATATTATTTCCAAAATGCTATGTTTATACAAGAAGAAGAAATTTTCAAAGTTTGCATATTGATATCTTTTACTACAAGAATGTTTGAGCTTAAACAAAGTCATTTGAATTGACTCTACCATCTTATTTGATTTCATTGCCATTACAATTTTTTGTAGTACACTTTTAATAACAAACTTTTCCATTCAATCTAAGTGATAGTACAAAATGTTTCTACTACAAGATCCTATCATTTATTTAAAGTCAAGCTATGTAGATAATTTTGATTCAATTAATACTTGGGAATTCTTGAAGTACATGGAATCTCATTGACCACTTTAAATAATCCATTAGTTACAACACAAAAAATATGCCATTGTTGCATTTTGATCTTGTTGGAATTGAAAATAGTGTCATATTTGAGTTCCTGTTGCATTTTTGTCTTCCATTTAGTATCACCCTTTATAAAATTAACACAAAATATTCAAACTTGACACATAAAAGTTGTTCTCTCAAATGTAAATATAACACAATTTGTCATTACAACATTATTGATCATTGTTGGAGGCTCCTTTTTGCTCCTAAGAAAGGAAGAAGCTCCTAGTAAAATCATTCCCAACAAGACCAATTACAATGAATCATGCATCAAACTTAATAAAAAGAATCTGGTGAGTATCTTGGGAAGTAATATCCCTATTGTCCTTGGACCCTATAAGAAATAATTAGCTCATTTTATAATGTCATAACATTATTGATCATTATTGGTGGGCTCTCTTTTGCCCGCCAATAATGATTAAGAATGTTATGACATTATAAAGAATCATTAGAAGAGATTTGGAGCTTCTAAAGGGTTGCGAGTTCCCAAGCTATTGGGAACTTGGAACTACACCACAACAACAACCTAACATGGTTGAGAGACTACCACGTTAGATAATATTATTTTATTATTATTATTTCAAAACAATTAATTTTTTAGTATTTTAATTTTTTTTATTATATTTTTATTGTTTATTATTTAAATATTTTGAGTGCAATACTATTCATTACAGCTAGGAGAACAGGGCTAAAATGGCCCTCCTAGCCCCCTAAGAATCCTTTAATGGAAGGAAGCCCCCTACAAAATAATTCCTAACAAAGCCAATTACAATGATTTATGCATTTAATTTAACAAAAAAAAATTTGGCTATGTTTCAGAAGAACTAGTGGTTAGTTTAAAGTTAGCTTGTGGAATTGGAAGAAAACCTAGTTCCATTCAAAAACATCAACAAAAAACAATGAAGAAATCTATAAAGTTTCTATTTTGAGTAAAAAGTAGAGAAAGTAACCAAACTCCATACTTGAAAATTAGTTCAATTTTGGAATCAAAGGAAAATAGCCGAAAAAACTCAAAAAAACTTCCCAAATGATGTCCAATGGATATCTTGGGAAGGAATAAAAAAGTTTAGACCCTATGGTTTATCAATAATTATCATGTGATTATCGTTGTTTCATGAGGTTCACACGCTAATTACAATTTATCGCATCATTACAATGCATTACTTTGCATTGTTATCACATTGTTACAATGCATTACTTGCAACTACATTGTAACGATGTGAAGTAATGCATTGTAATGATGTGATAAAATGTAATTAATGTGCAAACCCATGAAATAATGATAACCACATGATAATTGTTAACAAACCATAGGGTCTAAGCTTTGTGATGCAAGGCATTTTTTTGGGCAAAATTTCTCCAGACTATCATAAATCTGACTTCTCTGGCTTTGTCCCTCCAAAAACTGGCCTCTATAGTTAGAGCCAAAAGGGGGGCATTAGTCCAAAAAAAGAGGCCTCGGACCCTACAAAGGAGCTAGGAATTAGCTCGTTTTACAATGTCACGTATAGAGTGTGACATTACAGAGGGTAGAGTGAATCTGATTCAGTGCACGGATTGGATTCTTGGATGCGGTAGGTTGCCCACTCCCAAGGATGAAACTCATCCGAGAGGATGCTGAAAAACCAACATTCATCCCAATTGCATCCACTCCACCCTCGCAGAAATCACACAACAGTTGCAAGCTTCCTCGTCCTCCCCACCCCCAACTCAAAAGGAACAATCTCCGCGATCAAACAAAATCTCGCAATCTCCCCATCACCCAGATCGCTAGTAGCCTTTCCGTGCTCCCCGACATCTCTAAAATTATCCCAAACGGCCAAGAAACGCCCAAGAACTCGCCATTTCTTTCCAATACCATTGTCGAATGCAATGACAGCTTTTTCTTGTGATTGTGGAATACGAGACAAGCTCATGTGGAGATCACGTGGATTGGCATTTAATTGAGATTTTCATTGCACTGTAAAGCAGTGAAATCGTTTGTTGACATGTCTTGGTAGCGTAATAGGATCATCACCTTCAACTCTTTGGTGAAGATTGGGGCTGAACCCTAAAAGGAGGATCAGGAAGCACAAATTGGGGCCTTCATGTTGTTTTTAAGCTCCGAGGGGTTTCCAGGGAAAGGTTGAGATTTGAAGGAGACTCGAGGCCTGAGAGATTTGAAGAGATTTTGGAATTTAGGGCACTCATACTCTCCCCGCATATGTGAGGACATGAAGCGGCTCAAGTGACTCTTGCGAGTGGAGAATTTGGAGAAGCCAGAGTGATAAACTGCAGGTGGTCAATTTTTTTTCCATGGGAACTCCTCAGTACAATCAATGGGCTCCAACGCAACCTGATGCTGCAGTTCATGATGAGGTTCTTTTCAAATGCCTTTACCATGCTTCAGAGTGCAAAAATTGCATCTGAAATTCCATCAATTCATGTTGCTCGCTCTGCTACATTGCAGTCTTTCTTAGGTCTGTTTCATTTTATTTTTCACCGATGTGTGCGGGCTCCTATCGGTGGAAGACACTGGATTTCACGTTACAAATTATCACCAGGGGACACAGAGTGTGATGCAACTATATTGTTCACTTAGACCTAATAAGAATTTCGATGTAGTGAGTTTTCATTGCGTAGAATCCCAGGCGTGGAATCGAAGATGACTCAAATTTATAGCTCTGCCATCTCACAGGTGGAATGATGGTAATGAGCATAATTATGGGCATTGGCTTGCAGTGAGAGATTCTATACTCGTCTTTTAGTGTGTATCTTCAACCTTTGTAGAAAAGCTTCAGCATTTTGTTAATAAGTATGCCATGGATTCACAATCTGGCATTTTCTAGTTGTTAGGGTAGTCTGTGGGAGATCAATTGATCTGGAGCGGGATTGATGGAATTGTTTGGTGGCAATGGTGTGTTGGGACAGGTACGAACTATATTTGTCTTAGGTTTCCCTCCTGATGTGAAGGAACGAGAGCTGCAAAATCTGCTGCGGTGGTGGCCCGGTTATGAAGCGTCGCAGATGAATTTCAAATGTGAGCAACCCATGGGTTTTGCGCTTTTCTCCACAGCTGCCATGGCCATGGCTGCTCGGGATGCTCTTCAGGTGCATACAGAATCATAAGCAATCTTCATGTTTTCCGAAGAGTCAGTGCTATGGGAGCTTTTGTGTATCAAGTTTTTGTGGTCAAGTCCATGACTTGTTAGCAACCTGAGGTTTTGACCAAGAGAACCAAATTGGGCCTAATGTTTATCAGGTTTGAGTAGGTCATATGGGAACTTTCTTTTCTTCATGCAATTCTGTATTATTTTTGTGATAACACATTCAATGTTCTTCACTTATTTTTGGTGATAGAAAATTTAACTCTGTTTGAAATCTACTGTTTTCACAACATGATCAATCGGATTGGTCGATTTATAACCATGAATCCTGGGTCCTTTCGGGGTTAAAGATTTGTGGTACTTGGATGGCCGAGGTTATATGCTCCTTGATTGCATTTAGGCACCTTACCTGATGCTAGAGTTTTTTCTACTTCTGATAAACCTGCTGTAGTTTGTACCAAAGGCTCATTCAATTGTCCGTCTGTCTGTCTGGAATCAGAATTTGGTTTTCGACGCAGACACAAATTCTATATTGCGAGCTGAAATGGCGAAGAAGAACCTATTCGTGAAGAGAGGTGATATTCTCAAATTCAAAGAAGTTGAATTCTGTAGTTTTATTGCAAGGTTCTGGACTCTAGTTAACTTACATGTGCTAAAATGGTCAAAGGCAACCACTTCCCACTGCCATGTCTATAGGATTTACAAGTAGTTATTTAGTAAGCTTCATGGAAGGCAGCAAAATATTCTAATAGAAAAATTGAAATCTAACCCGACGTTTTGATTTCTACCCGTCAAAACAGAAGCCACAAATAATTGGCTATGAGTGTCCAAAATGGAGTTTCTATTTTAGTTCAGGAACCAGTTTACCTGTAGGTACCCACCAGAAGTACCCTCTTCCACAGCTATTGGAGTTGAAATAGATCATTGAGGAAGCTTAAAAAAAGGTAAAGACGTATCGATTGAAAGATGAAATCATACCTCACATTCTTGAATGATCCAAATATGTTTTGAGGACTAATAGAATCAACTATTCGATTCCAAAGTTGACGTTCTATTTTTATCATTGAGCACTGGTGGTTAACGCAGTTTCGAGCCAGTCCATGTGGCATTGACTAGAACATGAGCAGCTTGCCATTATTATTGTTGAGCATGTGTTCTTTTCTAGACTTCTAATATTTCAGAGTGGGGTGCAGGAGTGACTGGAGATCTGAACCCGAGTTTTGACGCAAGTAAGCGCATGCGCACTGGAGGTGGTGATTACTCTCCGGCTCCTTTTCATGCACCATACCCTCCTGCCTACCCTGCCCAGCCCTTGGCTGTTGCTGCACCTGCATGGGGGCCTCAAACGTAACCAACTTGCTGCATTAATTTTCATGCGAATCAATCTGGGTCATCGCTTCAAATCGGGCGATCAGTAAACTTTATATAGTTTTGAACGAAAACATTCATGAAGCTCTAATACCTTAGCAATGTCTGATGATTGTGTTCATGTCGTACACGAATTGGCTGAAGGGGCTCATAGTTCGTGTTGGTCTGCAGCTATGTGCAGCCGCAACCACAGTATGATCAGTATGCTGCCTATCCGGCACCACAAGCTTCACCAATAGCACCATCTGGCTATGCTCCAGTGCAGGTAATTACCTTCCCAATCTTCACTCTTAATAGCTCTTCTTAACTCCCAATTGCCCAAGCTAATAGTAGAAATCCTAATTGGAAGCTAATAGACTATTTTAATAGTACCTAATGGTAACTTTCGAAACATATTTCTATTGTGAAAAACTTGGAGTACGGTTTTTTCTTTCAATGGATACATATTGGTGGTAGGAAGTCCTTTTTCTGGGATTTGCTTGATTGTGAGTATAGTAACTACATGTAATGAGTCGTCATTTCAAAGGATCACTATCACTATAACAAACTTGGTAAAAAAATCCAGTGGAACTCAGCTGTAGTCGTTTTGGGGACTGCGAAGAACGGTGGTCAAAAGGACCTCAGCTGATTTCCACTTCAGGTTTTTTTTACCAAGTTTTGTTAGTGTTGTGTAGCTACAGAGAGCTGGAAGTTTGTATGGAGATCTGCTGAAAGAGGACAACGTCAACTGTTGTGGGCTATCTAACTGCAATTAAGTAGAATCTATTTATACATATTTTTTAGTATTTGGATGATCATGCAGAACACAAAGGACAATCCTCCTTGCAACACATTGTTTATAGGGAATCTAGGAGAGGCCGTGAATGAGACTGAGCTGCGGTCTCTGTTTAACGGGTGGGTTTGTCTTTCCGCTCTAAGCATTTTGTTTGTTAGTGTGAAATGTTCACCGGTCCTGGGAATGCGGATAATCGAAGAATTCTCTAAACCCTGTCATATTTCTATCTCAGAGTTTAGTTTTGATTGTTCTTAGCTGCAATATATTTAGCTTCTTTCAAGTGACCCTGGTTTTCTCAGTCAATCTGATGGCTCTTGCAAGATATCCGTGCAAATTCTAGATGTGAATATCCTGCTGCATCTGATTGTATTTACAGGCAACCAGGTTTCAGACAAATGAAAATTTTGCGACATGGCAAGAACACTGTTTGCTTCATTGAGTTTCTGGTAAGCCGTTGTACTGTTCCTCACATTTTGAATGCAGTCATTCTTCTCTGGTTTGCCTTCTAGGACACGTTATGCCCACTTGACGCCATGTACTTGACGCCATGTTGGACGCATGATGTACGATGCCTTATTGGATGGTTGCCAAATATGTAAGACAACTTCTTCAAATATTATGGAGTACCAGTATTCCAGAACACTACCAAATGTATATTCCAAGTTAATTCTTAATTATGCTTGTGTGATGAACAAGGGACGTGTCAAACATTGTGTTGAACATATTGAACATCACGCCTGTCTCTGTCTTCTTGGCAGGCCATCTAATTTCTGCAGCATCTTGAGCCCCCATCTAAACTTTGACTGGACTTTCTTTGAGGCTGATCCTGTGTTTATATAGTACCAATGTGTTTCCAGTTACTCAATTTCTTTTTGTCATGCAGGATGTGAATAGTGCAATGTCAGTACATGCAAACTTGCAAGGTGCTGTTCTTTCAACGTCAGACAGAGGTGGCATTAGAATACAATATCCTTCCATCACTCATGTATATCACATTTGACATGCATGGTCTCGTGTTCAGCCACTTCTGTCTTTCTGCTTGTGTTTCAGAAATTTGGTCCAGGTTTGATTGATCAAACCAATGTCACAGTGGTGATCATGTGGCTTGTTGCTGTTGGGACCACTGTTGCTGTTGCTGTATGACTTTACCTTATCCTTAGCTTCTATCATCAATTTCATTAAATTGGCATGATTTCAGTGCCAAAATTTGAGACACAAATCTATTTAAAGCTCTAAAAACTAGGACAGCCATAGATTTTAAGACCACCCGTCGTGAAAGTGCCAAACTCGTGGAAGAACCGGGGGGGAAAACCACCAAATTAACGAAATTGACGTTATCTATGTCTACTCTTGCAAGGTACCTAGTGGTGAGTTAGGTTGTCAAGTTAGTTGACTTGGTTGGTGTGGGCGGATTTAGCACTTCAAACCATTGGTGTAGACATTGTACGTTTGCGTGTCCAAAATTGGGGAGTTAATTACGTTAACCAGTGAAAAATTCATTGCAATTTATCTATGAGGAGCAAGCACCAATTTGCTATACTGACACAACTTGGCAGTGTGGGCATGTAGCAACTATTTCCTGTTACTTTGTTTGATGCTAACATATAGTTGCATACCTTAACTTGCACAAGTTCTCGAAGAATCCCTACGGAAGGAAAAGAGAAGGTGCTGTGAGCACGCTCCATGAATCAGGGGTACAAATGACAACAACGATACCAATGGTGCCAGCTGTGGACGTGAATGGAGCCGTAGAACACACGGTGCCTCCTCCCCTGGCGGTGGTGGTTCCGCAAGAGCAAGCAGCTGTCTAGCTGGACATGATGTGTCAGTTGTTGTGCTCTTCTAAGATTGTACTTCCATCTCTAACTTAACGCTCAGTTTTTCTTTCACTGCATCCTCAGCATCGCCACATAGATTTCCTCCTCCTCTTGTGAGTTTTAAGTGTATGTCCACCACGTCATGGTGCTTTCAGAAATGTGTTCCTTCTGTTGAGATCGAAAAGTCACGAGATGATATTTGCAAGAGCCAAATATTATTCATCATGTCTCAAGCATGATCTTGGCTTACCTTAACGTACCCTCTGCTTGCTCTTTGGACTGCGTCATGTAAGTTCCTTGTTTCTCTCCTTGTTGTTTGTTCCGTTTTCAATAAATTAATGCACATTCTTGAATAATGTTTCTGTCTCTTTTGACACAACTCATTGTGGTCCGTTCCGTTTCAATCACTTGCTTTCCTGTCCATTTTTTACTTGAACCAAATCAGTAAACACTAGTGGCAATTCGTTTTTATGTCCTGTTGTGTGAGCCGGGGGACCACCTAACTCGGGAGTTCCACCCAACGTTGTTGTAATTGGTCACCAACTGACATGATTTCTACATTCTCGAATTCAGTCAGTCAGTCACGTTGGGGACAGCGAGTTTATCATTGCGCGCTTTCTGTGTCTTGGCTGTTCGTACTAACCTGTTGGATGACTGGGATTGAAGTTGGCAGGGTTCTCCATTCACCTAATACCTGGGGTCTGAAATTTCGTTGAAGGGTAGGAAGAGCCTCCACTGCACTCATCATGGGTTAAGCTAGTCTGTCGGCATCTTCCTCTTCCGCAATCTCGTTCATTATTCAAGGGTGTTGCTTGATCGGGTCAATACCGTGCAGTTTGGGAAGCTGGGCACCACTGCTTTGCAGGTACTCAGACACCTCTTTAGAAATCGGCCGGGCAATCATGTGTCAATTATGAACGACCTTCAAAGTTGTTGGGAAAATGGACTCTTGGGATTTGAGGCCTTAATCTTTGGGTAGCGATGGTAGAAACCACCCATAGTCGACCACTTAAGCGATTCCGCACATGTTCGCACATGTTCTAGAGCAGAGTAAGGCAGGCAACGTAAATTTTTTTGGCATGTAGGAAGTTAGATATCATGCGGATTGCAAACTTTTTGGTTATTTTACACCTTGAATTGAAATTATTATGGGTTTTGGAAGCTAAAAGCTGGTCTAGATCAATAGCCAATGTATAGACTCTTCTAATTTCGATCATTCAAGAACTATATTCCCACTCACTACTTCTTACTTTCTTGCTCACTACTTTAGGACATGTATCATGACCTTATTAATCCAGGTCTTGAAAAGGAAAAAAACAAGCATTCCAAGCTTTGGTTGGAAATAGCTACATCCTACAAGGTAGGTATGAATCTATGGGTGGTCTACCATAGTCTACACAATCACAAGGAAATTTCAACCTTGATGCCGTAATGGAGTGATTCATTAATTTTCTAAGTATTTGAGATATTGTCACCTAATGTTTAACCTCTAGATGACCATAAGGAACAAATGGAAGTTTAGGTAGGTTCCTATGGTCTCAATTTTTTTGAGTTTTTGAAGGTAGAAAAATAGATTTTTTTTTCTTTCTAGGAATATCATTTTTATTTCAAATGGTGATTAGGAGCCAAAGTTATTCAGCTTATGCCACAATAAACTATATTTTTGGTTTAGTGGGTGAAAAAAAAATTCAAATTCAAATTCAAATTTTTTTTTCATAGAATGTATTTTTGTCTACATGGAAAGATTTGATTCATTCCATCTAGATTAGTGATGTGAACATTATGGAGCATATTCTTTTGTAAGTGATTATAGAAACTTCTTGAGAAAAAAGATATTTGACTTACTTTTGAATTCAATTTTTACAATTTTTCAAAACAAGAAGTTCCATAGAGTTCACTTTATTTGCTAAAACAATGTCACCATTAGAATTAACATGTTTCAATTCCATCTGAGAGCTATTAATGATATAGTTTTTCCTTCGATTTCAAATCTACTTCTACTTAATAATTTTTTTTAAATTGAAAATGAAGTCTTTTATATTTTTACATTTTTTTTCTTGAGATTCTCAACTCAATTCTTCAACATAAAAGACTAGAAAATCAAAATGTGCAATGCAAGAATTTAAATTAAGAAGATTCAAAGCCTTATAATCTAACCAAATAAAGTACAAAAAATAAACTTCTATTAGGAAGTTTTACCTGCAAAGCATTATCTTCACTTAAAACACAAATATATTGCAATCTACGTAGTCAAAGTTTTTGAAATTTCTTCCACATTTATATGCTAGTCTAGTATAAGATCCTTTAGATACATATGCAAAAAAACAATTTTTCTAGATGTTTTCCTCTTTGCAATAGAAATGGCAGTTTTGAGGGTTTTATATGAAAAAAAAAAAAAACTTGGACCTTCAAGGTTAATCATTAACTCCTTTGCACTCCAACATCCCAATTCTAAAAAATGAATAGAGAAATTTCAAGTTTTTTCTTTTCACAAAACTTCTCATTCATCCAAACCAATGTTTGACTTTTAAAAAAAACTTTTTGTATGATGAATTTGGTAAAATTGAGGTAAATAATATATGTTTATAAAGATACAAGCAAAAATATGCAAAAAATTTTAAAAGAATTAAGGCGCAAAGGGGTTAAAAAAATGGAATCTATGACCATGTAAGCAACCTTTGTCAATATTTTGCTTTGTGTGCTCTATTTTACCACTAAATATGAATGTAAATATTTTTTTATTTTCTTCAAAGATGAAGTCAAATGACTTTTATAAGTCATAAAAATTGTAGATTTTTTGTGAAAAATTGAAAAGACCTTGAATTTTTGAAGAGATAGTGAAGAAAACTCATATCAAATAGAATATATGTTGAAAATTTTTGAAAATTTCACCGTAGGTGTCCATTATATTTTGAAACATCATAGTATGTACCAAATTTCTACATCATTCTATAATTAAAAATTTAGAAGACCATAATTATAGGTTCAAAGTTCAAATTGATATAGATAATTTAATTTTAGTGATTTGGAGGAATTTCAAGTTAGAATAGAATGGAAAACTTATTACCTCCACTACATTTGTTTAGTGACCTCGAATTCTTTTTTTAAATGATAATTTGGAGGGCTAAAGAACAACCAAAGAGGTACATGTTGCCAAAATGTAAAGAAAAAAATATCTTTTTAGCACCTTTTGTAGAAAAATCAATATTACTTTGGTGAGGTGCTTTCCACCATCATCTAATGCAAATACATTCAAAAGGGTGGACAACTTTAAGAAACTTCTGAATAAAACCTTCTTTTGATTTTAAAAGTTGACAAGTATATATTTAACACAATAGAGTATACAATTAGTAATATAATCTATAGGTAATGCAAAATCTCATTCTAATTTGAAGAGTCAAATTGACCTTATCAAACAAGGCCAAAAAGAAACCCTTTTCTTCTAACTTCAATTGCTATAATTTATCTTGTAATTTATACTATTAAAGTTTCCAAAAAAATCCACACATTCCCATGATAGTACTCTAGTGCAAAATTGCATGAGTGAACATCAATTACTCCCCTTGTTTCAAAATAAATCTATGATACTCCCATAGTTTCCTACTAACTACCACAAATTTAATTATTTTGAGACAAAGGGAGTACACAATACTCTCAATGCATCAAAAGTGATAGTCCATGCCTTGATCCTCTTAATGCATTTTCCAACAAGATCATAAACGCTACATATAGGCCCTTCACAATATTCACTTGACACTGAAACCTCGTATTTCAAATAATGGGTGTTGAAATCATTGTTCATCCTAAGTTTAGTTGCTTTATCCTACTTGATGAGTGGTCGCTTGACTATTTTTGCATTGTATTTGGTAAACAAGGATAAAAGACAAGGAAATTGAGGGCCCTTCAAAACTAAGCTTGGGTTCTAAATACATCCCTTGTTTAGGAATGAGTGACATACTCCTTGAAATATCTATTACTATCATTGATGAGGTAGGTAGGCTTAAATGGATGATCTATGGACCTCCTACTTCACATGAAAAAATTTGAGTGGCCAAGGTTGACATTTAATGGTGGCCACGCTCTCAAAGCCAGAATTTGAGCCCAACTGAATTTCCAAGTACCAGTGTTCATTCCAAGTCATTGAGAAAGTTTTGTAACTTAACTTATTTGGAAAGCTGCAATTTTGCAAACTTGGCGTAAGCTTACAACAGACCAGACGTGCTTCGTTTGTCAACTCTCAAGTTGGTGCTACAAGTGCAATTGCATGCACCGAACTGACAGATTTGAATGCAATGTCAGATTTGAATATAATGTCAGCTACAGTCGCAACGTTTGAAAGAGTTCTAGAAGGATTTCCAACGGTGGAGAGTTTGCTCACAAAGTATCAACAGCGCCCTCGGTTGTACACTGATTTGCGCTTTTAATCTGTGTTGCAAAATGAAACATAGCATTCTTAACCAACCCGGGGTGTCCCTTTTGCCTCCAAGGAAAATAGGAGCCCCCATTGTTGGATCTTGCAAAATTATTGTTGTGACTCAACTTAGTAGCCACTTAGACTCCCCCATCACTATGTACCCAGAAGATACAAACATCTTTTGGGTATTAATATACAATCACTATTCGGCTCTATCCTTTTTTTTTCCATACCCAATGTTGTGCTATCAACTTACACGAGCTTCAACCAAAAGTTGCCAGTGACCAACCAATAGTGTAGATCTCATTGAACCTAAATTATCTCTCTGGAATCCAAGGAGGCATTATCCTTCTTCCAAGAGGAGAGGATCAAAGTGGTTAACAATGTTATGGAATTTGTATCTTGTTGTAGCTTTCGACAAGAGAGGAATGTATATTTTTACCAATGATTCATGATGATTCTTCAACATGAATAGCACCTCCGAGGTAATGTCCATTGTGCTTGTTCTTCATGAGAAATATCATCCCTCATACCACTCCCTCCTGCCACTCGCCATGTTGTTTCTCATAACAAACAAGTGTGCTCTAGCTTACTTCACATTACTTTACCTACTCCTGCGTTGCTGGAACATTCCAGTGACTGCGTAAACGACTCCAGAAAGAGAGCCGCGGCCTATCTTGTCCTTGGATGTGTACCCCAGTCGTACGGTTCAGCGGCGTTTGCATAATGAGCCATGAGTCCATGGCCGTACGTGCAGCTATTGCTCCATGCATTGATGAAGTCCTGGCTCACTAAGTGGTGTTGGTGGAGCTCCAGATTGACAAGCAAACAAGCACCTGTCAGAAACAAGCACCTGTCAAAAATGGCCGCAACAAAACTTAAGGCTTAGTTACACTAAAACTTACCACCGAAGCCCAAGTGCCGGCTTCTCTAACCAGTCCAAGCCTACTTTTGCAGGCCACGGGCGACGGCACAAAATCTGCTCCCAGATTGGATCACAGTAAGGTAGCTCACTCACAGTCACTGACCCTGCTACTGGGGTAGAAATAGAAACAGGGGTAGAAATATATAGAGTCAAAGTTCAAGCCTCAGTTGTGCTCGGAGAACTAATAGAGGCAATCTGGGCACTCGTGCACATGGCTGAGTTTTGAAACAATAGACAGAGAGTCCTGTGGCAGAAGCTAGCTAGCTGTGTACTGTACTGGGGTTGATTGAATGTGTGTTGGAATTAGGGTTGGTGGTGTCTGAGTGGGGTGGAATTGAGATCGATCGGGGTGGTTGGAATTGGATGATTTCGGGTAGCGCAATGGGGAAGCGCATGAAGGTGATCATTTCTGTGTTGCTGTTACTGCTCAGCTGCGTCACAACTGGGCATCTGGTGGCTGTTGGTTCCACGCAAAGCTCGGTGCCGACGTTGTCAATGCGACCATTGCTCAGAGACGCCGGAGGTAATCAATCTGCTTCTCTTGGCCTCATTTGGATCCATGGTTGCACTGATTGGGATCCATTTGGGATCCATTCTTGCGCTGATTATTTTGAACTTTCGGAGAGCACATTTTAAACTTCTTTAGGTTGAACTGAATCACTCAGCTGTGGAGGGGGGCTTAGTGTTGGAAATTGTACATGCTGGGCAGTGAAGGATTTCCATTTTCCACAGTTCGGCACTACTTGTGTCACAGTCAGGCTCTGGATTTGAGTTTTGTACAGAATTTCAGTGTGAAATGCTGTGATTGTGCGAGGTCTATGGTAAAGCAAGAAAAATCTTGGGGAAACTGAATATTCGTCTGTCAGAACAGATATTAGAAAGAGAGGTGCAGTGTGGTTATGGGTGATAATGCAACTCTTCATTGAGATTATGAAACGAACGGCATTATTATTTTATGAGCAATTGACAGGCAGCAATTTCTCTTCTAGGCTTATCAGCATTCTGGCTTAATTTTTGTTGGGTGCTGCAGGAGGCAATGTGATTTCTCATAAGCGTTTTCTTCTGACTACTCGCACTGCTCCAATTGGGTTTCCACCCCCACCAGAAATGACAAGTCCTTCACCTCCTGGATACTAAAAACGTACTCCTCCATGGATACTCTTCATTCCCAAGCATCACAGGAAGAGTTTGTTCACTCTAGGTCCCCATGATTGTCTCCGAGACAAGAGAAACACTAGTGTTGCATACCTTCTAGCGAAGGGAGACTCTATATAGCTTAGTGGATCTCCCAAATAACCAAATGCCAGCATCTGGAGTACAAAAGTTTTGGTTAATTTCCCTTTCAGCAAGTTTTGATGATCATTTACTTCAATACAATAGAAGCAAATCAAGTTTGTACACTGACATGATTCTGTTCTGGACTAAATTTTCTCCTTTTCGTGGGATCGATCACTTCATTGTTGCCATAATTGATTTTCTTACATTCTAAGCAGAGGTTTCACTTGTTGGTTTGCCAAGTATGAGAGGGTTATATGGCTATCTATCTTGAGATAAGTTTTGAGGCTGGGTTACTGTATGAATTTTTATTGTATTCCTCTTCCTCTTCATCAACTGGTTGCAGAATCTGGTTGCAAAATGTTTTGATGGCTTTTTCATTGTCACTAATACTTCTCACTAAGCAGGAAAGGTATGAGTCGTTACAGCATCGAAACACAGAATCAATAGTGGTTTGGTGTTCATTGATTGTACACAATTGAAGGTCCATGACAACTGTTATTCAAATCCGTGGATGTATCGGAAGTGTTTGCACAAGTTCACAATTCTAACAATCTGCCAAATATCTGTACAGCAGGGTCCAAAAATAATTCAAATTTTTTGCTTGTTCAGTTCAGCTGAATCTAACTTAGCTCCCTCGATCTAAACCGCCTTTTATCAAACTAATTGCAATTTGTCAAATCGTCAGTGGTCAATAATCCCTACTAATCAATCATGTAACAAATTAGAGAATATGATTAGATTTAGTAAATGTGTTGTCATGAGTTTAGAAATGGATTTTTCATTGTTGAGCTCCTTGAGCCACTTGTGATGCTTCTATGACAATTGCTCATTGCACTTCATAGTGCTCAAAGGTCAAGTGAGTAGAACATCAAATTTTATTTTCACTGTAATTAGCAACATTACAAGAACTTAGCTTGCATAAAAGAAAATTGTTGATGTTGGTTTTGCAAGACTTCAACAAATCTTTCAATTGTCACAAAATCAATTGACAGATTCTTGAGAAGTTAGATTGTGCACCATGACATAGAAATGTTGAGTATTGAGGAGAAGAGTCATATTGTGGGGATGCAAAGACATTGGAGTAGTCCCAAATGTTCTATATTTAACCATTTCCACTATTTTGACCAATTGGAAGGTCCATGGAAGTGTGTAGTCCTTGAAAAATCAATGATTGTAGCACTAGGATGTTGTTGTATTTTGTTACATATGATAGAAGACAAACCACTTGAATGTATGTCATAACACAACATAGTTGTACCTATTTGAGATGGGCTTAAAGAATTGCATTGCACCCAAAAAAAATCCCTATTTTAATCATAAGCATAAAATAGATAGGCTTGCATTTGTTTGAGCTTATGAAAGTTGGAGTTTTGAGGATTTGTGCAATGTGATTTGGTCAAACAAATCATCATTTGAAATAGGCAAGAGTTCAAGGCAAATTTGAGTGTGGCAAAAGTCATATGAAATATGTGGAAAGGAATGTATAGCACCATCTAGTCGTACTTCAATGATGGTTTGGAGTGCATTTAGTGGATAAATGCCCTCTTGTTATAATACCCCCAAGTAGAAAGTCAACAAGCAATTTTGTAGCTTTTGTTTTTGAGGGAACATTAAGTGGGTTCTATTTTTTGCATGATCACCCTGGGCAATTGACACTTATGGAAGATGGTGCTCCAATCTAAAAGTGCCCCTTTAAGGGCTGGTCTGCTTTTTTCATAGATTTCCGTGGACAAAAATATTTTTACACCATTTTTCAAAGAAAGAAAAATAGATATAGAACCTAACACAAGTGGTTTTGTATTTTTCCAAGTATTTTTTATTTACTTATAAAATTTCAAAGATTTGGGACATAGACACCTAATTGTGACCATAGGTCTCCAAAAATCCATCCCCTTGCAACTTGTAATGAGATGTGTGGAAATCTAAGACAATGATTGGCTCTTGCAATAGAAAAACAATTTTTTTGGATTCATTCAATTGCTAAAGTGGTTCATTTAAGGACCACCTAATGTCCATTCTCCAGCTAATAATAGGGATAATTTGAAGGAGAAGGACATTTTTAGAGCCTCCTACCTTACTGCAGCTTACTTTCATTGCAATAGAGACAAGTTTGTGGTGTGACAAAACTATTTGACTCACAAATTCTTGGGACTTGATCCCCATAGAAGATTGTCAAAATTTTGTTGATGAATTATCATAGACCAAGAAATAAGGAGGAAATGGTGCAAATTATTCCATCAATGTAAAATGCAATATCTTTGGATCAACTCCATACCTTCATTAGAAGTATGCTTGACAAAATGCAAACCCTTATTTCAACAAAAAGTAGTCGCACTAGATGGTAGACATTGTATTATGTTTGTTTTAAATTATTGTATGATATTATAAATTTACAAAGCAAATTTATTATAATGTAAATTGGATTCTACCATCTTTCCAAGGCACTTTACAGCTTGTAGAATTAATGAAATCTTTTAGCCTAGAAGAATTTTTCAAAGCTCCTAGTTTTTGTTGCAAGATGCTAAACCCATCCTACAAAGTAATACCCATAGTATGCAAATTTTGGATTCTAGAAGGTATTTGTAGAGGGAAACAAAACAAAACAAAAAAAACAATTTTGTGTTGCATTAATTCTATGTTCTTCACCTCTCCTAGCTAGTTTGGGGCCCATGATTGCAAATACAAATTCAAAATTTGCAAATTTTCTCATGTGTGAATTTTTTTAATTGTGTTTTTCCTATGAATAAATTCACCCTAGGAAGTGGTTTAATATTTTTTTGACTCACCTGAAGGAAAAAAAATTCGAATTATTTTTGGACCCTACTCTACCTTACAATACAAGTACCGAATTATTTTTGGACTTTGGGTAGGACATTAAATCATGCCATCGAAGGTGGATCCAACAAGGTAAAATTTGCATTTTAGGGATAAAAGTAAAAAAAAAAAACTATTTTGAGCCATATCTAGAGTATATTGTAGACCTCACATAGCTAATTTGGGGTCTCTGATTGCAAATATGAATTCAGAATTTGCAAAAAAAATAAATCATATGTGGCAAATAAAAAATTCCACCTCACCAGGCCCACCTTTGATGGCACGATTTTAACGTCCTGCAGACTTTTGATGCTGGAAAGCGGTGCAGTCATCTATTGTGGAATTTCTTTTTCTTGTGAAGTATTGAGATTCTTCTTTCTCATGGAAAGGAGCCCTTTCTTACTGTTCCAAGGGAATTTCTTTTCTTGGTGAAAGCTGCATCCATTGCAACTCTTTAAGCTCAATTTTTTTTTTCTTTTTTCCTCTTTTTTTCTTTTTTCTGAATTTTTGCTTGCATCTTTTGTACCAATACTGTATTGGCGCCTATTTCATCAAATTTGTCGGTAGTTAAGATTACTTTTGGGAGAATCAAGCATCACTTTGGATGACACATCACTTGAATTGAAAGCACTTTTGTTTGTCATTCAGAGTCCCAAAGTCTATGGACTTCAAACCTTGTTTTGTGTTCATTCAAAATGTGGACTTCAAAATAAAAAGAACTTCAAATATTAACCACTAAAGAACCATTGATGAGGTCCAACTGGGTCTTTTGTTTTCTTTATTCACTGCATTTAAGTGGGTTGTATTTTTTTATATCAAACAATGCACGTGATGTTCACCACTGCTCTTCATGATATCAAAATTTGAAGTTGTTTGTATTACCAATTGTATTATAATTTTCACTGCACGGTCAATCAAGTTGATTGTATTAAAACCATGAAATTTGAGTCAGTCAAGGAGTTCAAAGCATTACATGCTGAAGCCCTAGTTGGTCTCAAAATGGGCCTTGCTTTGGGGAGGCTTCATCTTTCAACCTCCTTGAAAAGACAACCTTCCTTAATGACCAATTTCATGAAATTGTAATAAATGATATTTCTGTTCAAAGATATAAGTAAAAATGTGCCAAAATTCAAAAAAGGATCAAGACGTTTCAAGGTTAAGGTAGAACAGCCCATTGTGGTCAGATGACCCATAGTGAACACTTACGGAATGGCCCCATCATGTTGTTTTTTCAGTATATGTGAAATTTTGACCACAATGTATGTCTTACATGACAATAATGGAGTGATTAGTGACTTCAATAGGAATTTCTAACTTTCCAATGTGAATTCATTGTAAGAATTGACTTTTTAGGCTTTCTATGTTAGAAAATACAATGACTGCTTTAGGTGAACAAAATGAGCATGATGGATTCAGATTTTGTTGGTAGTCTACAAACTCTTTTGGGCCGCAATGCATTGAACATTTCAAAAATTCACAGAAAATTCATACTTTGTCCAAAAAAAAACATGATTTTGATTGCTCTCACTATTCCTCAACACTTATAATGATGTGGGGAAAAAATTGAAAAATTTCAGCAACAACATGAGGTCAAACTCCTAATTTTGACTACAATGGGATGTTTTTACCTTATGTGAGCCTAGAATCATCAGTACGTGAACATAAAGATTTACATATTTATAAATACCTTCAATAGTTGTAAATTCCCCCCTTCAGTTGCAATGAAATTTTGTTTCATTTGTGTAAAAAAAAAAAAAAAAAGGGAAACATTTGCTTTGACAACTCCAAGTTTCAGTCCAAATGTCATTCAAATTGTATGTAGCTTTTAAATCAATGACACACTGCCTACTCCAGTCCAGGGGTCTTCAAAACTTGCAGACAGGCACTTCAATTGAATGTTGACTATTGTGTCACCCAAAGGCTAGTTTTTCAGGAGGGCTTTTATTCATGTCTGTGTTTTTTCTTTTTTTCTTTTTTTCTTTAAACAAATGAAGCGAAATTTCATTGCCAGGCAGCCAGCCACAAGTGGCTTCAAGTCTGTTTGAGATGGTTCCATATCACATGTAGAGATGTCAACAAAAAAGTCCACTCCTCTCTGAGAAGTTTCCCACAAAGTCAATTCTCCACCAAATTTAAAACTAAGGTAGAAGCAGCAGTAGTGGATCACAAGCAATTTTGGAGCAGATGGTGAGGGGTATGGGATGGTGGAAATTTTTCCCATGTAGGAAGATAGGAGATATAGGGATGCTTAATTTTTCAGAATTTTATTCCTGAAATTGAAGTTGCTATGAATTTCAAGAGCCAATTGAAAGAGTATTGTTGACCTGTAGTCAATGTTTAGAGCATTCTAATTCTCATCATTGAAGAACTACTTTCTTGCTCATCTTTTCTTACTTTCTTGCTCACTACTTCACAACATGTGTCATGACTTTATTAGTCCCAACCTTCAAAAGGACTAAAAAAAATCATTCCAAACTCGAGTTCCAACCTGAGGTTGAAAATAGCACTCCCTACAAGTTGGGTACTCTACGTGGTTGACAACTAATGCTTCTACCCTAGTCCGGAGTCTGTAGTCCAGACGGCTGCCCAGAAGAAGGTTTGCAAGCTATGTCTTCTTAATGATATGATTTGAAGTTAACTGAACTTAAGGTGGGGTATAAAAAAAATGTGTAGGGTTTAAACACATTAGAGATAATCATACAGTGAGTACAATCAAGGACCAAGAGTCGGAGTTTGAAGGAAAAAAATAGGACGAAACTCCTTGAAGCACCCAAATTTGGTCTAATGGAATTTGGTGTTGTGATTCTTTTATACTATTCTTAGTTGAACCTTCTTCTAACACACCCTTTACCAACTGGGGGTCACTTTACAATTAACTCTAGTAACTACATATTTTGAAAGCTAAGAAAGAGGAGGAGAAAATGTATTAAAATTAGAGGTATTAGCAATTGCCCTACCATCCTTTCAACCTAGTTTATCAATCACAATTTTGCACCTATAATTTCTAATGAATGTGCCATACTCATCAACATTTAACAACATTGTTTTGGCTCTAAACTACTCTTAAGAACCTAAAAGTGTCTCAAATCAAGCCAATGTCTTGTAGATTGATAATGAATTAGTCTTAAATGGTAGATTTTTGGTGGACTTAAAACACCTATTGTAGGCCTTGAATCGTGATTTTAATTTATTATGTCTATTTTTATTACTATTACTTCTCTTTGTTTGATATGCCTTAAAAAATTGCCTTTTGTCTCTCTTTCATAGCTTTCAAATTATGTAGTTAGTTGTAAAATTTGGTGAAGTTTTGACTATGTAGGGAAGCATCTCAATGAAAAATGGATTCTTTTGTCCCCAACTCTAAGATTGGTAGAAGAAAGTGAAAGAGAGTTTGGAATGGATGGGCATGCCCAAATAAGAAAAAATGATGTACTCCTAGAAGTATGTATTTTAGAACCATCCTTCTCACATATAGATGAAGTTATAAGGATACAAAAGATGCAATTGGGTGAAAATATGACATAAGTTTAAGTCGTATTTTCACCCAATTGCATCTAATTCTAATATTGTATCTAGTGGTTAATGATGGCAAAAAATAATTCTAAAAATAGGTGGCGGATTTTTTTTAAATTACCTCAAAAAAGGTTGGGGGAGTATTTGAATTTCAATCATACAAAAGTGTAGTAGACTATTACATGACAACACATTGAAAAATAAAATTAGCTAATTTGACCACGTGGATTGAAAGATTATAGTGATTGAAGCAAGAAGAATTTTTTTTTCATTCTTGCAAAAGTTGATGCAAAAACATCACAACAATAATTGAAAAATAAATAATTTCTTATCAAATTTTTGAATTTATTATAGTGACGTGCTTGGTTTGTTTATCCAACTCTAAAGTTTTGATTTTTCAATTTATGAATTTTTTGCTTACTTTTGAATTTTGATTTTATATTTAATTATTGATGGAGGAGGATCACTCCTAAGATGTATCCAAACCTCTATAATATTAGAACCTAAGTGCCCAAAATGCACATAATTACATTTAGTTTTGTAACATTGTGACATAATTGAAAATAATTTTTTATGATGTAATGAAGTGATGATAATAGAAAGTGAGCAAAGAATTTGGATTTTTCACTACCTAAAGTTTGTCAAGAGCATATAGAATGTGATATTAGAAAACATGATATTGCAGAAATATAGGTGACATATCTATTGAAAATCATGAACTTGCATTTTGTAATCATACAATAGGTCCAATTGAAAATTATGTACTACAATTATGGGGAATTTCGTTAAAATGGTGGCATTCCATGTGCCATTTTCAGATCGCCCGCTCTGAATTGTAAAAGTGACATCTAAGATAGGTATAGTTTTCAACAATCTTGGACTTTTATAGATTTAAGAAATCTACGATTATTATAGATTTCAGACCGCACGATCTGAGTTGTAAAAGCGACATCTAACACATGTATAGATTTCAAACATCTAAGAACCACATAGATTTAAGATAGCTATGATGTTTGTACACTTCAGAACACCCGCTCTGAACTATAAAAACTGCCAAAGTAAAGGAATTTCGCCATTTTAACGAAATTGCCCATAATTGTTTTAATTTAGGACTTCATATATCAAAATTCTAAATGTTTTTTTAAATTCTAGATCTTTTATATAAAATTCAATTTGAAGAATAAAAATTCAATGACTTTAAAATAAGTGCCTATTGCAAGTGTCTATCCTATTGTATATGCTTCTTGTTTCTTACTTTTTATTTCATATAAGAATTACATATAAGAATCAAAGTCACTATATATAATCATTCATCAATATAAAATCTCATTTACATAAACAAAACTATAAAAAAATACAAATATTTTTTTGACTTCAATAGAAATGAATAATATGGCTATTAAAAGAACCCCTAATGGACAATTACAAATTTGTGAAACTACAAATGCAAATCCAAGACTAAAAATATATAAAATTCTATGCTTCCATAATTTTATTTTTCATAATTTTTGGTTTGTTGGTAACTTCAATCCTTTTCAAATACAAAAGAGTGGGTCTAAAGTTTTTGCATCTACACTAATGCTAAGTTGAAATAAAATTCTAGCTTGGGTTTGTATAGATGCAAGTGAAAATTCATTAAAACATACAGTTCAAATGTTGTAAATTTTGTTAATTTGATTGTCAAGATAAGATAAATTAAATTTTCTTTGAAAAGAGTAGAACAACCTTAAAAACTATTGTATAATATAATTCTAGATGAATTAGAAATAAAACATGACAATAACTTATAAAACACAAATTACATAAATCCACAAAAGATGGAAAAGATAAATGGTTGGGATAGTATGAAAGCATTGTCACCGAAGCTTCTCAATGAAATGTGTAGACAATCAACTCTTCATTGAAGGGCCACCTCTATTAGCATAGTATGGAAGTATTTGTCACATAGTTTTAGGATAAGGACAAAGATAGTTGGTTGGTACAATAAAAAATTTGCATGCATTTAATCAAACACATAAATTTGAATACATAACTACATTGTAGCAAACGCTTTGAAACTCAAGCAAGTTAGAATCTTATAAGTTGGTATATACTATTGACCACAAATATCTTCAAATATATGCCAAATATTTGTCAAGTCCGGTTCTAAAAAAGAATGGCAAAATCCAAAAACTTCTAAAAGTCTATAGAAGCTCCAAGAAGCTTTTTGAATACTAAGAAAGCTTTTAGAACACTATTGAAGCTACTATAATGCTATAGAAGTATCTTCAAGGTACTAGAAGATTATCAAGGTAATTCAAAAGATCCTTGAATGTCCATGAAATCATCTCCCCTTCTAGTGATGAGTACTAAGAAAATTACTATTATTTTACATATGCAAGAATAGAAAATATGACAAATATTTTTTGCGACATAGATTGTTTATTGATCTTGTAGTAAAAAATGTATAGGTTCATTCAAACCTTGATTCAACCAACAATTGTGACCACAACTTCTTTCCACTAGACAAATCTAAAATAGTGTTCAATGTTAGAACCTTCAAAAAACTCTTGCAAGGTAACTTCTAAGCTACCAAGTTTAAGACTTCAAACAAAATCACTCATATTTGAGTGTCAAATTGAAAATTGTTATGCCAAGGTTGATTAGTACAAGGGCATTTTCATTGTGCAAAAGATCTACCTTCATCTTGAAGTTGTGATGGTGAAGAATCTAACAACCTATAACAATTGGTTTGATAATTGTGACATAGAAAACTCGAGCTTTAATTTTGAATGTTGCTCGGGATCTTGAGACTCTATAAAAACCCTTTAGTTAGATAAACTAAAAGAAAATGTCCACAAAACTAAACAATAACTAGATTTAAAGGGCTAAAATTTGAATTAAAGGATGATTCAACTTATAACTACACAAGTAATTGAATTATCTTAAGATTCTACAGTGCCATTTCCCTCTTTATATACAATTTTTATATGTTGACTTAGAACCTTCATAGTGAAGTTTACTAGGACTCTTTATCATTGAATAAATTTTGGTTTGTCATGATTATATAGTTGATGAAATTTGACAATTTTCTTGGATGCATAGATGATGTTGGAAGAAGGTACATACATGTGCTCTAATAGCCTTTCTAATGGATTAAATACTTGAGGTGTTCCTATTTGAGATGTGAGTATTTCATGAACCTCATATTCCATTTTTTGATTGATCTTGATTGGGTATAGGGATGAAGGATTCATTCCTTGAACATTGAATTCTTGATAGGCTTTTAAGATTGAAACATGCAAAACTGAAGAGATGTACATAGTTGTTAGATGTACATAGTCCAAAATTAATAGAATTTTCTGATATGTAATTGGAAATAGTTCAAGAGGTACCCTAATGGCCTTAAGTACTAGAGATCCCCTAAGTATTAGTAGACACCTAAATACTAGTAGAATATACTTAACCTTCTATAAAGATTCCACAACTAAAGGGCAAGTTTGGAAAAAATTAACTCTAACAATAGAGAGTTAATTATAAAGGTCATCCCTAGTTGTAAGTAATAGTGGTGTCAAATGTAGGTTTAACTAATAATAGTACAAAAAACACAATACCAAAATCCATCATACCTTAGTTTTGGTGCTTCAAGGAGTTTCATCTTGTGTTTTTCTCTAACTTTGGCTCCTAGTTTTGCATTGCACACACTTTATAATGAATTCTAATATGATGTAATTTTTTTTAAATTTTTTAAAAACTTTTAATACACTTGAACATTATATTAAAAATTATATATTGGGTGGCGATGTGCCCATTACTTATGGTATAAACATTTGAGTGCAAAATGCCTCACCAAATTAGAAATATCAATTTGGTTCTCAATGAGGCCAAAAATAATATTGAGGGGTTTCAAAGAGAGGAGCTTTTCTTGAACTTATCTACCTTTTGAATCTTTTTCTTCAAGTTCATATTGCTGTCTTGTTTTCTTGCTAAATTATATGAAAAGAAAGGAATTTTGAATCCGCTAAGTACATAGTGTCATGACCCTTGTTACAAAATCCATTGAATTTTTCATCTCAAAGAAATATCATCCAATTATTTCATTGCGCGGAATTGTTCCACCTCCTTGATGAAATTGCTGTTGGATTGAGGGCCACAAAACAATTGTGAAGACTATATAGTCAAGAAATACATGCCTACACTTTGTGCCAAAATTTCAATAAGATTCATTAAAAATTGACAACTTAGGAACATATATGAACTTTCAATTGGTCTTTCAATGACCACTTGGTCCTTTAGGGATGTATTTTATGTGTAATTTTTAGAATTCATAGGAATCTTACTCTTTGAAATATAGAAAACAAAAGTTAAGCAATGGTAATAGAATAAATTAATGGTTACAATATGAATTATTACCTTTTGACTGGATATTTTTGCAAATGAATTTAATCATTATATGATCACAATATCAACAATGTTCATTCTTATTTTTTTGCATCTTTTTTAATATTGCTTGATTGAAGGGGGTGAAGCTCTAGGAGGCAGAACAAAGGATTACACATGGTCTTGGGCATGTACTAAATGCCTACAAAATGATAACCTTGCACTCAACAATTAATTGACCATTAGTACTTCTTAAAAATGCCTAAAAAAATTTACTTTTCAATATTCCAAAACTACATTTTAAAAAGGACTCCAAAAATTAAAGTTTCTAGAATGCTAGGGGTGCACCAAACTTTACTAATAGTGCAAAATTGGTTTTTTTAATGTTATTTTAGCCTTAATCTAGAACATTTTGTCCAACATGAAGATTATTTTGGGACAAAGGTAGTATTTGAGATAAACATTATATATACTCTTGTGAAAATAATGAAGTGGCATGATATACTTGAATCAATAATTCATGACAATTCAAACTTTGATGAAAAAATATAATTTCAATCATTGTAGTTGTATTTTCTCACATTTATTTATATGTGAATTTTTATTGAAATTTTTTCAACCATCCAATGTAGACACAACATTTGTTGCTATCCGCAATAGGTCCTTTTTACTTTATTGACAATTAATGGATTTTTCCCACACACCTATATGGCAATAATTTTTAGGCTCTTCATTTCTAAGAGTTTGTTTTCATAGCCCTTACACGTGCCTATATGGCAATATTTTTTAGGTTCTTCATTTTCAAGTGTTTGACTTCATAGCCCTTCTTCTCTAAAATTCTTTTAGAGAATTTTGCACCATCTTCTCTAAAATTCTTTTCATTTATCTTCTAGCTTCATATAAGCTAGCACAAGTTTTCTTCCCTCAAAGATGGTTTTCCAACTACCTCAAGGATATAAAACAATATGAAAATTGTTAAATAACAATTGTGACCCATATACATTAATCTGCAACTCTTCCACAAGAAAAGATAAAACAAGCGCCTTGAAAGGTGCCCCCGCCCCTTCTAAATGTTCATTTGGGACCATTCAGTGAAGGGTCAATTTAGTTTAGTGGGACATATTCATTACCTCCATTTTTGTTACTAAAAAAGGCATCACACTTATGTTTGTAACATATTAAAATTCATGTTTATATATAATGGTATTCAGCTAAGACTTTGTTCAACCATCTCTTTCAATAATAAAAGGTTATAAGTATTAGAAGACATTTTGTTGGTTCACTGGTTCTCAAGAAAGATGAATAATACCATTGATTGTTTTTTCATCCATTAGTGAACACTAGCACTATGGGAAGCAACCCATTCTTGATCAACAACCCATTCTAGCATAGTAGGGTGGTGTAATTCTATGTGGGAGGTGATCAACAATGATTAATTGTGGCACAACTTCTAACATAGTTGCAGCGCACTATGATTGACTACAAGACTCTCAATATTGCAACCAAACCTAATTGGATTTTGCAACTAGCCTTCAGTTGGAAATAGGAAGGTCTATATGACTAATACATGTGGAATAGAATTTGCAACCAAAAAATCCATAGTAATTATGTTTTGAGAAATAAAAATCTGAAAAATTATAGTAACCTTACGAACTCTATTTTTGCACATGAGGAAATATCCCCATTGTCAAAAGAACCTACCTTGCATATACGTGTATCTACTTAAATGGTCAAAAATGGGTTGCCGCCCTTACCACGAGGATAGGACTTTTGATGGTCAACGTAGCCCTACTATCTCCCTCTTTTTTTTGTAGGGTCTCTTTTGTTTTCAGCCTTTGTAAGATTCACTCAAGTCATCCATAAAGCCATCCTACTCACACCCACACCCACTGCCGTATTGAACCGTTTCATTAGGGTGCAACAAACTTAAGTTAGCATCCACCGTGAATGAAACGCTTGAATGTTTGCTTGCTTATTGACAACTGAAGATGTGGTGGGTAGGGAACGGCATGGTTGGTGGACACACTCAAGGTCCTCCACGCATGCATGCTTCAGTTACTTCAGTTGGTGTAGCATCATAAAGGATTTCAACTCAATCAAAAAGCCACAGCATCAAAGCCTGTCCTGCAAGCCTGGAATTCAAACCTTACACCTCAGTTTGCAACTGAACCGAATGTCCATCTCAAAAGCTACTGCCCTGTTTCATTTGCTTAAGCATTAACCCCTAAAAATGCCTGTTTTGATCTTCTTGGAATTTTCTCTAAATTGAACAAAATGTCAACATTTTGAAAAGTTGCATCAGTTTTTTTGGATTTGTAACCGTACAAATTCAAACTAGACATGTTAGAGATCTCATAGGAAAAGAAAACTCGACAATATCATTTATGGAGTGAAAGATTATAATGTTTGACCATGAGGGTGTTAAAACTATGAAAATCTTTCGATTCTTTTTTTGCATGTCAAATCTAAAAAGTAGGTGACCATAAAATACGAGGTTAAAGGGCCTAATATGTATAACCCCAATCAATTTATGGCTTCTTAAAATCTACTCTACAATTTTTTTAAATGAATTTTGAATGTGATTTTTTCTCCAAGATCTAGTGTATTTGAGGCTCATTTCCAAGAGCTCTCAACACTATGGGAAGTCAAGATTGCAATGGGTATCCTTGCACATAATCGTGAATTAAAAAACCACTATCATTTATTTTGAAGATCAGATTTTGATGCTAAAATTAGACTTTGAGAAGAACTTTCCAAAAATATAAACTACTAAAAATAACAATTTGGTTAGGTTTTATTTAACTTCAGAGTTTCGCAAACACCAAATTTTGATACCTCAAGCATTTAGGGGTTAAACACTAGGCTAGTGATTATGGAAATTAGCCCTTTTGGAACTGTGTGACATCATTTAGTTTAAAAAAAGCAAAAAAATTCATTGGGAGTCAAACTACTATAGAAGATCTCTCCTTTCCACCCCTAATTCCGAGGATGAATAGTTGCATTTCTGTCCTATACATGAAAGTTCCTTGTCATTCATTGGACAAAAAACGTCTGCTACGGTGTTTATAGGTTTAAAAAAAATCCTTCTATAGTACCTTACATAGAATTATTGTAAAACTAAAAAAAATACTCTAATTTTTAGGCCACTCATTGACTCTAAGGTAAACTACCTCATTCATCGACTCTAAGGCAAACTGCCCCATTAATTCCAGACTCAAAATCTTGGTATCACTTTGTTCTTGTCATATCATATTGAGTGATCTACAACCAAAACAAATGCACTATATACAATCCTTACAAACTAATATCTCACATTCAAAAAGATTGTGGTGGAAATAATTGGTTTTGGTTGCTAAATACAAATTAAAATGATTAAATTTTTTTTTCGTATAGGAACAAATATATTCAAATCTTTTCAAAGTAGATGTATTAATGGTTTGAATTGCAACATATAGATCATCTATGAACTTTCAAGTCTTTGATTGATCAAAATTAATATTGTCTATATTTTTCTCTACATAATTTTTTTGAAGCACACATATGTCAATCTTTTACAAATCTCATTGGGGTGGGTCTTGAATGGTGTACAACAACATGTAGTAAAATGTTCCCTTTCGGAAGTGATTATGAAATACACCTCAATAATTGAGTCTATGGTTAGCTTTGGAATTCATTTACTTTCAAACTGTAATTGCTTTTTGCTTCAATTTTTTTTAGGATTGTAGTATACAAAGGATACTACAACTTTCATGTTTTCTCATTTGGATTTTGTCCACTTATTTCCAACATATGGTGAAATGTCTACAGAGTGAAACTGAGCACAACATAGACTTAGTTTTTAGAGTCATTGTATAAAACAAATATGGGTGGAATAGAAACTTCAACTAAAAAATTCATAATAATTATCTTTTGAGAAATAAAATTCTAAAAAATTATTGAAACCTTCTGAACTCTATTTTTGCACATGAAAAAATTTCCCACCGTTAAAACCTGCCTTGACCTCTATTTTTGCACATGGGAAAATTTCCCCACCGTTAAAACCTGCCTTGCACGCAAGTGTATCTGCTTAAGTGGTCAGAAATGGGTTGCCTCCCTGGGTTTTTCCCACGGGTAAAACACGGGGGGCAAAACCGCCTCCGCAAGAGGCTCGTCGTACAACTATGAGCGCTGCCGGTGCTTCTCCGGTGCTTCTCAAATTCTGTGCCCAGAATTGTACTTATAAGTTACAGCAATCAAAGATGCTGAACGGTTCTTTTTTAATGATTTCCTGCAAATGAACACAGTAACACTTACACTAGTAGTGCTGAAGGATTTCGTCCACTGAGTGAGCATATTTATACAAGTAAACATCCCCTCTTTTTGACGTCATCCTGAAGAACAAAGGAATCGCAAACAAACAGGAGTCACAGGCCTCGACGCCTCGTGTTCTAAAGGTTCCAACATCTAAAGTTAGAAAGGGCCACATTCAAACAGTTTCGTTGAATGAGTTTCAGCCTATCAAGCAGACCTTCACTTCCTGAGTTCCTGGATTCCGGATTCCGGATTGCGGATTCGACAGCTTGGCATGGACAGTTCCAACTTGACTCCCAAGGAACGTAACAGTCAATTCCAATTCCAATTAAGTTAAGTCCTCTGCTTTCCCAGAAAACACTCGAACACACGATCGTACTCCGAGTATAAAATTAGGGCACCAAATTACACTATATAGGCATTACAGAAGCACACACAACTAAGTAAAAGAGCTAGTTTGGGTCCAGCTTCCATCTAATCTTCGGTCTGGAGTCTGCCCTCGTAGGTAGAATGATGGTCACTACTAACCCCACAAACTTGGTCTCCCGTACTTTTGCAACCCTAATGTTTTGTGTACCATTGTCTTGTTGCAACTTCGTAGTTCTTCAGAATTGAACAAACCATCATACAAGAAATTCACCTCATCAAGGCCATCCACTAAAGCTGGCTTTTTAGGTGGGCATTACGGTTAGAAGAAGTATGAGAATTCGGGGAGAAAGAATGTAGTGGCAACCGCACTTCCCTTCTTAATTTCAAATCATAGAAGACTATGTACCGTAACCCTGTTGCGCAATTCCTCAATTATGAAGAGAATAGTCCAATGCTCCCATTATCATCCATCCTATCACGATTATAACTTTTTCAACACTAAAATTTGTTCACAAAGAACTCATACTCTTCCATAGAATATATACATGTACAGTGGTGGACTACTAGTCTTCTCCCTGTTGGTATAAAAATCCATCCACCTTTAGAACCTAGCAGATCCATGCCCTGGTCACGTTACAAAACTCCAGAATCTTCCAATATATGTAATAAGAAAATGCTAAGACAAATACGCCAACATGTTTATTAGTAATTTCACTCGGGAAGTATAGTTGAATGCCAGGTCAAAACTGGTGGCATCTGACCTTCCTCAATAGACTCGGGCAAAAATTCACTGCCTGCCGCTAAGCATCCCTGATACAAGTCCAGCAGCAGCTCCAACAAGTGTCTAGCACGGAAATTGGTGGTGATTCACCTCTTGCAAACCAAATCTCTATAGAGACCCATAGCCTCTTTGCCTGCCCATGCAAAAGCATATGAGGGAGGCGCTGGTAAGTATAACCTGGTTGGTCAATACTTTCTCAAGTCCAAACCAGTCATGTATGCATACAATTCGCTTCCAACAGACACCTGTTTCAGTCCAAAGCTCCCAGCCCATCGAATTTTAAGATCTCATACGTGCTGAAACTCATGATCTACAGGATGGCATTGGCCACGGATATAAGTCGACCACACAGGCAGTGAGTCCTGCTGGCAAGCAGAAAGTCCTCGTGTCCCTTTCTAAACCATAAACATTCTTGAGAAGAATTCAACTACACCCAAAGCGTACAACTCCATACCTGCATTGCACAATGTGCGCACTGACTATTGTGACTATATTCACTCAATTGACCTGTCTGTCTGCACGTTCAGTACTATATGCAACTAACCCTAGTAGAGAACTCAGTCAACTCACTCCCTGTTCTGTTTACAGAAAAACTAGCCACATAACCATGGACAGAGTTGAAGTTTGAAACTGCCTTAAAATGGCACTACAACACAGCTAGGTTTTCTAAGAGGGTTTTTCCTCATAGTGTATGATGCCCCTCCGACCTAATTGCAGTAGTCCCTGTGATGTCCCTATGACCTAAATTGTATTCTCGGAATTTAACTTGTAATAGTCTTGAAAGTAGTAACAAACTCGTACCGAGAGGGGGCGACTACCACACGTCGCGCTGGTACCGCCCGTCCGCTTGCAACTGCTTCACAATAGCTTCAGCCTTGCTGCTCTCCACGCCCTCCACTTGCATGACAATCGTATGCAACATCCGGTGCACATCTCTCGCCATCCCTTTGGCATCCCCACACACATACAAGTACCCCCCCTCGCTAATCAGCTTCCACGTCTCACTCGCTTGCTCCAGCATCTTGTCCTGCACATACTCCTTCTTCGTTCCCTCCCTGGAAAATGCCGTCGTGAGCTCCACCACACCCTTTTCCACAAAAGAATTCAGCTCCTCTTCATAGATAAAATCCTGAGTGCGTGTCCGACACCCAAAAAATAGCTTGGCAGGTCCAAGCACAGCTCCCGTTTCCTGCAACGCAGCTCGCTCTTGCAAGAATCCTCGAAACGGTGCCAAACCAGTCCCGGGTCCTATCATCACAATAGGCGTGGTGGTATCCACAGGAAGCCTAAAATTCGACTGGCGAATAAAAATGGGAGCCCAGCTGCACCCCTCCGCGCCAGCTTCCTCTTTCGTTTTCGCGTTCTTCATCCAAGTCGAACACACGCCCTTGTGAATGCGTCCCGTAGGACTGGGCCCATAAACAAGCGCGCAAGTGGTGTGAATTCGAGACGGCGAGAGTCGCGGCGACGACGAGATCGAGTAGAATCGGGGTTGCAAGCGCGGCGCGATGCTTGCGAAGAAAACGCCGAGTGGAGGCTTCACAGAAGGAAACGCCGCCAGAACTTCGATCAAGGAGCGCTGGCTGGCCACGATCCACTTGGAATACTCTTCTTTCCCTTGCAAAGACGCCATGTGCTTCAAGCGCTCTGCCTCTTCGGGATCCGTTGCGAAGGATGACAAGGTAGTGAGAACAGCTTTGCGAGGTGGGTTGAGAAGATCTGCGTAACGACGAAGCGCAGTGGAGAGCAGCAAGGGTCCGGGGAACGGCGCTGGCAGGGAGCCAGCGAGAAGCTGCCCTTCCTCGGCGTCGACGTGAAGGGAGAAGATCGTGTCTGCGGGGAAGCCTAAATGGTTTGCGGCTTCGGCAACGTCTTCCTCGCTGTTTTCGACGTAGACGCCCACATGGTCGCCTGTTTCGTATTGCAGTCCCGTGTTGGTAATGTCGAACTCGAGGTGTGTGCACGATCGGTCGGAGAGCGAGGAATGAAGCTCTCTCACGAGGGCGACGTCGGCGCGGCACGGGTGAAGCGCGTCGTAGACCGCTTGGCCGTTCTTCTTCGCGGCGTATTCTTCCACGAAGAGTTTTGTGTCGGGAGGGTATGTGACGACGCGATACGCTGCGACCGCGGCGAGGTAGGGTGTGTGTGGCGTGGTGGGCGCGTCTTGGTCTTGGAGGAGGGCGTCAAGCTCCGGCCAGAGTTTCTCCTTCCAGGCTGTGAAATCGTCTTCGATGCACTGGTCGTCGTCGCCCATACCGACTTCCAAGAGGCGGTGCGCACCTTGCTTCGCCAAGGCGGTGTCAATCTCTGTTGCGACTTTGTTGAAGTGCTCGTATTGCCGGTTGCCTAGGCCGAAGACGCCGTAAGTTAAGTTGCTTAACTCCACTTCGAGATCCTCCCCATTCTCGACGAACCATTTGTAGAAGCGCGCCGCGTTGTCTGTGGGCTCTCCGTCCCCGTAGGTCGCCACCATAAAGAGCGCCAGGTTTTCTTTTTTCAGTCGGGAAGCATACTGTTCGTCGTCCGCGCCGTAATCGTCCAGATCCACCACCTTGAACTTAGCCGAGCCTTCGTACCGTGACTTGGCCTCCTCGGCAATCGCTTTCGCAAACCCTTCTGCTGTGCCGGTCTGGGTTCCGAAGAATACCGTCACGCGCTTCACAGAGCTGTCCTCGACCTCGTCTTCGATTCTCACCGTAGGCTTCACAATCACAGGCTTGGGCACGGGCTTCGGACTCTGCTGCTGCCGCCACATGAAAAAAGCAACCGTACCGACTAACAACACACACGCCCACACTTCGAAGATACTGAAAAACGGCGGCATGAAGGAGAACGCCATCGCCGCGCTCGTCATCTCCAAACGGTGCAACACCCCAAACCCCTAATACCACCAATCCCCCCGCACTCACATCAAATCAGCCGAAACCCACCTCGCAATTCTCAGAACTCCTCCCCTCCAGCAAGATTCACATCCAAATCACCCCAATTTACACACTCTCGCATCCCAAAATCAGCCAACACGAACAAAACTCCAAAAGCCCTGCCTGCAAGCGTTCACCCCAAAATAGAAAGGCGAAGGCAGGGTTTTAAAAACCAGTACGTGACCTCCGTCTTCACCAACCTCAATCTCGGATCCCACACCCTCCGATCCCCCCACACGAAAGTCCTCGAAAGCCCTGTTGCAACAGAACCGAGTAGTGACGGGAGACAGCCACTCAGGGTTTCGACCAAAAGCATGAAGAGTGACGGCAGTGCGAAATGGGTGTTGGACACCAACTAAGTTAAGCACAACCACCCCCAATGGGCGCGGTGAGTGGATTCACGACTCTCCAATGGAGAAGTTGCGGCTTGCAGTGATTTGTCGACAGAGGGCGCATGCGACCAAGGCTAGCCCGCGTGCTGCAAACAAAGAGGCGAGATAACATACGTGGGTGTTGGGGCACCCAGAGGTGGAGGAAAAGCGCAGCGAAGTGGCAGTGAGGGGTGATGCAAGATGATGACGACGGCGACGGCGACCAAGCCCAGTGGTGATCGTAAATGCGGGGATTCGCGTGACGAGAGAAGGAACGACCCTGCGGGGAAGCTCAACTGAAAGCAAGGAGAGGCTCTCCGTCTCGCAAGCCAGGGGCACCCTGGACGACGACGAACAACGAGAGGGCCGACGAACGACGACGACGAATTGTGGACGAGGAGGGGACGAAGAGGGACGAGGCGTCTGCCGACTGACCAGGTTTTTTTGACCTTTTATTGAACATATTGAAATTCATTTCAATGGACTGCTGACAGGATTTCTTGAAGGGAGACGAAAAATGCTGACGGAGACTGTCGTCAATAGAGAGTCAACAGGAGAACTGAATAGTGGAGTGGTACTTTCACTCTGGAAAATAGAAAAGAAAGAATTTTGGAAAAGGTCCTTTTTTACAATGTACTAGTAATGCAAGGATTTTTTGGGTAGAAATTCACCTAATTTTAGCCAATTCAAGGATTGCTGCTTATTGTTTCAATTTTAAAATAGCATTTTATATTAATAGATGGGCTACAATAGCATAGTTTAAGCCTTTATGGTCCATGCATCTCCAAAGTGGATGTGCCTTGGTGAATGGCCGGGATGAACTTGACTCCTTTGCTTGTCCCCCCAAAGTCATTCCCAAGGCGCATGTAAAAAAAGACCCTTTAATTTGTACTTGATTAATTTCTCTTGTATACCTCCCAAAGAGAATTTGGGACTTTTGATTGAAAATATGAATTCAAAATTTGCAATATTTTGTCAAACATGGCAACTAAAAAAAAAACAGCATTCTCTTAGGGACAAGTAGAAGAGGTGATTTCCCTAGCCTTGGTCAACCCTAATTGTAACTTTCAAAATATTCATTATTGGTATATGTTTAAGACTTTAAAATGAAGCTTGACAAGTTTAAGTTCTATCCCATTTTGAAATTTTGAAAAAATTAAAAAATTGAAAGAATTATTGCAATTGCAAGCTCTAAGTGTCAAAAATCCATGTTACCCAATATTGTGTGTGTTTTATTCAAATTTTCTTTATTTTAAATGTTTTTTGAATTTAAATTATAAAATAATATTTTCATTCTCACATCCATTTATGATAAAAAGCCCATATTACTCTAATATATACAATAATTGATATACTAATTTTATTTCTATTTTTTATTTTAATAAATTAAAATTATTTCATTTTTCCATGAAAATTTATTAAAAAATCTAGTGTCAATAGAATTTTTTCTTTTCACACATGAAAAATATTAAGAGTCTATATATTAATAATGTAACAGGATAAACTCAATAGTGAAATTTGACTTGAAGGTCATTACTAGGGATGTTTTGGGTGTAAAAAATAAAACAACCACTTTAGAATTTTCATACTAATCTCCATTGCTATTTTTACCTCTTGAAATAATTCCAAATTAATTTGAATTGTTTTTATTATATTTATAAATTTATTTTTCACTTTCAATCTCAAAAATTCAAGATTGATATTTGAATACTATTTAAAAGGAAAATTTTAGCTCAAGTCAATTCTTTGAATATTGATTTTTTATTTGCAAAGGTGTTAATGTAGAAGGCTCAGAATCACCCATCTAAAGAGAGAAATAAATGTGCTAATACCCAAGTCTATCCAAACATTTTGGATTTTTTCCTAGATAGAGAAGTGGAAAACAATTCAAAGCTATTTTTGGTTATTTTTGGAGTCATATTGAATAAATGCAATTTTTCAAGGAAAAGCTACATAGTTGTTATCAATTCAAATGTCCTTCTAAATGCAACAAGTGAGTTTAAAAAATCACAAACAACCATCTCAATTTATTCATGGAAGTTCTCGAAAGTGCCTGAAGAGTGCCAAAAATAGAACACAACACATGTTTATCATGGCTATTTTGAAAGGCACGACAACTCAATACTATAGTGCAATTTCAATGACCTTCTCCATACTTTATTTTATTTATTGCTATCATATATATTTTTGTCTGAAGTCTTTAATAATGTTCTCATAAATCAAACCCTATTGATTGCTAATGGTTCTGAAACCATGCACTTGGAATTAATTTTAATCACCTCTCAAAATCTTCTCCTTCTCAAAAGCCATTTCCATTGTTTTTGCACCATTTTTAGGGGTGATTCAGAATACCCACACAATTTCAGAGCCTCTTTTTATATATAGGGTTGGTTCAATTTATACCAACCTTTTCTCTCTTTTTTGCTTAAATTCTTCAACGCTTACTAGAGCTTTGTACTTAACTTGTTCCTTCTACATATTTGTTCTTCATATTCTTCTACATATAAATGAGCTACATTTATAGCATGATATTGTAATTATCTATTTCTATCTTCATTTGATTCATTATCCATACCTTCAATGTGCTAAACTTTCACTTGATTACAATATGTAACTATGCAAAAATTAGAACAACTCTACGCCACATTGGAGTCATACTTTAGGTGGGTTTACATATGAGCCTAGTGGATAGCTTGGCCACTACTATCCAAATTACAAATAAGATTGGTTCCATTGATTACCTTGTTGGGGTAGGCAAGCAGGAAAGTGGGAAAGCAGGAGTTGAAGTTTTACCAATATTAATGGAGAAACCCATTGTTGGAGACCAGTCACATTAAAAGAGTTTTAGGGGCAAAAGAAGACCATAAGTTCTAAGAATGCAAGGAACTATGGGAAGTTTGCCAAATCAGCAATCTAACATGGCCGTGGCTGCACCATGTTAGATAATATTAATTAATTATATATCTTTAATATAAAAAATTGATTTTAAAATTTTAAAATTATTTAAATATTTTTACACGTTTGCAATTTAGGAAATAAGGTTAAAATAGACCTTTCAAGCCCTCAAATCCCTCTAATGATCTTTAGGGAATCTAATATGTGTGAAATTCTTATTGAATCCTTCTCTTAGGGATTCTTTTAAGTAAAGTGCCAAATTGCACTAGAAAAAACAATTTGACTAATAAATGACAACAAACCATAAAAAAAATTTGCCGAAAAATTTTTAATTAAAAAAAATCTTAGATCAATTTATATAATTGGAGATGAAAATATAATTATGGAAGGTCACATTTGCATGAAAAGATGTTCAAAATGGTGGTGCTTCTTTGAATTTATTCTTGAAGGCAAGTTGTCTACATGTTTGAAAATTTTCATATCATTTGGAATTGTACAACAATCATATAGGAAAATAATATTAAATAGAAAGAAGTGAATAATGATTCAAAATACTAAAATTGTTAATGATTTATTTATAGAATTGAAAAATGACAATTATGATGGTTGTAGTGCTATAATAAACAATCTACATCTAATTTTTATTTATTTTTAAATATTAAAAATTAATTTAAGTAAAGGACTTCAAAGTTTATCTTTGAATAAAGATTCCACAACTACCCGCAAACTCCCACAAACTAAATATCCTCATAATTTTCATCTCTTTAATCAAAATGGAATGATTCAAAGCTTTCCACATATATAGTAAACTAGCCATTTACTATATGCATCTCAAAAATGAACAACAACTGTTGCCAATTACTGCACACTCACCACATGATTCAACTACCAATTCCATTATGATGAAAACAAAATTTTGTATCATCACCCAATGATTGTACACTATGTAGTGAAGAGTTGCAAGGAATTTTTAACTAGTTTTCAAGTGCAAAGCCTTTAAATTGCAATCAAATTTGTAGGAAGAAATATTTGTGCATTTTGTTTTTCAAAGGTGAATCTTAACATGACATCTAATATTCATGCCAAATTTCAAAACATGCAAGTCTCTATATTTATGTAGAGAAGGTTTTGAATTTTCCTTTATGCAGTGATTGGCAAGTTTATTAAATATACATTTAGAAAACCAATTCTAAATTTTTATGTCTTAAAAAAGTGATTTTTGAAGGACTATTTTTTTTGTTGCCTAGGCTACCAACCAAGTAATGAAAAACTACGTATCATACAATAACTTTTTAACCATGTAGTCAAAAGTTATGAAAATTGTTGGACCTTGAAGCTACTTCTCAAACACATGTTGCGTGAAAATTTCAAAGAAAAAAAAAAGTAAAAACTCCATATGTAGTGAGCTGCCCAAAATCACTATATTGCCAAAAAAAAACCCACAGTTTGGACATTTAGGGATTAAATGTCAGACTCACTTGAAGAGGCTCAATTTATAGAGAATCTTGATGATAGCATTTTCAAAACTAAACTACAATCCAACTTTTTGATATCATTCTATGAAACTAAGTTTTACGTTTTGAATCACAATTTGAATGACTACTTAGGGGTGGAAATCTGATTGATTTGTCATTTGACTTCCTCATTTGATGGCCAGGGAGAACTGACCCCCTCATTGCCCCGGCCAAGGTTAATTGTGAAAAAAGCCCCCTATTTTTTGCCATATTTTTTTTACATTTCTACGCAGCCCCTAGCTAATTTGGGGCCGCTGATTGCAAATCTGAATTCAGAATTTGCAAAAAAATTCATCTGAGTGCAAATAAAAAATTCCATAGCGTTTTCCCCAGGGGTAAAACGGGGCAGTTCACCCTGGCCCTCATTGATGCCCGTTTTTTTTCCTTTCTTTCTTGGCATTTTGTCGCCAGCTCTGACATAAAGAAAACAAATACCCTGATGTCCCTCCAAATGTAATGCAATGGCATGCTGCCAGGAATACAAATTCTACAGTAAGAAAAAGGAAAAAAAAAGAAAAAAAGAAGCTTATTTACGCCCTTGAAAGGAAGACTTGGAAATCCAAGTTGGGTTTGCCACAGCATGACTTTGACCTAAAAGAAGGCTGCGTTCACATGACTTTTCAGTCAATGGTGAGAACTTACAGACCTCTTTCCTGCGAACCCACTTTGCTCCATCACAGTTTCTAGATGCATCTCGGCATGATCTCAGCACAGTAACCAAAGTTCCCGGTGGGTGTTTTTCGTTTTTGTTTTTTTTGATGGGAACAAATGACTTCCCGGTGGGTATGAAAAAAAATTGATCCATTCATGACTTGTGCAACTTCATTTGAGAAAATAAAAAACCCAAAACCCCACCGCAAATGACGAAATATGACTTCACCACCCAATTTGGTGGAATATTGGGTACACAAATGCCCAACTGCTGCTGAACCAGTACTCCTCTCAGTCCCCACTCAACGGTTGATTGTTTCCTGCAGTTGAAACAGGACTAACTCAACGGTTGTTCCCTGCAGTAGAACAGCCTATGACCATCCAGATTGGCAATCTGGGTCTCTTGTGCAATGTGTGGGTTGTCGCTTGTATTTTTCAGAGAAAGAAGTAGGTCGAATTGAGTGAAATACTTACGAGTGGGATCGTAGTAATCTGATAAGAGCTTGAATTCATATGTTTTTTCAAACCAAAAATATAAAACCATTAGTTGGTGGGGCTTTTTCTTTTATTTTCATTTCATTTTTTATGAAGTGCCAACGCAGTGATATAAAATGTTATAGCGGTGCTCCAAATTTCAACATATATTCACATATTGGATAGAAGTATCACATTGGCATATGTTACATATCCACAATTCTATTTTCATCCAAAATATTTTTTTAAATTAAAAGCTTTTTGGAGAAAAAACGCTTTATGATTTTCTGTCATTTTTTAGCCAAATTATTTTTTCTATGGTGCTATTTGACATCGTAAAGCAGAAAAGGAAAAAAACCCAGAGAAAAAGCCTTGATTGTGACCATCTTAAAAAGGTTCAAAATTAGTGACCCACCACTCTAATCCTGTTTGATGAGTGTTATAAAAGCACAAGTCCAACATTCTAAAAATACCTCTTTTATTGGATGAAATTACAACTTATTCGTACAAGTATTTATTCATAATTAGCTCACTTAAACCAACATTTATTGAATCACATCTTAATTAACCTTAAATTATCTATAAATAAATTTGTACTTGATGTCATTATTCGAAAATAGCACCTAAAGTAGGAGGCTCATAAATCGACCATTTAAGGGATAATGGCCCTTTGTAGGAGAACAATAGAGCGTAACATTTTTCACACATTTTTGATATAAAGAGAAAAGAGAAACAATTTGTTAACAATTTAAACCATAATTTTCTGATTTACAATGAATTATGAGATTGGCCCAATTGGGAGGGTTCAAGTTGATGGTGGACTTAGATGGTTGACAACATGGGGCTAATTGACTCTATCAATTCCCTTGAAAATCCTTGCCCCTTGGAGATCTATGCAATTGGTCTAATTTCATTGGTTTAATTTGATTGGGATCAACAAAGGTCATCTATATTATGGTAAAAGCACCCAAACCTATCAAAATAAGCAATTCACCATAGTTGGAGGAACATTTTTCTAAAAATAATAGTTTTGTAGTATTAGAAATTGAAAATCATGAATTTTTGAAAAAGATAGATTTTTCAAATATGGCATGTAATTTCTATGAATTTTCAAAGTGGAAGCTCCCTAAACCACTAAAATTTTCATATAAATGGATCTAAAACCAAAATCTTATTACCATGCACCTATTCTTCACTAAAATTAGATATGTGTCAATGAAGAATTGGATGTTGTTTTAAAATCACCTTCTTCGTTACATTATACTCTAACAAATATGCATGGTAATGAATTGGTTACCTATGCAAATGGAAGGACTTAGTAGACAACAATGAAGGGTGATGAATAATGAAGGGTTGGTTTACAATAATTTAGACTATCTCCAATAGTATAAGTAATCTCTACTAATTCTAGAAGGATGTTGACCTATGACCAAGGTAGTCACTCAAACATGATTTGGTCATTGAACCAACAAGTGTATTCTTCATATCTATAACAATCTCAAAATTTATCTATTAGGCACTTTTAGTCCCTTGTGTCATTACAAGGCTAAGTTTAAAAGTACAACCATTGGAACAAACAACCTCGTTGCATAAGGATCACAATACTAAATTTGTTTAGTTTAGGTCCCTAGTTTGGGTGTATTGGATTTGAATGACAACGCGCAAGAATGAATATGGAAGCATCCCAATGGATGAAATCGTGACAATGGATTGTGATACTATGCACTTAATTCCTAAATGACTAAGTAGCATTTTCTAGCAACATAGTGTATTTGTCATCTATTTTCTTTGAAATTTTTTGTACAATATATAGTCAAGGAATAGTTTTAAGATACAACAATTTTCATAACTTCTGACTACATAGTTAAAAAATAATTGTATGATATGTAGTTTTTTTAAAAATATGGGTATTATGGACAGTAAAGTAGCTCAAAAAAATCACTTATTAAGAAAAGAGAATTTGAAATTGGTCCTCTCTCTCTAGAAAGCTTTGAATCATTCCATTTTAATTAATGAGATGAAATTTATGAGGACTTTTAGTCTTTGGCAATCTTATAGAACCTCTACTCTACAATAAGTTTTGAAGTTCTTTTTTTAACTTCATTTTCATAATTTTTGAAAAATAATAAAATCATAGGATGGATAATGTTTACTAAAACATTACAATCATTAAGATTGGTATTTTTCAATTCTATAACAACATTCTTAATAGTTTTGTATTTTAAATCATTTTGCACTTCTTTCTAGTACTTACTAATTTTTTCAAGTGTAAATATGAAATTTTTTTGGTTGAAACTTTTTATATGTATTTCCAACTTACTTCTTCAACATATTATGGAGAATTGCAAGTTGTAGGATTTAGACATTCTTGGATAAAAAATTTGATAGATGAAATGTGACTATTAGGGCAGAATTGAAGATACTTCTTTTTGAAAATCCAAGCATTATGATCTTGCAATTGGTAAGGTAAAAATTTAGGAAGGTGCACTTTAACATGTTAACTAAATGATCTTATAGTTGGATTTGTCAAAAAATAAATATAGATGAGGGTTTTAGCCTTGCTTTGGAGACTAGTATTTTGAAACAATTTGGGGGCTCTAAACATGAAAAAACTTTAGGTGTAAATATAATAGATGATCACCAAAAAGGCAAATTATTTGCTTTGATGGTAGATCACTCAATTTTTTAAATTTAATTTGTATTTTAGCTTGAGAAAAAAAAATCTTCATTTTGAATGACGAAGTTATTTACATCATCCACAAATGACAAATGATGGATGAAAAATGATAAATATGAATAAAAATGATGTATTCATCCAAAAATGTTTTGCATTGATCCTCCCAAAAGATTTTAACAATATTGTGATTTTTATGACATGAAGATAAGGGAATTTATTGCCATATATTTCCTCAAAATATTTTTGTATGACTTTTTAGTTAATTTTTCACTCCAAAATAAAAAAACCTCTTGACCATTCGTTTCCTCCATTGCAACATTATTAAATAATATTGGCAAGGTTACTTTGCTATTGTAGTCATCCCCAAAAATGTCATTGTAATTTATGTCTTACATTCAAATTGAATTGAGTTGAAAGTCCTTTCGTATATTTGATGGTTCAACAAACAAAATAATTCTACGTACATGTCCATTGTAGGACATCGACCCCATTTTTTCTTGATCATTATTATAAATGTCCCTTAAAAGGTTCACAATCTTTTACTAAATTGTAGATAAGTTCTCATGACGTCAATTTTTATAGCAATTTTTCCGATTATTTTGAAGTGGCAACAATTCCTAAATTTTTAAAAATGAAACCTTTGAAAAATAAATTCTACCTTTAAATGTTGAAAGGGATGTTTAACAATACATACTTGAAACCACCTTCAACTTTTCATAGCTCTTCTAAAGAAGCAAGTTTGGGCAGCTCTAAACAATAAATCTAAACATTACTTCCTCTTCTACAATTAGTACATTCTCATAATGAATTATAGAGACAAATTTTTATTTTACATACCATTGAGGTTTACAATTGATTGGAAATTAGTATAGGTGAATGAGAATTGCATGAGGTTATAAATTCTCAAAGTACATTAGAAAAAAAAATAGGGCCATAAGATCCATAACAATAGAATAAAAAGTGAAAATAAAAAATGTTTAAAAAAAAATTAATAGTTTTAAAAATTGCAATCTAATGTGGCAACCCAATCCATGATTTTTAAAATAATATCTTCTTAAAAAAATATTAATTTTTAAATTGTACTATTGGTTTAGATCTAATGGCCTTCTTGGAACCCCACTCTTTTTTGTAATGCATTAGATAAGATTGAGGTCATGAATAAGGCCATGAGTTCTCAAACAATGGAAAATATAGAAACTATGCCATATTGACAATTTGATGTGGTTGCGAGACGGCAAAATCAAATAAAAGTTTTCTTATTTTCATAAAAATTAAAAATTAAAAATATTTTTATTTTTATTTTTCTAATATTCTAACAACAATGTACAAGCTCGTAGGAAAGGGAATACCTTTGAAATAATTCCCATGGTTTGAAATTCCATCTAATGACTCACTATAATTCTTGAAGGCCACCTTCTTATAGAAATTATGTCAATACAGAAGAAGTTCAATAGATATGAATTACCAATTATAAATTAAGAAGGTATATGTAGTGTTTATGATTTTTCATTCAATGAGTCCCAATTTGTATTATTTAAGATAGTTTGTTCTAAAAATGCCCATGCTTTAAAAGTGATCATGAAGTAGAGGTACATTTTTTTTCTTCAATGTACCAACAATGTACATTTCAGGAGTTAGTTGCTTTTAGTAACCATTGCATTTTAACTTCAAAATTTTGTAATTTATTCCACTAAGGTCCAATAAATATAAAACAACAAGGGTTAGATGTCAATTCCATTTTTCTTCCTACAAAAATTTATTGGAAATTGTTTCAAAGAGTTTAGCTTCACCAAAAAGGTGATTTTAAGAGCAGACTACTTTAAAAAGATAAGAACATTACTTGACTTACTTCGGAATCCAAAACATGGGGCGCAGCCCCAAAGTGCTAATGGAATGTCAACAACTAGAGACTCTTGTAAATTCTTGGTAACAACAACAAAAACAAGGGGGACCAAATTAGATCAATATAATAATGTAGGGATAGTCATATCTTCTTCGAAAAAAATTCTATGAAGAATGAGAAGTTGCGGAGAAAAATAGGAGCCAATTAGAAGCATTAGAAAAAAATGAGGCCTCTAAAGGGCCACTTTACGGTAACATTCTTAAGTATTTTCACATCACCACTAGATTTATATAATCTCATTTATTATGTGTTCATCTTGTCTAGCTTTCACAAGGGTGAAGTTAGGATTTAAGAATGGCAAGTTGCCGAAAAAAAAATGTCCAAAACAAAGTTCAAATACCATCTACAATTATAAATTTTTTTGATAGCAATGTGAGAGCTATACTTCATTGACATTTGGTGAGAATGAAGGATGGAGAGGTCATTTTTGTAATGAAATCTATTGTCCATTATAAATCCTCAAAGGGTGTGGGATAATTTAAAGACTAGAACTTGACCACTCATTCCCAAATCATAAGAATTCTTTTCAAAGTATAATTTCAGACCCCATTTTGGCATAGTAGAATAATTTTTTTCAAAAAACTTTGAACCAAAAAAGTTGGTAAATCAAGATAATTTTCATATCTAAAAACCTGTTTGTGAATTTGAGCCTCCAATCAAAATTTATGAACAAAATTTTGAGAGAATGTTTGAAAATGTCAAATGAACTTTTTATTAGAGTCTCAAAATCTCAAATGAATTTTTGTAGATGAAATTTATCTTGATTTTTCACATTAACTCAGTCCAAAGTTTAAAAAAAAATAATTCTATTATACCTAAATGAGGTCTAAAATTCTACTTTGAAAACAAATCTTACTTATGACTTAATTATGAGTGGTTGAACTCCTATTAATCCCAACTTACATATCCTATTGGATTGACATTTTATCTTCTGTCCCCCTTGCTTGTCTAAAGAGCTTTTCTTTTCAACTTTATACACACAAAATTTAGTAGATTTTGAAGTTAGTTGCCAAATGTTTTGAAATTTATTTGAATATAGTGTAGAATTTTTTATAATTAAATTTTAAAGTCCCAAATTTCCTTTGGGAACTTTAACTCCTAAGCATCCAAAGTCTTTTTTTAAATTGATGATTTAGAAAAAGTATTATAAAGTATTATTTGAAAGAATATTTTGGAATTGATATACAAATGAAAGTTGTAGATTTTGAATTATAGATTCTCCAATGCTATCACCAATATTTTTTATGAATTTTGACAGGAAAATTTGAAAATTCCTTCAAAATTTGATTACAAGCAAAATATAATCATTTTTGGAATAAAACTTGCTCGAATGGTTTTAAAAAGAAGTTCATTTGGCATGGTGATTTTTTGAAATTTTTGTGTTATTTACATCTATGACATCATTCATTTTTGCAAATCCAATTTTGAACTAGAGTCAATGCAATTTTGGCTTGGTCAACTACTTGACATACTTCTACATTTATAATTTTAGAGTAATACTAGCAGTTGGTGCTTACTTTGCTACGCATTAACTATATTACTTTCATCAATTTCTTATGTGATAGAATGTAGATTAATAAAGTATGTATAATCTTTAAATGAAAATATTGACATTCTTATACAATATTTTTTGGAAATATATATATTGTGCAATAGAAAGTAATTAAAGAAAATCTTTATATCAATTTTTTTTTTTAAATCTTTACAAACATGAAAACATTGCAAGGACACCACCACTTGATAAAATTTTTCATTTATAAACAATGGTGACTAAAAATGAAGAATTGAAATGCAAATTTGTCAAATTGCAAAGACTTTGAAAATACTTTGTTGTAGAATCCAAAATTGCTTTAATCTAACAAAGCTTCAAATCATTTGGTAGTAAGAAAAGAAAATCATAAAATTGTGGAAGTAAAATGAAGTGTGAAGCCAAGAAATATGAAACCTCCATAATATCACTTTACCTCTGTAATATCACATTTTAACACTATGTGATATTACAGTGGTCAAATGGCCGTTGGAACTTTATAATATCACACAGTGTAAAAATGTGATATTACGGAAGGCCTTGTGATTTTAGTAGTATGATGTACTCTAGTATTACCAAATCCAACCAATAGATATGACAAGAACTTGATAAATTATCTCTACAAATTGGAATGACTTTCATCCAAGTAGCAATTAGAAAGAAACAAGAATATGAATATGTTCAGTGTCCAAAAATTGGACGTCGGAGCACTTAAGGGTTAATTAATTATTTGCATCAATATGTTGGCCTAGCCCTACAGCTATGGTACTCGAATTTTGAGCCACCCCATATATTGACAATCATCCAACATCCCAATATAAAGTGAGCAACAATAGGGGAAAAAATAGAAGTGCAAAATAAAATGTAATTGTTGGGGTCCTTTGAGAATTTTATAGCAATCCTCTAAGAGGGCCATTTTTTCTTGAGTGCTAGAAATCGTGAAGAAGATATGACACTCCTATTTGGTACATGGAGCATGGAGAATGGAAACTTGAGACAAGTGTTCACCTGTCGAGATGGATCAATATAATGATTTTCACAAATTTCAAAGTATTAGTGCAACATTAATTTTGGTGGAGAGTAATATAAAGTCTATTGAAAGTGCACAAGTTGAAAATCATACACAACAAAATTCTAAAGATCTTTCAAGGATGATTCAAGGTGGATCAATGTTGGTAGTGCAATTGGGGTGAAAGGAACATGCAAAGAGTGAATGAGAAATGTTCTTCAAGTCCATTCTCCACTTCCAAAGGAGAATAATGGCCATTCTCAATCTTTATAGAATGGGACCTCAACAAGCCTTAGAAAGCAAATGAAAGTACCGCATTCCCATTCTCTGAAGGTTGAAAATGGGGTGAAGAAGGTATAACTATTTTAGTACTAAGAACCCTTAGATGTATTTGAATGAGAAGATTTGAATACCAAGACTTGTCGTAATATTCATCAAGAGAGCATTCAAATAGGGATGCATAATTAAGACACTTGAATTGGCCACCTCGAATTCAATAAAGAGGTAGAGGCTAATGTTGAAGTTGTTGTATGAGAAGCATGAAGACGAATCTTAACCCTTAAAATGCCCAAGGCCTTTCTTTGAGTTTCTAGGAATTTGCTCTAAATTGAACCCAAAGCCAACATTTTGATAAGTTGTATCAATTTTTTTGACTTGTAACTGTACAAATTCAAATTAGACATATCAAAGATTACATAGGAAAAGAAAACACAATAATATCACTTATGGATTGAAAGATTATAATGTTTGATCATGAAGGGTTAAACTTATCAAAGTAATTTGAAGTCTTTCAATTCTTTTTTCACAAGTCAAATCTAAAAAGTTGGTCACCAAAAAAATATGAAGATAAAGGGCTTAACCTCGATGGGCTTAACATGCATAACCACAATCAATTTATGACTTTTCAAATCTACTTTACAATTTTCTTAAATGAATTTTTAATGTGATTTTTTCTCCAAGATCTAGTGTATTTGAAGCTCATTTCCAAGAGCCCTCAACACTATAGAAGTCAAGATTGCAGTGGCAATCCTTGCACAAAATCATAAATAGGAAAATCATAATCAATCATTTTCATAATCAATCATTTTCAAAATCAAAATTTTGATACTAAAACTAAACTTCAAAGAGAATTTCTCAAAAATATGCACTACTAAAAATTGCAACTTGATTAGGGTTTATTGAACTTCAAAGGTATCGTTCACACCAAAATTGGGTGCCTTAGGCATCTAGGGGTTAATGCGTGAGGTATGTTGTCGTTGCGGTGCTTCAGTCGCCATCAAGACTCGATTGGGACTGCAGCATCAAGGTGTAAAGGAGTTACTAGGCGATGGACAAGTGAGGGTGCGATTTGAAAGACTGCTGTCGATCACCTCGCAGCAGCGATGCCATGCATGCCCAACTGATGTTGGCACTAGCTAGAGAATTTGGGATGGAGTAGATGTTACCGAGCAATCCGTGCATGGACCTGTATAATTAAGCTCAGGGAACTAGCTCGATCTGGAAAGGAATCTCACGTGGTGGTGGTGGAGACTGGGTAGCAACGATAACGTACGCTGAAGGTTCGATCGATACCAAGAAGTTTTGGAGACCTAGCTAGCTTGTTGCAATTTGGGGTGCAAATTGATCGAAGCTTGGGCTCTCGGCGGTGTTCAGTTCATGAGCAAAGCTTGGGAGGGGAAGAGCATTAATATTGATTTGCTTACAGGCACGAAGGATCGAAGCAAGCCGAGCGTACACGATGAACTCAACAAGTGGTTTTGATCGATTCCCTAGTTTGCAAATTGCCTAGCTTAACAACTTTGTGACATAATTGTGGTGAATACAAGTCATAAGATGGTGTGTCTGACGAATTACCTTGGCATCAATGTTGGAATGCATGTCTGAGCCAAATTGTAAGGAAAAGTAATACACAAATGTAAAGGAAAACCTGGAGTGTAATTCAAACTACAAGGTTATGCTGTTATTGGGAAAAAAAACAAGCTGATCTTAGTGGGAGAATAGAAAGAAAGATTTCAAAAGAAAATTTGCTTGACGGTGTGGAGATTGAAGAAAAGTTGCTGTGCTAAGTTGCACAGAAAAACCATTGGTTGTTGGAAGATTTCAACAAATTGACAGAAAGAATCTTTCACTTTTCATTCTTTGCATACTGAGAACAAATTGCCTTAGTATACAGATTTTCAATTGGAAGACTAAATAGCCATTAAAATACTTAATTACTTAAGACATAGTCTTAGGCTCCTAAAGTAAGAACTAAAATTTATTAAAAAGGATTAATTAATGAAGTATATATTTATATGTATGTATACATGTACTATAGTGTGCCAATTGATTAAGTGATAGTGCATGTGCATTGATGAATTGATGTCTCGAAATCTAAGGATTTGTTTGTGGATTTGTCTTAAGCTAGTCTTAGCAAATTGGATGGTTGATTTTGGAAATAAGAGTAATGAACATTATATTGTTGAATAAATTGTAAGATAAAACTATAAAGGAAGCTTAAATCTTTAATTTATTTACAAAACAAGTGATCAATCTCATTAATAAATTTATAGGTGAATTGGCCTTTTCTTTTATAGAATCCTACTATATAAGTGTTATTGGATTTTGTTGTGTTAGCAAAAGATTACTTATACTTATATTCTTTGTTTATCTTTGAATTGAAGGCTATACCTTTGAAAGTTTGACAAAGTTGGTGAAGAAGATTCGACTTTGTGGGATTGAAATGAGGCTCTATCTAGCAGACAATAGTGGAGGCAAGATTATGAGAGTTGGCCGGTCAATACCAAATCTTTTATTGAAACCTAATGTTTTTCATTTTTACAATAAAATAATTATATTTTTTTCTTCAACCTCCAAAAGTTCAACTATTCACTAAACAGATAATGAACATTTTGAAATAGTATTAATTGGATGAAGTGCATTTTTCAAAATACCACTTTAAATATAAAAATATATCAATGGAAAAAAAATTCTACAAAAATCAACAACATCAATATATTAAAAAAGGATAGGTGCATATTATGATTTTTTAATAGTTATCTAACTATTGTTACCATAATATAATAAAATAAAAATGAAAAGCATTTTTTAATTTTTTAATTCATAAAAATTTCAAAATTCAAAATCTTTTTTGCTATGAATTAAAATGCCACAAAACAAAGCCCATACACCTTTTAGTTTGTTGTAGTGTGAGAGGTTTTGTTGATATAAATAGAAAGCTTTATGCACAAACCATAGGAGTGCACTGGGTTTGTTTGGCGGTATTTGGACATGTGATGTGAAAATTATGTTTTTTCTAAAATAAAAGATAATTTAATTCAATTTTTTAATTTAAAAATAATTCAAAAATCTATAACTTTCACATCATAGATCCAATCGCCACAAAACAAAGCATACACGCCTTCTTTAGAGAGAGCTTCCAACAATATTGAAATTGCAGTTGTTGGACTTTGGTTTGAGAACCTAGGATTGAATAATTTTATTTTCTAGATTTTCTTTTAGTTCTACAATGAAACTAAGAAATTTGTCAAAATGTGACAACAATTATCTCCAAAAGAGTGGTGGTTGGTTGATTCTACATGAACCACTTTAAGGAATTGCACTAAGGTAGTTTGTTGTAACCCACCCTTCAAATCGTCCCTATAATTAGCTAAAAGTATAGAGATGAGGTAATCTTTAACTAGACCACTTTAGCCATTGAAATAATCTAGGAAAAATTGTTTTTCTATTGCAAGAGCTAATCATTGTCTTTGATTTCCTCACATCTCCTTACAAGTTGCAAGTGGATGGCTTTTGGGAGACCTATGGTCACAAATAGATGCTTATGTCCTAAATCTTTGAAAATTTACAAGTAATTAAAAAATGATTGGAAGAATACAAAACCACTTGTATGAGGTTCTACATCTACTTTTCTTTTTATAAAAAATAATCTAAAAGTATTTTTGTCCACAAAAACCTACGAAAAAGGTAGACCAACCTTAAATGGTTGTTTTTAGAGCATAATATCCATAACATTCAGTAGCAGTGAGAAAGACTGCCCTCCTTTAGATGGAATGGTGTGAAATATTCTACACCCATTAGTAGCTAAGAGGACATATGTCAAGAATTGTTAGAATTTTAAATAACAATCAAGCAGCTGGGACAATAGAATAAGTTTAATTACTTAATTGTAATGAATGCACTGTATATAGTCAGTAGGTTGCAATTACACATGACTAGGTTGATAGCAAAAAAAAGTTTCAAGTTTTTTTAATAAAACTTCAAAAACGCATTCACTTCCTAGAGAAAAATAAATACAACAATGGAATTACTTCACTTTGCTTCCCAAGTCATTTATGATTTGTATTTTGAATTGTAAAATCAAGCTCCATATATACATATTGGGTAATAGGAGGTGAAACAACCCATGTGGAATATATAAATTATAATTAGTAAGAGCTCTTAAACTGTTCATAGTTAAATCAAAAGTAGAAATTGTGTATGAAGTAGAATTTTAGTCTTCAATTAGGCATAAAAAAATAGCATTTAAAAAAATTTGAACTAAAAGAAGTTGAGAAATCAAGTTAAATTTCATATCCAAAAATACATTTGAGATTTTTAGACTCTAATCAAAAGTTATAGACAAATTTCAGAGAGGTGTTGGAAGGGACATTTTCTTTGACATTTTCAAACATCCTCTTTGAATTTTATCCATTACTTTTGATTGGAAGCTTAAAATCTCAAACAAATTTTTGGGGATGAAATTTAGATTGATTTAAGAACTTTGTTTGGTTCCATTTTTTTGAAAAAAATTATTCTACTATAACTAAATGAGGTCTAAAATTCTATTTCAAACATAATTTTGACATTTTGATAATGAACAATCAAGCTCTCATTTTCAAATTATCCCATATTCTTTTAGAAGTCATAGTGAACAATTGATTTCAATATAAAAATAACATCTCCAACCTTCATTCCCACAAATGTCATTGAAGCAAATCCTTCACTGGGCCATCAAATATTTTTTTGATAGCAAAGCGGTGAATGACAATGGCATATCAAAAGATTCTTAAGATTTTTAGCAAACCATCGTAACATTTCTTTGTTGCTTCATTTGGTTGGTCTAAGACTTAGCAAAAAGAAAAGAACACTCCATAGATGTATTGCCACGATCCTGGTACCCATTACTAAAACTTAGTACTCTCATTCCCCACGTGAATGTTTTATGTGGATGTGGCCTCCATAGAGGAAAAGGCAGCTTCTCTAAAGGCTACCAAATGTTTCACCTTTTTTGTGGCAATGCAGCCACCACAAAAAAATATGTTGAAGGCAAAATGAAAAGAAAAGAAAAAAAAGACTGGCCTCAGCCATCATGCCATTGCTGTCTTGAACAACCACGGCACCAACTTGGCCTTACGTTGAGGGTAAGGCCAATTTAAAAACTCTTCAATACGACAACTACTCCTGACAACTGAAGGGACTCCAATTCAAGTGCCTCATCACTCAGCAGTGCTTCAAGCTTCCGAATGTGAGCTTGACGTGCGGATGATATTCGCTGTGCAAAATACCTGAGGTTTTAACTTAGAAATATCGGTAAGGGAAGCTTCACAAGCAGCCTACATACACACAATTTAATTGTCGAGTTTGTGTTGTGTTTGTAAACGGGTGTCAGAGGAGGGTTTAACTAAGAATAGTATAAGAGAAAGGTGGCACCAAACTCCATCAGATCACAGTTTTGGTGCTTCAAGAAGTTTTGTCTCATGTTTTTTCCAAACTGTGGTGTGTGGTCCTACATTGTACAGTGGGGTACAGCTCAATTACGAATTCTTGCATTCACAGTGAAAAAAAAGTTCACTGCTGCCCACTTTGACGCCCTCCCGAGGGCTGAAAAATTAATATTTTCTCATGAATTTTTTTTTACAAGATCCTCTTTATGCTAATAAAATATGTGCCAAATTTCAAGTCCAAAAAATTTATACAAAAAAAGATATTCAAACATGTACCAACATGTGTTGTTCAAAAAAAAATTTCACTAATACCAACTTTGACACCCTCCCAAAAATTGAAAAAAAAAGTTTTGGCCTTGAAATTTTTGGTGTAAGATAAACTTAGTGAAACTAACTAATGTGCCAAATTTCAAGTCCAAAAAATTTATACAAAAAAAGATATTCAAACATGTACCAACATGTGTTGTTCAAAAAAAAATTTCACTAATACCAACTTTGACACCCTCCCAAAAATTGAAAAAAAAAGTTTTGGCCTTGAAATTTTTGGTGTAAGATAAACTTAGTGAAACTAACTAATGTGCAAAATTTCAAGTTCAAAAAAATTTCCCACAAAGAGTAGTTCAACTTCTACCAACATGTGTAGTTATGAATTTTTTTTCCATAACAACACATGCTGGTAGATTTTGAATATATCTTTTTTTAAGTAAATCTTTTGGCCTTGAAATTTCACACACATATTACCAACATAGAGGTGATCTCATGCCAAAAATTTCATGGTACATAAACAATTTTTTTGCCCTTGGGAGGGTGTCAAAGTTGGGCCATAGTGAAATTGTTTCTCATGGCTACACCTATCAATTGGTAGAAGTTGAACTACTCTTTGTGGGAAATTTTTTTGAACTTGAAATTTTGCACATTAGTTAGTTTCACTAAGTTTATCTTACACCAAAAATTTCAAGGCCAAAACTTTTTTTTTCAATTTTTGGGAGGGTGTCAAAGTTGGTATTAGTGAAATTTTTTTTTGAACAACACATGTTGGTACATGTTTGAATATCTTTTTTTGTATAAAATTTTTGGACTTGAAATTTGGCACATATGTTATTAGCATAAAGAGGATCTTGTAAAAAAAAATTCGTGAGAAAATATTAATTTTTCAGCCCTCGGGAGGGCGTCAAAGTGGGCAGCAGTGAACTTTTTTTTCACTGTGAATGCAAGAATTCGTAATTGAGCTGTACCCCACTGTACATAAGTTAAGTCATTGCATTACAATCGTCATCCAATTGCCTGTTTTTTCTTTACTTATCACTAGTGTTACAGTAACCTTTTGTTGTTACAGTAACCCTGAATTCCAAAGGCTTTTTTTCCATCAAAAACCACTCAAAATTGCCATTTTTATTTCAAAGAGCAAAAAAACTTTAAAAATTATTATTTTTACATATCTAACCATAAGATCTTGTACTACATTAGTATAAGAATGCATGGAAAAAAATTCAAATACTTTGACCGCGTAGATTGCAAGATATTTGCATTTAAAGTGAAGAAAACAAGATTATTGACACCATGAATAGTGAGATTTTTTGGCTTTGAATTTTCTTTAACTTAAAATTTTTCAACTATTGATTTTGATTATCTAGTTTTTTATGTTAAAGGATTGAGTTGAGAATCTATGAAAAAAATTCAACAAAAAAAAAAGTTAATTTTCACTCATTAAAAAATTATTGTTAAGTAAAAGTAGGTTTAAGATTGAGGGGATAACTAAATTGTTAATAGCTCTAAGATGGAGTTGACACACAAAAATCCAAATGGTGAGATTGTTCTAGCAAGTAAACTTAACCTTGTCTAATAAGTTTTTTTGAAAAATTATAAAAATTGCATTAAAAAATAAATTCTATAAGTTATTTTTTCAAGAAGATGCTTAGATTGCCCCAAAAATGTGCAGCTCTTCCAACCAATCATCCATCTTTGTCTTTAACACTAGCAACATGAATAGTGTCCACAAATAGGACATCAAGTATTTTAGGGTTTGACTTGAGATTCAACGGCCAAGGTTTGCCTCATTAAAAAACACATGGATAGTATGTAGTAGTGGAACTTTCACAATAGCATTAGAGTAACCATTGGGTAACTCTTGTTGGACAAGATGAACTTCATCAAGATTACAAGGCATTAGATGAAATTTGAGGCCTCGGGAGGGCCGTTTCAAGCCTATTCCCGAGGTTGAGAATATGTTAGAATATAAAAATAATAAACATATTTTTTCCAAAAATATATATCAAAAAATTAATTAATTAATATTATCTAACATAGCAAGGTCTTAGCCACATCAAACTGTTGATTTGGCAGAGTTCCCAAAGTTCCCTACAATCCAGGAACTCATGGGAATCCACAATCTTCTATTGGCCTCAAATTTCATTTAATGCAACAAATAGGAATGTAGGACCTAAACCCTATGGAGCTAATCAAGTAGGATTTAGGTTTATAGTAGAGCATCATTAGATACATAGCTACAATAATGCTTAGGATAAATATGAAGGGGTTTAGGATTTTACCGATCATATTCTTTTGGTTTTATTAAAAATAATTAAAAACAAAAATCTTGAACATTGGGTAGGCGGGTGGGGTGGATGTCTAACCCCTAAAGGTTCATCGATATGTTTTAACAAAAAGTACTTCAAAACTATAATTTCTAATAGAAAGAACTATAATGAAAAAAACTACTTTCTTTTGTATATTTAAGCATAAGATTTTGTACAAGATATGTATGAGTGTATGAAAAAAAATTCCATACACTTTGACTATATAGCTTGTAAGATATTGATCACAAACACAAATCATATTCAAATTTTCATCAAAGAAATATATATTGAAGTTGACACCTTGAGTCAAATAAACCATTGAAATGAATGCCTTCCAAGGTATAAATTCTTTATAGTGGATTGCATCATTTGAATTATCCACTAACAAACAAGAAACTTGGGATTGTAGATGCAAGTTTTATTCTTCGCACACTCAACAACATTTGCATAAATCAGGTATAGATGCATAAATCAGGTATAGTCTTGTGGAGCATGAGCTCCACAAGACTATATAAATGAGTAAATAAAATTTTATGGTAAGTTAGGCTTTTTGAGTTGAGAAAAGAACTTCAATCAATTACCTTAATGGTTGGCGTAAATGGAGTTGTTCACTGAAGATCCCCTCCATTGACTTCAAAAAATGACTACAAGTGATATTTATGCTCCATACCATTGTTATATGGGGATTCTTTTCTAAAAAGTGGTTTATAATGATTTACTTTGCAAAATTGAAGATGGGTGTTTTTTGAGTTTTATCTATTTTGATAACTATGAAGTTATTTTGTAATGTGTTCAAAAATTAAGAAAAAGAATAAATCCAACCACTCCAAGGTTGTCATACATGAAAAATTTGTTCATTCAACTCCTAAAAGACTAACATGCATTTTTTTTTGGCTACATAGCAATTTTGGGCAAGTATGTGTAACTAGAGATTTTCATATTTTTTTACCCAAATTTTAACAAAAGGTGGAGACAAGGAATATCTTTTATATGCAATAAATTTCATGACATTTGATAATACAAGTCAAAAGTTATGGCCTAATATGTTACTTGTTTTGTAAATGGGCAATCTGGGTAGATCATCTTTTTTAGAAACAAAAATTTGAAATTGGTTTTCTATAGTTATACATATGTGGAAAGCTTTGAATCATTCCATTTTGATCAATGAATCAAAAGTTGTGAGGATTTTTTGTTTGCAGGCAATTATGGATTTTTTACTCTAAAATAAACTTTAAAGTCCTTTATCTTACTCAGTTTTCAATATATTTGGAAAAAGTAAGGTCATAGGATGTAGATTGTTTATTACAGCATTGCAACCATTGGAATTGTCATTTTTCAATTCCATAATTATATTCTTAATAATTTAGTATTTTGAATCATTCTCTACTATTGTATACTTATTATTTTTTTCTACATATTATACAATTCCAAATGATCTTAAATTTATAAAGCATATGACCAACTTGTATAGGAAAAAAAGTCCAAAAAAGCACCACCATTTGGGACATTTTTTCATAGAAAAGTAAGCTTGTGAAGTACAACTGCCCTATTTTTTGTAGGGCAAAAAAAATGACCTCAATGAATTTGAATGCTTACATCTTGCAATCCACACGGTGGAAATTTATGAAATTTTTACCACATATTTTTCAAATCAGCATACTACAAGATCTTGCAGTTACATATGTCAAAAAAAGTTTTTTTTTCAAAAATTTGGTACTTGTACTAAAAATGGCAATTTTTGAGTATTTTAAGTGAAAACATAGTCATCAAACTTTAGGGGTTAACGTCCCACATTAGATTCCAAAAAGTTGCTCCAAGTGAATCCTAAACTACTTACCTTTTCAAGAAGAAAGACTCTACATTGAGTAATTGATTTTGGAAAGAAGGGAAGGAAAGGGAGACTAGATTATGTAAAGGATTAGGTAGAAAAGAAGGTAAGAAATTGGGAGCTTAATTTTAGTAAGTGTTTCACAAGTCATGTAGATTAAAGTGTGTTTGATTGTTTTTTTAATTTTTATTTGTAGAATAAGATGTATGTGGTATATTTAACCTTTTAATGATGAAATCCATTGCCAACTAGTCAAACATCATGTTTAAGTTGAATGTAGTCTATTAGATTGTATTCAAAAATCAATCATATACTTTTATTATTTGAAACTATGAATTGTATACTATAGTGAAAAATTTCAATTTGTTACTTGAAAAATTATACTTCTTCTATCCCAAACTGATTGTCCACTTTGAATGTCAAGTTTTTTTAAGGTTTTTATGAGTAGGTAGGAAAAAAATACTTTCTTGTGGCTAATTTTATTTAGTTGCAATGAGCATATGCAATGTTCTTCATTGATTTTAGTGATCTTGAGTTTGGAATCTTTTTTAATTATATTTTTCAAAATATAGTCAATGAAACAAACTCAAAAGAATATCAACAAAATAATGGACAATCATTTCAGGATGAAAGGAGTAATTGTTATTTTTTCTTTCACAAATTAAAAATAATTAAAAAATAGAAAAAACAAATTAAATTATTTGAAATTTTTTCAAGAAGCCTAAGTAGAAATGGAGATTATTGTGAAAAATTCTCAATTGGTTATTTAATTTTTAAAACCCAAACATTGGGCCAAATACAAAGACCTTAAAGTCAAATTTGGCTATCAAACCAAATTTATCTTTTTTAATTAAATGATATATAAAATTTTGATATTTTCTATTGAAAAAATGAGTTTTCAATTTTTGTTTTTTTTTCAAAAAATTTGATGGAAAAATCAATTTATTGTGACTTTTTTAAGTTGATAATTTAAAGGTGGAAATAAAGTTATATCAATTACAATATACATTAGAATAATCTGGAATTCTTACAATAAATAAATTTTAGATGAAAAATTCAATTTTGTAATTGAAATTGAAAATCCATTTTGAAAGGAGAAAATATAAATGAAAAATACAACATACTATATTATTTGGATTTTAATATTTGAAATTCTATATATTATTTTATAAAAATATAAATGAAATTCTAACACATTGTGTTGTATTGAGACAATAACAAAAATATAACCAAGTAGGAATTATGTAATTTGGGGGTTTGTCTTTGCAGGTTCTTGCATTCATGAGTACAAAACATTTTGATGTAGTGTGTGATAGTACTAGTAGTAGTTTATGGATTTTGTAAATTGCTTTGTTGTGTCTTTGAATGCATAGTGCTTTGATGTTTGTATGGATGCAACATTACAAAAAGTATATTCATGTGTGAAGTTGTTGTAGGTTATATAGTGTACAGAGTACAAATAGGTGTTGAGTTGACTAAAATAGATGTTTGAAGGCTTGTCCCATGCATTGACTATATCAAAATTTGAATAGGTATGGAATTTGGGCATTTAAGATGGAAGGGATGGTCTAATATGTATCTAAAAGGAATTATCGATGTTTGGATTATCTATCCATTTTTCAATGCTTGAGAATTGATGGGTCAATAATACCTTTGAAGGGATTTCTAGTTTGTACATACAAGAGTGAAAAATTAAATTGATCCTTTAAATGGTATCCTTTGAAATGAGGGCAAGTCATCCTTGTGTAGGAAGTAAAGGATAAAATGTGCATGTTTATAGTTATGTTTAGTAAGTTTATATGTTATTTATTGCCTTGTATATTAGCGTGGAGATATTGTGAGTCCTATTTTGTCACTTGAGACTCTTGATTTCTTTTTTTGAATTTTGGAGTTTTGAATGTAGTTTATATACAAAAGTCCCCCAAAGAGTGTAAAATCAAAATAGGTATGTCACATGCCAATATAGCATTTGGTCCTAAATAGAGTATTTTCCCTTAAATACAATCAAATTCCACGTGTAAATAGGGTAGAAATTCAAAATTTGTACAAAGTAAGGATGTTAACAAGAAATTGCCCCAATTGTCTAAACTTGCCTTGTATGTGACAAATCTTGGCTAAATTGGTCCAAAAAAACTTGCGTAGGAATCCTACGTTGATTCTTGAAGAGAAGTTTTAGTTTTCCATTCTATTTTGTAAAATAGTAGAACCCCCAATTGTAAACTGGTAGAGGGCATCTATGACTAGATTATAGTATTTCAAGGTGGAAATCACGTCAAGAGTTCGATGGCACAATTAGTTTGTTAAGATTTTCTTCCATATAAAAGATTCTTTATTCACTAAAAATTAAAGGAGATAGTGAGGTTTGATTCTCCTTCTTTGTATATGCAAAGTAATAATATGAGCTTCCACATATTTTGTGAAATTCTATGAGAGGCCCCACAAAAAGTTCTATTACTCAAGGTGCGATAGAATCTCACTAAAAATTAAAAACTTCTTAGCATAGCTTCTTTTGTGTTAGTAACACGCTCCAACAAATTTCAAGACATTTTGATAGCCAAAAGTACTTGAATTAGCAAGATTCTTCAACATTAGTGAATTTGAAGAAAGTTCTAAAAATTGACTGACGTTTTGGAGGTCTACAAAATTAGAATTGGGCCAAAGCTATATATTCTTTTATTCTTTTATAACTACTAAATAACCTACGCTAGTTAATTTTTATAGAAAAGTCAAACTCCAAAACTTGGATTTTTTATCCTTTGGGGCGTTAAGTTGTCACTAGATTTTGATGAATGTTTTGTGAAGGAAAATGGGGTGGAAGTGCCTATCGACTAAAAATGGCCTTTTGAAGACATTGACGCAATTCGTTTATGATTTGGAGTCTTTCTCCAAAAGTTAAAATTCGAACTAGTGTAGAAAGTCAAAAATTGAAGATTATGATGAAAATCTTAAGTGATAAGATTACCATTTGAAATGAGAGGAGGTGGATGCCCTTAGAAAGTAATACCCCTTCTTTTCTCAAAACATCCCTTTTTTGTACCCCTTCTATAATGTTTGTTTATGTTTTGTAATCATTGGATCTATTTTGTTGAATTTTGGCCATTTTTGAACCAAAATATCAAAACCATACGTTTGGAGCCTTTGTTGCTCTATTGTTGGTGTTTTTGAAGTTTTCTTTGAAAGACATTAGGATCCTTGTTGCTTGTTTCAATAATTCTTGAATGATTCTTGATTTTATATATGTTTGGTACTAATCCTAGAGCTATTTCCTTTATAAATGGCGATGTTATTTAGGGAAATTCTTTAGTTCGCTTCCTTTTGTTACCAAGTTCACGTAAGCTTCTTAAGTGAAAATTTCATTATGTGAGAAATTCCCTAGTAGGTGTGGAATTGGAAGTGTTGTGATTAACTTTCTTGGTGGTTGTACATCAATATACTAATTGTGTGTGTCTCTAATGTGAAGTTGTGTTGGTATCCAAGTCCTACCTTGAAATCTTAGGAAATATTTCCTAAGATTTCAAAGCAATCTTGTTTTATGACAAAGCTTGGCTTCCCTAAATGTAGAGTTACTTAGTTTTGTGATAGAAATCAAAACCCTAGTGAAGCTATTGTCTCCTACTTTATTTCCTGAGTTCACTAACCATTAATTTTTTATTTCAAAATTTGAGTTTATATCTTCTGAATGGCAAAGCTTCTCATTAACACTAATTTCCCATATTTTTTATTTTTGTTTTGTTGGTGGATTCCTAATAGGAAACCCAAAATATTGGTTTGGACAAACCAAAATTTGGATCAACGGATCTTATAGCAACTAGGATACAATGTAATATATTGAAACAAGTGTTCTATTGAAGACAAATGAAGTTGGCACCTAATGCAAATCATTGCATATTTTTGGATCTAATGAAATGATTATAGTAATAATAACTTTTGAATAAAATCTCTCTCAAGTTTTATCATATTTTCAAATTCAATTATAACTAAAATTTTGAAAAAAAAATATTCCTTTCATATAAATGGTGCTCAATAGCAATGTATTTCCTTGAGATTTCCTTATTCCTATGTAGAACTTTTTAAAAGTAGATTGGAAATAGAGACATCTTGAAGATGTCAATCTTTTTTCATATTGAATAGTAGACTATTTACTTCTATTAGTTTTGTTATTTGTTAGTACTCTTTAGCTTGATTCAATGTGAGATATGATAAGACCCCATGCTTTGAAGGAGTGTGAGAAAGATAATTTTTAAAACCCTTATCGAATTAGTAGTTAAGCAGTTAGTTTAAAATAAACTAGTTATTTAAAAAAAATTAGTAACATGTACTTAGAATTAATTGTTTTTTGAATAATATATCTTAGACTATGTTTTATATGACTTTGTAATGTTTGAAATTTGATCACACTTAATTGTATAAGATTAAGCGTAGGTTCTTCAACTATATTTAGTATATCCTTATAGATAAGTCAAAGCAAAATTACATAAAGGATTCTTATCACTTTCATAAATTTTGAATCTTAATGGTAATTTTGAAAAATGTTTCAAGTAGAATGACATTCTATAGTCTTTGGAGGTAAACTAGAAGACTTCAAATATTTTGAAATAAGTGTTCTATAGAAAAGAAATGAAGTTGGCATCTATTGCAAATCATTGCATATTTTTGAATCTAATGAAATGATAATAATAATAATAACTTTTGGTCTCTCAAGATTTAAGATATTTCCAAATACAATCTTAATTAGAATATAGAGAACAAAAAATTATTCTTTTCACATAGAACTACATTTTCTTGTAGTTTCCTTATTCATATGTGCAAGCCTTTAAAAAAGCATTGAAATTAAAGAAATTTTTGAAGCCCATGTTGATCCTTGTTGTTAGTGAATAGTAGGCTTTTTACTTATCTTGGTTCTTTTTTTTGTTAGTATTCTTTAGTTCAATTAAATGTGAGGTATGATATGTAGAATCACTATTAGAAAATTCAATTTTTTGTTCATTTGATTGTGTTGATTTGGTTCACTTTTTTAAATTTTTGTCCAAATCAATAGATTATTGTTTAAATCAACAAAAAAAGTGAACCATCAATATGACCAAATCAACAAAAAAAATTGAACTTTTTAGTAGTGAATGTGCAAATGGTAGTGCTAGGAGAGAAAGCCGGTGAAGTAGATGTCAAGGTGACGAATGTGGTAAGCTTGGGTAATATATTAGATGCATGTGATCAAGCTGCGGATCATTTAGAGGTGCCTACGTATAGTTGGTTTAGTGCCTCCAAGTCAAGGAAATGGAAACTTCTAATTTTTTTTATGAGAGCTTGGAGAGAGTATAGCTCAAAGAAAACTTGTAGTGTAGAGTCAAGTCACTAGTTTCCATTTCAAGCCCATGGGGTCCAAAAACCTATCAACGCGCATGTATTATTACTTTACGCAAGCACAAGGTTGTCTGCATCAACCTAAGTTTGGACTCAAAAGATAGTGTTAACTTTGACTGAATGTAAATGAAAAAGTTGATCAATGAGATTTGCTTAATTGGATTTTGTAAATTATACTCATTCTTTTTTGTAAGATTTATTATGAAATGGTAGTAGCACATGCAATGTCTCACATCTTGTACTTGGAATCAAGGATTTTTTTCTTCACTAAAACTATATATTTGTATTGAGCTTCATTTGATTTTATAGAATTATTAAATTTAATTTGAATACTATGTTCTAATTTACAGATGGATTAGTTGCTAATCAATTTGGCATAAGAAAAACAACAAGAAACACTGAGGATCGATGAGACTCCACAACTAGAGATTTTAGATCAAGAGGAAGGAATTTCTAGATGGAGGACATTGATGATGATGAAGAAAAAGAGTTGCTTGAAGATGAGCTTTGGCAGTTGCCAAAAGTGAATTTTGTGGCCACCATTGCCAATTTGAGAATGAAGCCCAAAAAGAACTCAAGGCTACAAATTCCTTTTTACAGACTCATGTCAATGTCCATGGTGAGGCCAATGTTGTCCTCTGACTTGTTGAAACTTGAGCAGGAGTTCGTTTACAATTACTATGAGAGAGTGACGATATCCTATGTGTTTACCACAAATGAGGTGGGGGAGAGTGCAAAGTTTACAATGGATGAGATCAACCACTAGGACCTATGATGAAAGCAAGCAAACAAAGATTTCAATACGTTAGTGGATTCGAAGCCTGAGCTTAAGTTCTTGAAGAACTTGAATTTTTTTGTTTGTAATAGAAATCACCATTGCATTGCTTGAATGAATCATATTACAAGGTGTTATCTTGCAAACCCAAATTGGCACATCTGTATTAATTAATAGCATAATTCTCGAAACAAAAGGAAAAATCGAATTGCTCATGCAAATGATGCATAACATAAACAAGTGAGTTTATCTGTGATATATAATGTTCCCTTCTATTTTTCCGTACATATTGTGAATTTTGCGTGTTGCGTTGTATATACAAGTTCAAATTTACTAAAATATTGTTTGATTACAGGTCCACATAGGATTCTCACATGAAGATCAATTTGGTACACACTCTCTATTGTATGCAAAAATACGGATGATTATTGTTAGCAAAGTTTATAGAGATGTTGAGACCTTCGAAAGCGTTGTGGTGTCCAAATTGGAAGGAAGACGTGATATTCTATGCCAATCAACATTTTTACAGCTTTCAATTTCAAAGTAAGATTAATACTTTAGTAGTATCTTGCAATTAATGAATTTGTATTGGTTATGGTGAATTGTTGCCTGGCTTGAATTTTCTTACGGACATACTAATTAAAATATTATTGTACTATGACAATAAGAGATTTTTCATGTGGCAAATAGTGTTGCATGAAAATACAATGAGATTACGCAATCAAGGATAAAAACAAGTAAGGGATTGCCAATGCTATAAGGGTTGGTGCAAAAGATAAGGCAACAAAGTTGTATTCCAAGATGGGGAAGTTGTTGGCCATAGAAAACTTGGCACTAGGTCCCAAATTTCTAAAAGATGTAAGTTTGGTTTGTAAACAAAATTTTATTGTCATTTAATTTATTTGACATTCTCTGTGCGGTCGTGGAATAAAATAATTTTATTTTATAGGTGAATAAACATTGGACCATCAATGAGGTCCCAAAGATGATACTTGAAAAGTTGTAGATGGTTGCAACATGCAATACAACCCCATTCCAAAAAGTAAAATACATGAAATGGTGGAATTTATCCATGTCTTCTTGAAAGGCACACAAATTCCCACCACGATTAGTGTCCAAAGAGAAACTTACTATTGACCTTCCTTCACAAGTGTGTGTGGTAGTCTGGGGTACATTCTTCCATATATTAATTTGAGTGTCAAATATGTCATGTTCATTTCAATTTTCTTATTTATCATTTTTGTCATAAATTTAGATTTATCCATTTGTATTACTACCATCTAAACATGATTTAATTTGGTACCTTTGCAGATTGAAGAAGCTGCTCAGGAATACTTTGAGAATGTGGTGAATAAGGACAACCTCAAAATGAACATGGATGTTCCACTTGAGCCACAAATGCTTGCAGAGTATATCAAAGGATGGAGAAGGAAAATATGGGAGCAGGGATTTGGGCCCTATTTGAAAGGGGATAATTCTTTTAGAAAGTCTGATGCCTTCTTGAATAATGAAGGATCAAAACAAGCTATGCGAAGAATTTTCTTTTAGTAAATGTACAATGCTTGTCAATTTTTTACTACATTCATTCATTGATTTGCATAGACAATGTGATTTCTAATTTGTCGATGTATTGATTGATGTAGGGGACTTAATAAAAAATTATGAGGTAACCAAAAGTAGAGGTATTGTGAGGTACTCCAAAAAAACCTAGTCAGGTCCAACTAATGTCTTTGGAGTACCTCATAGTACTCCAACTTTCGGTTATCTCAAGAATGTCATTCTTTTTTCCATTTCTTTTTCCTGTGACTCTTTTGGTTTTTTGTAGTCTTTTCAATGTTTTTATAATTTGAATTCAAATATTGATATCTGTAGAAGTTGAAATTTCTAAAAGACTTTGCATAATTTTTTTCAAACTTAAATTTTTTTTGGTTGTTACAATTTTGCTTAATTTAGAGAATAAGTGAATGAAAATATTTGAAAGTATTGAAAATGGGCATACATTGAGGTACTTTCTAAACCTTAGCTGGACTTGATTGAGGTTTTAGAAGTAACTTAGAATACCCCAACTTTTAAAATTTCCAAATATATATATATTGTCTATTTGAATGTGATGCTTTGTAATTTTAATGATCTATGAAATGGTATGTTCATTTCAATGTACTTGTTGGATAACTTTAAATGCACAATGTACTTAAGAACATTTATAAAAGTTGAAAAATGGACTCTTCTAAGTACATTTTTTCTTTTGGCAGTTATTTTAAGCTTGAGCTTGTAGCAAAGAATGCTTTAGCACATGGAGATCTTCTTCCATTTTTGTTATCAGGGCTCGACAAGAATTCACCGGAGTGCTTGTTTACATAGATTCAACTTTGAACATTTATGATTACAAATTAAAGCAAGGAAAAGTGGTATTTAGACTGTCCCCTAGCATTCACTTATCCAATAGAGGTGGGGCTTTGGAAGTCATTTGATGGCCTCAGTGCTATTGACTTGGAGGTTTCCAAATTTCACTAATTATACAAATACACAAAAGAAAAGGGTCATTGCGCAGAGGATGGTTGCTAATAAGAAGGAAGATAAGGAACAAGAAATTTGGGTGAACAAGGAGAAGAAGGAAGCAAAGTGTCTTGCAAAGTTGGCGGAGAAGGAAGTTGAGAAGGAGAGCAAGGCAAAAGACAAAGAAAAGAAGAAGGTCAAAGGTGGTGACTATAATCCTTCATCTTCAACAATGGATCAAGGTTCCCAAATGAAATTCATATTTTGGATGGCATGATTGTAATGTATATTAATTACAATTTTTTTGCAAAAAAAAATGTATTTGCAATTGTTGATTGAAAAGGTTCAGAAGTTGGCATTGAAGTGAGACATCAACCTAAAGTGGACCTCATTTTCTTTGACTACCAAGAGAATTTGCCCATCTTAAGGGTGTCTTCACCAAATAAGGGGTACAAGGGTGAGACCATAAATGTTTTGTTGTATTTCATTCATAGAGTGTTGATGTGAAGGGCATCATTGTCAAACTGTGTGAGGTATACCTGATTGATTGTAAGAAAGAAAAGTGGTTGGGAATCAACCATGTGCATTTGACTTTGGACATAGACCCTTCAAACATGGTATTACTAGTGTACCATGTGTTGTTGCCATAGTCAAAACAAAAGTAAAAGTAATTTTTTAATTTTTTAGAGCCAATAACAATTCAAAAATGCATAACTTTCTCACTGTAAGTCGGAATGCCACAAAACCAAGTCTGTGCATCCCTTCTCATTGAGAGCTTTCCGACCGTACCAAAATATAAAGAAAAATAATTTTCTAATTTTTTAGAACCAATAACAACTCAAAAATGCATAACTTTCTCACTGTGAGTTGGAATGCCACAAAACAAAGCTCATGCATCCCTCCTTGCTGAGAGCTTTCCAATGGTACCAAGATTGTAACCAAAATAAAAGTAACAATAATTTTTTAATATTTTAGAACCAAAAATAACTAAAAAAATGCATAACTTTCACACTGTATGTCAAAAGGCCACGAAACCAAGCTGGTGCACCCTTCCTCGCTGAGGGCTTTCCGACGGTACCAAGTGCATGACCGGGGGACACACGGTTCAGGAGATCTCAACATGACAAACAAACAATAAAACAAACATCCTATCTTAATGTATAGATTTATTGATTTTTTCCTTTATGTGATTAGCACTGTGCAATGCTTATATAATTATTTGTTTTTTATTTGTTTTTTAATTTAATGCTTACAAACAGTGAAATTTGGGATCACACTCTTGGTGAAAGACCTTGGGAAGGAAGTGAAAACGAAATTTGCTTTCAATCAAATACTATCTATGATTGAAGCAAAAGTGGACCTTCAACGTGACGATACATTGATAAATTATACTACAAAAGATACAATAATGATGAATGAGCATACTAGAACGTGGTCCTTGCGAGATTGCAAGGCTTTTCCAATTTCTCATAGAAGATACAACCATTGAAGGGGAACTAGTAGTTTAGATTGCATAGGCTACTGGTAAGTTATGAATTATATGATATCCCAAATCTTTTAAAATTCACGTATGAATCACTCAAGTAATCATTTGTATGTTGTTTACAATAGGTACATCAATTATGGCTTGTTGTGGCATGGGGCGACACATTGAGGCTTTGGAAGAGGATGAAGCTATCTTTGATGCCATTTTATTATCCATGCGGAAGATCACTCTGGATGTAGTGACAACAAACCTAATAATAGAAGTTGGGTCGTTTCAAGATCCAGATGCCATGAACATCATGGTTCACAAGTTCACTTGGAAGACTAAACCTAGTTACCCAGTAAGTAAGTTTTTAGAGATTTTAATGGAATATGAATATTCAATTTTTGAGGTTTCATAATGTTAAAATGTTCCATATATTTTTGCAGTTGTTTGAGGTTGATATCAATGGATACAATGTTGCAGAAACAACACATTAACTCATGAAATACATCAACATTTCTTAAAAATCAAATTTTACTACATCCACAATCATAGGTACTTCATTCATTTTTTCCAAAAAAAAATTCTTACTCATAGGCTTACAAGCTCTCTAGCTTGCATACTAGCAACCTTAGAAAATAGCAACCTTCTAAAGAGGTTTTGGCTATCAATAGGGGAGGTAGTGGTGTGGTACAAGAATTATAGAGAGTTTGAGTGCCTTATATGTAAGTTGTGTGTAAGATGTGGTTGTTGTAATAAGATTTGTAAGTCATAGATTGAATGAGCATTTGTCTCCATTTAATTTGTCTTAAATTTGCCTAGATTGGGTGGTGGGATTGGATTGAGTAGTTGAAGTCACTCATTTGATGTGTTGTGTGAAAATTAATACATGAAAAGAGTGTTTATTGGGATGCAGAGGGGAACAAGAAAGTTGTGGGAGTTATGTTGCAAATCAATGTCTGTATGTGAAATAATGGAGATTGTTAGGTTTGAACAAAATCATGTGTGACAATGAAATTTGTGTAGTTTTTACCTTCTTACCATGTATAATGGGAGTCAATATGTCCATTTAAATATTAACATCATTGTATACATGAATATGAATACTTCTAATTATAAAAAAATCATGGCTTTTGGGAATGTTTTATATTATATATTGGTTGCATTTCAATTCATTGTTGTATATAAGTATTGTTTGCATGTGTTTATTTGTCCCATACTTGTTTGACCCCTTATACAGCCAAGATCTACCCTAGATTTCAAATATAAAGAGTATCACTACATTGTCAAACCTCTATGGATTGGAGTTTCTTTTCTCTATCACAATATTCATATTGTTTAATGTATGATACCAATTAGGTAGTGTTGATTTTAGGTGCATTAATTTAAATAGCATTGCAATACAATCCCAATCTTTACAAATTAGACAAAATTAAAGCTTTAAAAAATTTGAAGAATAATGGCATGGGTTTTGAGCTCTTTTTGTGTATACAATAGTACCATGTATTAGAAGCAAATCTATGTGATAGTAGAATATGTGGGAGTTGATCTATAGGAGTAATGGAAACTAATGGAGCCTATGAAATATAGTCTTGAGTACTTTTTATAATTAAAAATTGTTGACTCATAGGTTAAAAAGGCTTGTTGTAGGAATGTTTAGTAATGACCAAGGTACGTAGGCAACTGTATCTAGAAATAACAACAATTGAAATGATTTATCAAAAAAATATAATTTTAAAATAATTTTTAGAAATGTATTGCTTTAGTAGCTCATATGAATTACAATAAGGATAAAAAGTACATTCATTATGACCATTGCATTCATTTAATCTTAATGCAATATTAATTTAAAACCAACATAATACCAAGGCTCAAATTGTAGCCACATTCTATGCAAAATATCTACTATAGCCCTATTTGGATTGTTTCCATAGCTACTTAGTTAGTAATTTATTCATAGATATCCAAATAAATTGCATTCTAAGTGAATTTAGAATCTCCTTTTAACTATAAACAAAATCCAATACAACCAAAGTTTTACAATCAATGATGGAAACCATGCTCAAACTATTATTTGGACAATTTTAGGTGGTGTTTCCTTCAATACTTTTCAACCTAGCAAAATGTGTAAATTTGTAGACATTCTAAGACAATTTAACCTTTTAAAAACTAAGTGTTCAAATTTTGAAACAACAAATGAATACAAACACATCCCAAGTTTACAAAAATGTATTTTTTTATCCATCAATTTTTTTGAAGATTCTTGTATTAATTCTTTAACATTTGTATAGTATAGGTTCTAAAGATTTTGCTTTGAAAACATTCTATAATTCAAAGGGTATTGGTAGGTCTGACTCAAAAAGTAACCATTTCACTTCAAAAAATGATCCTTCAAAATGACTTGAATAAAAAAAAATATATAATTATGATTATAATTCTAATTTAATATTTTGAATTTAATAGAAAAAATTCTTGTGAAAATCACAAATATTCAATCTACAATCAACTTTAATATGAATTTTCAAATTTTGGCTTTGAATTTTATTGAAAATTATTGAAAAATAATTGATTAGTTTACTAGTTGATACAACCAATGGATATGACCTCTAAATCATATTTTGCAACTATTGTTTGCCATTTCATCATTAAATTACTATTCTAAGTTGTATTTTATAATACATCTTCATAATTTTGGACTACCCCTAAACATATCTAATGTATTAATATTCCAAATTTGCCCTAAACATATGTCTAATGTATTAATATTCCAGATTTGCTGGGCAAATAGGATCAGCCCTAAACATATGTCTAATGTATTAATATTCCAAATTTGCAATGGCGATCACTTATAATTTGGTGAAGCATTGCATATCTAGATTCATTCATCTTTAGGACAAAAAACACTTTTTCATATCATATTCAGGCACTTTTTCATCAAGTTTGACAACTTCATGTACATTTTTAATAGAAATGAAAAACTTCCTGGCAAAAAAATGACTTTTATCTGCAATTTATTTTGAAATGGTGCAATCTGACCGTATGGTCAGACAAAAACAAAGGGCTGCTTGGAACAACCTGCTCAAAATTCTCAGTCAACGGTGGTTGGCACAAAGGCGGCCAGCACTCCAAATGGCAACGGAAAGAAGATTGCTAGACCATTGTACCGTAATGCTCCTTACTACCACTCCAATACTAAGCTACAATAGGCGACAGAGAACTCTTTTCCAACATCCCATCCACTCCCCAACGAATAATTCAAGACTCCAGCATAACTGCGAACGTTGAAAGAACTACCGGTAGTAAAAGTTGATGAAAGTGTGTCAATGCTTTCTCCTCATGAATCATCAAACCCTTCAAAATATTCCCCTTCTAGAATACAAGGCGATTGGCCATGCCAAGCACTGGAAAACGCCGAATCAGATCAATCTTAACAGATTACGTAAGAGACTTGTAAAGTGGAGAAATCGAGCTCAAAAACTAAACACATTGAAAAACAGGAGCTGAGATTTCTTCCCAAAACAAAATATAACCTCCCAAAAAACTTCTATCGATTTGGACCCTTGAATGGGTCCCATGATACATCATGCCTGGAGCGTCTTCGTCCAATGTGATCCGTCTGCCACATTTCAGAAGAAGATGTTAGAAGAAAGTACCGGCACTCAGGCCACAAAAGGTGAATCGAAGTCAAAGCAATGCAAACAAAGGTGCATGACAGCTCCAGGAATGCAAACACGCTATACGTACGGTTTGTATACATACAAGCGTCCAAATAGGCATCTGAACATGGTTCCTATCACTTGACTGACTTCATTCTTATTGGATCTTGTTCAAAGAGGTTTCAGAGTAACTACACCTAATTGCAACCCTTACCCAATAGGGACTCCAATAGATTCTAACCTAAAACATGAAAAAAATAGGGTCAATGAAGTTATTTCAGAAATACAGCCAACAAAAAGAGCTAATAAGCGGCATTTCTTCCATGCCATTCATTGGCTCTTGTTCTAAGGCTGTATTCCCAAATATGAAAACACTGCCTAAGTCAATTTTGTGCACAAACATGACGTCCTCCCCCACACACAAATGTTAAGCTGCATTAGAATCTTCTTGTCACTTGCCAACAAGATCCAACAAAAACAAAAGGCATAAACGCACTTTAACAATACGAAACCAAGCACAAATGCATTTTCAAACGCTTTCAAGTGAACAACCCTACGGCCAACAGCGTAAGCAAGAAATTCGAAATTGCACCTCAAAAAGCAAAAGCAGAAGCACACCATACCTCAAAACGCGATCGCAACTTCTCCGAAGCCTAAATCCCAAGCTTTCTCCTAAAGGTATCACACAGTTAAACTACAATCGAGGAGCACTCTTTCTCCAAATGCTCCTGCACAAGAATAATTAGGGTTACAATTCGGCACTCCCATTTTCCGTCGCATGTCCGTTCAACAGTGCCTTCTCCTCTTTACTCCGCGCAGTCATCGGCAACAACGGCGGCCCATTCCCCATCACCCTCTCCGCCACTCCCGCCTCCGCAAATCTCCGATCCACGAAGAAAAACACCAGAAACACAACATACCACGCCACCACAATATCCACCGAGTAATGCTTGTGCGAGGCGACGATCAACAAACTCAACGCCACCAAAACCAAAAACGCCACAACTTTAATCCAGCGCCTCATCCCGTACTTCACATATGCGTGGAAAAACGTCAACGCGAACGTCATGTGCGAGGAAAAGATCAAGTCGCCGCAGCCGAAGATCACTCCATACGGGAAATTCAAGAGCAAAACCTCATGGACACTCTTCGGCGGGGGGAGCGTTGCCGTGGGCTGGCCCTCGTGACAATGGTAATTCGGGCCCGGGAGCTGCGTCACCATGAAAGACGCCATACGCAGGGATTGACAAATGACCAAACACGAGAGCACGCGCATCCACAGAATCACGGTGTAGAATCGCTTGTTGTAAAGGAAGAACGGGTGGAACGACCAGAGCACGAACGACAGGAAGACGAACGTGAACAAGCTTTCGCTGATGTGCGCGTTCTGTTTCCCGAGCTCGGGAAGGATCTGGAAGCCGACGTCGTGGAGTAAAGGACCCGGGTGGTGTTGGTAGTGAGCTATGCGAGCGCCCACGCCATGGACGTACTGGAACAGCAATCCGCCGAGAATGAACTTCCAATGCTCCAGCAACAGAGCCCACTCCAAAGAAAGCTCCAGCAAGAAGCGCTTCCAGAATTTCGACACGGCGCGAGTCACGTACGTCGGGAGAGCCTTCACGCCCAACATCTCCACAATCTGCCACACCAATTCCAGCCACGAAAACGCGAGATCGAAAACGAAGGATTTCATCGGGGAAGCGCGCGTTTTTGAATGTGGGGATCCCGCTGTGACAGTTGGGGTCGGGGACTCGGAGAAGACGGAAGACGCCTTGGAAGGGGGTTCCTGGAAAGGGCAGGCGAGGGGGCAGTTGGCAGGGGCCAGGTGGGAAGTGGAAGGGGTCTGGCGCCGAGGTGGCGGTGCCATCTAGGAAATTGGAGGGGTTGGGAGGGAGGGGAGGTGGCGAGGCGGGCGGCTGGGAGGTCGGAGAGGATCATGGGGTCATGAGTGCAGGGCTGGCGGCTGGAGGGGCAGCGGGGCTTCTGGAACCCGACCCGGCCCGGCCCGGCCCCAGCTCACCTGCCTAGTGGGTTTCCACTGTTAGGGACAGCTGGTTCCTCTTTTTTTCCTCTTTTTTTTTTTTAATGGTTTGAATGTTTTTTCCGGATTCGCATCTCGGATGGGGGCCTTTGGGCGTGATCCTGGCGGGCGCTCACCACTGAAATTTCTTTCATGCTCCATTGGTGGGGCTTTTTCTTTCGTTATCTTTATTAGGTAGTGTAGGGCAAAGATTCTTGACCCACTTGTCACTTACAAGCCCATCCTTGTGGAAAACATTACACCATTTGTGGGTTTAAGGTAGAAACATCCAAAACCGTTACTTTAAGCAATTCAGCATAGTTAGAGGCATGTTTTTCTAAAAACAATATTTTTGTAGTATATGCAAGTGAAAATCGTGAATAATAAAAAAAAATAGATTTTTTGGACATTGTATGTAATTTTTATGATTTTTCAAAGTATTGGATGCCTAGACCACTAGAATTGTCCCTAGACTATTGGAACTATCCCATAGGTGCACCCAAAATTGAACCCTATAAAAATCAGTTGTCAACAAATTAGAGTTCAGTATGTGTTCTTCAAGTGCATCACCAAATCAAAGTTAAACATGTGTAAGACACGTTAATAGAACTCTAGGGACACTTTAAGGACACTTTACGGAACAATGATTAGGTACATAAATGGATTTGGGTGTTTCTACCTTATATGGAGTTCAAAATCTTTAACCTTGTAATGTCACTGCGAACACTTAGTGCTTGACTTAGTGTTCGATGGATGACAAAAAATTCTTCTATAAAGGACAGAAATATAACTATACATCCTTGGAGTTTTGTTGAAAAAAGGAAGCATCTTCTACAGTAGTTTGACTTCCAATGAGTACTTTTCTATTTTTTAAGCGATTGATTCCTATAGTTTTAGAAAATGATGCATAGTATTGTCATTGGAATGCCACAGAATGACGCCCACAACACTTGAGGGTTGACCCTTAAACAATAACCATTCACCGTGGAAATCATCTGTATGGGTACTAAGTGAATTGTTGGTTTAAAAAAATGAAAAAGCATTCATTGGAAGAGATTCCTATATAAACTACTATACAAGACCTCTCTTTTTCATGTAAAATTCCGAGGATGAATAGTTGCACTTCTATACTAAACACAAAGATTCTCTATCATTCATTGACAATAGCTATGATATAAAATAGTAGGACATAACTAGCAGCATATGATATGCCGACTTGGCGTCAAAGGCTTCATGCCACATTGAAGTAATCCAATATATGGTTCCGCATGTTCTACAACATCTCCATTCATTTCCAATACTAATCGTAAAATATCATGAGCAACAAGATGTTGAGGTCCAAAAATCAAAGTAAAATTTTTTATCTGTTAGGTTTTAGTCATATTTAATCATTTTTCTTTTTACAAAGCCTACAACCAAACTTGAACTAGAGACCTTTCCTCCAAACCATACATGAGTTTTTCATCATAAAGCTTACTACCTCAAACCTCGGCCTAAGGAGGGGCAAAGTAGCACATCACAAAGTTTAGACCCTACGGTTTGTCAACAATTATCATGTAGTTATTGTTGTTTCATAGGTTCGCATATTAATTACAATTTATCGCATCATTACGATGCATTACTTTGCATCGTTACGATGCAGTTGCAAGTAATGCATTATAACGATGCAATAACGATGCGAAGTAATGCATTGTAATGATGCGATAAATTGTAATTAACGTGCAAACCCATGAAACAATGATAACCACATGATAATTATTGACAAACCACAGGGTCTAAACTTTATGATGCATGCTTTGCCCTCTTCTCCAAAACAAAATATGAAATGTAACAACGCTATACGCACCTTTCTTTGCTTGCAAAGTGAATTCATTGAACAATTTCACTACAATGTAACTAATAATATAGCTTTTTTTAATTAGAAAAAACTCAGTGAAATAGCAGCTAAAAAATAAATGAATTGATTAGAAGAAATAGAAGATAATATATTTTATTTGTTCTATTAACTTCATAAATGCAGGCTTTGAGCTGGGACTGAGACACGCCTATGGGAGGCAGCAGTGGGGAATCTTGGACAATGGGTGAATCCAGCAATATGGCGAAAGTGAAGAAGGGCAACGCAGCTTGTAAAGCTCTTTCATTGAGTGTGCGATTGTGACAAGACTCGAATAAGAGCTACCCAAAAAAACTATGATAGCAATATCACTACACTACTGATGATAAATAGTGTTGGCAACACTAATCACAAAGCATATCACTAATTGTCAACAATCCGGTTAATATTACCAACACTAAATGTCAACATAGACACTATTTGTCAACTATTGGATATAAATTTTCTACAAGTTTACATTTAGTGTTACCTAACTATTTCACCAAAATGCAAAAAAAAACGTATGAACCCAAGAAACCTATGACATGCTCAAAAAAGTTACTACTCAGAAAAGTGAACACAGCACTAAATGCCAATTAATTGACATTTAGAGTGGGTAGGGTAAAAGCTCAAGTAACACTATTAGTAACATAACACTAAATACCATCATTAGTGTAGTGTGCCTTATGTCGTTGCCACAGTCAAAATTAAAGTAAATGTATTTTTAAAATTTATATATTCATAAATTTTTTGAAATTCAATAACTTTCCCACCGTGAGTTGGAATGCCATGAAACCAAGCTAGTGCACCCCTCCTCACCAAGGACTTTCCGAAGGTACCAAGCATGCGACTAGGGGACACATGGTCCAGGAGATCTCAATGTGACAAACGAACAAAAGAAACAGCTTGATTTAAGGTATAGACTAGTGTGGCTTGTGTCATTGCCATAGTCAAAACCATACCTTTTTTAATTACTTCTTTGTACCTTATACCAAATTTGATGATAGAGTAATAGAAAAAGTAGAAGATGATTAAAGTATAAGCCCCAACCTCCCCCCAAAGATATAACAAAGAATTGATGAAAAAATTCAAAAATAATAAAGTAATCTACAACTTCCACATTGTTAGTCCAAAGCCTATACACCCCTCTTGGCCAAGGATACCAAGATTGCAACCAAAATATAAGAAAAAATAATTTTCTAATTTTTTAGAACAAAAAACAACAAAAAAATGCATAACTTTCTCATCATGAGTCGGAATGCCACAAAACAAAGTTTGTGCACCCCTTCTTGCCGAGAGCTTTCCGATAGTATCAAGATTGTGACCAAAATATAAGTAAAACTAATTTTCTAATTTTTTAGTTCATAAAAATACTTCAAAATTCAATAACTTTCACAACGTGAATCGGAACGCCACAAAACCAAGCTGGTGCATCCCTCCTCGTCTAGGGCTTTTTAACAATACCAAGCACGCAACCAGAGGACACACGGTCCGGGAGATCTCAACGTGACAAATAAACAAACAAACAAAACAAAACAAACTTCTTGTCTTAATAAAAGAGACTAGTGTGCCTTGTGCCGTTGCCATAGTCAAAACAAAAGTAAAACTAATTTTCTAATTTTCAAAAACCAAAAACAACTCAAAAATGCATAACTTTCACACCATAAGTTGGAATGCCATGAAACTAAGCCAGTGCACCCCTCCTCGTTGAGAGCTTTCTGATAGTACCAAGATTGTGACCAAAATATAAGTAAAAGTAATTTTTTAATTTTTAAGAGCCAAAAACAACTTGAAAATGCATAACTTCCACACCATACGTCCGAACGCCATGGAACCAAGCCGGTGCACCCCTCCTCGCCGAGGGCTTTCCGACAGTACCAAGCATGCGACCGGGGATGCACAGTGATCTCAACGTGACAAACAAACAAACAAAACAAAACAAAACATGTTGTCTTAATAGAAGAGATGGATAGAACAGTAAGGAAAAGCCGGGGATCAATGGACTTGCCCCCATTAAGGCTCCTTGAAGAAGCAGAGGATATGGTTAGGATAACGAGTAGCGCAGATGGCATCACTACATTTTTCACGTAGCCTCCATCAGTCTCAAATGATCGAGAATTGACCCCAAAACGCATGAAAAAGCAGCAAATAGCAAGTCTCCTTGAAATAGAAATTTGCTAAGGGTTGAGGTTGTTGTTAAGGTTGCCTTTGTCATTGTTAAGAATGGAATGCAGTTCTTTCAATACTTTTCTGCACGCTATGTTGATGAGTCATCATAGATGATTCAGCAATGTTTCGAGTTTTGCAAAAAAAATCTTTTTTGGCTCTTTTTTTAAGAAGTAAACACATTAGAACATGAGTTAAAGGGCGAAGCATATTTTAGTTTTACAAAAATATATTATGAAGGGAACAGAAGAAAAAGAGGACAACTTGAAAAAAAATGCGTTCTATTTTGTCAAATAAATGCATTTGTTTGAAAAAAGAAGACTTAATCTAAATGGACAAAACCGCTTTTTCCAATTCAAACATTAAAATACTTGTTATTGGATTCAAAAATCTTGTATGTGGCCAAATAACAGTAGGGTGTAAGCAATTCAAGGCTCAAAGTAGGGTACAAGCAATTCAAGGCTCAAGTAAACCTCATCACACAAAGATACTCTATCATTCATTGACCAGAAAATGGCCATTGCATCGTTTATGGGTTGATCCCTAAAGAATCATGGTGTTTATAGGTCCAAAACTACAAAATATTAGAATCAAAAGTTTAACTAAAATCTTCACCTATATTTATTCATTAACAAATCCAATCACAGAATCTTTTAATTAACTTGTTAAAGTAAAGTGCACCTCTTAAAATTTAAGATTAAGAAACTTTATCAATTGCAAGATCATGATGCTTGAATTTCAAAAAGAAGTATTTTCAACTCTTCCCAAATGGTTAAGTTTCATCTTTCACAATTTTTACCCCAAAAAGTGTATGCCTTAAAAACATGCTTCTAATTTGTTAAGAAGTTAATTATAGAATTGAAATTTTTTCAATCCCAATGGTTGTAATAGAAAAATCAGCATCTCCTATTTTAATTTTTCCAAAAATATTGAAAATTGAATTCAAAACAAGACATCGAAATTTGTTTTGGATAGAAATTCCATGATTGCCCGCAAACTAAACTTCCTCATAACATTCATTGCATTAATCAAAATAGAATTATTTGAAGCTTTTAAATATATGTAAGTGCTATTAATCAAATTTTTATTTTTATTTTTATTTCTAGACTACCCATAATGCCTTAGCTTCAAAATAAATTACTTACCTTACAATAATTTTTTAACCATGTAGTCAAATGTTATGAAAATTGTTGCACATTGAAGCTGCTCTTCAACCACATGTGGAGCAACCACATGTGTAAAGATTTCAAAGAAAAAAAATGAAAATTCCATTTACAAATGAACGACCAAAACTCTATGTTACCAAAAAAAATACTTGAAGGCTTTAGGGATTAATAGACAAATTATAACATTCTTGAGCTTCATAATAAGGGGCCCTTAGTTCACTTTTAATCAAATGAAGGTTCCTTAGTATAGATAAAATCTTGAATTTCAGCTTGTTTAAGAATTATCGGTCCTTGTACATGGAATTATTCTAAGTACAATGAGAATATTAAGGGATGGTAATAAGTCAAATGATCATTGACAAAACTTGCTTCCAGTTATTATAGTAATTGGTTGATGTTGGAATGCCAATTCTCATGGTTTGCATCTACTCATAGAGCACTCTTGCACATTAGCAAAAGCAAGGATAGGAATGAAACTTCAAACATTGACTATAAATATTTTAGTAGGAGATCAAGAAATTGTACTCCTGAAGTTGGATATGCTCATGTGTAACAAAGATTGATGTGAATGAAGTCATATAAGTCATTAATATAGACAATTTATTTAGTATTTTAACCTTAAACTACATTCTTCAATGCACCTAATGTGTCTTGCAAAAATTATGTGAGTTGGTTCAAAACATCTTATCAACAAAAATGGTACCTATGATACATCAACTTTATCTCTAATATAGATCATTGATCATGATTGTAGGAACAAATGTATGATATTGTTCCTTTGTACCTCACTAGTTATGAAAGATGATAGAACACCTCATTATCCAGATTGCATAAAGAATCAATCTAGAAACTAATATACAAAAATTAAATTCATCACCAATTCTATAGTTGATTGTATATCAATGCAATATCTTCAAATTTTTACTTGTACAAATGCATTCCATGATTGTACAAAGGATGATGGAACACCTCATTATTGAGATTGTATGAGGAAGCAATCTAGAAACTAACATACAAAAGTTAAATTCATTACTATTGCCAATCCCATAGTTGATTGTATATGAATGCAATAAGTTCAAATTTGTGCTTGTACAAATGCAAGCCATGATTGTATGCAACGTATTTCATATGATGGTGGATTGTCATGTGGACAATCGTTTTGATTTTTAAATAGTGTAGCAAATTGTGGTCCTATGATACAATATATGACCTATAGTATTTAGGTAGATGACATTATTTTTTCTTTGGTCTAAGGTCACATGCTTATTTAACTTTTTTTGTTTGCTTCTTTAAGGTCACAATGTTTAGCCTCTTCAATTGTACTACTACTATAAGAAAACTTGATAAAAATAACTACACTAAAAATTGGATGCAGTTCATTTAACAACCATTATACATAATCCCTAAATGATTGCAAATATTTGGTTTTGGTTTTGCAATTACAATTTTGAGAATTTTGGAACATGTAATATATTGTTGGAAAAGTGTTTTGAGAGTCTTCAAGGTGTCAATTATTTTTTGGGTGGTTCAAAACACCTTCCTCTCTTGTACGAAACTATTGTGCAATATGAAATTTTTGAAGATCATCAAGTTGGGTATGTACTTGCCAAGTTTTATAATCATTTAATACCTAGAGCTTACAAAAAAAATTGTGAGTCATTATTGGCGAAACTTCAATTACCCACACTAAACTTTATAAAGGTGGTTTAGGTAGAATTTCTTTTTGTAAACTCCATATAGTGTATATGTTAATTATCCTAAGTACTACATAATCAAGAAAAAAAATATAAAATTTCATAAATAGATATTTTGATCTTCAAATCAAACCTCAAATTTTACCAAAGTGAAGATCACATTTTGGCAAAATAGTCTTGGGTATCCAATCTCTTCATCCACTACATAAATCGCTACTAATGCAAATGAAATGGCAATTTTGGATTCTTGAGGTCATCAATTGACAATAATTCTTCATGCCAACAAGACAAACCCTTTCAAAACCCCTACTCTTGAAGTTGACATAACTTGACAAGACTTTTGGGGTGGCAATTTTTGAGGTCATGGATTGGCAATGATCCTTAATGCCCACATGACAAATCCTTTTAATATCTTCCAGTCTAATGCGGATGAAAAGAGTCAAAGTCTTTATACCTACACAATTTTCTAAAATTTGCATTAATAATTTGACATCATCATTGCTTGCCCAATCTTGCAAAAAGAGAAAAGTAGGGTCCTCAACCTTTAGTATTTAAGGTGACCAAACTAGACTATATGTATAAATTCTTAGGGTTTGACTTTTAGGTTTTTCAACGAGGAGATAATTACTTGTCATGCACGATTTACTATTAAAGTACTAGATAATATGACAAAGGTCTTTTGATGAAAATTTCATGTTATAAATTTGGGCACCAACAATAGGGTGTTAAATTCCAATGGTTGGGTGTAAAGGCCGTCAAGTTGAGTTTAGGCTTTAACTAAAGTACTAATTAAACATGGTTAGAAGGAGGATGTGTAGACACTAACAAGTGGAATGGATGCCAACTTGAATTGGAGCCTATAGAAATGAATTGTGAACATCAACTTGCAGGATGGATGCCAATTGGTTGAATGTGAGTACCAATGAATTATAAGTGTGGGTGCCATTAGGTGAAATGGGCAACAATGTTTTTGGGATGGGTTGGATATGAATAATAACAAATAGATATAGAGAATAGAGAGACTGTCATCATAAAAGAAAAGGATGTTTTAAGTGAATTTTTAAAGTATACTTCTAGACATAAGATTATAAGTAATGACCTTCAAGAAGATTTTCAGTAAAATTTTACTAAAAATACATGTATTTTTAATAAATTTTTACCGAAAATCTTCTTGAAGGTCATTATTTATAATCTTATATCTAGGACTATACCATGGTTGTCATACTTGACAAGTTACTATTCATTTCTTGTCTTTGTGGGACGAGTTATTATTCATCAAATGTACCTCTCAAGTACATTTGATGAATAGTAACTCGTCCTACATGACGAAAAATGAATAGTAACTTGTCCCGTATGACAACCATGGATTATATTTAAAAACTCACTTAAAACACTCATTTTTTGTAGTGTGTATAGAGCATTAAGAATGATGTATTTTCATGATAGATTCAAATTTAAATAGTTTTCAAAAGTTATATACAAATATTAATAATTTTAAATTTTAAAATATAGATATTTTGATTTTATATTTTTTAATGTTGTAACAAATTATTTATAGCAAGACAAGCTTCATAGCCCTTAAATGTCACAGTTTTTGAAAATGCATTAAAAATAATCAACTTAAGAAGCTTCCTATAAGTGAAATTAATGCAAAAACATGTAGAAAGTGCAAAAACATGTAAGAAGTCCAAAATATTGTCGATGGATGACTTTGTTGCAAGACAAAAAAACATTATTTTGCATCCAAATTTGTTTGAGGAGTTTCTTGAATGGAAGTTTTGTGAATGGTTTTGTAAATTGTTTCATTGAAGAATTTCTAATTTTTCTAAGAAAAATGTAATTAATCCAGGTATTTTTTTAAATGATATTTTTCTAGTGTGTTTGGCAACTCTTAGATCATTGTTCTTCATCAAATTTTTAGACATAAAATGATCTCTATTAAAATTAGAGTTCAATTAATGAAATGAAGTTTATGAAGTCTAGTTTATATTTCAATTCAAAAATTTGAATAATTCTTAAAAATTCAATATTTCATTGCAATTTCATCAATTTTCTAATTTTAAAATGCCCCAATAACTTGATTTGCATCATGTTGTTCTACATTGCAATATAAACCTATAGAAAAATTTCAAATTTGTTGAATACATTTTGTATTTGATATGATTTCATCAACTTTTATCCAAAAATTTGTAATAATTTCCATTTTCCATTTAAAAAAAAATAATGATATATAGAAGACATTTGGTTACATCACTTAAAAATAGTACTAAAATTCCATTTATATATATTTAAAAAATGGGAGAATGTAGAATAAAGGGTTTAGAAGTTTGAAAACTATGATCATTGTAAGGAGGCCTTCAAGATTAAATTGTGAAGCTTTTATAGAATATTTTCTTTACAAGGATATGGGTGTAAATATGCCTTCCATTGCTACATCCTTTTTTGACTTTATCCTATAAGATCAAACTTAAATGTAAATATGATATACAAATACTATGGTTGAATTAGTTTGGAGGGATGTATTAGTTGATTCTATTCTATTAAGTGATTGATCAATTACATGGGTTTAAGAGTTTGGTGTTGATTTTCAATTGGAAGTTTTTTTAAGTTGATGAATTTTTTTATTAGTTACAAGTTTCAACTAAAAGTAAGGTGGAAGCACACAAAACCAATAGTTTATCCAATGGCATCACTTTCTACATATGGTAGTCATTTTAGAATTTAACCCCTAAAGTCCCAAGGCCTTTTTTCTTTCAAAAACTTGTCAAAACTACCAATTCTATTGCAAGGTGCAAAACTCTAGAAATTTTCATTTGGGGGGCATATCTAACCATAGGATCTCGCACTAGACTTGTATAAGAATGTGTAGTAGAAATTTTAGAAACATTGACCACATAGATTGTAAGATATTTGCATTTAAAGTGAATTAAATCAAATATTTTTGCAAATTCCTTCACTAGATTTTTTGGTTTTGAATCTCCTTACTTAAATTTTTTTGCACTATTGAGTTTGAGGTTAAAAAATTTTATGTTGAAAATTTGAGTTGAGATTTTGGGGGAAAAAATTTAATAAGAGAAAAACTTGATTTTCATTCATTAAAAAATTATTAATAGAAATAGGTCCAAAATTCAACAAAATACTAAATTATTAATAGCTTTAAGATGGAATTGAAATACCATAATTTCAACATAGTGATTGTTCTTGCTAGCAAATTTAACCTTATCAAATAACCTTTTTTTGAAAAACTGCAATAATTGCATTAAAAAATGAATCCTAGAAGTTATTTTTTCAAGAAGATGCTTAGATTGCTCAAAAATGAGATTGTTTATAAATTTCACATCACTTATCCAAATATAATGAATTAAAGCTTTAGATGTAGACAAAAATAAGATCTATATAAAGAAAAAAATTCAATTTTATTTCAATTTTTTGTAGAATTTTTTTTTTTACCCAAACAAAGAGAAAATGATGAAGATGGTATAACTTTTGCTCTGGAGCACCAATTAAAATAAAAATTATATTCCCACAAAGCTAATGAGTTTTTTCTATCTTTTGGGAAAGTTTTTTAAAAAATCACCCAAAAGTGACTTTGTAGGAACCTACCCAAACTCCCAAGTGTTCCCCAAGGGGACAATTGAAACTTTAGGGGTAGACTATAAATAGATTATTGTTTGTTAACCAAAATAATAAGCTATTTATAGTCTATTTACATTTAGGTTCTAGAATCATTGCCTTACCTAGAAAGTGATGCCATTGGGTACATTGGTGGTTTTGGGTGCTCCTACCATAGATTGCATTTAAAAATTAGAAAACACAAGAATGTCCACTTTAACATACATGCATCTTCTAAGTCACCTTCCTTTTCATTGTTGTGGATTAGACACTTATAAATCACAAAGCATGGACATATTAAAGTTGGTAGAATTTGCACTTGACTATCTTAATGAAAAATCGTGCGCTTGATAATCCACATGTTGCTTCCTCCTTCACCTTTCATCACATTAGAGGTTGATGCATACTCCTCCATTTCCACTAACACTATACAATTCAATTCCATAGATAAAATCATTGTTTATTCCATACACCCTTTGTTGGCTCTAGATCAAAAAGGAAAGAGGCTTTACATTGACAAATGCCATTGTGAGGATGTTTGAGGAGTACCTTCCTGAAAACCAAGCCACGCTAAAGAATTTTTTTAAATGAAGGAAAACCATTGTTCCTTGTACAGCACAGCAGTGTAGCTGCTTCTTTTATTTCTTTTTCTTTTTCTTTTTCTTAGCGGACCAAGCCAATTCTACTGCAGTGTATCTGCTTGCTTTGTTTACATCCAATCCATTTCAATTTTAAAAAAGTTTTCTTCTAAAAATGACATATAGTAGCCCATATGAGTTTTATCCAAGACCACGTTAGCATTTAGGGGACCAATGATGAGGTCTTTCCTGAGACTGACAAACGTGCAGACTTGGTCTTGTGCCCTGACATTTCACTAAAAGTGTTGCCCTTTTCCAGCTTTCGGCATGACCTCAGTTATGCATGCATGTTCAAATTTAATCGCAGTTCAAATTCAAGCCTAGATTTAAAGATTGGAGCTGAACGGTGCCCAACTGCAACAAGCACCAATTGCCTTATTATGCTGACAAACTTGGACAAGATGGACAGAAACAGCAGCATCCAGAGGCATAAATTAATGCGGAGGCAACAGCCTCAAGTACCAGCAGCTAGCAGCCACCAAATTCCACACTGACATAGAGAGGGTCGTTCATATATAATGGACAAGAGTGGAGTTGTTTGTGGATTAGATGTCCTATAATTGCAAGCTTGCTCGATGTTTCTTGTCTCCATTTCACACGCAACACAGAACTTCAGCTGCAGGCTCTACATTATTTACAATATTATGAAACTGACTCCCATCATAAACTTCATTAAATTTTGATGCAGAAAACGTAGACTCCAGTTCTATCTGACACCAACACCAACACCAGCACCGACTTATTACATCAAACACATCTCTAAAGTCTGAACTCACTGATTTCACAATTTCCAGAGCAGGAGTGACTTCCATAGCATTTACAATAGCAGATCTGCTGATATCACCCTAGCAAACCCAAGTAATAACATGTCCAGAAAAAATATATATTTATATATATATACCCCAACAAGGGCCCTTCAAGGCGTTTCTCATCAACCCACCGCTTTCTTCGTAAAAAACTGGGCAGCGCCCGAAGAGGTCTGTAGAAAGCCTTCAATAAGGAAGAGAAAGGTGCTATACAACCGCTACAGTTTGTAAGTATGGGTGAAGTCCCTCAGGCCATCGAAGCATATACGTAAAAAAAGAAGCTAATAAACTGTATCATTCAGTTTGATGCCGCCACTGATCTACCAGGTCGGTGGTATGACACGACACATGGCAGTCCGGGCGAAATTAAAAAGGGCCTTTTAAAAAAACACAAAGAAAAGTAGAGCGTTTTTTCCCCTAATTTCTTTGAGGATGCCAAAATTCAATTAGATATAAGTTCTCTTTTATCTATCCTTTCTTACCTGACTGTACCCTTTTTCCCCCAAAAAACACTTCGATGTCATCCGTATAATACAGCTGCATATTGACTGATTGCTTGCTAGCTTCGAAATTGATCATGTCCACAATGCCTCCCCCTTCTCCAAAGCTTTCATGGCTGGTTTGTAAAGCTGAAGCTCTGGTGACCGAGGCTGCATCGGAGTCGAAAGCTCAGACGGTGGAGTGGCTTGGGGTGAGGATTTCAAGCTGGCTGCAGTGCTGGCGGATTGCTGCATCCGCATACACACAATCTCGGCGTTGGCGACGGCTAATTGGTTTTGCAGGACGGCGATTTGTTGCTGCAGAGAGGAGATGGCACTCACGCAGCCGTACACCGGGTCTCGAACGCGGGCGTCGGCTTCGTAGACCATGGAGCTCACAGCGTCCCCTCGTTGATGCACGGACAGGTCCTGAGGTTAAGAATAAAACTTAATCAGTTTTGGATCAACATTCCAGAGTGGTATACGACTCTGAACTAACCCACTTTTGTACCCTAACTACTGTAGCACGAACAGAAATCCATAGCACTCGACATCGAAAAACTAGCCCACTTTTGAAGCAATACCGGGCATGTAATCAATTATCTTATCAGACCATCAGGATACCAAAATAAAACATCATTCAGCACAACCTGAGGCTAAACTAATAATCTACTGTGAATAGAAGATGATCATAACGGAAAGAGCTACTTGAGATTCGAAACCGCTGATTAAGGAAGATTAGGTCTATAATTACACTTTAAAAACCCGAATAATAATACAATCCGCTGTATCTTTAAGGTAGATGTCTCAATTCCACCTAGCTCCACCAAACTCCTATAATTTACCATGAAGCGTGCCATTCAAGAAAACAGCCCCAAGCTAAGGTTTCATTTGTGAAAACACGAATCGATCTCATGCATGGGTTTGGTTAGACACCAAAGTGACTCTGAAAATTCACAACAATGTCAATAGAATTCCAAAACTTATGAAACTACTTATGCTAGGTTCCATTTTCTCGTAGCAACAACCAGAAAATCCAATTTTTTTTTCTCAAACGTAGGTTAAATTTCAGGATTCCAGTTCGCCATGCGACTGAGCTTTGACAAGGTTATCGCAATCCTTGCATGGAAGAAAAGAATGTGCAAGAATGAAAGCAAGAAAGCAAGAAAGGAAGGTTGGAAGGAAGGAAGCTTGCAAGCAACCAGTCTCACTTGTAACATTTTGTTGACATTCGCGGCGCCGAACACTTTGTGCACGTTAGCGAACTTCTGTGGCTCGTCCGGCGGGAAGTAGGGCGCAAACACACAGTCGCGAGCACATCTTCGGCGAAGCAGCTTGCATGCAGCGCACGGCGACATTCCTGACCCCATCTTGACAAACTTGGAGTCTAATCCCACCAACCAGGCGTACTTCACAAAGAGCGTGGCAGACTTTTCTAAGAAGAAAAAACAAGAACACGAAGTCGAACAATAAAAAACTACTGCTGCCCTCGGGCCCCCATTGTACTTCCCATCGCAAACAATCCAATATGATTTCGACAAACGCCTCGTCGTCGTTGTCAAGAAGAATACCTCTCGCCACTCTTCTATTCAAAACCTACATATAATAAATTCCTCTTAATTTACAAAAAAACAATAAACCCCGACCGGCCCGGAGTGAAGACTTGGACTATTACCCCCTGTCATGAAGCCATTGCGAAATTCTAAAGAAAATTTCACAAGAACGTTCCAGGAGAGTACTGCACGAAAAACAATTCCCACTCCCACCCACCAATCTCCCCAAACTCAAAATAATATTCACAAATGATGACCCGATCAATAATGTCGCCCCACCGAATATCCTTCCACCATCAAGCTAACCTCACTCCCCCAACACGACCTCCTCCTTAAACCCCGAACGACAGAAAAGAGTACAAACTTCTCGCAGCACCATCTTCAATCGGAAAAGACGCAAATTAGAAACCCACAACCCATTTCCTCTCTCGGATCAGAAATGAACAAACTCCAACAACCCCAACCCCCCAAACTCCATCAACAGCACTCTTTCTCGATCCAATCAGGAACCAGTCGTCGGGAGAGCTTGCAGCACGAGAATTGGCGACCGAGAGTCTGTAATTGAAACACCGACACTGCGAGTGTGCGAGTCTGGGTGTCCGTGTGTGCGAGAGAGAGTGAGAGAGAGAAAGAGAGAGGCAGAGAGGCCGGCAGGTCAACCAGGTGCAAGAGAAAAGTGGGTGAGGGCTTGAAGTGAATGCTTTTGACGGAGCCGCAAATGAAATGGCGAGGAGGAGCCTGGAGAAGCGGAGGAGACGAAAAAAAAAAGGAGTGTTATGAGAATAAGAGTGAGAAGAAGGGGTTTGGCATTTGTGGAATAACTGAAATGGAGAAGACGAAGACGAAGATCGTGGCACATGGGAAGAGTGAGTGTGGCCCGCGAGTAAGACGTTCGAACAAGACGACGGCGACAAGAGCTTGCGATGTGCGCTTGAGAGTCTTCTTCTCCGAAATGGGCGTCGTTGACGAGATCGCCTGAGGGAGCGCCTTTGTTTCACGCGGGTGGAATTTTCCTCACTTTTTTTATACCTCCTCTTACCTTTTATTTTTTCCCACTTTTTTTTAAAAAACTTTTGGCTACTCACCTCCACTTCCTCCATTATTTTTTTCTCCCATTTTAAAACTTTATTGTCCCTTAAGGTGTGCCCAAGTGGTCAAAATGGTTGTTGGCATAGACTATCATATTCAAGTAGCAACTTTGGTTGAAAACAATTCTAAAAAAAATTGTTAGATTTTTTGTAGGCCCAATCAATAATGGTGACCCAATCAATAGTATCTTGAAAAAAAATCTAATGTTAGCATTTATAAAAAAAAATTATGAAAAAAATTAAATATTTGATAGAGAAGTGTTGAAGATGCTACCTACATGAAGCAATAGAAGTTTTTTCTTTATCATAAAAGCATTTTTACAAAGAAAATAGTTACATCTTCAAGTTTCAAAAATCAACAAATTTTTCTCATAGTTGTTCAAAAATTAACAAATGGACACTATATACATCAAGGCCTAAATTAGCTCCAACCTTAAATTTGTCATTAGAATGCACCTAATGTTATGAATTCTCAAGAAAAGGAAGATAAATATTGTTGAAAATTCATAATTAGGTATTACAAAAATTATGAGGAATGATAGTTGGAATAGCATTGAAATTAAAAATACCATTAAGTTTACACCATCATTAGAAAAATATTAAGCTCTAAAGAAGGCCACTATCCTTTCAGTGGCAAGGAGTTCAAAAGAAAAGCGGGCTACATTGGAAAATTTCCTCCTCATCTTGATATTTCAACCGTTAAAGTTTCTACTTTAGGCTGGCCTTTTCTTCTGTCCTTGGGCGGCGTGGCATTTTTTGCCTATCTGACAATGGCCTTTCTCTTTTCCTTTGTCTTTGGGCGGGGTGGGTGGGGTAGGTAGGGTCGGCGTTTATTGCCCTATTTGATAGTGGCCTTTCCCTTCTATCTTTGGACGGTGTGGCGTTTATTGCCCTATCTGACAATGGCCTTTCCCTTTTGTCTTTGAGCGGGGTGACCTTTCCCTTCTATCTTTGGCCGATGTGGCGTTTATTGCCCTATTGACAAGTAGCCGTTGCGTGTCTGACAATGGCCTTTTCCTTCAGTCTTTGGGCGGTGTGGCGTTTATTGCCCTATTGACAGTAGCCGTTGCGTGTCTACGTGTCTGACAATGGCCTTTCCCTTCTGTCTTTAGACGGTGTGGCATTACCTATCTGACAATGGCCTTTCCCTTTTGTTCTTGGGCGGTGGTGTGGCGTAGACGGTGTGGCATTACCTATCTGACAATGGCCTTTCCCTTTTGTTCTTAAGCGGTGGTGTGGCGTAGACGGTGTGGCATTACCTATCTGACAATGGCTTTTCCCTTTTGTTCTTGGGCGGTGGTGTGGCGTAGACGGTGTGGCATTACCTATCTGACAATGGCCTTTCCCTTCTGTTCTTGGGTGGTGGTGTGGCGTGTGGTGTGGTGTTGTCTGTGTGACAATGGCCCTTCTGTCCTTGGGCAATGGTGTGGCGTGTAGTGTAGTGTTGTCTGTGTAACAATGGCCCTTCTGTCCTTGGGCGGTGGTGTGGCGTGCGATGTGGTGTTACTTGTGTGACAATGGCCCTTCTGTCCTTGGGTAGTGGTGTGGCGTGTAGTGTGGTGTTGCTTGTGTGACAATGGCCCTTTTGTCCTTGGGTAGTGGTGTGGCGTGCGGTGTGGTGTTGCCTATGTGACAATGGCCCTTTTGTCCTTGGGCAGTGTAGCGTGCAGTGTGGTGTTGCCTATCTGACAATGGCCTTCTGTCCTTGGGCAGTGGGGCGTGCCTTGTTTGACAATGGTCTTTCCTTTCTATCCTTGGGCAATGTGGCGTTGCCTTGTTTAACAATGACATTTCCCTTCTCTTATGTCTTTTGGCCTTTCCCTTCTCTTATGTCTTTGGGCGGTGTGGCGTTTATTGTCCTATTGATAGTGGCCTTTCCCTTCCCTTTCTACCCTTAGGCCACCTTCCCCTTCTATCCTTAGGCGGTGTGACGTTTATTGCCCACAATGGCCTTTCTCTTCTATCTTTGGGTGGTATTTATTGACCTATCTAAAAATTGCCCTTTTCTATCTTTAGACGTTGTCGCATTTATTGTTCTATTGACAATGACCTTTCTACCTATTAGGTGTATCCTCCTGTATCCTTGGGTGTTGTGGATATTTATTGCCTTCCTAACATTTCACAAAGAATACAAAACCAAATGAATATCTTTCAAAGTGCCATGAGCCAAATTTATATTCAAAGAGTTGCCACAAAACTTCCAAACTAATACATATTACTCTTCAAATCCAATTCCTTAATAATGTAACTTCCTACTAAATATATAATTAGTAGTAGTAGTCATCAATCAACATTTCAATGCTACAAGTGCATGAGTACCTAAGTTTGATTTTTAGTAATGTTTCACATATATCTATCTTATTAAAATGATTGAAAGGTTGTTTGAATAAATTGATATAATAATATATAATAAATATTATAAACAACATTGGAATTCTACTTTTCTATGCATTAACAATAATAAAAAATTGAAGATTTTGAATTAGGAGATGCTGGAATATCAAAATGCTCTTGTATATTAACTAGTATTTGGAAATAATTCTTGAAAGTGGTTTGGAAAAATGGGAGTTGGTGGCACACCAAGTGATGAATTTTTACCACCTAAAGGCCCATTGTTCCCTCAAAGGACAAAATGGATTTTGGGTAGGTTTCTATGACCTCAATTTTTATTGAAACTATTTGAATTTTTTTCATAAGATAGAAAAACCTATTAGCTTCATGAAAATATAATTTTTATTTCAATTGGTTCCCAGGAACAAAAGTTATATCACAAAAGCCCAAATTTTCATTTGGCAGACAAAACAATAAATCCACAAAAAATTGAAATTAAATTTAAAATTTTTCTTCTTCCTATAGATCATATTTTTTCTACATGTGAAGCTTTGATTCATGCCATTTGAATTAGTGATGTGAAAGTTATAAACAATCTTATTTGGGGGGCAATCGGAGCATCTTTTTGAAAAGATACCTTGTAGGATTCATTTTTGAATGCAATTTTCACAATTTTTCAAAAAGAAAATTGTTTGACAAGGTTAAGTTTGCTTCTTAGAACAATCCCACCTTTGAGATTATCATGTTTCATTCCCATCTTAGAGCTATTAATGATTTAGTTTTTCTTTCAATCTTAGACCTACTTCTACTTAATGAATTTTTTTAGAATAAAAATCAATTGGTTTTTGTTTTTTTTAATTTTATATTTTCAATTTAATTCTTCAATAAAAAAAATTTTAATGCAAAGTCTATAGTACAATTTTTTTCACAAATGGTGGTCATAGTTGTCTAAAATTGTAGGCTAGTGTTAAAAAAGATCAACTTTGAATGCTAATATCTCTCAACCTCTATAGTCAAACTTCATGAAATTTTTACTATATGATCTCAAAGAAGTAAAGTACAAAATCTTAAAGTTAGATTCTATTTTTTTCTTTTCTTGAATGAACATAGTACGAATGGTAGTTTTGAAATGGCCTTAGGCCTTTGGAGTTAATGGTTGGCAATTGAGAACATCATGAAAAAACATAAGAAAAGGTGGCCAAATTTCAAAATAGTTGCATGGCTTTAAATTTATAAAGCTTTAATTGGGTAATTGACACATGAAAAGACCATCAAATAACAAAATAGAGTGGCTTCAATTGTCTTGCCTTTTGGAAAGGCATACACTTTAGTGACAAAAGGACTCAATGATCAATCAAAAAATGATGGACAAAATCTATATTTGTCAAAGCATAAAACAAATCTAACCCAAAGTTTGTCACTTGATTTAAAATTTCATTATTTGATCTAGAATTCTCAATAATTGTAATAAGACACTAGAAATAGAAAGTAGCTTTTAATGATTTTAATGGGCAAAACGAAATGAAGAATTGTGCTTTTTTTATTGAATTAGTAGTCTATGAATGTGATTGAGGTCAATGGTGTTACTTTTATGGTTGATTAAGTTGTTATCCATTTTTTTACTAAATAGATAGAAGGGTTGATGTTGTGAATTATTGGCTTGTCAATTAGTATTTTGGGAGTTCAATCATTGTAATGTCCATTCTTAATATTGAGATCAATTAATAAAATGAATCTTATTGCTTCTAATTTCTATTTCAATGTAAAAATTAATTTTTTTTGAAATTGATATTCTATTATAACTTGAAGTTTATAAGATATAATCACAATCTAGGTTCACTTGGTATTGTTGAGTTTATAAAGTGAAGCATCTATGATCATAGGGTAATCTCATTAACAAGTGTTTTGCACTCTATAATGTACCAAATTTTTGGTCACAATGCAAAGATTTGTACTAGAGTTGAAACTTTCAAAATTTAGGTAAGTATGTTAGGTCTAAACTCAAGGTGGGAGTTTTCATAAATGTTGGTAATTCATGCTTGTATAGAAAATTATAGTCCATCTATAGGCCAAGGTGAATTTTCAAAGTTTTAAAACTCAATACATGTAGCCATTGTAACAAAAAAAATTAGTTTACTATGGCAAACAAACACCTTAACTTCTAATGATTCATGCATTCAAAAACTAGATGAGCCTCACTCAAATTTGATTGCAACTTTTAAATATCTATTTATAGTTTTTAATTTAATCTCTAAAGGACAATAAGCTCCTGTAGAACTTTTTAAAGGCTCTTACAGGTCCAAACAAAGTCATTTTTGAATAAATGAAAGTGAAAATTTTTCAAAGATGCGTAGTTGTGAAAATATAATTTTTTTAATCAAACACCCACATCAAAAGTTACAAGGCTCAAAAATTTAGGCACAACTTGGGCAATATGCCAATGAAGAGGGCAAGCAATCAAGTGAGTTGTAATTTTTTCCACACATTCTTACAATAGTATAGAAGAATTATATATAGTTATAAATTTTAATTTTTTAAAATTCACAATTTTCACTCAATGCATTGAAATTGGCAATTTCAATAAATCAAACTATACTAACCTTGTTGGATAGGGCTCAAAATTCATTTTCTTCAAACTTCAAATATTCAAATCTAGTAATCTACTAGTGTGTCTTGTATTGTTGCTATATCCAAAATAAAAATAAAAGTAATTTTTTCAAATTTTCTAATCCATAAAAACTTTGAAATTCAATGTTTTTGCCACTGGTGTTAATGTCACAAAACAAAGCCCTTGCACCCCTCTTCATCGAGGTCTTTCCAACAATACCGAGAACATGATCAAGGGATGCTTGGTCCAAGAGATCCCACCATAACAAACAAAACAAAATAAAACAAACAATTAAACTTAAGGTATGGATATAGTCAAATGGATTGAATGTTTTTTCTAAAAATTCCTACAGTGGTCTAGTTCAAATTTGTATTATAAATTTTGAAAGTATTTTTTAATATTTCAATCATGCTCAATGCTTTGAAAATTGGTAGTTTAAAGAAACTAAAATCTAGGGATTAAACTATCTATAAATTAAACTAGATTGTTTTGTTTTGTTTGTTACAATGATAATGAAATCTTTAGAATCATGCATCTTCTAGTCCTGATCTTAATATTGTTAGAAAGTTCTCTACAAGGCAAGGTGCATGGACTATGTTTCGTAGTATTTTATAGGCAAACTGAGTGGTGGCATGTGATTACATGCCCCATATTTTTGTATTCCACAAATTACACAATATAATTTTGTATTTTTAATTTGTATGTTTTTACTGACTTAAATTACAAAGTATAGTTTTGTGTTATAACTTTTGTTTTTGACAATTTTATACATTATTCTAAAATATATTACAATTGATATCATTTTATTTATACATCCCACATTAGAAATCACAATAATTTAACTTAAGAAATTCTAAGACCTTCAACATCTTAAAAAACACTTTTTCGCATTTGAAATATATCAATATTTTATTAATTACTATCATAAAGATGGAATTTAGCTCAATACTACTAATTTACTTGAAGGTCATTGTTAAGGGTTGTTATTATGTGAGCTTAGAATCATGAGTATATGAGCCTAGAAGACTATACACCTATGCTATAGTTGTTTACATTACATAAACCTTCTATAATTATAGGATATTGATGTTGTAGATACCTATATTATAAATGTTTGTATTGTAAGCAACTTCAATGGTTGTAGGATATCTACTTATACATATGATCAAAGCTCATAGGCTTGCATTTCCATACTTACATGCCAACATAGTTGGATGTTTAATCTTTGAAGTCCCTTTGTCCCTTTGGAGGACAAAATGCATTTTGGACGGACTCTTGTACTTTCAATATTTGTCATGATTTTCTAAAAATTTTGGTGAAGATAGAAAAGCATTGGAAATATAATTTTTATTTCAATTGGTGCCCAAAATTGGTTTGGTGGGCTGAAAAAATACTAAAAAAACATGAAATAAAAAAATTATTTTATTTCATGTAGATTATATTTTTATTTACATATGAAGCTTTGATTCATTCCATTTGGATTTGGTATGCAAAAGTTATAGACAATTAGAGTATTTTCTTGAAAAAATAATTGTAGGATTCATTTTTGAACTCAATTTGCATATTTTTTTCAAGAATAAAGTTCCCTCAAGGTTAAGATTTCTTGCTAGAATAATCTCACCGTTGAGATTAATGTGTTTCAATTCCATCTTAGAGTTATTTACAGTTTAGTTTTCCCTTCTATCTTGAACCCTTTTCTACTTAACAATTTTTAGTGAGCAAAAACTAAGTGTGTTTTTTTAGAATTTTTTTTCTAGACTCTCAACTCAATTCTTCATCATATAGAATTAGAAATTCAAAATCAATAGAAATTTCAAGTTAAAAAGGTTCAAACCCCAAAATGTAGTTGAGAAATGTTCAAAAAAATTTATTTATTTCACTTTAAATGCAAGTATTTTGCAATCTACACTATTGAATCTCTGGAAATTTCTTCCACACATTCTTACACTAAGTTAGTCCAGTACAAGATCTTGCAATTAAATATAAAAAAAACATTAAATTTTTTTTCTCTTTGGTGTAGAAATGACAATTTTGAGTGTTTTTTTGATGGAAAAAGCCTTGGGAATTTAGGGGGTAAGATTTAAATAAGTTTTAAGAAATAAAATAATTACAACAGAAATTTCAGAATATTATTCATTGCAGCTACTAATCTACTTGTCCCGTGTGAAGAAAAATTCAAATTAACAGGATTTTCTTATATTATATTTACTAATTCATTATCAAACATTGCTAAAAAAAACTATGACAATGATAATTTTTTTTAACTAAGAGAGATTATTCATCTCTATAGAAAACACTTAGTTTCAAGTAATTGAAAAAGGTGGACAATAATTTAAAGCACTAAATTGAGCTTAGAATTGATGCGACTACATATAAATGGAATTTATTCTTTCATGAAGTACCACCATCTACTTTATAAATTTTTTGAGATGAATATGAAATTCTTTTAATTAAATTTTTTACATATATTTTTTACCTATTTTCCAACATATTGGATAAATTTCACAAGTTCTAGACATACAAGTTTTTGTTATAAGACAAAACTTCAACTGTAGGAAGGGCTATAATTTTTAATTTTTTAATTTAATTTTTTTAAATTTAGATACATTGAACTTGCAATTGGTGTGAATTTTGATGCCAAAATAAAATTAGGAGGATGTATTTGAGCAAAGTAACTAAAGGATCATGTAGTTGGATTTGTTAGTAAATAAATACAAATGATGTTTTTGGCCTTGCTTTGGTACAAGTATTTTGAAGCAATTTTAGTTCAAAAGACTACAATATTTTAGGAGTTGAGCATTTCAACATATATGAAAATGATGGAGAAAAATAATAATTACATCTTTATAAAGACAAGTGCAATGTCAAAGATGGTAATTGTACTTTTGGAATTCTAAATGAATATATAATATGTTTTTGATGATTAAAGAAAGAGCATTTTAACTGGGACTAAGTGCCTAAGCCTTTCAAAGTGAGTTTTTCCTATGAAAAAAAATCTTGGGCCTATAATTATCTCCAATGAAACAAATTGTTTATTTTTTAAAATCTCACCATATAGACTTTTGACCCCTCATTGATGAAGGGGACCAAAAGTGTTCTTACATAGTTTCAAGTCCAATTCACTATAAAGTGTTTAACTTTTGCATCCAGTGTTTGAATTCAATAAACTTTACTACATACACTAGAAAAGAGAGACTTGTTGAGAAATTTGTACTCTCTTTTCTAGTTTATGTAGTAAGCTTTTTAGATTAATTCAAAATGAATTGATTTCTTGGAAGCCCATTGAAGTTCACACATTCAATTTGAATTCACCAAATTGCATTTGAAGGCTGCAACTTTGAGGGCTTGTATATCCTTCATCCAATGTTTTTTTTCTATAAAATTGGTTGGGTTGAAGTCTAGTTATTGAAGTTAAATTTTCCTATTAATCCAAGTTGTTTTGAATGTTTGGGAGCAATTCCAAGTTCAAAATCTTGACATTTTTAGATTATAGTGAACTTTGGCAGCATGTTTTTTTTCATATAATGTCTGTTAATTAGGAAAATTTAGTGTACTAAAGAAAACTAACACATTTGGAGGTGAATTGTTAAACTAATTAGGTGAATTTTCCTAAACTAACACATTTGGAGTTTTCTTTAGCACACTAAAATGCACTTCTAAAAACCTTAAGTTCAAATGAAGAGCTATCAAACTCATTAAACAATCTACCTTGAAATTGTTGAAAAGTAATTTCTTTTCATAAGTAAAAATTGCAAATAATGCAAATTGGCACTTGCATGTTAACATTTTCAATATTGAAAATCATAAAAACATTATTTTTTCTATTGGGACCATTTTCAAAGCAAATGGATAAGTACGATTTTTTTAATCTCAAATCAAGTGAAATTGGCAAGCTTTGCTCAATGAAAGTTGGGAAATGAAGTAAAATTGACAAGCTTTATACTTCCACTAATGGTACATATATGGCTTTGAGGACCTCCCAAAATCAAATATTTATCTTTTTTAGTAAAAAATAAAAGCTTCCAATAGTTAACCTTCAATATTGCCTATAAAAGATTTAAAACAGTCAAAGGAATTTAATTGCTTACCCAAAAACGAACTTGGAATTTTAAATCAACCATAGATGATTGTTTAGGTAATTAGGGATAAAAATGTGTTGTCTTGGAAACATAATGATGTTTTTAAGTATGGAAGTTTGAAAATTTCCTATGTTATATTTGATATTTGTTAAGAAAGGAAGGTTCAATAGGTTTGGATCCTTTTTGTGTGGGGTATGTGGAGGTGGAGTTGAGGGATCTTTATATCTAGTGGCAACTATGTGCCTTCAAGGGGTACTTTTTTAAGGGACTACTGGTAACATGCTTGAATATAAATATTCCAAAATATACTTAGAATAATTAAAAAATATTCTTTCATTTGAGTTTCCAAGCAAAAAGGCCAACCTATACTTTTATGCACTTAACTTTCAACAACAAAGGTACTCTTTCAATAGATGCATTGTCAGTACAATTTAATTCTTTTAGTACCACATGTCATCCATAACACCAATAAGCAATCTTCAAAAACTTCTTGTTGTGCCATTCCTTGTTTTTCTTCTCCGTACATGATTTGTTATGACTTTAACTCTCAAAATTTTGTCTTCTAACTTACTTCTTATAAACTCTAGACTTTAGTTTTCCAAAATTCAAATCCGGATTTTCTTGTATTCATTATATGCTATTTTTGATGTGCATTCAATAATATTAATGAAGTTCTAATTCCACATCCATCAAATCATACTACTAAAATCACAAGGACTTTCGTAATATCACATTTTTACATTGTGTGATATTACAAAAGTTAGATCCCTCTGTAATATCACATTTTAGCACAATGTGATATTATAGAGTTTCAACGGTCATTTCACCTCTGTAATATCGCATAGTGTAAAAAATGTGATATTATGGAGATTTGATATTTCTTGGCTTCACACTTCATTTTACTTTCACAATTCTATGATTTGAATGTTGAAGCTTTGAATGTTCTCAATTCTAATGTTCTTTTACTACCAAATGATTTGAAGCTTTGTTAGATTGAAGTAATTTTGGATTTTACAACAAAGTATTTACAAAGTCTTTGCAATTTGACAAATTTGCATTTCAATTCTTCAATTTTGATCACCATTGTTTGTGAGTGAAGAAATTTATTAAGTAGTGGTGTTCTTGAGCTCAACAATACCTCTAAAGTTTTTCCTTTACATTTGTTTTGAGTAAACTTGAATTAATGTATTGAATGGTGATTTGAACATTGAGTTTCATTTGAACAATTTGAGTGTAATTTGAGCTTCAATTTAATCTAATTTCAAGAGATTGATGTAATTAGAGTCAAATTAGAGCCAAATTGATGAAAATAATATAGTTAATTCGTAGCAAAGCAAGTGCCAAATGCTAGTATATATATATATATATATATATATATATATATTCCAAACATCAACACAAACTACAATTATCATACCCTCTTTACATCAAAAATCCCCCTTCCACAGATTCTATTCCTATCTACAAGCCAAGGCATTTGGGATTACACCCAATCTATTGTCCATCATCTCTAACTGTCATGTTAAATTGAACTTTTCCCAATGTGTTTTTGGCTCCTCATTCCCTAAATAGTTGCCTCATTCCCTAAATAGTTTCACAACTTTAAAACCATTTGGACCTTGCTTTGTGGCTCTTTGATTTTGTGGCATTGTTGGCATTTAAATTGTTGTCGTGGGTTTTAGTTGTGTTGAGCAATTGAAGACACAAACCATCACCCACCAAAGACCTCGAGATGCTATTAACCTTTGGGCCAAGATCTGACATCATTGCAATGGTGCTAGCATTATTTGGAATAATTTGGAATAAGAGGGGTCCCCCTCTGTTTCCTTCTGTTAGTTTTGCTTTTCATTCGCTCTTTATCTCTTGATCGTCCAGCCTGCGTGGCTAGGCCGTCATGTTTCTTGGTTCGTTTTTTTCATGCAATGGTTCTTTCCATTTGTTAAAACAAAACAATACAAAAGCACCCTCACAGAGAAACCTTTTGCTGGATACCTGGCTAGACTATGGTAGATTTCAGCTGCTCAATGCTTGACACGCTTGCTTTTTGCTGGGAACCACCCTCACTCGCATTTCAAGGAATGCAAAGGGATCCTCAGAGAAGAGCTACGAATATTATGCCAGGAAAAGGACCTAGGAACCGAAAAATAGTTTTCAATTCTTGTACGCACACGAAACAAACCAGTCCAAAAAAACCTTGGACAAGGTAGATAGGGGACGCTGTTGGGCATACATACCTTATTAGTGGTCAATGAACGACACAGAATATACTGAACGCGTACTACACAACAACGAAAAGAGAAAAAAAAAGTAAATACACCACCAATGAGACTCAAATAAAGCATTATTCGAAAAAGAAAACCACAAGTTCACTACATTTATAAGCGAACTTGTGAATGTAATTCATAAAACTTGAACGGATCGTTTTGTACAGTACAAAAGCAATTTAGCTATACAGAGAATCAACAAGAGTATTTAACACGATGCCAAAATTCAATCTGAAAAAAACTAAAGAGCTCAACATGAAAAAAAAACTCTTCAAATGTAACTTAATGCCCCTCGGGGAACTCACTAAGACTCTTCCCACGTTTCACATTTCTTACGCCAAAATTTGCTGCCATCGTCTAAGTCAAGCTTGCTTGGCTTACAGTGGCTGGGCCCCTCAAAATTCTTAACTTACTTTCTTCCTTTACCACGGAGTATAATCATACTATTCTTCACGTAGCGTCAGTTTTCATCCACCTCGGATTCCTTGTCGGTCCAAATAAAAACCATCTGCACTTGACAGAAAAATTCAACGTGCACTACACCAGTAGGTGACCACAGAGCCGGGTCGAGGATGTAGTACTGAACTCCGAATGAACAGGATATCGCATGGGTTCCTCAGACGATTCTGCATTGACCCTGTATGACGTAGGTTCCAAATACAAAACATGAGGATTCAAAAAGCAGAGAGAACTGTAACCCAAAATTATGAAATCGAGTATAAGAAGTTGTAAGTGAAAGCTACCGACAGAGAACAAACTATGGAAATATTGTAACAAACAACAGCAAAGAACCAGAACCAAATCCGACAAGCACTATTTGAGGATTGTGTTAAGAATTGAGGAGCATGTACCAAGGAGAGTTCATGTTGGTTTGCAGTTTCCTTCACATAATGTGAATAAGCACGAAGAAACTTACGTAAGAGATGAATCCATGTGGCATTTATGCAGCTGAAAAGCCGGAGTGACGCGAGTGCCACAACTACATTGGATGCCCGCCCAGTTGAAACTACCAAGCCTCACCTCGCAGTTCAAACATTGAAGCTTTCCTTCATACACGCCATCTTGCACTGTGCCATCCGAGAACGAGATTTGAGAAAACAGCACACAATTCTGGGATTCATATATAATTAAAAAGCAAAATTATTCTTTAAAAAACTATTCGAGGAAAACGGGCTAATTTTATTCAAAGATATAATTAAAACTCTTAACCCTTAAGATTCCCAAAGGTCAGAAGTGGCAAGAGTTCCATGCCTACAAGACTTGAGAAAAGTTAAGTAGGAAAGCAAAAAAAAGGAAGCAATAGAATACAGAAATAATGTCCTACAATTTGAACGATAGAAACCAATGTTTAAATTTGAAAGTTTAGTTAAATTTTCCATTAGGTTCCAATTTAACGTTCTATTCTTAACTTGGGCATATCAGTATTAATCCAACAATAGCTTTTAACCAGTAATCAGAGTAGCAAATTTATGCCGCAAAGATCAGAGTAATATTTTAGACACACTAGACAAACATAAGAGTAACATATTGCTCAACAAAGGTGTCATTCTCTTGGGTTTAAAAAGTAGCTAAACCTAGCTACTTGCTGTGAACCCTCTCACCGACCCATAAGTGAGGTCTCAACATCCACAATCGCAAGAATATCATCCGTCTATGTCCAACAACTACCTTGGACTAGACCCGTTGTGAAGTCCATATCGAGACTCAGACACACAAAAAGAAATACCACGTACGCATGCTGGTAAATGCCCACTAGAAACTTCAAGATATTCTTAATCTAGCACTACTTCAAATTCGAAGTTGAACCACAATTTTCCCAACACTTATTGATAGAATTGTGCATTAACAGCACAATTCATTAGATTCGCCCCTAAATTTTGACTACAAAAAGGACATTCCCCCCACTTCGAATGACTCTTTTGTATGTCAATTTTTAGAATTTTGGAGAGAATTTTCAATGGACATGTAGAAAGAAATGAGTGCACTTCATTATATTATTACCTGGACTCATCCATTGCATGGGCTCAACAAAAAGGGACGTGCATGCAGGGTCATCATCCTCGCCTCCCCAACGCCGAGCACCACGCCGTCTCCACCTGAAAGAGCTCTCACCAGACATGGGATCGTGAGGAATCACATTCTCCTGATAGGCTATCACTCGCTTGCACTTTTTGCAAGAGTAGCAGGCCTGTTGTGAAGAAGAAGACACCCCATCCTCTTCCTCAGACTTATTTGTGGTGACCACCCCCGGATCGGCAGCATAACGAGAGCTTTCGATCTTCTCCCCCCTCCCAAAGGCTTCGCCTGGATTGCAAACAATCCAATTAAATAATGCCTTGCTCCATTCTAGCTAGTTGAAGCAAGAGAGAGAGAGCTTCTCCTTGCCTCTCTCTCTATTTACCTACTCATACTTATAGAGGGATGGGTGATAGCAAGTGCTTACCCAGATTCTCCAGATGAAATTTCTTGAATGAGCGGTGCCTTCGATCCACCACGTAGCCCATTTCCTCGAATAACTGCAACTGCAACCATGGGAACGTTCATTCGATTTGCGTTAGAGATGCAATTAGGAACTTGGAACCTATTCTTGGTTGCCTAAACCATGAAACTGGAGAGGAATGTACAAACAAAACGATAGTCCAATATATATTTATGCTCTCTAGGAATACCCCCTAAATCTCAAAGTGGTCAATAGTGACTGTGTGCATATCTAAAAATTATAGGAAGCTTCAAAGACGATGTCAAAACGTACCAATCGAACGAAAAAAAACATGTTCTACAATTTTGAATAAAAATGTGTTTTGGATCGACTGTTGGTTTCCAAAGTGAACTACAAGGAATAAGACTGTCATAACAATTACCTGCTGCATAAACCCATAGTTCGGGTATACTTTACTACTCACTTGCTGCAAGGATGCTAGTGCTTCTGCATATAAGAAAGAAAACACTCTCGTCAAATTGCAGAAAGTAAAAAGACAAGACAAAGAGAGAATATTTTCTTGCACAACTTCAAAATAAATCCAGTAATTTGAAACATGTTTCAGCTACTACCACGAATCAGACTATCACGACGTAAAACGAAACTATTGAAGTACCCCAAGAATCATAGAAAATGTCCAAACTTGTGATTAGTCAAAAACTTGGATGTGCAAGAAACATTCAAAAACTTCAATTTCACCATATTGGTGGGATAATGTTCCTCATATAACCAACATCACGGTGCCAGAAACTGAAAAAAGATAACAAGATAAAAAAAAGGGGGGGAGGAAGCGAACCATCTACAGTGCATCGATCCAAGCGCATCAAGTACGCAGTAATAACAGCCGCACTGCAGATTTCAACATCACAAATGTTAGACCGTCTTCACTGATAAAACTGCGAACCCCAGACAGCGGCAAGCTAGGATTAATAAAAATTCAAGAGAAATGTTTCAAAACTCCATAGGCCACAGTAAAGCCAGCAAATCAAATTCTAAGGGAGACATCTTGGAAATCTCCGTGGCCAACTCGTTAAAATCATAGGTCTCCAGTTGAAGTACCCAACCAAAAACAAAAATTAGGCCACATGAAGTATTGAGTGCACAAATTAGAATGGATTGTCAGTGCTAAAACTTGGGCCAAAAACTGGGCCAAAAATTGTACTCAAATTGTGCTAAAACTTGTGTTACAAAAGACTATTGGGATGTACAGCCAACTGCTCTTGCCTGCGTGAGACGCCCGCCACGCAGTGCACCAGAATCTCGCCTTCGCTGCGGCCTTTCTCGATAAACTCCAGGCAGGCCTCCAAATGATCCAACAAATTCTGGGACTCGATGTCTCGAATTGGTACAATTTTCCTCTCCAGCTTGTCGACCTCCACACTGGCGACATCGACGACTTCCAAGGGACTATCGTGCTCCTCATCGCAGGCAGCAGCAGCAGGCTTCTTATACTCCAGAGGGTCCATGTTGGGTGTGATGAGCGATAACATGTGCGTGACAGGAGGATTTGGCGACGTCAGAACCTCAGCCGCATCCTTAATGTTGCCGATGTACAACCTGTCCCGCACTTTCTTCATCTTCCAAGCTCTCTCTCCCTCTCTGTATTACGATCCTTGGTTCTCTCAAGCTTCAATTGGGGTTTCACCTTGCAGTTCTATGGTTCTTGATTTGAACCTTCACAGACAAAAGCTAAAGAAGAAAGGCAAACATCGTCCAACACTGAGAACGCAACAGTGTCGAACAAAAAAAAAATTAATTGCTTGAATTTGAATGCAAAGAAAAATCAAGAAGCGAAATCTTGCAACGAAGCGTTTTTGATACGAAAAAAAACTTGCACAGACACAGAATTGCTCATTTTCTCAAGCAAAAGTCTGACTCTGTTTTGCTATTCTCTACAAATCTTGGCCTCACGAGCAGTGTTACGCAAACCTTCACTGAGCACAACACTTCGTTACGAATTCAAGGAAAAGTTCACAAAAACTACAAAAAAAACAAAAGCAACGACCAAGAGCTCCCACTATCACTGCGACTTTGAACTCCTCTCCAATTCCTGCATATCTCCCAAACGCAACCCGCATGAAAGCTAAAGTAATGAAAAATTTCAGAGAAAGATGGACACCTTGATAATCAAGATGAATTGGAAGATGAATTTTTTTTTGCAATTGTTGCAAATTGCGAAACACGAATCCAAGGGATTCGAAGGAATGGGGGAAGAGATGCGAGAAGGGAGATGAGAGAAGACAATGCACGAGGCTGCCGCTTTGTATCCCTTGGGATCTAGGAACGTGGTTAGATTTGGGAAGGACGTTGGTTTCAGGGGAGCGGTGGCCGGTTACCGCGGAAGTTTTGGGTAGGACTTTGAGTCTCCTGAGATCTAGGAACGCGGTTAGATTTGGGGGAGGACGTTGGTTACGTAAGTTTAGGGTCAGTTTTCCGTCGACCGTGCCGTAAACGAAAGGCTGACACATGGTGAACTGAGAGGGCTTTAATTTATTCTACAGGATAATAAACCGCGGTTAGAATTGTTAATTAACTACAGTAGGGCTTATTTTGATTTTTTTTTAAGACACCAATGAAGGAAGAGATATTGTAAACATACAAACGTATATAGACAAAAATGAATAAATATATATATATATTTTTTTCAAAAGATGCCATTGTTATTGATCAAAGTTTCATATTTCAATCCATATAAACCCTCTCTAATATAAATACCATTGACAAATTTTATAGTTCTAATATAGTATTGATAATTTTCTTATTGCATGCAACTTTTCAATTACTCTACATTGGTTTATTCTATTAGATGATTATGTGACATGAGTTTAACAAAGTCACACTATTTTAACCCTTGAAGGATTGGGGGGAGGAGACATTGTCAAAAATTGAGATTTTTTGGTATGTTATTCAAAAATGAAAATTGAAACATTTTTTTGAAATTTCAACTGTACCAAAATGAAGTAAAGTATTTTACCAAAATGTGGAAAAATTTTAGCCCGTCCACATGCATAGATTAAATGATTATAACATTTGAAGTGAGGAAAAAAAAAATATTTTTTTTTCATTCTTGTAAAAATAAGGTTAGTATATTTTGGTCTCTTTTGGAATAAAATCTTTGCTTTAATTACACAAAATGAAGATTTTAACCATTCATAAGTATGTGATATTAGGTTCGTTCATGAAAAATTGTAGAAGAAAATATGGATTCTAGCTAATTCTAAATCGCCCTACAATGCAAGGATGTTAAGTAGGTTGGCAATACATGAGTCTTTTTTGATGATTTCTTGTGCAATGAAAAAAATAATAATTTGAAATCCAAATGGAAAATTGTTAGAGACAAACATTTGGAATGTATTTTCTTGAAATTGCCCCAACATAGCTAACAAAAGTTGATTAATTGATTCCTCTTAGAATGTAATTTGAGAATTAAGTTTGTTTGTAGACAATTGTACACCATATTTTATCAATTACATACATGCCAAATTCCAAAAAGTTGATGAGCATTTTTACAAAAGATTCTGAAATTGACTAAGCTGCCTATAAACTTTAGGGTAGCATAACTTTTGATTCGAGCATCCGATTGGAAAAAAAAATAGTTTTCCACCCAAAAGGTACATTGTGTTCAAATTTCATGAACATCTAACCAAAAATGACTTTATAGGAACCTACTCAAGATTTCTTATGTACATTGAAAGAACAATTTGTCCTTTAAGGTTTAAATTTGTGTAAGCTAAATCATTACTATATTATAATAAATATAGATCCAAAACATAAATTGGGTGATAATTTCTTTAAATAATTTATAAATTAATCAAATATTAAGTGCCAATTGAAATATTAATATATTATATAAATTTTCACAAAAATAAAATTCTATGGTGATACTAATTTTGTAAGTGACACTCATCTTTTATCTTTGTTAATAAGACAAATTAGTGTATGTTGGTCTTGCATGCAACACAAATTTTGTGTACTCACTAATGGAATAAATCAATTAAATTCATGGGCTTGTATGAGGGATTTATTGAATTTGTATGTATGTAGATTACAACCAACCTTATAAGTGTTTGTGAAGAAGAAGATTTACAAATCCTAAACTTAGGAATTAATAAAAAAAATATGGCCGTTTTTGTTGATTTTGCTTACAAAGATAAGTTTTGCAAAGGTTTTGTTTATTGATTACATTGTAGTAGATTAAATATTTATATATTGTTGGTATGTTTGATTCTATCAAAATTGATGTTTTTAATCTCAATGCAATATCTAATCTATTTAAGGCTTATATTATTCTTGTTTGCATACAAATATTATATATATAAGTAAATAAATAAATAAAGATAACCTATTGTTTTAGAGCTTTTAATCTTTTGTGACAGAATGATTGTTCTCAATGCTTCAATGCCTACAATATATAAAATAAAGATTATAATTCATTTCATTAAATCCCTAGTCAATGTAAATTTATTTCCCTACTACTATTCTAACAATGATTTTTTAAATTAGGAGTATACAAATATGACAACTTATAATTTTTTGTCTAAGATTTGTATTGTAAGTTACATAGTCTATATCATACACTACCTTGGAAGTAATTGAAATATGTTACATGTAAGCCTACATGTAGTATAAAAGAGAATTTTAAAAAGTTTTAATTAAAAAATGAATTAATAAAAAATGATATAAAATATTAAATTCTAAATCTATGTGGAAACAATCTCACAACACTATAAAGAACTATACAACAAACGATTATGTTTCAAAATTTAGTAACTTAATTGATTGATATATAGAATCAATAATTGTTATTGCATATTTATAAGCATTGAGAATTGACAATCATTAAAGTAGAAAACAAAATACCAATGCTATCTACCATGATTATGTATATTGTATGTTGTACAAATATTAATAGATATTTTTTTAGATTTAATGCCTATGATAAATATCTTTGTATATAATGGTAAATGCATGTCTCAAATTGCACTATAATATTGCATTGATATCACTTAGAATTGTATTGGTATGTGGGCCAATAAATATCAATAGTTTTCTACTTCTTACATTAGCTTTATTTGCCAAGAATTGAAAACAAAAACTTTATATTTACATACAATAAGGTTAAATATTCCTACAAACTACCTAGTTTATTTCAAATGACTTTAGACAATTATATATTTTAATTGGATTTTAGCAAATCCATATTACCATCATGTTCAAATGTACAAAACCAGTCGTATTAAGAGGTCAAGTAGGAAAATCTAGTTTCAATTTATAAATATCTATTTATAAAAAATATTAGCTAGGACACCTCAGTATTGTACTTCTATAGATAAAATTATTGTCTAAGGACCAACCAACTAGGCATTGGTCCAAATTTCTATAATTGTGAAGGTATATTATAAATTGCAATTGAGATTGGTATTTTAATGATGACTTTCAAACACTAGTTGTAAAATGTGATTCATAGATCATATGCCTACAGTTAGATCAACTACTGTACTAATTAATATGTTTCAATAAAATCTAAAATCTAAAATTCCTTCCAAAATTTGTTATTCATTGAATATTTGTAATCTTCCTAAGATTTTTTTATCTTCTTTAAACTCAAGATGTTAAGTTTTAACTTGGTGAATTTTTTTATAGACTTTTACTTTACTTATTCAAGTCATTTTTTAATTTTATTTATTTAATTTGGATTTTCAAAATTTCATCCATATCTACAGTCCTACACATAATTATGGTAATTATGGGTTAGAAGTGCCATATAGTTATGAACTTCAAAATCTTTTCTGGAATTCAATAATATTCAAACAATATGGGGTAGGGGAGATTCCATTGTTTCCATTTGTCAATACACTAAAAATACATTGTTACACCTATCAAATTTATCCATAAGCATGTTGATTTTTTGAATATGTTGAAAATAAATGCCTACGATCTAATTTTTCTTCAATTAGCAACAAAATTTCAATGTGCAATTTATAGGAACATTCAAAATTGACCCTAGGCTTACATAAGTGCTATGTGGTGGGTACACCCAAAATTTGTATCATTCAAACTTTTCAAAGAGTCATGACTAAATGTGTGTATTATTCTAAGGTGGGTACACCCAAAATTGTACCCTACTTAAAATCCATCATCATCACTCAATGTACATCTTTAAAATCAATATGTACATATATTGAAGAAATGATTTCTAAACATTTACACAAAAACACTGTGATCCCTCACAACTTTTACATTTGATATCCAAATGTTGCACTCTTTGGTACATTCAATTGAGCCTCCTTCCACTTTGCCATCATGTAGATCAATGAAAATTTGACCACTCTAATTATAGTAAATTTTTTACCACTCTATAATAGTAAAAAAATTGGACCAATCTATTAAACGGATATTTCGTTAAAATGGCAATATTCCGCAACCTTGGCACTTTTAGGTTTAAATCATGTGGTCTGAAATGTAAATCACTTCTAGATTTTAGACTGCGTCGTCTAAAATCTACACTAGTCCTAGAAAATGAATGGAAAAATGGCAGAAGAATATTGCCATTTTAACGAAATATCCATTATCAATAGTAACTAGGCACAGTAGCAAAAGTTGGTGCGTTTGGGGGTACCCACCTTTTCTCACTGTGGTCCCAAGGGACGTAGATAAGAGAGCAAAGTCTGTTATTTTTTTTTGCTGACTTGGAGAGAAGATTAAGTGAGGCCCACACCATTGGAATCAGCTAATGGGAGTAGGCTTTCATTTCTACATTTTACAATCTCCTCCCAAGGCTCATTACAGTACCTGAGTGCACGGTAATGGGGATGCTCACTCTTGCCCAGTCCTGCCCAGTATTGGCTTCTGAAATTCTTATGCCCCCTTTCACAAGTAACTGACATGCAGAGCTCTCTTTATCTTTACTCCATGCGTCCACTTCCATTGGCAGGCAGCAAGTGAAACGGAAGGAAAAGATGAAGCTTTTTCTCTTTATCTTTACTCCATGCGTCCACTTCCATTGGCAGGCAGCAAGTGAAGCGGAAGGAAAAGATGAATCTTTTTCTTTATCTTTTCACTGCAGTTGTGACAAAGACGAGAAATGCATGCCCATGGATCCATGTCGCAAGTGGCTCACAGAAGTCTGGAGACTGTAGAAAAAGGAGAAAAGTGAGAGCTCCATAGTCTGGGGGAGCCATGGAAGAGCCTCTTACTAGTAAACCCTCTGCCATTCACATGTTTGTAATGATGGGTTTTGATCATGTACCCTATCCATGAAGGCTATGAAGATGCTCCATGTGTCCCTCAGTGCAGGAGTCCCTGCCCACTTGTAGTGACGATGCTTTTCACAACTGGATTTCATGTGGAACTAATGTGCCCTGTGCCGTAAAACAATATGATTTTCTAATTTTTGAGTTCATAAAAACTTCACTAACTTTCTCACCGTAGGTTCAAACACCACAAAACAAAGCCCATGCATCCCTCCTTGCCGAGAGCTTTCTGACAGTACCAAGAATGTGAGTGGGGGATGCATGGTTTGGGAGATCTCAATGTAACAAAACAAAACAAACAAGCCAAATTTAAGGTGTGGATTGTTATGTAGTACCCTAATTGCACTCATTATGTGTATACTAATAGATTATATACATATATACATGTTGATATTTAATTCCTTGCTAGTTGATCCAAAAATTATGGGGTTCAAAATTTCATGAAAATTGTTGTATGTGGGGACGCACAAGGTGTGAATTTTGTGGATACAGAGGTGGCAGCTTTGTGAGGGAAGAACTTTTGGTAAAGTTGCTTACAATTTAGCCTTTTGTTCATGCAATGTTTAAAAATATTAAATAATATTTTCTTAGTACAAAATGTGATGGGTGCCAGATTCACCTATGTTTTCCGTAATAGAAAGCCTCCAACTACCTTCACCTTTGAAAATATATAACTAATTCGTCCTGCCTTATAAAATTGTGGAACCTCTGACCCCGTCTGTGTCATTTAGATGTGCCAACTGCCAAGGTGCCGTACTTAATCCTAAGTTTTCTATATATTGCATGCCCATTGTGCCACAGAGCTTCTCAATCCTTAAAAAGGACAATTTGGTTCTTGGGAGAGAGACTCGGAGGATCTTGCAAGAAATTTTATGACAGGGAGCATATGAACTTGTGTGGTTCAGAAAAGAGCTTGATGAGGGCGGTCAGACTGGCAAGGCAAGGAAACATGCTCCTGCACTGTTTCGTGTTGCTATCTTTACAAGAGTACCGTAGTGTCTCCGCCTTGGATCAGGCAAAATATCCCCTGTGGTTCTTTAACCATTTGAACTTTGTTGAAATAATATTGAGAGTATTAAAACGTTGCCCAAGCATGTGTGATCCTTGTGCCAGTACGAACACAACGAGCCTGCCCGCCGAAACAAGGAACCCAGCTTGGGCATCCACAATTTCGATTATTCCGAGGCAGGAATGCCCGATCGAGGCGGGGGATTGATGGAAAGGTTGGTCCTTTAAGGGTTGAGATGGTGGTTATTGTAAAGTTTAAGAGCTCATTCAGATGGATTAAGGTTATACTAGCCTTTACACAATAGAAGCAAAGTTGAAGCCTGCCTCAACAGCCCGCGTTAAAGTTAGGGTGAAGACGAAAAAGACTTACGTCCATGTTTTGCAAATTAAATATATATAAGAAAAAGCTAGCGTCACGTACTCAAGCACTATTCTCAAAAGCAGAGTATATTCTTCAGTTAGGATATTACGTCTTCTATCTGCACTTCGATCTGCAGGTAGACTTTTTTACAGACTGGGATCCGGCCGAAAGTTGCAGTCTGCCACACACTGTCTTGCTGTTTACACTTCCCCGTGAGCCACATCATGAGACGGCGGGACTCACAAACCGTGCCAGTGGGTCCGTCCTTCCTTGTACAGCACACACTAAATTACTCTCTACCTTTACATCGCATCTGAAATTAAACTGCGCAGAAGGGGATCGGATATTATGTGAGTTTTTTCTCAGCCCTGGTGATGAGTACTCTGCATCGGTTCCAACTTTTCGTCCGTCTTGTCATTGCCTTTCGCATTGCCAGGCTTGTTCCACGCTAGATGGACGTACGTTGAAGTGACCGCTACGGCGCTAAGCACCGGAGAATTAGCTTTTGATGGCTTGATCAACGTACCAATTTTGGTCCACGTATTTCAATTACAGTGGTCTAGGGACTTTTTGTGCTACCAGAGCCTCTGATTGTGGCCGGACAATCCCTCTTTTTGAACAGTTGATGTGGATTAATGATCGATTCCAAATGCACGCGGTTTCTTATCGACGCGGTCGATCGAGTTGGAATGGGACTGGCATCTCCTGGACCACCTTTGATTCCTGCTACCAGCCCCGCCCACTGTAGATTCATCCGAAGCATCATGGATCTACTGAGCTAGATTACGTGAGAGGATCACAAAAACGATTGTTTAATTATCACCTATCTCTTATGACTTCGCTGCAGGCCACACAATGATCCCATGCGTGCTTGACTCGATCGGGTCGTCCAAGCTAGCTAGTCGGTTGCCAAATCATTCCATCTTGTACGTGTGCCTGGTCTAGCTAGCTTGCTTTCTGAAAGGTCAAAGACAGCGATCGAGAGCTTAGAAGCCGGCCAGTAAAATATTGTTTTCATCGTTGTATTGCTGCTTGGGAATTGAAGCCCAAACTGATGAGATGCAGAACGTTCTGCAACAGAAGTGGGAAAAGAATCAAGATCTCCGGCCAGATTTGAACTCGTCCACATTACTTGTTCATACAAGACCTAGTCTCTTTGAATTGAACAGCTGGTAATTGATCATAGCTTCCTCTTGATTCCAACGGTAAGGTGATCTTGGTTCAATGAATTCCTATCCTATTTAGATATTGAAAGGGAAACTTTTCAATCTCTTGGCTCCATAACAGAATTTGTTTAACTGAAGATGGTCCCATACCGGACCAGTAGGGCACCAAATCTGTCAAAGAAGGATCCACAGAAACCCTATTAACCCTGAAATGCGGGCTTGTTTCCACAGAGTTGGAGGTCATATTCCATCACTCTGTATGCTGCCATTTAAAGTAACCCAACCTACGGCAGGACAACTTTGGGCCAGCCTAATGCAGGCCCAGAATTTTTTTTTGCTGTACATGTATCTTGTGAAATGTTAAGAATAATTAATTCTTTGAAAAATTGTTAAGTAGAAGTAAGTATAAGATTGAAAAAAAGACTAAATTGTCAATACCTTTAAGATGGAATTGAAACACAATAATCCCAACAATGAGATTGTTCAAACAAGCATACTTAACCCTCTAGTAGGCTCAGATTTAGTTCCCAATGATTGTTTTGATGTAACAACATGTCCACAATTTTTTTCCTTCAAGCTTGGCCATCTTCAATTTTAATTCTTGCATACCTTTGACTAATTCATCCATAGCCAAATTTGTCAAATCATCAAGCTTTGAAAGCATATGCAACTTACCATAAGATTGTTTACCATAAGAATGTGTTGTTAGAGTTGCCTTCAGTCTATCATCAATTACAATACTTTATTCTTTTGTTGCTATCTTTTTGTAAGTAGTGACATTGTATATTTCAAAGAAAAAAGAATTCATTGCTACTCCTAATCCAATACATTGTAGACAAGCTCTATAAAACTTACTGAGAGCAAAAAACTTACTAAGGAAAAGTTACATCAATTTAGTATGCACTCTTACTTGCCAAGCTACAAGTTGGCATAATCCGGGTGATACCAGTAGTTTATTTGTTTATGCATATATTGCAAAGACCAAAGAGAAGACGAGAAGTATTGTGGAAGGGCTTGTACAAGGATGTAGTGAAGTTTGTAGAATCATGTGAAACTTGCCAAATGTATTATAATATATACCATGGAGACAGGTTATATCCTATTTTCTATTAATCATTCATTACAAATGGATGTTTGAGTTAGTTACAATGCCTATGGGACTTGAATAGAACAAATATTTGGTATTTGCTCAATTAGGAGGATTTATCAAACCAAGTAAAAGGATGAACTTTATGAACAAAAGAAACTAGAGCAATATATTGGTTTCTCCTAGAAGAGGTCATTTGTTGTTATGGTTGTATAAGAAAGATTAATACTGATGGAAGGAAATTGGATGCTAAAGCAATGTGGGAGTTTTGGGCAACTTATGAATCAAATTTGTATTGATAACAACTTATAATTTGGAAGGCAATGGCAAAATGAACATGAACATGCACCAATTACCAAAGCATTCACTAGTAGAAAACGCAGAAATTTTTGTTGTTTTGGTGACGTTGTTTTGGTCACCGAACAACAAATTTCTGCTGAAATTAATAGAAAAATCTGTTAATTTCAGCAGAAATCTGTTAATTTCAGCAGAAATCTGTTAATTTCAGCAGAAATTTGTTGTTCGGTGACCAAAACGTCACCAAAACAACAAAAATTTCTGCGTTTTCTACTAGTGATTGGTGAAGTCCTATAATAGTAAAAAGATATTGGGATTAGTATCATGAGATTGAAAGAAGTAAAGAAGAAGAACAAAGATAGGTTTGACCTCAAACATCAATTGCGCTCTTAACTAATTTAAATGGTGATTGGATGTTAGTATATGATAGTAGCTTATATAATTAATATACTATGGTGAGGAAGTTTACTAAGTGATGCTTTGAGCCATATCACTACAAGAGAAAGGAATATTTTAAGTGAATTTTTAAGTATAGTTCTAAATATAAGATTATAAAAATGACCTTGTAGGAGATTTTCAATTAAAAATTTACTAGAAATACATGCTTAAAACACTCCTTTTTCTTATAGTGTATGTCGTTAAGCAAGCTTTTGATTATGCTACTTATATGTTGCAAAAATTGGATGGAGTTGAGATGAAGATTTCAATTGCAAATGAACATATCTAGTTATTTTGTTATTATGGTGAAGATTAGGTCATAGACTAAGTGCTTAAAGACTCTAAAGGCAATTTTAAAGGAGGTGAAGGTGAAGTCAATGAAGATTTAAATGATGATAATGGCACGATTGAAGACTAATGAAGGTTGACATCATTTTGAGCTCTAAATTAGTACATACCAAAGAATGTACAAGTCTATAAGGAATGGGTGTCATAATGTAGGTTATATACAAGTTAAAAATAGTCAATTATTTACTTTCATATTAGTCCTCTAATGGATGTTTAGTTACTCAAAGGTCAATTAATAGTTATTTTTAAATTAATTTTTATAATGACTCTCAAGAGTAGTTGGCTACCATATAACTTGCTTTCATAAATTGAGAAATTGGAATTATGAAGTGAAATTTGGACATGTTGTTATACAAAGGGGACCCTAATGTACAATTTCACTTAGAATGGATGATATTTAGATCTATTATTATTTGAATAAAATTTCTATGTAAAAATATTTTTTTTGTAAAAAACAAAAATATTTCATTTTTTTAGAAAGAATGTAAATCTTTACTAGAATTACATACTGCAAGTTTCATGAATTTTGGAGATTTATTGATTGAAATCTTATTGATTGAAATATGACCTCAAAATTTTTATTTTTTTATTTTTCACTCCATAAATTGCAGAAAAGCTTATTCAATCTAGTTAAGTGAAGAGTGGAAATTGTGTTCAAATTAGAATTTTAGGCCTCATTTTGTCATAGTAGAATAATTTTTTACAAAAAATTTTGAGTTAGAAAAAGTTGGAAAATCAAGATAACTTTTATTTCCAAAAATCTATTTGACATTATAAGACTCCAATCAAAAGTTACAGACAAATTTTAGAGAAAGGAGTTGGAAAGTTTGAATTTCCTCTTTGAATTTTATTCTTAACTTTGAATTTTATTCTTAACTTTTTTTTGGAAGCTCAAAATCACAAATGGATTTTTGTGGATGAAAACTTAGCTTGATTTTTCCCATTTTTTTTTAGTTCAATTTTTTGGAAAAGTTATTATAGTATGCCAAAATAAGGTCTCAAATTCTAATTTGAGAACAATTCTTACGTTTTGACAATGAACGATCAAGCTCTCATGTTCAAAGTATCTTTTGAAGATTCATAGTGGAAAATATATTTGATCATAAAATGAGCACTTCACCTTCAATTGCTTCATCTAGCCATCAATTTTGTTTGGATGGTAGTGTACCTATGTTTTGAGCGCCTAGTGACTTAGAGGTTCAAGGAGCTCTACTTATTGAATTAATTAATTTATATTTATCACCCATCCACCCTTACTCATATAAAAAAACAAAAAAGGGAAAATTATGAAAATGAAAACTATACAAATTAATATGTACACTCATGTGGGGCTACAAGAATGTATGAATGCATAATAAAGTGTATGAATGGAAATGAGCACTACAAAATTTTAAAACCAATGAAATTTTAGCATTTGGAAAATTGTAAGGTTGTTTCTCAAAGTTATTCAAACACGTCACAAAAAAGTTCAAATCCTCAAAACTAGAGTACAAAACTATTATGATTGTTGTGATAACCATTGACTATGGGAATGAACATAACATCACCTAAGTCTATGGAAGTCTGAGAAAAGGTACAAGCAATGTGTGTTACAGGTTCCACATCATCTTGACTATCTTCAACTATGAGTCCATGATAATATTGTTAGCATTTCATTATAAATCACCCAGAATAGTACCTATCAATAACCAAACTATTGAATGAAAAAACCTTGAATACAATACAACAAGCTAATGAATAAAAAGTTGAATACATTAGTGAAATAATATTTGGAACCACATAGTCACATGGTGCTCTTTCTTGAGCATAATTTTAAACAGCCTCTAGTCTTTGTCGTCCTAAGTTAGCAAACCGTAAACCATGATTGGTATGCTCAAAAAAAATTTGCTTCACATCATCCATATTCACGGAGTCTAATTCCATCATGCACTTCTACAACATTGAGGCCCTGGTATATTCCATTCCACCTTGGTGGATAGGTAGAACCTATGAAGCAGAAGGGATGTACTAATCGAATTGTAACACTAGTAAAAGCATGCTAGGAAGTGTATTTTCCGAGTTGCTTTTTCAATGTGTATCTATAGAAAGTAGCGACCCTCTCAATAACGTTCTTATGGGTCAAAATGAACCGGTTCTTGGCAAAAAGAGTACCATGTTTCACATTCCTCAACACCTTCTTCGATTTGCTTAGGGGTCATATTATGGTGGACACAACTGAAGTAGTTGGAGTATACAAAGAATTTATTTGTTTAGGGTCTTAAATTGGGCTATGAAAAGTTGTTTCGAGTGACACCTAACTATGTATCTTCAAAAAAAGGGAGGTTTTATACTAACAATTTGAATTTGAGATGGGAGGAGGAATAGATTGAAAATTAGGTAATTTGATAGAGTTGTAAAAGGAGGTTTATGGTAGAGGTACCTATTTTTGATAACTTAAGCATTTTAGATTGTAGGATATGAAAAATTTGTTGAGAAATTGAGCTCAATGTGTGTAAACATAAGGATGAGAAAGATCACAAAAGATGAATTTTTTCCCAAGAATGTTATTAATGTTAGAAATTGTGTATTTTTATTTGCCGAAGACCCTATAAGGTGACGTTATAGAGGCCTGACTGCCTGAGTGTGATTTTTGTCAGTGTCCCCGGATTGCCTCGGTACAGGGACACGGCAACAGGAACGGAATACGGCACGCTCATGCGGCGTCGACGGTAATAGGCCCAACTCGAGTGACAGTTACTAGAGCTGCAGAGCAGTTCGATACTGTCAATCACGTTCGGTCTGTAGCGTAGAATTCGGGACTTCGTATACCAATTGTCACAAATCGTGCACCGATCTTCGACCAATTCAGTCGAGGAGCTGAAAATTTTGTGAATTTCTGTACAGTTTCAAAGGATTTTGCGGAATTCGAAGAAGTTGAGCAGCCATGTCGATGGAAACGCAGATGCAGATCAGGGAGAACAGCACGGTAAGTGTTACGTTAAATTGATAGGGGAGAGAAAACGTAGTTGTGTGTTGAATGGCTTTGATTTCTGGTTCCATAATTGTTTTGACGATATTTGGAGTCGAATCTTGTGCCCTAGCTGTGTGTTTTGGGGAACCGCAAATTAGGGTTTGTAACGGTAATGGAGATTCTCGCAATCGATCGTGGTGAATGTTGCGGTGTGTGTTGCTACGCCTTTAGTGTTGTATATAACATATCTATTTTGCTTTTAGAACCGTAATTAGCTGCGAATAGGGCATGTACTCGTTTTTGCAAGAGGAGGTGCGGGTGTATAATACGTGTTGTTCGTTGTCATGTTGATCTTTGGAGTTCAGTACTGAGCTCTAGCTTGTGATACTTGGCTTTGCGAGCTAAAATTAGGGTTTGCAACGTCAATGGGAATTATCGGGAATTTTCACAAGCGATTGTGGTGAATGTTGCGGTGTGTGTTGCTATGCCTTGCTGGTGTATCACCTTTCTGACTTGTGCGTGGTTTTAGGACCCAAATTAGCTAGTTGCAATTACGGCATTTACTCTTTATTGCAAGAGGTGAGTATGACACTTGTAGTTCTTTGTTATATTGTTTTGTTTGTGGAAGTTCTATGTCTCCACTGATGAATCTCTGTGATTTTCTACCCTCTCTGTATCTGAGTCGTTTGGTTTACTAGTCCGAGGCGAAGTTAATTTTGCATTTTGTATGTTTTTGAGATTTTGTGCATTCGATCTCAAACCTTTCCAGGAACCTTTTAACAGTCTCTTTGCTAGCTCTTCAATCTCTTTGCTCGAAAATAAGATGCAAAGGGTCTAGACCTCGATGTCTAGTATTTACTGTTTCGGTTTAGACATTCTTAATTGATATTTAACTCTTCTTGGTTTTGCCTAGAATTTCTGTGACCAGTAACCATAGAGCCTTTCTTCTCTCAAGCACTATGAGTGAATTGAGTCAGGACTTTGCTCACTTCCTGCTAGGAATGCTCATTGTTCGTGCAGTCTGAAGTGGAGGGTTGGAACGCTGTCCCTCAAGGGAGATACAGGAGGATTTTCTTAAACTCTTGATGTTATGGATTTTTTCGACTCTTCGTTTGCTCCCACGGCTTTCGGGAATGAGCTCGATCGCACTGCGTTAGGCGCTTCTTAAGATTCAAATGCTTTTCTTCTCCTCATGAATGAAATGGTTCTTTTCGGATTGTTTTTTCTTCCCAGGAGCTAAACGAATTCCTGCAAGATCTTACAGCCTGGGAGCATACTGTGAAGGAGAAAGAGAAAAAACTTGTTGGGAGTGCGAAAAAGGTGAGAATATGCTTCCCTCATTCAAATAACTAGATTTGATTGTGTTTTTTTGGGGTTTAAAGGGAGAAGTACGATAGGAAGGATTGGTAGATAATCTTCTTGTGTACATGTCGAGTAATAGGAGATACGCTCTTATTTTTCTCTTTTTTGACTATGAATGATTGCAGACAGTTCCCGCTGTGCGAGGTCAAAAGGAAAACTCTTTAGAAAAGAAGGGTTTCGTGAGTAATGACGCAGAAAAAATCGTTCCGAAGAAAGAAGCAGCTGGTCATACTTATGACTATTTCAGGGACAAGTGGGACAAATTTGACGTGGTAAATATTGGCCTCTCACCTTTGCTGGATACTTTAATTTGGTTGCAGCATCCTTGCTCTTTGAGAAGCTCGTTGCAGTAGGAGCTTGACTTCGAATGGGTTTGTTTGAGAATCTCACATGGTTTGGGTATATTGTTTTAGGTTTGCTTTTTGCTTCCGAGTGACCATCAACGGGTCTTTTTCGTTTAGACTTCTGTTGATGGTGAGCTGGGATACCTACTAGTGATTTTGAAACTAGTATTTGTAGTCTATGATCAATTGATTTTAAAGCATTACCACCTGTGCGAATTAGCAAATTTCCCTACTTTGGAGATCAACTTCGTGCTGTACGTCGAATACTTCTCAATATCTGAAGTTTACCTTTTTGTACCCGTGTTTTCAGTTAATAATTGTCACCTGTTTTGTTACACCTCTTATTCAGTAGGACGCTGCTTTGGCTGAGGTGGATGAAGAGCCTCAAAAACCTTCTCCTAAAAAAGTGGCGCGTACTAGCAAAACCAAACCACCAGATGCCAAGGTTAAAGCAGAGGTGAAGCCCTCGAAGTCCGCTGTGAGTGTGCCCGCAAGTAAATCCCATGGAGCTACTCTAGGTTCAAGCAGTGGATCCCTTGCAGGTTTTGGCAGCTTAACAAATGCTTACGGAATTGAAGAAGGGCCTGCCCCTGATGCTATGTCAGAAAAGGATCTTGTGGGTACTCAAATCCTTGTCTTTTCAATCTCCTGCTAGTGATTAAAACAATTCTTGAATATCCTTTTTTACTTCTCAGTTTCTTACCTGTTTTTCTTTTTCCCTTTTCTCAGGGTAATGATTTTTTCAAGGAAGGTAAATACGTGAACGCAATTGAATGCTATTCACGGAGTATTGCCTTGCAACCGACCGCAGTGGCATTTGCAAATCGAGCTATGGCTTTACTCAAGATAAGAAGGTCACTCTTGCTAAAACACTTTCTATTCATGACTGCTTAAACATAATGAAAGTCTACTGTCAATTCGTGTGCTTGAATGGGAAGGGTTCAATCTGCTGCGCTTGATTTTTTCACAATTGAGAGTTTATTGTGCTCCACCATACTGCTATTGCATTTAATAGATTGATATTTGGCAATTTTATTTGAGAATTTCCTCGGTTGCTTTGTGACGTATGAGATATAATAGGATATTTTTTGCGCTTCCGAGGCTGCATGATTGTGTCCAGGGCTATGTTTTTCATGATACTGCACATCGTATTAAATATCTTGCCTTCTTTCTATGTTTTCTCTACGTCATTTTGATTTTATGTCTAGCTACATGTATATCGAGTTTACTGTAGTATTTAAAACTAGTTATCTAAGCAGTAGATACTACACGTGACACCACTAACTTGTCCCCTTTTAAATCGTACTCTCTAACAAGGATTTTCACATCAGATATGCAGACGCAGAAGTGGACTGTACGGAGGCCATTTCATTGGATGATCGATATACCAAAGCCTACTCCCGTAGGGGGACGGCACGTAAAGAGCTTCAAAAGTATTTTGCAGCTGTGGAAGGTGAGACCTTTTGATACCATAAACATCAGTAACTCTCGTTACAAGTCCGCAAAATTATAATTGTATTTGCCAATGTTTGGATCATAACGTGGTAATGTCCATGTCTGCAGATTTTGAGTTTGCTTTGCGTTTGGAGCCTGAAAACAAGGAGCTCAAGAAGCAGTATATCGAAGCAAAAGACATATACGAAAAGGTTTGTAAGATACAACCTGAGAAATCAAGGGCATGTTGAATGTCATAATACGAGTGTTATGGAGAAGTGGGACGCAGTTACTTGAGTTGTGGATGAGCATATGTCTGCACCCTTGGGAATATTCTATGCACTATCGGTACAAATTTGAAGTCCAGATGCCAAGAGATTTAATTTGACAGACTACATGATTTGAAGTTGCCTGATGAGATTGTAAGTCATGTAAGAGGTCTATGGAAGTTACTTGGACATAGACGTTAGTCGGCGTCTATAATCGATAAATGTGATTTTTATATTCGTATTTGTGTCGAAAGGTGACTCATATCTCAATCACCTTCTTTTACAGTTTGCTTCCAAGACAAAGCCTATGCAAAAGAAAGTTCCAGTATTGGTTGAAGAATTGTCATCTCCGAAGATATCACCTCGAACAATCAACTCCTTGGAACGTGGTGACTTGTCTTCTGCAAAACAACAAACAATAGACAACAGCGGAGCAAGCTCAGCAAAAAAACTGGATGAGAGGAAAACTGCACCTCCTATTCTTTCAACTAAGACTGTTGTGGCTAGCTCAAGCCTCAGGAGTTCTGAGAATTCGTCCTTGAAAGCAGGAAATGTTACTTTTGACCGCAACGATGCTGGGATCAGTGCAAGTGCATCTGGTCGGTCAGTCGCCTCAACCAGGCCTCGCACGACTCCTACTGAAACTGCCACTTCACAGGTGGCTTCAAGTGCACAGTCTAGAAGTTCAGATGGAAATTTTTCTGCTTCAGGAAGGTTGGGTCGTCCGGTGGAGGCACCCTCTTCAGCACAAGAGGTTAAGATTGCTCCAAGTGCCCAGCCTGAAAGCTCAGATGATGTTTTGGCTTGGTCAAGAAAGTTGGACGCATCCCGGCCACCTTCGATGCAACCGACCAAGATCGAAGAACCCCCGAAACAAGTAAATGCAGCTATCTCTACTGTGATAACTCTCTGTGACTTCAGCCTGTGACATTGCTGATTTTTGAACTGAATCATCTCTGGTATCTATAATACAGTTAGAAGACTTGAATGTTGTTTATGTTTGTCACAACGTTGGCTGCATGAGGTGTGGTACTTCAAAGCAAACGCTCGATCGAACCTGCCAATCTTTTTGGAACAAAGTTCGGAAATGTTATGGAGCTTAACAGATCCAGCTTTTACGCCTGATTTGTAGCTTTAGTGACATGTTAAACGTTCATTATTTGCCGTTATCTTTGACATTTTCATTGATGCGCAATCAATGAACCTTAATACTGTTTTTGTCTTGCTTGCACCCAGGGCAAGAAGGTGGACAGCAAGTTGACTGCACAAGTGATAGCGCCTTCACAGGCTGCTGTAGATCGAGCAGCTATGAATGTTACAGCTGGATTGGCAAGGAATATGATTGCACCAAAGACTTCTTATGAATTTGAGGCAACTTGGAAAGGTTTCGCCAATGACCGTCAGTCTCAATCTCGTCTTCTAAAGGTACATATTGCCGTCCCTCTCTGCATTGATTGCCGTGACAATGACCATATATTCTTATGAAGATAATCTGACGTTCTGATGTTGTTTATTGCGTTGGAACTGGTAGATCATGGAGCCATCTTCACTGCCTAAAGTGTTCAAGGATTTATTGGGAGCACCATTGCTGATGGACATCATGAACAGTTTGCCATTGCTATTACCGTGAGATTTCTTCATTTCATCCATTGTTGCACGTCTTTTCTTGCCGCTCATAAAGTTCTAATTATATATGATTACAAATTCTTTTATGTATAGAACTTGATAGAATCTGTTCACAAAACCTTTTTGTTTAGAAGGTTTGACTCTGATTAAGCACTATGTAGTTGAGCATTATAAGTTACGTTAAGTGACAAAATGCAAAATATATCCATGGACCTTAAGTGTCCACATGGAACAATGATTCGTCTCACCAACTTCAGGCGGGTTCCATTGAAACTCTCTCAATTTCATGGGTCATTTCATTTGCAGTGATGACACAAGGTTAGTGCTGCGTATATTGGAGAATCTGGTTAAAGTTGGTCGGTTCGACATGACAATCCTGTTTCTCACGGCCAAGGACAAAACGGGTCAGTTCTTCGTCCTCAAATTTCGCCTGTTTTTTTGGTTGTGATTCTGAATACGAATCGCTTCTCCGGAGCAGTGCCTTGGATTGTATTTGTTTCAGTTAGTGACTTACGAGTAGGTGATCATACTGATAGCTATTTGGGCCATGAATAGTTTTATACAGCAGAACCCCGATTCTTTTTTAAGCTATTGGTTGTGTTTCTTAGGTGGAGCGATTCAAATTTGTTGCTATTTCTCTACGTTGGTCAGGGTGCCTCGTCCACGATCTTTAGACTTGTACAGTGTCTCATTCCAGTGGCGGTAATTGCTCAGTATGTGTTTGACCTTGAACCTGTCAACTTGTGATGCAGTCATGCGAAAGTTGTGGGAAGATATATTAGCGACTGAGGAGCTATCTATCAATGAGGAGACCAAGCTTAATGCACTGCGATCCAAGTACAAATTATAGTTGGCACAGCTAAGGTGGTAGCAAATTCAATGTCATGAACACATTCGGTTCGGTTGTTTCCAGTTTTGTGCTGGTGTGTTGGTGCCGAAGTTGCCAACGCTAAACATTGCATTATTGACAATCAACTATACTGTATCGAAAGCTCTGGTGCTACAGCACTTGCATGCGAGTAACTGAATGGGAACTGGGAAGACCCCTACCTTAGGTTTCTGCATGTATTTGACACCAAGCGAGTATTTTGTATCGACTGCTTGGAAGATGCTAAAGAATAATCCATCGTCCAGAACAAATCTCAAGACAAATAAACCCTATCAGATGCTCCACGTTCCCCCACAGCAGCGATAATGGCAATAAGTTGTTCACATGAGCTTAAATCTTATCATCTGTCCACGATGTTCTCATTCAGGCCAAAAAGGTTTCATAGAGAAGATGTTTGGATGTCTTTAGGGTTTAGCAAGAGAAAATTCATGACCGAAAAATTGTACGCATGAGAATGTGTCGGATGAAATTGTGATACAGTATGTATTAGTTCTTAGTCTTATGAAACTTAAATCTTATCGTGTGTCCACGATGTTCTCGTTCAGGCCACAAGCACAGAGACAACCAAATTGAACAAAACTTCGACAAACCAATGCTAGAGTTAAACCAAAATGGAGGCCTTCTGGCATGATTGTCTCGAAAGAAAAGTTATTCACATGAGAGCTAAACCCATCCAGAACGACTATTCTGAAGTCCACAATGCCAAACTTGCTAACAGTTAAGCATTCGGTGACCAACCATATTTCTGCTCTAGCTTACAGACATGGGGGAGGCAATGGGAGCTGCAGGGGGCCCCTGTTTGTCTTCTACGGTTCTCCTCCACAAAAGCTCCCGGGCACCATCCTTGTCCACGATCTTAATGACAAAGTTCGGGGGGGAAACCACAAGTCTGCTCCTCACTTCCTCAATACATTTATCAACCAGCTCCAAGGCCTTATCCAGTGACATGTTCTTCTCAAAGTATCTGTCCATCAGTGAAAGCAGAAAGTACGCCCCTGCATCACATTTGATATGCACATATCAGCACAAAACAATGTGATTCATCTAAAACAACCTCGGAGTTGTCACTTGCCACGTACAGTGGTCTACAGTCTCCCGCATGGAATAATCGCGTAAGAAATTCACACATACTGATAAAAAAAATTGTGATCCCAACAGATCTCTTGGTACCCAAAGATCTCTCCACAACTTTACGTCAATTTCCCAAAACTCACGCTTTATATGTTGAATTATAATCCTCCAATGTACAGGACCATGTAACAGGATTGTAGATAACTCACCATAGCCCATTCCACCTTTTTCAAGCTTATGGAGGGTAGAGATATAGTCCAAGTAGTACAGTGATGGACCCTGGTCCTTATCCCACCCAGCCAGCATCATATTGACTTGGTAGGGGTTCTGTAAACACAAGGTATCAAACAAAGGGTCATGTAGAGCAAATCGGAAGTCAGGTAGGCTTATATAAGGCCAGACATATCCAGGTTGATATGCGTAACAATGTCCATATGGGATATTATTAGTTTGCCCGCTCATCTCCTTGTCATCAAATCCATTAGACAAAACTGCATGTTCAATTTATACAATATTTATAATCAAGAGGTCCTCACAAAAGCAATAGCAAAGTCTCCAGCATCATCATCTTGCACTTTCCAGCTTTGATAAAGAAGTGAAATTCCTCTTTCAATAGACTTTGCTGTTCATTCTTTAAATCTCCGAAATCTTTCAGAACACCTAGTCAAACTGCATGTAAGAGCACCGCCTAGGTATACGAAATTCTCTCTCATTATGCTTATCAACTATTAGGGTTGCCAGTAGTAGTGAATTAGCAAAACAAAGACGTGATCCTTTCTTCGTTATGTAGTTAAAGATCTCTTTGAATCTGGAGCGACCTAACTGGCCTTCTTCACCTACCTTTCGAAGGGCAGTAGCAAGCTCTCCGCGGGTGAAATTCGCAGCGGCCGACGTTGAAAGAGGAATCCCATTTCGGTACTGGTACAACAAAATATTCTTCTGGATATACTCCGAAAATTGCACTCTACACAAACAATCACCAAACCCTAATTCCATCAAAAACCAATCTCAATCCCAACCCCGATGGAAGAAGCCCTAAATCCAGAATCCGATAAACGACGGATCAAAGCCATAATCATCCAACATTCCAACTCTAATGTATCCGTCTGTCCACAATAACACTCAAGTCCTAATCCTTGAAACGAGAAAATATTTAAGTACCGAAATAGGAAATTCAATAACCACCAAACCTAAATTCTAGAAAATATTGGAGTACCAAAATGGGGAATTCAAGAAAGGGAGTTCCATGCGATACAAACAACCACCAAACCCTAACTCCATCAAAAACCAACCTGATTCCCAACCCCGATGACAGAAGCCCTCGATCCAGAATCCGACATACGACGGACCAAAGACACAATCATCCAAATCTAATGCATTTGTCTACCCACAACACCCCACAAACCCTAATTCTTGAAACGAGAAAACATTTGAGTACCGAAATGGGGAATTCAAGAAAGGGAGTTCGGGATTCAAGGTTCACCTGTCGCCGCTCTCTCCAGTGACGCCCAGAAGCTTGTGCGAGTCCAGGATCATGATCTTGTCCTCGTTGGTCTTCTGCACCACGATGCTCTGCACTTGCGAGGTGTCGGCCACCACGAGCGCAAACCCATCGCCCACCAGTCCGAAAATGCACTCCATGATCGATCGAGGTTGAAATTGCTTGCAGTGGACAATCGGCACAACTCTGCAACGGTGCAAATTGAGCAACAAAGCAACAAATGTCTTCCGAAAACTTACAACAGGAGGGCTTGCTATGGGCAAGGACTTACCGTACGTCCCAAGAAATTCTGGCGTGACGCCTCGACCTGCCCGACCGACGGAGGGGAAAAAATAAGCTCGAATCTGCTCGACCGACCGAAGGTCGGAGGGCAAAAAGAAAGGACTACAGTTTGGAAAATAAATTTATGGTTATCACCACCACCAAAGTGAAATGCTTTGAAATTGATTCATCATGAGCTATTTGATGATTTTAAAAATAGTAATTATTATTTTTTCAAACTTGACAAAAGAGGTTCATGAAATGGCCATTTACGAGTTGATTTGCAATTTGGAGGAATTTGACTTCTTGAAATATTTTTTCAAATTCTCCTTCAAAGAAAAATGCAATAGATAGGTATTTCAAGTTGTTTCGTATTTTTGGACCTTTGAAGAATTACTTAAGAATTTTGAAGGAATGACTTAAGGCTCTCAAGTGGTCCACCCCTTCATATGTCCATTGTTGTTACATTGACAAATGCAATTGGTACATTGAAGAAAGAAACGTGTACCTCAATGTTACATGACACTCTTAGATTGTGTCACTTTGTAGACCTCTTGCTTTAAATGGTTTTTATTTGTGATAAATAAGAGAAATATCTCCAACCACTAAAGGATGGCATTTAACTTAATGTATAAAGTTCCTTGATTTTCTCAAAAATTAGAAAATACTCACAAAATTATCAAAAACAATATCTCTTAAAAACAGATATAGAAATAAATTTTGTCCGCTTTATATAATTTATAAATATATGATCTTATTTGAGATTAGATAAAGATTTTTCCTTAAAAAATCAGGTCTAAAAAAACAATGTATGTGTGAGCAAAGAGCAATACAATGTTTTTTTTAGGTTGCCAAGCTTTTGATGAAGAGGCTTTGTATTTGTGTTTGAAGTCAATTTTAGTTGAATGTTCACAAAATTTTGATACAGGGTGTGAACATTACTCCCTTGGTAAGAATATCATTTTTTTCTAATTGTATTACCAAATCAGAAGTTATGTTGCTATGAACTTTTCAAGCAATTTTGGATAGCATGTGCAAAACTCTTCAACTTCTAAAATTTGACAAATATGTAAATAACATGTATAGAGTGCAATTGTATAAAAAAATGTGTAGTGCAAAAAATTCACTTTAGAAGGAATTAAAGTTTGTTGATCCTTTTAGACAAGATAAATTTATTTTTTTAAGCTTCAAATACTATATTTTTCAATTTGTGTGTTCAAAATTTGAGGGTTTTTTTTGCAAATTCCTATAATAAACTAGTCCAAATTTGTTAAGAAATTTGTAGGATTGAATTTTTTTTGGAATTTTTTTCACTACCTTAAAAAATGGTAGTTTTTGACAATTTTTACCTAAAACATGCTTTAGTCCTCTAGGATTAAGCAAAGAATATTGGTAATATGTAATTGGAAGTGCAATGGAATATTTGGGTAGTGATGTTAGAGGATATTTAATTGAAGGTGATGTTTGGAGGATTTGTAATGATAGGTAGAGGTTGATTGTTTTTCAAGCAATGTTTGTAAAGTATTTTATGACAATTCAATGTATTATATAATATTGTTTGGTGAAATCCTCAAGAATGTTGTAAAAGATATCTATATTCTTTATATTACTTTTAAATTTTGTCAAAGATCCTTTGGGTCATTAAAAGTTCATTACAATATCAAATTTTGACCATATCAATATAGGTATGTGAATTTCTTCAATGATTGGCTAAAAAGTCATCCTAGAGATTTCATCTTCCATTTGATAGCACAAAACTTTCCAAGATTTGACTATCCAAAAGTCATTATTTTTCCACTATCAATATTAGATATTAAAAGCTTCAACATAATAGTAAACTTTGTATTTGTTTCTTTAATAAGAAAACTAGACAATAGCAATAAATTACAATTGTAACACATCTATTCAAAGATAATCTATTTCATTGTGCAAAAGAATAATAAAAGTATAAATCCTAAGGGTTTAGAGTCTAAAGAGAGATTTAATTAGGATTTAGGATTTAGAGTTCATCATCAAAAACTACGTTTATTTTACATGATCTACTATCTACTACTAGTAAAGTACTTGGAACATTGAATTTGGCTCAGTAACATTATTACTTCTAGAAATTATAATGATGGATACAATAGTACTAACCTAAATCCTAGAAACATATGGTTTTCTACTGTGCATTAACCCCTAGAGTTTTTCACTATATTTTTGCCAAAACTACTCTAAAATTGCCATTTCTAGTATAAGCACCAAATTTTAGAAAAAAAAAACATTTTTGGACACACGTAACTATAGGAACTAGTAATACATTGGTTAGAAAAGATGTGGAATTAATTCCCAAAATTTTCACCATGTTTCCTACAAGACCTCCAAAATTTTCACCATGCAAGATATTAGCATTTGAAGTGACAAAAATCAATTTGGAGGTCTTGTAGGAAATTAGGTAGATGCACTTCACAAGGTCACATTTTGTATGAATGAAAAAATGTCCAAATTAGTGGGTACTCTTTGGATTCATTCTTCAAGGTAAGTTGGCTACATGCTTGAAAATTATCAAATCATTTGGAATTGTACAACATATAGAAAAATAATAGTAAGTGGAAAGAAGAAGAGAATGATTCAAAATATTAAATTGTTGACAATTTAGTTATGGTATTGAAAAAATGTCAATACCAATGTTTGTAATGTTATAATAAACAATCTACATCCAATGTTTTTATTTTTTTTCAAAAATATTGAAAATTAACTTAAATAAAGGACTTAAAGTTTATTTTAGAGTGAGATTTTGTAACTACCCACATAACTTTCATTCCATTAATCAAGATGGTATGCATAAATCTAGAAGAGCAACTTCAAGTTTTTATTTTAAAAAAGGTGAATTTTTAAGAATTTTTTGAATTGCCTACTAAGCAATGAAAATCACATATCATATAATAACTTTTTAACTATGTAGTCAAGAGTTATGAAAATTATTGGAACTTAAAGCTACTCCTTGGGCACACGTTGTATGAAAATTTCAAAAATAAAAATAAAAATTCCATTTGTAATGAGGTGCCCAAAATCACTATGTTGCCAAAAAATGGTATTTGATTCTTTATAATTTAACTAACGACTGCGAAATCTAAAAGAGATTATTAAACATAATTCTCTAAATCAATTTTTACATGCTTGATTTTTTTTCATGATAGCTCAATTCTAGAATAACAAAATTTGTGACTATCGAAATTGATAGAAGTAATTGTACCAGATAGAAAGGAAAACAATGATATGGTAGTCAAATAAAATTCATGATTTTCTAAGTATCTAATGGGCAAATAACCATAAAACATATTATAAGTTTAGAATCCTAATCTTTTCCTATTCCTTCCTATTTAAAATGAAGTGAAGGGAGCGCTATAAAACTAGATCAAATGTCTATAAAAAAAATACATTTCAAAGTTTAAAATCACTTTCAGCAATATATCATACATTTATATTTTCATAAATTTTATTATTTATAATTGAGAATTTAGGAAAACTTTACTAAAGGAAGCACCATCTACTCTAAGCCTCTTCTTTGTTGACTTAAGATAGAAAAAAAAAGAAATTACTTCAAACATTTTTTATTCTTGACTTTCTTTTACATACTTGTGAGATTTACTCTCTATAGTCTTGTATACTACATAGTGGATAGTGAAAGGTTCTTTAAAAAAGTTCTATACACAAATGTAAGATTTCATTGTGGAAGCCATTGAATGATCCAAACTTCTATACAATGCTCGATACTACTTCAAGAAGACTAAATCTGTGATAATATTTGTAGATAAGCTTTGGTGCTAATTTTTAAATTAGACAAAACCCAAGGCTAATAGTATAGTTCGTTCTTAGGGAGGCTAGTTAAAATAGGATTACTTCCAATAGGATTCCAAATTGGATCATTGCATTTAAAGTAGAAAATGAATATCAATTTGTTCCTTAACCATAATAATATGTTTTCCTCGCATTGGATCTAATTTCACAATTTATCTCTCCACTCTTAAAGGCCACAAGGGTGAGAATTGCTCCCAATTAATTGCTCTAATCTTTAATCATTATCCTTTAAGCTTTTCCATTCTCCTTTATTCTTTCTTCACGTTTCTTTCTTTTTATCTTTTTAAAATTGATTTCTTTCCAAATCGGCACAGGGACTACAACACCGTAACCACAGCACAACTAAGTCGGAACTGAACTAAGTAGCTTGATGGCTCACCAACCACCTACTTGGATTGAATCATCACAACTTGATCTTTGTCTCCCTTTTGAGCAGCAATAGAATCTTTCACTATCAAATCGGAATTCTCTTTTGCATCACAACTAGACTTAAAATAATTCCTCTCAGAACAAAATTTACATTTCTTACATGCCAATTTAGATCTGATTTTTCTAGCATCCATAATTCACACTCTTATCAGTTTAATATTAAACACCCACTTGGAACATACATACAAATCACATCAACATTCACAGCCATGCTAATACACATCCAAAATGACATAAGACAATTTATTCACTCATTGTCCTTCACATACAATTCGGATTCATAATCTCGATCAATTACACAGGTTGGAAAAATTAATTCCCTTGCATTTCAGCAACCATTGTTCAAGATATTTCTTTCTATCACATGCCTAATTGGTGAACATATCACCTTTTAATATTAATCAGATTTTCAAAGTCTCACAGATCTAATCCATAGCTAAATTAATCTTATTATTTTGACTATACAAGTTTGTAATTAGCTTTCTAATCATCTCCTAATTGGATTCTTATAATAAATCATTACAGGACTTTCCAATTAAATTTTCAACACAGTTTAAATCTTCATACGAATTAAACATTCCACTCGTATTCTAAAACTCATAAACTTTCAGACATTCCCAAAATAGAAAGAATTAATTCCATCTCTACACTCACACAGACACATCCCAATTGGCTGGGACACACACCGCTCTCTCTCTGCAAATGGGTGACCAAAAAAAAGAAGGAAAAAACAAACAAATAGGAAACTGGAAGAGACGGAAGCCAGCAACTGCCAACTGCTTCAACTGACAATCCTACTCATCCCAATTAGGAATTCCAACTCGGAACCTAATAACTACAGCACTTCCAACTCGGACTTACCTACCTGGAAATACCTAATTGCCCATGAACTATACCCATTAGGTAAATCTAACACAGATCTCCTAATAGGGCTGAATCTCACCTACACAACATCACCCAATTGGAAACTGACCACTCTTCAAACAATACAACTTGGAAATCTCACTCTAATTTGATGAAAAATCACACCGAAATTTACAAAATTAACACCCAATTTGTACAACTAGGCTGTCAAAACCCAAAATTAAGTCACAAAAATCCACAAAAAAGTATAAAAATTCTGTCCGACTTGGTTATCTACATAGCCTCACTCTCATTTGTTTGCGTCCCTGCAAACTAATCCCATTTAGTCTTCTACTAGATACACTCTGCAACTGGTACAGACTTGGATGAAGAATCAAGTCAATCAACTTCTTCCTTAAGTAACTTCGCCACAAATTTGGCTCGCTCCTGATATACCAACTTCTGTTTGTCATAAAAAGCCTTCATAGGACCTGCACGGGTACCTAACTCTTTACACGCATCAAAAATCATCACGTTATGAGCACCCGGCAAGAACTGCATGAGACACATTAATTCCAATACTCGTAATCGCCTCGCCCCATGATAATGAATTTTAGAAAAAACCTCCATATCAACGCTCAACCTGCCTCCAATGCGATAGTCCACCACAAAGTTAAAAGCGCAGCAGAGATATGCAAGAATAGTAGCAAAGATGCTCGCCCGAAAGCAAACAGGATCCTTATGGTAGCGATGCTCCAAATAAAACTGATGATAAGCATCAACACACTCTGTTGGAGTCCTGAATTGTCCCGCAATCTTAGGCCAGTTGTACCATCGCATATCTAACTTGGCTTTAGAATGCCACAAATAAAGGCGCGAACATGGACAAAATCGAGGGTCAGAAGATACTGCTTGTGGTGGAATTGTTGAACAATTCTTCTTCTCCTTGAAATCCATCATCTCAAGCTTCGTTCCTGGAGGAGCTCGCACCCCTGTATGATCTTTTCCAATCCAAAGGAGCGCCTCCCAACTAGGAAAAGGCTCATCTGTATCCACCTCGAAGAGCTGACTAAAGTTTCCCAAGAATCGGTCATCCCAATTTGGAGATACGGTTGGCAATAGAACTTTCCCCGAAACAACCTGCGACCAATTTCCTGGTGGAAAGGAATCTGCTTCACTCACTTTAGGCTTGGGATAAGATAATTTATTGGAACATTTCCAACTAGGAATCTCTTGCATTATTGTGGCCCGAATGACCCTAGGCTTGTCTCGAGTATTCTTCCCTTTATTCTCATTCCTCGTGCCGAATTGAGCCTGAACGCGCAGCAACTCTGCCTCCATACCAACTAGCTCTCCTGCATTCAAAGTGACGAGCTCTTTGCCTGACTTGGATTGATGCTCTTGCGAAATCTGTACTGTTGACTTGACTTGAAACTCTCGTAACTGCTGCTCCAAATCGGCCACCCTACTGTTGAAGAAGGATATTGACCTATTCGGAAATTATCCTATTAGTATAATAAGTTCGTTCCGAGGGAGATGGTTAAAATAGGGTTGCTTCCATTGATCCAAACAACCAATACAACCAAGGCAAAGAATATTTTTTCGATGTTAATTTTAAATTCATAATACTCTCATTTGAACTACAATGACAATAAACCACAATAATCTTCCAATAGGCAAATTTACACATTTTAACACATCACAATCATTATTCTCTCACATGAATTTCATACTGTGCACCAATTATATTGAGAAAATATCTCTATTTATCCGAATTTGTGATTAAATCACCATTTACAATTTTTATATGTTTTTATTTTTTTATTTTTTTATTTTATCAAAGCCTTCTAACATCTCTGTTTAATCTTTCACTCTATGTATCTCTAACTTGGAACACTCAACTTCTCATATTTAGATTTTCACCCCGCCGATTAGGAAACTAATCACTCAATTAACACCATCCACCACACCCAATCGGTTTCAAGCTTTCACTCCACCGATTTAGTCTTAGACTTCATTGCAAATCTCATAGCATCTTCATCAATTGTAACACTTCCCAACTTGGAATTTCAAAATTCCGCAGTTAGCCACACATACACATCGCCAACTTGGACACAAACACAAACTCACTCGCACTCCGATCCGACCTTGGATCTATACAAACACACTTCCCAACTGGAAATCACCAAACACAAATACACACAAAGAAAACAAAAACATACATAGCCTGACTGACTGGGACACGCATTGGAAACGCTCGACAATGGGTAAAACTCCACTTGAAATCAACCACTAAATAGCATCCTCGACACCCATTCAAAACCGTCTCCAAATAGGCTACACCTCTCCGCATCTCAACCAGCCAACTCACCAACTTGGAAATCAATACCCACCACTCACCAATAACTTCCCATTCGGTATAAAAGCTTACCCATATAGTTCTCATCCAATTAGTCATCACAAATCCCAAATCGAAACTAAACAGCTCAAAACAACCAATTGGGCTCCAAATACACCAACCAATCGTCAAGAACCACACAATAACACTCCGAATTGGAATTTCACACATCCCAAAATTACATTCAAAATTTAGCCTATCTACACCTACTCTCAACTTCTCGTCGTACACTAATAGCCTCTTGCACCCTTCCTTCAAGTCTTTGGATTGTGACTTTTAAACTGGCGACTTGATCCAATGCATCGGTATACTCCACTGCCTTTTGAATTTCATACTCTAGATGCTCTGCCTTTACTTCTTCCAACTCGTCTTTTACGCGTTGGCACTCCTTCGCCAGCTTACCATTTGCCTTGCGAAGAACGTCAATCTGCATAGGATTATACAAATCCAAATTCGTAATGGCCTGCAACAACCCCGCTTTGATTGACGATATGGACGCTCTTGGATCCATCGCAACTCCATTTATTGCCGCATCATCCAACTTGGGCTTCTTGTCAATGTGCATTTCGGTCTCCCCTCCTCTAATTTCCATATTCCTGCTTGGCTGGTCCACCCTTTTACCTGCAATACAACCTCACTTCTCTCTAAATTACGCTCCAATTATCCTAATGAAGAAAACCCTGACTTCACTCTCGGCATTACGCTCCAACCTGTACTCCTTCTCACATATTAATCTCACAATCCTTCAAGAACCAGATCAGCTCAACTTTTACTCTAATTTGGTCACAACCCAACCCGCATCATGAGTCTGCCCTCAAAAACAACATACTCAAAACCCTAACTTTCACCACAATGAACAACCAACCTTAAAAATCAGCAACTCACTCTTTAACACACAACACCACTAAAGAACAACGCAAGAACAATAACCACTCCCCACAACTCTCGATATAAAACTTAACAAAAAAAAACAAAAAACACAAGGAAAGCTCACTCTTCTCTTAAGCACAACCACTTTGAAAGAAAACAAACTTCCTACACAATTCCAAGTTGGTACGAGTTGCTTGCCATCCTCCAACAACCCCTGATTGGGTACTTGAGTACACAATCTCCCTTTGGTTTAATGTGTCACAATTTGGCGGCTTGATACTTGATTTGAAATGATGCTTTTCTCTCTCTGGTGGGTCTTTGTCACTTCCCTTCTTTAATATCCCTTCTTTGGATTTTGTCCATTTTTTTATTTTTATTTTTATATTTTTCAGCCTCTTATATCTTATCATGTTTTCATCATTTTTTATTTTTTATTTTTTTATTTTTTTTATTTTTTTATTTTGGTCTCCTTTTCGTTTCACATATACTCTCATATACTAAGTTATTATTATTATTACTATGATTTTTGTTTTTGTTATTAATAATTTTATCATGTTTTAGTATTTTGAATTTCTATTAGTTTGAAGTTTCGAGAAGAAAGACTACCCCCCGAAATAAAAATGCCGCCCCCGGCATTAGGAAAAATAAGGCTTAAGCCTATAACCATTTATTCTAGTTGGAAGCAAATTGCCTTCAAAATCCTTTAATTGCAATGACCCATTCGGATTTACATCTATAACTTCATAAGGGCCTAGCCAATGCATTTTTAATTTACCGGGAAACTTAAAGAAACGACTATCGTATAACAATACCAAGCTACCGACTTTAAACTCCTTAGGACGCAATTTAGAATCATAATAAGACTTTCTCCTATTTTGGGTGGCTAAGGTATTTAAGTAAGCTTCACGACGCTTCTCATCAAGGGCTTCCAAATTAGTTAGCCTCACTCTCAAACTTTTTGCATCTCCCATATTGTTTTCTATAGCAACTCTTAGACTAGGAATTTCAAATTCAATTGGGAGAATGGCCTCTTGGCCGTATACTAATTGGAATGGGGAAAACCCCGTAGTACCCTTGTAGGCGGTTCTATACGCCCACAATGCACTCCAAAGTTTTTTGTCCCAATCGGTAGAAGCACCACTAATGGTCTTAGTTAGGATTTTACATAATATTCCATTTGTTTTTTCTGTTTGTCCGTTAGCCCGAGGATGGTAAGGGGCCGTTTTACGGTGTTTAATTAAAAACCTCTTAGTTAATTCTTCAATTGTGGCATTTAAGAAATGTGTGCCCCGGTCACTTATTAACTCTTTTGGACACCCAAATCGGGAAATGATATTCTCGTATAAAAATCGGGCCACGGTTTTAGCATCATCATTACGGGAAGCCATGGCCTCGGCCCATTTTGTGGCATAATTAGTAGCCACTAGGATATATTTTTTTCGTCCATATTTAGTGGCTGGGGCAATGGGGCCCACAAAATCAATGCCCCACTTTTCGAATGGGGCCAACGCCATAAGGGGTATTAACGGCATTGCCATAGAAGGCGATGGTTTACCAAATCGTTGGCAAGGATCACATTTCCTAGCAAATTCATGGGCATCCCTAAATAAGGATGGCCACCATAGCCTGCCAAAAGCACTTTTTGTGCGGTGGAAATGCCTGCAAAATGGCCACCACAAGAATCCGAGTGGCAACCTTGGAGAATGTCATTAATCTCACTTTTATATATGCACCTCCTAAGTACACCATCATGGCCCAATTTATACAAGGTTTTATCTAATAAAGTATAAGGGCTACTTTTTCTAATAAGAGCTACTCTTTGCTTGGCACTATAATCCCCTGGTATTAAACCCGTAGACAAATAATTAAGAATGTCGGCATACTCCGTATGGATAAAATCCACCTCAAATAGGTCCGCGTCAGGAATATCATCCTCAACCAGCGACCCATCCGAATTTGAAGATTGATCAATACGAGATAAAAAATCAGCATTAGAGTGTTGCTTACCGAGACGAACCACTATATCAAAATTATACTCTTGTAAAAGCAATACCCATCTAGCTAATCGACCACTTAGTTGGGGCTTATTAATTACATACTTGAGAGCATCATGGTCTACGTAAAAGGTAAATTTATAGCCAAGTAGGTAATGACGGAATTTTTGCACCGCATACACCATACCTAAAGCCTCACGCTCTGTAGTGGTATAATTCCTTTCTGCTGGTATAAATTGGCGGCTAGCATAGTATATAGGATGGTCTTTATTAGACTTATCTTTTTGACTTAAAATGCATCCCATAGCTACATTACTAGCATCCACATATACGTGAAAAGGTTCATTCCAATTTGGTGAGATTAAAACGGGAGTTGTTACCAGCTTTTGCTTTAATTTCAAAAAGGACTCGTCACATTCAGGTGTCCAAATTGGATTTGTACCTACTTCTAATTTTTTTAAAAGAGCCGTTAAAGGTAATGCTATTTGAGCATAAATTTCGATAAAACGACGATAATAACTCACGTGTCCTAGAAAACCCCTTACTTGGGTAATAGATGTAGGTATAGGTAATTTTGTAATTTTTGCCACCTTATCGGGGTCCGTACTAATACCCTTTTTACTTACTATATGACCCAACAATTTCCCATAAGGGACCACAAATTGGCACTTGGCTGCATTCAAGGAAATACCAAATTCAAAACATTTATCAAAACATTTTTTAAGTTGATGAGGATGTTCCGATTTGGTCCCAAAAACACAAAAGTCATCCAAGAAAATCTCCATAAATTTTCGGAGAAAATCTTGAAATGCTAATGTGGCTACACGTTGGAATGTAGCGGCCCCATTACACAAACCAAATAACATAACCCTACTTGCATAAATACCCAAATCGGTAACAAAAGCCGTTTTATCTTGGTCTTCTTTTGCAATTTGTATCTGATTGTACCCCGAAAACCCGTCCATGAATGAATAGCATTCATGACCGGCTACGGTATCCAAAATACTATCAGTGAACGGTAAGGGAAATCCATCCTTTTTTGTCACTGCATTCAATTTCCGAAAATCTTGACATATTCTAATTCGGCCATCTTTTTTAGGAACAATCACTATTGGGCTCACCCATTCACTATTAGAAGATGGGTAAATAAAACCGATATTAATTAACTTCTCTATTTCCTCTTTTACTAATAGGGAATATTTGGGATTTAATCGATGTGACTGTTGTCTAATTGGTTTAGCACCCTCTTCTAACTCAATATGGTGCTCACATATTTTTGGAGACACTCCCCTTAAGTCTTTATACGACCAAGCAAAGGTTGTAGAATTTTCTTTAAAAAACTTTATCCATGAACTCAATTCGGTGGCACTTAACCTGTTTGATATTTGTATTTTTCTTTCGTCATCACCAAGCCCTATATTTATGGCTTGGCAATGACTTTTAGACACATATGACCTAATAGGAGTGTCTGACATTTGACTACTATACTCATCTTCCTTATCGTCACTTAATTCCCAATCGGATTCAACACCATAGGTTGGTGAATACGTCAACCAATTTTGGATGGCTTTGTCTGAGTTGTCATCATCATCACAAGGTATGACATACTCACCAGGGCCCACTTCCTTATAATTTGTTATTGCTACTCCAATTTGGTCCTGTTCATTAAGGTTTACATTAATTCGATTTGTAGACATTTCATCCGATTCAGAGTCATATCCAAACTCACTAGTATTCCCTGGTGACTCCCATTGGGTTTCACCAAGGTACCTAGCAGGATACATAGTCATATTTACAACGCGATTACCCTCAAAGATTTTCATAACTCCTTTGCCCCAATTGTCCTTAACTCTGGCTTGATAAAGCCATGGCCTGCCTAATAGGATAGGATAGGATGCGTTAGGAGTGTTTGGTTGAAAAACAATATAATCAATAAAAAATGTTAGCCCTGCTATACGGGTTTTTATTTTAGGCAAAATACCTAACGGTCTAACCCGACTTTGGTCTGCCATACGCAAAACCAATTTTGTTTCTTGGAGACCAACTAGATGAAGTCCCAACCTAGTTTCATTATTCATTAAATTAACGCTGGACCCTCCATCTACTTGGACGCCAGAAATCATCAAACCTTCTATTTCCACATCAATTACAGGAGCACCCGGATCTGGGCTCAATGCAACTTCATGGACTTGCCTACTTCTTTTTCTCGCCAATTTAGACTTAAGAATCGCTCTACAACTGGGAGCAATTCCTAATAGTTGGCGAATTGATATATCTGCTTTGGCTCTTCCTAAGTCATCCATGACATTGTAAGGATTGGCATCATCAATTATCCCAATTTGATTAAATCTCTCTTTCTTTCTTTTAATAGGTGGTTTAATAATTTTTCCAATTTGGTTTTGAAATCTATTTGTATCCTTATTACCCAATTTGATTGCATCCAGCTTATCCAGGTCATCTGTCTCCATCCAAATTGGTGGTATAACCAATGGTTCCTGCTCATTTAAACCAACTAGTTCTGTCACATTGGAAACTGGAGTAACTTGAGGCATAGCTATCCAATTTGGTTGATTAGACTCATGAGGGACTGAATTTATTATAGGATCGAATTGGACTGATTTCCCATTTGGTTTTACTACAATACTAGCTTCACCAGTATCAAATGGAATAAATTTCTCTCCTTTCCTATTCGGTTGAAGTACTAATGGGACTGGTGGTGAAGCTACCCCAGAATTAGTTTTTAACCCTATTTGATTTTGTCGCTCTAACAATTGTTGAGCTTCTTTCCTAGTAATTTCCTTATCTCTTAGAACTTCTAATTTGCCTAAGGGATTTTCTTTAAATATTTGGCCTCTTGTAGACACTTTTCTCACAACCCTTTCTTCCTTTAGTGGAGAAAATCGAATTCTTTCTTCTATTTGAACTAAATAGGAAGTGCGCTCTTTATTATTTTTAGGTCCATCTTCCTCATCCAATAATACTATTTTGGCACTATTATCCCTCTTTTTATTATTATAACCATCATTAGACTCATTTCTACGAGGGCCATTGCATTCATTGGCTGTATGGCCAGCTTGATGGCAATTCCCACATTGGGGCACATAGTCCACACTAGCCTTGGCATTAGGACAATTAGATTTAAAATGGCCCGGTTGCCGGCAATGATAGCATATCACTACCTTATTTTGACCCCAATTTGGTGTTTGCCCACCATAGGTAGGTGGACCCTGATTAACATCTCCAAACGGCATTTGTGTCCAACCCTGGTTATTACTAGTCGGCATTTGAGCTACTTCTCTACTTGGGTTATTACTATACCCACCATTGTTAAAATTGTTCGGATTAAAATTGGGGTTAGTATAGTTTGGGTTTGCATTATAATTTTGTCCATAATTATAATTTGGATTAGAATTACGCCTTCTAGGCCGGTTGTTATTAAATCCCCAATTTTGATTATTACCCATGTTATCAGTATTATTGTTATCTACTTGATAAACCTGACTACTTCTATTTTGGTTGGCCTGTTGGACCAAACTAGCTTGCAAATTTCTACACGACTCGGTCTCGTGTTTCCCACCACAAAAATGACATTTAGGTGGTAATCCAGGTTGAGAAGGACAATCCGGTAGCATATGCCCCTGTCCACGACAATTCGTGCACCATATATGGGCACGATCATTATTAGGTTGATTTTTCTTTTCTACAGTTTTAGCCAAGTTTACTTGCAAATTTCCCAATTGCTTAGTAAGTTCTACCAATTGTGCTTCCATGGCCGTTCCTCTTTCAATAGGTTGTTTTTGTGAAGATGAACTACCTATTTGATTAACCTTATTTGGGTCAATTGGAATATTTGAAGCTACTTGGACCGGGGCCATGGGCACATAATTCACATAATTAGGTTGAACATAGGTAGGTAAATTATTATCTCCTATGTCATCCCTTCTTACACCTACTTGTTCCATATTATTTTTTTGTCCTACATTAGAAGGTAGGTAAGTTTCACCAAAGTGAACTTCCTCCCAAAGTTTCGCTCTTTGACATGCTTCTAGTAGTGTTGTTGGACTATCTTCTTTAACATATGCTCTAAGTCTTGGGGGATACAACCCTTTTATGAATTGCCTCTTAATATGGGCGTCAGAAAGATCATGATGAGGTAATCTTAACAGAATCTCTTCTAAACGTCCATAATAAGCATCTACTCTTTCTCCAACAAACATTTGTAATTCCGAAAATTGTTCATGTAACCTATCCTCATACGAAGTGGGTCTAAAATGGGCTAAAAATTCATTTTTTAACTCTTCCCACGTAGTGAAATGTCCTACTGGCTGACGTTGAAACCAACGCAGGGCTTGTTCATTTAATGTACCAGGGAAGATGCTAAGAAAATGCGCCTCTGTTCTTGCATTATTTGCATTACAACAGGTTAAAAATTGGTAGATATGACTATCTGGGTCTTCCCCTAATCGACCATAAAACATTGGAAATGGCATTAATGAATAGGGCCGGTCGGCCTCATTACCAGGCCGCATTACTACCGGAATTTGGGCAGGAGCAGCCATAGTAATGGTAACTTCTAATTTTATACTATTTTCACTAGAATTGGGTGAATCACCTAATTTGGATTTCTCACTTAAATTAGAAAACTCTATTCTTTCCAAATTTTGAACTACTGTTTGCAAATCCTGCCCTTCACGGAATACTAAAGGTATTTCTAATTTCCTTACATCTGGACTCCAACTTGGATTTTCATACCAAATTGGCTGATTTTGAACTACACTTGGTGGTGTAATTCTTCCTTGAAAAGCTCCTAATGGCGATTCTACCAAGGGAGGATCATTAATTTGAGGTTGGTTTTCTTCAACTATGTCCAATTTCGTTTGTTCTAAATATTCTTCTTCATCTTGCTCTTCTTGAGAGCCTTCCGGTGAAGGAGTATTAGAAATACAAATTGGTTCACATAGGGTATGATGCTCCTTAAATCCCTCTTGAATTATGAATTTCTTTCTCTTCTCTAACTCAACTTGATTTATTTTCTCAACTTGTAATTTTTCCTTTTCTAGTTCACTTTCTACAATCTCTTGACGGCCATGCCTATGTCGGAAGTAATGTTTCAATTGAAACGAATCCTTCCAACTTGGAGAGACAAGCTCGGAATTAGCCTTGGAAGTAAATTTACGTTTTCTATCTGCTTCTCTTTTTTTCGCTCTTTCGTCTCTAGCTTGTTTACTAGATTCCGCCGATATAGACGGGCTGCTCATCACCGTGTAGCATGCCTATACTAGCTATTGAAAGAGAAAAGAAAAGAAAATTAAACCTATTAGGACGCCTCCCCGGCAACGGCGCCAAAATGTAGATAAGCTTTGGTGCTAATTTTTAAATTAGACAAAACCCAAGGCTAATAGTATAGTTCGTTCTTAGGGAGGCTAGTTAAAATAGGATTACTTCCAATAGGATTCCAAATTGGATCATTGCATTTAAAGTAGAAAATGAATATCAATTTGTTCCTTAACCATAATAATATGTTTTCCTCGCATTGGATCTAATTTCACAATTTATCTCTCCACTCTTAAAGGCCACAAGGGTGAGAATTGCTCCCAATTAATTGCTCTAATCTTTAATCATTATCCTTTAAGCTTTTCCATTCTCCTTTATTCTTTCTTCACGTTTCTTTCTTTTTATCTTTTTAAAATTGATTTCTTTCCAAATCGGCACAGGGACTACAACACCGTAACCACAGCACAACTAAGTCGGAACTGAACTAAGTAGCTTGATGGCTCACCAACCACCTACTTGGATTGAATCATCACAACTTGATCTTTGTCTCCCTTTTGAGCAGCAATAGAATCTTTCACTATCAAATCGGAATTCTCTTTTGCATCACAACTAGACTTAAAATAATTCCTCTCAGAACAAAATTTACATTTCTTACATGCCAATTTAGATCTGATTTTTCTAGCATCCATAATTCACACTCTTATCAGTTTAATATTAAACACCCACTTGGAACATACATACAAATCACATCAACATTCACAGCCATGCTAATACACATCCAAAATGACATAAGACAATTTATTCACTCATTGTCCTTCACATACAATTCGGATTCATAATCTCGATCAATTACACAGGTTGGAAAAATTAATTCCCTTGCATTTCAGCAACCATTGTTCAAGATATTTCTTTCTATCACATGCCTAATTGGTGAACATATCACCTTTTAATATTAATCAGATTTTCAAAGTCTCACAGATCTAATCCATAGCTAAATTAATCTTATTATTTTGACTATACAAGTTTGTAATTAGCTTTCTAATCATCTCCTAATTGGATTCTTATAATAAATCATTACAGGACTTTCCAATTAAATTTTCAACACAGTTTAAATCTTCATACGAATTAAACATTCCACTCGTATTCTAAAACTCATAAACTTTCAGACATTCCCAAAATAGAAAGAATTAATTCCATCTCTACACTCACACAGACACATCCCAATTGGCTGGGACACACACCGCTCTCTCTCTGCAAATGGGTGACCAAAAAAAAGAAGGAAAAAACAAACAAATAGGAAACTGGAAGAGACGGAAGCCAGCAACTGCCAACTGCTTCAACTGACAATCCTACTCATCCCAATTAGGAATTCCAACTCGGAACCTAATAACTACAGCACTTCCAACTCGGACTTACCTACCTGGAAATACCTAATTGCCCATGAACTATACCCATTAGGTAAATCTAACACAGATCTCCTAATAGGGCTGAATCTCACCTACACAACATCACCCAATTGGAAACTGACCACTCTTCAAACAATACAACTTGGAAATCTCACTCTAATTTGATGAAAAATCACACCGAAATTTACAAAATTAACACCCAATCTGTACAACTAGGCTGTCAAAACCCAAAATTAAGTCACAAAAATCCACAAAAAAGTATAAAAATTCTGTCCAACTTGGTTATCTACAATATTCAAGTTTGAGAATATAATAAGACATGAATACAAGACATTATAGAAACAAAATGTAAATTTTGTCTTTAAAATCCTAAGTTCTAAAATCTCAATATTGTTAACCCCTAAAGGACCAAGGTCATTTTCTGCCAAGAAACACTCAAAACTGCCATTCTATAGCAAAGAGTAAAAAAAAATTTAAATTGTTTTTTTTTCCACATCTAACCGTAGGATCTTACACCTAACTAGTATATAAAAGTGCAGAAAAAATTTCAGAATTTTTGACCGTACAGATTGCAAGATATCTCCGTTTAAAGTGAAAAAAACAACTTTTTCAGCACATTGCGGGATTAGATTTTTTGACTTTGAACATTTTTAACTTGAAATTTTTGCACTACAAAGTTTTGAGCTTTAAATCTTTATGGTGGAGAATGGAGTTGAAAGTCCAGGAAAAAAATTAAAATTAAAAAAACCTTAATTTTCATTCTTAAAAAAATTGTTGAGTAGAAGTAGGTATAAGATAGAAGGAAAATCTAAAATATTAATATTTTTTAGATGGAATTAAAATGCAATAATCCCAATGGTGAGATTGTTCTAGCAAGTAAATTCAACTATGCAAAAAAAGAAAATTTGAAAAATTTGAAAAATTGCATTCAAAAATGAATCCTACAAGTTATTTTTTTCAAGAAGATGCTCTAATTGCCCGAAAAACAAGAATGCCCATAACTTTCTCATAACAAACCCAATTGAAATGAATCAAAGCTTTCCAGATAGGAAAAAAATATAATCTACAAGAAAAAAAAATTCAAAAAAAAAATTCAATTTTTTTCAATTTTTTTTTTGCTGCCCGGACTGCCCCCGTTCCTTGTTTTGAGCTTATTTGGTCATAACTTTAGTTCCCGGGCACCAATCGTGAAAAAAATTATATTCCCACAAAGCCCATCAGTTTTTCTATCTCCAAAAAAAGTTTCAAAAAATCACAACAAAATCTCAGCCCGTAGGTACCTGCCCGAAAATGCATTTGTCCCCCGAAGGGACAATGGTCCTTTAGGGGTTAATAATTAATTTCCAATTGAGGTAGAGAGCATAGTACTACTATGACAATCCATATTCACTAACAAAGAAGAGTTTTATTTTCAATGCAAATTTAGTGACACTTGCAAATTTAATGTCAATTCTCCAAACAATTGTCAAAAACTAAGGCAAAATAATAATTTTTTAGCCAATACTAATATTAATACGAAATAGTGTGACTTTGATAAATTAATATTGAATGTACTGATAGTGTAAATTATTGTCTTGTAATAAGAAGAATACATTTAACCCTTAAAGGGCCTTAAATCCCTTTGCGGTCATATAGTATATTATGAATTTGGGTGGTACTTGATCAAAAAAATATTGACCAAATACAAAGTAAATTAATAGTATATAAATATTAATGTATCGTAATTCATATATTAAATCACAATTGAAGAGTTACAAGGCTAAATATGAGTTATATAGAGGGACCCCAAGGGCCTTTTAAGGATTATGGTAGAACAACCTAATGCCAATAGTCATCCAATTTTGACATCTATTGAATCTTTCTATTTGCATCAATCATCCACCTATTACCACAATTTTAGCACCCTTTTAGCATTATAACAATGTGATTGGAGAGGGGACAAATTAGCATGTGGTTTAATATGGGTCTACCCACGCTTTACCAATTTAGTTCCAACAAACTTTGAAAAATCACAAAAAATTCATTTCTTGTCAAAATTTCTTACACTATAAAAAATGGCCATACATGCAATTACGAAAGAATGACTTTAGGTAAAATATGACTAAAGAATGACTAGTGCTCCTTAATTGCACCATCGTTATGAGGTTCACAACACCCTAGTCATTCCATAGTTGTCATGACAACTTCAAAACAAAAAATTAGGATTCATCCGTTTTTCTCTGTTATCACTGTTATAGACATTGTGGTGTGGACATAATGAAATCAAACATAGAGACCCCTGTTACAAACGAGTAGATCAAGAAACTATATTGCAACTACAATTGACTCCAGGTCGACTAGGAAATGACTCCAAGGAACCTCGAAGGAACTTAACCCCTAAGTGCCAAATAGTGTTAGTACACTAAAATGCACTTTCAAAAAACTTAATTTCACATGAAGAGCTATCAAACTCATTATACAATCCACCTTGCAATTGTTGAAATGCAATCTTAAAAAAAAAGGTAGAAATTACAAATTACTCCAAATCAACACTTGCAAGTTTAAATTTTCAATGGTGAAAACCGTGAAACACTTTACACTTTCCATTGGACTATTTTCAAAGCAAATGGATACATACAATATTTTAGATTTCAAATCAAGTGAAATTGGCAAGCTTTACTCAAAGCTAGGAAATTGAGTAAAATTTATAAGCTTTATTCTTCCACTAATGGTACATATATGCCTTTGAGGACCTCTAAAAATTCAAATATTTACATTTTTCAGTGAAAAATGAAAGTTTCCAATAGTCAATCTTCAATATTGCCCATAAAAAATTTGAAACCGGTCAAAGTAATTTAACTACCCGTACCAAAACAAGCTTGAAATTTTGGAGCAATCATATATGATGCTTAGGCATTTAGAGGTTAATGATAGATGATGTGTCTAGGGGCTCATCTTTTACTTCTTGTAGTGCGCAAGAAGTAAAAAAAAATTGGAATAGTAGAAAATCACAGGTTTAGGATTTGGAGCAATCATGGTGGCTGCTATATCTTTTTCATTCTTCTTCTATCTTCTGCATAGTTTTGGGATGTTTTTACCTTTTGAGAGTCTCCTAATCATTTTTTCTCTTCTTATTATTTTTATCTTTTTTTCATTCTACAAAAAGAATTTTCTTAATCTATTTGACATATTGTAAATTAAGACTATCTATTGCATTTTTTCCACTTTTGTCTCTCTTCATCTTCTTCTTTCCCAATTTTTTGAAGTTTTTCTCCCTTTTCTTTGGTTGTTTAGTTCTTATTTCTTTAATTGAATTTCTTTTTTTCCTCAAGTTTTTCAAATCTTCTTTGATCTACATTTTTTGGGGATCCTTTATAATCTTCCAAATTTTTAAATTTTTTTCATCTACTCAATGACTTTAATTGTATTATCCATACATTTTTTAAATTGTAATTTCTATATTGTATTCCTATGCACGTCCACCTCCATCACGTATGTGAACCAAAACACTCTGAATGGACCAATTTAGAATGCACTTGGCTACTATAATAGTATATGTGGTTTAGGACTTTTTAGCATTCATACCCTTTTTGAGTTATTGAGTTCACTTTTATTCTTTTCAATTTTACTACTCCTTGTTTGTCTTTTTTATTTAAATTTTTTTCCCAATAGAAGACTTGTTATGCCTTTATTTGTTGGTGTATATTGTTTTCTTCATTACGGTCTACGATAATTATATATTAAAAACTCTTACTAATATGCCAATAATGACTTCTGAAAATTTGCGCCATTGTCATTACACTACTCCGAACACTTCATATGATTTACATTTAGATTATTAGAGGTTTCAACAAACATACACTAAGATATTTAGATGGGTTTGGCATCATTTGTTAAGTTACATTTCCTCCATACACAAATGGCAACATTACCACTCTAGTGCCACTCTAGAATAACTTCGTGCAACTACCAAATGGCTCTTTAGAAGTCTTGGACTACTATGCACTTACTCTACTGCTGCTTCAATGCCTTGCACACTGTAATTCATTATGTGATTTGTAGGCATCTTGTGTAGTTATTGCCACACTTTCTTTGCATGAAGTGAAGAGATTTAAGACAAGCATCACAAAGTTTAAACCCTATGGTTTGTCAACAATTATCATGTGGTTATTACAATTTATCGCATCATCACAATGCATTATTTCGCATCGTTATCGCATCATTACAATACATTACTTGTAACTGCATCGTAACGATGCAAGATAATGCATTGTAATGATGTGATAAATTGTAATTAATGTGTGAACCCATGAAACAACGATAACTACATGATAACTACATACGTCCTTATTTCAGAGAAGTTGGATAGGTGACCCTACTATTCTTCCTATTCCAATCTTTTCCAATCCCTTTAGCAAATTTGTCTATAACATTTGATTTGAGGCTTGAAATCTAAAACAGATTTTTAGAAATGAATTTGAAATTGATTTCCCAACTTTTATAAGTTCAATTTTTTTTGAAAAAAGTTAATCTACTATTGCCTCAATGAAGTTTAAAATATTCCTTGTGATACAATTCTTGCATTTTACATATCCCATATGGTTTGTCTTGCCTCCTACTACCCTAGTTCTATAAAAGGCTTGTCATTTCATCTCTTCATACTTACATATTAAATAACTTTGGAAGCCATGTGACTCATATGCCAAATATTATACATGGTGTATTGTGTTGGCATATTGTATATGGTGTGTTACTATGGAACTTTGAATGTACTCATATGCCACCTATGCAATTGTCATTTTAGAATGACTTGCTGCATATCAATCCCTATGACATTTGGCACAAATCTTTCACAACTTCTAAATGATTGTGAAAAAATTAGCATCTGATCATCCATGTGAGATGCATGATGGGTCTGTCACAACTTGTGAATGACTTAGTAATGATTGGCCATGTCAAATTAATCAAGGTTAGACCTAACTTAAGTACAATTTGCAAATGATTGGCCATGTGGATGTCCATGTTGGATTCATCAAGGGTTCGGCCTAACTTGAGAATGACTTGCAAATGACTAGCCATGTGGATGTCCATGTCACTTGCAAAGTGAAACCACTTTCCACATGGCAGTTTATATGTCATTTCCTTAAACCTCTTTAATTTATTACTTCAACCAATCCCTTGTCATTCATTTCTTCATCCAAGGTAAAGCTGAATGGTGATAATACACTAGCAGTCATTTCCATAAATGATTTGGTCACAATGACTTCAAAACCCCTAAGTCATTTTGCAATCAAAAGTGTCCAAAATGACTAATATGAAATCATTCTTTGTAGTCGTAAATGTACTCAATATTTTGTAGTGTTGATTGTACTTGCAAATGGCTTCTCTCAAACTTTTCAATCTGTGAAAAATGTGTGAGTTGACAAATAGCTTCTCCAAGGTATCTAAATAGAAAATCTACTTGGTAATAAGGCATGCTTACCTCATAAAATTAGGATAAAGAACATGTGAAGCAATGATACCCTACGCTAAGGTCAAATTTGTTAAAAAATAATTCAAAATATAATTAAACATGACATCTAATGAAATTTTCAGAAATTATTATGTGGCATAATTGAATAGTATAACAAAAAGATTAATGAAAATGATCCTAGTCCTCCTAAAAACCACAAAGTCAAAGTCATTACTACGAATATTGGTAAAGCCCTAAGTATAGGCAAAGTTGTAAGTATTGCTAGAGATTGCGGATTATTTTCAACTATGCAAAAGGTTAAGGAATAATCAGAATCTTGTAAAATGAACTTCCAAAAATTCTAAATTGAGTTACCAAAGAAAATCAATAAAAAAAATGATTTTGTTTATGGCCTAAGAGCATCGCCAGTAGTCCGCGCTAAAAAGACGTGTCAAACTGTTGGAGACTGCATGTCAAATAGCAAAAAGGGGCTAGCACATTGCCAGGTTTCTAGCAGCAGTCGCCTCCAAGGCATGCCATCAGCCATCCCATCAAGAATTCACGAAAATTGAGAGAGAGCATTTATTTCAAGCCAACCATGTCAAGCATTGTTGGGCACAAAGAAAAAAATTAAGCGCATTTGCATAGATCCGACCTCCTCAGGTTGTGCATTGTTGCAATATTTCCATTTTGCAACTCTGAATTTGGCTACACTTCAATTTTTTAGTCTAAAAATTTTGTGGAAATTTTCATATTGAAAATTTCAAGCGGAAATTCTGAAACAACAACTTGATGTTCTTTATTTTGTTTGTCTTGTTTCGTTCTTTGAAGCCTTAGGCAATATCATAATTTGGAACTTGCTTCGGACTTTTAGATTTGCAATCTAGATATGATTGAATTTGTGATATGATTGAATTTGTGATAGAATTTTAATTTGCAATTTTAGATTGAATTGGCAATGTGTGATTTCCCATAGAATTTGCGATTTGTGATTTCCAATTGAATTTGTGATTTGCAATTTGCGATTGAATTTGTGATTTAGATTTGCAATTTTCAATTTTACATTTACAATCTATGATTGAAGTTTTGGTGTAGAATTTACAAGTTGCAAAAACTCATCCGTTGTGCCACTATACTACTTGCCTGCCCGACCACCATCCCAAGACATCATAAAAATTCATGCTCTGCATAGAAATTTCTGCTTTGTAAATTAATATGCGATAAGTCAAAATAGAAGGGCACTGTAGTTTTTAGTGTAAGGCACAATTTGTGGCGTGGCCTGCATTGAAAAACGAAGCAAGTTTGCAACTTGCTAAGAAAAGTAGTGTGAACGCTCCCCATAATGCGCGGTGGATTAGTCAATTAAGTAGTTGGTGGTATTTCTTAGCCAATACGGAGAGAGTACTATTGATTGTCTCTCTCCTTTTGTATATACTTCCATCCTTTAATGTTAGTGAGCATATTTTTCTCTTGTATACTTTAGTGTTTTGTGTTTTGAGCTTTTGTTTTGTTTCTTATTTGCAACACGTTATCAGCACGCTCTTATGTTCTTATTCCAATGCCCTCACACTTTTGTTTAAAATTTTTTGCATCCAATTTAAAAAATTTTGGAGGAGGAAGTTTTTGCACCCCCATCTCTCTTCTCTGTTGCTGTCGGGTATTTGCCTTCCTACTCTGGGCTGTTTGTCTCCCTCTAGTCCTCCACGACCTTCTTCTACACCCCTACCACTCCTCATAGAGCCCCCAACCTCCCAAGCCCTTCAATCCCGCTCACCTCCCCTCTTGCCTTCATCTTCTTTGCCCTCCATCCACACCTTGGCCTAGGCGCTCACAAACCCTCCTGTATCCCTCCATGTCGCCCTTTCCACTTCCCTCCATCGTCCAAGGCCAACCTAGTTCCCTCCCCTTTACCTCCTTATTGGCTTCTCCCTCCTGACTACTCTTTTTTCCTTCTCGGCCTCAAACTCTTGGCCTCTTTTCTCTGAGGCCTTGTTTTCTTTCTATACTTGTTTCATTTTGTTTTTAATTTTCCCTTCTCACCTTCTTTCCTTGCCATTTCCTTTGGCAACATCCATTGCATCTCTCCCTTCAAGCGTTTCTTCCTTAGTCTCTTCTACTTCTTCCTCTTGGTCTCCATCTTAGTTGCCTCTCTAAACCCCAATTCATTAAATTTTTTATTTTTTATTTTATTTTATTATTTCTTTCATTGACTTTTCACATATTTTATATTTTCATATCTTTATCTTTATCCTTATCCTTATTTTTTAAAATTATTATTTACTACTTATTATTTATTATTTATTAGTAATTTTTTTAAATTAATTTTTTTTACCTTTACCTTTATCTTTTATTCATCTTTATCTTTACCTTCTAATCCATCTTTATCTTTCTATTCAAACCCTAATTTCTCCCTGAAGCCATTTTCATTCTACATCATGACTACTTCAATTTCTTCTGTTGCTATATCTACAACTATTTAGGTGGTTGCTACTATTATCGAGCCACCAAGGCTTTAGCCTGTTCTTTTTCCACAATTGGTAGCTGATGGGAGCAATTAATTATTATTAGTGAGGACTGTCAAAGCACATATATTTGCTGAATAGTTATTAGATGCTATTGTTTTTGACACTATTCCCACTGTAAGTGTCACTGATTCTGCTGCCACAAGTTCCATTGTTCCTATTGCCACTATTTTTGCTTCTATTTCTTAGAAACCTTTAATTTCGCCATGTTGTTCCTTCCTTATAACATCAATATTTAGAGATAAAAAAATCAAATGAGCTTTGGCAGAAGCTCAAATCTCGTTTTGACCATTAGAAAATGATGTTCCCTCCTATAGCTCTCCACGATTGAATCCATTTACAAGTATTGGATTTTCCAACACTTGTTTTTGACAATGAATTGTACTGCATCATATCGCAATTACGGTTGTGTGCTCAAGCCATTACCGATCAGGAAATGATTGAGAAAACTCTCATGCATAGTGAATTAGTCAATTAAGTAGTTGGTGGTATTTCTTAGCCAATACGGAGAGAGTACTATTGATTGTCTCTTTCCTTGTAGATGGTGTATATACTTCCATCTTTCAATGTTAGTGAGTGTATTTTTCTCTTGCATACTTTAGTGTTTTGTGTTTTGTGTTTTGTGTTTTGTGTTTTGAGTTTTTATTTCGTTTCTTATTCTCAACACAACTGATGGGATGCTACATTTCCCTATCGTGTGCCAAATCACTTGGTGTGAAAGTGTAGCGTGGACCACTGGAGATGCTCTAATGAATCTGACCCCAATGTACGATATATGAAAAATAGTAACATTTTTTGCTCGGGCAGCTTCCGATTACAGTACGGCAGTGCTGCCCATTTCTCAAATCAGACGAGTGATTCACGGAACTTGCCGGATGTGCGCAACTGACTTGGATGAACGCATACTCATATCGATGGATGAACCCCAAATTTCGGAGATGAACCACCTCTTCATCCATCTGCTTCGCTTCCCGGCAGCGCATTTGACAAAGCAGGGGTGCGTCAGTTCACCTCTGCTAGAAATCAATCTCCGCATTGCAGATTTACGCAGCGATGGCGTCGAGAAATCGTCGACACCTCGTGCTCTGCCTCCTCGCGCTTCTGTGCTTCCTTTTGTTCTCAAATTTGTGCCAAATCGGTGCCGAGACGAGGGAGAGTGGGGCAGTGGAGGCAGTGGAGGATGCCGATGAAGGGGACGACTCCGAAGCGGCGGTGAAAGATGGAGAATACGAAGAGGACGACGAAGACGACGAGGAGGAGGAAGAAGACGAAGACGAAGGTGAAGAGAATGGAGGCAAGAAGGATTTTGATGAAAGTGATGTTGTGGTGCTTGGATCTAGCAACTTCACGTCGTTCGTGACGAAGGAGCCGTACGTGTTGGTGGAGTTTTACGCTCCCTGGTGCGGGCATTGCCAGGAATTGGCTCCGGAATGGGCCGCAGCGGCCACCGCTTTGAAAGGACGCGTTGCAGTGGCGAAGGTGGAGGCGACTTCGAATACGGAAGTCAGGGAGATGTTTGGGGTGTCCAGTTACCCGACATTGTTTTTCTTCGTCGATGGAGGGCATGTGCCTTACACCCGCGAGCGGACCAAGTGAGTTGACCTTCTTTGGAACCTCTTGGGTACGAAGTTCGTCTTGGAGCTCGGAGTTTTTTGAGCTAATGTCATGCTTCGTCTTGTGGATTGTTACGTCGCGAAGGTGAAAATTTCTTCATATCTGGATATGAAGAAATTAATATTGAAAAAAAATTAAAAAAAATAATGCTCGCTAATAGGATTGCGTTGCCTTGTGGATTATGAATATGTTATACATTGTCATTTCTTTGTAGAAAAGTGAACTTCGACATAAGTCAGGATTGTAGCGATCGTTGAACTGTTGAAAACAACAAGGATTTGTGAAAACCAGGTTCTGAGAGATTACACCGACTGCGTAGATGCATGGTTGACAGTTTAAGTATCTGGATATGAAGAAATCAATAATGTGGGAAGAAAATCAGATTCATACTAGGAACTAAGAGGGTTGCTACTACTTTGATTCTGGATTTAGGGTTTAGGAAGTTTCTAATGATAATAATAATGCGTTTTTTTTTCTTTGTACTCTGTACGTAACATTCTTGAAATCAGCACTTCACACCTTGGGCTCCTCTGCTGTTCAAGGGAGAATGAGAGCACTCAAGGATCCTCTGTCATTTGCTTTTGTTGACGCACTTCCGCTAACATGTGGAGTTCAACGTTTGAAAGCAAACTTCTCGACTCATCAGTTATAAGCCATCATGGTTCTAAAGTAGCAGTCTTGGAATACAAACCACATGGGTTTTAATTGCAGAGTCTTGGAACCACATGACTGTTGGCAATAGTAGTTTTTATACTATTTTTGTGATCTGTTTGTCTTCAATGCTACAGCTAAGGGGTTCAAGCTCAATACTACTCAAGAATGTGATCAGATTTATTGAAATGCCGTGATTCTAAATCTGGTATTTTAGTAGTTAGTGCTTTCGAGCTTCTATTAGGGTCTCAAACTGCACAGTTCATGTGGGAGGATCTTTGTGAGAGTTTTCACAATTGTCGTATTTTTGTTGGTGGTCGGTTCGTTTACTGCGAATAGTTTCAGTATATTTGTCCTTCTGATGTATGCGCTTTCATCATGCTTTCATCATCACCTAAAAATATTACGAAGGGTACCTAATTTCTTTTTGATTTTATCATCCCTTGTGGATGCCTGAAGGTTAACTAATATGATATACCACAACTCTTTGGTGCAGGGATGGCATTGTAAATTATGTGAATGCAAAGTTGAGTCTCACTGTTAGAGCTCTCATGTCAGTATCCGAAGCTGAATCTCTTTTGGAGGCTAAGTCGCCCATTGCTGTTGCTTACCTAAACAAATTGGAGGTACTTCTATATCATTTGAGCATTAGTGTTAGTTTTTCACCTCAAAGTTATGTTCACAGACAAGGTAAATGCTCTGAGAAACGTTCGAGGGTCTCAAGATTTGGTGTGAGATGGATTTCTGATGTTCATGTTAGAATCAGACTCTTGTTGGTGAAAAGCGAATTTTTCAGTCAATGAAGACATTCCAATTCTCATTACAATCGTTGGACCAGATTGATGCCATGCTTTGTGTCACGAAGCCCTTTATACAAGGGGTCTGTGGTGATATAGGTTGAACAGAGTGATCATTCCAGATTCTTGTAATGGGGGTATCGTAATGGAGTTTGGCGATCTTTAACTAGTCGTATATGCTGTGTATTGATTATTGTATTTCAGGGTGTTGAAGTGGATCAAATGACATCTGTAGCTAGACAGGAGGAAGATGTTACATTCTACATTACGAGCGATGAAAACGTGGCTGCCATGTTCGGGCTTGTCAACGAGACCAAACCAGCTTTGGTTCTTATAAAGAATGTGCCAGAGAGGCGTTTGGTTTACAGTAAGTACGAAAAACTCAAATTCGACACATTTGAGTTTACGGGCTCCGTTGGCCAGTCGTTTCCCTTCTTGCACATGTGGCCCTTCACTGAACGTGAGTCGTATATTGGAGTGCAGATGGTATGTTCAAGAGAAAAGATCTTTATGACTTTGTGTATACACACAAACTGCCACTTGTGATCTTCTACAATAAACAAACAGTTCCGCTTGTCTTTGGGAATGCCATCAAGAATCAAGTACGAAGATGGTTTTCTGACTGGACTTTCATTCTTACTATTTCATTTCTATTAGAAGTGCAGATATTGGTGTTCCTTACTAAGTTATTTCGTGTGCTGGTCGAAGTGATAAATGAGCAGTTTTGATAAGTTTGTGACATCTCTTATACGGTGAGTTTTGTATTTCAGATCCTATGCTTTGTTAAAGATGACGAACACTGGGGATACGTGCAATCAGTTTTCGAGAAAGTTTCAAGTATGTTTAGAGGGCAGGTATGGCAGTCTTACCTGTTGTTTGAGAGGATAACCCCTGTCTTCAAATTGTGATCTGTCATTGGCGGGTAGACTTTTATGCAGTTTTATTCTAAAATCTACTTAAGATTATGAATGTGCATTAAACTGAATTAAGTTGGAATATCCACCTCATGTGGTGCAGACATTGTTCATACGTGTGCGTCTGGGTGGTGATTCAGAAGCCCAACAAGCTTCTGATTTTTTTGGCGTAACGGGGGAGAATCCTATTACGGTAATGTACTCTGGCTTTGTCTCGTATAGAAACATGAGATCCACTGTTTCGAGCACTTTTTAAAATGGTCATCATTTAACTTCGTAAATATCTGTATAGACATGTAGAATAGAAAATATGTGTTATTTTTTGATTGAGCATGAGCTCATGCCAATCTGAAGATGGGTCTGATTCGTGATATATAGTTTTTGGATGGACGACCTTTACGTTTGCGTAGTGCATCTTTTGGCTGGTAGTTCATTATTTAGTTTCACCCCTAGATGACTCCTGACTGAATAACTCCTGGATGTGCTCCAGATAATGGCGTTTGTGACATCTGAGGATGGTCCCAAGTACTTGCATGAAGGCGAACTCACTGTTGAAGGAGTTAAGGTAAATATTTATATACTATGGATTTTTGATGCAAAGACCTTTTTTTTTCCTTTTATTTAAAGTACGTCGTACTTGTAACCCACTCTGGGAGTTCTAATGTCTCTGGTTTCTTTACAGGGTTTTGTGGAAGCTTTTCTTGCAAACAAGTTGCCCCCTTTTTTCAAGTCGCAGCCGATACCTGAGCAGGTAAAGCAGCCTTATATAACTGGCACTTTGAATTCATTCTCGTCTTAGAACGATTTACAAGAGCGATATATTCTTTTTATTGAAGTTCCAAGTCTGTATAAGTTTACTGTACCTAAACTTTTTGATACAGCCTCGTTTGTCCCAAAAAAGATCTCTAATTTTTGTAAGTCAAAGATTCATGGTATGGAGCGGCAAGTTCCATTGTTTTGTATATTTAGGATTTAAGTCTGAATGCATGCAGAATAATGAAGACGTGAAAATAGCTGTTGGCAAAAACTTTGATGAGATAGTGCTTGACGAGGCCAAGGATACTCTTCTTGAGGTAAGATTGACATGCAGGACCTGAGCTTGTTCATTCTCATCAATTGCCCTTACCTATCCAAATTTGTGGAACACCCTTTTAAAGTGCGACTGAGGGGTATGTGAACATTTTGGATAGCCTGCCTCTCTTTAGCCAGAGGATTTTCCACGACTGTTTTCCTGCTTCTGTAGTCAAACTCTGCTTGGATATGCGTTGTTCTATCGTTCTTATTGCTTGTGTTTCAAATTCCAGGCTTAGTTACTTATGTTGCTGTCTTGGCAGATTTATTCTCCTGGGTGCCATTATTGTCAAGAACTGGAACCAATATATAAGAAACTTGCAAAGCGGCTGAAGGGCATTCCCTCACTTTCAATAGTCAAGATGGACGGGATGCTAAACGAAAATCCTCGTGCAAAGGTAGGCATCTACATCACCTTAATAGTTACAATTTAATGGAATTGCATACGTTGTCCCTGTCATTAATTTGCTTTAAAACTCCAACCCCACAATCAGCTAACTCGACTTGTTATTTGAATTTTGTCAGCCTGATGGCTACCCAACCCTTCTCTTTTATCCAGCTGGCAAGAAGAGCTTTGAGCCGGTAAGTCTGCTCGTGCACTATTCCTTTTACCAAAATCCCTTGCTTACAGTATCAACCTCAATTCTGCAGTTATATAGTAATGCTGCACTTGACTTACTTCGCTCTGATATTACATCTATGTCATCCGTAATTATGTTCGTTTCACTGATTCTATGACATCTAGGCTGTGTGTTGGTTTGAAGCTTGCATTGCTGATAGTAAGAATGCTTTGGAAATGCAGATCACGTTTGAGGGTGAAAGAACTGTGAAGGGCTTCTATCAGTTCTTGAAGAAGCATGCAGCTATTCCATTTGCGTTACCCAGAACTGCCAAATCAAAAGCTTCAAACAAAGCTGCAGTAGATGTGAAGGATGAACTATAATCACCATGTCGACAAGGTCCTCTGTAACGGGCATTCTTTTTGAATGACCACTCTTTGATAAAACAGAGTAGATTAGCCAGTGCGCACAAGAATAGAAAAAATCTAAGCGGGGCAAGATTACAACCAGGCGTTGCTGTACGCTTTGAGTTCAAACCTTGCAAGTCATTTCTAATTAGACTAGTGATTCTTCGTCATGAATTCTGGTTGGAATCTGTGACCTAAAATTGGGTCCACTTTCCTCAAAAATTATAAAGAGTTTATGTAACGTTCTGGGTCCAATATGCCAAACTGTATCATTCACCAACCTTGGATTAGCTTCAGGGTCAGCACAGGGTTATCCCTACAAAACATTGGTTTGAAATCTGAAAATGTTTGAGACTCCACACCAAAGTTCACATGGCAGTGCTAGGAATAGCAAGAACTAAGGTATGCTCAGTTGCTCACCCATTATCAACTGTGCCTACATATGAGCATGATTTCCAAAGGAACTATTCTAAGATGAACTTTGGAAGTGAATATCTTAGTCTTTATTTTTGGGTTTAAGTTCTCTTTTTACACTTTAGTATGCCTTCTTTTCTAATTGCTAATAAAACATGTTATTATTTCAATCAAGTTTCAATTTATTTTTGCATGTTGTGCATCAATTGACCACTTTTTTTGAATATGATGGTGCAACTTTGAAATGAAAGAGGCTTCGTTATTTATTTATCAAAAAATCATCTTGAGTAGACCTTTTTCTATTAGGCCAAACTAATTAACAACCAATTAATGCTCAATTCATTTCTTTAATTTAGAAAAAATTTGCTTAAATGAATATGGTATTATCCTCATTTCATCAAATTAATTAAAGAATAATTTTTAAAAAATTAATACAAACATCAACGCACTCACCAAGATTAACAAGACGTGTTGTCATTATTTTATGAAGATAGTTTATTTGAAACAAGTAAGAATAATAAAAAAGTTTCATTCCTTAATTTCTCCAAGAGTTTCTCTATCTATTTAATTGTCCTAGAATTGTAGTTGTTGCTACAGGATGCTAAAACCTACATTTGAAGGTGGGCCTAGCCAATGTGGAGCATGGATCCAACCATAGGGCTTGGATACAACCTCGTGGATTAGCTAGCCCACCTTGAATGCAAACCAACCCATGAAAACCTTAACCCGCCACCTACTTCCATTGCGCACCTAATAAAGCAATTTTAGAGACCTAATGAAGTGTCACTGAGATAGAGGAGCTCGCATCTATTTGCGAATGCTAAACCTTGAGGAAATGTCATAGCCCCCTCCTAGGATGTGTAAAGCACAAAAATGCAGCACAACATAATTAATATCTTGCAAGGCAAGAACAAGACTTCAATGGTTCAATTTGCTCTACTCCTACTTTAGTATAATAAGACTTTGACAATTTTCTATGAAAATCCCTATGTATCAACAATAGGGTTCAAGGTGTCGCTTTTAGAGTTTCAATATGTTTTGAGACAAATAAATTGTTATATAAAGGCGGGGTAGGGTTGTTTTGTGACAAAAAACAAATAGGTAGAAAAAGGAGTCTTCAATATATTTTGCAATTGAAAAAAAAAGATGTTACAAAAGGTGGTTGTATTATATTTCACATGAAAATTGCCCTTGATTTCTTTGTATAGGACAGTTTAAAGGCTTCAATATATTTTACAATAGCTACAAATATTGTTGAAATTAAAATTGGTGGTAGAGCTGTGTTTCAAATTCAATTTTAACTTGATTTGCATGTAAAGTACAATAGAATCACATAATTGCATTAGGATTTAAGATGCTAATCTAGGGTTTGATGGAGATTCTTTGTACGGTTCCTCTGTTCTCCATAGTTTTCAAAGTGGCTGAGCTTGTTTAGAGCTGCACATGTGGAGACTATAAAGACGCCTAGGACAATGTTGCATTACATGTATAGTTAGAAGACTATTTCTCCTTTTTGTAGTGAAGATTTTGTTATATGTACCTCTATGTAACGGTACGTTTTTCCCCTATAGCACATGTGGTAGGATTTCACAATCAACATGTTCTGCTTAGCTAGATAGGAAAGTTGAAGGTCGAATATTCTTTCACTTTCTCTGTCATAACACTTTGCTCTTTATAGCGTTGTTCATTTCTAGGCCTCTACAAGCCAATGTCCTACAAATGCTCAATGGGCAAGAGGGAGGCTTGTGAATCAAGTGTATTTTAAGAGGATAAGCTAAATATCAATGGACCTTACAATCTAGAGAAGAAGATTGACCTCATTGAAGCACTCTAGAACAACATCTAAAATCCAAATCTGAAACTTATTAGGTATACTAATCTATTATAGCTTTTTTCATAGAATTATTGGAATTTTTTTGTTATCAAATCCAAAATTGGGGTAATTCCTTGGGAGAAGTTAGAAGACTTTGTGCAGGGACAACAACAAAACCTAGACTTTCTTGCTACATTCAATTGGCATGTAAAAAAGAAAAATGCTCCCAGATTGTTGGCATTTCCACGTGCTTCATTACCAATTCAAATTATATGGTGAGTGTTTTTGTAGTCTTTGCCACTCTTCCTTCTCAATCCCTTACAATTTTGTATACATTAAGTCTATATAGGTGCTTGCTTGTAGCATAGGAAAAGAACTCACTTGGCTGGCCTAGACAGTGATAGGACAAAATTCAATACAGATCTTTAGAAGATGTTATGGGGAAATGAAAGCATCCAAGCCACTAAACTTTGAAATTCAATGCAATTATACACACTAGTCTAGTGTATAGATAAAAATGGAAAAGTCTAGCAGCTTCACGGATTAGGCAAAATTTATCTCCTTAGACGACCTGTACAACATACACACCTAGGATATTGTAAAATAACATTGTCTCATATTATCCAGTGCAATCATCTATCATGTTGTACCAAGTCTTGTGTTATGATATAGGACATGCTACACCTATTGGAACTCATTCTAACTCAATCTTAGGCATGTTTTGCAATGCATGGAAAATTCAAGCATTACTATTGTTTTGGGCATGAAGACTACTCTAACATAGTATAACAAGGCATCCATATTCTACTAGATCCTACTATCAAAAAAAGAAAAAACATGCTCCCTCATAGAATACAACTAAACATTGTGGATATGACATCTTTTCCACTATGAAGAGAATTCCAAAGAAGCTGACAAGAATTAATAAAAGGAAAATGGGATGATCCATCAAACAGGGGGGTCAATGATGCTTCTATGCCAAGCAATTGTACAATGACCATACAATTTATCAGCTAACATACCAACATTCAGAGCATACCAACAAGAACATGCAAGTTGTATACAGCGTTAGTGTACTTGGGTTCAAGGACATTTAGGTTTTGCAATCTCTGATAGCATAAAACAACATTTGTCAAACTTGCTCTGGCTAGGTTTCTCCTTGCAAATCATGGTGCAGAACAAAACATTTGTGAAGAATCTCGCATTGTAGAACAGATCCATCAATCAGGATACCTTCATATAGTCCCATGACATACAAAACCTCATAAAGGCTAGGGATGAGGCTTTGTAGTAGAAGTTCAATAGCGACCCAAGAAGCATGAAAATGTAGATTGATGAAAATTCCAAATTCGTATTCTATAATAGAGAATATGAACTTTTTGATTTGAATGATAAAAAGTATGACGACACTCCATTCACCCTAGGGATTCAAACCCTATAGCATTTTGTTATGCTTGTCAAATATGACTAGAATAGTGCCCTATCATTTGACGCCACCTTTGAGACATCCAAAACTCAAGTACTTTATGGCTACATCCTTGAATGTCTCTCTGTAATATTTGTTTGTTATAATTTTGTAAAAAAACAATTACATTTCTGCTTTGCTAAAATTGCATTACATATACACCTCCAATCATAAGAATCCACCACTTCTAATGTGTATTGCATTGAGCTTACTTGGTTTTGTGTCTTGAAAACATATTAAGTTTACTTAGTTATGTGTTTTACAATACGTGTTGTACACTATCATGGTTATTGATGAGTGGAGAAATAGAATTCCAATTTCATTCTCTATCATTTTGTAGTACCACAAGAAAGATTTGCAATACATTTTGCTAGAGTTGGAGAAGTGAGTTCATGAAGTCAATTTCAATTAGGCACCAACTTTTGTACATAATGTTCCTCAACGCAATCAACATGTAGGATTGTTCCTTAATAGTTGAAGTCTTTTTCATTATGTTTTTCCACTATATTTTGTTTAAAGGTACAAAAAAAAATTTGTGGCAAGGCCAAGGCTAAATGGATACCAATCTAGTGTAGTAGGTACAATAGCAACTCAACAATCTTATCATAGAACAACCAAACGTGGTGAGGTTTATGAAGTACATGACCAAGCATTGACGAAGCAAGGTTGACATGTAGTACATCAAGAATTGAAATATTCTACATGTCGAACAAAATACCAATGAGGCTATCGAATCGTACCATGAAAATCTAAAGGCTATTTTTAGGTCCTTCTATAAATGCTTCAATAGATGGAGATTGGACTAGTTAATTTTTCATCTTGTAGGAGATGTGGTCACACATTATTGGTATGTAATACAGTGCAAGTTATTTAGGTTTGTTGGCAATAAGAATTAGAAGGAAATAGTTATGATTGCAATTATATGTTTGAAGAACAAATTGAATGCCTTAGTGCACATTTAACGAAATAGATAGGACATTGCTCTTATAGTGTCATTGAATCATTATCAATACCCAAAGGTATAGACCATCTATAGATTGAATTTGGAATGGGCCCAATGTGACTATCATGTTGGTTTGTAGGGCATGATATGCAAACACTATGAAATTGTTTCACATTCTACATTCAAAAGTTAGTGATGGGCTCCTTGTAAGACAAGTGGATACAACTCATGGAATTGAGTTTAAAAAAATCTTGATCATAAGCACCATAGAATGATGTTCCAATACACGAAGATTTTGGCAACAATGATGTCTTTTGCCCTATAAAAGGATATATTGTTCTAAACAACTCAATGGTAGAAATGAAAATTGTAGAAGATCCTAAGGTGATTATAGCTATGGTGTACAAGAACCTAGTGTAGACCCCTAGAGAACTTCTCTAACTTTTCAATTTATTCATTGCAAACTTGAAGAATGCTTGAGAAAAATAGACATGTCTTGAGGATAGATGTGTCTTCTAGGAGGCACTATACTACAAGAAAATAAGTATTTTATGACTACAAAAATATGACTAAGGATGATTGGTGACTTATGGTAGTTATATCCTTGGAGGCTATGAGTGCTTTTTTATCCAACCCTTAATATGGAAGTGGAACACAACCAAGTTCTAGTTTTTAGATGCATTTTTATCTCAATAGGTGCTGAAATGTCAATTCATTATGCTTTCCAAGCAATGAATCTTTTGTGTGTTTCTAAAATAATATACAATTGCACTATATTTTACAAAGTTCTAACTCCAAAGCTAATTGTACTGCAATGACCAAACAAACTAAGCCACTATGAATTTTAGAACAAGATTCTATAGTATAAATTCAACAATCATAAGTTAGAAGGAGTGTCATGCCATTTCGAAAAACATAAAAGAAATCCGACCTTCTTAGCAAAAATTGTAGCTAGATAAAGTTAGCCTTTGAAAGTACTATATAGATTTCATTCTGATGGGGTCATCTAATCCTTGCAATTTCTAATCTTAAAGTTTTTCTTCACCGTACCTTGGCGATGCCGCTTTGGAGGAATCTTTAGTATTAAGTCTTAAGTTTTTCCTTGTAGTGTGAAACATTGGATTAAGTTGTGTTTAAAATTCTCCCTTATGTATAAGTTATTTTGTCCAAATTGTGTGCTTTTGTCTTTAGTTTTGCTTTAAACAGCAAAGCTTTGAATCTCCTTTGTCTAGGAGTTGCTAGTATTTTAGTGATGTACAAAAATATAGTGAAGCTTTGACTTCAAGTGTTTGGATTGTGTTAGAAATTTGGAGTAAAGTGAAAATATGGCAAAGCTTTGACTTCAAGTGTCCGTGTTTTGTTAGAAATTTAGAGTAAAGTGAAAATATGGCAAAGCTTTGACTTCACACAAAGTTTAGTTTCCAAAATATTTGAAAACTTTATTAAAGCTTAATGTCAAAAAACTAATCTTTAATGAGTTAAATCCTTGTTGGCCCTAAAATTAGAATTGCAAGGATTAGATAACCCCATCATAATAGTAAGTGTAATTGTAATTGTTTTGATTAGCTATTTAAACACTTAACCAAACTAAAAGTTTAAGTCAAAGGATCAAGATTAGATTTTCTTCAAAGTTTACATATAAAAGCTTGTATATTAAGATTAGAGGCTTCCAAAAACATATGAAGCTTAGAAAATAGAATTTAAACAAACAAGATATAGAAGGATAAAGTTTAGCATGTAGATGAATGAAGAACAATTAAAATCATCTAAACATAACAAGATTAGAAAAATAAGTGTAGATAACCAAATAGGATTTTTTACTATTTTTAGTAAATTTTTTGGATGTTTTACTTCAATTTGGCAATTTGTTCTTAATTTGAGTATCCAATTGGGTCTTTTTGTTAAGCTATTCAATCCAATTTGGAATCTTTTTAGTGGTGTAGTGGATCTAATAGGGTGTTGGGATGGTTTTGCCAAGTTGTTGGTTGTGTGTCCTAATTGGAATGTGAAGTGTGCTATCCAATTTGGTATGGAATTGTCAATGGGTAGTCAATTGAAATTTGAGTTCCAATTTGGTAGTTGATGGTAATTAGATTGTCACCTTCTCTTCTAATAAATTAGATTGCCAAATGATTCCTATTAGGTTCGTGTTTTGAATTCATTTTCTTTACCCATTGTTGAAGAGAGTTTAGTGTGAGTCTCGACTAGTTTGAGCCGTGTATGTTTTTGTTGTTTTTGTGTTTGTGTCCAAGTAGGTGATGCTTGGTTGTGTGTAATGGTTATGTCCTAGTTGAGATGTTTGGAAGATGAAAAGTGTGTGAATTAAGGAAGAAAGAGTGTTGATGATAGATAAACTGTGTGAGGATATTTTGGAGACCAAATTGGAGAGTAATATTGATTGATGTGAATGGTGTATTAAATTGGAATGTTGAGATGCAATGTATGCAAAGTTAGTTGAAAGTGATGTGAACAAAGTTAAATTGTACAATGGTGATTTAATCATCAATTTGGAATTATATAAAAAGATTATTATTTTTTACTGAATTGGTGTTCAATGTGATGAACGTGTATATTGAAAATTATATGTGTGTAATTGTGGAATTTATGGAATAAAATTCTAATTAGATGTATGGATCAATCCAAGTTGGATTTGTGTGTGAATGTCATTGTATTAATGTATTTGGCTATAGAATTCTAAATTGGATTGTTGAACCTATTAGTATAAAAAAAATCCTACTTGACTATCTCCCTTAGAATTAATTTATTATACAAAAGGGTAATTTCCAAATAGGTCTTTATCCTCCTTCAACAATAAGAAGTGAAAGTAATTTGGAATTCAAAAGTGAAATTAAAAATTAATTTGGAAAATTAGGTTAATAATAATTTATTAATTAAATTTAGAACACTGATTAGCCGTCAAACTTCATCCATCAATAATTTTTGATAGAAAAGTTAGATCATGAATTTTCAACTAGGTTGGTCTTCTGAACTTCTTAATTTTGGCTTATCACCAAAAATTTCTACCCAAAATCAAGACACATAAACCAAATATTCTTGATTTATCATAACAAATACGAAGGCGAAGCTCAAAGCTATTGTTCTATGAAATTTTTAAAAGTCCTAAAGAAAACTTTAAAATAACCAAAGAAGAGTTAGTATTAAGGCAAAAGCTTTGCTATATGGTGAGTTGGCATCAAATTCCTAGGATATAAAACCAATGACTCAACTGGTACTAGACTTTGAGACTTGATCTCACCCAAATTTCTTTAAATGATACAAAATACTTAGGGCCATGTACTCCAAATGTCTAGGTTCTATGGGGATAAATTTCTTCAACTAAAATTGTGAACTCTTATAGAAAAAAAACTTGGTTTGAGATTGTTAGTATAACAAGGATTCAAAGACTACAAAAGACATAGAATTGTTAGTAAACAAACTTGAGGATTTTCTACCAAAAGGTTGTGAAATCCTATGCAATAAGTTTGTCGAAGTGGTTAGTAAATGAGAATTTAAAGAACCAAAATGCAAATAATTAGTATCAAACTTCAAATCATAAAATACAAGGCTTTTCAAAGGGCTCCCAATGTCCTTTGAAGTGAACTACAAAATTTTTACAAAAAAAGGAATAAATGGCTTCAATACAATTCCAAAAGCAATTTTTTTGGTCCAAATTGGCAAAACCAATGAGTTTGGCAAATCACAAAAACAAGAAAGATATTGGCATTGAGTAGCTAAACAAGCAAATGAATAAAAAGGATGCAAAATGAGAGGAAGGGAGGCCTTTTATGCTTTTCCAAGGCCTCCTTTCCCTCTCAAATTTTCTAAAACTACCTACAAGAAACCAAATTAACTTTAACTATTTTGAATTCTATCCTACTGTTGTGATCATTTTAACTTTTAAAGAAATGCTAAAAATGTCAAATAGATTGCACCATTGTCTTCAAAAGATTCTTATTAATTTATAGCACCTTTATCTCCTATTTCCAAGCTAATTTGCAAGCAAAAGCCAATGATTTACAAACTAGTGAAAAAGGTAGAAAATCCAAATGTTGGAGTTTTCTTTATCTCAAGATTTTGGATAGCTTGGGTTGTTGAATAGGTTTGAGGAAGTAAAAAAAGAATTCAAGTTGACATCATTCAAACATCATATGCTCTTGGTATGCCAGTGTACTCATCAAATATTTTAGAATTTCATTAAAAATCATTGTTCTTGTTAGTTTTGGTATTTGTTGGTGTTGGAACATCTTGAAATTTGGTCAAGCACTTCTTTATGCAAAAACATACTATCCTAATTTTTAGAAAGATTTTATCACTACCAAGGTAATTTCTATGAACTTCTCAATGTTGTTAAATACAATTGACTTCTTATAGAGTCATCTTTTGTAATTCAAAAAAATAAGAAAATTTTTGGGTAACTTTTAGAAAATCCCCAAATGTTAAGTGCAAATTTACATATTTACTTTGCACTAAATATGGGAGGGCTTAAATTAATATTTCATGTTTTAATTTCTCTAAAGAGGAAGCATTCTCGTATAAGGAAATCTAAATGGATCGACTTTATTGTTGAGCTTTTAATATATTTTTATGCTAAAAACACCTCTCATCAATCTTTGGTCACAAATTGAATGGTAACCTCCATGTGGATTTCCCACAGAGATTCCTAGAACATAGTAGGATTTATGACAATTTGTACTATAACTTTGTCATATAACACGACATCAAGGGTTGTGCTACATCAAATTTAGTTTCACCTCAGATGTAGATGAACGTTTGTATTAAGGAGTTTTAGAGCTATTGGCACCTTATTTAAATTGGAACCTTGTTTTTGAGTCAACTAGGGCATAGTTAATAGTGAAGACACTTCTTTTGGCTTGGCATTCTTTGCCAAATCAAGTCTTGTGAGTGATTGAGAGAAAGTTGTTAATATGGTGTAATCATGACTTTGATTTATAAATTCTCTTTCTATATTCTACTTACATTCTTGGATTCTCCTTTTAGTGGAGTGGAAAATAGCTTATTTTGTTGAGTGTGAGATTCTAAATCTAATCACTTGGCAAAGAATCCTCTTTTTCAAATTTATGGTGTAGCAAATTGTTGGAGTAGAAGCTAATTCGATTGTTTAAGTGTGGCTCAAACTTCAAGGTACTCTCAAGTGTTTCCTAGCAACTTTAAATTGTTTTTTTTGAATGATTGGAAGTAGAGGAGAGAACTTAGAAAGTTGTAAGAGTTTTTTTTCCAAATTTTCAATCTACTTCTTTGTAGTAGGAATATTGAGTGAAATGACAAAATTTCAACTTCTAAATAGTTGCTTATACTTGCAGTAGTAGCAAGAGTAGTAATAAAGAAGTTGCATATAAATCCATTGCTCTAAAAATCATAGAATTTGAATGAAATTTTAGGAGGTTATAGGGTTCTCAATTTTTTGCCATTTCTTAGTTGATTCCTTTGATAGTTGAATCTGAAATCTAGGATTTTCAAAGATTTTTTAAAATTTATGATTTTAAAAGATTTTTCAAAATTTTCAGATTTTTCTAAAATCTAAGAATTTTGAAGATGTCTAGAATCTAGGAAATTTGAAGATTTTGGAATTAAAATTTTTTGAAGATTTTTGATATGTATATCCAAGGTATATTTTGAAAAATTCAAAATTTTCGAAAAAAGATTCCATGCAACTTTGAAATTCAATTATAACAGCATTATAGTTTGGATTTGAATAAACTTTGTACCTATTATATATGTGAAATTTGCCAAGGAATCCATTAGTGGAGTTGATTTTAAGTTTGAAACAAAAAATTTCATGGACTAAATGGTATTTTTGAACACCAATTTCAAAGAATTTTCAAGAATTTAGGTGTTGGAGCCTCATTAAATATTTTTGAATGTTTCTCTTTGGTTTTGTTACAAAATTTACAACTCATGATCATCTATTGTAGGCGTATGCTAGTGACTCTAGTTCACATTTTTCTTATGATTTTGCAATTCGTTGTTTAGAGAAGAGGATTCAATTTGGATTTCTTGGATTTTGTTTTGGTACCTTCCCTTGTGGTGGATATTTTGCCGAAGGTTTCTAATTTTGTTGTATTTTGTATTTGCCATTAGGCTTTCAATTTTATAGACATATTGTAGTGGTGAGGTTGAATTAATCACCAGCAAGACCATTTTCTATGCACCAAGTGGTCAATGCTTGTTTAAATTGTGGTGATAGGGAAGTGATGACTCTTGTGAACTACAAGTTTGATGGTAATACAAGTGTAAGTTGCCCTTACCTTTTAGATAGCTGCAAGTACCTAGCTAGTTTTTTTATAGCACAAACTAGGAATTGGTATTATTAGTCACCCTCACTTGGACTATTTGGAGGGTGAACACACCAAAGATTCACTAGAAGAAAGAGTTTTTTTTTGATGTTATACTATGACAAGGATGTTTGACGGAACATGGAGGCCATGTCTAAGTTTTGGCTGCTTGAGGGCAAATTTCGGGGGACGTACCAAAGAACATGCTTAGAGGCCGGTTAAAACGAGCTCATGTTTTTAATGCTGTGAATGCTTTGGGAGATGTGTCTAAGAACATGTCCGTGCAGTTTGTAACATCTATAGGAATGTTGCGCTACCAAAGTGGCAGTCAGGGGCGTTTTGACTTTGGATAATTTCGGAAAATAGCTTGTGGGTCCAAAGAAAATGCTGCCCTAATATGGAAAACATAGAAGGCTAGGGCAGGTCCTCTGAAATTTTTCTAAAGGAACAACATGTACGGATGCTATGTTTGTAAGAGCATAGAATCTGTATAACTACAACATAATAAAAAGAAGACGCTCGAAAACGAGTGCAAACGTTAGGACATGGTAAGAAGCATACATTTGTTGTTAATTGCATGTAATTATGAATGTCTACTAAATGAAATTAAAAACTAAGTTGTCAACCGCTAAATGTTTTAAACTATGTTTTCATCAAAATTACTCCAAAACTACCAATCTGCCATTTCTAGTGTAAGTATCAAATTTTTAAGAAAATATATTTTTGGACATATGTAACCGTAGGATCTTCTGGTTATATTTTTTTAGAACATGTGGAAAAAATTTCAAAATTTTCCACTGCAGAGATTGTGTAAGTTGAGATAATTTATAATTTCTTAAAACTATCTAATAGTATTTAAATTCGTTCCTAGGGAGGCTAATATAATAGGACTACTTCTATTTTGAATTCTTAATAAGTCATTGCAATTGTAGAACATAAAGGAAAAGTTCTTTAACCACATATACAAATGTTTTTCCTCACGCGATAATATCTAATTATTAGATTTGCCACTCCATTCTTAAAGGCCACAAGGGTTAAGAATATGCTCCCAATTTGGTTCTTTATTAATCTTTAAATTTTTTTATTCTTCTTTTCCACCATCTTTTATTTGATCCTTCTTTTCCAAATTGGCTTTTGCTTCAAGCTAGTACCACCGTCAAGGTACAGTACTACCAAATTGGCTTCGCGACACCAACTTCGTACTTTAATCAATCTCCAATTGTAATCATTGATTAATCCAATTTGGCACTTGAATCAAGTACAGACTAGTTGGTTTTCCATCTTCCTATTTGGGCTGAATCACACCAACTTGATCTTTGTTTTCAATTTCAACCACAACATGATCTTTCTTATCCAAATGGGAATTTACAAATATAATACAATTGGGGTTGAAGAAATTTTGCTCGCGGCGGAATTTGCGGTTTCACATGCCAACTTGGACTTCAATTACTTTTCTAATGCAAAATTCTCCATTTCTAAATCATTAATTTCAACTTGGAACTTAATTCCACAAACATGCAACAACGCTCATCAATCGGCCTTACATCTCACAAACCAACTTGGATTCACTCACGGATCATAAACTGATTCAGCATTCACAAGGCAACATTCAGACTTTATTCGCATGCCTACTTGGGATGTTACAAATTAGTCTCACAACATTCCGACTTGGATTTAAATATATATTTCAACTTATTTAATAAGCACACATATTCAAACACAATATAATTCACTCATTTGATTTACAATTCAGATACTTCAAAATTACTACAACGACATTCACAAACACAAATTAGATCAATCTAAACTCACATGATTGCAAATAATTTTCAATTGGCACATCACTAATTTACAACCATAGGCTCCCATACAACTAGAATTAGACATTAAACACTCCACATACACTTGCCACCAATTTGGTTTAACATATTTTTATTTAAATTCCGAATTGGTGATCAAATCACCATTACAAATTTTACAATATTGTTCATACTCAAAACTCCTGATTTAACTATTAGGCTCTAAATATCTCCAACTAATACATCTCATCATCATTACTCAACAAATCCCAACTAGAAATTTGCAAATCTTCTTAGCTTTAACTACCCACTTGGATAAATTTTTCATCACCACATCTTCACACTCTATATATTCACCATACACTGGCATAACACATCCCCAACTAGGACACAAACTCGATGCATTGATCCAACCCTGGATCAATACAAACACACTTCCCAACTGGAAATCACCAAACAAAAACACACACAAAGAAAACAAAACATACACAGCCTGACTGACTAGGACACGCACTTGACTCTCTCAAACAGTGCGTGCCGAGAATGACCAACTTGGAAAGCACAAATACCACATAGCTCCAATGCTTCAAATCCTAAATAGCAAAGGGCAACAACAAGAACTCAACCCTATGGATCCTATTAGGCAACCTTTCAATGCACTACATACTCATTCACACTTGATTAGCTCAACAATGTTCTTTTTGCAACTCTTCATTTAACCAACAAGCTAAAAACCTGTAGTTTGACACCAAAATTGGATTCAACACTATTAATAGAAATCCTTCCAAAATTCTCACGTTCTACAGATTGCAATATATTAGCATTGAAAGTGACAAATTTCCATTTTTTGGCCCTGTAAAAATCACGGCAGCTCAACTTCAGGAGGTCACATTATATGAAAAAATGTCCAAAACGGTTGTTCCTCTAAGGAATCATTCTTCAAGTCAAGTTGGCTACACACTAGAAAAATTTCAAGTCATTTGGAATTATACAACATCTAGAAAAAAATAGTACATAGAAAGGAGTAGAAAATGATTCAAAATACTAATTTGTTAACAATTTATTTATGGAATTGAAAAATGTCAATCTCGATGGTAGTAATGTCGTAATAAAGAATCTACACCCAATGTTTTTATTTTTTCCAAAAAATATTGAAAATTCATTTAAATAAAGGACTTCAAAGTTTATTTTGGAGTACAGATTCAATGACAACCCACAAACTCCCACAAACTAAAACAATTCATAATTTTTGACTCACTGATCTACATGGGATGATTCAAAGCTTTTCAAGTTTATATAAATCTAAAAAACAAATTTCAAATTTTAATTTCTAAAAAAATTAAATTGTAAAGAAGTTTTTTTTTCTGCCTAAGCTGCCCGCCAACCATAGAAAGTTACATATTATACAATAACTTTTGAACCATGTAGTCAAATGTTATGAAAATTGTTGGGCCTTAAAGATACTCCTTGGACACATGTTGTGCTAAAATTTCAGCAAATTAGAATAAAAACTCCATTTGTGGTGAGCTGCCCAAAATTTCTATATTGCCAAAAAATGCAGTTCGGTCCTTCAGGGGTTAAACTCCTCAAGGCATGTTAAGGTTATAACAATGGAGGTTTTCAATGAATTTCCCCACTTTGAAATTTTCTTGCACTTAATTGAGTTTGAATTTTTTTGATTTTAAGCATTTGGAAGTGAAGAATACTTTATCTAGTCATATTACAGAAATCATAACTTCCCCTGTAATATCACAAATGCTACCATTAATAGTAGGAGTGGATACTTGTTATAATACACATTCATTGTATTTCATATTAGTAAAATTTTGATATGTTTGATAGAATGCATGATAATGATTTCAATTACTCTTTAACATAATTTTTCGAAATATTTCGTAAGAATATTGTCAATCATGCTTTCATAGAAATTATAATAGAGTAGCAATTCGCAACACCTCTATAATATCACTTTGTACAAAGGATGATATTATAGAAATAAAGTAGTTGTTAGTATTAAGGTGATATTAAAGAAGATGCATTGGGTGATATAATAGAAGTACCAATTCCATTGCTTCTCTTGGCTTTTACACTTCCATGATTTAGTACTTTTGTGAGCTTTCAACTTTCATGATTTTAATTTTTTATTGCTACTACCACATGATTTAAAAAAATTTAATCAATTGAAGTGATTTTGGATTTTACAACAATTAAAATGTTTATTAAGTTCTTGAGATTCACAAGTTCTTCTTTTTCAATTCTTCAATTTGGATTGCCATTGTTTGTAACAATTGAGACAAATTTCTCATGCATTATAATGTATGTGTATCTTCAATAGTTTCCACCATTGCATATATTTCATTCATCATTCAATAAATTTGTACTATGCATTTCAATATATGTTTAATTTTTTCAAAATCATACAAAGAATTTCATAATTTTTATTTGAAGATTTATTGAAATTTTTGTTTTGTATTTTATCTAATACATAAAAATTCTTATAAAATTCTTATAATAAGTGTGTAGCATAGCAAGCACCAACTGCTAGTATTCTTGGAAATAATTGTAGAAAATATTATCCATAGGATTTATAGATTGTAACAATGTTGGATGATTGATGAGCTTTGTTTGCAAAGAATGCAACTTCTAGAATAGAAACATCAATAAAAAGATGAATAATGCTTTGTTTCTCTCGCAAAAATTTCTTTCAGAATCTAAGGCTAATATAGAAATTCTGTACCTACGAAATTAAAAAAATATGAACTTCTCTCAAATTTGTTGACATTTCCAAGAAAAAAGAGTTGAAAGCCAAAACTGACCGAATTGGATGATTGGATTGTACAGAATTTCAAGTTTTTTAATATACATCATTTTCTAAAATCCAGGAGGTTTTTCAAAATCTTGAAGCTCCATGAAGCGGGATTAGGGATTAAGGACAATAGGTTCGAGGAATCAAGTGATGTCAACAAATATTGGTTGGGGCAAGCAACGAAATGGCTTCTTCTGGTAACTTCATTCTTCATTTGTGTCGAAAAAGCAAAAGAAAAGATCGTCTCTTTGTCAAATCCATTGATATACATTAGGGTCCTACAAACTGCACATGCTGCAGATAATTTACAAACCAAATTTCAACTCTTCCTTTCTACAAGAAAAATTTACAGAAAATTTACAGAAAGTAGAGCCCGGAGCTGCTGAAAACGAAAGAAGAAATCTCCCGAATTTCTCAAAAAATCAAGAACTGTGGAAAGGACCTCGAGAAGAAAAAGGAAGACAAGAGAAAGTAGGGAATGAGGGAAGCCAGAATTAGGTTGTTTTGTTTGTTTGTCACGTTGAGATCTCCTGGACCGTGAGTCCCCTAGTCATGTGTTTGGTATCATCAGAAAGCCCTCGGCGAGGAGGGGTACGTGGGCTTTGTTTTGTGGCATTCCAACCTACAGTGTGAAAGTTATTGAATTTTGAAGTTTTTACAAATTAAAAAAATTAGAAAATTGGAAAATTGATTTTTTATTATTTTATTAACCGTGGCAATAAGACGGGGTACACTAATCTTATTGCACTATTGTAAGTTCAATCGTAGATAAAGTGTTTTTATATTAAAACAAGTGGTGACTTATATTTTCTAATATTAAATCAAATATGTGTAATACAAATTTCAAAATGAATACCTAACTTCTTAATCTCAATATGAATTTGAGCCATGCAAATGAACTTTTGAGAATTTGGTCCCAACTAATGAAATGAATTCTTACACCAATTTCCAAATTCCAAAAGTTTATTGCAATTTGAACATTGAGGTTATTACCACAATCTACTACCATACGTGAAGGTTTGATCTAGCACCTAAGTGTTGGAAAAATTTACTTTTGGTGCACAGATGGGTTCAGTAGGTGGTATATTCTAGGATATTCCAAAAAATCACTTGTAATCTTCCAAAAATTTCACTTACAATATTTTCAAAAATTCAGACATTCCAAAAAATTTACAATTTATGTCCAAATCTAACCTTCATGTAGGGTAATCTTCTACTAATAAAAGATGCAAACTCTATTTACAATAACATTCTTTCCTAAAATTTACACGTGGAAAAATTTTCAAATTTTTTCAGTTAATTCTAAATTAGAAATCAATTTCCTTCACTTTTTCTCCAAAAAATCATTGTAATTTGAAATCCTCACCAATAAATCTGAAAATTCTAAAACTCATAGAAGACATAAAATTTCACCTCTGAAAAAACCAATAAATTAATTATCACTCAAACTTAGTTGCAACTATTGTGCCCCGTGCATGTGCCCCAGTCTAAAAAAAGAGAAAAAAAAATAATTTTCTAATTTTTTTAATTCATAAAAACTTCAAAACTCAAAAACTTTCACGCCACAGGTCCGAATGCCATGAAACAACCATGCCCCTCCTCACTGCTGAGAGCTTTCCGACAATACTAAGAATGCGACCGAGGGATACAAGGTCTAGGAGATCTCAACGTAACAAACAAAACAAACAGCCTAAGTTGAGGTATTGACATAGAGGAAACAAAGCCATGCATGTTGAGGAAGATTACAAGGTCAAAGGCCCGTCTTTCTCCAGTTAACACGCACAGAAAATCTTCATCAAACAAATATTAGAGTAATTATCCTCCCTACAGACTGTAAATTAACATGCAAACATAATGATGTAGCACAAGAGAACGCAAAGAACTTTAGGCATCAATATATCACTGAAGTATGTCTAGTTAGGAGACAGACTTAACGGTACTTCGCGCGGCCAGATGGTAATTCCAGACCGGAAATTGAAGGGGTGATCACCAAGGCTCAGGAACCAGAGCCAATTGCTGCATCGTTGCTCTGTTTCTCCGTCCTAAATTTGAGTCAATGCACATATAACACAGGCAAGCACATGGAAACAGACTCCTAAACTAAGATCCCATCAACAGTGGCAATTCTTCCACCCAAGTTGTAGGCAACATCAATACCGAAAGTTCCTCGCAAGTTCTGGAAACCTCAGAAGAATGGCAGAAAGTCTAAGGCTTTAAATTGTACAGTACAATGGAATGGAACTCTTTCCAAAGAAGAAATGCACCTAGGAAATAAAATATGACCATGAATTCTACAGACTCAAGTGTAAAGCAGGAGTTATCTACTTGCAGCTTCTCACATCATCAAGAATCTTGTGCATTAAGGCCGCGAAACTCATGTAGAGGATTCACACCAAGTGTTCGAACAAAACAAAATTCCTGCTCTTGGTTGCCAATACCACCCGGACACCCATTTTCTACAATGGTGTCCATCGGTGTAAGATGCAGATCAAGCTAACTTCAACCAGGCTTCTGCCCCATAGATTCCACCACCAATCAATGTGAATACAAACCACTGTTCAAGCCATATGCCACACTCCAGTGGTGGTCACGGCAAAAGAAATAACTATACAAGGTGCAATACATGTGAGCGGGATGCACATGCAACAGCACTTCCCTCGGGATTGACAAAAATCACGTCTAACTCGCACACGAGTTCAACACCTTGAAAAACGCAGGCGGTGGTTTTCAGATTCCACCTCTCGCACGCGTAGAAGAGCCACCTGGTGCAAAAAAAAGGCCCATTATTAAGCTGAAAATTGTATAGTTGCATGGCACAGGGATAGCTCAACTCAATAGCCATCAAGCTAAACAGAGAATTTGAACAGTCGATTATAGGAACATCCAAACTACACGTCACTCGTTCCAAAACATTGGAAGCATGATTTCTTCATTCAAGTGCTAAAAATTCATTGACATCCTAAATGAATCGCATCGACTCCTACAAATGAACTAGGCCACCTTAGACCATTTCAACACTTCAAGACCTAATGCAAATTAATCCCACCAGAAAGAAAATGTGCAGAAAGAGAACAACGAAATACAAACTGACCTTCAACTTCTTTCTCATCTCTTCATTGTCACTTTCGCGAAGGAGGCGCTCCTCCTCCAAGGCATGGTGAAGGCTGTCATGATCTTGGACACATTTCTCCAGATTTCGCCAAAAAACGGCATGTTGCTGCTCTAAATCTAACAGCTATACTAGCCATTCGAAAAAGATGAGCTATCCCGTGCCCATGTCTAATCATATCAACAAAGAAACAAAACGAAGAATAACGGTCTAACCCAAGAAAGAAACACTACTTGTCAAATTTATGAACTTCCAAGTTGCCAAGGCAAGAAGATTTACTTGGGTCTCTAATTTACGATTCCGGTCAATTTCGAACATCAGACTCTATTCACTCTGCTCCTCCAATCTACGGCATCTGTAAACAACGTACAGGGAGAAAAATGTCACACGCTTATGCCTAATGGACTCAAACAGGGACCCAGGGAGAGCATGTATTGTCTTCAATGTCAGTTTCATTACATTGGCGATACTCCTTTACTATAGTACAGTTTAGGCCGCGCGGCCTTAAACCAAATTCCATACCGGTCTTAGTTTTTGCCAAAAAATTAGACCATTGTGAAGATTAGACCATTGTGAAGATACATCTAACAAATTTTGGATAGTGGAATATCGCCTATGTAATGAAATAGACATTCTACCAGTATTCTAGTGCAAGCCAGAAAGAAAGGGATACAACTCGAAATAGATTCCACAGAAGCATCCATATAGCGAAGAGATGAAACCTTTCTCAAATTTGATCATTCTCATCTTTCTATTGCTTCAATATCTCCAGTTCCACGGAGGCCCTATGCCCATTCGAAGTGTCCGGACGTTGTTGTTGCCCCTGGGGTGGATCTATAGCGAAGTCTGCAGGATGTTACGCATTCCATGAATGACCTTATTGCACAACAAGGCCGAGAGGGTGAAGGGCGCCTGCATCTTGCAGAGAATCAGATGATGGAGTATCACCGAACGTGAGAACACTGAGATTACGAGTCACGTCTACTTTGTAAGCTTGATGGACAGATCATCGTTTCTGTTTGCTTCTTCAGTTTGTTTACAGTTAAGTTCTAGTTCTAAGTTACACTCCCGTGTCATTTGATTTCCTCGCGCTTGCAGTAAGGAGGAAGCGGGCACAAGAACTGCTAAGCTGAGGCGAGAGAAGGAGGTCCAAGATCGTCACCTGCAAGCAGAACCACCCATGTTGAACATGTAACATCTACACTATGGTCGCTTGTATAGTAGCGTGTTGGCTTCTTCTCTCTTGCATCGTTTCATTGCTGGAATTCCAAACAAACAACACCCTCTCAAAATTTCTATGGTGTACATTTTTTTCTTAGGGGGCTTGTTGGAGGGCAATTTAAGAGTTTCAAATGAAAAGGAGCTCCATCAAGGCGGGAGATGAGGTGAGCTGGGGAGCCAAAAAGCATCCATGAAGTCCGGAAATGACTCACAGATTTCCTAGAATAGAAAGCAGATCTGAAAACTCGCCAAGTCTTTTGCAGTGAACTCAGAGTGAACCCATGAAGGCGGGGGATGAGGAGGGGTGAGGTGTGGAGCCACAAAAGGACCACGGGGGTCTGGGTCAGAGTAAACAGGGATCAGGCTCAACCTCTGCGAGGTTGCATCATCTTTGCCTTATTGATCGCGAACGCAGGTGCAGCAGTTTCGGCGCCACTGGAAGCACACGCGGGGGAATCTTTAGGTACCGACTTATTGCGTCCTGTTGTTGTGCTTTGGATTTGAGTTTCATCGCCTTGGTTTCGATCAATTGGTGTTGCAGACGGCGCTTGTGGTGCAACAACGGTTGTTGCGGAGGAGTTGATCTGACTTTTTGTGTCCACCTAGTGCTGGGATGACTTTTGTTATGTTGGATGCTGCTGGAGAGATCCTAAACACAATGCATACTGGATATTTAAATATCAAAGCTATTCGTCTTGAACAAGCGCAGAGCAAGGAAAATGATAAAGCTCGTTTGATGAAAATACTTACAGATTATAAGCCTCACATTATCGTTTTGGAAGATGCAAAGGTTCAGTGACGGTACCTTAGGCAAGATATTTCTGATGTCAGTAACAGTGTGTGCATTCATACCATGTAATATACCCCATTGTATTGCTCTTTACACGGTCTCTGTTTGAGTCCTATATCTGCTACAAGACTGAACATTTGCATGTACTAGTTGATCTTTTAATGAACTTGTGATTTGCAACGCGGCGACATAATCACTCTATGTGTTGAGGACGTAGTGGTCCACCATTATTTTCCTAATGCCTGTGACAGAATCGCTGTTGCATTGAATTCTTTAACTCATATGTTGCTTAGCTCAAATTAAACAATCGGTACTGGAAGCAGAACCGAGAAGAGAAAGCTGCCACAAGCTCACGCTTCATGAGATTATCCCCCCAATAGTTGAATGGAGCGATCGATATTGACTGGATCGTTAGAGTTGTCACTCAGCTATCTAGTCCACAGATAGGAATGAAAGTCATCAAAAGCAATGCCATCGCTCATACGTGTTGTTTTCTTTGTTTTGTTTTCTGTTGTGGGATCAGGAGCACGGAGATAGACAGGTCTCCAGACAAGGCAGCACGAGTGGCTTCACGTGAAGGCTTCAGTTGCATTTGCTGGGTAAGTCATTAGACACTAGAAGAAATCGGGGGGTTTTGCGACTACAGTTAGCAACTGGTTTTAGAGTTGCGAAGGACATTTGCAACTAGGTGATAATTTGGAGTCTGTAGTCGTAGTGGACAAGTTGCACGAGTTGCAGGAGAGTTGTAAATGCACATCATATCGGACGATTTTCTGTGAAACTTCATCCTGCATATCTTCTGACAAGATACGCATTGCTGCGTGAAACTAATGAATTCAATATTCACTGCTCAACTACTTCTTTATAATTAATGTACTTGGTTTAAATTTGAACTTTGCAATTCTTTTCAACTGTAATGTGTGATGGTATACAACCTATGTGTGACTAGTATGCCACTGATTTGCAACCTATATATAACTCATTTACAACGTATATGCAACTAGTATGCGACTCATTTTGCAACTACTATGCAACTAATTTGGCAATCTACATCCAACTAATATGCAACTAATTTGGCAATCTACATCCAACTAATATGCAACTCATTTTCTAATTTGAATGTAACTAATATCCAATTGTTTTTACAACTAACATCCAACTCTTTTTACAACTTGCATGCACCTAATATCCAACTCATTGGGCAACCTATATGCATCCAATATGCAACTACTGTGCAACTCAATTTGCAACCTACATGCAACTATTATGCAACTCATTTTGCAACCTACATGCAACCCCTTTTGCAACCTATATGAAACTAGTATGCAACTCCTTCTAAACCTACTTGCAACTACTATGCAACTCATTTTGCAACTCTTTTGTAACTCATTTTACAACTCATGTGCAACTTAGCTGTAACTACTTCTCAACATTTATATATTACTATTATTTTGCAACACAAGTGCAACTCATATACAACTACTATACAACTAACTCTCAATTTTTTATATATTCCACATGCAACTAGTATACAACTGTTTTTACCTTTGATTTAGTAACTACTATAATTACTATGCAACTACTATATAACCTATATGCAACTAATTTCCACCATTTGCAACCTATATGCAATTAAAAGAGCGACTAGTTAACTACATGATTAGTTTGTAACTTAACTACTACAAGCCAACAGAGACAGAGACAATCATTTTTCACACAAAGCAATAGAAAACACAATAGAGATAGAGACAATTATTGTTCACACAAAACAATACAAAACCCATATATATTAGATAAATATGTACATTGCTAGTCCAAAAAACATAGTTACTAATTCACTTGTCATTACATGCAATAATGACTATGAATCGCTCATTCCATATGGTATTAGCTCCTACAACGTCCTTCAACTTTAATTGGTTTCTTGCTGGATTAGAATACATCAAGTCCATAAAATCACTTGGCATATGTGTTATACCACCCTCGTGGTATAGGCTTTGTATAATAAAAAGCTTCTCCTCCGATACCAATGACATATCCAACTGCCACAACTTGCCCAAGTGTTGCTGGATTTTAGAAGGAAAACGTGCTGGCCAATTGAAAACTGTAGTTGTTCACAATACAAAACAAAACATTAATGAGCAAACATAAATATATATACATCAACAATTTAGCTAACTTTAACATATAATATATAAACAATGAAATGTAGGGACTACTTTTGGAAATGCCACCTTTGGCCTCCGTTTAGGCTGAGGTTTGGGTTTAGATTGAACCTTGGTCTGAACCCTCTTTCTCCTCAAGATCTCCTTCCTGACCAAAGGTTTCTGCAACATTTAACTACAATCATTATAAGTAATTTATCAATATCAAAAGTTATCAAAAAAAATTTAGCTTCAAATTGTTTACTTAGATAATTGTCCTCACCTCTTGTTCCTTTCCTCTTAACTACATTCTTGTATTAGGATTTTTTGAATTCTTCGATGGTTTAGAAGTAGAGCCATCCAATATTTGTACATCACTGTTGACTCTATCTTTTCCCTCACCTTCATATTCACCTAGTTCTTTGTCCTCATGACTTTTCTCCACACTCCCATTTTTGTCCTAAGGACCCTTCTCTACACTCCCATCATCAAAGTAGGATTGCTGACCTCCTAACATCAAGGTAGAATTTGTAGGATTTACAACAATTTCAGGTGCTTCAATATGGTTAATAGGTTCTACATCAGAGCCCACAATGTTGCTCTCTAATATAGGGTTACTTGGTATAGGATCTGATGGTATAGTGTTGCTCTTTGATGTAGGATCCGATGGATCAATGACCCCCTTTTCAGTAGACACTAGCTCATTCTCAATGGCCCTAGGCTCATTCTCAGTAGACATTGGCTCATGAATTTGGCCACTACTGTTCCCTTGCAAAAACGTCATCAACATCTCCTGCATTGCTTCAACAGTTTTCGTATTCCGCTCTATAGTTGTAAGTATTTTGACTTTGAACTTGTCTAATTCATTTTGTTTACTTTTCAATGCAATCATTTTGGCTTGAAATCCTGAGAACACAACCTTTTGACCACAAACAAACAATGGTTGTAATGGTTAATGTAATATACATAAAATTGTGACTACTACTAATCCTACAACTATTTTGCAACAATTAAACAACTATTAATGATCCTTGCAACTACTATACAACAAGTATACAACTACTTTTAATCCTTACAACTAGTTTGCAACTAATATGCAACTACTAGTAATCCTTTCAACTACTATGCAACTAATGTACAACTACTACTAATCTTTTCAACTACTATTAACATTTGCAACTACAAGGCAACAATAACCTTGTAGATAATATACAACTACTACTAACCCTTTCAACTACTATGCAACTAATGTACAACAACTACTAATCTTATGCCATCAACCTAATCGCCTTCAAATCTAACATTATAACCAGAAACGATGAGAATAGCTAAAATAACTTTTAGGAACTCATGTATAATTTCACAACATGATTGATTAAGCAAATTTATATGCTTTAAAAGGAAAGAGTGCTGAATCTTCAAACTACAATCTCTTGATCTAAAGTGCAAATGACCGGAATCTCTTGTAAATTGTAAACTACATTCATTAGAACTTCCTCAATTATGAACCAAATCTCTTTCATCATCATGATTGATACAAAACGAGAAGACACTCCCTCTTTAAATTAATTACCTAGCTAAGATGTCATTCTCTACAAGCAGATCTAGAGATCTGCCAAAATGAAGAATTGAAGTCTAAACAAGAAGAAAAGTAAACACTAGAGAGTTGGAATTCAAATCAGCACTCAATGTCAGTATGCAAAACCATGGGAAGAGAAGTCTAATAAATCCAACCTACTTTTGATTTCTGCATCTGGAATCGAAATTTGTTGATCCTCAAAACCTTCAAACCTAATTAATCTAGTGTACATGAAATCTTTCTTCTCTCATAAATCATGAACGTACCACACTCAATCGATTACAACATCAATTCCTCAATCAAATTTTAGATCCTTAATCATCACATACAATTGCAAAGTTTTTCGCTTCCTCTTTGAATGAATGAGTGACCTTGCTAGTTAGTTAAGCCATCTTCTTTTTGCATAACTAGATAAATCTACATAATAAAATGAATCTAGCTAGAAGGGGAGTGAATAGTGCGTTGCAGCTCAAGTCAAAAGAAAAATGGACACAAACAAGGCTACTACAATGGCTCTAATAGTTGCCGCCATTGTCTTTCGTCGCCAGCACGCACAAACTAGACATTGTTCATTAACCCCACCCCAACTAAAACAAACTTGACTTTCTACCACGTGAGTGAGAAGAAACAAACCAGAAAGTAATAAATATCACGCCCAACAAAAGTACACGTCAAACAAAGGTGCAGACTAAACACCAAGAATGCCATGACGAGTACTCCTTTGAATCCGTATACACACGATCACTCAACTAGCTACCTCCAAATTCAGCTTCAACCAAACGAGCTAAAGAACGCCCTCTTGCACTCAAAACAACAAAACAGATAGAAAACACCTTCCTGCACCTAAAAAAACAAAATAAATACATGACCTCCAAATTCAACTTCAATCAAAAGAACTAGAGAATGCCTTTCCGTACGAAAAACAATAAGACTAATACGTGGCCTCAAGTGTAGATTCAATTGAAAGAACTAGAAAATGCCCTTTTGAAACAATGAAATAAACACTGATTGAAAACAAAGTTCAAAATCAAGAACACAGGGCAACAGAAAAGCATCATCGAGAGACAGCAAACTCTCCTCGCAACTTTAGGGTTTTATGAAGAAGCACCTCAAAAATATAAAACTTGCACCTTCTTTACTTCGCAGCACAATCCTGCAACCATAGTTTTGGCACTAGAGTACCACTAAACTTGCGTTCACTCCAAGAAGAACCAATACTAATGTAGCACTAAACTAATATTCCCTCAAGAGTGAACTAATACTAAACTAACACTAAACTAACATTAATTCACTAGTATGGATCACAGCAAAGATGATAGACAAAAACAGCAAAGCGGCGGCGGCGAGAACACAACAAAGCGGTAGTGAAGGAGACGGAGAAGATAAACACTAGGTTGCTCTAGTCTACATGTTTCACCTCATCATCCGTACACATGTCATCTCATCATAGGATGAATGACAAAGTAAACAACTTTCATCGACACATGGCACTACTGGAGTCCACAGGTGGGTGAAATGCCACTACATGCGTACCTTAAAAGTTCAATGGAGTTAATCGAGATTAAAAAGTTTCTAAGAAAATGTTCATTTTAAGAAAATTGAAGATGACACAATTGTCGTATACAACTTTACAATGCTCAAGTGCTACCTCCACTTTTGCCACTATGCGTCTGGACTGGATAGGTTTGGAAGTGGGGTTTTACAAATGGGTGTGTCGACTGGTGGCTTCTGGTTTAGCTACTCTAGAGGATGTACTTCCATTACCTACTATTCCATCTTTAGTTGGAGCCATAGAATTATTTGTGGAAGAGAGTGTCTTAGTAGCTACAAGATATTGAAAGCATTTATAAATTGTAGATGTTTTGCATATGAACTGTAATCATTTGGTATTCAAATTTTAGTTAGTTTTTTTGGCAATGAAGTCATCTTCCAGTTCCATCCTCATTGTTGTTTACTTGAACTATAATTGTTTCTATAGTTGCATCGTAGTTGTTTTCTAGTTGCATTGTAGTTGGTTTGTAGTTGTTTCTTAGTTAGTTTGTAGTTGCATTGTAGTTGTTTTCTAGTTGCATTGTAGTTGGTTTGTAGTTGCATCGCAGTTGTTTTCTAGTTGCATTGCAGTTGTTTTCTAGTTGCATTGCAGTTGATTTGTAGTTGCACTGTAGTAATTTTTAAGTCGCATTGCAGTTGTTTTTTAGTTGCATTATAAATGTCTTTTAGTTGCATTGTAATTGTTTTCGAGTTGCACTGTAGTAATTTTGAAGTCGCATTGGAGTTGTTTTTTAGTTGCATTATAGATGTCTTTTAGTTGCATTGTAATTGTTTTCTAGTTGTACTGTAGTTGAGTTGTCGTTGCATTGTTGTTGCATTGTAATTGTTTTGTAATAGTAGTATGGTGAAATTTCATTTAAACTTATAATTCTTTAGGATCTTTAAAATCTAAACTTGTCCTACATATATGAAATCTATAACAATCTAGTTTTTTTATACGGCATGGTTAGAAATCTATATTAATCTTAGATTCATAACATCTACAAGAATCATAGATGCTTAATATCTATTTATTTTGTAAATGTTTGTGACAGTGCGAGATCTAAATCGTAATAGTTGCATTGTAGTTGTATAGTTGAAGTGTTTTGTAGTTGCATTGTAGTTGCACTATAGTTGTCTGCACTGTAATTGTATTGTAGTTGTTTTATAGTTGCACTATAATTAGTTTACAGTTGCACTATAGTTGTCATGTAATTGCACTATAGTTGTTTTATACATGTACTATAGTTGTATTGCAGTTGAGCTTTGGTCATTTTTCAAACTATATCTGACTACAATTTTATACGTTGAAGTCCAGGACCATACATCAACAACGTTGATGAACTTTGGATGTAGAGTACTTCACATCTACACTTCTGATACTCTCTCGTAAAGCTTTCTAGTTGAACTGCAGTCATTTTTCAAACTACATCTGACTACAATTTGATACATTGAAGTCCAAGACCGTACATCGACGACATTGATGCACTTCGGATGTAAAATGCTTCACATCTACTCTTCTGTTACTCTCTCATAAAGTTACACATCATTCTACGACTATTTTGCAACTAGAACAAAGTACAAGACCAATTTGGTACAAATATGGAGGGGAACAATTGTACGATAGTTGTATAGGACACATAGTTGCATTCCAGTGGGTTGCAGCGGACACGTTTTTCTTCTAGTGAAAGTAGACATTTTTGTTTATCTTGTGTACTAGAATTCACGCTTTGGGAAGTTGTCCATTGACAGCTTCATTAGATTTATATGAAATGTAAATAACAGTGTCATTTGAGAAGGTTATAGTGTCTCTACATTATCTCCGAGTAAAGCTTTACGCATAACTTATGCATATACGGCATCCAAATGACTTTCCTTCAAGACATCAGTAATTCTTTTTCAGTGTTTGAAGGGAAGTAGAACTTCGACAAGTGTACATGACATTGTAAAACCACGTAAGACAATTACTGAGGAACACGATCTTCTCAGTGAATTCCAGAATTGGGATCAGCCAAGGAGCGATGGAAGGACAGTTTTGTTCAATTTTGTGCACTATATAAGGTTTTAGGGATTCACTTTGAAGGATGCAAAAGAGACCCTTGTCTTGTTGGTAAGCGATGATATGTAAAACAGGAATTTGGGTTTCCCTTGCCACTGTATCGGATTATGGCACGAGTTGCACTGTTACATTGTCAATCTTCTTGAGCAGGACGGCACATGTAACTGATAAAAGTCAATTACTGTTACTACGCGCATGCCATTGATAAATTGTTGTCATTTTGAGCCACGTGCATGGATGGTTCGTTGTGTGTAATTCAGTCAAACATGTTTGCAGTGTTCACTGCTCACTGTGCTTAGTCTCTGCTTCATTTTTGACTTCCATGGCGAGCATTCAGTCTTCTCAAGATTGGATGGCCAGCCTTTGTAAAGTTTTCTAAGCCCCAAGTTATGAATGATAACCTCCCCGCCTTCAGTGAGGACTTCGTTGGCCACGTGCGGAGCTCATAACGTGCGATCGACGACCTGGACAGGTGGGGTGACCGACCGATCGACTGACACCCGTTGGACTTCTCCAGCATATCGTTGGATCCACATTCATCCATTCGTCTTTTGCTCTTCTTTTTCCTTGCTTCGCTCGATCGATGTTTCTGGGGTGGGTTTTGTTTTTTTGTCTTTTGACACATTATTGCCATTCTTGACAGACTTGCAAACAAGGCAGCACCCACGGGTTGTAGGCCGGGAAAGGAAGGAAGGATACATACAGTATATACTTGCTCTCTTGATCACCGGGTTCTTGAAATGCATCAAAGTCTAGTGATATGAAAAGGTGCAACATGCTTCTTCTTCTTTTTTTCATCTGTTAGAAAAAACAGAATTCCATTATAGATTTTTGGTGTGCTATGCTTTGGAGAACTTGTAATGTACTAGAACTCTTGCTATTGTAGAAGTATGTAGAATGAACTATAGAATTCATTATTGCTATGTTTCATCAATATGATGATATTTGGATGAATTTGGATTTCTCCAAACTCTCTTCTTGAACCTTATAGCTATAGTTGGTCCTACTTGTTAGATCTGTGAATGTGAACCAAAATGTCCCAAATTTGACACCCTAATCATGGCAATCTATTTGACAATACCACTAATCTATCAAGATAGGAAAAGAGTGGAGTTTTTGTAGGGCAATATGATAGTGAGAACATATCAAAGGCATAGTCGAAGTGGGTGTACTTTATCCAATGGCTCACAGGAAAAATTCCCGATCTCTAAAGAGGCTTTGTCGTCATCACAGGTACCTTACTTGCAATTTGCATTTTAAAGTTAGAATTTAGGGTTTCAATAATTATAAAATCTAATTGCTTGTGGTGGATTTTGTGTTGGACAACTACTTGCTTTGTGAGTATTCATCTTTTTGTTGTACATTAGGCCTAAGCTTTTTGTTATTTATTGAGTATGTGTAGTAGCAAGGGAAGGGGAAGCAAAACAGTGAAATTGTGAATGGAGATGGTTTCAAGGCAAAATTGGTTGTGCATAGTCATGAAACAATTGACAAATTTTCCAATTCAACATCTGAATGGGTTGGGACAAGTATCTCAACAAACAATCAGGGACCTACCACTCAAGCAACAACTTTGCTAGAACCTCACAAAGCTAAAGAGATGATAGCACATATGGATAAAGCCAATTTCACATTAGATGGCTTAAAGCCTGAACAACCCTTGCGTGTCCAATCAGCTAGTCTTCAGTCCCTTCTATCATTATGTGTCTGGATGCAGCAATGTGGCTTGTTAAGAACTGATGGGTATTTCTCCAAACTTGACCTTTAAAGACCCTTGTATGTAGATGGTATGATGGACTACTCTACTATTCTTTGTGTGAATTGGGAAGTTTAGTTTGTTAGCCTTGTAAGGCTCACTAAATCACAACATATATTTCTACTATGACTTAGCTTTCAAATATTGATGGATTACATCCTTGTACCTATGAATAGGATTGTCTATGGTTCTATCAATTTATCCTAAAAAGCATGTCTTGATGCCTCTTTGTACTTGTTTTTCCAAGTTGGTGAAAACTCTCTTTGATTCAGTTGTGGCTCTTCCGTTGGATGATCCTCCTCTAGCAGCAGTTGCTGTACTATATTTTCTTGCTCTTGATGTAAGGTTAAATACATACAGTATTGGTCTTGGGAATTATAGAAAAACATCATAGCTTATTGGTTTTCAACTGTTGTATTCATTGACTACTGTAATGTATTGTTTCTATCTACAGATTATGGTGTATAGAACAAATGAAGTGTACTTTATGAAAAGTCAAATAAAAAATTTTCCTTAGTAATGAAGTATGGTATAAGGTTTAACATCTTACAAATGTATATAAGGTGTGTAAACAAAAATAAATTAGCAAACTTAATTATGGAGATCTATCATCTGCTTTTGTTTGACTTTTATTGTTGTGCTTTCTTGCATTGTGTGACATGAATTATAGCTTGCTTATGGTTGTATCAGGGTGAAAATGAGGAGTTCTTTGATTCTGCTTCATGTGTGCGATTTTTAATGGGATTATTAGGCTTGCCCCTTTCCCAATCAGCAAATAAAGCTTCATCAATGGTTGGCAACAAGTTGGATGATCTCGAATTCCAATTGAAAAGTGGAATTTCCAGTTTCACAGTTGATGATGCTGAAGTTCTCTTATCTCTAGAGGTGAGAGAACAATGATATGATTCAAACATTTGTTAAGAGCTTTGATATTTTAGTTTCCAGTTACTCAATTTGGTGTCTTTTTGAACCTAGAATTCATTATGGGATGCAACTTCCATTAGGATTTCTCCTCTCTTTTGGATGGCATCTTTCTTCATTTGTTTTTAGAAATAGGATTTTAGGATTTCCATGTGGAATTGATGGGTTCAATTTTGAATACTTTACAATTGCTAGTGCACATTACAAGTTTTTGTAATTGTCCATATTGAAAAGAGGGTTACTATAATCAAGCTAGTCTTCTAAGTATGAGTTTGTAATCATCCACTTTATTGAGCTTTAGGGTGAGATTTGAATCCATAGAGATGTTTGGTGTTGAAAATTTAATCTCTAGTACTATTGAAATTGCTTGAAAACCACTTGCAATTTTTCCCTTCTAGTGTTTTCACAATTTATTAAGATTGCATTTTTGTATTTGGGATTAAGGTTGAATTTTGATATTGAAAGAATCATAATTTATTGTAATGGAAATTTTGAATTATTTTGTTGTGAATTATCCTTCATTTTTTTGGTTTTACTCCATTTTGTGCTTTATGTATTTGTTGTTTTTACTTTATAATAATTATATGCAAATCCAAGAATTGTTGGTTTTTTCTTTATCATTTCCATATACAATTTAGTTTCCAAGTGATTTGCTTATCTATGTTGTTTTTTCTAAAAGCAAAAAAACAATTAGTTTACATGTTGTGGAAACTAAGTATTTTCTTTTGAATTGGGTTAGTTATTGACAAGAAGGCAATTGGCCTGCATGTCATTTCCAACTTGTTCATTGGAATTGTACACTCCCAGTTTCTGCCACAAAAGCAATATATTTGCATATTTTTTACCATACTCTTTAGAATGTATTGATTTTTTTCTACAAAATATTTTTTGGGGATTATTCTATTCTGAGATTTGTATATTTATTGTTTGTGATAATTATATGTAAATAAAATAATTGTTCACTTTTTTTTCATCATTCCCATATGTTCTTTGATTCCATAGTGATTTTTATATATGTATTGATATTTCTAATAGCAAAAAAGCAATTAGCTTACATGTTGTGGAAACTAAGTATTTTCTTTTGAATTAGGTTAGTTATTGACAAGAAGGCAATTGGCCTGCATGTCATTTCCAACTTCTTCAATGGACTTGTACAATCCCAGTTTCTGCCATGAAAGTAATATATTTGCATATTTTTTTCTTATATTCTTTAGAATATAATGACTTTAAAACACTAAACCCTAAAGCCATTAGTTTCTTTTTAATTTTGTGTTACTATTGTCCTTCTTTAAGAAAAAGTAATTCTACAACTTTCATACTTTACTTTCCATTTTAAATGCACATATTGATACAGAATACAAGTAATATGTGCTTTTGTACTCAAAAATGTATTTTTTTTCTTAGATTTGTAAGTTTCTTTTTGAAGTTGAACTATACAATGCTCCACTTTTGTTATTACACTTTGTAATGTGTGTAATGTTTACTTTTGTCAGGAAAGGTAAAAGAAGTATAAAATATAAAATGGAACAAATCCGATCTTCAAGAGCTTGCAAGAAAGCCAAACTCACTCGGGAATTTCAACTGGTACGAACAAATGTTCAAGGTACATGTTTCCACAGTAGATTTTGTTTCAATAAACAATATTTGTTTTTGTTAGCATGCACTTTGATTATATATGTTTGATTATTTCTTAGAATCTTTCCAATTTTTCATTTTCTTTTCCTTATGTCATCTTGGAAAATAATGACAAACCATAAAAATTCTCTTGTAGGTGCTTTTTTGATGCAACGGAATCACTGTCATCAAAATTTGGAAGGAACCTTTTACACTTCTGTCCCAAAAGACTTTACACGTCTCCATCAAAATCTTGTTGTTGTACAAGACAAGAAATCCAAGGATATAGTACTTGTAGTTCGTTTCACTCCATTTATTGAAATGTCAAAAAAGCAATTTGTTGATTTTGAGAAGTTGACAACAACTCTTCTTCATCTCAAATGTGGTGCAAGTGAAATTAAGGGAAACAGTGCTAAACTAGGTGGAAAAATGTATGCATTGGGTTGGAGGCCAGGTATGCCTAATTTCTTCACTTCTTTGGACAATAACTAATATGATTGCTTCTTAACTATTTTGCTTTCTGTAGTAGATTCTATACACATATAATATTGGAAATTCTACACAATACTGATTATCATTCTCTTGTAATTCTAGGTACAGATGGTGGTCTTAGTTTTGGGAGATATGTTCCCAACCCTAAGATGTAGAAAGATGCTTCAAGTATCAAGAAGTGGAAACTTGATCAAAAGTTGGTGTCATGGATCTCTTCCTTCTACAGTACTAAATTCAACGCTTTGACTCCAATCCTTTTCCAAAATACTCAAGATGAAGTAGCAACAGTGGACGTATCTACTCTTGCATAGTTGGAGTTTGATAAATCTCACAAGGACCAGCAAGCGTTTTGTAGTAATTTGACATATACGATGTTTGATTTCTGTAATCATTTCCATACAGACCAGGATTTCAACTCCTACACATATGGTTTGTGGGCTCCCGTTCATAATGATTGTGGTAAATTAGCTTCCTTAAAATCTGGCTTTCAATATGAAGGAGGTCAATTTCTACTTGGAAGTTACAAAATGTCTGTAGATTTTAGTGCTTGTGATGGAGTTGTTGAGATCCTCTGGCGATCGAAGATTGATTTTCATTGCACTATTCCTTCTATTACAAGTCCTGAGTTTACAAGGATTGGAACTTCCGTTCAAGTGAATGAAAGACTTGTTCGGAGGTTGAAAAAATTACATCACATGGTAGCTACCACAGGTATTCCTTTAGCCAGTAGAGTGCGTAGTGTGCAACAAATTGTACACTCTAAGTTGAGTTCCTTTAAGTAGGAAGTTGTACATTTCTACATTTTGGATTTCTTTTAGTTGCACATTACACTTTCCAAAACATTTGTGTATGATTTGTATGTATATAGTATTAATTAGTGTATTAACTTTACTTTGTATATGTACTTTGAAATATTTTTTGATTCTATGTGTTCATTGTATTGGAATGCATTCATTTGAATGTTTTATGCTTTTCAACTTTCTTTGGATATGTTAGACTTTGAAATCTTTATGTTCTAAGACACTTTAAATCTTGTGAAGTGAACTTAGCTGTGATGTATTTCATATTATTCAATATTGTGAAAATTCTCTTTATTGATAAAGAAACATAAGATGAAAAATGAATATGAAAAAATAATTAAAATTAAATATAGGATATAGCCTTGAAGACTACAAAAAGTGAAGATTGCAAAATCTTGAATAGAAACAGGAAATCATTCATTTTCAAAATTGGATTTTTCATGTCAAATTAAAAATTTTAAAGAAATTCAGAAATAAAGACTACTAAAAAAGCAACTTGATTAGGTTTTTATTTAATTTTAAAGTTCTATCAATAATAAAATTTGGTGTCTTTGACATTTAGGGGTGAAATCATAGCCTTTAATTTAAAAAGAAAATGTTATTAGCTCATAGTAGCATCCTTTCAAGAAATTTTTGCATTTTTGTGTGGCAAGCAATTTCTTGTTGTTTATTATTTATGAAGTACCAAACTAGCAATATAAATTGTTAAAGTGGTGCTGTAAATTTAAATGTTCATGTACATATTAGATAGAAATTATCACATATATATTCTCAAACAAGTTTAATACAAGATCTTATGGTTACTAGTATCCAAGTTTTTTTCTTAAAACTTGGTCCTTGTATTACACATGGTAATATTAGAGCTGCTTTGGTGAAAACAATATCATAATCCTTTATGGTTAAATGTAAATGGAAAAATTAAAAGCTTTCCATGTACATGTAAACCTACAAAACCTACTTTAGAATTCTTAAAAAATTAACTTTCAAAGAAGTATCTACTATTGTCTAAGCTGCATGCTACGCTAAAAAAAACATATTATGCAAAGAAATGTAGACCATGTACTTGAAATTCAGGGAATTATTTTGGACTCTAAGGTACGCTCAATGGGGGCACATGTTTTGTGGAAATTTTGGTACAAAAGATTTAAAACTCCGTTTGGTGTTAGTTGCCCAATTATGAAGAATAACACAATTGTATTATCAGATGCTCTATACTATGTACTGGAAAACCTCTTATTACAAGTAGGTAGCTCATTTCATTCAAGCAGAAGTTATAGATTGCAAAACCTACATATGGAATAAACATCACAAAATCCTAAGAGGCCAATCAGTCACATACTCATGAATTGCCATTTTGGTTAGTCCTATGGTTAGTCTTTGTACAATTTGCTTGGAAAAACATATTACACAACAGCTAACAACATGTTCACAATGAATGCTCATCAGCATCCACATTTGTAGGAGTGGCCCCTTCGACTGTAGCAACGTAGTGGCCACCTTTTGCTGCTGCTTCTCTCAAAGCTTCTGAAAACATCTGCGGTTGCAGTCCTTGGAATTCACTATCATTCCCTACTTGAGTGACAATGGGATTCAGTTCGGCATATTTCCCTTCGCTGCGTCTGCCTCTGACATCAGTCTTACAAATAATCTTCCACCCACGTCTGTGAGGGTCATCCGAAAAGAATACTTGCTGACAGTGCAGTGGAAACGCAAAGGAATCAGCATGCACCTTCCCATCCATGTGGTTGAAGTTGGCGATGCTGAAGTTGTAACGATCTCGTTCAATTGTCGGATAACGCATGCCTCGTGTAGCCTTCACCCAATCACAAACAAGAACAATGGTGCAATGATTTCGGTAATCCAATTCCAAGATTTCTTCAATGTAACCTACGTAATCATCGCTACATTCTATTGGCCTTTCGTTCATTAAGCCCCAACGAAGTTGTCGTGTGAAGGTCGCGACCACACCTGAGTCTCGAGTAGCAAGTGCATCTTCTGAACTGCGGACGCGTATATGCATCCCAGATGCATTCATGTGACGATGTGATGTTGCATACCTCTTCGGTGGTTGTGCATACTGAAGGATGTCATCCTGTACGTGCACCCCTGCGCGTATGGCATCCTTTACATCTGATGTGAACCACTCCAAGAAAGGCGGTAGATCACTTAATTCTGGTGGGTACCTTATAGTTGCAGTTCCATGGATACGGCGAGCTTCAATACGAAATGCATCCCTCTGAACCCAATGTGTTGCCCTAGCTGCTATGTAGTTCCTGTCATGTCATAAAAGAGTTGTTAAGATGAGAGTGTCTTATTTCCTATCTTGCAATATTGTTTACAAATGACAATATCCTGGACATTGTCCACTACATACCATTCACTACAACTTTAGAATGTGACATTCTTTGAGTGATTGTTGCTTCTGTTGAAGCTTATAGAAGCATCGGAGAGGATATGACCTCAAATGAATGCTTTGTCCTCTACATTGGAGATGTGCAGTATGTTATGGAGGTACCACTTTCTGGATAGACGTAACACTTGTGAAAGAACATGTTGTTCAACAGAAATTCACATCACAATGGTAAAAAACACTTACTCTCACCATGGTTGTAAAGACTCTGCATTGTCCAACACGAAAGCATGTGCATAGTGTCAAACATCATCTGGTAGCTTCCTCCTCTTCCTTCGATTAACGTTCACAATCTCATCATGCATGTACTCTTATTCTGTTGTGTCCCACACACGATGTGTTGTTCCCTTGTATTACTTCAAGTACTCTATACTGAAGCCTAGTGCATCTTCCATTCTGTACCCTTCAATTATACTGCCTTTTGGATGAGCCATAGTACGTACATGGTCTTTCAAACGTTTTCATATACCGTTCTATAGGGTACATCCAACGACAATGCACAGGTCCACATAGAAATAATTGTTGCACTAGATGTATAGGTAGATGTGACATGATGTTCACAAATGTTAGTGGAAATTCCTTCTCCAGCAGACAAGTTGCTAACACAGTATTTTTCATGAGTTCCTCTTCATCTGCTTTGCAAACCTCCTTTTCACATAGCTTTTGGAAGACTCTACTAATCCGGATGATAGCCAAATGAACATTCTCGTCTAACATATTCCGCACTGCAATTGGTAGAATCTGTAGAGGACAATCAAAGATAAAATGTGTTAGTTACATGTTCTTTCAAAACACATGCATCTAGGAGGTTTCTATTGTTATTGTTTTCAATAGTGTTATCTGAAAGCACTATTAGTCCACTGCATAAAAAAAGCATGACCCTTGTGCATTACTAGCAATGGTAGTTATTGAAGGTATGTGTAACACCGCACACTATTTCTTGGCGATCGTAAGGTATTGCTAAATCATACAGATTGACGTTTGTAGTAACTACTCATGAGAGCACCTACTTCTTGCATGCTTTGTCTTAACAAGCAACAAACAGTAGAGAAGCACCCTAGCTGCCTATACTCCAATAGCTAGAATCTTCTCTACAAGTTTGAAGGACTAAGTTGAGTACCTGTTGCATGAGCACATGGTAATCATGTGTTTTCATGTATTGCAGTTTCCCGTCTTGCAATCGCTTGTGTATAGAGCCAACGTAGTTTGTTGGAGTTCGGATATTTGATATGATGTCGACAAACTCCTTCCTCTCGTCTGGTTTCAAAACGTATGGTGCTGGTGGCATGTAGAATTCGTTTCTCTCGCGACGTGAAGGTTGCAACCAAATTTCTTCTCGCATTTGTTGATCCTCAACATCTTGTCGACTACCGGCGCTATCATTCATGCCCATTATTGTTTTCACAATGTTCTCACACAAATTTTTTTCGCAGTGCATGACATCTAGAATGTGAGGAGCCAAAAGATGCTGCACCCACAAGCAACGAAGAAAGGGCTTACAGTCTTGCTTTTTCCAATACAGTCAAGCAACCATTGTTTCGGCCCCAATGATGAAGTACACAAGAATGCACAACAAATTCATTGTCATAATTGAGAAAATCACACATCGACTGTTCAAACTTAGTGTCCACAGTGTTGAAGGCTTTATGCTATGAAAAACTCCAACATTGGGACTGACATTCACATGTTCGTCCTCGCTATATTTAGTTATGAGTTTTAGCAAAAGCTTCTTCTCACATTTGTTGGCATTTCATGAAATAGTCCATAATTAATGAAGCCATGCTTACTAGTCAGTATGGAAGGATGAACAACTCAGGTAGTTGTTTAACGCCTGTGACATGCACTGGGTCGTCCTTATTGTTTTCTTTGCCACCTAGATCAAGATAGGATTGCCTCCACGCAGAATATCTCATAACATCAAGGTTAGTCATCACACATGGTTGACAACGATGCTCTATCTTGCCATTGAACCTTTTATTCCACCTGTATGGATGGTGCCTTGGCAAAAAACGACGCATTCCTCCATATACAATTTTTGACCCTTTGCTTCGCCTATTTAGGGAAACATCACCTATCTTTGCCATTCGTGAGTCTGTCTCCAGACCGCAACATATGTACGCCTTGTACCCCTTGCATGTCACTCCCGCTATGAGACCATATGCTGGGAAATCAGAAATCGTCCACATTAGCACCGCTTGCAGTTGAAAACGTCGTTGACCTTCATTTTGTGTGAAGTCCAATGCTGGTACACCACGCCAAAGCTCATTCAACTCGTTTAATAGTGGACGTAGGTAAACACCTATGTTCTTTGCAGTTGGTGAATGCTTGCTAGAAATGAGTAGACACAATGAAATGAAGAACTTCTTGGTCACAAACCATGGCTCGAAGTTGTATATTAAAATCAAACTTGGCCAGGTCGACCAATTAGTGTTGTTCAACTTGAAAGGATTAACCCCGTCCAATGCCAAGGCAAGACGCAAGTTTCTCCTTTCAGAGCCAAAGTTCCCAAATGTTGGATGTGTATCAATTTGCTTCCAAGTTGGACTGTCCACAATAGACCTCATAACACCGTCAGTGCTCACATGCTTTGTATATCCTGTCAACATGTCGGCAATTTCCTTTGAACGCCACATTCGCTTCAACCTTGGTATGAGCGGAAAATGACGAATGACCTTTGTTGGAATACTTGTGCTCCCATCCAACCATCGAGACTTCGAACACTTGGTGCAGTTGTTTAGAGCTACATGCTCCACATCATAAAGAATACAACCATCTGGGCAAGCGTGTATGTTGTTGTAGTTTAACCCCAACCTCCGGATTGTCTTCTGTGCTACGTAATGGCTATTGGGAAGTTTGTTTCTAGTAGGCAACAAATCTTCTGATAAGTAATGAAGTAGTTCATCAGCAAATTTGTTGCTCACCTGAAAAACATGACACATGTTCAATATGACAACTATTGTGGACACAACACTAGTCTTCGCGCCAGCATATACAGGTGTTGTTGCTTGCTCATACAACTCCTCCAAGCCATCAATGTCATCGCTCTCTATGTTGTCATTCTCTTGTGTCGGTTCTATGCCTACACTGTCTCTGTGAAGAGCGACCCCTCTGTCCAGGGCCTCCATCACCTATCTGTGCACCTCATGATATTCGTCTAGAGGAGGAGGATTAGTTGCAGCCTCAACAGTGCCTTGTTCATCCGGGATGCCCTCCACGTGCTTAGTGTCAACTACATTTGTCGTGTTGTCATCTAAAATGTCGTCATCATAAATGGCATCTTCAACCCAAATTCCACGAGGTGGATAACCCTCATTGGTATCTCCTCCCAACATAGACTTTGTGAGGAATGGATCTCGACCAATTGTGCTGTGGTGTTTTCGTATCACATCTATTCTTTTTTGTAGAACACCATGGCAGTCCTTGCAAGGGCAAGGAAAGGAGCGCAAATTTTGTTTTGTTGCCATCTTCAACTCTGTCTGCAAAATGAGGTCACCTACGAGAATGTGTCGTAGTGTGCGGCCATCAGCTGCTATGCTCACGCGGGTGCTATGCTTCCGTTCAATTCGGGACATTGCGGAAGTTCATGTGCGTGCAGGTGTGGCGTGAATCTGTCTCAAGGTGTGTGTCCACCACTCTAGAAGAGCACGTTGCCACTGAACGTAAGCAATGTATTCAATGATTGTGCTCTTCAAAGTCTGCACATGCATGACAAGAAGGTGTGCTCATTATGACTAGGTTCGTACAGTAAGTCTATCTATGTAGTAACAGAGGTGTGGCATCCAAACAAAAAAGCATCTTACATGCATGTATTTCTCTATTCCAATGTGTGTACATGACCAGAATTGTTGGCATTAAACAAGAAACATGTCGTCGTTTGTCAAGTGAAAGAAGCGTGGCTTCAAAACATAATAATAACAGAATGTTGTGGTATTAAAGTGCTTGCCCCATAAGCTACAACAAAGTAGTCTTGTTGAAGAGTTTATCAACTACCTTTGGCCTCAACAAACTGGACTTAGACCTAATTGCTGTGGCTAACTTGGAACTCTAGAGAAGGTCTTCATCAAGAATTGTATGCACTTGCTTCTAGAAACCAATCTCTGTTGAAGTCAACTTCAAAATGAATCAGAACTCTAAAGACAATTTGGCAATGACACCAAACATTTCATACATCACCTTGCATTGTCATTTAACCAACAAGAAGCCTTATGTGAGATTCTAGTAAGCATAAATACAGAAATCAGTGAGGCCTTGTAAGGCACACAAGTTTCTTAGCAACCGTGCTTTCATGAAGTCCAAAAGGACTTCTAGCACATGATCAACTAGTCCTATAGCCTTGTGGTTTTTCTCAACAAAAATGCTAAAATCCTCTATCTGAATGGACTTCACATTAAATTAACTTGAAGCATTTGAAGCATTTGAAGCTATTTGAAACATATGAGTGTTGAACAAAGATTCATTGGCTTGAATTTTGTGAGGTGAAATAATATTAGGAGAATTGAATAGAGCTTATTCAACTCTCAAAGATGGTGAGTTGCCACTCTAGCTTTTTTGGTCTCAAAAGAGAAAGAGAAGACTATCAAGGGTCATGGAGCTTTATTAGAGGAGTATAAGGAGAAAGCATTGGCCCTTAGACTACAAATAGAAGGCAGTAGTACATTTAGCTTATCATAGATGGCACATATTATTCAAGTTACATTGCGGTTTCTTGCCACATTCCTACTAGCATTAATCATTCCAAGGCCGTGACTTTGGGGTGATGACTAGGTTCAAGGAAAGGCAAAAGGTCTATTAAGTGTACCTTGCCTCTTCACAAGTGTATATAGTTGTGTTTGTTGGATTGTTATTCCTATCATAATTGAGAATGTTCAAATATTGATGTTGGCTACTATTGGCCTTCCACCTCAATTTGAGCCACTGATGCAATTTAATGCACACTTAGAGGTCAAGTATGGTGGTTTTGTCATGATCAAATATAGGCAACCAATATTTTCTATGCAACTATTAATGTTGTATCCACATCATTGAATTAAGTTCAAGTCATATTATTTATTTTTTGATCTTATACAACGTAGTTTGTCAAATAAAAATGGTATACCTATACAATGTATTTCACATTTTAAGCTTTCTTTTAAACTTTAATTTTTGACATTTAAAAAATTTCTTTAGCTTTTGAGCAAAACTAATAGAATGAAGCATTTGAAGTGTAGTTTCTCCGCTTGAATTTTTTTTAAATCCTTTAAAATAGCATAATAAAGAATTTTCAAATTTAAAATCTATAACCATGTTTTTAAATGTAAATTGTGGTATAGATTCATTATTTATCACCATAATTTTCTATGATAAAATGTACTTCTATTCCATAATTTTCAGATTTTTTTAGCATGTTTTGCATTTGATGGAAAAAATCAAAATTATCATGAATTATCATGAATTTTCATGATAATTTTGAATTTTCCCAAAAAAATCTAAAAACTTTATGACCTATATCAAACATGTGATTTATTCTTTAAAAAATAAAAAAATAAAATGTTTCACTCATAAATAATAAAGACACAAATTTGGAGGGGTTTTGAGGTTTGAGTCCAAAGTCTTGGGTACCAACATTCTAGGGTTAAACAATGTTATTGTAGTAGTAAGACGCTAGATTTGTCTCAGGAAATGGGACAAGCAAGGTGAAAATGTACATTCTTGATTTCTTAGAGATAAAAGTAAAATCTTGCCCCCTATTTTGCGTCAAGTTTAGGGGCTATTCTTCACCACTCCTCAGTAATGGGGGGTCTTTGATTGCAAATATGAATTCAGAATTTGCAAAAAAAATTCATATGTGAAAAATTAAAAAAACTCCTGCGTTTTCCCCCGGGGTAAATTTCCTGCGGTTTTCACCTGCTGGTTCCACTTCCGTCGTGGGGCGGGTTTATCGTCCTGCATGGCAGCAGACTCCACGACGAAAGCAAAAACAACAACAGACCCCAGCGTGACGCCGCGTGGGGAGCGCCGCAGCTCCCAACTGTACTCCAGTCACCATGCATCAACGCCCCGCATGCCTTCTGTTTGCAGCTCACAGCAGTCTCGGCCGCAAGCTTCCCGACCACTCGCACCCCGAAGGATAACAAGCTCTCTGTACAGTTCCTGGCTTCATACCAGTCGATCCTAGAGCAACTCTTGGGCGAAACTAATCAATTGGGACGCAGCTTACTTCAAGATCCAGCCCTTTCCTTGTCCATTCTCGGTTGAATTCGATTGTTTAACAGATAGATACAACTTACATATATGGAGTCATCATCATTGGTGAATTGGTGATGCAGTAAGACTCTCGCGACGAGCGCCAATTTCTCGTCAGCTTGCATTGCGGGGCGTCATTCGATCTCGGGAGGGCTGTGTTGCGAGTGGGGGGCTTGCGTCGCTTGTTGCCGTGAAGGAGCGTCGGCGTTGTCCGCGTGTCTGGACAGTGATATCGATTTGAGCGGCTCGTTTGTGGGACAGCACGCAGGTAAGCAAAGCAATCCCAAGCCATCCAATATGTCCACCTGTGGAATTTCTGAAGAGTTTCATATATAGTCAATTGATGTCTAGTGATGATAGAATAGGAGACACGAGGAATGGAATTGGGACACTGAGGGGCATTATTTATTTTTCATAATGGATTTCTCGAGTGGGAATCCGCTCCCATTGACAGTCTTGTGTTTTGTGGCCAAAAACTGGGTGGAATTTGTTTCTTCCTGCTGAACTGGATGCGATTTTCTGTTGTTGCTGGACTTGCTGATCCCAATTGAGATGGTGGATGGCTTGGCTTAACTATTGCATGTCCCGGGGTTGGACACAGGAGAAACTCCAGATGTCCATCTTTGAGGAGTTTCATTGTCTGTATCCAGTGATGATAGAAGAGGATACATTGGGAAATACCAGGAATGGAATTTGGACACAAAAGGACAACCATTTGTCCAATTTTCATTCTGGATTTCTCGTGGGAATCCGCTCTCAATGAAAATTTTGTGTTTTGTGGCCCTAATTCGACTGAAATTTGTTTCTTCGTGCAGAAGCGGCATCGGTTTTCTGTTGCTGTTGCTCGACTTGCTAATTATCCCAATTGAGGCCGTAAATGGCTTGACTTACCTATTGCATTCGTTGTGCGTGCAGAGGACTTTGGTTTGCCGAGGAGGACGCTTGTGAGGAATTGTGCAGCGTCCTGGTTGCTATCGTGCAGTGCAGTCATGGCCGGGAGTTTCGGCGCAGCGTCGGCTCAGCCTGCCTCCCAGGGTTCGTTCCATGCCCATCGATTAGCACTTGAATTCTAGGACAGTATTCGACATTGGACACACTAATTGTTAACGACAACTGGGCATCCTAATGGAAGCTCTGGATTGTCGAATGTAGATTCGGAGGGAACATCGAATTCTGTGGTCTTCTACAATTACGCGCTTGCGTTCAATCCTGCCAAGTCAAGGCTGGCGTTGGAGGAGAAGCGCATCCCGGTGAGTCGCCTCGCACAGCTTTACTCTAAAGCGACCGATGCAAAGTTCTTTGCTCAATGTAATGATGTAAAATAATCCCCCACTTAAATTATACTTTGTACAGTATGATCAATCAAAACGGACAGTTTAAAACTATGAATCCTTCATCCTTCGGTGAACTTGACTGTTAGTATACTTTTCTAATTGCATTTAGTTCCACTTTTTCTTGCTTGGAAGTATAAAACAATATCCATTGCTCATAACTGGAGAACCAATTCCTTTATATGTAGGGAAACCACATTAGAGCTCTGTCAATTGCTGACGGTGAGTTTCCTTGGTTGCAGTATATTGAGAAGAAGATCGACCTCGTCAACGGCGAGTCGCTGGAACCTTGGTACCTGAAGATCAACCCGCAAGCGTCGGCGCCGTCGCTGGTGGTGGGCAATGAGAAGATCACGCAGTCCGTGGAGATCATCCGCTGGGCCGATCGGCAGGGGGCGCCACTAGGAGGAGACTCTGTAGACAGAGCCTTCGTGGAAGAGTGGCTCAACAAAGTGGACGCCTGGGACGGCAACCTCTTCGCGGCTGGTAACTCGCCCGCAGGGCGCGCGCTCAAGGTCAGCCTGGGGTTGCTAACCCTCATAACTCTGTTTTCTAAGAACTCCTAAATTTCTGTTATTTTTCATAACAATTTTTAATTAAAATTTGGCTGAATAATCACTCTTCTACTCAAAAAAAAATTATTTTCATGTTGCTAGACCACAAAAAGGTGGTGAACGCAATAACACTGCTACATGTTGACATTAGACCATGTATTACCAAGATAAAGCCAAGTGAATTCCGGATCTAACGAATGCAAGATATACTTCGCTAACACCATTGCTTGCGAAAGATTTTCAGCATTGCATTGTGGTGAGTATCATTTGATTATGCACTGGGACATGCGTTTGCATATAGGAACGGCTCCTCAATTTCGAGCACCTTCACTGCAGCAGCGGACAATTGACCCCTGCAGCAAAATTCTCTAAAACAAATTATGTAGAACAAAACACGTAGAGAATGTCGACCATTGATACGCTTTCGAGATCATCATTCAACCGTAGGAGTTGCATTGAGGATGCTCTAACTGACCTAGAGAAAACTATTAGTTACAAAATCACGGGCACTCCAAATACATGATTTTTAACTAAGCAGCTCTGTACAAATTTGACATGTTATAGGTCAGTACGGAGTACAAGATCAAAGTGGCCGAGGCGAACGCCAAGAAGAACCCGGACATGGCGAAGCTATACGCTGAGAAGGTCGCCACCATGCGAAAAAATCTCATCGACAACCCCAATAACGACGCCCTCACTGAGCAGAACCGTCTTCAACTCGTTGCTCTCCTCGACGAAGCCGAGACCAAACTCTCCACCCAAAAGTTCCTCGCAGGACCTGCGTACTCCGCGGCCGATGTCATCTTCACGCCCGTGCTGTACCGCATCTACTTGCTCAAGAAGGAAGGCGAGTACCTGGAGAGTCGGCCCAAGGTGAAGGCGTATTACCACGAGCTGCAGAAGAGGCCTAGTTATAAGACGGTGTTTGGAACTTCTGATAGTCTGCTGGCTACGGCTACTGAGGTCGCGCCTGCCGTTGGTAAGATTGTGGTGGATCAGGTGACTGGGAAATACAAGCATTAAGTTATACTGTACAATCCCTGTCTTTTTTATGTTGTAAATGTCGCAAGTCGACTAGTACTGTATACTTTGTGAGTGTAGATATTGGGCTCCCAGAAGATACAATTTGCTTCTCTATGAACGTATGTAGGAGCGTAATTTGGGGGAGCATTTTAGCAGATGTAGGAGTGAGGTTTGGAAGCGTATAAAAGCTCTGGAGAAATCACTTTGGGTATAAGAGTTAGATTTATTTTTTTCCCACTTTGTGCGAGTTTCTTGAGCAATTTCAGAGTGTGACGTTGCATATCACTGTGAAGGGATAGATGATAATCGCATTTCAGTTCCATTCAAAGAGCAACGGCGATAAAAATCATGCTAAATTATGCTCATAGCAAATGCTAATAAACCCTATCAAGTAAATGATATCGTCAATTGCTGTTGGGAACAGGGGCCTTAAAATAGTTTTTGTAGCCTCTACCTTATGCATTTGTGAAAATTCCACATCATTTGTGCTTGCAAACCTTCACAACAAATTTCTGCAATCAACTCACAGGGAGACTATTCTTGTTTCACTTACGGGAATATCAGAGGTTTCACAGATGATTTTGCACTCGCAACGATCAGGGAAAAGGAGCGAACACGGAGAATTTGTGGCATTCAAATCCCTGGCCGGATTCTAAACAGGCGTAGGACTGGAGCGGAAATTCAAGCTTAATTCAACCTGGGAATAGTAATCCGGGAATCAGATTTAATTTCCCTGTGACTAAACCAATATAATCCAATATTCAGCTAAAACAGGAAAGTAGCTCAGCCATAAAATATCGAACTCTCAGAACGCAATTCACAAAGCAAATGACGGATTCACTCATTCTAAATGCAGAGTTGAACAATGCGCTCCTGTACTGTACTCAATCTGCATGCATTTGAAGAGTGAGATTCCGACTCTCTGAACTTCTGTGATTGAGGTTTAACAGAAGCATAAAAGGCAGTCCGTGTCACAACACTTCCCCCCCCCCCCCCCCCCAATCCAAATGTACACTTCTAGTCTCGCTCTGGATGTGATGAAAAAAACTCATAACCCGTACTTCTCAAGCATATCAAACCTGCCGTAGCGGGTACCTGAAGCTTAGGCCGCAGAGTCTCCATCAAACTGCGGGGCTTTTGACCGGAGGTGCTCCATCCTGCAACTCCCAAGGGACCGTAAGCCCTTACTAGCAACTGTGCCTGACGCCCATGAGAATAACAAGCTCTCACCAAAGCTCACAACCGGTACCCTCGAATATATCTAATGTACAGAATGATACATCTTATGAAACAAGACTTCAGAGCTTTGAAACACTTGCATATGCAACAAATTCATGCTGCTCAACAACCGTACATCAACAGTCTCGTTGCTCGGATGCGTCAACAAATACCTTGGAGATCAGGGGAGGCTTCTTCAATTCGGCGTGAGACCACTATGCTTCTTCATCATGACTGCCTCCTTCATTACGGGGTACTGAATGATAGTATTTCATACTATACCGACTCTCCAAAGCATTGATATGCTTTGAAACCAAAACGCCATACACCACCTCAACATTGGAAGGTAATAGAAATGGAAAAGGAAAACATCCTTCACGAGGAAATTACCACAATAGGAAAAACAATAGTGGCTTGACTTGAAAGCAAATACGCTGCAAACATTTGACGGCATCCAAGAAGATTAAGTTAGACCAAGGGCGAGCGTTTCCTTACCTCTTCTGCGAGAGGCATAGCCCCTGCATATTTTATGGGGTATTGCTCATCTTCATGATAAGTATAAATTTCAAAGACAACAAATAAAAACTATCTATAGTTGGATGACTGAAAAAGCTATAATCCCCCCAAATGGTACTCAGCCCTTGAGGGGTTAAACATTGAAGGACACCCAAAATCCCATTTTTGCTGTTGAACACCAAGGCATCCCATACAATCCTATTATTTTGAACACAATGATATTGAATATCACGGGCCTTGAAAGCTTCGGAGGGCATTTGGGTTTGGATTGCCCTTGTTGTCAATTTGTGTTTCCAATTACACATGACCCAAAGCAAATTAAACCTATAATGTTGTTGCAAACACTAATTATCCACTGGATGATATAGAATCCTTCTATGTGAGACAAAAGTACAAATGTTCATCTTTGGAGTTTTGTGTAAGAAGAGAAGGTCTTGCAAAATAGTTTGACTTCCAATGAATGCTCTTGGGATTTTTTAAGCAATTGATTCACATGATCATATTGAAAAGGTTGGTTTTTGTAGCTAAGAACTCAAGGTCAAGCAGATTACAAAGTGGCTAAACCCTTAAGCCCCAAGGGTGCATTTTGTCAAAAAAAAGCTCAAAACTACCACTTCTATTGTATTCACCTAAGAAAATCAATATATAACCTTTTTTTTAAATTTAACCATAGGATCTTGTACTTGTTTGAAAACATGTGGTAATAACTTCATCAAATTTGATTGCATAGATTGTAAAATATTTGCACCCAAAGTGAAGAAAACAAGTTTTTTTGCAACTTGTTTGACTAGATTTTTTGGTTTTGAATCTTTTTGACTGAAATTTTTTGTACTATTGATTTTGATTTTCTAAGTTCTTATGTTGAGTAGTTGAGTTGAGAATCTAAGGGAAAAAATTCAAGAAAAAAATACTCAATTTTCACTCATTAAAAAGTTGTTAAAAAGAAGTAGGTTAAAAATTGAAGGAAAGACTAAATCAATAATAGCTTTAAGATGGAATTGAAATATAATAATCCCAATAGCAATATTGTTATTGAAAGCAAACCTAACCCTGTCTAACAATTTTTTTTGTAAAATTGTAAAATTTGCATTCACAAATGAATCTTGTAAGTTACTTTTTCAAAAAGATGCTTAGATTGCCCAAAAGCCTAAGATTGTCCATAACTTTCTCATCACTAGTCCAAATAGAATGAATCAAAACTTCAAATGTAGACAAAAATATAGAGTTTTAGGATTTAAAAAATATATATTATTTTGACTTATTGTACCATAACTTTTTCTTCCAAGCACTGATTGAAATAAAAATTATATAGGAACCTATCTAAACCCAAATTGTCCTCGAAGGGGACAAACAATCCTTTAGGGGTTAAGGTAGGGGGCTCCAAAAGCAACTTGGCTCTAAAAGTGACCACTAATACATCGATACATTTTGCTTCCTTCAATGTACCAAGAGTATACATTTCAAGAGGTGGTTGCTTTTAGTCACCACTACATTTCAACTTCAAAAATTTGCAACTAATTCCACAAAGGTCCAAAAAATATGAAACAGCTTGAGTTTGTTGCCAATTCCATTTTTCTTCCTATGAAAATTTATTGAAAACTGTTTCAAGCAGTTTAGCTTTCCACAAAATGCTATCAACTATAAAAAGGTCACTTTAAGAGGAGACTACCTTATATCTTTGCATCTCCAAAGGAATCAACCAATGGATCATATGATAGTGGTGCAAAGAAGCAAATTTTTTACAAATAATAGTCACAAACAACACTAGCCTTCAAACATTGATGAGGACATTTTTTGTCCAATGGACAACAAAGAATCCTTTTAATAGGACAAAAATACAACTATTCATCCTTGAAATTTTGTTGTGAAAAGAATAGGTCTTCTATAATAGTTTGACTTCTAATGAGTGCTTTTGCAATTTTTAAGCAAACAATGTAACCAAATGAATGATTGAACCAAAGGATTGATTTCCAATCACCGGTCCGTCCTTTAACCCTAGAGGGCTCCGACCCCTATTTTTTTATTATGAACAAATTGAAATTCTTGTTTCTATCTCATTCCTACTTGGATGAAAGTCATCCTAATTTTTGGTGATACTTTATCAAGTTCTTGTCTTAACTAATGGTTGGATTTGGTATTATTAGAATACAAATTTTTCTAAAATTACAAATACGGAAGTTTGTCAAGTGGTCAAATTGCATTGACTCTAGTTCAAAACTAGACTTGCAAAAATGAAGTCATAGATGTAAAGAACAAAAAAAAAATTTTAAAATCACCATGTCAAGAGAACCTCATTTTGAGTTCATTCCAATAAGTTTTGCTCAAAAAATGATAATATTTTACCTGTAATCAAATTTTGAAAGAATTTTGAAATTTCCCTTTCCAAATGTATAGAAAATATTGGTGATAGCAAATTTTGAAGGAATTTTGAAATTTCCCTTTCCAAATTTATAGAAAATATTGGTGATAGCATTGGTGAATCTAACCATATAGATGGAATTTAAAATTCAAAATCTACAACTTTCCTTTGTATATCACTTCTAAAATATTCTTCCAAATAGCACTTTATAATGATTTTCTCCAAATCGTCAATTCTGGAGAAGAATCTAGACGTTTAGGGGTTAAGGGCTAGTAATTGCTATTCTCAGCTTTTATCAAAAAAACCGGAAGCAGAATGTCATTAGCCGCAGGTGAAGCACCCTAAGATACTCCTTTATAACCAAGTCTCTGTTACACTCACTGTCACCCTGCTCTGCCAACTGAAAGAAGAAATGGCTGTACTCCAAGAATACTCCGTGTAAGGACGCGGCCCCTCATGACTAAGTTAAATCCTACTTTTCTCTTATGACAGATCATGAACATGATCATAAAACGTCTTTAAAATTGCTTCTTTTGTCCCTGTTGGCACTGAAACAAGCAACTCGATAGCTTGAGTTACTTGTGCGTGACAGTTACTATGGGAGCACATGCTTTTGATGCAAGCAGACTGCTCACAGTGAATATTTTTTGCCCAATGTACAGTACAACCTCAAGTACAATAATATATACTCAAGATTTTGATTGCCAGTCACATGTTGGATGACACACTTCAGATAAATACTCACGAATCTGCAACCCCGAAAGAGCGTTTGGCAGCATCAAGGGTGTTGGACAGCAACATAGCTATGGTCATTGGTCCCACTCCGCCTGGCACCGGCGTAATGAGCGATGCTACTTGACTGGCCTCCTCGTAGCACACATCTCCTACCAAACGGTATCCCTTCTTTGTGGATGGGTCCTGCATCATCAAAGCAATTAAAACACATTAGAGGCTGCACTACGGCCACAAATTCATGGTTTTAAAAGGACCAACTCAACAGACTGTATTGAGCAGAATCCATACTGCAGATTTTTTATCAGTGAAGAACATTACATGTGTTGGTCACTAAATGAATAAAATTAGACAAAAGAAAGTCTCCATGTGACCTACTCCAAACTGCTAAAATACATGAGGCCCAATTAAATAAAAGACTTGGGAGCTCCAAGGTGAGATCCGTTACATCCACAGCATTAATGCCGACGTCAATAACCACAGCTCCTGGCTTGAGCCAATCACCGCGAACCAATTCAGCTTTTCCAACCGCGGCGATCACAATGTCGGCTTCCTTTACTATTTCGGCCGGATTTGGTGTATTGGAATGAACCACAGTCACGGTTGCATTTTGTCGCTGGCATGGAGACACTTACAACATAAGAAAAGCTTGAAACAAGAATGGGAAACGCTATGAGCATCCTAAAGAGAGATGTCCGAGCTGGTCTCCCAAACGAAGAAGACATAAGCATGATATTGGAACAAAGAAGGCGGGATCACCACCAAGGCAGGAAATAACTGTCTGGCAGACCATTTCTGTAAATCTGGGTAAATGCAAAATCATAGAAATAATCTATTTGCACCGAAGAATTCAAGCTTTAACTCTGAAAACAAATCTTGACTTCTTCTAACTGACAGCCAGTTTCTCAAATGCCAACACTAGTAACGCCACTAAACTGGAAAATTATGCCAAAGACAAACGAGAATCTTGCAAAGTGTTCTTCTCTTGCCAATTACCAAAATCAGATTTTTCTTTCAGTTTGTTTCCAAAGTCCTTGTGGACCTGGAATGAGGAAGATGTAGGAGTACCTGTAAAAGTTGAGCAGCGGGGGTGCCCACAATGTTGCTACGGCCAATGACAACGGCACGTTTCCCTTTTATTTGAACCCCCGAGCGCACCAGCAACTCGATGCATCCCTTCGGCGTACACGATACAAACAGGGGCTTCCTTCCTTGCATACACAAGCTTCCCACATTGATGGGGTGGAATCCATCCACGTCCTTCTCGAAGCTCACTGCTCCAAGCACTGCCTCCTCATTGATATGCTGTACAACGAGGAAAGAAAACGATAAGGTTCAATACAGCCGAGGAACTGCACACTGAGCACTGCCAGCGCTTTCAAAAGAAAGCGCAACTTCTCAACATCCTAAGCTGCTCTATGAGTGCACCCATCTTACTATCTAAAAGCAGGAATTGGTTTGGATTCAATCAATATGGCTATAAACGGTGTGCAACAACATGCAACTTTTCCTTGCTCACAAGTGTCAATCTAGGAGCTGCTTTCGGGGAGCTATTGAAACGACTGATGTCCAAAATTTTGGTAGTCAATGAGGATGTGTGTCAAAGAGAATGTGTGCCAAGAAAAGAAGATGCCAGAGGGGGGCCTCCTGCAGACCTTGATACTTCCTTGAATTAGCAAGTGTTAGGAGCCCATTTCAAGAATGTTGTAGGAGGAGAAGCTCAGGTGGAGGAACTTACTTTGGGAAGAGGAAGCTGCACCAAGATACCATGGACCTCAGGGTCGTCATTGAACTTCTTCACAAGATCCACCACGTCCTCTTGTGTTGCGTCCTCGGGTAAAGTCATGCCGAAGGACGCAAAGCCTACCTCCTCGCATGCTTTCTTTTTGCTGCGCACATACGTCTCTGAGTCTTTCCGAGTTCCAACCAAGACGACAGCCAAGCCTGGCACCTTTCCCAGAGACTCTTTCAGAGTCGCAACTTCAGCCGCAATTTCCTTCCGAATCTGCCCCGCAATCGACTTTCCATCGATGACAGCTCCTCGCCGCTCTGTTGCAGCAGCAGCAACTGAAAACACGCAATTCAACCGAGGCTATCAATTCTCTCTATAAGCCACCGAATGCAAACCTACAGCTAGCTCCATGAAACAACATGACATTGAAAGTTTAGAAAAATGAAACCCCCAAAAAGCACACCAGACTCTCTCGCTAAACCCTAAACCCTGGACATGGCTCGAACGAATGCGTTCACAAGGCTGCAAACCAAGCTCAACGAAACTATACCAGTCTGCAAGCCACTGCTACAGCTACATCGCACACGCTTCACGACCCCGACAACGTTGGGGCTAGGCGAAGCTCGAGCGGGAGTGTACGTCGAGAGGCCTGACCTTTCCAGAGCGCCTAACCTTCGTGGTCCCTGCGAGAATGCAGAAAGCAAAGTGAGGTAATCTCCATTACAAGAGAATTCATTCCGCTATTCTCAACAATAGCAATCCCACCACTGCCACCCCAAGAAATCCACCTCAAGAAATTGGGTAAACCCTAATTCCCAACAAAAGCAATCAACAAGGCATAGCCCGATTCTCGATCAAGCGAATGTAAAGAACATGTTGCCACAGCAATGCAGCTGCGTTTCGCAAGCACACCAACACAATATCGGTCTGAAATTTTGGAAGTTGACAAAAATGGAAATGCTTACCAAAGCTCCACGAGCTAATTGAAGAGCCTCCATCGCAGCTGGAGACGAATCCGCTACGCGCAGGATTTCTTGAAATTGATCAGAAAGTTATTCTCAGTATTGAGCGTGGAGACTACGTGACCTAGATGGTAAACAAGCGAAGTACACACACCTGAATTCTAGCACTTCTAAGCAGAACCTAATTTCCCGGAGGATTTAGCTCATCGACAGGTTTAGCACAATTTTGGGATGGCCTAAATACTGTCATTCAAAGCAAAACCCTTCACGGTTTGAACATCTAGCGATCACATTCTCATTCGGGAGCCATAGCCAGCAGAATTTCGAGCCTTACATACCATGAGTCGGTGCAGTACCATTCCCGACTGATTTTCAAATTCTACACGAGATATATTCTCTTTTGCAAATCGTTGAAGAGTCTCGACACAGTTCAGCTCATCACATGAATGATCAAAACTTCAGAGTCTCACTTAGAAAGCGGTACATCGACAGTAACATTCCTCTCGATCTCATTCATGCAAGTTGTCAGGATATTTGAGACTCGTCTTGCGAGCCTAGACAGACAAAAGCCTTCAATCTACCTCACAGTCGCACATCTGATTTGAAAAACGCACCGTGTCTCGGAGAATGCAGAGCCAATCCGGGAGAGTGTTATTACTACACCGTTGCTTAACATTGTTCTTGCTAAAATCAAGAACCAATAAGGTAAACGTGCACCTTCTGGTTTGCAGCTCGCGCAGGCGTGGGGGAAATTGGTCGACACTTCTTCAAGGATTCCACGAAGTTCGAATTCAAGATAGGTCCTGCAACTGTACAATGCGAGTTAAGATTCAAAACTTGCAATAGCTGGGTGCAAGAATCCAACATTGTTTTTCCAAAAGTAGGTTTCGATTTCTCTGATTGAGGTTAAAAGAACCGATTGCTGGATAATGTCATCAAATCCCGATTAATAATTACTCTGTGAATAAGAGTCGATCGTTCTTTAAAGTAGGTCGTTGCTTCAAAATTTGATCGTTATAAACACCAAAAGGGCTAAACAACAAAAATTGTAGATACCTCCCTCCCTTCGACACTCAAAAAACCTCAGCTCTACCGCCTAATAAGTTATGAAAAACGACAGGAAGTCTCCCACTCCTGCAGACCTGCCTCAATTCCTCACAATACAATCAAGTAGCTCCTACAACACACTCCACTGTGCGCTAGATCTGTGTCTTTCCATTTGATTGCACTTATGAGGAGTTTCACCAAAACCAAAAGAAATTTTTTGTCCAATACTTATTTGGACGCTAAGTACCTTCGAAACCTGTCCGCATCGAAACCGAAACACAATTCAACGTTGCACGTGCGCTGGAAACGGACATTCGGACATATCATTCGCAATCAAATTTCTACACCACAAAGACTTAATCACAGAACAAAACTATACCGGTATGATCATAAACCCTGGCGCCAAGAGTTCAGATAGCAACAACACTGAGCTCTGTCACAGCTCAAATACGACAGACAGATGCAAGAAATCGTGTATTAGGCGATCTGCGAATGCAGAACTGATGTGAGGATGCAGGAGGGCGTTGTAAGGCGGAGCGCGACCACCCCCGGTGTCACGACACTTGCCCTCTGCTACCGACTGCGTACCAATAGACCCCCAAACCCTAAAAAGCCTTGCTAATCCTGAAATCTGACCTACACAAACCCAGATTGGAAAATTTCGAGAGCGCCCATCACGTACCCAAACTTGCACAACCCGATTCCACCCAAGCGAAATCCGATACGCACCTCACCGAGCTCGCACAACGAAAGCTTGAGACACAATCTTTCAACGACGATTTTTCCAACTCTCTCCCAAGACACGGGCAATGCTGTCCAATTGTGCGAAGATTGTGTACGTGCCGGACTTGATGGGGCGATTGCGAGACCTGCAGAACTGAAGGAAATCACGTCATTATCAGGGGAGGATAAGCGTGTCTGCGTGGAGATGCTTGGCATTTACGAATCCTGGACGGAGTCCGAGTCTTCGTCTGCATTCCCGCCTGGAGGTCCGATTTCGGACGGGTGGGCTCCATTGAAGCGAAACGTCCAGCCTGGACGTTCGACCGGCCCTCCAGGTTCCGGTCCGCGCATTGCGGAATTACAGAGCTGGAGGGACCGGTCTTTCACCTAGACAGGAAAGGATAAGCTCGACCGAGTTGCGAGGGCCAGGGTGCCCCCTCATTGCCCCGTTTTACCCCTGGGGAAAAGGCTGTGGAATTTTTTATTTGCAATCAGATGAATTTTTTACTTGCAAATTCTGAATTCAGATTTGCAATCAGCTGCCCCAAATTATTTGGGGCGGTGTAGAAATATAAAAAATCATGGCAAAAAATAGGGGGCCTTTTTTCACAATTAACCATGGCCGGGGCAATGAGGGGGACAGTTCTCCTTGGCCAGTTGCGAGGAGCTGAAGCAGCCGGTAATTGTAAAGACATGGTAAATCGTCCAATGAGAAGGAGGTTGTAGGTTGCTCCAAGTTAGACCTCCGGGCACTAATGGCACTTGTTGGACCCTCATGGCTTGACACCTAGGCAAACGGGCCTCCTTCAATGCCTAGACATCCACAAGGGTAATGGAAATTGGCCTTAGTCAAAGCCAGACAAACAGTGAGAGAACGTTTGTGGGACAGTAGTAGGTGGCTTTGTTGTAACGCTAGGACACAATCTATACTTTAATCCCAAAATGTCCGAGGCACCAAATTTGGTGTCAATAATACTTTAAAGTTAAATAAAACCTAACCAAATTGCTATTTTTTTAATAGTTTATATTTTTTTTAAGTTATTTTTGAAGCCTAGTTTTAGCATCTGAAATTCAATTTTGAAAATGATTTATTATGATTTTTCTATACAAGATTTTGTGCAAGGTGTTCATTGCAATCTAACTTGATGTAGTGTTGAGGGCTCTTAGAAATGAGCTTCAAATACACTAAATCTTGGAGAAAAAAACACATTAGAAATTCATTTAAAAAAAAATCATAGAGTAGATTTTAAGAAGCCATAAATTGATTGGAGTTATGCATGTTAGGCCCTTTACCCTCGTATTTTTTTGGTGATCATTTTTAGATTTAACATGTGAAAAGAGGATTGAAAGACTTCAAATCACTTTTGCAATTTTAACACCTTCATGATCAAACATTATAATCTTTCAATCTATAAGTAATATTGTTGTGTATTCTTTTTTTCTTTAATCTCCAACATTTCTAGTTTGAATTTGTATGGTTACAATTCAAAAAAAATTGATACAACTTATCAAAATGTTGGATTTTTGTTGAATTCTAGAAGTTCAAAAAGACTTTGGGCACCTATGCCTTTAGTTAGGTTGTTGTATTTTGTTTTGTTTGTTTTGTTTGATACATTGAAATTTAAGAAACCATGAGGCATACAACTATGTTCTTAGTACCATTGGAAAGCTCTTTAATTGCAAAGAGGGGTGCATGGACTTTGTTTCATGACATTTGAAAAACGGTGTAAAAATTATGGAATTTCAAAGTTTTTATGAATTCAAAATTTGAATTAAACTACTACCATGAAGCTTTTATTTTGAAATTACTATGAATTTTTTAAGAAACAAATTAAAAAATAATATCAATTTCAAGATATACTCAAAAAATATGAAATTTTCACCATAGATGTATATTATAGTGTAGAACATCATGGTTTAAATCAAAGTTACCTATCACTCTATAATTAAAAAATCAACAAACCATGGTTATAGGCCCATAATTCACATTGCTATAAAATATTAAAATTTCCAATTGGAGTAGAAATTGCATTTGATTAAATCCATTTCATTAGTCAAATTCAATTCAAAAAACATCACTTCTATGGCTTAAGTTCACATCAAGAGAAAATAGCAAAAAATGGCCAAAATATAAGACAAAGATGATTTGTAGATTGAACATCTTCTTCTTTAAAAAAGTCAATACAATCATAATGAGGGACTTTGCAATATTGTTCACTAAAAATGTATTTAAATACCCTCCAAATAAGTTGGATGAAAATATATTTTTTCCATCCTACAATGCCAAGTGAAATCATCCATCAAACACTTAGTGTCTGCAACAATGCAATAGGGTTAAGATAACTCTATTTTCAACATTTGATTGTTTCAATTAGTCTCTAAGAGGCCCTATTTTCACCACCAAATCAAACTAAATTGTCCATTCTCAATTTATGAGAGATTAGGTTGTTTGTGGATTGATTGGAAGGTGAATGTGGCAAAATCAAAGATATAAGTGGCAACAATAGGCTCTCTAAAGTTTCTTTTAGAAGAAATGGAATTTAAGTTGTAATGTCTTGCCAAAAGAAGTGGCAATCATGGGTTCTTGGCATGTTGACTACCATTTTAGATTTTTTTAGCTTTAGGATAGAGCGTGACTATTATCAATTCTCTTATCTTTCAATGTAGGGGAGCCTAGTGGCACTCATAGATTTTCTAGTTGCATTCTCCAAAATTATAGAAATTACATTCATTTGGAAAAATCTAAAACCACCTTCTATTTACTTCATTATTAATTTTGCTTGTTTTGGAGGAAATTTGATCTTCTCTCATACCTTTGGAGAATCAAACTAGAAATTAAAAGAACACTAGAGTTGATTACTAGAGAAAAATGGAGAAAAATTGGATGAAACTACCAAAATGAGTCTTCAAGGAAATATGAGATTTGCCACCTTTGGATGAAGTTTATTAATACTAGATAATATTTTATATAAAAATATTTATATGATAAATGGAAGTGACAATATTGTAGATGATTGTTTTGATCCATGAGTAGTTCAAGGTGTTGGTTGCACAATGAATAAGAAAACCAATGTTATCCCCTAAAAGCAATTTTGGAGCTGATTTTGTGAAACTACTCAAAAGATAGACACATGTTGAAATTGACATGGTGACAACATGTAATAGTTTTTTTCAATAATATAACCATTAGATCTCATACCTAACTACTTCATTAATCCCCTTGAAAATTTCAAGTTTAAATTTGAAGTGGTTAATGAGATCATAAGTTTCAAATTTTTAAAAATGTTCTTTTTTCATTGTAAAATTATGGGCAATTATATTTCATACAAGAATTGGTACACCCAAAACTCATGGAATTGGTGGTGATATTTGACATTTTTACTTTCTTTTAAACCACCTACCACTCAAAAAAGTTCAATATGCTTAAAGCAATCCGGCATATAGATAAAAATCTGAAAATGAAAGGAGGTTTGGAAAAAATGGCACACAAATGTAATTTTTCAAATTTAATTATTGTACTTAACTTATTTTTGGGTGGTAACATAGCATGCCTTGGCTTTTACCACAATTTTTTGAAGGGACTATGTATACTCAAATCTCATAATCTAGTGCCAATTTGTAAATCTCAATTTATTATCCTCTAGCATGGACTATGGATAATCTTATATATGTTGGGTTCAACATTCTTCATGTTGGAACTATAGTCACTAGAAGAAAAACAAGATTCTACAACTATGTTTACAACTACATATTTAATTGTTCACAATATAAGTGATTGCCATAATGTTTTGGGCTCACAATCATTGCTATCTAATTGTATAGGACATTTGAGGCATGTAGAACACAAACGCTATATTTCTTTCACTTTGCTAACTTAGAAGTTCATTAACATGAGGTGCACATGTGGACATGACATTCCAAAATGAATGAGTTATCACGTCCAATCATTGCTTAGAAGTTGTCCTACCCTCTTACATAGCAACATACAAAATAAAATTGTGGTTGTTGTTGCCAATGACTTTACAACTATGGTGCAACTAAGCATAGGCTTATTTTTTCCATGTGGCAATTGGGTATAGGGCCTTCAATCCTAAGTCTTGTTATTATTTTTGTCTTTATTATAATTTTTATTTTACTATTCATATCTTCCATAACTTTTAACAAAACATTTGTTTTGCAATTGTATCATAGTTGTTTTAAATTGCATGGTAGTTGTTGTAAAGTTACAAGTCAATTGTTTGGGAATTACTTATGAATTGGTTCTTGTTGGATTTTGCTTAAAATTTCACAATGATGCATTCTTTAGTTGTTAGGATTTATAACCTATTGTGCTAATTACACTAAAACTAACTAGCATACAATGACGTCAACAATAACAATATTGTTATAATTGAGCCAAATATTCACCATAGATCTATAATACACTTACATTGATTATAGTATAACCAAAACACTACATGATACAAAAGATTGTTTCACAATAGTATCTAAAAGTTATAAAATTGCATCTCAATATACTAAATTGAACCACATGTGAAAATTATAGGTTTGCTTCCCAAACTATTAGTTGTCTCTATTAGAAAAAATTGAGGCTCTCTACAAGAGTACAAGGTCATTTCACTTTGGCCAATAGTGCAAATACAACAAAAAGTGAAAATAAAAATAAATAAATAAGATATTATAAAATTAAAAATCATATACCACAATATTGCCTCAAATGACACATTAAATTATAATTTTTATTTTTAAATTTTTACTTTTAAAAAATTTAAAATATATTTTTATTTTTTATATTTGTACTATTGGTCCGGAGTCAAATTGCCCTCTAGAAAGTCCAACTTGAGAAACTCAATGAAAGTATAGCAAAGAGAAGAGAAATACACTACCTTATGGTACCAAACCAAACAAAAACATCAAGATGCCAAAACAACTATGGCTATGGAAATCAGAAAAAATAAGGACAATAAATGACAAACATGACTAAATGAAGAAAACATGAGGTAGGAGGCAACAAGGGACATAGAGTACAAAGAGGCAAGAAATAAGAGACAAAAATACTAAGGTGTTGCACTTGGAGGTAGGCAATTGCAAAGCAATGACAATTAGGGTTTTAGTAGGTCTATAAACCTCTAAAATGGTGGCCTCAAATTCATTTATAATTGCTCTATGACTATTCTACAACTAGTTGATGACTAGTTTAAGTCCTAAAATCATTGAAAGTGCTTTTGCAACTATACATTCTCCATAAGGTCATCAAAATAAAAAATGAAAATAAATGACAACAAAAAAAAGATAATGAACTTGTCAACTAGATGTGCAAGATGTGTAATCCCTAGAGTTGGATAGAAAATAATTTAGCTTCACTAGCTTCTAAGTTGAGGTGTAAAAATGAAGCCAAAAGATAAGAATTCAAAAGTAAAGGTTTCAAATTTAGCATGAACTTCATGCCTTGAGTTCCAATCGAACATGGGGTTGATTGAAGGTTAGTCTCCAAACCAAACTTGTTGGTCATGCTTCTATTCCTTGCATTTTTCCAAACAAGTGTTGAAAAACCTTTAAAAAGTATCATAAAAGAACATCAAGTTCTTTAATTAAAATTTGTTCAACGGTTAAACAAATACATTGTAGAGAACAATTTTATATAGAACCATCTTAGTGATTATAAGTAAGTGGTGAAGGATAGCAAAAGACCATGCAATTTCAAACATCAATCCTACTATAAATTCCATATATAACATTTCATGTACTTAGTTTAAAATTGTAATATATTAATGCATATAGTATCAAAAAAATTCAAGAGAACCTTCCTCTTTTTGACTCTTTATTTTTATTACTATGAAGGTTGAAACATATTTTAAGGATGCAAGCAAAATAGTCAATAAGTTTCCAGTCACATTGTATATTTGTGTTGAGAGTATCATTGAAAGAAATTCAATTAGTAGTAAACCCATTCTTTATTTTTTTGGTCAATGGAAATTGAAAAATAAATTTGTTAATAGTTTACCCCAATCACAAGATAGTGTATGAAAAGTAGAAAGAAAAAGAATTTAATTTTGCTTATAAAAGGAGAAGTTTTCGTACACTATCTTGTGTTAAAATTAGACATTTTTTAATATGAAGCCATTTCATTGCTTTTTCATGATTGTTCTCTTCAATGATAGGCTTTTAGAATTAAAAAGTTTCAAAATACTAGCAAGAAAACCTTTCAATTATTTAAAAAAAAATTATATTATTTCAAAATACTTCAAAATATTGAAGAACTTTTCAACAACCACATGTAGCAGGTAGTGATGTAGTATTAGTAAAAAGAAGGTTTTAGACATTTAATGTGATTTTAGCTTGACCTTTGCTAGACTTTATTCCTCGAGTCATTGAAAGTGCTTTCACAACTTTGCATTGTCCTTGAGGACATCAAAATGAAAAATGAAAACAAATGCCAATAAAGAGAAGATAATGAACTTGTCCAAAGATGTATAAAGATGTATTATTGCTAAAACTGAATAGAAAGTAAAACAACTTTACCAACAAGCCTCATTTTTTTTTAATCATTGAGGTGAAAAATTGAAGTGAAAAATTAAAGTCAAAAGATAACAATTCATTAACAAAGCTTTCAAATCCAACGTGAACTTCACGCCTTCCAACCAAACGTGGGGTTAATTGAGGTCCCCAAACCAAACTTATTGCTCACGCTTCCATATTCTTTGCGAAGTTTCCAAAGAAGTGTTGAAAAGTCTTGAAAATCGAAACACATCAAAGAGACATATTGTAGAGAGCAATTCCATGTAGAATTGTTTAGCGATGACAAGTAAATGGCCAAGGGTCGAAGGAGACCATGCAATTTTGGGACCTCAATCCCACTATAAAGCATAGGAGGTGACGGATTACTCCTCATTTCTGCTTCCGTCACGCACATCCCTTCATGGTGAGTGTCCTGCGGATTGGTCGCTATGGCTTTGAAGCTAGCTTCATAGATACTGTAGATGCACTACCGGTTCTTCATTACGTTTTTTTTACGTTGTTGAATCTTGGGTTCTCTTCTGCTGTAATTTGGTAGAAAATGTTGATCTGGTCTATCAGTTCCGGTCATCGTTTCTTGCGCATCGTGAAATTTCTAGCGCAATAACGTTGGAACAAAATGCAAGGAGCTATTTTTTTCTTCTCCGCTGTAATGCTAACTACTGCGGTGTCTTGCTGTCCAATCTCAGTTTGAATTGCTAGCTTACGCTGCTGAAAAAACGAACTCCTCGTCACTTTTATGCTGGCCTGCAATCAGTATGATGTACATCTGATTAGCTAGTTTCGATGCATTGCAATGTAGAAAGTGTTCTGTAGGAAGTATGATTAAGGCAATGACATTCCTCGGGCAATGGTCTGAAGTCGAATTAAGTCCACGAGTGCCAATGGATTTTAAAGGTGCTTCAGCGAAGGAAATAGTCGCACTGTCTTTCATTGCTTTTTCCCTATTGCTGCACTCCAGGCAACCCTATCCCGAATCCTGGAAGGGAATCAAGTCAGGAATTGTAGAAAGACCTAATTCTGGTTTTGTTTGATTTTTGTACGTTTGACACCAGTGAAATGCTTCTTGCAGCGAATTGAACCAACAAGTACGAGTTTAATTCTTACTTCCTCAGCTAGCTTAGTGTGTCCCGATGGAGAGCAACAAAGCCAGCAAACCTGCACGCCGAAGATTCAGCAATGAATTCCAAGAGATGCGCCGAAAATTGCGCAGGAGGGTGGAACAATTGAAGCTGGAAGAGGAGGAGGCATTCCCCCTCGACGCCGCCCCCCACGCCCCGTCGCCGACATCGACCCCTCGCACTTTCCTGTTCCTGGGCTGCCTTCCGATGCCCAAGCAGCTCCTCACGGTACCGACGTTCTTCCGCAAGCTCATGGGATGGGAGAATTGGAAGGCTGCCCCGGCGACGAAGCCTGCAGGACCTGCATTTCCGAAAGCGAAAGGGTTCGGCGGTGAAAGTGGCAACACCACTGCTACCGATTCCTTTGATGCTTTTTGGAGGCGCCATTGTCCCGGGATACCAGTTGACCCGGCGATGAAGCCTTCAGGAGCTCCAGGTCCGAAAGTGAAAGTGTTCCGCGGTGAAATTCGCAAGACTAAACGTACTGCTACCGAGAACTTCGATGAGTTTTTTGGGCACTCTTCTGATAATGAGAAGACAGTTGACCCGGCGACGAAGCCTGCAGGACCTGCAGGTCCGAAAGCTACTGAGATCATTGATGAGCTTTTTGGGCACTCTTCTGAAGTTCCGAATGCTGAAGAGTTGGGCGATGAAACTGACGAGACTGAGGTTATCGATGAGGTCCTTGTTATCATTGAATGCGAAGATTATGGTTTGATAGACTGATAACCATTCTGATTGATTGATTGGTTGGTGGATCGGATCGGATCGGACGGACTTTCGATACCGATTTGTGTTTGTAATTGCGGACGATCTTTATAAATGAATTTGCCGCGAAAGATTGATTAATAAAGAAATTTCAGTATGAGGACTTAACAAGTTGCAATAGCTTTTGCAACGGTTTTGCTTGTAACTGGCCCCAGAAATGTAAGAACAATTTTGCAATGTTGCGCAATGTGTTTGAGATTGCAATTAGTATTTGCTGCAACAATTCAGGACTGATATGCATCAATTGGTTCTGTGCCTTTTGCAACAAGTTTTGGACCAAGTTTGCAGCGCTCGTGCAATGGTTTGCAGTAGATCGATCATGAGTTCAAAGCCAAGTAAGTACCTCTTTAAAACCATTGCAACATAATTGAAGATGTGCTGCTGCCGTTACTTCGTTAAGCTGCTGCAGTATTTCATGAAGACAGTAATACAGAAGCAAAAGTGCCCAAATCACTTACAAAATACTTAGCTTCGATCGACTCTCAAGTCCATGTCCCCAAGCTCACGCAATCATCCTGTAAACCTCGCTACTGAAGTCTACCAGAAATCACACGAAAAAAACAGAATTGAAAAAACCGTTCCATCCGATCGTATTAATATAAAAACTGCATTTCATCCATGCTCTGCAAAGTTGGAAATTCCAAATCATTCCCCTCCAGGCTCCCTAAATCATTTAACTCATCTCATTTCGTTTCTTGCTTGAGAGTTTACTGCGTCAGTTTAGTGGAACTCCAGCAATTTAACGAAATTGCCGTTAATTGCGGTACCGACGGTGGTTTGCATATGTGCTGATGTATGGTTCAACTTGCTTCAGAGTATCTGAACCCTGCAAGAATAATAAGAAAGTTTCATTTCTTAATTCCTTCAGGAACTCCTCCGGCCATTTGTTCGTCTCAGACTCGTAATTGCTGTTGTTTATGGTTCAGAAAGTTGAGCCAGCCAGCCAGCCTAGGGAGGATAATTGAGGGATGATTTCATATTTGACGTGAACAGATTTGCACCAAAAACTTAGGTAAAGACTGAGTTACTGAATAGCATGAGATGTAAAAAAACGTTGAATTGCATATGTATTAAAAAATAACTTCACGATATATATATATATATATATATATATATATATATATATATGAAGAATTGAAATACCTTAGCATAATTTTTCAATACCCATAGGAGAAGTTCCCCCATTAAAAATTAAAACTCATTTGCAATGTTGAATGTTCATTTATAAAATAATTTTTTATTTTATTTTTTTTCTGTAATTGCACCACGAGGGTGCAGATCTTGCAACCTCTTTAAGCCTAAATTTTTCCTAATGAAATTGTAAGTTTTTCCACAAGGATTTTCATAAATTCTACCCCTTGAAGTTGGATGCACTCATCTACAAGACTTGTAAATTGTTTATCTCCAAGGCAATGAATTCTATTCACAAAAACTCTAACATCTCTAAAGATGGTATACTTTGGAAACCTAAGAAATTTTATAATATTGGATTTCATAAATTGAATTGATTTGGAGGTGGAAAAATCTTCAAAGAACATTGAAAAATGTACAAATTTCCTTCTTAATAAAATTCTATGTCTCACCGTTCCCTATGACGGCCACATTTCCTATGTTTTGTTAAAGGTGGTCATTGTAGGAGGAAATTTTTATTAGTAAAATGATAGCAAGAAATTCAAAAAATCTTCCTTGTGAAAGGACTATAAGAGTTTTTAACAATAAGACAATTTATATCCCTTCAGATTGAATTAAAATGCATTATAAATTATTAAAATTGAACCATATAATACAAAAATTGCAAACCTAGGAAAATTTGGACAATTAGATAATTGCATTCTTATGTAATTTCTAAAAGCCCATAGATGGCAATGTAGATTTTGAATTTTTTGGCAAAATAAATTATGGAATGTGTAGAATCAAGACATCAAATCTTTATTTGTGCAAATTTTCATTTTCTTGCTATCCCTCTATAAATGCATTCTAAACATTTGCACAAATAATAATTATGAAACACGGGGTGACCACACTAGTCATGTTGTTGAAGACTATGTATATTTTAGATTTTTTAATCTATCAAACTTAATGTTTCAATTGAGCTTGCTATATAGGTTTTCAATTACTTGGTTAATTTTTTGTAAAGATTTTAGTTCATGTAATCAAACAAATCTATAGATTTGTAAAGATCTAAATCTATCCACATTCCTACATTTTTGAAATGCTTAGTTTCAACACTTTGAAGGTCCTAGAAATCCCAAATTGGCTACAATTCTACAAACCTTTAAATTCCACAAATCCTTTGATGTCTTGAATATCACATACATTGCTTGATTTTCATCAACTTTACATTTTTATTTGTCCAACTTCATGGTATCCTTGACAATCAATATGAAGCAATTTCCTCTATAAAATCTAAAAAAAAAATTGAAATAACTCGTTTGAATGTAAAATTTACTAATACTATTAGTTATGAAATTATTACATTATTTTTGTATTTATTGTGATATTTTATAACATTTTATTTGTTTTGAGGTTGTAATATATTAATACATTTTTTAAATAAAAATCTCAAAAAGAACCTTCTTCCTTTTGACTCTTCATTTATATGATTCTAAAGGTTGAAATATATTTAAGGATGAAAGTATTATAGTCAGTAAGTCTATATAGTTGTATTTAAGTTGTGAAGTTCTATAAAATGTATTAAAAGGTTTTGTTATGAAATTACTTCTTCATCGTAATACATTGGTAATAATCATAATAATCTAAAACATTTCATTAATTTTGGGGTTGTATTATATTAATCCATTTAGTATTGAAAATTTTCAAAGGAACCTTCTTACCTTTGACTCTTCATATATGTCATTTTAAAGGTTGAAACATATTTTAGAATGGAAGCTTTATAATCACATTATATATTTGTATAGAAAGTGTTGTTGAAGGAAATTTCATTAGTAGTGAACTTAATTTTTTTTTTTTCTTGGACAATGGACAATAAAGTTGTTAATAGGATGCCTTGTCATAATTAAGATAGTAAATGAAAAGTAGAAAGAAAAAGAAATGAATTTTACTTGTAAAAAGAATTTTTTTTTTAAGAAAGTGTTGAAAGTTGATATGTTAAATGAATTTCTTTTTTATACACTATCATTTCATTGCTTTCTCAAGATTGTTCATTTCAATGTTATGCTTTTAAAATTGAAAATTTTTACTAGTAGAAACTTAGCATAGTTATTATTATTTAAAATAAATCATTTTTAATTGGGTCTTATTTCCAAATCATTTCATCATGCATTATTTGAAATCCATACATATGAATAAGTTATGGATTTTTAAAGTATTATTTCAAGGTGCACCAAAAATCCTTACAATTTGATTAATCCCTAAATGAGTCCCTAAATGCTCAAGACATCAAATTTTGGTGTTGAAAATACTTTGAAGTTAAATAAAACCTAACCAAGTTTATATTTTTAATAGTTTATATATTTTTTAAGTTCTTTTTTAAGTCTAATTTTAGCACCAAAATTCCGATTTTGAAAATGATTCATTATAATTTTTCAATTCAAGATTTTATTCAAGGGTGTTCATTGCAATCTTGACTTTCTATAGTGTTGAATGTTCTTAGAAATGAGCCTCAAATACATTAGATCTTGGAGAAAAAATCACATTAGAAATTCATTTATAAAAATTGTAGAGTAGATTTTAAGAAGCTATAAATTGTTTGGAGTTATACATGTTAGGCACTTTATCCTCATATTTTTTTGACATTTGAAAAGAGGGTTGAAAGAATTCAAATCACTTTTGCAATTTTAACACCCTTGTGATCAAACATTATAATCTTTCAATCCATCAGTGATATTGTTGTGATCTTTAACTTGCCTAGTTTGAATTTGTATGGTTTCAATTTTTTTTTAAAATTGATACAACTTATCAAAATGTTGGCTTTTTGTTCAATTTAGAGCAAATTCCTAGAAGCTGTAAAAAGGCCTTGGGCATTTAGGGGTTAATGATGTTTGAACAACAAGATTGATGGCACGTCTAGAGGCAATAAAATTTGCTCTAGAATGATCCTGAGGTGTACATTCTCTCCGCGAAGGTAAAATGTCCATTTCTCCCCTACTCTCTGTCCCCACCCCGTCAGACAGTGTTTGAACAAGGCAACTGACTTGCATTTGCCATTTCTTTTGCTCCGCCATTGCCATTTTCTTTCGTGTTTGTGCTCATTCTGCCCATTCATGCCGCTTTGCACAAGGATTCGGAGATGAGACTCAAGGCACAATACCCTCTCCTGCGCCACCTCGCTTCGTGTACGCTTCTTTCTCTTGTCGGGCTCAATTCTATTTTCCTGATTTTCAAGTGCGAAGAAATCTACTGCAATCGTATCATTCGTGTTTCTCCAGACATACAATCCTCTCTTCGCTACGATTCACGTTAGCTCGTGATTGCGAGGTTTCATTTCTTAAAATTCAAGTGTGAAAATATTTTATGAGGTCCAAGGATTGCATTGTGGGCTACTAGGTTAATCCACTTCAATCTTTGGATAGTTAGATTGGAAATGTCTTCTACTTTGAGTATTGAAATGGATCTCTTTCTAACAGTTTTTAGTTTTTTCATTTTTGTTGTTTTGTGATGTTGTAGGGCTTGGCAATGGGCAGGTCAATAGTCCAAAATTTGGTGGACACCAGCATTGTCGTGTGGCCGGCTTATCGACTCAGGGCATGGCACCTGATCTGACGAGGCAAAAGCCGCTTCTAGTAAGTCAGATTCTTTTAGTAGATATACGCACCAACTTTGAGTCTACAACGTAATTTAAAAACATTCTTCAATTTTTTGGTGGTGATAGTTGATTGTGTTGGTTACATTTGCATGAAATCTGACTGGAAAAACTTAAATGTGTATTAGTAGTTATCGTAGGTTGATCGGCAATGGAACGAGACACCCAACTTCGAACCTATGCTCACTAAAATATAATTAAGAAAATCTCTTCAATTTTCCTGTGGTGATATTTGATTGTTTGTATGAAAACTGATTGTAAAAATTTGACGGGTATCAAGTAATAATAGATTGATTGCCAATGGAATGAGATTTGTGTGATTTTTGGTTCATTCCCCTTGTAGATGCAGTCTTTGGGCAAGCATTCTCAATGTGAATTTATGAAAATCTTAGTCGTCACAAACTTGACGGAATGTGTGCAGTGTGTGGTGATTGGCGCACTTACCATATTAAAATATCAGTTTGGGGATGCGCATGCCTTGGGTTTAGGGTTTAGGGTTCAAACTAGAGCTCTAATGGCTCTGTTTCCGGTTCTCAGGTGCGGGACTATATTTATTCTGCGTTATACGAACCTCACTTGGGGTATTTTGCTGCTAAATCGGATGCAGTAGGTGCCATTCCAGAGCCTATCTGGTTCGATCGCATCCAAGGCAAGTTCCATAGCCTCCTTCTTTTCCTCATGTGGTTGTAGCAATTGTTGTTAGTCCCATGCAATGGGAATTCACTCTTGTTTGTGGATTTGGGTCCTCAAAGGTGCCCTGACATGTTGCAGGACGAGCTGCCTACAATGAGTATTTGAGTAAGTTGTATAAGCAGCATGACATAGCTTGGTTTACACCGGTGGAGGTTTTCCAGGTGAGTTTCTTTAGTTCGAATGAGCCTTATGTTCGAGCTTCTTTCATTCGAATGTGTACTGCACTACATTTGACCACTTGTCTGAGCTTTTTCTTTCGTCTTGCTGGTTGCAGCCGTGGTATGGTTATGCTGTTGCTGAGTACATTCTGCGTACTATGGATCCTTCAGCCCCGCTCAAGGTATGAATTTCTATGGGAACGATATGTACAGTACCTTTATTCCTTCATGTGATTTCCTTGTGGGAACAGGGTTTAGCAAGAAATGCCCCTGATAGTGTGTAACCTCCTGGACAAACCTGAAGGACGTGCTGCATTAGTGTGTCACTTTCCCTCCTAGGCCTGGTTTGCCCATCTCCAGACAAGTCTGGACGACAGGGAAAAAGTTGAAGCCAAGACATACCAATTTGAAATGCAGAGGACACTATGTCATAGGATAATATGGCAAGTCATTGAAAATTACTAGGCTAAGTTGGTTATGTCTCTTGATCATTTTGTGGATCGATTGTATTTCGAGCACTCCCCCAAATGGTCAAAACGAGACCAGTTGCCAAAGGTTTTGCCATGTAAGCATCCATGTCATTTTGTCATCCATGATCTAGATTCTTTCCTCATAGTTCTCTCGACAAAGTGGAAAGCCCTTAAGACCTACTCTCCAACTCACGACCAATCACATTGTTAGATTTCTTACTATGGTTGAAATGTCCAATCCTCAAAGCTAGTCTTAAAGACTTGTCCACACAAATGTAAGCGGGCATTTAGTATCATACATATTTGATGTTGTACTAATTGATAGCTCAGTGTTCCGTAATTCCCTTACGCTTTGTATTTTTTTCCTCTTGATTTTGACTATTGACTCTTGGTTTCTACAACAACAATCGACCTGATCTGCAGATATATGAAGTTGGGGGAGGGACTGGAACTGGTGCAAATAATATTCTCACTTATTTCAAATTAAGGGCTCCCAATGTTTACAAAACTATGACATACACGTGAGTGACTGTAACTCCAAACTTTGATCATATTCCAGCCTTACCTATGATTCTTAACCCCTAAAGTATTAAAAACCCATATTGGCCGCATATTTCTTTCAGGAATTTTGAGTTAGTCATATAGTCCCTATATGACTGACTTAGTTTTGCTTATTTTCCGACCAACACCTGCAATGTTCTTCACTGTTTCTAGTGATATAAAATTTGGCCTCATTTGATTTATATATTTCTAAAGTATGATTTTTTTAATTGGTACTTTCAAACCATAAATTCTTGGTCCTTTAAGGGTTATTCTTATGCCATCTACATATGACTCGCATTTAGGCTGTCGAATTTTCTTATATGCATTCTAATGAAGTCTCGTTTCAAGATTGAAGAACAACGCTGAGAATTACATACGTCTTCATTCTGGGACCAACTAAAGCAAGTCTTTATTTTTCATCTTGCCAGATCAGTGGAGATTAGTGCTGAATTAGCCAGAAAGCAGAAGGCCCGAGTAGGAGCTGTGAAAAGTCATAGCGGCCATTTCATGGTTAATTGCGGTAGTGCCAGTGATCCACGCACCTGGGGTACGTTTCTGCCTTTTATAGTCGTCCGTCAAATTATAGAACAGCATCTAGTCTTTGTTGTAGGGCAAACCAATTACTAGTATACTCAGGTCATCATTCTGTTCCTCTGCATGAATCTGTCAACCGTTTCCTCTATCTGCTGTTTAAGGCCTGGGATGCTCCACTGTGTATGCTGATTTTCTAGTCCAGCTGGTAATTTCTCGGAGAATCTGAAAGATTCTGTTGGGAGATTGTGAAGTGCAGGGATGGCGAACACTGATCCTTGTTATGTTGTAATGTTCGAGGTACACCTCAAACCCAATCAATCTCTTCAACAACCAAAGTGTTATAATGTCATTCACAAAACGAATGGTTAAATTTGTTAAATGACGTGTTTCAGAGTACCAAAGTTGTTACATTCAAGTGCACAACGCTCTATAAACTATTACTGTAGTAGATCCAAGGTTCCAGACGGGCGTCGGGAAGAGTGCCAATTTCTTTAAATGCTTCTTATTTTTTCGAGTATGGCGATAGTATCTAATGCATTTGTTAGTCTCTATGATGATATCTGGATATGCTTACATATGCTTGTACTTGCTTTTATGGAAGGCTTTAGGTTTAGCTACAAAGCCCCTCAAGAACTCTTGAGTGTGAGTCAGCAGGTTACCATTGATGCTTCAAACAAGAGACCACCCATATTTTGTTTTCAAATCGCTGCTAAATTTCATGACAGCAGTAGAAAAGCTAGCTACTTTAAACGTTGCCCATTGTAACGCCATTTGAGGCAGTTTCTAAACTAAACGATTGAAACGCGGCTACGTTTTCGAGAATACCTCCGGGGGGTTGATTTTCTACTAGAGTGAATAGTGTGATTTACTTAATTTGTTGGATCATGCAGGTGCTGGACAATCTTCCTCATGATCTAGTGTACCGGGAGACACCCAAATCCCCCTGGTTGGAAACCTGGGTTGTGCGGAACCAGAATAGGTATGCATGGAGACTTTCGCTGTGTAGAAGCAGTGACTGTGGTTATTGTGATGTTAGCCAGAAGTCATCCTCCAGGAGTAACTCATAGTGACGATGGTGATTTGCAGCAATAATCTCGTTGAGGAGCGGCGACCACGTCAAGACCCTCTCATTAAACGTTGCCTTGATGTGATCGCTGAAGTTCCTGGAACCTCATCACTAGTAGCAGCTGCGAAGTCTTCATTATCCAGACTGCTTCATTTCTCTGAGCTTTCTTGGATACCTACTGGTTGCTTGGTGCTTACTATACCCTCATTCTATGCAGTGCTTGTGTTTCTATATCCATCATCACTTTCAGCTGCGAAATAGATTATGGAATAAGTAATTCTGAATGTTCAGTTTGTTCAATTCTTAGCACTTCAAACCCTAATTTCCCAAGGTAATATAGAAAGTCCGCTTTGGAAGCTCCACTTCGGTATCGATTATACGCATTTGTAACTTTCAGAATATATTTCTTTTGTTGAATAATTGTAGGATATGATTCTTCTTTCTATTGGTACTGTTAGTTACCTAAATGATTTGTTTCAACCCCTACAAATTTGAGATGGGCACTTTTGGGCACTTTGGGGTTAAGTGGATTGTTAAATCTGGTAATGCACTAACCTTTGCGTTTGGTCTTTCAGCAATTATTAGAAACTATCCACAGGGTGCGTCCCAATATGGCCCTCATTACTTCCGATTTCAGCAGCCTGCCTGATGTCACTATTTCTGGAGCGCGTGCGCCTATTGTGGCCAGTAAGGTATTCTTTTATGTGTCATCATGCATTTCTAGCAAGGTAGTGATGATAGCATTGTGTAGAACTGCATGTCAAACATGGTGTTTATGCAGTTTATTTCAAGCTTCTGTTCAACAATCTTTGTTGATGTTATTAGAAGTGAAATTTGTGAATGCTTTTTCCTGATATAGACCACACTAATTTATCGCTGCAGGAAAATGGAGAAACGAAGGACCATTCCAGTTATCTGGAGGCCATGGTACACTCCAGTTGATTCCATGCACTGTCAACCGTGCCATTGTTCTGTGAATATAAGTAGCCATGTAAATAATTTGCTAAATCTCCTCGTCTTCATACCACATCATTCAAGCTTGATTTGTAGAAGCTCTACACCAATATACCTCTCAAAGAACGCTTGCCGACATGCATAGAAATGAAGTCTGATCGTAGCAAGACGTAACCTGTCACGACACTCTTCCAGGGAAATGCAGACATATTCTTTCCAACTGATTTTCAGCTGTTGGAACGCTTGGATCATTATGCTGCGACTGGATCTGTGGAGATGGAAACGAGCAAACGCATCTCAACAGTGGTAAGCGTTTGATTGTAGATTAGCCCTTATGTTTGCGAATGACCAACAGTGGTGAAATGAATCGTTTAGGAAGCTTCAAGGAATGTAAGAAAATTTACCAACAGAAAGAAGAATTCATACCCCACATTTCTTAAAGCTAGAAATATGTTTTGGAAGTGAACTTTACTCAACTATTAGCGTCCGAAGTGAACTTTTTATTTTTAGCTTGGGAAATTAGGGGTTAAGGGCATGACATCTCTACATGCTTGCTCATGAGATTGCGTCGAAAGTTACTCATGTAATTTTCTTCTCGGATGGTGGGATGGTTGCTCAGGTCACATCTGCTGAGTTCATGGAACAGTGTGCCCAAGTGGACAAGACCAGAACCCTTGATGGTTTTAATCCGCTTTTGGAAGATTACAGTAACACCAAGTTCTACATCAGCCTACCAAGCCTCTAAATCTGCATGGCCATCATATACAGTATGATCTGCTCTCCTCTCAATGACTGCATAATTTTGTCAGCAGTCTAGCTTAGTGCTAGTTCCTCTTGTTGACAGACGAATCAATGGAGAAAGTTGCATAAAACTCTCCCTCCCATAAACCTCGGCATGTTAAAACTCTATCAAATTTTTTCTCCATTTAAATTAGTTTCTATTGAAAACCTTTCCAATTGTAATGCGGCTAGGTTTTCTAGTCTAGAACAGTTTGGAGTGGAGGGGATGGTTTCTACTAGATGACGTGTAGAAATGTAGCCTTGTTTTTAACTTTACAAGGACGAAGATGTTTTGTAACAGAGAGCCTGTCAATAGAGATTTTGCCCATTGCATCCGAAAGTTATCTTGACCGCATATGGTAGCCTGAGAATTCATTGATGTGGAGTAAATGCTGATCCTTACAATACTTAAATCCAATGTCAGTAATATACATGTGCATAGCAGTAGAATTTTTAGCTTGTGGGTGGAGGTATTGCAATATGTGCATTCGTTCAATATTCATCATGGGAAACGGCTGCTGTATGCCAAGTACTAAGGTAGGAAACAAATAAGAGTATGTTTGGTAATAGAAATTTGAACAAATACAGAGTATGTCCAATGAAATACGAATTGATATTTTTATATTTTTATTTCAAATGAGATTCGAAATCCGCAAATCAAGATGCTGTGGGAGGATTCCAGTTTTGGTCACCGTGGAATGAAATTTCTGGCCTTGCATTAACTTATTGTGGGACAAGTCCTGAAGTCAAGAATACAAAGGGAACGATAATAAAAATTCTAATTTATTAAGTCGGGCAAGAAGCCAAGAATCAGTATCGCTTATGACTCGAATCCAAGACCTTTTCCTTCGAATTGTTAGAATCTTTTCAGTTTTTTGTGCTTTTATATGATGGTCTAGTACTAAATTTGTCCATGCAAGTTCTCAGATTATCCGTGTCTTCAATTATGACTCCCTCAAATTTTGCGTTTCTTCCCTGTCCGGACTAATGTTCTGTGGCATATCTCACTAAATTTTGCTTCCAATTTCTGCATAATCCTGTTGCATTCATCATTTTACAAATTCTCTCCATTGTGGGTACCCTCCCGTGTTCAAATTCTGCCTTTACATATTGAAATTCATGGTGGAGCACGGTTTTAGGCTCTCAGCATCATAATAGCCTCAGAAGGATGCTGTGGACATTCAGTGTCCAATGGATGATAGAGAATCTTTCTATGTAGGAGAGAAGTGTAGATGATCATCCTTGGAATTTCATATGAAAAGGGAAGGTCTTGGACAATAGTTTGGTTTTAATAAGCAAATGATTCACATAGTACCAAAATGGATGATTTCAATGGTGACCAACTTGTCCTTCTAAAGTTAACCCTGTGAGGATGGAGGTTGTGGACCAATGGATAATGGTCTAATGGATGATTTCATTGTTGATTGTAGAAAAAGTGAATGCACCTATTGGTTCGGTAATTAGAGAGTTTTGGTGACTATCTTGGTTATGGGTTTGCGTCCTCCTAGGGTTAAGGTGAAGTATTAAATATAAGGGTCGTTAGCATGAGAAGGTTACTATATGTGAAGGTCTAATTTGGCACCTGAGTGCTAAAATTGAATTTCCATGTCAAATTCTCATAAGTCCACATCACCCCAAGCCATTCACAAGATAATATGTGTCACATTTTTTTTTAAATGACTTGATTTCTACTGAATTTGACCTTTGTATAGGGTTCATCCAATAACCATGTCAAATCTCTGAATCTTTGACCTTTTATCTAGCTAGTACATAATAGAGATGAATAGCAATCACTTACTTCAATAATTAACTAATAGGGATCCAAAAAGGGAATGTGGTTCCTTTTTCTCTTTCATCATCTTGCAAATTACAATGTAGATCTTGAACAAATGGCCTCTACACTTACACCTGCACCAATAAAAGTTTGTTGTTCTTATTAGGAATATCAAATCTTGGCTCCTATCTTTACCTCTATTACAAACACCCATTCCCCAAGATCAATTCATATATTTTCATACACTTATTAAGACTTATTAGCAAGTGCTATAAGCATGGCCTAGCTATATGACAAAAATGACCATTAAATGAAAATGAGATTGTCTACGTTACTTACCGGCACCATTTCACTTTACATTGTCTAATGAATACAGAGTGTAAAAAATGTATTTAGTGACAAAAAATTATACCTCAGTAGATTTGACTTTTGTATCCAAAGATCTCTGAGCAGCTCTTTATATCTCCTAAGAAGCAAAAGCAAGGATTCCACGAACGGATCTACCAACAGAAACACAACACCAGGTCAAGAACCCGGCAAGGGCTCTGTCTGCATCGGCCTTCTAAATCAACACAAGGTCTCTTGACGAACTTCACAAACGCAACTTCATAACCTCGGAGAGAAATGCAACAAAAACAAACTCCAGAACATACTCACTATAACATATTCACTCCAGAACATATCCAGACACCCACTTGGTAACATATTCGTCAAAATCGGTTCTCAAAATGGTGTTCAATAGGCACGCGCTCTCGTGCCTTGATAGGCTGAGCTTGTAAATGAATCACCGATGTAAATTACATCGTACATCATCTCTGCAATTCGTCCACCACCAGGCCCATCTCATCACTGGGCAATAAATCATAAACTGGGCACTTGCAACACTAAGTTTTAGCCTCAGATTCATCTATTGTGCGTACAGTGGAAGCCTGGACTTCTAATTTGTTTCGTAATAATACAACTTGGCGTCCTCAACGAGGCCAAGATTCCAGACAATCCCAGACTCCATGTGAAGTCTTGTAGCACGCTTCCAACTTTGCAGTCCATACTGCAGTCAATTACGTGCATGATGCCAAGTTCAAGTTTCAAGGTATTAACCATGTCGCTCTATCAAATTGGAGATAGTTCATAGCTCTTCTGATGGCTCACCCTTTGATCAACCCAAAAGTACAAAGGCATTGTATCTCATAACCTCTTCTCTGATCTCCCGAAAGTCCTCTAGTCCAGTCCATGACGTTGCTCCACGGCATAGAAATTTGGTTGGCCATAAAAAAAAATGCATCACCAATCTTTGTACCAACCTCACAAGTCAAGCAGGCTCCTGAAAACTTTGCTTCTGCCCTCGGAAAGACCGGTGGGGTCTCAAATCTTGGGCTTCATTCAATAGGGAGTCATAGTTTGTTGAAGAAATGCATGTGGAACGAAATGAGTGAGTGGACAACCAAAAACCCTTCACCAAACCCATTGAAAAATCTTGTGCTCGTCCAACGTAGGCTTGTACCCTAAACCCCAACTCGCTTAACTCACTTGTCCACCAAGTCTGAGTTTCCAGGCACTCATGACAGTCGATATCTGGCTGGTCAGAAGGATATAATTCAACCCTTCTGCTAAAAGTAAAACCCTTGATCAACCCAAAAAATAATAATTTGGATGCCAAACGAGACTCCATATGAAGTCTTCAAGCGCGCTTAGAGTTCCTCCAGGCTCTATAGTTCATACTCGAATACTCCATAATGCCAGTTCAAGTTGCAAGGTATTCGCCATGTCACCGTCGTAGCGTCCAGAAGAAGGTAAAAGTGTACCTTCTGCTCAGTGTCAGCCATTCGATCAACCAGAAGTTGAACGAACGAAACAACTTGCCATCATGTCCCCATAATCTTCTCAAACCTCCTGGTTCTCAAGGGTTATGCAGTGCCACGGGCTACCGACAGATAGGATGTCCTGGGGGATTTAGAGACGCCGAAAGTTGCAAACACAGTTAAGGCTACTGACAGCAAGCATGCCCTTGGGGTTCAGAGACGCCCGAGCGCGCTGCAACCAAAAAGTAACCAAAACATTGCAATGCCCAAAAGTTGCAATACCTGGTTCACGACGACCAGATGGCGTGCGACGGCTCCGCCGATCTTAACCTCAACAACACGCGGTCACCGACCGTGAGTCCCTTGACCGACCTTGAGTCCCTTCCGCCTTCGCCGTCGCCGTCGCCTCCCCAACTCTGGCTATGGCTATGCCTCAACCCCACAGTATCCGAATGATGTAACAGCACCCCATGTCGCCTCCCCTCGCACTGCGCCTCCACCAGTACCAGCGGCTTCTTGTGCGCGCCCGCATTCTCCACGCGCACCGTCCTGCCCCGCCCAAAGGAATCCACCGCTAACACCCCTTGCCCGGGTTCCAGAAACGACAGCTTCATCGCCATCTCCCCCTCCATAGCGATGTACGAGTTCGGTGTGGCGGTGCTCAGCGTTCTGTCCTGGTGGTGATCTGTGTGCATGAGAAAAAGTGCAGAGGGGGAGGAGCCCACGAGAAGACCTTCTCCGGGATGTAATGGCGAACGGAGAGTGAGGGTAACCGAGTCGCCCATGCCCACCACGAATGTGATGCGAGAAATTGTAGCTTGACGTAATGGCTCCGTGATGACAAGCTCGGCGGTGTCGGGAATTGGCAAGGAGTGCCGGTGGATGTGGCGAGAGGGGCGCTCTAGTGGGGGCGATGGGGGGCGTGTGGAGGCGTTGCCAATGCTGAAAAGGTCGTCGCTTTCGTAGCCCGAGGAATGGTTTGGGATGGTCAATAAGTCGGCGTCGATGTCGGTGTGGCGAGTGGAGCCATGGAAGATGCTGAAGAGGTCGTCGTCCATGTCGTTGTTGTCGGTGGCAGTGGAGCTTGAGGTTAGGGATTCGCGAAGAGAGGGCGTGCTGGCGGAGCTGGGACGGTCGTGGGTCGTCGTTGTCGTCGTCGTCGACTGGCTGATTGAGCTTGAACGTTCGTGTGCTGTTGCTAGGATTGCAGAGCTTGGGAGACGTCGAAACTCCTCGGACTTCAATTGTAACTCTGTGGGTGTCGGTTGTGACTCCGGAGACGTAAATTGTGAGTTCGATTCCATGGGGTACTTCGATAGAGGCGCGACAGGGCGGGAGGGTTTCAAGGTTAGTCGCTTGGGTTTCGGGGGGTGTAACGAGATTTCGAATTCGTCAATCTGGTCGCCGTAGCTCAGCAGCGGGGGCGGAATCACCGAGGTCGGCGATCGCGGCTCAGGAATTGGTCGAATGACGTCCACGCCGCCGGAGCGTCGCATCCGTGTGACGTTGCACGCGAGGTTCTGGAGGTAAAATCTGCGATGTCGATTGTTCAAGCTCTTGTCAAGTACCAAATGGCACGCGCCGAGCTTCATGGCTTCTTTCGCAATCGCGAGCTCGCCCCGTTGCGCGGCTTTCACCATGACCACGAGCGTCACGCCCCCTTCCCCACACCGCCGATCCAACCCCGGGAACGTCCGCCAAACCTCCATCTTCTGCTGAACCTCCTCTTCGATGAGCTTCTGGTTCGCACTCACCCACTTGGGGTCCCCGATCTTCATCCTGTACCCCAACGCCCCGCGCACGGAGTCCAACACCGAAACGATCGCCAGAATGTCCCCGCGCTTCAAAACGTTCTCCATCGCCCACACAATTCCTGTATGCGAAACCTCTTTCGCGTTCGCGTCGAACGCCACTAATACCAAGTTCTGCCCCTCGCGTCGCGTCGCGTATAGTTTGTCCTCACCGCCAGAACCTAGGGTAAGCCTTCCCAAATCGAGGCTCTCCACGCTGTCGGTGGAACCGCGGGGACTCTCGGGGTCCGAGGAGCCCCCGTGCATGCTGGAAGAGCCACCCACGATGGGGAGTGGCGAGGGCTTCAGGAGGCCGAGGAAGTTGCGAAAGGGAGACGCCATGCTGATGCGAAGGGCGTCCATGGGACTTTGGATGCCGCGCAGCGGTGGTCTGGGTGTGCCTGCTTGGTCCTCAATCTCAAACTCTGGTCTAGGGGCAGCCATGGTGGGGGCCTTGTAACTGGCGACTGCTTTTGGAGAAGCGCCATCTCGGGAGTCGGGAATTTCCACAGAAAGAACTCTCGACAGATTGCTGCTGGGCTTCGTCTGCGGCGTGGCGCCGGACACATTGCTTTTCATCATTTTGGCAAGAAAGCTCATCCAATCTAGCCGTGACATGAGACTAAGAATGAATTCGAACACGCCATCTCCACCAAAGTGATCAAAGCTAGTACAGCATCGCGCTCACTGTGACCACGCTACCTCCGTCAATCCTAAATTTGCCTCTTGCATGTTGAAGAAAATCTGCCCTCAATAATATGTAATCCCAGAAAACCAAACACTCACGTCGACAAGCCGCAGACTCAAATTCTGCGAGAAGGGAGAAACGAAAAGCAATTAGCGAACCATTGATCGAGTCTCAGAAACAGAAGTCTTCACGACAGAATTTGGAATCCATTGTTGCCATCGTCCTCTAATCATAATTTTGAAACTCTTCCACCTGACTGGGAGAATCTGGATTCTAGAAGAGTAACAATGAATGGCGAGAAAAGCAGAAGGAACTGAATGCAGACAGGTGAGGACGCGACGAGCAGGCAGTTGTGGCTCCGGGTGAGGACGAGCCGACAGTTGGAGAGGCCAAGCACTGTACCGGGAATAGACTCACCCATGTTCAGAAGTAGCTTGCCTTGGCAGTACGTGTCTATGCATAAACTTAGATTTATATTTTATTTTTGTCATTCTTTTAGACGCAAATAGAGACAAGTTCCTGATCGATAAGCATCGTTTGCTTTTTGTTTGCTTGCCCGGTAAACCTGGTGCCCCAAGCTGGTTCATAACCGACTCACAACGACGTTCTTTCTCATTCTAGCTCGCCGAAGCTCCTTGGGAAGAGCCAGGCCTCCTTTGGAACACTACGTGCAATAGGGAAGGTATTGTGTATTTCAAGATTGACAAGTGTCTCTAACAACTTGCCCATAGAACCAACCCAATACGCATCCCAAACAACGTCATTTGTATAAAGATTGCAAATTCTTGAATGTGCAAACCTTCTATAAATCAATTAACCTCTCGGCAAACATTCCTTGTCCTACTACTTTAGAAAGGTTCTACTTTTAGTATTCTTAAGACCAATAGTCAAAGTTTACCTAGTGATCACCTAGTTTTGATATGCATTTCACCAATTGTGAGTAAAGAAACAACTGGCTACTTCTCCAAAATAATAATATAAAAAATAAAAACTGTTGAGATAAGATAACGATCCCAGTTAACTTAGGTTAAGTGAGACTTAGGATAAGGTAAAAGTAGATCTCACTACTAGTGACACTACTAGTGATACCTCCTATATATGATCATGTAACCCTAATGGGTGATTTACTTTGAGAACTTCTTATTGCATTATATATTTTCTGTGTCTATGCTCTGCTTCCTTCGCAACACGTTATCAGCACGATTTGTCTTTCGTTTTGCTATTCTCTTTTTTCTATTTTCTTTTCCACTATTGTCTTTAGCTACAATAGCTATGACGGATAAGAAGTCACCGCGGGAGAATAACTCCCGGGTACAACCACTTTTGTTTGATGCTCTTGAAGCAGATGGTAGCAATTACATGGAGTGGAGTATAGATGTGAAAGCGTACTTTTATTCGGAGGAGTTGGACGATGCGATCGATGATGAACCAGAGGAGGATTTTCCAATGTCATCCAAGTGGAAAGCTTTGCTTGTTCTTCGCCGCCACCTTCACACCTCTCTTCGACAGCAATACATCCAAGTTGACAACCCGGCGGAGCTATGGCGTCAACTTCACGCTCGGTTTTATCATGAGCGCACTATCTTTCTTCCCCAAGCTCGAAGTGATTGGATTGCTCTTCGTATCCTTGATTTCCCTGATTTCCTTTCCTTCAATGCTGAATTGCATTGTATTACTGCTCAACTTCGTCTTTGTGGAGATAGGATTACAGATAGGGAACTCATAGATAAAACCCTATCTACTTTTCCTCTTGCTTCTGCCCTCCTAGCTCAACAGTATAGGAATATGAAGTTTACGACACATTCCGAACTAATGTCTTATCTCTTGCTTGCTGAAAAACAGCACCAGCTTCTACTTAAAAACGCAGAAGCAAAACCCGCTAGAGAGGCTCACACTTCTGAGATTTCGAGACAGCAGTCACGAGGAACAAGGAAACAACAACAACGGTTGCCAAATCGGCAACACCCTAGAGATAAGTCAAACTCTTATAAATCCTCCTCTGATAGAGTCTATCGATACTCAGATCGTTTTTCTAATCGTGATTATCGCTCTTCTCAATTGAACGATAGATCTTCTGATAGAATCTTCGATAGGAAGTCATCCTTTTCACGTGACGATCGTACTTGTCACAAGTGTGGCCGTAAAGGGCATATTGCTCGATACTGCCGCACTCCTGAGTACTTTGTAAGTATGTACAAAGAGTTAGAGAAATTTAGAAATGAAAAGAGGGAGGCTCATTCGCTCGACGCTCCTTCCTCTTCCAATGTAAATATTGAAAATTACATGGTGCATATCTCTAAAGAGTTAGCTCCTACAGATGTAGCTCTTATAGATAGTGCCACGACGCATACAATTCTTAGAAATCCGAAATATTTCACGTTTGCTAGCCGTGATAGAACCTGGCAGACTTGTGATATCGTCACAATTGCTGGAAGTCGGAACTTTCGGTTCCGAGAGGGCCAGGCAACTATAGTATTGCCTGGGGGGACCCCCCTCCTGTGTGAAAAAGCAATGTATGCCCCTGATGCCCCCCGGAGCCTGATCAGCTACCGTGATTTACGGGCTAATGGGATGGATGTCTCCACTGCATTGGATGACCATAAAGAAGTATTGGAACTCAAGCAAGGTCAGCAACTCCTTGCCACCGCTAACGCAGGAGTTACTGGCCTATACGAGTTATTGATAAGCCCTCCTAAGGAGTCAGCTTTCCACTTCTCTACTTCGGTAGGAGATGATGAAGAGTACCGGGAACTCAGGCAAGGCCGACAGTCCCTTGCCACTGCGAAAGCAGGAGTCGATGGACTAGTATGTGAGAGCAACTCTGCTTTGATACCCCCCTCTACAGCTAAGACTGGATTGTGGCATAGTCGGTTGGGCCATCCAGGCACCACTATGTTGAGGAGGATGTTACCTTTGTTGGAAGGACACAATTTGTGCACCAGTGATGCTGACAAGGTTGGGAGCTGCGCGGCATGTTCACAAGGAAAGCTTATTAAGCGCCCTTCACATTGGAAGCTACCAACGGAACTCCCTCCTATGTTACAACGTCTACAAGGTGATGTATGCGGACCAATTACTCCATCTTCTGGACCATTTCGATATTTTCTTGTGCTTGTTGATGCTTCAGGCAAACACTCGGAGGTGTCCCTGCTTAGCACCCGAAACATGGTGTTTTCAAAGCTTTTGGCTATGATTATTAAGTTTCGGACTCATCATCCGGACTATCCTGTGAAGAGTTTGAGGATGGACAATGCCCAAGAATTTCGCTCTCATGCTTTTGAGGATTATTGTACTGCTAATGGGATTTCACTTACATACTCTGTACCATATGAACATTCACAAAATGGATTGGCGGAGGCCTATATCAAGAAGATTCAACTCATCACTCGGCCTTTATTGATCCATGCCAAGTTGCCTCCTACAATGTGGGGACATGCAGTTCTACATGCAGCTACATTACTCAGGTACGCCCTCAACTTGCCGCCAAACGGTAACATTACTAACAACTCATTTTGAAATGAAACTACTTGGCCGCACTTCTTTTTGTCTTGGTTTAGAAATTACACATCTGCCCAATGGAAGTATATTTCTTCACCAAACTGCGTATACTCAACGGTTGCTCAAGAATTTCAAGATGGACCAAGCAAATCCTTTATCTGCTCCCATGATCGATCGAAGCAAGACAAATGATGACCCATACCGACCTTGCGAGGAGGAGGAGGAGGAGGCATATGATAGCAAACGGTACCTCACAACAGTCGGAGCTTTGTTATATTTATCTACATATACTCGGCCAGATATATCATTTGCAACAAGCGTGTTAGCTCAGTATAGTCAGAAGCCCACGATGCGACATTGGAATGGAGTCAAGCATCTGTTTAGGTATCTTCGCGGAACAGAAGACTTAGGACTTCATTATACAAAGACTGGACCATCAAATTTAGTTGGATATGCAGATGCTGGTTTCAAGTCGGATGAAAACACGGGCAAGTCCCAGACAGGTTATATCTTCCTACGTAACAACGCACCCATATCATGGAAGTCTGTGAAGCAGACAATGACTGCAACATCAACCAACCATGCGGAGTTAATTGCATTCCATGAAGCGACAAGAGAAGTAGTTTGGTTGCGGACAATTGACAAGATCATTTCAGATCAATGTGAACTTAGCAACAGTACACAACCGACAACGATTTTTGAAGATAATGCAGCATGCGTGGCGCAAGTTACAGGTGGATTCATCAAGGCTGATCGAACGAAGCACATCAGTCCACAAATCTTTGGATTTACCCAAGACCTTATTGAATCAGGAGAAATTGAAGTGAAGAAAGTTCAATCCTCCAACAACATTGCTGACATACTTACAAAGGCACTCCCTGCTTACACTCACAAACGATTGGTTCAAGAAGCTGGCATGAGATCTCTTCAAGATCTAGTTACACATTAGGTTACGCTCTTTTTCTTTCTGTGAATTTTCCTTATAAAGGTTTTTGTCACAGTTAAGTTTTTTAATGAGGTAACCCGGGATCGAGGAGGAGTGTTGAGATAAGATAACGATCCCAGTTAACTTAGGTTAAGTGAGACTTAGGATAAGGTAAAAGTAGATCTCACTACTAGTGACACTACTAGTGATACCTCCTATATATGATCATGTAACCCTAATGGGTGATTTACTTTGAGAACTTCTTATTGCATTATATATTTTCTGTGTCTATGCTCTGCTTCCTTCGCAACAAAAACAAACTGCTCCTACCTCAGTGGTGCGGACTAAGAATGTTGAAACATGTGTCAAAACAAATTTAGCAAACTGACAGTTGCAGTCAAAGAGGCCATTTTTTTATATATTGTATTTCAGAGGTCCAGAACTCCAGATTCATGAGAATGTGCACCACTGACGAGAGGTCTGATAATCTGATTAGATAATGAAGGTTACAACTTAAAAAAGAGAAGTCTCACTGATTAGAGACTCGATGAACTAATCTAAAGCTGAGGAGTGAAGAGTGAGAACTTCATTGGATGCCACAACTAAACATAGTCTGCTCTTAAAGTGACCATTCAAAAGCTGATTACATTTTGGGGAAGCTGAATTCCTTGAAACAATTTTCAATAAATTTTCATAGAAAGAAAAATGGAATTAGCATCTAACCCAAGTTGTTTCATATTTTTTGAACTTTTTGGAAATTAGTTACAAATTTCTGAAGTTGAAACGTTGTGGTCACTAAAACCAACTACCTCCTCAAATGTACACACTGCTGATACATTGAAGAAAACTAAATGTACCTTTGTGTCTTGATTGTTTTTAGAGCATGGGTGCTTTTAAAGTATACTACATTACAGGTACTATGTTAGAGGCCGAGTAAATTTGGTCCAAATTGAACGTTCAAACATAAACTATGTGTAGCTAAAGTAGCCCAAGGGTTAATTGAATTCTTAAAACCTGTGATGATGATGTTCTGATCACTGGAGCCACACTATTTCGGGTATCTATATTAAAATAAATACCTGACGAACGGTGACAAGAAGGGATTTGACGGGCAGCGTGGTTCATGAAGCAAAAATATTAACCTGCGGGTTAACATCAATTTCGTGACATTGAGTAAGGTCACAGGCTCTAAAATTGTACAGCCCACATCTTCAAATGTACATTATGTGTACATATTGCTTTTTCATATCCTTCAACAGTGCACGAACAATGTACACTTTAGGAGGTGGGCAATTTTAGAGCCCTATGTCATTTCAACTTCAAAATTTTATAACTAATTTTACAAAGCTCCAAGAAATATGAAACAATTTGGGTTAGATGCCAATTCCATTTGTCTTTCAAGCAAAATTTACTGAAAATTTTCAGTTTCAGCTTTTAGGTGGGTGATTTCTGGATCTGCTACCTTACTAACCATGAGTAGTATAGATTTAGATTTCAAAGTGCCTGTCTTTACAAGTGCCAATGCCCTGAATATATCTGCTAATATAAGGAAATTGACATTGATCATGTGTGTAAGAATGATTCATCAAGTTAATTTTGAACTCAGCAAACTGAACCATGTTTCAGGTTGAATGCACCAATATTACAAAGTAAGCACTGCCAAATTGATTTCTATAAGTCTCTGAACTAAGAATTTTGATGAAAATGAATAGCTACAAAATTGTGGTCTGCATACAGAGCTTTTTGTTGAGTCATTGTTTGGGCAATTTCAATAAATAACACATCTGCTATGACATCTCCAAATTGGAGATTTGATAGGTTGAACATTTGAGGGTTAACCCCCAAATGATTGTTCAATGTACACAAAAAAATCTTGGATAGTTACACACGAAGTCAATTTTGGTTGGATGTTCATGACGTTTTGAACAAATATGAGGTCAAATTTTGGTCAAATGGTCAATACAATACAAGTGGTCAAAGCTTCGTGAGACGGTCAACCAAGTGGTCAAAACTTGGTCACGATGTTCACTAAATCTTTCAATCCAGGTGGTCAAAGTTTCTGCACACTCTCAAGGTAGTAGTCTAGTACAAATTTGTAAAAACATAAAGAAAAAGTTTTTTCATTTTTTTTCATTTTTTCTACTCATTACCCTAGAAAGTAGAAAAAAGCAAGTTTTTCACAATTTCTGCCCGAAATGTGCCTCCATCCTGTTTGTTGGGGGGAAAGCAGATACTAAACATTCGAAATTTGAACTTGTCATGAAATGGGGTTTTCTATTGCCAACCAAACTGAAGATTGAAGCTTTCAATTGTTCATTTCTTTTTTTCGCTATTACTTACTCCATACTCATTCATTCATTTATTTATTTATTTGCTGATTTGCTTGAGGTACCGATTACAAAAGGAGGGTTTTCTGGTTTCATTCTGGGACACAAAACAAGCTACTTGTTCATTTCCACCAAATTAAGTTGTGTTCTCTTTGGGGGGTGACCTTGCCAGAAATGGTATCCTCCTTTACAGTTGGATGAGAATTCTTAATTATTTTTTAAATACGTGGAATGATACTATTGTAGGAGGAGAAATTAATAAAATTCCCTGCATGCTGAATTTCATGACCTGCATCCATGGAAGGCATGGATTTGGTCAGTCCCCAGTTCCTGCAACACAGAATAGTTCCAAAGTCACGCAACATGAGGCCGGTGGGTTCAGTGGGCCTGTTTTCAATTCTTTAATGTGCAATTTATCATCCAGAGTAGCATTCAGTCTGTGCAGCAATTCACACGAGGTATGATTTTATCATCCAGATTAGCAACAGGGGATGTGCAGCAGAACAGTAAGACTATGGCCCAGTCAACCAACAAGAGCGGCAAATGGCAAATTTATCCTACTGTAGTTTTTTCATTTTTTATTTTTACATGTCCAGCCTTGCAATCAACTACAATAAGCTTAGTCCTTCTATTTGTGTGATTTCCCCAATCGTTGGAAAACCCTGAATTTAACCCCTTGATATACCCTACAGGAATCCAAAGTTTCCGTTTTCATACAGTACTGCAGTAGCCAAATGGATGCAATGTGTAACTTTCCTTGAGGATGACATGAATGCTTTTGGAAAGTGGAGGATCGTTGGCATAGCATCCTACAGGTTTTATGGTCCACTTGCTTTCTTTCGAAAACAAAACTTTTTGTAGAAAATTTCAAAGAAAAAAGTGGGTAAAACATTTGTCCTTTGTCATGGTCCATTGTTACGGCCAGGGTGAATTGACCCCCTCATTGCCCCGTTGGGAGAACACTGGAATTTTGGAATTTTATATTTGCAACACATGAAAAAATTTGGAAGTTTCGAATTCATATTTGCAATTAGAGGCCCCAAATTGCATAGCATTCAGTGGCCTTCAGAGAGGTTGCCTTTCCTTCCCTGGAGGCATCATCCACGAAAAACACCCACGCAGGAATTAAAGTAAGCTCCAGTATCAAGTGTCAGGATTGTGGTAGTGGACTTATGGATTACACTTTTTTTTCCCTTCTAAATCTCGGACCAAACAAACAAATATTCAAAGAAACATTAAGATGATTTGTCAAGCAGCATGAAAATCCTTTGAATCAAAATCCCAATGTTATTTAACCCTCTGTCATCTAAAAAATAATTTTAATAGCCTTATGAAGGAATTGACTAGGAAACATTTGAGGGAGTAAAGGTTGAAGATGTCATTTTTATATTGAAATTGATTTTTTACCATGAATCCTCAAATTATAATTTGAAAATAAGTTCTAAACCGCTTATTATCAAAATGTCAAAATTATGTTTATGTAGAATTTTAGACCTCATTTAGTCATAATAAAAAAAAAAATTCAGAAAACTTTGGACTAAAAAAAATTGAAAAATCTATTTGAATTTCACCTCCAAAAATCTATTTCATATTTCAAGCCCCCAATCAAAAGCTATGGACAAAATTTAGAGAGGACGTTTCAAGATGTAAAAGAAAATGTCCCTTCCAACCCCTCTTTGAAATTTGTCCATAACTTTTAATTGGAGGTTTGAAATATCAAATGGATTTTTGGAGATGAAATGTATATAAATTTCCCAAATTTTTTTAGTTCAAATTTTTTTGAAATTTTTTATTTTACTATGACTAAATGAGGTCTAAAATTTTACTTCAAATAGAATTCTTGCTTTTATTTGACTTAAAGCGGTTGAACTCCTACTAACTTTAATTTATTTATCCCACATTGTTTACTTTGCCTCCTACCACCCCATATGTATATAAAGATTTGTCTTCTCATTCCCTAATTACAAATCATGAAAGGCATTCAAAACATAGTGAGGAAATTGAAGCATTAGTTTCAATGAGCAAAATGTCAATTTCATAAAAAAATTAATCTTTAATATTGATTTTGTTTCTAACCTAGTTGAATGCAGTTTTTTAGTAACCCACTTTGTTATTAAACTTAACTGCAATTTTGTCCTAGGTACTTAGGTGAGCGAGCTTCAATTTTTTGACAATTTTGACGTGTGGATTGTTAGCTACTTGATGGGTGTGGAATATTCTACATCATTTTGTCTAAAGGAAGGCATGCCTTCTCACTGCTACTAAATGTTATATAGGTTGTAGTGGTGAAGAAATATAAAAATACACAACTCAAAATAGGAGGCAAATTTTCAGATTCTCCCTTGGTTGGGGCAATGAGGGGGTCAATTCTCCCTGGCCCATTGTTACTACCAAAGGCAACTTCAAAATTGCTATACTATGTTAAAGTTGGCACAATTTATATTGATTGGAAACTCACATTCTTTGATCCTCAAATAGATTTGCTGTAAACTTCTTCTTGCATTTGAGCATGTATAATAGATATAACCGTTAAGTACTCAATGAGTTCCATATAGAGTTTTCTACCAATTGCAAATTTCAAGCACATTTATGTCATGTCATGAATTTAGTGCTCTCAAAGTTATTAGTAATGTAGGATTTATTTTCTATTCATTACCTTCTTTCATTTAAGTATTTGTAATAATGAAGTGAATTTGAATTATTTGGACTAATTCTCTTTTTCATGTATTATGAATTTATTTTTCAATGCTAATATTGTCAACATACACAAGTTTTGGAAAATATGCAATTTTGTTAAAATAATTTAAAAGACAAAATTTTATCTTTATGGAGAATTTCATTAAAATGGTGCCATTCTTCAACTTTGGCAATTTTTATAGTTTAGACCAGGCAGTCTGAAATGTACACTAGTCCTAAATGTCTAGATAAATTCTACATTTGTCCTAGATGACACTTTTAGGCCTTTACAGTTCAAACCAAGCGGTTTGAAAATGGGACACCAAATACCACCATTTTAACGAAATTCTTTATCTTTGTAAAGAAAAAGAAAAACAAGAAAACTTGTTGTTTGAAGCATAAGTGGAGATTCACTTCAACCCATTAAGGACACTACGGCCATTTTTTTGTCGATGAATGACAAAGAATCTTTGTGTATAGGACAAAAGTGCAACTATTCATCATTGGAATTTTGCATGAAAAGGGGAGGTTTTATATAGTAGTTTGACTTCTGATGAATGCATTAGGATTTTTTAAACCAACTATTCATACAATGCCCAAAAGAATGATTTCCATGGTCATAGGCCTGTCATTTAAGGGTTAACCTATAGGATGACATAATTGAACAAGTTCACTTATTTAAAAATTACAAGGTTGGATTCATCAATACTCATATAAAATATGAGAGAGAAATAATTGTAATATGTGTGGATTTGCACGTGATAAGAGTTTATTTGTTCAAAGTCACACACCAATGCTTACATGACAAAACAAAGACAATAAGAAGATTTAGTTCTTCACTATATATTAAGAATTTAAATATATTTTATTTGAATCAATAGAGTAGCTAGTGATAAATGATACCTTCTCTTTAGTGAAACCAATAGATATTAAGAATTTATTTGCATATGATTTCACATGATATTACATCAATGTTCATGTGACAAAGTAAATAGGGTATAAGATTATTTAATTCTTAAATGAAATCAACGTATACATTATCAAGATTTTATTTTTATTTATTCTTGTATCCATAGAGTGTCAAAAGAGTTGCTATATCTTTGGTGGATCCATTGCACATTAAGAGTTTATTGGTTCGTGGTCCCACATCAATGGTCACATAACACATTAAAGAAAGAAAGAATTTAGATTTGCTAGTTGATCAATTGATGGTAAGACTTGCTTCATTTAAGGTTTCACAACATTTTTTATTGGAAGAAATGATTAAAAAATCAAATTTATCAATTAGTTATGGCAATTTTTGAAGTGTATAAAACTTATGAGACACCCAACTCTGTTTTCTCCACCTATATACTCTCAATCCTCTATCATGACATTCATCTATAAATCTTTGAATCAATGTTAAAAACTTGACATGAAGACAATGCTTAATTAACCCCTAAAGGACCAAGGCCTTATTTCTGCCAAAAAAAACACTCAAAACTGCCATTTCTGTAGCAAAGAGTAAAAAAAATTTTAAATTATTTTTTTTGCACATCCAACCGTAGGATCTTATACCTTACTAGTATGGAAATGTGTGGAAAAAATTTCAGAAATTTTGACCACATAGATTAAAAGATATTTGCGTTTAAAGTGAAAAAAATAATTTTTTCAGCACCTTGCGGGACTGGATTATTTGACTTTGAACTTTTTTAACTTAAATTTTTTGCACTACAGAGTTTTGAGCTTTAAATCCTTATTGTGGGAAATTGAGTTGAGAATCTAGAAAAAAAGAAAATTTTAAGAAAAAGATTAATTTTCATGCTTAAAAAATTTGTTAAGTAGAAGTAGGTACGAGAATGAAGGAAAATCTAAATTATTAATATCTTTAAGATGGAATTAAAATGCACTAATCCCAATGGTGAGATTGTTCTAGCAAGCAAACAAAATCATGTAAAATTTTTTTTTAGAAAAATTGTAAAAATTGCATTTAGAAATGAATTCTATAAGTTATTTTTTCAGGAAGATGTTCTAATTGCCCGATAAACAAGATTGTCCATAACTTTTTCATAATAAGTCCAAATGGAATGAATCAAAGCTTCCCATGCAGACAAAAATATAATCTACAAGAAAAAAAATCCAAAAAAGAAAAATTCAAAATTTTGCAAATTTTTTTTTTGCTGCCCGGACTGCCCCCCGTCCCCTACTTTGAGCTTATTTGGTCATAACTTTTGTTTCCGGGCACCAAATGTGAAAAAAATTATATTCCCACAAAGCTCATCAGTTTTTCTATCTTCAAAAAAAGTTTCAAAAAATCATGACAAAATTTCAGCCCGTAGGTACCTGCCCAAAATCCAATTTGTCCCCCGAAGGGACAATGGTCCTTTAGGGGTTAAACCCTAAAAGACCAAGTAGCATTATTGGCAACATGGTGTTTTGGGTCATCCATATACAAACCTAATTTTCATTTTTTTCTTTGAAATTTTCACACAAATGTAGTCAAAAAGTAGCTTTAAGGCGCAATAGTTTTCATAAATTTTGACACTATGGTTAAGAAGATTGCATGATATGTAGTTTCTTAGAGTGCAGTCAATGCTAGTAGCTCAAAAATTCACTCTTTAAGAAATACAAATTTGAAATTGATTTTCTAGATTTATATATACATAAAAACTTTGAACCATTCCATTTTTATTAATAAGATGAAAGTAACAAGGAGTTTTAGTTTGTGGGCAATTATGAAATCTTTAGTTTAAAATAAAATTTAAAGATTTTTATTTAATTCAATTTTCAATATTTTTGAAAAAAATAAAATCATAGGATGTAGATTGTTTATTACAACATTACAACCATTGGAATTGACATATTTCAATTCCATAACAAAATTCTTAATAATTTCATATTTTAAATCATTATTTTTTCCAATGCATTGGCTATAATTTGAGCCATCTTTATTTTTTGATGCTTCAAGAATACAAAAGGGTCCAATGCATTGCTTGGTTGGTGCACTTTGATTTTGTAGAACGAGTTTAAGTGTTAAGTTTTCCCTTCAATTAAATGAAGCTTTGCCTTCCCTTTATTATTACCCTTAGCCCCAAAACATTGTCATTCTATTCATGCCTCTTTGTTCCTACATGGAGTTGGAGTTTTGTTTGTATTAAATGTAGCAAAAAGACATCTCTTTTCTACCTCTATTTTAAGTGAAATTGCTCTTAGCCCTCCATCTTCTTCTTTTTCATGCACTATGATAGTTTGAATTTAGGTGTACAACTCTGACAAATTGCTTTGAGCAACAAAAATGTTAATTCATTTGTTGTTATTTTGTATTGAAGTAGTTTGGATGCACTAGAGTAGAAGCCGCAACGCTTGAAGATGCTAATTGTATGACTACCTTCCATTGTTTAGTCATACCCTCTTGATAGCTAACATGATTTATCCAAGAGACATGTGTGCCCTGTTGTTGCTTCTCCATTCCAAGGTACAAACTCTTATTCCACTCTTTCTAAAGTCTCTTGCCCTTCTATTGTTTGCCCTTTTTTTATCCACATGCCTTACAACTTGATGTCTATATTATGATTCTCAACTTCTCTCTACTTCTATAGTCCATTTTTTAATGTCCCTCTCAAACTTTGAACAATGTAGGTCTACTATAGATGTTGCTAAGTTCTTGATCTCTTACTCTTCATATCACTCTAATCTCCTTACTCATTCGAGTTGCTTTATGTCCAATTGGTAAACTTTTACTACACTTAATTCAAAGTACAAGGGTATTGTTGGAATAGATTTTTTTGTGTAAGACTCCAAGGCAATATTAATATTGTGAACATAGATCTAGTATCTTTTTTTCCTCTTTTTAACTTTAACCTTAACCCTGGAACACTCCAACGTTTAGAAATAGATGATGAATAGAGCGTAGAGCTCATAGAAGACGGAGATGAACAAATTTTCATTCATCCTTTTTGTGAGTGCAAGTATGGATTTTCTATAGAATGACAGTGGCAATGCTTGTTTTCATGAGTATACTTTAGAGCAAAAAATACTTATATAGAAACATGTCTAGTTTTGGAGCGAATTTGCACTTGCCCAAGTTGAAAAAACTTTGTAGAGCTAGTTTTTGGCTGCTAATTATAAGCCACAGGAAGCAGGGACCACAAATTTGTTCATTAAAAAAATTGAGGAACCTCTTTACAAAATTAATGGATGACCACCATATTCTAGACCAGCAATAATGAAGAATGGATGCAGTATAGTGCCACGTGTCCCATAATTACACATTTGCATTATTCTTTTACCGCAATGTTGTTCCATTGAAGCCTCAAGAATGTTGTTGACGATAGATGCTTGTCACACTCTAAATATGATATACATATTTTACTAATTGTATGAATGAGTCCCCTAACAATTGTCTAAATGCACATGCATGTGAAATTCTACTATATTGCATATGGGGCATGCCTTCGGTCTAGTCTATTTCTTTCAAAATTTCTCTTTGTTTGTCTTCCACAAGTCCTAAGGTTTGCAAGCTCTTCATTATAGCAAATGTGAAACTTTCAATGAATACATTAGAATCCCATTCAACATTTCATACTTTGCATGTGGCCTTTTCTCACAATCTTCTCAAAGCAATTATGTGGTAGTTGTAACATCATTTGCAATAAACTAGCCACCTATCCAACTAGATCAACACCTTTGTTTTCCCAGCCAAAGATCATGATCTCCACATCAACTAGCATTTCCCTAAATTGGTATTCACTTTTCAATAATATGCTAGGTAATACTCTAAATCATCCGGTTACTTCTTCCATTGTCAAGAACACTTTCAAGGCAATCATTTCCTAAATTTCTACACTTTTCAACCCTCTGAATACATCTCCAATGAGTCTTGACACTCCAAGGTTAAAGCAAAGATTCATTGGTTTAAGATGCACAAAGAGGGACTACTTTGTAAAAAGAAGCATGGTAGGTTGTAGGGGATTCATTTGCTACAAGTTGCCCCTCAAACCTACTAGCTTGACTTCAACAAAACAGATCATCAGATGATATTTGAGGCCATTAGAAGATTGTGGGTTCCCATGTGTTCCCAGATTGTGGGGAACTCTAGGAACTTTGCCAAATCAACATTTTGACATGACCAAGACCTTGCTATGTCAGATAATATTAATTAATTTAAAAAATTCATTTTTATATTTTTATATTTTTAAAATATTATTTATTTATTTATTATTTTATTCTAATGCATTTTTAGCCTTGGGAATAGGCTTGAAACGGCTCTCCCGAGGCCTCAAATCTCTTCTAATGATTCAACTTCTAGCTATAGCTATTAGATTTCTTGTCAATTCTTTTTTTTATTCTTTTTATCTTGATATTCTTTAGTTCTTCCCATTTTTTCATCTTTGCTTCTATGTTGTCCATTTGGACTTTGCCTCTTGTATTACGACTTTTCTCTTCTCTATCATGTCCTTCAAAGTCCAAATGTTGCTTTCATTTGTGGACTACAATGATACATAGTAGTTTATAAACAACCACATTTTTGCCTTTGGAATGGTTGGGTTGGATTGATACTTTATTTTGAATACTTGCCCACTCCCTTGAAGTTGTGTTATTGGCTTGACATTATATTGTTTTGGCCAACTTCCTTACATTTCTCTCCATTGCATCACTCATTTATTTCAGTAAGCTCCTCAAGTTGAGTTGAATTGCCAAGAGATGATGGAATTTCTTCTATGTGTAAGCACCATTCAATAGTTAATATGTGTAGTGACTACACTCACTATAAGCCCTTAGATGTGATCATTGATGGAAAAAGACAAAGTCATCTCAATTTTTTCTTTGACTCTTTTGAACAAAAAAATATTATTTACGTGTTCAATGTAGATAAACACAACAATTCTAACTCAATAAAATTAGCATGCATTTTACTCCAATGTAGAGCTTGTCCAAAAATTGTGATGAACCTCAACTTTTGTTAATTGTTTTAATCTCATCTCCAATAATAAAAACACCTTTTAAGGTTGTAGAGTTCTACATCAACTAAATTTTACAATGTTAGCATTAAAGACATTGAGGATCTTCAATTCTTGGAAAAGCAAAACATCGCTCACATGACACTGTGAATTGGAGGCATTGATCTTGTCAACACAATCTATACAAGAGATGTTGTGGATAAACTCTAGGAGTTATAATGCCGCATTTAACTACTTTTGGACTTTCAAAGGGTTTAGAATTAATAATAGGAAAAAAATGGTCATTTGGGGATAATGCAAAACATCATGAGATCTATGCAAAACATTAGGAGATCAATACAAAACATCCAAAGATCTATACAAACATCTTGAGATCTCCATATGTTATTATCCAAAGATCTTTGAAAATTTATTCAAAATTCACTTAATAGTCCATAAGTAGTTAAATGTGGCATTTTAGGTGCTTTGATCTTCGAGGACAATTCAAAAAAGAGGCAATAATAAGGGAATCTTTTGTTCTTTTAGTCACTCAATCTTCTATCATTCAAAAATCATACAAGTGGGAAATAGGTCAGTACAGACTATAGGGGTGGACAACACAAGATGGAAAGTATCATAGATGATAATAGTGATTAAAACTCAACATGGAGTAAATGAAGGTTACAACAATAAAAAAACAAAGGATTGCATCTTGCTACACCAACATCTATAGGTTAAAAGTCATCAATTGAATCTATGGAAACTATGACCATAATAAGTCATGAATCATTGAATACAAAAGTTAAGAGGTGTATATTCAAACAAAGTGATGGAAGATCAACAAAGTAAGCAAGGCAAACAAAGTAGCAACAAAGACATCCAATTGGAAGGCAGAGATTTGGAAGAATTGTAGTAGGACAATTATATGAAACATTTGTACTATTTTTTGTGTTTTGATTGAATATTATTGATTTTGTAATGAATATTATAATATTAGAAATTTAATTGTTTTAATAAAAGAATAACATAGGATTACTATTTAGATCTTTAAGAAGATTGTCAACTAGAAAGATCATCCAAAATAATTTTCTTAATAGGAAAACTAGGAAAGTGAAAAATCTCAAGAAAATGGATACAATGACATTTATTAAATCATCAAAAAATACAACAAATTTCTATAGAGTTCTACACATTAGTCTACGGGGCCTTATAGACAAGACAATCCTAACACAAAAACAAGGTTGCACATCTATTTAGCACTTGAAGAAAAGCATAACCTAATTGAGTACTTGCATGATATGGCATGCAAGGATTTCCATTGACATAGTTTACATTACAAATTCAAGCAACAATAATAAACTATGACCATCTTACACCCTTTAGTAAAGGAATACAAATTAATGAGTGGATTTTATAGATTAAAAAAAGTTACTCAAAGATATCCCTAAGATGTGCTCAAAGACTTGAAGTAGCTAGGGCAAAGGGGCTATATTTTGCAAATGTTGCAGCATTCTATAAGAATTTACAACGATTGTATCACGTTCACAACTACCAAGCTAGTCCCAAAGCCATATTCTAATTGAGAATACCACCTATGGGCAAAAATAGGAGAAATGTGACATCCTTCACAAATGAAGCACAAATTTAAATCAAAACTAAGGTATCCAATTCAAGCTCCTTAAGGAGTGCTTTTTGAGTCCAAAAGTGCTCTAATGAAACCTTTTTGGTGCCATTGCAATGCAACAAGGTCCATTCTAGTTACTAATTAAGGTAAAAGTGTTTAATTTAACCAACTTGAATTATAAACCCATCTTGAAAGTATGTAGATACAAGTAGTTCAAAATGTTTTAGAAGTGTTCATGAATGCAATAACCACTCTACAATACAGTACATTGTGTAGTTAAGTTTCAAAAAATCCTAGTAGAATTAAACAAACTAATTTTTTTTCCCTTCTAAATTCGTGATTTCAAATTGTCAATGAGTTAAAAGCAATCTCAAGTGTCGGTCCAACATCAAAATATGCGGAATTGCTGAAGTGAATGGCAATGGATGGTAATAGTCACTTCCACTTCTGTTGAAGAGTAGGATGTGAGAGGGCAACGTCGTCCAGAATTCTACTTGACTGATGACGCTTGGTTTCTCAATTGCAGCTTATCAACCCTCTGAGATCTTGATCTCCTCTTTCCAAACGACGAGAGGGCGAGGCTTGGCAACAAGTGCTCAGTGAACAATTGCGTGGTCCATCATTGAAATTGTTCACTGATTTACAATTGCATTGCATTGAAATTGAATTACAATTGCAGGTCCATCATTGAAGTCATGGACCGCTGGAACCGAAGTTTCCTGCGGCTTAGTGGTTGTAAAGTCTCCAGTTCGTCTCGGAGCACTACGAGGAATCCTTAGCTCCAATTCTAGGACCTCAGCAAGAGCTCAGTGGCGGAGATTACATCTTTCTCGCTCACAATTGACCACAACAACTATGTCGGTAAGTTCATAACCAGTAATTACTGTGATGTCCTTAGTTCAATGCATTCTTGAGGAGCTCCCTCAACACACCTGAGTATCGTATTTGAATGTACTGTACATCACAATTTGAGGTGACGTACTCAGTTTAATGCATTGTTCGCGACAAGGAATCTTGATTCGTTTAGACGTGTGCAATCTAGAGCTCCAGATAGCCTTTGCAAAGTCATGTATTTAATTGTTTTAGAATTTTCCAAACTCTACGAGATTGAAATATTCTTTGCATTTGAGTTTTTCATGGAGAAAAACGGAGTGGTTCCAACTGCTCGAGGATGCTATTCCCTGCATCCCAAGATTGAACCTCATGTTGTTTCGATTAGGTCATATGTGGGTTTTCTTTTGTTAAATTTCATTACAATTTTGACGAATACATGCAATGCTCAATAAATTGTTAAGCAAGCCAAGACGTTCCCCCAGTCTATGACTAGGGATAGAATATTCTATTCTTGCCAAATTCAACTCAAAGAAAGACCAACAAGATATGAGCACTTGCCTTAGCTACATGTTCATCACCGACACTGCCATCTATAAGGATTAGCAATGCTATCAATGTCTTCATAGACTTTCTCTTATCACGAAGAGAAATGCAAAAAAAACGATACGCCCGAGTCCACACTGCAAGTACGGAATTTCACAGCTGGGGTTTCGAACTTTGGGCTCTAATCCATTCTATTCCATATGTACTCCGCTCTGAAATTCCACAGCTGCACTACGGAATTGCACAGCTAGACTTTGCAGATTTCTCTGACATTGATATCCTATCTGAATTATATATTTCTACGACACCTCTGTCAAGTTTCAAACAACACTTGTATCCATTCTATTCACGCCACTCCCTGAAATTCCACAGCTGCACTGTGCAATCAAAAATAAGGTAACTGCACCTAATTGTGATATTTAATGATTGTTGCCTTAAATGTACTGCTTTAGTCATGAGAGCGTAGCCTAAGCTCGCATTGGGTATCTTACCAAAATTAGGCAATTGAATAATAGGAACAATGCTCAATAATTTGGACACAATTAGGTGTAGCTACCTTCTAGGCTTTTCAGATTTCTCGGCCACTATCATCGCATCTGAATTATTCTTTTCTACGACACCTTTGTCAAGTGTTTCAAACAACACTTGTATTCCATTCTATAATCCATACTCCGCTCTGAATTGAAATTCCACAATTGCACTATGGAATTGCACATCTCGACTTTTACAGATTTCTATGGCAGTGATACAAAACATGCACCCATGCATCTGATTATCCTTTTCTACGACACCATTGTCGAATGTTTAAAACAAACAATTGTAAATATTCCATTTTTTTTCCATATTCCGCTCTGAAATTCCACAGCTGCACTATGGAATTGCACATCTAAACTTTTCAGCTTTCTCTTACTATCAGTGATACAAAACATGAGTACATGCATCTAAATTTTTCCTTTTCTACGACACCATTGTCGATCAAATATTCCCATCAACACTTGTTTTAGTTTGTGGACTGAGGAAAAATATATAAGATTTTATTATTGTCAAGGTCTAATAAGAATGATTTCGCCTCTAATTAAGATGATCACAGAAGAGCGTTTCCTGGCAGAAATCACCGACGGAGTCCCCCAAGGACTCCTCCTCCAGCGGCTGCATCAATGAAGAGACGAGACCAGCTTCCCCGAGCGTAGGTGACTTGCTGGATCCGGACGTGCAGCGGATGATCCACGGTGAAGGCTACAAACCCATGCCCCTGCGCAGCTGGCGGCGCTGTCCCTTGATCCAAGCCTCCCGGAAAGCGGAGTTTCGGTCGTTCCCGGACGGAACCACGCCGGAGATTCGGCACTTGCCGGAGCACGTGAGGGCCAGTTTGAATGGGTGCAAGCTGTTTCAGCCGCAGCAGATTGCTGAGTACAACCGCATGCTCAGACAGGACGGCAAGCTGGTGAGTTCAGTTAGCTAGTTAGCCCGGCCATAATCTAACCATATATCTATATACTGATCTCAGAGACGGTGCGAGGTTCATGATAAGCATAATTATACGAACTTTGATTCCCACAAGTGGCAGAATCTGTAGATTGAAAAATCTGATCACAGAACATCAATTTCGTTAAATTGGCCGGATTCCAATACTTTGGACGTGAGGCCTGAAACATAAATATATCCATACCTGTCCTAGTTTGTGGCCCGAAATTACAGCTTTGTGAAGATAAATGTCACAAAATTTTGACCCCAGAACCGCGCCAATTTGACGAAATTGCGGTTACAGGAGTCATCCATGTAGGGGAAAGTGAGACAGACATATTAATTCCCATTGGGGTTGCAGGGCAATGCATACGATTCTGTTTGATTGCAGGAGGAATCCAAAAAGGAAATTGGACAAATGTCGTTTTGTGTCCAAATTTCAGTTCCATTCTTAGTGTCAATTATTCTATTAGTCGTTGGACATTGACTATGACGAAATTCTTCAAAATTCCATAGATGAACACTGTGGATTTCTCCTGTGGATATGTGAATCCCCCTGGGGTCTTGGTTTGCCCAGTGAGAATCAAGGACATGCTGCAATGCCGACGCAACGTGAATCCGGTTGTTCCTCGTTGCATACTGATCGTGGCAGCCAAGTGTTTGTATAAAAAAAACAAGTGGATTGTGTGGATTGATTTGGAAAGCATTTTTTAAGATCCAGATAGAAGATGCCTACCCATCTTTGCTTGGAAATCAAGTTCTTTCAGGATCTTGTTGAAAACCTGATAAACGGATTCTAGTTCAAGTGGTTGGACATGTGAATTGAATTGAATGTCAAGCTACTTGCTTCTTCAAAATACAGATTCAGCGCTGTCTGGTGGACATGCCGAAAAAATCTGTAATTCAAGAAGTTGAAAGCACTTATCTACCACAACACCAACATTATACAAAATGTATTACCTCACATTAACGAATAATATTTGGCGTATTCCCCAACTTTTGCAGTCAGTTTCAGGCTGCGCGGCCTGAAACATAAATCGACACAAGTGCTAGTTTTTCGAGCTTTGTGTAGATGTTTGTCACACTTTTTGGCAGTGGGGCATCACACTAGTTTAACAAAATCGTCGATCTTCACCACCAAATGAGAAATACTAACTTCTTTGTTTTAGTAATTAGACAGTACCTCTACAAGGTGATTTGCATACCAAAAATAACAATAATACATTTGTAATGTAATCCCAGGTGAGTGGGGTGGACGTGCTGGCGACCAGAGCGCGGGTGAAGCCCGGAAGGTTGTATCACAAGTTCGACTCACTGTGCGCGTTGGCGACGTCGAAGGCGGGCAGATTGTTGTTGGTCCAGCACCGAATCCTACCGCACGTGTTCTACGCCATTTGTTATGACCCTGCGCACAAAATGTACATCGACCTCTTGAACATGTATGAGCGACGATGGTTTGCAGTTTCTCCCTCCTACGGGAAAGAAGACGAGGATGGTAGTTGAACAATCACAAGTACTCTTTCATCTCATCATCAATCCCATACTTGAATCCCACAAATTCATGGAGAGCTTTCTCTAGTTCTGACTTTCGTTTAATTGATGCAATCCTGGGTGCCAAAAAATTTGACATTTGGGGTTCTTAAAAACTAGGATTGGAACAGATTCACATTTTAGGGTTGCTCAGACTTAAAAATGCTGAATTTGTGCTACTTGCACTATTGGAAAAATGGTCCAGGAAAATGATCCACGTCCAACTAGACGATTTGTGGGTCTTCTTGTGCTCATTTTCATGTTTCTAGTACTGATGCTTTGGTCAATTAGTGTTGAACTCTAATGGCAGATCAGATTAGTTGAGGTGCCACAAGATGTATGTTGAGATTTTGTAACATGGAGTAATCCTCTCTGGCATTCACTGTGAGGGGGGTAGTTATGTTTGAGGGAAAATGTACAGATGAACCTATAATGATTAATGTTGTCAAGCCTTACATTTTTGGGTGGTTCAATCCTTAGACTGCATATGAAATAGAGTTATTTTAAGGATAACTCTATTTTGGAGGGTGAGTTTTGTCTCTTTGTTTGGCTTTTTTTAAATGATTTTCAAGCATTGCTCAAATCCCAGTTTAGCTACACTAAATAGTGAAATTAGGTTGCCCCACACTAAATCCTCGACATTCCACACTATATAAATATGTATAGTTAGTGTAGATGGATGCAATAATGTAGGAACCATGTGTTGGTGCACTGGTTCATGACTTGGGTCTAGAGAATTGCTTGTGCCTCCATCTCAACAAGTGGTGAGTCACGAGGCAACTTTCCTAAGTAAGGCAACCTAATTGTTAAGGCAACCTAATTTCACTATTTAGTGTAGATCATTAGGATCTATTTAGGGATTAATTCATGGGATCTTCAGACATGCTTTGCTTCAATCTTAAAGATTGATTCCCAAGTATAAAGTAAAGCATATTTTGTCTTCTTCATGTCTTTTAGAGGGGGAGGAATTCGCAATGGTATATAATATTACATGTGCTTGTCGCCATTGACAAAAATGACTTTTATTGAGGAGCTAGGGTTTTATTTTCATCGTCTAATTTTAAATCTTATTCCTTGTCTTGCTACACAATCATTTTGAGCTACATTTCTAAATGCAATGGCACATGTAACAATGGAGACTTCTACAATACTCTCAATGTATTCCTCATGGACATGTAACAATGGAGACTTCTACAATACTCTCAATGTATTCCTCATGGACATGTAACAATGGAGACTTCTACAATACTCTCAATGTATTCCTCATGGACATGTAACAATGGAGACTTCTACAATACTCTCAATGTATTCCTCATGGAATGATTCATGGAAGGTCCCATTTTAATTAGTGTAGGACCAATATGAGGCCAAATAATTTGTAAAATACGTTCTGAAGTAGGTAACTGCCTAAAAAATGTTCATAACAAGTTCATTTGATGCCATATCAATTAAACCACCATTGGTTACTATATTCCTACCTCTAGCATTCTTGACAAAATTGAATTGTTCACAAACATCATCAATCATCCTTTGCCAAGATTTTCATTCAATTTCTTGACTCTATCTCAAGGGACTTCTATTTCAAAATCTAAAAACATTGATCATATCTTAAAATACTTATCACTTTTTTAAGTAGGCAAGATGGTGCAAAGCCACCTGCTCCCTTCAAAATTTAGTAAATTACATGTACTCAATCATAGCTAGAGGACTAGCAAAGGGAGTTGAGAACTTTTTCTTAGGTGCACTCAAACCTCTCTAATTGCACTCTATTTTAGACAAATAGGTTTGAAAATGTATCAATAGGTACTCTCAACACTCTAATTATGTTGCCTTGCACACAAATGGGCTTGTGAATGCATCACTAGATATACAATTATTTCAAGTTGTCCTACCCTCAAGGAACAAAATAGGCTCTAAGTGCAACACTACTCTCAACTCTCTCTAATTGCATGGCTTCCCCAAGAAAATGGATAGTTCAAAATGCATCATTAATTACATGAATTCAACCCTTTGTAATTGTACTAGCTCACTAGCTAATTGAGCTCACTCATACTCAAGAATCATTCCAATATATGTTCACAATTCAACAAGTGAAAATTGTATATGAGAGATTGTCACAATATACGAGGACTAAGGTAACCCAATCTATTATCAACCTCATCTCAATTCCAGCCTTAAATACTTAGAATGGAACATTTTCATTCCTAGACTGTATACAATGAGTACATAAGAGTGGAATTGAAATGAGAGTGGTAATAGGCTAGTTATACAATAGTTTGTTTTTGTTTTTGTTTTCAAACAAATGGTTAATATACGACCTTTCTTTCAAGAAAATTATGAGTTTTTTGGCTCCTTCATTTTGGGGGGTTGAATTGAAGGAGGCCAATTTCAAGTATGTGATTTTGAACATGGAATTTTTACATGCAATTTTTGTATGCGTTGACTCTCCACAATGTATGAAATGAAGTTTTGGAAACATTGTGACAACAATGTGCACGACCATCATTCTAGTCTTACTAGCAATTTTAACACATTTAGCCTCTTTTCTTCCTTGTAGACTTGAAGCCCCTCTCCCCCTTTTTTTTCTTTGGAAGCAACTGGACATTAAATTGGCTAACAAAAACAATGGTGTAGGGTTGGACCCTTCCTTTGGAATTTGACATTACTAAAGTAGAACCCATAACCAATCGAATAAGCAATTGTGGACATATGTGGAGTATACTAAGGCCAAGGAAATATTTCAGAGATAGAAATGAGGGGGATTGCCAAAATTTGGTAATTTTATTGCTTCACTATGAATTTTGGAAGGCAAAAGTTAGTCTAGACCCATGTTCAATGTTTAGACTATAATTCCAAAACCACTCATTTAAGAGTTCATTTTGGTACTCCAAACCAAGCAGATGTGTTATGAAAAGAATGGAGGAATTGATGGGCAGAAATCAAAATGCTCATGTTTGGAAATTAGTCCAGCCTCTCTTGAAATTTCAGCCCCCTTATTGATTGCTGATGGGCCTGTGGTTGGTAATGGGTGGTTCTACCTTATCTCACCTCGATTTGAAGTTGGTGATCCCTCCCTCTCCCATTTCCCCTGACCTCTGGTTTGGCTGCCTTGCCTTGCCTCCCCTCCTTCCTTCTTCCATAACTAAAGATAAGCTTCACCTTTGCAGTTTCCTTTGCAGTTGAGATCGCAATGGTTGCTGCACCCCTGTGAACTCAGATTCTGTTCTCACCTCTTCAGATCGATCAGGTTGGGGACATTTGTTGCTGCTGCTGCAGCAGCATTCCGCCACTCACCAATGGCCACTTGCAATCCAACATGCTGGGGAGGGAGGCATGGCGGGGGTGTCAATGACTTACACCCTCTGCCCACGAATTATTGGCAGCAGTGTTGCTCGATAGGTTTGGATGAGCCTGCTTTCGTAGGTGGGGTGGGGAAGAGCCTGACTCATCATATGCAACCAAATTTGATCAATACTAGTGTGCCCTGTGCCGTTCCCACAGTCCAAACAAAAGTAAAAGTAATTTTTTTCTAATTTTTTAGTTAATAAAAACTTTTGAAATTCAATAACTTTCACACAGTTCGTCCGAATACCATGAAACCAAGACGGTCCACCCCTCCTCGCCAAGGGCTTTCCGACGGTACCAAGAACGTGACCAGGGACGCACAATTTGGGAGATCTCAATGTGACAAACAAACAAAACAAAGAGCCTGATTTAAGGTATAGATGGCCAAAATCAATGAAGAACACTCACTTGGTTGTGGATGTGTTTGCATTTGTGAATACATAAATAAAAACTTGACCAAAACAAAAAACACTATATGAACTACACAAAATTAGAGTGTGGAGAAAAGCTTGAGATCCAATTTGGACAAAACACTATCTAACCTACACAAAATTAGAGTGCAGAGAAAAGCTTCAGATCCAACTTGGACAGCTTTGTGTCAGTGCTCCTTTTGAGTGTCAATAAACCAATTGTTTGTAGTGTGGTTTTGAAAGGTTTTAATTGGCATTGATAGGGAATTTCATTAAAATGGCATATTTCATACACCATCTTTAGACCGTAAAAGTGACATCTAAGATAGGTGTACATTTCAGATGGTGCAATTTAAACCATAAAAGTGCCATCTAAAAGTGGTATACATTTCAAACTACATGGTTTGAACCATAAAAGTGCCAAAGTTGAGGAATGGTGCCATTTCAACAAAATTCCCCAATTTGGTCGTATTGTGAAGAGCCTCATTCATATGCTAGCAAGGAAGAACTTTTCAAGTGTTTGTCAAAACATAACTTAACAACTGGACCAAAGCAAGTCCCCATATGACCATCACAGAAATACTGAAAAGCAGGAGACCAAATTTGGACACATATGTCATGTAAGCTTACTCCCTCTGTCGGCAGCCCATCAAAAATTGCCTTGCATTGTTTGTTTGAAATGTTTGGCACCAATTTCGTTCATCATGTTGGGAAGGGCATAATTCAAAAGCAACAGAATTTTTACTTATTGCCAAAATTGATGAAGAACTTTGCAGTATCAACAGTTTGCAGAAATGTGAAAAAAAAAATAGACAAAAACAAAGGCCTCATTTGAATTGCACAAAAGTGCTGGAAAAAAGCATGAGACCAAATTTGGACACTTACATTGTGTACTTACATTGTGTACTCCGTTTACAGGGCTAAAACTCCTTATAACTTTCATCTCATCAATCAAAATGGAATGATTAAAAGCTTTTTGCATATAGAGAGAATTAAAAAAGTTCAAATTTTTAATTCTTCAAAAAGTGATTTTTTCTAATCTGCCCAAATTGCTTAGTCCAAAAAAAATTACATATCATACAAATTGTAGTCAAAAGTTATACAATTTGTTGGGCCTTAAAGACAAAATTCATCCACATGTGCGAAAATTTCAAAAAATAAATTTCATAGTGAGCTACTCAAAATTGCTATGTTGCCAAAAAACACAATTTGGTCCTTTGGAAATTAAGATCTCGTACATTGGGACCCCAACTTTTGGAAGTAACTATAAGATCATCTCAAAGATTGCATTGTCTCACTACTTCAACTTTATTATAGAATTAGTCATAGTGGTGATAATTGATACAATAGAACCTCTATAAAGTAATAAGTTAAAGTTGGGACTAGATTGATTGTATTACATTTTAGAAAGGTTATTATATTAGGGAGGGGCATTACATTCATGATGTTTTTATGGGCCCAAGCCAAGACTAAGCAATCAATATTACTTTAAAGAGTATTACTTTAGAGAGGTTTTAATGTATGTGACAACTATTCTCCATGAAGAGTAGGGGTGACTATTCAAAATAGCACCCTACTATTCAACAAAGTTAGAAAGAGAGCATGCAAGCACAAGCATGGGAGTATAGGAACACAAGCATATATTTTTCTTTGATAGAAAAAATCAATGTTATTTTTATTAAAAAAAAAACAAATATTTATCACACAAAAAATAGTATGGAACTTGATATTTTTAGTACACAAAAGTGTCTATTACCTTTGACCTAGTATGGTGGTTCTAAATCGAAAATATTTGTGTTGGTCTAATTTCCATTAAACTCCCACATATAGGGGTGACAACTTTTATATCACAAATATGGTGCCAGTACTAAAAAAAGATTATAGCAAGCATTTTTAAAGAATCCGCCCACCCAATAAAAATTGATCAATCGAAAATTCTATAACCATAAATAAACAACATGTTTGATACAAACTTGCCAAATATAAATTTAAATCGGAAAAAATAGGTTTAACATTCAATTTACTAAATTTTAATATTTTTTAATATAATTAATATAGAATTTGGCAAGTTGCTTTCACTATGTGTGTCTTACACATCTTTACAAATGCCTTCACCTTGATTCATGATGAAAAAACAAGTGATTTATAGAAGTAGAGAAGTAGAAGGTACAACAATCCATGTAAAATATGTAATTTGGACATGAAGAGTTCAATTGCTTAAAGTCAAGTCAATTGCATTAATTTTTTCACGGCCACACTTCAAACTTCATTTTAGAATCGTAAAATAATTTTTTTCAAAACTTGATCAATTAGTAAAAAGTAGGAAATTCAATCCAAAAGCATTTTGTGATTTGAAGTCTCCAATCAAAAGTTATAAACAAAGCTCATAGAAAGATAGAAAGAATGTTTTCATACATTCTTGTCTCTGCACTTGTCTATAACTTTCTATTAGAAATCTTCTTTCAAATCTTGCATTTACAAATTTAATAGAACAAATAGTTTTCATTATTTATATTTTTTAATCATTTCTATTGTTTTTTTAGATTCTATTTAATGAAGTTTTTTTGAATGTTATATATATATATATATATTTGCACTATAGTGAAATTGTTTAATGAATTAAGGAATCAAGTCAAATGCTACTCAAATACAAAATATGAAATTTCTGTATTTTATTTGACTAAATTTTGAAAAAAGAATAATTTAAAATTCCTAAATAAGGCTTAAAGTGTAGGTGTGAACACATTTTTGTATTTTTTTAGCAATCAAGCTTCCATAGCTTGCTTCAAATATCCCGTAACCTTTGAAGAGTGACGAAGAGCATTAAGCTTTACTATTGAAAGAGTTATCCAACCTTTCCTATCTCAACATATCAATGAATTTAGCCCTTCATACCACCACACAAAAATATCTTGATATTTGATGGTGCATGTGATATTTTAATCAAAGTTAAACTATAATTTTTTGATATTATATGACTTGAATTTCACTTGATTTTGATAGATGCAACTATTAGTTTTTGAAGAATCAACTTATCTTTTTGAATTTTTTTTTGTTGGACTTGCTCTTTGCCTATGGTGATAGAATTTATTTTATTTTATTATAATATTTTGAGAATAATCAAATAGAAGCTCTAAAAGCAATACATTTCTTGATGCACTCTCTACTTTTATAGGTGGGTGGGTAGCCACACAATCATTCTATTTCTACATGTATCATTATTATTAATTTTTCAATACATTTGAAGCTATAAATACATACAAGCTTACAAGTTTGCTTTGTAACAACCTTGCCTACCACTAGTTTAGACGGATGATCAACTTAGACTTGACAAATTTTCTTTGTGCCTTGCTCATATTCCTTGGTTGTTGTTGGATTTGGTATTTTTCAATATAAAAATCTAAAATTGAAGAGGAATTTGAGCAGATATAAGCCTTTTCACCAACATTCTTAAATAGAAGTCATTGGTTCCAAAAGAATTCTAGCTCAACATACCAAGAATAAATGTTGATAAAAAAAGAATTGTATACCTCACTTTTTTCTCATTTTTTAGAGTTCAAACAAATCTTTTCCTTATTTATTCACATTCTCTATAATTTCTATCATAGGGGTTCTATTATAAGATTCTAATTGGATTTGACATTTTTTAACAAGAATATCTACAAATGAAAAGGAATTTGCACAGATTTCAAGAGTTTGAACCTTTCACTTACATTCTTAAATAGAGAATGTAGGTCTTGAAACAAAAATTGATAAAGAAGCAATGTCACTTTCATCTTATTTTGGCTTGTTGAAGCCCGTCTAAATCCTCCCCGTGGCCGCTCACATTCCTTGCAACTTTTGTCCTACGCTTGGTTGGATTTGACATTTTTGAACAAGAAGATCTACAAATGAAGAAGGATTTGAATAGATTTCAAGAATTTGAACCTTTCACTGACATTCTTAAATAGAGACTATGGCTCTTGAAACAAAAGTTGATAAAGAAGCGATGTCACTTTCATCTTATTTTGGCTTGTCGAAGCCCGTCTAAATCCTCCCCGTGGCCGCTCACATTCCTTGCAACTTTTGTCCTACGCTTGGTTGGATTTGACATTTTAAAACTAGGAAATCTACAAATGAAAAGGAATTTGAACAGATTTCAAGAGTTTGAGTCTTTCACAGACATTCTTAAATAGAGACAGTAGATCTTGAAGAAAACGTTGACAAGAACAAATTGTTCACTTTATTCTTATAGAGCCGGTCTAAATTTTCCTTGTGCATTCTCACATTCTTAACAGAGATTATAGGTCCCAAGAAAACTATAGACATACAAAGAATAAACTTCAACAAAAAAATGGTGTCTCATATAAGGCATATAATAAAGTCCATCTCACCTTCTTCTTTGATTCACTTTAGATTAAGAGGGACCTCAATATAACTTGGTTATGAATGTTACTTGGCGATACTTTTATATTGAGTATGGACGAACACATAAACAATGGTATTCATTTTTTCTCTTATCCAAACTTTGTACTTATTGAGTGATAACATTGATTTCTTTTAATTAAACCAAAGGTGAAAATTAAATTGATTGTTATCCAATCAACTTGAGAATTTTAATATCTACAAACTAAATTAAAGAAGCAATCAAAGATATGACTAAGCTTTTTGTAAATTAATTAACCTCAGAATGTGGCTCAATTGAGACAACTACAATCATTCATCCAAAACTAAACTAAATTTGGACAAAAAAATTCACATAAGGTGGTCCCCCAAATGTGCCACTAACCCTAAATTCTATATGCATCTCCAAAATCAATTATGTACCTAGCTACACTATATGGAAGAAATAGTTTAAACCAAACTTTGTTCTTTCATATCTTTTGCATACAGGATTCAAATGTTGTGTTCTTTGGTGTGTTTGAGCCTCTTTCTACTTGCCAACAACAAAAATCAATGAAAAATTTGAAATCTAATAATAGTAACTAGATACTATAACAACAAGTGGCGGTTTAGGGGACTTAGATAATAGTTCCAAAGTTTTGTTATTGAAAAAAAAACATGAGACTAAACCTGGACACTGAAGTTCTTTTTTTCTCTCTTTTTTTTAAAAGAATGGTGAAAATTAACTTGGACACTTAAGTTAACCCCTGAGTGTGTAGTTGGTGACTGTGGAAATCATCCTATTTGATTTTGTACGACATCATAAAAAACCAAAAGTGCTCATTGGAGGTCAAACTACTGTTCACGATCTCCCCTTTTTGTACGAAATCCCAAGGCTGAACAATTGCACTTCTACCTTACACAGAAAGATTCTTTTTGTCATTCATGGGCCATAAAATGCCTGCAGCGTCGTTTAAGGAGTTACCTTCCTTCCTGGCAGTGGGCGTATTTGTTGATGATTGTGCTGAGTTTTTTCTGAGCCCATTTCAGCGGTTTGCAATAATGGACAGGTGCAGGTTTAGGGTATGCAAGTTGTGAGTCCTTGCAAGATTGGAGCTATAGTTACAAGTTTATGCATGTCCTGGGCAGGGAAGGGAGTGGAGGGGAGTCAGTCTGGCATCATATCTCCATCAAACGATTGCTGTGCCAGAGCACACATATCTCAGTCAATATCTGTAAAAAGAATCAGTTCAGCTGATCCCTTTTATTTGTGTCCTGCTGCGTGTCGTGTCGCAAGTACGACCCATACTTAAGCTCTTACTGGTTTCTACGGTCGAGCCACAAGGAAGAGTCACACCTCACAACTCACAACCCCAGCCCATGACTGAGCCATGACCTTGCAACTGCTCATCTCTTCACACAACATTGTCGACACAAGCAGCAGCAGCAACGACAACAGCAACGCAGCTCACATGCCTATTACTTGCCCTCCCAATGGGAAGGGGTATCCTTGATTAGCAGAGTTCAATGTGGACGCTGCAACTTGCAGTACAATGATGTGAATGATATTGAGAATTTGGAGATTTTTGGGTGGTGGTTCAGTTCAGTAACTTGAAGGGAGATTGTTTTTTCAATATTCATGTGTGTTTGCTACCTACTATGGGTAGGCAAAATTCCAATCCTGACTGGGATATTTAATTCATGAACATTGTTAGTCTGGATTACCAGTAGCTAGCAACAACTCTAGCTGCTCGCATGTGCTCCCTCTCCATATGAAAAGTTCTATCCTCCACAGACAGGTTGATGTTGATCCAGCAACTTGCAGTACAATGATATGAGCAACTTTGAGATTTTCTTAATGTGGGTTGGATCATTTCAACTTTGAGATTTTTTTTTTCTCAATATGCTTGTGTGTTTATGGACTACAGGCGGGGAAATTTTCAAGGTCTCACTTAATTATTTCATGAAGAAGACAGGCTAGGTTTATTGTTGGAGACATATTCAACCAAGAGGATTCCCATCTTTGACAGCAAAGTATCTTTCCCACAACTGCCCAGATTTGCACCTTCTTTACTTCATTGCCGTTTTTTTAATATAAGTCACCATTAATTTGGAGCTCAAAGTAATACAAACATCTCCCAGCAGAGCCTTTATTGAATGAAGGGATAGAAGCTTGGCTTCATAAAACAATCAACTGCAGTGTACCTATAGAATACCTCCCCGTCTTCTTCCTCCCGTTGAACACATGATGCTAAGTCGTCAATGCAGATTTGTCATGCTTTCTGTCTGAGAAGCTGAGGGTATGATAATGCAACTCCTCATAATAAGCTTACTACATTCAATGAGAGCTCTAATTTGATGAACCAATTCCAAACTGCACTCATGAACCTTTTGATCCCAGCATTAACTTTTGTCCAGTAAATTAACCTTCTGATGCCTCTGGAGACTTGAAGATTATCAGTTTCATTACCCTCTAAATCATTACCATACTGCAAGATCTCTGATGCATCTCAATTTCACATTCCAGGGCCAGCATTCTGCACTCTGTCTGTCTGCAGCATTCTGTTTAGGGTTTTTGTTTTTCCATCCATTCCATCACAACTCAGTCATCTCCATCTCATCAGCTGTAACTGAAGGTGGTGGTGGTTGTCCTTGGTGTGAACTGCGAAGTTTTGGAAGCCGTCTCCTCAGGCCAGTGAGAAGAACTTTTACCCATCATTCATTCTGAAAACCTGGCAACGAGCTGCACACACCTTATCCTCCCTGGCCTGGAGAGAAAAACCACCAGTGCTGCTGCAATGACGCCACCACTCAGATGTGATAATATCTTGTTTTTCTTCTTATCTTGCTCGCCCAGTGGAGTGGAGTGAGGTTCAGCCTGTCTCTTGCTTGTCTTGTCACCATCTTCTCCACAGCAGAACTGACTTGGTGCCAGTGGATGTCCACATTCTATGGCAACAATGAGGGACCAAGGCCTGATTACATACCTGGATTTCTGAGCAAGCTTGGCATCTTGGCAGCCCCCCAGCGCCCTCCCTGCCTGCTACGGTTGATTAGAAAGCTGAGGAGCTTGAAGGTGGGATGCACTTGGGCATGTTGGGCATGCACTCTGGCCGGGGTCAAGCTTTCATGGGGAAAAAAATGGCGTGACAAAGTCAATTGAAGTGGAGATGGCATCATGGATTTGTACTCTGGGCATCTGAGGAGGACCACGGGAGGGATGAAGAGTAATGAACTGGGCCAGCGAGAATCAAGAGTCAGTTTGCTTGTTCAAGACTCCATACTAAGTCCACATTACAGATTCACATTACAAATTCACATTGAGAAGACTAATCTCAAGTACTGTACAAGAATATAGTTCCAAAGGTTTGTATCCAAATGTTTGTACAAATCTGTACGCCAACAATCACATGAGACACGAATTCAATTGCAAGAGAACCACCTCATTTTAACTAGATTATTTGACTTAGAACCTTCTTAACTACATTATTTGACTTTGAACCTTCTTAACTTCAATTTTTTGCACTACAAAGTTTTAGGAATTGAGTTGAGAGTCTAAAAAAATGAAAATTTGAAAAAAAAAACCTAAACTTCATACTTTAAAAAGTTGATAAGTAGAAGTAGATATGAGATGGAAAAAAATATAAATTATAAATATCTTTAAAATGGAATTAAAACACACTAATCCCAATGGTGAGATGGAAGCAAACTAAACCATGTGAAAATTTTTATTTTGAAAAATTGTAAAAATTGCATTCAGAAATGAATCATGTAAGTTATTTTTTCAAGAAGATGCTTTAATTGCCTGAAATACAAGATTGTCTGTAACTTTCTCATAACAAATCCAAATGGAATGATTCAAAGCTTTCCATGTAGAAAAAATATAATCTATGAGAAAAAAAAATTTAATTCAAATTTTCAAAATTATTTTTATGTCTTCTATAAGCCATAAAATTTATTAAATTTTTATGAAATGATATAAAAAATCATGAAATTTGAAGAAAAAATGGAAAAAAAAACTCATATCAAATTTAAAGCATACTCAAAAAATCTGAAAATTTCATCATAAAAAAAATACTAAAATATTATGAGCATGAACAATACAAAATTTATAAAACCAAATTTTTTTACTTAGAATTTACTTAATAATCTTGTATTATTCATGAGATAATTAAGCAAGGTTACATATTGCACTAAGCAATTTGAAGCATGTATCGTTCCCATTTGAATCATGTGGACATTTTTTCATTGATTAAATTGAAGTAGTCACTTATCTTAGGTAGATTTAGTTTACAAAAACCTTTCATTCACCTCAAATTTATTTTTCATGCATGAAAAGATTGATTTTAATTATATCGTGCAATTTTTAAGCTCATCTACACCTTTGTACAATCTAAGAAAAGAATTGTTGTAGTAATATTAGGCTAATTGCATGCTAAGGTATACCAATTTGTAGCTCAAGGTGTATACTAACATATTGCACTTTTGAGCTATTTTGTAATAGCTTTGTACCTAAATATTTGTTTTTTTACCAAAGTTTTTATCAAATCTTTGGATTCATTTTGCTACAGTCAATAACCTTTACATAAAATATAATGATACATTTCACTCAAACATTGAATAAGATTTATAATATATAAAAAAGATATACATTAAATCTAATTTAATATTTTTAACTTAAAATTCTAAATTTTGAATAGAAGAATTTTTATATAAATAAATATAAAAATGATATTCATTTATCCCAAAATAATTTTGTGGTTTGAGAATACTAGTATAATTTTAAAGTTAAAAAATTAGTAGGCCATATTTAGGTGATTTATATAGTGTATAACACCATGTTGTATAATTCTACAAATTTTTGAAAATTAGTGGGTCGTGATTATAGGTCTAAAGTTCAAATTTGCAAAGGAATGTTTAATTTTTAGGAATTCTTAAAATTTTCAATTTAGAATAGAAATTAGACATAGTAAAACCTCTATTTCAATAGTTGAACTCCAATTCCAAAAATATTCTTTCTATGGCTAATATTAAGATCAAGAAGAAGGAACTAGAAGTTAACAAAATACACAAGAAAAATGTCTTTTGTAATATGTAGAATAAGCATCTTATTCAATAGAAAAATCAATCATACAAGTATATTTTTCATCACTACCCACTCCAAACAAACTATGTGAACTCTTCAAGAGCAAGTGGATGAATGATCACAATCCCTTTCCAACAACAAACACACTCTAAGAACCCTCAAAAAGAAATTGGATGAATGATTGCAATCCTTAACCTCAAGGCCCATTGTCCCCTTGAGGGACAAAATGGATGTTAGGCAAGTTTCCATTAATTCAATTTTTGGTGAAAATTTTTGAAAATTTTCCATAAGATAGAAAAACTCATTAGCTTAGAGGGAATATAAATTTTATTTCAATTGGGGACCAAAAGCAAAAGTTATACTACAAGAAGTCCAAATTTAATTTCATGGGCAAAAAAATAAATCCACAAAATCTTGAAATTAAATTATTATTTTTTTCTTATAGATCATATTTTTCTCTTCATGTAAAGCTTTGATTCATTCCATTTGAATTAGTGATGTGAAAGTTATGAACAATCTTGTTTTGGGGGCAATTTAAGCATTTTTTTGAAAAAATAACTTATAGGATTCATTTATGAATGCAATTTTTGCAAATTTTCAAAAAAATTGTTTGAAAAGATTGAGTTTTCTTGCTAGAACAATCTCACCTTTGGAATTATTGTGTTTCAATCCCATCGTAGAGGTAATAACAATTTATTTTTTTCTTTCAATCTTGAACCTACTTCTATTTAACAATTTTTTAAAGAATGAAAATCAATGGTGTGTGTTTTGAAATTTTTTTCCTAAACTTTCAACTCAATTCTTCAACACAATTTTTTTTTAATTCAAAGTCCATAGTGCAATTTTTTTTCACAAATGTTGATCAAAGTCATCTAAAATTGTAGACTAGTGTTGAAAAAATGGCAGTTTGAGTGTTTTTTTGATTAAAAAATGGCCTTGGGCCTTTTGAGGTTAATCTAGTATTGTTCATCTAAAATCATTCATAGACCATATTCTCCCTCGAGGTGAATTCCAAGGTTAATTAACCTACAAGAATCTTAGTCATATTTTTTTATTGCCCTTTAAATTTAACTTCACAAGTTGACAAAATTCTTGGAATCCGCTCAAATTCCTTTCCACTTTCAAATTTTATTGTTGAAAAATGTCAAATTCAACCACAACCAAGGACAAGAAACTTAAGAGAATGTGAGCAGTCATGTAGCAAATTTGGTCAAGCTTCCAAAGGGGAGAGTAAGATGAGATGAACTGCCCAATATGAAGGGACAATTCTATTTGTCAACATCTATTCTTGGTATGTTTTTTTTTAAGAATGTCGATGAAAGGCTAAAATTTTAGAAAGTCATTCAATTTCCTTTTTTCCTTTAAATTTTTTTTTAAAAAATGTCAAATCCAACCACAAACAAAGACAAGAAATTGAATAGAATGTAAGTAGTTACATAGAAGATTTGGTTGGGCTTCAAAAAGGGTGAATAAGGTGAGGTGGATTGCCCAATATGAAAGACAATTTTATTTTGTCAACATCTATTCTTAATATGTCTATTAAGAATGTTGGTGAGAAGCCAAAATTCTAGAAATCTATTCAAACTCCTTTTCATTTTTTTTATTGAAATGTATCAATCAAAGAGCTATCAAGGAACATAAGTAGAGATGAGCAAGATTTGGTTGGCCTCCAAAATGCGAGAATAATGTGAAGTGGGATGTTTTACATGCTCGTTTACTTGATGGACAATTTTATTTTGTCAACACACATTCTTGATATGCCTCTATTTAAGAATGTATTTTGAAAGACCAGAACTCTTGAAATTTGCTCAAATTTTTTTTGAGTTTTTTTTTGAATGAATGTGAGCAATGCACATTTTTGGACTTTGAAATACGAAGAGCCAAAAAGCAAATTTGTTGAGGTCACTTGGTCATCCAGTTGGGCATTGACCACAATGGGGTGCTATTTTTCCTCTACATAAAGACAAGTGTGGGAAATAACAAAAGCAATTGAAATTATATATTTTTTTCACAAAGTATGAATTTGTTATGAATTTTTTGAACTATGTTGCCCATCAGAACCAAAAGAGTCTTTACACAACTCCAAAACCAACAAAACCTCTATCCATAATGTTCATCTTACTTACCTAAAATAGTCACAGTTTTCTAACACGACCAACTACAATGTAAAGGCCTACACACACCTCCTCTTGTAATAAATTGAAACTCAAAACTAGAAGTTCCTATTGGAGTCACCAATCACTCCATTATCGTCACCTAAGACATTGATTGTGGCCCAAATGTCATTTATTGAAACAAAACAAAGCAACAACTTATAACAAGATCATTCCTTTAAGTGTAGTCAATGAGTCTTTTCCCTGCAATACTATGGTAAAAGTAACAGTACTATTCTAACTCTCCAAATTTGCTGCCAACACACTTGTGCTAACTGTTTTGTTGTTTTTTCTTAATTTTTTTTAAACACATGGACAATTTCCATTGCAAGGGGAAACAGTACAACAAATCAGGAGGGAACTCCTCGCCAGACAATGTTTTTCTTACATTTTCAGAGAGCTAAGCAACCATTTTTTTACGTTTTCCGAGTGCCAATGGATTTTCAAAGACAAATTGACCTCCTTGCAAATTTGGAGAGTTATTTGAATAGTATTGTTTCAATAATGTCCTCTTGATGGAGTGAAGAATAGTTGTCGCATGTTGATCGTCCCCACATTGAACCCTAATAAGTTATTCTCCCCAACAATGGAAGGTAGTAAAGTGGGGGCACAGAGAGAGCCCCGGGTGGGACCATGGGGGCGGGTGGGACCATACATTGGGACCATGGGGTGGGGACCACTGGGTCTGGGATGCTCCCCAAAGCTGGGGTCCGGGTTTCTCAGATCTTTCTGAGCTTTTGAAAAATCAGCACAAACTGCCTGGTGAGCCTGCCGTACTCGCTGGGGTTCCCATTTTTTCAACGGAGATGGACCACAGCTTTGCAACGCCCCTGGTGACTGGTGATGATCACATCCCAAACTTTGAGCATTGCAGCGAGAATCAAATCCAAGGGAGCATCTTCGATTCTTCGCCTTTGTGATGAAATTCTAACTTAAGTAAACCCAATGGAAGGGGTCCGTAGGTTTCAAAAAAAAAAAAAATTTAAATTTAAATATTTTGTAAGAAAAAAACTAACTTCACTTACAGTAGTAGCAGGGTTGCATTGGGGATCCACCCCACAAGAGTCCATTTCTTTGGGGCTAAGTTAAAGGATTGATGGGGAGGCAATGTCGTGTGCCCGCTGCAGTTCAGCTGCCAACAAGGCTTGATTCATAACTGACGCAGATAAGAACTGAAACTGAATTTGGGGGAGGGGAAGCTTCTTGAAATTAAGTTTTTTTTAAAGTAAAGTCCCCATGAAAGACAAGTGGAATTGGCATCTAATCCAAGTTGTTTCATGTTTTTTGGAGCTTTGTGGAACTAGTTACGAAATTTTGAAGTTGAAATGGTACGGGGCTCTAAAATCGCCCACCTCCTCAAATGTACATTGTTTGAACATTGCTAAAGGCTACAAAAAAGAAACATGTAAAAATAGTATACATTTGAAGAGGTGGGCAATTTTAGAGTCTGTGCGCTTTTAGAACCTCCTACCTTGAATTTAGTTCTCACTTCTCAAAGAGAGTCAAATTGAACAATAGCAAAGGTTGCTTCTAAAAACATATAAGGTAGAAAAATCTATAATAGTTCAATTAATCCTTAGGTGCCCCAAGTGACACAAAGTGCCCCCACATAGTCTAGGAGTTGAATTTGAAGTGCTATAACACTCTTGCACCTAATGTTTGAGTTTTATAAAAACTTGTTGGAAATCTGTGCTCTTTCTTCTAGCTTGTGTAGTAAAATTTTCAAATCAATCCAAGATCTACTAATCTTTTGGGAGCCATTCAAATTTTAATGGTTTAATTTTAGTTCACTCAACTATATTTTGATGGTTACAACTTTGGGGGCTTATATCACTTGCATTCAATGTTCGTATTCAATTTTAAAAATTGGGTTAGATTCCCCTTGAAGTCTAGCTATTGTGGTAAAGTTTTCAAATCAATCCAATTTTTTTTTTACATTTGGCAACCATTGAAATTTCAAAATCTAGACATTTTTGGATTGCTATGAACTTTGGTAGCTTGTTTTTTCTTCATATGGTGTCCATTTCCAATAAATTTTGGGGGAAGTTGCTCATATTAGACTTGTTTGTGTGGTTAAAATTTCATACCAATCCAAAAAAATTATGAGTGTATAAGAAGCATTTCAATAAAAGGAAGTTCCATCTTGGTAACTTTTTCTACAATTTGTTTTGCTACTTTGTGACATTTCCAAGCCATCTTGTACAAGATAAGTCATTTGAATGATATTTTCTTTTACCAATGTCTTTATAAGTTGGGTCTAAAACACTTTATAGTTTAAAGTTTTTCACTGTTTGGATTTAGAAGTCAGATTTCACCTCTAATGTATTGCTATGAAATTTTGCAATCTTTTTGGCCAAATGACTTAGAATTTGATTCATGTCATTCACAACATGTATATTATAAGGTTGTATAGTTGAGATTTCTATACCTTAGTGAAATTTAGACCTATAACACTATCAAAGCAATGGTGTTTTTAAACCTCAAAATCCTAGTGACGCTCAAGGGTTTAGTCAATGGACATAGATAAAATCGAAATTATAATTAAGAGATTTTTTTATTGTAGAAAAAAAAAATCATGCATTTTTATCGAAAAAAATTATAACTTTTTTTGACAGTTTTTGTGACTTTTCAAAGTCAAGATTGCAAAAAGAATTTAAGTGTTTGGTAGGTGTGTGTTTGAAGAGCCTTCAAAACAACCCAAAATCATTCACAAATAATCCTATCATTTTACAATCATATTGCACTACATGTAAAATTGTAGACATTTTTACAAGCATGGTTTAAGGTCATTGATTACAGATCATTGAAAGCCTACTTGACTAAATTGGAGTAGAACAAAAACAATCAATTACCTAAGTAAAGAAAAAAACAAAAAATAACAAATATCTATTTGTAACTATTAAGATCACTATTAAAATATATTATTTTATTTTGATTATTTATTATTAATATAAATGTTTATTTTAAATTTAAAAAGGCCATGTGTAAATCAAAGGACCTTAGTGTACTTAAAAAGAATTGTTAAATTTTGAAAAAATGGTGCCCCTCCAATCCAAAAATCCAAAACACAACTAAAGTACAAAGATGCTAAAGCTATTCCTTAAGCATTAATACAATTTTTTAAAGGGATTGCGCACATGGAAATATTTTCAATCAAATTTCTATAGAAAACAAATAAAGGTCACATTTGACTCACTTTAATTATCTTTCGAATGCTGGTGGAATTAGTTATGATTTTTTAATGATATGGTATATAGTTCTACAAGCTTTCTTTCTTTGAAGTCTTTATTATCAATTCATTGAAAAGTATGAAAATCTTCATACTATAAAAGTATACTTTTAAAGCATAAACAATTTTAGTACATATAAGAAACAATAGTCAAGAACAAAATTCCACCCAATAGATTCATTCTTCAAAATAATGCAAGTGACAAAAAATTAAGATGGCCTATACAAATTATATTCAAAGTAGTTTTAGGCTACTTTGTATCTTCCAACTAGTAGCCAAAAACATGATTCTAATTTCAAGAACGTGTATTACTACGACGTCATGTAATTATTGTGGACCGTTGGATCATTGGATTTGTTTAGTATCCAGACTTGTGCTCAAGGATCGAAATGCTAGTTTCCAACACATTTGATCCTCTTTGATGACTCTACAATTGGTTGTTTTAGTATATCTTTAGAATCTATCCTATTATATACATATTTGATTGGAGATTATCCATATGTAAAATTTCAACACAAGTACAAATAGTATAGTTGTCCCCCAACATGCAATTGTTGTACCAAAGTGATGGTTGAATATTCAAAGATGAAGGACACAGATTAGTTACGTTGGTAAAAGCAAAAGAGTTTATGGACTAGATTTTCAACCACTATTGGCCATATAAGCATTGACTTGCCCTGAAGATAATCAATTTTTGTTTTATATTGATCCACTAATGAATCTAAATTGTTTGTTTTCATGATCCTCCTCGTGGGCAGCAATATCAGACATTGACTCTTTATTTATATGTACAGGTTCCCCCCAAATATCCTCTTTGTCTTTTTCTCTTTTCTTTTCATATAAATAAAAATATGATGAATTCAAAGTACAAAAACAATGTACTTTTCAAGATAAACAAAAAAAACATTCAAGTTTATAAAAACTTCCTCACATGATTAAATAAATGAATCATTCATATTAAAAGATTTGAAATTCCAAAGAAAAAGAATTGAACCTTGAAATCTAAGGTGATTTAAAATCCATTGGTTTTATTTATTAGAGATAGGACCATCCACATCACATATATTTTTTACATTGGTATTCCAATTTATTTTTTAAAATTTTCAATTATTTCAAAAAATCTATTCTCATCATGACACAATAATCACACTGTAATGATAATTACAATCATATGCATGTCTGACAAGGCCCCTATGGAATAATAAGTTAGTGAAGGGGAGTTGAGTTGAGTTGAAGGGGGGGCTCATACTTAAGTTGACCCATGTGACGGAGTGGTCTTCCAAAGACGGCCTATCATATGCAGAATCATCACCCCAAGGGCCTCTCAGTCCACTGATTTGAGTTGCTCACATAAAGCTAAAAGGGAACAGCCAAACGAGAATTAATGAAGCTGGTCATGGGGAAGCAGACATTGGCTCATGGGCTCAGCTCCAAACAATAAAAAAAACTCTTTTTGGTGCAACTAAAGGGAGGTCAGGTGAGTGGGGAAGTCCATTTAAAAATTTAAAAAAAAATTTGGTGAAACAAATGGACCATTCCCATTGGGGAAGTTGAGTTTTAAAGTTACCCCAGTAGTTGTAAGCTTAGAAAACTGAACCCTATAAAAGTATCTCACTTAACCCATGATTGATGCTGAGAATGATAAAGAATCTCTGCACGCAAGTGCAACTATTCATCCTCCAAATTTTGTGTGGAAAAAGAATGTCTTCAACAGTAGTTTGACTTCTAATGACTACTTTTGTATTTTTCTTTAACCCCTAAAGGAACAAGGAACCCACTTTGGGCTTTTTGAGAACTGGGGCATGCTCTATTGACTTTGTAATTTGAAAATTTTCCATGAATTTTTTTAGAATGGATGCTTCTCATCATAATCTGCATGTGGACTTTGTTTCATGCCATTCCGATATATATTGCAAAAAATAGAAGTTTTTTTAAAAATTTCAATGTCAAAATATAGTCAATCACGTAGTAAAAAATATATTCTAAAAAAAGATTAACTATTTTTTTGGAGTTTTACAAATTGATACCTATTAGAAAAAATTGAATTGATGAATTCCAAATAATGAGGTAAAAGTTATGAGGGGTTTGATTTTGTGGGCAATGAAGGTTGAAAAAATGTATGAAGTTGTTTTTTGTTTTCAATTTTGAAGATTCGCAAATAAAAATAAAAACAAAGGATGTTGATTGTTCACTAAAACATTCTCATCATTGGGATTAGTAATTCTTCCATTCTTCCAAAAGTTATTAGCATATTGGTTATATCTTTCATTCAATAATACCTTTCACTTTACAATTATTTTTAAAATGAATGTAAAAAAAAATTGGTTAAATTTTTCAACTTGTTTTCCAACTTATTGAATAAAATGCACAAGTTATAGGACATACTTGTTTTCTCTTTAAAATGTTGAAAGACAAAATTTTACCTTTTGGAAGAACCAAAAAAGCCTACATTTTGAAGTTCAGGCACAATGAACTTGCAATCAATGGGAATACTCACTCTAAAATTTTGGGACAATATACTTGTATAAATTAACAAAAAATCATATAGTTGATTTTGTTAAAAAAATAATATTGATGAAGATTTTGACCTTGCTTTGTGGACAAGTATTGGAAACAATTTGGGGACTCCAAATATAATGGTCCTTTAGGGATTAAGCCAACAATTCACATGGTACAAAAACAAATGATGTCCATGGTGACGAACTCATCGTTCAAGGGTTAACATACTTCTAGTCTTCTACTGCAAAGTTGTACATGACCTAGCAACTCTCAATTGTTCCATCCTACTCTGCTATTCAAAAGAATTTTGCATGATACATAATACGATCGATATTTTTTGTCTTGCATAATCAACATTCAATTCTTATGCAACACCAATCAAGCATATCAAATCTAGGTTTCAAAAAAATAAAACCCTTGTTTCTGAATAATTATTTAGTTTAAAGTTATAGTTTTACATGATAATTGATTGAAAACCATTGGTGATGAATTTTTTTAATTTGATTGTGGTGATATGTAGGAAATATCCATATGCACATTTTTCCTTCATAAATATCTCCAAAAGGTTTTAGAATTTCCTCACAAAGGTTACTTTCAAAAATTTGGGTGACAATCTCCAAATTTTGAAAATTAAAAATTTCTTTATTGTAATTAGATTTTGTTATTTGACCTTCACACTGTTACTAATTTTTTACATTTGACCATGAAGATACATTTGCTTTGCCAAAGTCTAATCACAATGAAGAAATATCTATTTCACCCCAACTTTTAAAATTGTTGTACGGAGATTCTAAAATTATTTGGAGATGCTTATTGAAGTAAAGATGTGTATGTGTATGTTTCCTATATATTGTTGCAATCTAATTGAAAAGAATTCCTCATCAATGTTTTTCAATGAATTATTGTGTAAAATCGTTAAAATTTAATGAAACAATCAACCCAAAATGAAGTTTTGGTTTTCTAAAATCCAAATTTGTTATGCTTGCTCAAAATTATGCAAGAATGGAATGTTAATTATGCAATACAAAAAATGTTAATCATGTTATACATTTGGCAAAAAAAATTTAATGGAAAAATAAAGTGGACAATTGAGAATTGCTAAATACTGTAATAGACCTTAAAGTATGTTCACACTTGGTGTTAGAGGTGATGTTTGCAATATGAATCTAGTCCAAAATTAAGTCTAAATTCATTCTTAAGAACCTAGTAACAACACTATTTTAACACCAAGTGCAAACATACCTCTATTTGGACAACACATGAAATTGAAGTAGAGACTGAGGATGGGTAGCTGCCCTTCTCCAACTAGCCATCCATTCTCATTAGTTATGGCACATATGCACTTAGCACTAAGGGAGGCATTACGCGGAGGTCATAAATGGAGAGTGAGTGGGTTTTCAGATCAATGTGCCTTTGCAAATGCCAAGCCTACATGGAGGTGTAGCTAACAAGATGAAAGAAGGGTCCTAATTTCCGCACAAGTTGGCTGAATTTTTAAGTACCTTATTGTAAGGCGGACTATAATTAGTAGCAAAAATTGGTGGATATGTAGATATGAAGAAAGTAGGACTCCAAGTCGACCCTTAAGCTAAAACAAATTGATTCAATGTGATCACTTGTAATCAATGTGGTGTTGTTGCCAGTGCGCTCTCACTACTAGAAAATTCAGATTTTTTGTTGATTTGGACGTGTTAATCATCAACACTTTTATGTTGATTTGAACAATAATTTGTTGATTTGAATAGATATCAACAAAAAAAATGTTGATGATCAACACGTCCAAATCAATAAAAAATCTCAATTTTCTAGTAGTATCTTTGTTGCCGCCTCTAAAGCCCTATGCACTTCCTCTCCACAAAGCCTAACTTGCAAGTGAATTTCAGTGATGTTTGACGAGCAACACCCTCTTTACTTCGCAAACAAAACATCAAAGCAATAAACAATAGAAATGCAATCCTTACCCTATAGTATGCAATGCCCACGACAGATCGACTAATAAATATATATGGCGGAGAAGGCATTTTCTATTGTTGAAACTATTGTGATCTTGAATAAGCAGTAGAGAGGTCCCACTAATAGTCTACCAACTTCTATCATGCGTGACACCATAGGTAGAAGTGTTTAGACCCTATGCTAGTGGCATTGTAAAAATGTAACTGTAACCACCATATGTCAATCCTGCACTCATTTGAGGCCTCCGCACTAACGGTAGTTGATGGTCACTTGAGTCTAGCTAGCTTCCACTCTTATAGTTTTTGTTTAATCATATTAATCTTACTTTTGAATATGAATATTGAAAGACAACCCAATCCTTTTTAAAAAATAAAAAAATTGAATTTTTTCTGTCCTAAAAGGCTGTTAGATATTGGGCAACAAGCATAAAATGGTTGCTTGAGCACTTAGCGGTTTACATTGATTTACTATCTAATTCCTAAAAGGAAGTTCAAAATCTAATATTAAAGATCAAAGACCCATAATCTCATCAATACAGTATATAAAATCATTGCAAACATGCTATTTAGAAAGCTTCAATCCATACTCAATAATCTAAATATACCAAATCAAACGAGTTTTATAAAAGGAAGAAGTATCATTGATAATATTTTTTAGATTTGAATCAATGGAATGAGCCATAGAATCCTCTCAACCTTTGGTCATACTACTTGATTTTGAAAAAGCCTATGATAGAGTAGAATGGAGGTTCGTAGAAGGCACCATGTCTAAAATGGGCTTAAACCACAAATGGATTAGAGTTTTATATGTTGACTCCTAGTACATGATAGTAATAAATAATATACATAGCTCCCCTTTCAAACCCAATATATTAATATGGCAAGGTTGTCTACTTGCACCATTTTTCTACCTCTTTATAGCTAATAGCTTTGGATACTTCCAAAATCAGATTTTAGCATCACAAATCAAGAGCTTGCAAATGATTCTAACTTATACCTAGTAGGGGCAAAGGAAAACTTTGATAGAGCTAAATTAGCTCTCAAATTATTTGCCACAACATCAAGCTAAAAAATTAATTGATATAAATCTAATGCCATTTGGATTTGTAACTCTTCCAATGGCATTAGATTTGTAACTCTCCCAAATGGATTTGTAACTTTTCCAATGGAGTTAGATTTTGAAGTATCATTTGACTGGGGCATGGAATTCCAACTACACTAGCTCACACAAAGTGAGTCCATTAGAATTCTAGACTTCCCAATAGGATTTCAAATTCCACAAGAACAAAGATTGAGGATGACACTTCAAAATCTAAAACAAAAACTAGCCTATTGGAGCACAACAAAATTACCAATAGCAATTTGGGTTCTAAGAGCTAACCAAGTCCTATTTGCATCAATATGGTATATAATATCATGTTGGGCCCTACACATGGATTCTATCTCAAAAATTAAGAGCCTCATTTGAAATTACATATGGTATGGGAAAAACACTAAGAGACGTTGGGCCAAGGTTGACTACGACTTGCTTATTCAACCCTACTGTCAAGAGGGGATAAAACTAATTGACATAGTTTTACAAATACAAACTTTATCATCTAAATTCATAATTTGAAGCCTTATGCTAAATAACTCCCTAAGGAGGATTCTAATACAATGTTGCATGAGTTCAAACACGTTCAAATGGCCTTTGAATATATGTTTTTTCCTCTTTGCTTTTAGGATTAATGAGGATAGTTTTGACTTGGGGTGGGCAATAAAGAAAGCATTGTGTTTCATTAGAACGGACTAGAATTCCAACAACCAAATGGGCTAAAAGCAAAAGGTAGACATCAATGTCTTCTAGAACAACAAATTGTACATCGACCACAACAACATGCTAGGTGACTCTATCTACTTGTATGGTAGCACATGGATGGAAAAAAAACTAAGTAAACTCTAAGACCTATGGGATTTTACTAATTGCAAGTGGAAACAAGATCAAGAACTCAATGCCATCCTAGGCCGCAATATACCACAATTGAAAAAAATTTAAAGCCATCCCTAGCACATAGTCAATGTCTCAATTTCCACCATTTAAAACCTTTGAATGGATAATAAAACTCTCTATCCAACATGACGTAGTGTTGTTCAAAATGAGGAGGCTTCACTCAAGTAAATGATTCTATTACTTCTATTTGAACTTCTATAGAGGCAAAGAAGAGGACCCCATGAATTAACCAACAGGAACTAAAGAGGGCTAGAATCATCACAATAGGTGGCAGTATGATGAATATGCAAATCAATCCAGAGGATAACTTCATCAATTACATTTGCCCAATATGTGCACTTCAAAATCTTGACTATTGCCCCAATGAGTGGCACTAGAAGTCAGGAGGATTGACCAATGTACTATCATTTTTCAACTATTCTACCCATGTAGAATACATCATCAAATTACAAAAGAAGTCTTTAATTACTAGGCTTTTCACCCAATGAGATAAGCAATCAACATGACTACAGAGGAGGCCAAAACTATAGTTTTTGTAATCCAAGACCAACAAAGGTTTTCAAAAGTTCAATTCTTCATGTAGTTTATAGCTTCCAATTCATAACTTGGGACTTTTTGTTTTTTCTTTTCTTTTCATAAATACATAATTAAGTCAAGTTTTATATACAAAAAAAATTCAAAAGAGTGTTAAACCAAAATAGGTATGCTATATGCCAAAATGGCATTTGGTCCAAAATAGAGTGTTTGACCTAAAATAAACCAAAATCCTACAAAAAATTGTGAAGTCATAGAAATTGTGCATATTGAGTAAATAATGCCCAAATTGCCTAAACCTACTATGCATGTGATTCATCCTAGCTAAAATGGTATGAAGGAACTATAGTAAGATTCTTGAGTCAATTCCCAAAGATAGATTTTAATCTCTTAGTTATATCAAGAAATAGTAGAAATCCTAATTAATAACTTACAAGTGACATGAACTCAAGATGGATGAGTGAAAAGCATCTACAATAGAAATAAAGTGATTCAAGATTGAAATCACCCTAGGAATCCAATGGCAAATTTTTTTTTCAAATTTTTTTTTCTATGAAGAATTTTCTATTTACCAATAATTAGAAGAGATAGCAAGACTTTACTCTCTTTTAGATGGATAAAGTAAAATACGGGATTTCATGTCTTTTGGGTAATTCCATAAGAGGTTTCATAAAAAATTCTGGAATTTTTTAACTTGTAGAAGATTGTCTTTTAGACACCAATTGTTCAAATCTACAATGGAAAATTCCTAGAAATTATCCAAGTTGATGTAAAATTTCACAAAAAAGTTAATATAAGTTTTTATATTAATAACATTCTCCAACAAGTTTCATGACATTTTGACGTCTAGAAGTATCCAAATCAACAAAATCATTTGAAATTCACAAAATTAAAGATGATTTGTGGAGTTGACTAGTGTTTTGGAAGCAATAGATTTTGGAATGAGGTCAAAGTGGGGTCATTTCTTACTCCCTTTTACCTTGAAAATATCCCATGCTAATTACTTTCTTTATAAAAGATAAACTCCAAAAGTTGTGCTTTTATCCCATTTTATTTTTTAAATTGGCACTAGCTTTCGATGGCTTATTCATAATAGAGAAGAGGAAGGACCATAATGCAAAAATGTCTTTTGAAGTCAATTGCGCAATCGGTTTGTAATTTGAAGTCTTTCTCCAAAAATTAAAGTTCAAAACCAACATAGAAAGTGAAAATCCAATAGATTAGGATGAAAATCCTAAGTGATAGGATTACCACTAGAAAAATAAGAAGGGGCGGATGCCCTCAGTAAATTATTTAAGGGCTCCCATTCTCCTTTCAAAAACACCCTTTGTTGATACTTTAACTCCATTGGATCCATTTTAGTGGATTTTGGCTATTTTTTAGCGAACTTAACACCAAATGCTTGTTTTTGGTGCTTTTATTGCTCCATTGTTCTTATCTTTTGAGAAATCTTTGAAGGACACTAGTGTCCCTTCAAAGCTTGTATCTATATCCATTTGTTATTGTGATTTTTGTACCAACTTATTGTTTTGTAGTGATCCTAGATAATAGTCCCTTTTGTACCTTAGCAATGCTATTTAGGAGGCCCTCTAGTTTATGTTTGTGAGTTCACACACTATTGAATGGGAATTCCAAAAGTGAAAAATTTCCTAGAAGTTTTGTTTTGGTTGTACCAACTTGTGTTGACTTTTTCTGTTTAAACCTTGTCTTTCATTTTCTCACTTTCCAAAACTATTGTAAAGCTTTGGCTTACTTAGTGTCCAAGCTATAGATTTTTGTGTTAGAAATAAGACTATGGCAAAACTTTGAACATAAATTCTAGAAAAAACTCCCAATAGTCTCCAAGTATCAAAAATTAGTCAAGATTCAAGTTCTTAAGTTGGATTTTGACCATTATTTCCAAAGTTTAGCATCCAATTTCTTATCAAAGTCTCCAAAAGTTGTCCTCACAGCCTCAATTTGGATTGTGCAAGTTTAGTTTTTTTAATAATACCAAAATTTAGGATTAGTCCAAATATTCCAACCTTGGCATCCAAATCCAGCACTCCACCCCCCACACTCCAATCCAATACATATTTAGAGATCAAGGATAGGGGTTGGTAAGTTGGGGCTCCCTCTAATCAAGTCGTGGCTCCATCATTCAAATTGAGGCTAGCTTCATTGCATGTACCAAGGGTGAGTCGTTCAAAATTTTGAAGGTTGATACCAAAAATTAGGAAGCTAAGGCCCAAAATTTGGCAACTCATAGTAGAAAATTAAAGGTCTAAAGGACCTAGTTTCTTCCTTGTTAAAAGGGGTTACCAAAGAGAAGAAAAAAAAGGAGAAGGAATCAAAGACATATTGCAAAACTTAGAGTCCAAGGGGATATTAGAATACGGAGAATGCATTGTGGAGTTCTTGGAAGAAAATGTGGGAAGTGATCAAATGTAGAAGAAGTTAGCAATAGAAGGAGATTAGGCAAAAATCAAAAGATTTGCATATTAGCATTAGAAGTTGAATAAAATAATTATTGATATTGGATAGGGAAACAAGAATATTAATAGTCCCACAACAATTCAAATGATTCCTAGATCAACTACTCATCTATTTTTAGTCAAACTAGACCTTTTTTACAATTAGGTATTATCCTTTAATCCTCACAATCATGTTGGTTTGTTGCTCCCAACCTAGAAATATGGTAAGTATAATTATCACATTTGATTAAGTACTAATCCATACAAAAAGTTGAACTTGTAATTTAGAAATTCCTAAACCTTGAGCCCACATATACAACAATTTCATAGTGTTTGCAAACCATGTAGAGAAAAGACGGGACGTGATGATGTTCACCATGATTCACTCTTGTCCAACCTCCGCTGCTTATAATTACTTATGACATGCATTCCAACTCGCTTTGTATACATATGATGACCTAACATTGTTCTCTATATTTTGTAATCAAATGGGAAGATCCACTTCAAAGGACCACAATATCTATTGTAGCCTACACCACTATACAAAATGACCCTAATACCTTCTCCATGATGAGGAATAGTTGGAAGTTGCATACAAGAAGAAACCTCCATCTTTGACTAAGCTATCATACACGGCATCCTCACATGTCTAAAAAGGGCACACTTCACTTATATAATTGACCCAAGATTACTCTAAGCAATTTTATTGCATCATTGATAAAATAGCAAGTATCCAATGCAAGTATCCTTTGATACTTCATTCTACAAATTTTATTCCAATGAACAGGTGAAAATATACAAAAGTGAGTAGAAAACTATACATATAGCCATTATAGAAGATGAGTCATTAGATATGGCATAGAGGTTATTATAAGATGCAATGATTGTTCCCAATACCTCTAGTTCCCACTCGTGCCATATTGTTCCCATTCATGCCATATCGTTTCCACTTGGCTATAGTATTTCTATAGCATTGTTAACCGGCTTGGATCCTTCCCCTTGGACGAAGAACAATCCCTCTATCGTAAGAGGGAATTCAATTATAATCTAAGTGAATGGTTGGTTGGTATAGTATTTCTATAGCATTGTTAACCGGCTTGGATCCTTCCCCTTGGACGAAGAACAATCCCTCTATCGTAAGAGGGAATTCAATTATAATCTAAGTGAATGGTTGGTTGGTAGGTTGTAAAATTGGTAATGGGATTTTGTCAATAGTTGGTTAGCATTATTGGCCAAGTTCATGAGTGATGAGCTAATGGTGACAAAGTCAATAGTTATAAATTGACAGAGTGCTATAGGTATCTAGAACCTAAGGTGTTTTTGCAAGCAATGACTTTGCAAGTTACAATACGAGGAATCCTGCTTTCTGGAAAAGCAAAAGGACCCCCTAGCATTGGTTGATAATATTATATTCCTTGCTCTTTATAAGAAAATAAATAATCAAGTGCTATGTCAAGCACGACTACTTTACACACATAATCATTTGTTGTAAATGTAGTGTTGCTCTAAATTTCACATGACCAGGTTCATTAGAAGCTTAAATTTGGCACATCCACTCACATTTGTTTCCAAATAAGATATGGTATAAAGTAGGTACACCCCAAACCGCCACTAATTGCTATTGAGCCTATTTCCTAATATTGGATTGGTCAAATTCTCATATGTTCTTGTTGGCAAGTGGAAGGAGGTTCCAACGCACTAGAGAACGTGGCATTTGGATATTGTATGCAAAAGTTATCAAGGAACAAAGTTTGGTTCTGAAAGCGTTTCTTTCACATAGGTACAGAATTGATTTTAGAGATGTACATACAATATAGATGGCAGTTTAAGGTCAGTGGCACATTTGGGTGTACCTACCTTAACCACCCATTCCCAACTAAAGATCCATATCCAATGTGTAGGGTGTAGCTATTTGCAACCAATAGCTACACCCTACACATTGGGACGTGTAACAAATTTTCTACTACACATTTGCTCACTACATTAGGACATGTAACAAATTTTCTAACCCAAGCTTGGAATGTGATTTTTCTCCTTTTCAAGATTGGGACTAATAAGGTCATGATACACATTCTAATGTAGTGAGCAAGAAAACAGGAAATAGTGTGCGGAAAAACAATTCTAATGATCAGAATTGACAAACTCTATACATTTGATATAGGTTCAAACCTCTTTAAGACTTCCAAATTTTTTAGCAATTTCAATTCAAGGCACAAAATTACCAAAAAATTTGCAATCCCCATGATTTATATCTTCCAACATGGTAGAAAATTTACATTGCCTTCTACTACTTCTGAACATACACGGAATTGCTTAAGTGGTCAACCATAGATAGTCCTACCATAATTTTTGAATCCATGCACTACAAGAGAATGTTGTCATTTTCTATCAATTCAGGACATTTTTCTGTCAATTCGGACATTGCCTGTCAATTCAGACATGTCAATTTGGATGTTGTTTTCTTGTAGTGATGTTGTGCAATTTAACTCCAAAAGTCTAAAGCCATTTTTAGGTCAAAAAACATTCAAAACTACCACTTTTGCTATGATCACTATGAAATGAAAAGAAATATTTTCTTGAGAACTTAACCATAGGATCTTTTTTTTCACTTGTCTTAAATTATGTGGTAAATTTTTTTTTTGAGGGTGGGGAGGTGTGACCATATAGATTGAAAGATATTAGTATTTAAAGTCAAAAAATTCTTTCAAGAATTTGTTTTGATTGCTTACAAAACAAGAAGCTCCATAACTCCCACATTATTAATCCAAATGGAATGAATTAAAGCTTTCCATTTAGACAAAAATATAATCTACAAGAATATTTATTTATTTATTTTTCTATTTCTATTTTATTTTTATTACCTAGTCTCCCTTTTGAAATTTTTTGTGACATAAGTTTTGCTCCTAAGCATTGACTGAAATGAAAATTACATTCCCCCAAAGCTTATAAGTTTTTCTATCTTGTAAAAAAAAAAATTAATTTTCATTAAAAATTGAGATCATAGGAACTTGCCCCAAATCCATTTTGCCCCTAGTAGGGACAACCGGACTTTGCAGATTAACTTACATTTCAGTTTACATTACATGTGTACCAGTAGCAGCCGACCAGGGCACTTAGGGGCTCCTCGGTCCCGAACTCAATTTTGAAATGGATACGTTAATTAATTAGTAGCGTACTGTGATGAAAGTGCAACTGAGCAGCATCATGCATGGTTTCCCTGATCCCGTGGGAGAGCTTTTCATTGGTTTTTGTGGATTCTCTTTTTTTTTTTTCCATTTGGTCGTAGTTGATCAAGAGTACTTAAGCTTACTTATGGCAGTACTTTACTTAGTTCAGCTGAGTACCATGGGCAATTTCATCAATACCTAAGGTAGGTACACCCCAATGTGCCACTGACCATAAACCGCCATCTATATCTTCTGTACATCTCCAAAACAAGTTCTGTACCTATGTGCAAGAAACGCTTTCAGAACCCAACTTTGTTCCTTCATAACTTTTGCATACAGTATCCAAATGCCACGTTCTCTGGTGTGTTGAAACCTCCTTTCACTTGCCCACGAGAACATGTGAAAAGTTGACCAATCCAATATTAGGAAATAGGCTCAGCAGCAATGCAATTAGTGGCGGTTTTAGGTGTACCCACCTTACCTCCCGTAGTGCATGGTGAGGGAAGGGAGGGGAAGGGAAGTACCTTATCTTCTCCAGTGAAGCTTACCCTGGCCTGCCATGATGATGCAAGAGACACTCATCTCAAGTAAGTGAAGTTGTATCCTACCCTAAGCTCAGTACTGGGGAACTGAGATCCCTGCTGCTGCTGCTCTTGCTGCTGCTCTTGTAGATGGATTTGGAGTACAACTTTCAAGTATTTTAAGCCATCCAGCGGCAGAGTCACACCCACAGTACTGGACGGTATCCCCCAACTGGGGAGTTCACTAGTTGACATGTCAGCAACAATCATGCACTGTGTGTGTGTGTTGGGGGGGGGATATGCTACAGCAGAAGAGTCAAGAAACTCTTCCTTTTCCTTCTTAAATTTCTTTTCAATAAAGTAGAAATGGAATCAAGAGCCTAAGGCAAGAGGGAATCAAGACAATCAGGCTGGCAGGGCCTGTTCAGCCTTGTGCTTGTTTTTCTTCTTAATTCACACCATCACTTGGGGGAAAAAGAATAATAATTCAAGAAACAGCTCAGGAAGGGAGGAGGTGCATAAAAGGTGGGCACTCGCAAAAACCGCACTTACTGGTTGCTATTAAGGTAAAACTACCCATTACCATACAGGTTTGCTATCTAGGTACTTTGGAGAAGCTATTTATGAGCTCTCTTATTTTGAAGAGATTGAATTGTTTGAGAGAAGTCAATTGCAAAAAAAATGAAGACATTCTGACAAGAATTGAATTTTTTGTGATTTTTCAAAGCTGAAATGTAAAACTGTGAGTAGACCCTTGGTAAAGCATGACCAGACCATTGTTGAAGCGTGGGCTGATGTGTCTGCTCCCTAGTGCATTGCCATCATGATCATGGATGAGTAAGATTATGGTAATAAGATGGGCCAGTGACGGAAATGGGAGGAACCTATAGGTGGGGGAATTGGGTAGATGGTGGTAATGGGTAGTTCTACCTTATTCACTTAGACTGGTCAAATTCCCACATTTTTCTCGTTGGCAAGTGAAAAGGAGGTTCCGATATCCCCAAGGATGCAGCATTTGGATGTTGTATGCAACAGTTAGGAAGGGTCAAAGTTGGCCTTTGGTAGAGGTTCTCAAAATTGTTTCTTCTCGCAATCTCCTGGAAAATTTGGTATGCTCGCAACAAATTCATTTTTGACAATAAAAATTTGATCAACTATATCCAAACTTGTGCCTTCACTTAGGGAGATACACCATTCTTTGGATCTACTTTAGCTCTGGTGTAGTGAAGATAGACATCACACAGTTTTTCAAGAATTCCTCAACACTTGGTGCAACAACAACGTTTTTTGCTCTAGCAGTTTCATCGACCTAAGTGACACCTTTAACTTATTGATACACTCATCCATGCATCTACCCTTTTCTCAACCTCCCTCCATGTTTAATTGTCCACAAAAAGAAGACTAGTTGTACCCTCTTCTTTTGCTCTTTCATTCCGCCATCACTTTGAAAAAAATTCTTTCTTCTATATAGGTACATATTGATTTTGAAGATGTACCTAGAGTGATGATGGTGGTTTAGGATTAATATCACATTTGAAAGGGCCTAACTTAAAGTAACCATTGAAGAGCTAATTACAATTTTGGAGACTTGTCAATTGCTTGAAACATTTTTCAATGAACTATTCTTGAGGAATTAGCTATGGACTTTGGAAGTGTGCACTTATAGCTAGTGTCCCCTCCCTTAACCTCTAAGGTTTCAAAGTTGTAGAGTGATATATTTTTTGATTTTAGGTAGGTTCCAATGATGCCAAATCTTACTACAATTTTTTGAAATATATTTTGAAGGTGAAGGAATGTACCAGCTTTTTGAATATATAATTTTCTTCATTTGGTACCTTGGAGAAAAAATTATGTCCACTTGAGCACAAAATGCTCAAGCCCGGACAACATTCAAGAAGTGCAAAAAATTGAAATTAATTTATATTTTTTTCATTTGTAGCGTATTTTTATGTCTACATAGAAAAATTTGATTCATTACATTGAATCAATGATGTGAAAGTTACAAAGAGTCTTGCTTTCCAAGCAAGTACACATTTTCTTGAAAAATCAACCACTTAGGAATTGTTTTTAAACCCTAATTGGCCAAGGAGAAGCCACTTTCTTCTTTTGAGAACTCAAGCACCCTCTATTGACTCATAATTTAAAATTTTTGTTTTTAATTTTTGAGTATGAATGGTAACCATCATAGTCTACATGAGAAGCTTATTTCACATTAAATCTGATAAATATTGCAAAAATTATAAGTTTTTTTTTAATATTTCAATGCCAAGTGGGCAACTAAAAGTACGTTCTATATTTTTTCTTATTAATTTGATTGGATTGTACAGATTGATACTCACTCAAAAAACATTTGAACCATTCAATTCCAAATAATGAGTTGAAAGTTACGAGGAGTTATATTTTGCAAGCAATGAAGGTAGAAAAAAATATATAGAGTTGTTTTTTTAATTCAATTTTGAAAATATCCAAATAATTTTTTTAAAAAGTATGGGATGTATGTTGCTTACCAATATTAATATTGCTCACCATTGGAATTTTCAATTTTCAATTTCATATACTAAGAGTTGTCAATGATTTAGATTTTCTTTCATCACATAAATTTTTCTATTTTATAATTTTCCAAACATGAATAAAAAAAATTCATTGAATTTCTTCCATGAATCTCAATTAATTTCCTACATGTTGACTAAATTATACAAATTATGGGACATATTTGAGCACACTGAACTTGCAATTGGTGTTGATTTGCACTCTAAAATTTTAGAAGAATGTACTTGAACAAGTTAACTATAGGATCCCTTAGTTTTATTTGTTAACGAATAAATATAAATGAAGATTTTAGCCTTGCTTTGGATAAAAGTATTTTGAAGCAATTTTGGGCATCAAAACATTGCAATTAATTATGGATTAATTAAAACTATCACACCTCACTAATTTAAATATATTAAATATAGTGCATCTTTTGTTATATAGTATATCACACTTGGATAAAATGAACCATTCTAATCAAATCACTTAAATTATTGATCATTATATTATCTCCCAAAGTCCCATTGTCCTCTCAGGAGACAAATGAAAGAGTTTAGGCAAGTTCTTACAATTTCAATTCTAGGTAGGTTTTATGATTGTGATTTTATGAAAACTTTTTTTCCAAAGAAAAACACATTAGCTTTGGGAGAGTATATTTTTTTATTTCAATCTTTGTGCAAGAGAAAAACTATGCCACCTAAACTAAAATTAGTTGAGTCTAGATAGCAAAAAATCAAAACCAAAATCTTCACAACAATTTTTTTCAGCTTTAAAAGACTTAAAGTCTTATGATCAAGTCATAGAATGTGTAAAAAAATGTTTTCTTCTTCAATTTAAACACAAACATCTTGCAATCTACATAGTCAAAGTATTTGAAAACTCTTCTCTACATTTCTATGCTAGTTTGGTGCAAGTTCCTATGGTTATATTTAAACAATATTTTGTTGTTTGCAACAAAAATGATACTTTTGAGTATAATTGATGGAAAAGGCCTTGGGACTTTATGGCTTAATCCATGAGAACCGAGGCCTTTTTTTGCAAAAAAACACTAAAAACTACCATTTCTACAACAAAGAGTAAAAATATTTTAGAAAATTGTATTTTATGGCACATCTAATTATAGGATCTTACACCTAAATAGTATGGAAATGTGTGGAAAAAATTTCAGAGATTTTGACGACACATATTGCAAGATATATTGTGTTTAAAGTGAAAAAAACTAATTTTTCAACACATCCCGGGACTCGGGGGGGAACACATTAGTGTAGGGTTTAACATGGGCCTACCCGTACTTTAGCAATTTAGTCCCAACAAACCCTGAAAAATCATATAAACCAATGGTTTCTTTCCAACTTTTTAATCTCAGAAAAATACATGAGTTGACAAATACTCTCTCTAATCTTCTATAAAAACACCCAAAACCTTCCCCATGAAGAATTAACTATATTTTTAGTCTTTATGTTAATGACACATGCATTCAAGGACCAATAATCCATTTTCCAAATCTAAGCATAATCTCTAGCTCAGGTGTCATTGTTTAAATACCAAAAATTCATTTTCCAAATCTATGCATAATCTCTAGCTATGGTGTCATTGTTCAGACACCAAAAATCCATGCGGAAAGTATTATATTTGAGTATTGTTTGTGAATGATACCAACTTGTTCTTAATGGTTTTAAGGTTGGTGGCAACAATGGGATTTAAAAAATATCTACTCCCAACCTAAATACTTGCATCAAGGACATCTACAAACAAATCTCCATAGTGCCCAAGTGGTCATTGAACCCATCGTCGAAACTATTGTTTGAAGAAGCAACAAGTACACAATACCTTGTATGGGTAAAGCTAAACTTGCTAGGAGAGGAATTCTCCTTGATTGCTCACCACTTGCCTCCACAAGGTCATTCAAGAGTGTTTTAGTGGGATATGAATTGTGCCTAATTTGGAGATTTTTAGACACACAAGAGAGAATAGCTTCTAGCTTGAAGGTACTTACTATAGATAGCAAATTTACTTGGTAATAAATATGAGTTTACCTTAAATTTCCTATATTAATACATACCAATTGTTGAAGAAACAATTTTAGAACATCTACCAAAAAAGCTTTGATTCCTCATAACTTTTGTATACCATATCTAAACGAAGCATTCTTTGGTGCATTGAATTCTTCTTTCACTTGTCAACTAGAATACATATAATTGTTGAATTAATTTACTAATAGAATCCTTATACAATAAAGAAAAAGTGACACTTGTAGTTGTCCCTCCATGAGGTCTATTACCGAACATGACAACCATCAATAAATCTTGAGTGTATTCTACTCTATCCTTTAAAATTCGCCCCCAAATTCAGCATATGCCTTCTCTGAATTTCTTTTCTTTTCTTTCTTTTGGCCTTCTCTGATTCCATGGCTCTTCCGTCCCTCCATTATCAGATGAACTCATCAATGCCAGCGAAGCCAGCCAGCCCGATTAAATTTACAGTTTTCTCCTTCACTCACTCACTCACTCAGTCATTCATTCATTTCATTTCATTTCACTGATGCTTGAAAGGGTTGGGCAGCCGGTCGGCCACGACCTGGCGCAGTTATTAATTTGTGAAGTGATTGCTTACAAAGACCCTCACTCAGTGATTTTATTATTATTACTACTACTACGACTGGGTTTTTTTCTTCTCTGTTTTTTTTTTCTTTGCCACAAATGAAACTTTTATTATAGTTCTTTCAGCGAATATCAGTGAATTAAAATGTCCGTCTGTCCGTCCATTCCATTGTCACTCCGTTCCTCCCTGTTCCAGCCAGCCCAGTCAGTGACTGCAGAAATTAAGAATGCAACTGAAAGCCTCATTCAATTGTTGAAGGCTGCGAAACCACGGTCCTTAATAACTCCTTGTGATCTTCACGTTGCTCGCTCTCTCTCTCGTTCTCTCTCTCTCTCCAGCCAAGTTGAATTAATGGGACTGAGATTCTGGCATCCAAACTAGCGTTGAGAGACCGGGTGTGCTCCTCCCGAATCCAACTCGGAAGATCTAGACCTGCAGTTCAGGGGAAGGACCAGCGTGGTCCTTTCAGGGAGGGCCTTAGATTAGGGCACCCACATATGGCATTGAGACAAGGGACAGGACGGACTCTTAAACCCTAAGTCCTAAGGCCTCCTTTCCATCAAAAACACTCATGTCTAACTGGAGGATCTTGTGCTAGGCTAATATAGAAGCAGTACAAAAAATTTCAGGCCTCTTAAAGGCCGTTAGTTTCAACCCCCTGTTGCAATTATAGAGAAAATAAAACTGTTTTTTTATTGTTTATTATCTTTTTAATGATAGCAGCTGATGTGGCACTATTGGTGCCACATCAGCGCCACATCAGGTTTTAGTATTTTTTAGTATTTAAAAAAAAATTCCTGTACTTGCACTGCGGCATGCCGAAAATCAAAACCTTAACAACCCTCTGGAAGACTGAATTTTTTTGTAATGAATGTGCACAAGAAATTTCACAAACTTTGACCATGTAAAATGCAAGATATTTGCATATAAAGTGAAGGAAACAAGGGTTTTTTTGGCACTGTACTGAACTACGTTTTTTGGCTTTTGAACCTTCATAATATATGATTTTTGCTCTACTAATTTTGAATTTCTAATTTTATGTGATGAAGAATTGAGTTGAGAGTATATGAATTTTAAAAGAAAAAAAAAGAAAAACTTAGTTTTCACTCATTAACCCCTAAAGGACCAAGGCCTTATTTCTGCCAAAAAACACTCAAAACTGCCATTTCTGTAGTAAAGAGTAAAAAAATTTGAAAATTATTTTTTTTGAACATCCAACGGTAGGATCTTACACCTTACTAGTATGGAAATGTGTGGAAAAAATTTCAGAAATTTTGACCACATAGATTAAAAGATATTTGCGTTTAAAGTGAAAAAAACAATTTTTTCAGCACCTTGCGGGACTGGATTATTTGACTTTGAACTTTTTTAACTTAAATTTTTTGCACTACAAAGTTTTGAGCTTTAAATCCTTATTGTGGGAAATTGAGTTGAGAGTCTAGGGAAAAAGAAAATTTTAAGAAAAAACTTAATTTTCATGCTTAAAAAAATTGTTAAGTAGAAATAGGTATGAAAATGAAGGAAAATCTAAATTATTAATATCTTTAAGATGGAATTAAAATGCACTAATCCCAATGGTGAGATTGTCCTAGCAAGCAAACAAAATCATGTAAAAAAAATTTTCAGAAAAATTGTAAAAATTGCATTCAGAAATGAATTCTATAAGTTATTTTTTCAGGAAGATGCTCTAACTGCCCGATAAACAAGATTGTCCATAACTTTCTCATAATAAGTCCAAATGGAATGAATCAAAGCTTCCAATGTAGACAAAAATATAATCTACAAGAAAAATAATCCAAAAATTCAAAATTCAAAATTTTGAATTTTTTTTGCTGCCCAGACTGCCCCCCGTCCCCTACTTTGAGCTTATTTGGTCATAACTTTTGTTTCCGGGCACCAAATGTGAAAAAAATTATATTCCCGCAAAGCTCATCAGTTTTTCTATCTTCAAAAAAAGTTTCAAAAAATCATGACAAAATTTCAGCCCGTAGGTACCTGCTGAAATCCAATTTGTCCCCCGAAGGGACAATGGTCTTTTAGGGGTTAAAAAAATTGTTAAGTAGAAGTAGGATTTAGGATTGAAGGAAATTCTAAATTGTTAATAGCTTTAAGATGGAATTGAAATACACTAATCTCAACAATGAGATTGTTTTAGCAAGAGATCTTATTCTTGTCAAAAACATTTATTTGAAAAATTGTGAAAATTGAAGTCAAAAATGTATCCTACAAGTTATTTTTTCAAGAAGATGCTTTGATTGCTCCAAAAACAAGATTGTCAATAACTTTCACATAACAAATCTAAACACTATAAGAGAAAAGGGTGTTTTAAGTATAGTCCTATAATTTACGAACTTCAAGGAGATTTTTAGTAAAATTTTCATTGAAAACATATGTATTCTAGTAAATTTTTACTAAAAATTCCTAAAAGGTCATAAATTACAAAGCTACACTACTAGGATTATATTTAAACACCCCTTTCTATTGTAGTGACATGAAGTAAACTAAAGCTTTTTATGTACAAAAAAAATATAATCTATAAATGTTTTTTTTAATCCTATCCAAAATCCATTTTGTCCCCTAAAGAAACAATTGAACTTTAGGGGTTAACTCAACATGATACTAAACCCATCCTATGAACTAGGTCCAGTAGGGTGAATTTACCCAAGGAGAAAATACATTAATTTTTTATTTACCACACACAATACAATTTGTAAATTTTGAATTCATATTAGAGGACTCAAATTATCTAGGAGAGGTGAAGAACATAACATTAATATAGTACAAAACATGGGGCTTTTTCCACAACTATCTTATAGAACCGACAAAATTCACTTTGTGGGGCCCATTTTAGCAAACGAATTTAGTGTCCTTCTTTAACTCAAATTTGAGCAAATATATTTGAAGGCTTGCACTTAGTTGTTCATAGGGTAATAAAAATAAACCAACCTATGATAGTAAAAAGGATTGGTTTACTTTATTAATATTATTGAATTTTTTTTCCAATATAAAGACAAATGTAGGAAAGAGAGAGAATAATCGATTTCTTTTAGCAAAGTATGAATTTGTTATGAATTTTGGAAGTGTGTTGTCCAATTGGCCCAAAAGAGTCTCTAGTCTATCCCCAAACCACCAAAAAGTGTATCCACAATGGTCATCCTACTCACTTAAAGTAGTCACAACATTTTATAATATAGCCACAATTATATTTTTTAACATGGCCATGACATGAAGAAATAAAAAAGTTACCTCTCCTAATGAATTTACACTAAAAGGTAGAAGTTTCTATTGCAATCACTAATGTCTCCTTTAGAGCATTTGCAATGCACTCTCAACAAACAATCCATGTATTGGTACATAGCAGAGCATCCCACGAGGCCTGCATAGTGCCAAGGTTTTTTGAGAATAAATTGATCCAATGCAAAGCCAACAATCCAAAATTTGAATGAACTATTCCATAAAAAAAAAGAGAAAATTATTTTAGAGAACAAATTTCTTCATTGTACAAGAAATCATCAAAAAATGACTCATGTATTGCCATTTCACGTAACCTCCTTACACTACAAGGTGATTTAGTATAAGCTAAACATCTCAGTTGCTTTTAAAAATTTTCATGAGTGAAACTAACATCATATACTTATGAATGTTCAAAATATTCATCTTTTTGTAAAATAAAAATTGTACTCCAAGAAGAACCAAAGTCTGCTGACCTTGTTTCGTAGGACTTGGGGCTCTAAAACTTTATCTTCAAATTTATGCACGTCAGAGGTCAAATGTGCAGGGGCCTCAGCTTCAAGTGTGGCAACCAAAACTCGGAGAGGCTTGTATTGAAAACCCTTGAAGTTGCCGATTGGGAGGATTGATAAAGAAGCATGGCTGTTGCAAACTCCTTGTCAAGCTAGTATTCTGCACCTAGATTGTGCCAGATTTGCACCAGAAAAAAAATTAATTTGGCTAAAAATGATCAATAATCATGAAGGTTTTTGCCATAAAACTTCAATTAATTTTAAAAAATCTTAGATGAAATCATCATATTGTGGATGAAAATATAATTATGGATATGTGATATGTTCTAATGTGATATTTTTTTTTTCCAATATGTGGGTGAACATGTGCCTGGGGGTTTGTTGAAATTTGGAGTACCACTATATCATTTTATATTTCCACTTTGGCACTTCATAAAAAGTACCCCCTAAAAAAACACCTTGTTAAACATCTCAATGGAGATGCTCTAATGGAAGTTTAACCCAGTAAGGACCATGGTCAATTTAGAGGGGGCGGGCAAGACATTTTCTAGTCTTAGGCTAAGCATGGAAAAATACCAAACCATGATGCATTTCATAGATCTAACCGTACCGGTAGCATTGGCATGAATGTTTAGGGCTTTGCAGTACATCCATTACAAATTCTACATTAATTTCTGTATTGATTTTCATCTTGTATTTTATTTGCTTTTTTTTAATCTTCAAAACCACATGCTAGTACAAATTGTCTTGATTCTTGTCCCAATGTATTCAGTTCCCAATTCCTCACATGTGTGCCATTTCATCCATATCCAAATTCATTCTAAAACTTTGGCAACGAATGAAAAAGGGTCAATTTTGACCAGAAAAAGGTTGATTAGTCTTTAACCCCTAACACCCCGAGGATTTTTTTTTGTCAAAAACCACTCAAAATTGCCACTTCTATTGCACTCACCTAAGAAAACCAAAAAAGTAACTTTAAAAAAAATCTAACCATGGGATCTTGTACATAACTTGTTTAAGAACATGTGGTAAAAATTTCATCAAATTTAACCACATAGATTGCAAGATTTTTGCATCCAAAGTGAAGAAAACAAGTTCTTTTGCAACTTGCTTGACTAGATTTGTTGGTTTTGAATCTTTTTAACTAAATTTTTTTGTACTATTGATTTTGATTTTCTAAATTTATATGTTGAATAGTTGAGTTTAGAATCTAAGGGGAAAAATTCAACAAAAAAACACTTAATTTTCACTCATTTAAAAATTGTTAAATAGAAGTAGGTTAAAGATTGAAGGGAAAACTAAATCGTTAATAGCTCTAAGATGGATTTGAAATACAATCATTCCAACAGTGAGATTTTTCTAGAAAGTAAACCTAACCTTGTCTACTAACTTTTTTTGGAAAATTGTAAAAATTACATTCACAAATGAATTCTACAATTTATGTTTTCAAGAAAATGCTTAAATTGCTCGAAAAACTAAGATTGTCCATAACTTTCTCATCACTAGTCCAAATAGTATAAATCAAAGCTTCAAATGTAGACAAAAATATATAATTATTTTGAATTTTTCTGATTTTTTGTGTTGCCTATTGACCCCCATTTTTGGCTTATCGTGACACAACTTTTTCTCCCGGGCACCAACTGAGATAAAAAATTATATATCCATGAAGCTCTTGCAAAATTGCACATCCTCAAAAAAGTTTCAAAAACATTCACTACAAAGTAAGACAATAGGAACCTTCCCGGACTCAAATTGTCTCCCAAGGGAACAAATGATTAATGAGCATTGCTGATGAGTGTCTTGGGAATGAATTTAGACCTACATCTGGACTGGATTCACCTTGCAATCATCAGCCCTACCACCAAGTGTGAACATATGTTGAGATACTTGTAACCTGAATGCAACTGAACGTTGGCAAAACTGGCAGTCTTCAATGCTCCAGGCATTCATGACTTCTCTTCTGCCACTCTTGTTGGGTGCCCATCCCCCTTTTATAGTAACCCTAACTGCAAGAAACTATCTTATAACTATCATAACTGTATAATATTAAAATACAACAACTAGGGACTTGGGTAATGGGTACAGTACCATATATAATTCCATTTTTTTTATTTAAAAAAATTTAACCCAGTACTGTACTGCCGGCAGGGACAAATAAAAACAAGGAGTGCCTTTGGATGAATGGAAAGCTTCACAGGAGACAGAGAACGACTGGTTTTCATCCCAATGTTTAGGGAGGAGTGGCATTTCATCCCAAAAAATCCGTGTATGATGATAACAATATTTTTAAGAGAAATGTTGATGTTGTTGTTTGAAATGTAGATTGATGTGTAGTGTATTTTGGCAATTTGTGCTCCTTTCTCTGGGTCTAAATTTGAGCCATAAATATGAGCCCATTTATTGAAATGAAGCTTTTCAAATCTACTTTCTACTCTAATTTAAATTTCAAAAAGTTTCAAAAATTCAATGTTTTATTGGAATTTGAACTTTGAACCTATAACGTTTTCTAATTATATGGTAATTTATTTTGCACCGTGATGTTCTAAACCAATGTGCACTTGTGGAAAAAATTTCATATTTTTAAGCATATATTGTATTTGATATGAATTTTTTCACTTTTTAGTCAAAATTTCATAATAGTTTCAAATTTTCACAAAAAAAGTCTTGAATTTTTAAGCCATATAGAAGATATGCGGTGACTTAGTCTTTGAAAAATAAACAATAAAAATTCCATTCATTTTTCAATGGCAAAATAAAGCATCCAAGGTAGAAGACTTTGATGTTTGACCTCACAATCATAGCCCCCATTATTTTGGGTCAAACAAGTAGAGACATTATTCATTGCAAGAAGAAAAGAAAAAGACTCTAATCCTTTATAGGTACCGGCTTGAATAGAGAGTCTATGTACACAATCGGATATTGGAAGATTACAAGAACAAAACATTATGCTATAATTGAAGGAATCAAATCTTAAAGCAAAAATAGAAAAAAATAGAACTAAAAACAAATTAAAAAAACTTTAGCTTGTTGGATATTAAATATACAAACCTTCACTTGTTTAGTTATTGATTATCTCTAAAGTCTCAAGACCTATTCTCATCAAAACTATTCAAAACTACCATTTTCTATTTCAAAGAGAACTTTTTTAACAAAGGTTTTTTGCATATTAAACTATAGGATCTTGCACTAGACTAGTATAAGTATGCAAATTTTTTAGAAACTTTGATTGCATAGATTGTAAGATATTTGCCTTAAAAGTGAAGAAAACATGTTCTTTTGCACTTGTGTGACTAGATTACAAGACTTTGAATCTTTTGTATTTAAAATTTTTGCACTACACATTTCATAATAAAAAATTTATGTTGAAGGATTGAGTTGAAAATCTAGGATTTCAAAACAAAAACAAAACATTCAAATGTGTTCATGTAAGCTATATTGAATGTTGGAAGAGGTATTCATGATGAAATGTGTAGGTCTAAGTTGATGTTGTAAAACTTTTGCATATCTTAGTTGACATCTTAGCAAATGTTTGGACATCTAAGTTGATGTCTCAAAAAACAAAATTAAAATTTTGAGACAATAGAAAATTGTGTTGACTGAGCATGCCACATCACTTTTCCCGCTACTACGTCAAGTTTCACATCGGATGCCACATCATGGATGGGATGAATGAAAAAAATCCCTACATGGCTTTGCGTACTCATGTGGCATTGGCGTGGTAGCTAAATGGCAGTTTTTGAGCACACCATTGATCCATGTTTTCAAGGATGTCTAAAAAAAATATATGATGTCCAGATATCATCTTAGATGTTTTTTCATGTCAATCTTGACGTAATTTTTTGGACGTCTACATTGACATATTTCCATGTAGAATCAAGACATAAAAAAAACATGGATTTTTTATAGTAAAATGTAGCACACAATGTAGTTTTGACCAAGAGGGAAAGGAATAAGTAGTTATCATAGACAACTACATTTCTAGCATTGGGTTATTTATGGAGTTGGTCAAACTCCAAATTTATACTACATGTAGTGAGAGGTCAAATTGGGTGAACCTACCAATGGAATTGAAAGTAGTTCAAAATTGGATCAATTCACATCAAGGTACATTACAATGGAAAATGCATGAATCTTGTGGTAATAAATATGTACTGTAGAAGGACAAACATCTAATTTTTCTCATTTCTACTCATGTGTTGCCTATTGAGGTTCTATGTGTGTTAGTACCCATGGTTTCTTTTGTAGAAATAGGACAAAAAGGGACCTAATCCAATCCTCCACTGTGCATTTAGAATATACCACACATATAAGGGGGGATGTGGTTGACTAAGTTAAAGCATCCTACCCTAGCCAAACTAAGTCACACAAGTAGTGTCACCTAGTTTTTTATTTTTTATTAGATATGATGTGGTCAATATTATGTAATCTACCTCAAACTCTTGCATCTACATTGGCTTCAAAAGATACCAATTATTCATCTTCAACATAACATTGTTAAGCAAGCTTGGGGGCATTTTTGTTTGTATAGAAAGGGGGAGCCCCCAACATTGTGCAACTCCAGATGGAGAGAGGAGATGGGTGGAGGATAAGCCAATCAATGAAAGTATCCTAAGTATTGACATCTCACAAGTAAGCAACCATAAGATGGTTGATATTATGACTTAATCCCCCTTTGTGTATCTATGGGAATTATCCCTCCATATAGGAGGTGAGTAATGCTCCAATTAACAATGTGTAATGCTCTCACACAAAATTGGCATGGTTGTAGAATTCATGTGGATGAAGAAGAGGAAAAAACCCTGCCCTCACATATCAACTTTGAGTCAATTGAGGTGTCCATGCCTAATATGTGGAGATCCAAAGTGTAGCTATTGTTACTGGAGTTGCAATAGGGTGTTTTTGTAACTAAATTATAAATGTTTTGAAGAATATCACTATAAGCCTCGAACTCACAATAGAAGAAACTATGACCGAAGACCATGAGGTGAATTTTGTATTTAGTTGGTTACCTTCCTAAATTATTTGTTTATCTCTAGTCATTTTCTACTCTTATATTTTTTGCAAGCCCCTTGTCTACATTTCCCCCCTACACCTTGTCTCTACTTTTTCTTACCCCCTATCTACATTTTTTTCCTACACCTTGTCTCTACTTTTTTGTTACATCTTGTTTGTATTTTTTTCTTGCACATTGACTCTACTTTTTTGTTACACATTGTCTACATTCTTTCCTACACCTTGTTTACATTTCCCCCCTACACCTTGTCTCTATTTTTTTTCCTACACCTAGTCTACATTTTTTTTCCTAAACCTTGTTACATTTTATTCCTACACCTTTTTTCTATGTTTTTTTTTCCAATAGTTGTTTTCCCAACATCTTCTAAATTTTGCTCATTACATCCCTTCTATTTCTTCTTATTCACTTTCTAACATGAGTTGCGAGGAATTTGCAACAAGATGTGTTACATTGTAATAATTTGGAAGACTTCCCCTTAGATTGGAGACACAACACTGCAATGTGCTTGAGTGGACATCATGGCATTTAGAATGGGTGTACCAATTTTAAAAATTGAGACCTCTAGTTCCTCCTTTTCAAATGCCTAGACCAGCAATCAAATTTGGGCATTGGAAACAACTAAGAGAATTTGTTGATTTCTTACCTAGCTCAGTAGATAGCAATGTCCTCCTTATTGGCAGCAAACACAAAGGTAAAAGTAAAAGAAGGTGGCATACTTTTGGCAAGTGTGAAGTAGCAAAGGCATTCTAGGGTGAACAACATGGTAGAGGTGGATGGAAGTGTTGGAAGGCAATAGAACAAGTACTAGCACTTGAGCTAGTGACCACCTCCAATGTTGTTAGGCTCGACATGGGGCACCCATGAATTGTCCCACTAAGTGCTCCAAGAGGAACCAATATTGAAGGACTTCTCCAAACTTGTAGCAATCCTAGAAGGTTGTGATCCATTTTGTGATGCCTCATTTTCAGATTTTTAAATTTTGTAGGATAATGGTCAACTTTGGGTACCCAAAAAGGTTGTCTCAACTACAATATCAGTCCATGTCATTGTGTCAAAATGACTTTATCTTTTATATATTATAAAGTATGAATTCATAAAATGTGGTTTTAGTTTTCAACACGTATAATGTGTCAAGAAAAAAAATTCATGACAATCAAAGAATTTTTAAAAATTTTAGTTAATTTTTTAGTTGAAAAAGTAAGTTTTGTCACATGTACCTAAAATCCTTAGAAACAAGCATTTGGAATATCAAATCCCAAAATTTATAAGTTTTTCTTACTTCTATCAATAGGTCCAAAAATTTACTTTGAAAAAAAATAAGCTCAATAGAAATATACATGTTGACTATGTTGAGGTGTAGGAATTTTTTATTTTCATTTTAGGTTTTTATTACTTGATCAAAATAAACAAATTGAGGTGTAGGAATTGTTTTAAACAAGAATCACCTAATTAGTGTGTCCAAAAAGTAATACCCCAAGCCGACCATCACCTTGTAATAATTTGAATTCCTTATGGTGAGTTAGGTACATATATTTCTTTGTACTATTCAAATTTTTCACTGGAAGTGATTTCAATAAGGAATTCATTCATGGGAATGGTAGTAGTGTAAACTAGTTTTGCCAAACCTATTATCTACAATCATGCCATTTTGTATATGTTCTACAAGTGCAATTGGATTGAATTTTTTTAGCATATTTCTAACTCATATGAGAACCCAAATCCAATGAATAACCATCACAATGACCATGATAACATGTATAATTCATCAATCAAAGTGCAATTGCCCAAAATTTGTAGGGTGAGAAATAAAATCTCCCAACTTTAGACCCTTGGTTCAAAAAATTTACTTCTGAAAATTGGTAGGTAAATAAGTAGTGAAGACAAGTTCAAGATCTTATAGTTGAAAGATAATAAAAAGAAATCCATTTACTTTCCACTCCTTTCCTTCCTCAAACAACTTTTTTTTGGACTACTCTTAATCACTCCTAATACCTTTAGATTAAAGTCCTCCATAAAACCAAGCACAAGTACTATGAAAATACAACAAAATAATCAAGTGTTTCTTACAATTACTTGGCTCTTTTAAAAATTTGTCACATTTTTCCTCCTCCCCATATGCATCAAATGTGGTTGCACTGCTTTGAAATTTTATTTGTCTTAATGAAAGTGTTGTGAATTGGGAGGTGTTCATTGCTTAGGTGTCTAGGGGACGCTTCTTTGGTTGCCTAATAGAAGAGAAACATTCAATTTACAATGAAACCATATGCAAATACATTCATTGTTCACTTGCAAATCCATTTCTCTTGCTTATAATCCATCTAATATGAAATCATTGTAATTGATTCCTTGGGATGTCTCTTCCAAAGAACGATAATGTCCTTTAAGGGTTTAGGCTAAAAAATGCAAGTGCGGGTAGGTCATGTTCCCTAAAACATGGTTGACATGCAATCATACACATTTCTTTTAAGATGTCAAAGCATGACCACCTTTACTCACCAAACTTGAAACGTTTAGATTTTCCCCTCACCCTTCCTCACCAAATACAACCAATAAATAGTCAAGTGACCACTTATCAAGTAAAATAAAGGATAAAACAATTGAACATGAGATGAACAGTGATTTCAAAAGCCTTTCTTTTGACATGCTAGGCTTGAGTGTCAAGAGAATATTATGAAGGGCCCTTAGCACTTTTCATCCACATTTGAAGAGTTTCGGACCCTACCGCACAAGGGTGACGGCGTGCTCTAACTCTGAAGGTTTCCAGTTTCTTTTTTTACGTTGCGTACGAGAACTTTGGGGTGCATGATCCGTTTGCTCGATCGAGATTTTGGAATTCTGAAAGGGTGGCTTTGGATCCCGGTCGATCAGTCAATGAAATCAGCCAAATTTCCACCCACACGAGAACATGCAAGCTTCAAAATGAAGTTGCTAAATGCGAATCGATTCAGGTTCAAAATTCCAAATTGGGAGCACAGTCAAGTCAATCTGAAGCACAAGTGTTTTGGGGAGCTCCAAATTCGGAGCTTAGTCACTCGACCTAGAGCACTCCAAATGGCTCCTCTTCAAATTCGATACAAGTGACCAAATGCTTTCATTTGTTGTTGTTGCTCGGTCGATACACAAAGGAGTTGTCGATCTTATTTTATGTCTATGATCACTACACCACTGTCGTTCGATCCTTCACTCTCAAGGGTGTCGTTGCCGATCCTCAAGTTTGCCGATCTGTAGGTTTCGAGAATCACGGATCTCAAGATCTGGTTTCGGAGCTGGATCTGTGAGCATTTCTCTAGCCTTGTTGCCAATGACTGTTCCTAAGTAGCAGGTTTCACCGAGGTCGCTCCGATCTCAAATTGTAACCGGCTTGCTCTCAATCACATGTATCTTGCTCACACTGAAAAGAAAGAAAGGTACCCAGAAACTCAGATCTTGATCATACTAGTTCTTATCGAAATCTCTAGCTCGGACGTACCTGTTCAATTCAATCGATCCAGATCTAATGACCTGTTCTCCACTCTATCGGCATACAAAGCAAATGTTGCTCAACAACCAAACTTGATCTCAGTTGCTCCTCCTTGCTTAGCGCATTGTGTACAGCAGAGCCCAACAACACTGACTTTCTGCACGGTCAATATATGAAGGAGTTCAACGGCTTCATCAAAGTCTCTGAGGAGAGTACAAGGCTGCTTCAGGACCGACTGGTGTGCAGTTGCCGTTGCCACAGTCAAAATAAAAGTGAAAGTAACTTTCTAATTTTTTAACTCATAACAGTTTTCAAATTCAATATCTTTTGTGTCTATGAGTCAGAATGCCACTAAACAAAGCCTGTGCACCTCTCCTTGGAGAGTTTTTTTTTATGATACCAAGAATGCTCTTGGAAGATGCATGGTTTCAGAGATCTCACTATAACAAACAAAACAAATAACTTAACTTAAGGTATGGACCAATGTGCTTTGTATTGTTGCCACAATAAAAACAAAAGTAAAAGTCATTTCTTAGTTTTTGGAAAAAAATTACTCAAAAATTTATAACTTCCACACCGTATTACCATAGGTCCAAATGCCACAGAACGAAATCCATGCACCCTTCCTTGCAAAGAGCTTTTTAATGGTACCAAGGATGTGAGGGAAAGATGCAAAATCCAAGTGATCTCACCATAGTAAACAAAACAAAACAACCTAACTTAGTGGATGGAATTGTAATGCTAAACTTACTTAGCTAAGTTGGAAGCTTGCCCAAGTTACATGTCGCCAAAATTAATTAATTAATTTTTAATCACAATGCACTAAAATGTAGTGTTTTGAGGTATTTGAAAATATCTATGATACATGCATATTGAAATTGAGGTGGAGGACAATTTTTGAAAGAAAAGATCCACTTAGGCTACTTGGCTACAACAAAAAAAAAGATTTAAAAAAAAATAATCTTTAAAGTCCCAAGGCATTTTTTCATCAAAAAACATTCAAAATTTTATAGTTTTTTTCTATATTTAACCACAAGATCTTGCACAAGACTTAGTATAAGAATGTGTTGAAGAAATTTTAGAAACTTTAATCTTGTAGCTTGCCAGATATTATGTATTTAAAGTGAAGAAAACAAGTTTTTGAATACATTGCATGACTAGATTATTTGACTTTGAATCTTCTTAAATCAAAATTTTAGCATAAGACATTTTGAAACAATTTTTTATTTATTTTGAGGATTTGAATTGAAAGTCTTGAAAAAAAAAGGTTATATAAAAAATACTTGATTTTAATTCTATAAGAAATTATTAAGTTGAAGTAGGTATGAGATTGAAGGAAAAACTAAATTGTCAATAACTTTAAAATGGAATTGAAATGCACTAATCTCAAAAATGAAATTATTCTAGCAAGCATACCTAATATTGTGGAACTTTAAAAAAAATGAGAACGCTAAGTTAAGAAACAAATCCAATACTTTATTTTTTCAAGAAGTTTCTAAGATTGCCCAAAAATCTTGAAAGCTTTAGAACTTTCAAATCACTAATCCAATTGGAATCAAAACTTAACTTGTAGACAAAAATATAATCTATGAGATTTTTTTTTATTAATTTCAAATTTTTTGTGGATTCATTTGTTGCCTAGTCTCTTCCGATTTGAACTTATTGTAGCATAATTTTTGCTCCCAAGCACCAATCAAAATAAAATGTATATTCCCTAAAAGCTAATGTATTTTTTTTCATAATTTAAAAAAAATTGACTGAAAAAATGAAGTTGCATAAGCCTACCTGAAATCTATTTTATGCCATAAGGAGACATTAGACTTTAGGGATTAAGTGCTTGAAACTAGAAAATTTATACTAAAAGAGTACTTTGTCATGATGTAATCATACACTAAATTTAGAGATATCATTAAGATCTATTGTGATAATTTTTAACTTTTAATATAGATTTTTATAATTTAAATAATTATGTTTTTAAACTTATACTATTTTAGGATTTTAGAAAATTTCATATTCAACTTTGAAGGCCAAAATCTTAAATTCAATAGAAGGATTTAAAATTTCATATCATTTTATTTTTTACAATGTTTATTTAATACAATTGTAAAGGTTGATCTATCCTGATTTTTTAGTCAAAGGTCATGAAGTATCTAGAAAAATAGGATAAATATACTTTTGTAGATCTTAGCACAAAAAAATCAATGTCAACACAAAACTAGTGCAAATTGAGCATGCTATGTTCTTCTAGTGTATGAAGGAACTTTGTGTACTATAGTGTGCAATTACCCTTAATGCACTATTGATATGCTAGGTGGTTTTCACCACTTGTAGATGATAGAGTTTTCAAGGGCTTTTACTTTAATGAACATCTCTTGCAAAGATTTGATTAGTCCATGCATGTGTGAAATCAACCACATAAATAATTACATGTTTATCAACAATCTTGCAATGGAAACCACTTGGCATCACGGTGGATTTGCATAAGTATATTTTAGACTATAAGTGAAACCTATGAGTGAAAATTTTGAGTTTTGAAGTACTTCAAGAGACTATAATTGGTTGTAGAGTCTTTTAAAACAATTGTTAAGAGTTCTATAATCTTGAGCCTTAGTCTTACAACACCATTATTCTACAAGTGGTGGGGTGCATGTAGGTGTTGGCAAGTACTCAAAAAGAAGAATTTCAAATATTTTTGTTGAAAAGGCAAATATAGATGAAGGGTAATATGTAGATTTCAACAAGTTCTCTAAAAGTGGAATACCAAACATCCTTTGTTGAAAAGGGAGAATATAGATGATTGATGACAAAAACAAAAGATGAATGTGTGTGAGGAATGATTGATATTTGTGTATATAGCTGATAGTTGTGATTATGTAGATTTCAACAAGTGCTTCAAAAGTAGAATATTGAAGATCATGTGCTCAAGAGATGACTTGGTGACTAGTGGTAGGGTGCATGTAGAACTCAATAAGGGCTCCAAATGTAAAATATCCAAAATATTGTATTAAAAAGGTAAATATAGGTGAGGACTAATTAATAGTAGCGCACATGATGATGTTGGCCATTGCTTTGAAAATGGAATAAGATGAAAGCATTAAACACTTATACTATTTTACATCACATATAATGCTTACAACACAAAATTGAGTATAAACTTGCTTGTCATACTTTAAATTCATGTTGAAGATGAAAAAAACACTGCCTAAGTCCACCAATATTTTGGGTGGTTTCTAATAATATTTTACATTCTATCACACTTGAGGTTTGGGAAGTCTTAAATGATGATTTACACTTCAAATTTAGGATACCATGTTCCTCTTCTAAGATTGCAAGAATTCACCAAAGGAATTCTAAAATTTAAATTTATATGGAAGAAATTAAACCAAATTTTTTGAAAGTTATTATTTATTTATTTTTGCATAATTTTATAGTAAAGTTTTTAGGTCCTAATTTTTGACAATATGTTATTTTTAGTATTCTTATAACTATCCATATGTTATGTTATTTTTAAATGTTATTTTTCCAAAAGCTCAAGTATCCCCAATACTACCTTCAAATGCAACATAATCAATAAGTTTTTCTTGCTTTCATCCAATACCAAAGATTTTTTGTTGAGAAGGAAAAATGTGGATGAGAAGTGATTGACAACAAGAAATATACAAACATCACTTACTACTTGAAAAGTGGAATATCAAAGATCAAGTGAAGGATGATTGCTACTACTATATACTATATATGTACATGTCGACAAATGTTCTAAAAGTGCAATATCAAAGTTTAGGTAAAGTGAGAGTGACTAATGATAAGGTGCATGTAGCTTTTGCCAAGTAGTCTTGAAGTGAAATATCAAAGCATTAAATGTTTTTTAGTTGCATTGGAAGGTCGTTTCAAGCTTGTTTTCCATGTTAAAAACTAGCCATTGTTGGCCAAAATAAAAACAAAATAAAAAATACACTTTAAAAAGATTTAAATTCTTAAATATTAAATATTAAATTATTATTATTTGACGTGGAAGATGCTATGCCACATTAGACTACTGCAATCAAGTTCCCTCAATTTGGTAGGAACTCACAATCCTATAGACCAAGTGAATTTCATCCAATGCTCAAGTGAGGTGAGGTGAAGGGCGATTGATAATAAGGTGCATGGAAATATTGGCAAGTACTTCAAAAATGGAACATCAAAAATTGTTTGTTTAAAGGGCAAATTTAGGTGAAGAACGACTAATGGTAGAGTTAATATAGATGTTGGCTAATTTTCTAAAAATAGACTATTAAAGATCATGTGTCAGTGAATGATGATAAAATACATGTAGATGTTGGCGATTGAGTAAAAAAAGAATATAAAAGATCATGTAAAGGAGGGCTTGTGGTAAGGTGCACGTAAATGCCAACAACTCTTCTTTAGTGAAATTTCAAAGTTCATGTGTCTAAAAGTGGAATACCAAAGATAAAATGAAGTGAAGAGTGATTGATGGTAGGATGCAAGTAGATATTGGTCATTGCTCCTAAAATGAAATACAAAAGATCTTTTGTTGAATGAATGAATGTAAATGAGGGTGACTAGTGGTTTTGCTAGTAGTAGGACTTATATAGATGTTGGTAATTGTTCAAAAGTAGAATGTCAGAGATCATGTCAAGGTGACTAATGGTAGGGCGTATAAGAATATCGTCAAGGATTTAAGAGTGAAATTTCAAAGATTGTTTCTTAAAAGAATGAATTTAGATGAAGAGTATGTGACTCATGGTAGAGGGGATATAAATATCAAGCAAACGCTTTAAAAATTGAACACAAAATGTTGTTTGTTAAAAAGGTGAATGTAACCAATGAATGACTCATGGTAGAACACCTATTGGTGTTAAGTAAGTGATGCAAAAGTGAAACATGAAAGATCAAACAAGGAGTGATTAGTAATAGGGCATTTGCACATGTTAAAAAACATTCTAAAAATAAAATATGAAAGATCAAGTGAAGGGTGAGCAAGACGGGCAAATGTTGATGAGTTGGCAAGTGCTCCAAAAGGAAAATAAGAAAGTTTTTTTTATTGAAGGTCAAATGTAGGAAGGGGTAATGGAAAGAAAGGTGAATGCAAATAACAATGGATTATCAATAGGAATCATATAGATTTAGTTTGAATGCTCAAGCAAATGGAATACCAATGGTACTTGAGTTGCTGAATTTCAAAAAAGAATACAAAATGGGAGGGAGGGGGGCTATAGTAGGTGTACATGTAGGTGAGGATGAATGCTCTATAAGTTTGAATACAAAAGTTTTATTGGATGTTAAATTTAAGAAGGCAAATGCATTTGCAACAAATGTATGTGTGAACTTTAAGAGGTAGAATATCAAATGTTTTTAGAGTAGTTGCATTTAGAATTTGTAAATCCCTTTTTAAGAATGTAAAAAAAATGAAATTTCAAACTTACAACTTTAAAGAATAGAAACCTAAAATCCAATATTCATAAACTTGTAATTTTATATCTTTATAAAAAATATTTTTTTAACTTTAAAATTTACACCTTAAAGATGAAATTGTAGAATTCTTTTAAAACTTGAAATATATTAACTTATAAACTTTTTACTTTTTAACATTTTAGTAAATTAAATTAAATTTGGAAAATAATATTTTGTATATTGGAGACATTGTAAACTTTATAATATTTAACTTATAATATTTTAAATTAGTAAATATGTAAGGGATTATTTCTTGTAAATTAAACTTATAATATTTTATTTGAAAGTAATTAAAATGACATCATCTTTATATTTTGTAATATTGTTAAATTTTATTATAATTTAAAAATTTTCCAATCTCAAGAATGGAAAGTCAAGTACTTTCAAAAAGGGATTATTTCTTGTAACAAAACAAATCAATATTTTATAACATTCACATTTGATAGTATGTAGCAAGCTCCAAAATTGGAAGGGGATGATATGAGTTAATAAGTATTAAAAGTGACATGGACTCTGCTTTAACTACCATTAGGACTCCTCCTAGCATTCTGGTATAGCTCCTAATATTGTGTAGTATTGGAGGTAAGATAATTGTTGATACCCAAAATAATAAAAATATAAAAGATTGCAAAAAATAAGGGTGGGCATATAGAGAAAGGGAGGTTCAACCATGATTAAGTTATTTCTTAGCCCTCGTGCCTTTGGTCACTTTTGGTATTAATGTGCATGTTTATGTTATATCCATTTTTGTCTACATAAGTGAACATAATTTGTTATTTCAATATATGGGGTCAATAAATTAGAATTATGTAAATTGTTGCATGCAAGTTATAGAAGAATTCCTTTTCCAAATATCTTGGTTGATATTTTGTCCATTAATTTTTTTAAAGCTTTGAATTCAAACAACATATATAACTATAATCTAATATAATTATTGTGGTTCACGTTATATTTAGTATAATAATATATATATTTTGGTATTGAAATGTTCGCTTCTAACACATCTAACTCCTTTAATCACTCCTTCTATAATTGTAAATTATTAGCATATCTTGAAATTTATGAACAAGTTTGATTGGACATTGCCCACGTGTCAAGTTTTTAACAAGCACACAATAGGTGTATTTGTTTCCTCTAGTAGCAAATGTCATAATAGAGGATTCAAAGTCCATGGATGAAGGAGAAACAAATTAGTTGGCAAAAACAAAAGAGTTTATCTATCAATTTTTGAATCACCATCTTTTTCTTGTAGACATTGATGTGAGACTTGGAACAATTTAAGTTAATTTTTATCATATAGTTAGCTATTGTCATAACTCAATTATTTGTTTATTTGATAAGTTATGTAGGTCTTATGTAGCTTGTGTGCCTTTAACCCAGGAGTGTCCCAATGCCTCAAATCTGGTCTCTGCAAATTTAATTTGGGCCTCTCTACTACCATATGGGATTGTACAATCCTTGATTTTGGCATAATGTGGAGTGGAGTAGGGGCTAAAGGCAACTAAGTGCATTTTGTATGACTGATCATGGCATCATACTTGTGGAGTAAAGATTTGATAGGAAAAGAAGTATTCTTAGAGTGGTTTCATGCATGAGGCAACAACCGGCCAACAATGTTGTTGGTGCACTTTTTCTACAATTGTGTCAATTCATGCCCTAATTGAGGGATCCTACAATTGACATAAAATTCTCAAAATTGAGCTAGGGGCCATCAAATGCTTCTTTTACAAGGCATAATTGCAGTTTGGGCAAAATTTGCATTCATTCAAAATTTAGGAATTTCCAAAATCTTGGCCTCCCACATAATGTAAACTCTCCTTTGACCATTATGAGATTTTAATTAGTATGGTCAAATGTTTCAATATTTTTCCTAGGGTTTTGGACTCTACGTTTCCACTTGCAAGAGGAATCTAAATGGAAGGTGACTTTAGCAATTTTTTGATTTTGCATTCGGCGCTCAAGAGTTAAAGAGCATACATCCAATTTTGTTTTGAAAAGGACAATAGTAGAGTATATATAGTGAGATTTGGAGTCATGAAAAATGTTTGTGCACAAGAATTATACATCCAACCGGATAAGTTCAAAATGACCTAAATAAGTAATTTAGGAACCAAGGAGCTTTATACAACTCTAATAGAAAATTACATTCACCACTAGTATGTATAAAGATACGGTGACCAACTATAAGTACGCCACTCAAAACTCATATATGAAGACTTTGTAGTTGGTAAATAATTTTTTAATATATAGAAGATTCCAAAAATGTATATTTGATCATAGAAGTAAATGCATATAGGCTTTTCATATTTTTTTGTCGTGAATTGGATTAATTTGTCATATTTAAAAGGTTCAAAAAATGGATATAAAAATAAATTATAGAAGACTTAGCCATCACTTTTATGGCAATTACAAATAATGTACTAATAATAGTTGTGGCAACATCACAAGGCATACTAGTCCTCAATGAATATAAGACATTTCTCTTCCTAATGGAAAAGAAATACCAAACCAAAATAGAATAGCTTCGTTCAACACCCCCATATGGGCACCATACTCATGCCCATTTGGATTTGAGGAACCAAACTCTCTTACTCTAACTTTGATGCCCAAAGATCCTCTTTTCCCACCACCACCGCTAGCGTTTGCCTCCCAAACGTGTTATACACGAGAGAGCTGGGAGGAGTGTTTGTTACGAGAGCTTCCGACCGAGCCCAAAGCTGGAAATTATTTATTTATTTCTTTGGGTTGACGTAATGCCCATTGTGGATCATTTGCATCCCAACACCTTGGGATGCAGTTCAGATATGCCAAGTGAGGCTTAAGTCAATGTATCTTCCGTCTCCGCCCAAGTAGGGTACCGAACAATGCAAGGCGTGCACTAGTAATATCTATTGTAAACCACATGCCATGCATCCGCCCCACCCTATCCAATTGGTCGTGCAACATGCAGGAATGATACGAACCCTGTTTTTTAAGTTATTGTTTGGACCCAGGCAACTTGGAGCTACTGAACCCTCCGGGAGGGAGGGACGAGGGGAGCGTACGCTGGGTGGTCCACTGATTCCAAATCATGGGGAGCACGTGCAGCAAGGAACCTGCTGGGCATCCCAGTGCAGCTGAGAAGCTATCTTGGGAGAGTGATAACCCAGGATGGAAAGGGGCCAACAAGCACAGGAGGAGGAAGAAAATCAATGACTCCTGCCCCCCACCACCACCACAAAAAAAAACTGCGTACAAGCTCCCTTGGGTTTAAGGTAAGAGGCTCTAAAATTGCCCACCTCCTGAAATCTATACCTTAAATCAGGCTGTTTGTTTTGTTTGTTTGTTTTGTTTGTTTGTTTGTTTGTTTGTTTGTCATGTTGAGATCTCTTGGATCATGAGTCTCCTGGTCACATGCTTGGTACCATTGGAAAGCCCTCGGTGAGGAGGGGTGCACCGGCTTGGTTTCGTGGCATTCGGATGTATAGTGTGAAAGTTATTGAATTTTGAAGTTTTTATGAACTAAAAAATTAGAAAATTTCTTTTACTCTTGTTTTGACTGTGGCAACAACACAAGGCACACTAGTGTACACTATGTGTACATGTTGGTTCTTCATAGCCTTCAGCAATGTACAAAAGAGTGTACATTTCAGGAGGTGGGTGGTTGAAGTAGAGCCTTATGAAATGACTTGGGTTAGATGCCAATTTCACTTGTTTTTCAAGGGAAATTTAATGAAAAGTTAATTTCAAGAAGCTTCGCCGCTCCAAAATTGAATTTTAGCTCTTGGGTGGGCGATTTATGGACTTGTTACCTTAGTTTGAAATATTTTGCAATTTAACCCTTCAAGGACGGACTAGTGGCCTTGGAAATCACCCCTTTGGTTACTGTGTGAATCATTTGCTTACAAAATTGTAGAAACACTCATCAAAAGTCAAGTTGTTGTAGAAGACCGACCTCCCTTTTCACAACAAAATTCCGAGGATGAATAGTTACACAATTGGAAGGATTCTCTATCATCCCTTGGATGCCAAACGTTCTTGTTGATGTTTAAGGGTTAACCCTAGAAGGATGGCTTGGTCACTGTGAAAAATCATCCTTTTGTGTACCGTGTGAATCATTAGCTAAAAAAACAAACCAAGAGCACTCATTAGAAGTCAAACTATTGTACAAGATGTTTGTATCTATAGTTCTCCAATGAGCTTAATGCATGGACTGTTTTGTCCCACGTTTTATCCTTGGAGGAAATACAAGAACTATTCATTTGCCACACATGATCAAATTTGCAAATTTTGAGCTCATATTTGCAACTAGAGGCACCAAATGAGCTAGGAGAGGTTTAGAAAATACATTCATCGAACACAAAATAGGGGGATTTTTTTTTACATTCACCCTAGTTGTACCTCTGCATTAGGTTTGTTAGAGTACTATACATGCAACCGTGTAAGACCGTCTTATTTTTACACAAAATTAATTCCAAAGATGAACACTTGCAATTATGTCTTACATAGAAGGATTCTTTGTCATCCATTGGACACTTATTAGTGCCTATAACGATGTTGTAGGATTGAATATCATACATATTCAAAATGTGTTTGCTTGCATAAAAAAATTAGGATCTTTTCAGTATTATATTGTAGATTGGCTTGCAACACAATAGAGCTAGGTGTCATTTGAGTCCATTGTAAAAATGATAATTTGGTGGTTGCTAGCTTGTATTCAATTATAGTTTTTAGAACAATTGCAAGCTTCTTGTGCACTCAACCTTTGTAGGAGCTTACAAGTCCGAGAGACATTTTTGAAAGTTAAACTTCAATTTTCACATAGTTTTAAATTTAAAATGTATAAAAATTTAACTAAAAAAATGTAGTTCTAATAATCAATTCTTTAATTGCATCTTAAAACATTGTGGATATTGTAGTTTTTGTGACACTTTGAAGGTAGCATCTTAAAAGTTTTTAAAATAGAAAACTAGTGAAGTTTGACGAAGCTTAGACATGAAATGTCTTTTATGAGTTGCAAGAACATCCATCATTTGAAGGGGGGACTTTAGAAGGCCAAATTGCATTAAATAAAAATCTCTACTTCTAGTCTAATGTTTGTAAAGTTTATTTTCTCTAGTTTATTTCATTTTTACAACTAAAAAATTATTTTTGATCAAAATATGGATGAATTTACAAATGGAGTGCTTCACCAAAATGTTAGTGGTTGTTGTCTTGGAGCTTCTTGAAAAATGAAAAATAAACTTGTGCACATTGAGAAAATATTCAATTTTCAAACCATTTAAAGTAATGTTTATTGTAATTTATAGAAAACTCAAAAACACCTTTTAAATTTATGTAAATACAAACCAAATTTGAAAATTTTAATTTGCTAGAATTATTATTTTTTAAACTCTTAGTTAATGATGATTTGACCACGCAATGACAGTACTCTGATGACAAATAAGGTCCATTTTTAAAAATTTTATTGAGATTCTCATTAAAGGCCCACTTGAGGAGTCTTGCGCAATGCGCAGTCATAACCAGAAATTTAACGATCAATTTCTTTTTATGTGGATGAATCCAAACTGAAATAGTAAAATAATTTCTTCAGTTTTATATATGTACTTGAAAAAATTGAATCCAAAGTTCTGTGCACAACCTTCTTCTACTTGTTACTTATACTTTAAAAAAATAAAAAAAATAGAGTGAACTGAAGCAATACGACAATGGCACTGAACTATCATTAAATGGTTCATTTTTAAAGTATCTAAAAAAATATCCAATTTGTAATATTCGAATACTTTATCAATAAAATGATATGATACCTTATCTATATAAATGTATTTAAGGAAAATAGTGGGTCTTAGATTTTCAAGCAATCTGTTGAAAATTGATGTCTGTTTGAAAATCTTAGAAAGCAATGCAAAATAGTGCATTGAATGACCCAAAAAAAAAACTTTAAAGAATGAAAATCAATTTTGTTTTTTATTTTTTTTAAATGCTATATTTTCAATTCAATTCTCCACCATCAAGATTTAGACTTCAAAACTTTGTAGTGCAAAAATTTCAAAGTAAGAGAATTCAAAGTTTGAAAGCTAAGAATGTCAAGATTCAATTTTTTATTTTTTCCCCATCTTGTACACTAATACTCCTTTTGTCCCACAAATGATTCTATAGTGAATGTGCAATATGTCCTCTTAACCCCTAAAAGGATTGTTTGTCCCCCCGGGGGACAATTTGGGTCGGGTAGGTTCCTATTGTCTCTATTTGTAGTGAATGTTTTTGAGATTTTTTGAGGTTGTGGAGTTTGCCGAGAGCTTTGTGAATATATAATTTTTGTTTCAATCAGTGCCCAGGAGAAAAAGTTATGGTACAATAAGCCAAAAACAAAAGTCAATGGGCAGCACAAAAAAATCAGAAAAAGTCAAAATATATTTTCCTAAAATCTTATATTTTTGTCTACATTTGAAGCTTTGATTCATTCTATTTGGGCTAGTTATGAGAAAGTTATGGACAATCTTAGTTTTTCGGGCAATCTAAGCATCTTCTTGGAAAAAGAACTTTTTGTGTTGCTACCTTGCCTTCCTCAATGCTAAGATCTACTCAAGAATGGCTTGATCTAGTCAACTTCAAATTTCTATTAAAAAAATCAATTTTTAGAAATTTTAAAATCTACGAAGTGAATAAAATATCTAAACTTCTTGTACTTAATTCCAATAGTCAACATCAAAAACAAAAGAAATAATCATCAATTCTCAAATTAGATTTGAAGCACATTGCTAAAGAGAGTACACGTAATTCAAGGCTAATGAAAAAAACAAAAGGAATTAATTATTGTGGGATAGAAGGAATAACTCTGGCGATCTACTTTGTCTAAAATTTTGAATTTTTTCCTAGGAACTCTCATACAAAGCCTAATTCAAAATCTTGTGGTTGGAATGCAAAAAAAAGTTTTTTTATATTGTATTCATACAAAAATAAATGACAATTTTAGAGTGATTTGAGGTGAAATATAAGTGTAATGCTTTAGAGATTAACCCTCACAGAACTATGGAACCACAAAGTGTCATTTGGATGAATTAAAATGAGCAAAATATGATGAAAATTTGTATTTTTTCATCCCATCTTTTTCAAATTATTTTGAGATGCTTTGTACTAGATGTTGATCTAAATTTTGTAATTTAGATGTTGTGTTTTGTCTACAAAAGAAGGGATCACAAAAAATCATTTTTGGCAAATTTGTACCTCCCTAATCTAAGTCTGAATTTTTGTGAAAGTAATCATTTTTCAAGTTGATTTTAACTATTGGAATGAAGTTATCTAGGCCCACTTTCTCACTCTACCTTGAAATTTTGGAAAAAATTAATAAATTAAACTATTTAAAGTATTTAAAATTTGGATTTATAACCACAATATAATATTTTCTTCATTATAAAATGATACAAAAATTTGGATTACTCCATGATATTTTACACTATTAAATATACCTACGAAGAAATTTTCAAGCATATATTGTATTTGATATGAATTTTCTTCACTCTTATAATAATTATAAAAATTATAATAATTTCAAATTCCACCCAAAAACTTGAAAATTTTACAACTTATAGAAAATATGTAATTTCATCTCTAAATAAATTAATGAAATCATTTCGAAACATACTTAGTTGCAAATAGAAGATACAAAGCAAGGAATCTCGAGATTGTTCACGCAAAAGGATGGAACTCATGATTGCATAGTCAAACTTGGAAGTAGATCCTCCATTTCTTTGCTATCCATTTTAATTTACTTTTTAGATATGAAAACATGTTTAATATACATACATCTTAGAGTTTTTAGAACTTTTGGCAAAATTTTAAAATTTCATGAATGTTAAAAGGAAAAAAAAAATGAAGAAATTTCACATCAAGTACCAAACATGCCTAATTTTTTTGAAAATTTTGGAACAAAAGTAAATTATATAGTGTAGAGCTAGCATTATGGTATAAAGAATTTTTTTCATGTTGACCACTCCATATTTAAAAACTCAGTTATAGAACCTCACCTTCAACGAATTCCTTATTTTACAAAGTTTTTTCGCAATTCCCTAGTGGAGTAGAAATGTAACTTGAGAAGTCATATTTTGTTAGTCTTGCCCCAAAGGAAAAGAAACTGTTTTGAATGTCAAAATCAAACTTTAATAATAGAGAAAAAAAAACTAACTCAAACTATTGAAGAACACTATTACCCAGTGTACCATTTTTTCTTGGATAAAACTAACCCACATAAGATTTGGAAAAACTAAACAAAACAAAATTGTCTTGACCATCAACTAACTAACATAGACTAGAGAAGTTGCATGAGTGACGTGAACATGATGGCATCTGACGGAAATCATCAGAAAAGTCAGGATGAAAATCATCCATTTTTCTTGAAGCTTGTTTGACCATCCCCAACATGGTCCTTTTTGCGTCCTCTTTAGGGTTGTTAATGTCTGCTGAGGGCGGTTGTTAATGTCTGTTCAGGCATCTTCTTCAGGAATATCTCTCTGCATTCTCTTGCAACCCATGCTGCAATTTCATAACGCTAAATAAATGTGGTGGTGGAAAACATTGATCTTTAAGGAATATGTATATATGTATATTTTTTAAGAAGCAATGGTTGTATTTATAGTATCAGGAAGGGAGTGAGTTTTTATTATCCTACTACACTACCACCATACCATGACTTGAGTTCCTGACGCACGAAGCCGGCCCTTCGCCAGAAGCAGGTCAGGTCCAGTCAGCCAGGCTACTCCAGGACAGGGCTACCGTGGGCTGACGTGGGGTTCTTTTGTTTGCTTCTTTTGGTTGGGGTGGGCCTTGGATTCCGGGGGCCCCCAAGTGCTGTGAAATATACTTATTATTGCGCACCATACAACGGTTGGTTGGTTGAGGAGGCCTGGGTTTTCCATTTCATTCCTACGAGGCAATATTCTCTCGTTCATAAGGGGGCATAACATTATTTTTTTAAATAACTCCTAAAGGACCACAAGGTCACCTAGTGGTTTTGGGTTGAGGAGTCCGGATTTTTCATTTTATTCCTACTAGGAAATATTCTCTTGTTCATAAGGGGACATAACATTATTTTTTAAAATAACTCCTAAAGGACCACAAGGTCACCTAGTGGTTTTGGGTTGAGGAGGCCGGATTTTTCATTTTATTCCTACTAGGAAATATTCTCTTGTTCATAAGGGGACATAACATTATTTTTTAAAATAACTCCTAAAGGACCACAAGGTCACTTAGTGGTTTGGGGTTGAGGAGGCCGGATTTTTCATTTTATTCCTACTAGGCAATATTCTCTGGTTCATAAGGGGGCATAACATTATTTTTTAAAATAACTCCTAAAGGACCACAAGGTCACCTAGTGGCTCGTCTCGTGGTTTGGGGTTGAAAAGGCTAGATTTTTCATTTTATTCCTACTAGGCAATATTCTCTTGTTCATAAGATGGCATAACATTGATTTTTTAACTCGTAAAGGACTACAAGGTCACCTAGTGGCTTGATTAGTGGTTTTGGGTTGAGGAGGTTGTATTTTTCATTTCATTCCTACTAGGCAATATTCTCTTGTTCATTAAAGTGGCGTAACATTATTTTTTAACTTCTAAAGGACCACAAGGTCACCTACTGTGGTGGTTTGGGGTTGAGGAAGCCCAATTTTTCATTTCATTACTACTAGGCAATATTCTCTCGTTCATAAGGTGGTGTAACATTATTTTTTAACTCCTAAAGGACCACAAGGTCACCTAGTGGCTCACCTAGTGGTTTTGGGTTGAGGAGGCCGGATTTTTCATTAGATTCTTGCTAGGCAATATTCTCTTGTTCATAAAGTGGCGTAACATTATTTTTCAACTCCTAAAGGACCACAAGGTCACCTAGTGGTTTTGAGTTGAGGAAGCCGGATTTTTCATTTCATTCCTAAGGCAATATTCTCTTGTTCAAAAGGTGGCGTAATATTATTTTTAACTAACTCTTAAAGGACCACAAGGTCACTAAGCGGTTTCTACAACATGGAATTGTGCACCCCCCATCTTTTAGGGGTTAATTCCTAAAAGACCAAACACCATTTTGGGCCAACATAGCAATTTTGGACAACTCACTATGAATGGAATTTTTTTAATTTTAAATTCTCAAATGAGATGTGCCTCGTGAGTAGCTTTAAGGCCCAACAGTTTTCATAACTTTTGACTACATAGTTAAAAAGATATTGTATGATATGTAATTTTCATTAATCTTCAGGTACTTCAAGAAATTATTAAAAAAATTATTTTATTCAAAGAAATAAAATTTTAAAATTGGTTTTCTAGATTTATACATACATAGAAAGCTTTTAATCATTCCATTTTGATTTATGAGCGAAAGTTGTGAAGAGTATTAGTTTGTGGGTAGTTATGGAATCTCCACTCTAAAATAAACTTTGATTTAGTTTGATTTTCATTACTTTTGAAAAAAAATTAAAAAAACATTGGGTGTAGATTGTTTATTATGACATTACAACCATTGGGATTGGCATTTTTATTCCATAACTAAATTCTTAACAACTTAGTATTTTGAATCATTCTCTACTTTATTCCACTTGCTGATTTTTTTCCTATATGTTGTACTATTTCAAATGATCTAAAAATTTCTAAGCATGTAGACAATTTTTTTTGAACAATGAAGCCAAAGAATAACTACCATTTTGGACAATTTTCATACAAATGTAACCTCTTGAAGTGCAATTTTTTTTGTAGGGCCAAAAAAGGATTTATGTCAATTCAAATGCTAATACCTTGTAATCCACAAGGTGGAAACTTCTTTAATTTTTGCCTAAGCTTTTCAAACCAATGTAATATATGATCATATGCTTTCATACATCAAAAAAATATTTTTTAATTTTTAATTTAAAAAAAATTTGGTAGCTATACTAGAAATGGTAGTTTTGGGTGAAAACATAGTAAAAACATTCTATAGCAAAGAATAAAAGAACTCCAAATTTGTTTTTCTTGTACATCTAACCATAGGATCTTACACCTAACTAGTATAAAAAAGTATAGAAAAAATTTCAGAAATTTTGATCGCACAAATTGCAAGAGATTCGCGTTTAAAGTGAAGAAAACAAGTTTTTCAACACATTGTGGGACTAGATTTTTTGATTTTGAACCTTTGTAACTTAAATTTTTTGCACTATAGAGTTTTGAGGTTTAAATATCTATGGTGAGGAATTGAGCTGAGAGCCTAGGAAAAAAAATTCAAAAAAACTTAATTTTCATACTTAACATACTAATTGCAATGGTGAGATTATTCCAGGAAGAAAACTAAACCATGTGAAACTTTTTATTTTGAAAAATCATAAAAATTGTATTCAAAAGTGAATCCTACAAGTTATTTTTTCAAGAAGATGCTCTAATTGCTTGAAAAACAAGATTGCCTATAAAAAAAATAATCTATGAGAAAAAAATTCAAAAAGAAATTCAAATTTTCAAAATATATTTTGCTACCCTCTTTCCCCTATTTTGAGCTTATTTGTGCATAACTTTTATTCTTGGGCATTGATTGAAAAAAAATTATATTCCCATAAAGCTAATCATTTTTTCTATCTTAAAGAAAAATTCAAAAAATTATGACAAAAATTCAGCATGTAGGTACTTGTCCAATATCCCATTTGTCCCTTAAAGGGACAATGGTCCTTTAGGGGTTAAAGAACGCTTGGTGGTAGGGCCTTTTGTTCCCCCAAGAAGCGCAAACTCCCAGAGTTGCAACTTCCCAAATAACCAATAACATTGAGGTAGTTTGATCTAAAAGAGATAGTACTCTAAAGGCAGTCATGATACAAAAGTACATTTTTCTTTCTTCAATGTACTAACAATGTACACTTCAAGAGGTGGTTGCTTTTAGTGAACATTGCGTTCAAGCTACAAAAATTTGTAATTAATTCTGCAAATGTTGAAAATATATTAAATGACGGGTTAATTGCAATTCTATCTTTTTCCTATGAAAATTTACTAAAAATTGTTTCAAGGAGTTCATCATCCCTTGAAAGGCAATCAATTCTAAAATGGTAGCTTTAAGAACAGACTAAACTCAATTCACTCCTAAGGATTTAGGGAAGGATTATCCCAATTTCCAATGGTGAATGGTTTAGGCTAGTTAATGGTGTTATGTAGGATGTCTTTAAATAATCTAGTTTCCAAAAATGACCTTTAATGTAGAGGTACAATTTGCTTTCTCAATGAACCATCTATGTGGTGTACATTTCAAGAGGTAGATAATTTTACTGACAATTGCATTTCAACTTCAAAAATTTGTAACTAATTCCACAAGGTCCAAAATATGTGAAACCACTTAAATTAGATGCTATTCCATTTTTCTTTGGATGGAAATTTACTGAAAAGTAATTCAAACATTTTAAATTAATACACTCTAAAAAGAAATTAGTTGATAAATGGTCACTTTATGAACCTCCTACCTTAGCAACAATTGACAAAGGAAGTGTAGAAAATGTAGGTAAAATTAAAAATTCATAAGCTCTTCTACCTCACTGTTGGAGGCGCAAATAAAGTTGAAGACATGCAATAAGGTAGGGGGCTGTACAAGCGATCCTTTAAGAGCTGATTTGCATTTTGGGGAAGCTAAACTACTTAAAATAATTTTCAATAAATTTTGGTGGTAAGAAAAATGGAATTAGCATCTAACCCAAGTCGTTTCATATTTTTTGGATCTTCAAGGAATTAGTTATGAATTTTTGAAGTTGAAAACACAGTGGTTTCTAAAAGCGACCCCTCCTGAAATGTACACTTCTGTTACATGTTAGAGGGAAAATGTACCGGATCGCTTTTAGAGACAGATCGCTTTACAGCCCCCTACCTTAGTGCCATATTTCAGTCATTTTCAGGATCTCAATCCATTTGCTAGGGATAACTAAATGAATTTCAAGTTGTTGAAAGGCCATTACATTTTCAAAAATAATCTCAATTGAATTTTAACTCAACTAAAAAAAACTTACCAAGTCTAGTATTTTAATCACTCTATGATTCTAAAATTTTCTAAAGATCCAGACTTATTGCAATTGCATGTTACATAGATTTTTTTTTTTAATTTTAAATTTTTTTGAAAGACACGGACAGTTTCCATTGAAAGAGGAACACTTTACATAGATTTCATAATGTCAAAGGCGATGGACCTTCCCCAATTCCACCCCAATCTCCATGTAGTTACAATCAGTTTTTTGTTTTTTTGACCAATGTCCCCCTGTTGTTCTTACTACACTAAAATTGGTAAATAGTGTTGGGTGATAATTAGTGTTGTTCCTTATTTTATACCCTCGACACTATTTTCCCCGTTATTCCAACTTTTATATTTTGCTCCCATCTAACACTAAATGCACTCTCGTAGAAATGTTGAAATGACCAAATTTTACTATAGAGCTAAAATAGTGTTAGAATGGATAAATAATGTTCTAATACTAACCTTGCAAATCACAATTAGTGTTATTGTTGACAATTAGTGTAGCCAACACTATTTACCAATTTTAGTGTATAGAGGTCAGTTTTTGGAGGGACAAAGCTACAAAAGTCCAATTTCTGACAATCTAGTGAAATTTCACTAAAAAAAAAAGCCCTACTTACAATACCAAAAGTTATTACTAGGCATGGTCAAGTGCAATGGATATCAATATAAGTGCTCAAGATCATGAAATTTTAGTATATGCACTTCAAATTTGTGGTAGTTATTTTGAGTATTAAATTTAGGAAATTTGTAGAATTTAGGAAAAATATAAGCCTAGTAAAAATAATTTAGTATAATTCAAATTCATTTATCATTTTTCAAGTCACAATTAACCCCACAATTATTTCATATTTTGAGGCCCAAAACTATTTCAATTGTAGGATCTTTTGGTTAATTTATTCAAGTATGTCATCCCAAAATTTTAGAGTGAATACTAGATACAATTGCAAGTTCAATGTGCCTAAACTTCAAAATGTGGGCTTTTCTAGCCCTTCCAAAAGGTGACATTTTGACTTCAACATTTTTAGAAAAAAAGTAGGTTCATTCTATAACTTGTGCATTTTAATCAAAATGTTGGAAAATGAGTTGAAAATATATGTAAAAACATTTAACTAAAAAAAAAATCATCTTAAAAAAGAATTGTAAAGTGGAAGGTGGTAGTAATGAAAGAAAAAACTAATTTGTTAATGACTTTTACAAGAAATTGAGAGTTGCTAATTCCAATGGTGAGAATGGTCTTGTAAGAAATTGATACCCTTCATTTTTGTATTCATTTGAAAATTTCCAAAATTGAGAGCAAAAGACGATTTTATATGCTTTTGCTACCTTCATTGCTCACAAAATAAAATTCCTCGTAACTTTCATTTCATTATTTGGAATTGAATGGTTCAAATGATTTTGAATAGGTAAAAATCTATAAAAATCTCCAAAAATAATTAATATTTTTTGTGAATATATTTTTTGCTTGTCCAATTTGATATTGAAATTGAATAAACCTTCTAACTTTCATAATGTTTATTAGAATGACATACAATAAAGCTTCACGTGTAGATTATGATGAATAGATGATGATGATGAGTAGCATTTGTACTAGAACTTTCACAAAAAAATTCAAATTATGAAGTCAATAGAGCTTGTCCAAGTTATCAAAGAACCCCAAATGCGCTCCTTGTATGTAGTTGTAACAGTTGCAACAGTCATGCCATGACACAAAGGATTTAGTGGTAGTTGCTTTATGAAATTCCTCATTACAAAAGCAAATCCAAGGCATATTACTACATTAGGACTACAAAGTTGGATCCAAAGCAGTGTAGCAATGGAGGTACAATGATCTTCCTTTAACTTACTAAACTCCAAGTTGCTCCAATAGCAAGTGCAAGACATATTGTGGTTTTGAATTACCATCATTCAAGTTTATATTGCTATGGTTTTGTTGTACTAGAATGCGCATTTTGCTTTTGAAATTGAAGGTGCCCTATTGATCAAAATGAAAAAAAGTTGTGGAGACCTCAAGGTAGTCTAAAAATTGATTATGACAAAGTATATGCCAACTCCAAGACCATTGTAAAGGTCTGTCAAATGCTACCACTACTAGAAATTTCAGATTTTCTGTTGATTTGGACGTGTTGACGATTAACACGTCCAAATCAACAGAAAATCTGAAATTTCTAGTAGTGTACAATATGAAGGCAATGTTGAGATAACTCTCTATGAGTGCACCAAGGTGGAAGTGGGTCCTTGAATTGTCAAATAGGTGGCAAATCATGTTGTTCTATTGCAATACAAATATATGCAAAAGTTTCCTCCAATAGAATTAGTGCACATAGCAAATATATTGCTAAAGCACTACAATTGAATATAGTCTCTACCAATATAGTCATGGAAGTTGCTGCAAATGCTATGGGTATGAACTATTTTCTTCCATCAACAGAAGACCAATTTGGTTTGATCCATATCCCTTCAATACAATTATCCAAACCAAAAACAAGAGGATGAAAACTTGTTGACCAACTAATATGTCATAGTTGGTAGATAGCATTCATAACAATTTATTTTACAAGTAAGTGAGAATAAATAGGTTTGCCTTCACATGAAGAATCAAATGTAGAAGTTATTTGGTGTAATATGTCGCACGCTCTGTACCTCCCATAGAGGTCACTATAGTAAATGGACAAGGCTCTAAGTCTATTGATGTCACACTAAGACTCTTAGCAAGCATTTTGCCAATCATTACCAATTGAGCATTTGAATCCATCAAAACTCTTAGTGGTGCAGCATGAACAATATAACTATATGTGTATGAAACAACAAATAGGGCATTGTTGTTTACAAAACATAAAACTTCAAGTTGAAAACTCTAGCACTCTTAAGCAAATTTTGTAGAAACATCTATAAGATAGGTTGTTCTCGATGCAAGGGATATGTTTAGAGATGGGAATGCTAAAGAATGAATATCAATGCACTTTTCAAAAGCAAAAATGGCCTCAATTGCAAGCTTAGTTCACAATCTAACTAACTCTTGAGAGTCTTTAGCTAGAGGCATGTCAACAACAATTTGAAAAAACTAAAAGATAGCAAATTTGTTGTACCTTCCAACAATTTCCTAACCTAACGGAAAACTCCAATAGCCCCAAAGCATGGTTCCATTAACTCTCATTACTAGAAAATTTCGTTTTTCTGTTGTTTTGGTCGCGTTGATCCGGTCAAAATCTGACAGAAATCTGTTGGTTTCAACAGATTTCTGTCAGATTTTGACCAGATCAACGCGACCAAAACAACAGAAAAACGAAATTTTCTAGTAGTGTCTAAACCAAAGAAAATTGACATCTACAAAACCTTATGAGCCAAAGATTGTGTAACATCCTTCAAAATAGAATCACCACCTCTCAAAAACAAAATGTTCTCGGTCCTAACTACAATAGCAATGTTTGCTAGGCCAAATGATAAAGGCAATTGTGCTTGGCTAATCTAATCTCCCAAACCACTATAGCAAGCTAAAAAAATTTCATTGTCATCCCTACAAGAGGAAGTACTAAAAAAATTTCATTGTCATCCCTACAAGAGGAAGTAGCATTACAAAGGAATTGAATCCATCAAGGGGCTTTGAGTTTTTTTTATTAATTTTAGTATTAATTGAAGTGAGTGTGAGGCAATGAAGTTGTCCACATCCTCATTACGACCACCATATAGGACCACTAAAAGTTGATAGTGGTTACTTGGCATGTAAAAATTTGCGGGAGGCATGTGCTAGCCATCATTTATGACTAAGCCAATAAATTGTGGAGATGGATTGGATAATGGAGACTAGATTGTGGAGATGGATTGGGCAATTATGACAAATATTTGAGCGCATCATGCAAATCTTGGCCCAATTAGTGACTTAAGAAGGCTCTTTCCACCCAAATTTTTGCAATGCATAAATTTTTTTCTAATGCCATAGACTTCACCATTGTTTGAGCATGAATAGCAACTATAGTTACTATCTCTCTAGAAGTCCCAAATATATATGCATCCACTATGGATGTGCTAGTATTATCTCTAGAAATTATCCTTGACTTAGAGATTTGGTAAGAGAAGTAAAAGTCTATTCAAAAGTGCTATGCAACTTTAGCCTCAAAAGTCTTTTTTGTTGTAGGTTAGTTGTTATATAATTTGGAATGGACAATTTTGGATGAAGCACAAAGCAATGTTTGTCATTATAATTCATTTTGCAACAATGAGTGCATTTACAACTTTTTCTTTTAAGCTTTGCTTCCCTATGGACCTCAATCTTTACGTCTTTTTTCTTCTTGGACCTCTACAAATAAGGTGAATCCTTTAGAAACTCTAGACATTATGGATCCTTCTTGATGTGATTGTCTAGGCTACATTGCCAGCACTATAAATGTAAATTTGGCTTGATATTAGACAAACTACCAAAAACTAAAAGAGGCTTCTTAGACTTTGAAAACTTAGCCATCCATGAAACCATATTAGTAGCATCATGTTTGATAAATGGCCCAATCACACCTCTCTACAACAAAAAAGGCTTGGGCCAAAGTTGCCCTACTTTCATAGTTAAAAATAATCTATAGTGAAGCCAAATCTAATAATTGTTTGTCAATCTTCAACTAGTACTTCAGTAAAAACACCTTTAGATTTAATTTTCAAATTTGTTAATGGAGTATGCGAAGTCTTGAGATTATCTTCCTTCTTCCATTTGAAATTTGGAATCCGTTGCATCTAATACCAATAGAAACCACCATACTCAACATCAAGATGCTCAAGAAATAAACACAAAATATTAAGCACAATGCCTTAAAAGCAAAAGCAAGTGATGACCCAATGGTTTGTAGGTCTACATGGAGAGGTAGCACCATCCAAGAAACAAATTTTTTCTTCTTATGTTTTCTCATAAGCGTCATCTACTTTCCTTGAGAAGTTTCTTCAAAAGCTTATTTAGCAAATGTTTTGAACTCTTGATAATGAATCAAATCTTTGAATATAGACAAAAATATTCTCTATTAGAAACAAAATCTTAACAATTTTGGTTTGAATTTTTAGGATTATTTTTGTATACCCCAATGAATTCATTTTTGAACTTAGTATGACAACTTTTATTCTTGGATATTGATTGCAATACAAATTCTATTCCTAAAAAACTAATGTTTTTCCTATCTTCAAAAAATGTTTTAAGAAATCATGTCAAAAATTGAGATCATAAGAATCTACCAATTTTTATTTTTATTTTCAAATAAACGGAATTCCATTGCAAAACATTAGGAGGACAATAGCCAAGCAACCCAATTGGAAGTTGGATACAAATGAAGAAAGCATGAAGAGATCTAGACAAAACAACACATCTCATTAGCATTCACACAACTAGTTAAAATTTGCTCCATTGCCACTTGAATTTTCAATAGCTAAATGTACAATGGAGAATTTTTTTGAAAAAAAATAGATTTTAGCCAAGACTGCAACAAATAATAGATTTTGATAGCCAATTTGCAACTTCTTCTACATTGGAATTAGCATCTATATAATCAATTTTGTATTACTGTAATCCCAATAATCCTTAACAACTTGCAAAATCCTTTCTTTTCTATTTTTTTCAATACTACTCACTCTCAAGGTAGCCAAAATTGATGCTTGTTTGTCTTAAGGGTAGCATATTGCACTAAATTCTATAAACTAGTTTTGGAATCAATGCATCTTATAGTTGCAGCTCTTCTAAACAATAGAGTTTCCTTGTCTAGTAGCCGCATATGTTGTCATGGAATACTTTACATAATAGATGATAGGATTTATTTTTAATTTATTTTTAGTAAATAAAATATTTTTTAATCCCTCAAAGAAAATGAACTCCCATAGAGCTTTTTGAAATCTAGTGCAGGTAAATAAAAAGTATAATTTGAGAGGATGAAAGTGAGTTTTTTTTAATCAAAGATACTAGTTTGTAGAAGCTTTGTGAAAATATGATTTTTTTGTGGTGATTGGTTGTCTAGATCAAATGTTACAAGGCCCAAAATGCTAGAGACAAATTTAATCAACATTCTACTAGGAAGGGAGCAAAGGTAGAGAACTACACTTTTTTTAAACAACAAAGACTGCTTTTGTCTCGCAGTCTATGAAGCTAAAAACAAACTCAAATTGTTCTCATCCATTTCCATAATAGTAAAGGGCTATAATATATATTTTTGAAAATTAATATTAATTTTTTTTTCAACTTATACACATTGCATTAAAAATGAGAGTTTTGAAGCAATTTTTAAACCATAAATTCAAATTCTAGAATAAAATATGAGATTGTTTTTGTTTTTGTTGCTATTCTATTGTTCTTGATTGATGAAGAGGAATAAAACTTTGTGCTCACTATTCAAGTTGATAATCTTTCAAAATATAAGTTCTAAAAAAAATTGAAATCTTGGTAAAGTAGTTGCCATTTTCTGAACTTCATTTCAAAGCAAGACAATTTTGATAACACTAGATATCTTCATTATCTTTGAAAATTAAAGTGCAAGCAATGAATTTAAAACTCAAAGTTGAATAGTGTTAGATTCTACACAAAGTTGAGTCAAATTTTGTTGACCTTGTCTAATAGTATCTAAATCTAGTGAAGGACTTCACGAGTTCAAACACACATCATCTCGACAATGGATGCTTGAGTACTTAAGGGTTAAGAGAAAAAAATTAAATAAATTCTCTAAAATTACTTATGATCTACATCAAGTTGTGGGGTTTGTATTTCAAAGGCTTCTAAAGTCTTATCATTTAAAAATTGAATCAATGTATAATGAAACATATATTCTTCACCTCAACTGATGTCAGATCACATGATATAGATTGTATATTTGCAATCATGCTTCATTGTCGTGCCAAAAAAATATAAATTATATAAGAATTTAAATGCAATCTAAAATAAGAAAAAAATAGAGCCCAAATAGAAGGTAACATCTCATGACTTTTAGAATAACTCTTATATATTCTCCAAAAATGTTGTTTGCCATTACTTAAACATGTAACAAACAATGGAAGGTTTTTTTTCGGTTTTTGGACCAATGATCACATGGCCTTTCTTTCAAGAAGGTTTTGAGTTTCCTTGCTCCTTCATTTAGAGGGGTTGAATTGAAGCAACCCAACTTTTAGCATGTAATTTTTTATGCAAATTTTTTATGTATTAGTTTTGCACAAGAGATGAAATGAGATCGCAAATGGAAACATTATGGCAAGAATGGGCATGGGCATGATTATAGTCTAGCATTTTAAAACACATTTATCCTTTTATTCTATATGCTTGAAGTTGTTCATTTTCATTTGAGGCAATTGGGCATTAAATATACATTGATTTATATTATAAGTAAGGAATTAAAATTAGAGCCACTACAAATTCAATATTATTAATTTTTTTTTTGTGTGAAAATTAGCACAATACAATGGCATTTCAACCTACCCTAATGTAAATATATTGCAAATAATGTGACATTGATAAATTAGTTTCACATGTTTCACTTAATCCCCAAAGGACCAAAACTAGTAGTGCAAAAAATTTAAATTAAGAAGATTCAAAGCCAAAAATTTAGCCAATCAAGGTGTGAGAAAAAAATTGTTTTTTTCACTTTGAATGCAAATATATTGCAATATACATGGTCAAAGTTTCTAAAAAAATTTCCACACAATCTTATACTAATGTAGTACAAGATCTTGTGGTTAAATTTGTGAAAAAAACAATATTTAAATTTTTTTGCTCTTTGCAATAGAAATGACAGTTTTGAGTAGGTTTTGATGGAAAAAAGGCCTTGGGATTTTAGGGGTTAAAAAGGTATTGTATGACACATGTTCTTTTTCCCTAGATTGGGCAATCTATGCAAATTTTAAAAATCACTTTTTTCAAGAAAAAAACATGAATTTGTTTTTCATGGTTTTATATATATGTGGGAAGCTTTTAATCATCCCATTTTGATTAATGAAATGAAAATCATGAGAAATTTTAGTTTGTGAGTAGTTACAGATCCTCAACTCTAAGATAAACTTTGAAGTTCTTTATTTAACTCAATTTTCAATATTTTGGAAAATAAAATAAAAACATTAGATGTAGATTATTTATCACAACATTACAACCATTGGGATTGGATTTTTTTTAATTCCATAACTAAATTGTTAACAATTTAGTATTTTGAACCATTCTCTACTTCTTTCCACTTACTATTTCCCCCCCATATATATTACAATTCCAAATGATTTTAACTTTTTGAAACATGTAGCCAACTTACCTTGAAGAGTGAATGCAAAGAAGCACCACCAACATAGACATTTCTCATACAAATATGACCTTGTGAAGTGTAGCTAACTTATCTTTTGGAGAGCCCAAAAAATAAATTTTAATCACTTCCAAATGCTAATGTCTTGCAATCCATATAGCAGAAATTTCTAAAATTCCTTCCACATCTTTTCAAACCAATGTACTACAAGATCCTTTGGATATATGTGTTCTAAAATTTTATTTTTTTTAATTTTCCTAAAATTTGGCACTTGTACTAGAAATGACAATTTTGGAACTTACTTGGTGAAAAACATAGTCAAGGAGCCTTAGGGGCTCAAGGGTAAATCAGTTTTGTGTCTTTTTCCTCTAGGGTAAGTTAGTAAACATATGGCTCCACCATCACCAAATGAAGCTCTCTGCGGTTAGGTGATTTCGTCAGTTGCCACTGGATGATTGTGTGTAAGACTAATTTGGGGATACTCTATTTCAGGTCCAATTTCACACATGTGAGATGTCTTCAGAGCAGGAGCAGAGAAAAGCCTGCTTGGGACCTCCAAAGAGTCGGGAGACTAAATAAATACGCCGTACTTTGCATGGAGTTCAAATCGCAGGACAATAAACCCGTCCCACTTCGTGGGACCTGCAGGGTGAAAATGCAGGAGTTTTACCCCGGGGAAAAACGCAGGAATTTTTTAATAAAATTATTTCAGATTTTTTCACCACACATGAAAAAATCTGCAAAGTTTTGAATTCATCACAAACCCCAAATTAGCTGGGAGAAGTCAAGAACATACCCTAGACACAGCACAAAACAGGGGGCAGGATTTTACTTTTATTCTAGAAAATTAGTGCATTTTCACCCTACTAGTCCTACTTCATGGGACGACATTAGTGTCTTGCATTCAAAACAATGTTGGAGATTTTTTTGAGTTATACGAGCTATTTTTCTTTTCTTTTTATATTGATTGAAATCTTCTTTTTTGAGTATTGAGTCTTTTTTCTTTTCTATTTTTTATTCCAAAATGATTTTTAGTGAGATTTTTTCATATTTTTTTTAATAAAGTTTTTTGAATATTTTTCAAAAAAGTGTTCAAAACTGTCATTTCCTAGTGCATAGAGCACAACTAAATTATTAAAACATTATCCAAACTTTCAATAGCACAAATTTGTACTAGATTGCTATAGGAATTTGGTAGAATAATTTTAGGCCATTTGATGAAGTAAAATGTGAGATCATAACATTTGAAGTTAAAAGAAATTAAATTTTGGGCCTCGCCTAACAAGGTCAATGTAGTTTGACTCAAGTTTTTGAAGGAAGTAGTATACAACTTTAAGAATTTGGATCATTTCGTTGATAGTTATGTTAGTTACTTGCATGCTAATTTTCAATGATAATGGAGGTGTGCAACGGACACAAAGAAAATCTTGCATTCTCAAAAGATGTAAAAAAAAGTAACTATTTGAATAAGAATTCAAAAAGTCATACTCATCTTTTTGAATGCATATACGAGTGCTCATTTTTTGAAAGAATCAAAATCCCAACCATCAACTCAAAAATTTCCTTTTCCAAACCAAATAAAAAAAACCCATGAATTTATACTAGAACTTGAGCTAATGGTCCTAAAATTGCCATTTATAGTGCATTGAATGAAACTTTAAATAAAAATAATTTCATCTATATGTTATTGTCCTATATTACCATAGGAATGTGTGGAATTTTTTTTATCCTATTGGACTTCATAGATTGTGAGATATAAGTGTTCAAAATTAATAGAAAAATATTCATAACTTGCTTAGCCACTCACCCTCCCTATTAGCACATTGCCTAAGTTTCTCATGAATATTCAAACCCTAGTATCTTTTGATCCAATTATCCAATCATAAAATAAATTATATTTTCACAAAGCTAATACAAATACACATCTTTGGTAAAAAAATTCATTTTCATCATTCAAAAATGACTTTGTATGAGCCTACACAAGCCTTTGAAAGCTCTACATGAATTAATTTGATTTTTAGGGATTAATTTGCCCAATAGATGAATGGGCAATAATAGGAAGTCTAATATTGAATTGTATTGATGGAGCAAACAAGTGACATGTGTTCTACATAAGTGGCCCAACCTACTAAAATTAATGATGTTTTAGTATACATGATGTTTTAGTATGCACTCGTGGATATACTCTTATGTGTGGATAAGCAATCTAGAATCATCTAGAAAAAAAGGTGGGGGAGTTGATACAATTTTTTGGAATGTGCATACATTCAAAAAATGATTGTGATGTACGACAAAAAATAGATAAGATAACTTTGGATAACCTTATTTAAAATATGGATGTGGAAGACAAAATGTGTGATGAATTAGAGTAGTTTGCATTTTGCTAACTACCTTGGTCATGGAAGTTGTGTCTTTCAAAGGTCAAAGATCAACAAAACCATAATACAAAGCTTAGACCAAAAGTGTCCAATGGATGACTTCATTCAATTGTTCACTACACAAACAATTGTATACTGAGTCCATGATAGTACCTATTGATTTAATAATTAGAACATTTTAGTAACTACCTTGAATCATGGAGGTCACTTCCTTCAATTCAAGGATTAAGGGTTAATAAAGCCATAACGCGAAGTCTGAAACAAAAGTGTCCAATGGATGACTTCATTCAGTTGTTCACTACAGAGCCAAAGAATGCATCTATTGGTCCAACAATCAAAGCATTTTGGTGACTACCTTGATCATGGGGCCGTGCCCTTCAAGGAATAAAAATAACCCATAATGCAGAGTCTGTATGACTTTAAATTTACAGTTGATGGCTCACCTCCCAAGTCCCAACACAAGTTTGAGGAAAGAATTTAGGTTGACCCAACCTATTCATGCAGATAAGTTATACAAGTATACCCAATTCTTGCCTGATTTCATTATGCACCAGCAGTTTTATATTACTTGGAAGTCGAGCAATTGAGTGAATCTTTGAGTTTTTTCTTAATTTTTTTCTCTCTCTTTCTCTTTCACATGAATGCTTTGAGGCTGCTCTGGAACTCATCTGAAGTCTGCAAGAATGAAAAAACAGTAAGAACCCTAATTTATGGTATGTCTCAAGGTTTCTATAGTAAGTAATTTGAGGCACTTTGTGCCATGATTTTGCAACTTGTGTGCATTCAAGGAATCCCAACCCCAACATTGACAAAGTCGAAAGTCATGGTTGCACATCATGGGGGCCGGAGAAGTAGGAAGCACTCTAAACGAATTTACTATTTACTACTACTCCCCACATTTGTTCCAAAATGATTGTCCACGATTTTATCAAGTTAGTTGTTTTTTTTTCATTTTTTTTTCATTCATCATACTGTAAAAACATAATTAATTGAGAAAGGTTCTACTGAAATTTTGTATTACTAGACTCAATGAAGAACATTACATGTGTTCATTGCAACCTAAATAAAATTAGATACAAGGAAGTCTACACGTGACTATGGATGTTTGGTTCTGAAATTCAAATATGATTTAACCACTAAAGTCCCAAGAGTCCCTTGTAAAGTTGATCAGCTTCAAGAAAATATAATTTTTATTTCAATTGTTGCTTGGGAAAAAATGTTACACAATCCAAACTCAAATTCAAGCTAGGTCAAGCAACCAAAAAAGAGGTTGAATTTAATTTATTATAGATTATATTTTGCATGTGTAGAATAATTTGATTTGTTCTATTTGGATAAGTGATGTGAAAACTATGTGCAATCTTAACAAACTCTTGAAAAGTAGTGTTTTAGATTTGTGTTTGAATTCAATTTTCACAATGAAAAAGAAGTTCCACATGGTTTAGTTTTCTTGCTAGAACAATCTCAACATTGGAATTTGTGCATTTCAATTCCATCTTAAAGCTATTAACAATTTAGTTTTTTTTTCTATTATATATTTACTGTGACTAAATGATTTTTTAAAGAAGAGAATGAAGGAAGTTTTTTTTGAATTTTTTCATCCAAACCCTCAGCTTAATTCAATATGATTTTTGTAATTAAAAATTTAATTATAGTACAAAAAAAATTTAATTAAGAGGACTCAAAGCCTTATAATTTAGTCAGCTAGGTACAAAACAACTCGCTTCTTTACATTAAACTAAGTAGTCAAAGTTTATGAAATTTCTTCTAAACATTTTTATCCTTGTTTGGTGTAAGATCCTATGTTTACAAATGAAAAAAAAACAAATGTTTAAAATTATTGCTCTTTGCATTAGAAATGGCAATTTTGTGGGTTCTTTGCCCTCAAAATGGACCTCGGACTTTGGGGATTAAAAGGCTAAATTGAGTTCATAAAAGAAGTTTGACCATATGGGAATGAAATTTGTCCATTAGAATTAAGGACCAAAGATAGTTCAGATTTCCAAAATTGTTGAGATGTATTATTAAAATGCATCTTAGAAAAATAATTTAGCAATGAGGTTAAATACAAGTTGTAAAACATGATTCACATATCAAATCCACGAGGTTAGATCTACTCATCTACTACTACATAAACTGATAATTTGTAATAAATTGAAAGATTCCTTCTAAAATAGATCATGGGCTGAGTATATATAATTTTCATGAGATCTTCCCCCTCTAAGTTTAAAATGTTATACTTTACTTATTGTAATTTTTTTGAGATTTATATTTTATGTAATTATTCAAGTTGTTTTTATGTGTCATTTTTTGAACTTCAAAAAGTTACTTTTTGAGGCCAAATATTTCTATACAAATATATCCCTCAAATTTTAGAATATTTGCAAAGAGAATTTCTGAAAATCTATACCATTCAAGTGCAAGAAAAAAAATGAGACAAACATCCATACATATGTAGATGGGTGAAAAAAATAGTACTTTATGTGCTTGGGACATGCATTCTAATTTGAACATTTAATCTATATAGGGTTGGATTTTGGAATCTAGAAATTTATAGATTTTAAAAATCCAATCAATTGTTTATTGATAGAATAGTAAACCTTCTCCACTAATTGTCACAACATCACACTCATTGAACCATGGAAATAAGGTACACTACCAGCCCATCCCAATTCAAATGGGAGCAAGTCCATTGTAGGCAAAATTATGTCAGTGGTTTACATTCAAGTTTTGAAATATACACCACTAATATTATTTTGTCCACAATGGATTTGCTCCCATTTGGATTGGAATGGGAGCATTTTACCTCATAGCAATGTTTCTTTTATGCACAATTTTTTGCCAATTCACTGCAGCTGAATGCTGTTGGCTATATTTTGTAAAGGAAACTTTCATTTAGGGTTTATCAAAATAGCTAGATTACTACTATATTTCGAGACCTGAAGCCAAATTTCACTTGTGTTACAGATATCACCAAGTATCACATGAATATTGAAGAAACACTTGGCTCTTTCTACAAAATAGAAAACAAAAAACAAAACCCAAAAGCCCAAGCCTCAGAGTGCAGCCCTCTCCTGCTGATTGTTCTTAGGACAGTCAACATTGTAGCTTTTGGATGGTCAAAGATTTCCCCTCAAAACCTGAATTTTATGCTTGGAAACAACCTACCCATGTTTCCAAAGTTGGAGAACTGAAACCTAAAATTCTGATAGTAAAAAATGATCATAAGTACGAATCTACTGAACCCATTATTTATCTCCACTACCATGGCAATCCCCCCTTTTTTTTTCCTCTTTTTTTTGCAGGACGTTAAATCATACCAACTAAGGTGGGCCCAGCAAGGTAAACTTTGTGTTCTAGGAATAAAAGTAAAAAAAATCCCCCTATTTTGAGCCATGTCTAGGGGTATATTGTAGACCTTCCCTAGCTAATTTGGGGTCTCTAATTGCAAATAAGAATTCAGAAGTTGCAAAAAAAATCATTTGTGGCAAATAAAAAATTCCTGCATTTTCCCTGGGTTAAATCCACCTCAGCAGGGCCCACCTTAGTTGGTACGATTTAACGTCCTGCCTTTTCACTTTTTTTTCCCCTCTTTTTTTTACCCCCCCTTTTTTTTTTCTTTTTTTCCTTTTTCTGAAAATGGTATTGTTCTGCTTTTGAATACCAAAAGGTGGGTTTGTAATTCTGTCCTCCTCCCATACAGTCCAGTCCAGTATTCCAGTCCACTTGTGTCTAGACAGGGCCAAGACAAATTACTCCAGACGTATTAATTAGTTCTTGGCACCATATATAAGTTGCAACAAGTCCCTAACAAACCTGCCATCTAGTGAGCACTCATCGCCACTAGAGCGATGGATGAGATACCTTAGTGAGGGTCATGACTGACTGAGAAACCCCCAATCTGGCTTTTCATAAGGGCTTTGTTAGCAGCAACACACGCCAAGACTGGGTGGGTGGGTGGTTGTGGGCTTCAATGTGGGCTTCATCAATCCATCCATATCACCCAAATTATCAATTGGGAAATTTCAGCAATCACGCCGAGATCTTGAAAGCATGGAAACTCAAACTCCCAGCTGGGGATGATCTTCTGTACAGAAATTTCACTTCGGGGAAGAAAAAAAACAATCATGGGGAAACATTGAAATTGAAATCTAAGGAAGGAGGGCACTGGAATTAACTACTTTATTTTCGTCACCCATCACTTCTCCAGGAGTAGTGATGTGAATCATGTGTGATGCAGCATGTGAGGGGGAGGTGCAATGGCAATGGATGAATAATTGATGTGTCCCTCTCACAAATTTGAAGCAGAGAGAGGGGGTGAAAAAGTTACTTTGTAACTTTTAAGAGGGGGGGGGCCCACCACAGTAGTTGTTCTTGTAATGGATTTCTATTTGTTAAATAAATAAATAAATAAACACCACATTATATTAAAATAAATAAATATATAATTTTGTTGTAATGATATCTTGTAATTATTGAATTTAATGGATATTATGTATTTAATTTGTATAATAATATTAATAACTTGAGATTAAAATGTCAACTTTTCATGTACCTGGCCTTTTTTAGTCACTTTTTTTTGTGATGTACATTTATAATATACCTTGAGGATCTTTCCATTTCATGATGTTGATATTGTCTACATGTCAGGGTTCTAACTCTTGTTCAAAGAGCACCTTTCCTTGTATAATGTTATGACGTAAGTGGAGAGTAAATCAACACTTGATCTCAAAATTAGCTTGTGCAAATAATTTGTAAACAAAATGCCTACCTAGCTATATTATTCTAATTTTTTTGTTGACATTTTGACAATGCCAAAAGCCTTGATGTACCCGTGATATCAATTGCAACTTCTCCAATTCTTTCCTAGTTTACTTGCAAAAATTTCAAGAGTGAATTTTAAACTTAAGTGAAACTCATAAACAAGTGAATTTCACATCTGAACATGATGACTCTACCAAAGAATCAAATTTCCTTTTGTCCTTGGTAATCTATTGATCTAAAAAATATGAATGACCTTTAATTTATACACCCCCATTGAAAAATTAAATATACTTTTTTTCTCCACTATTGACATTTACAATACATGAATAATTTCTTACTATCATAACATTGTATACCCTTATATTATCATCTTCTAAAAAAAGAGATATGTTCCTTCCCTAAATACCTAGAAGAGTTCCATTTAATGTTGATAAGTAGAATAACTAAAATATAAAACCAATATTTAATACAACATTGTCCCACATGCAAGGAAAGGCATCAAAAGTCATTTCTCTAGCATCCGTCTTCTTCAACAATTATTTCTCAATAATTTTCAGAAAACAATAGAATCAATTTTCATTGAAATTGTTATACAATATCTAAACAAAAAAAAATTGTAATCATGTTTTCAAAAGAAATTATAAATCAACAATACTACAAAATACCTATTCTAGTGACTTAAGATACGGATTTGGCCAAGAACCTTAGCATGGGAGTTAGGACCTCCTTACATGCTCTAGTGATGGACAAACTCCATAGGGGTGCTATTGGATCCAAGCAAGTAATTACACTTTCGTGTCACCCCTATAGATAGTTGGTTGGTGAGTTGGCAGTTGGTGGGTGGGGAGAGATACAATTAGAATTCCTCACATATAGATTCCTTTAAGATTGACTAGCTATCCATTGATTTTGGTGAAACAAGAAAATTGTTTTTTTTCCGCTCTAACAAGACAATCAATCAAATCTATTATGTCTTATAGGTCCACATGAACAATTGCATTTTCATGGTGAACTAGGTGGACAAACTCCGTAGGGGTGCAAGTAGATTTAAGTGAGTAATTGTACTTTTGTGTCGCCCCTATAGGTGGGTGGGGGTTTAGTAAGTAGATGGCTGGTAGGTGGAAAAAGATATAATTAGAATTTTCCACGTATAGATTTTTTTAAGATTGATCCATTGTCCATTGATTTTGATGAAACAAGAAAATTGTGCTTTTCTGCTCCAATAAGACAAGTAATTAAACCTATTATATCTTACAGGTCCATGTGAACAATTGCATTTTCATGGTGAACTGGGTGGATAAACGTTGTAGAGGGTCAAGTGGATCTAGGTGAGTAATTGTGTGCCGTAGGAGGTCGAGTGGATCTAGACGAGTAATTGCATGCCACAAGAGGTCAAGTGGATCTAGGTGAATAATTGCACTTTCGTGTGCCCCTTGTAGGTCAGTGGCGGTTAGTGAATAAACGGTTAGTAGGTGGGGAGAGATACAATTAGGATTTCCCACGTTTAGATTCTTTTAAGATCGACCAATTGTCCATTGATTTGAGTGATTTCCTGGTGAATAAACGGTTAGTAGGTGGGGAGAGATACAATTAGGATTTCCCACGTTTAGATTCTTTTAAGATCGACCAATTGTCCATTGATTTGAGTGAAACAAGGAAATCGTGTTTTTCTAGCCTGACAAGATAAGCAATCAAACCTATTATGTCTTATAGGTCCACGTGAACTATTGCATTTTCTCAATGAACTGGGTGGACAACGCCGCAAGGGGGTTGAGTGGAGAACTGGGTAGACAACGTCGCAAAGGGGTCAAGTGGATCTAGGTGAGTAATTGCACTTTCGTGTGACCCCTGTAGGTCGGTGGCGGTTGGCGAGTAGACAGCTAGTAGGTGGGGAGAGATACAATTAGGATTTCCCACGTGTAGATTCTTTAAAGATTGACCAGCTACCCATTGATTTGGGTGAAACAAGGAAATCGTGCTTCTCCGCCCCGACAAGACAAGCAATCAAACCTATCATGTCTTACAGGTCCACGCGAGGATACGTGCGTGGATTTTTATGCGTACTGATTCTTTAAGATTGACTAACTAGTTGTTTGTTGATTACCCGTGTAGGTCGATGGCGGTTGGGTGAAACAAGGAAATCGTGCTTCTCTGCCCCGACAAGACAAGCAATCAAACCCATTATGTCTTACAGGTTCACGTGAGCAATTGCATGGTATACAGGTGGGTGGAGATACGTGGGATACATGCGTGGATTTTTATGCGTACTGATTCCTCAAGATTGACTAACTAGTTGTTTGTTGATTACCCCTGTAGGTCGGTGGCGATTGGCGAGTAGGCAGCTGGTAGGTGGGGAGAGATACAATTAGGATTGCCCACGTGTAGATTCTTTAAAGATTGACCAGCTGCCCATTGATTTGGGTGAAACAAGGAAATCGTGCTTCTCCGCCCCGACAAGACAAGCAATCAAACCTATTACATCTTACAGGTCCACGCGAGCAATTGCGTGGTGTACGGGTGGGTGGAGATACGTGGGATATGTGCGTGGATTTTTACGCGTATTGATTCCTCAAGATTGACCAACTGGTTGTTTGTTGATTTGGGTGAAACAAGTAAATCCTACTTCTTGGCTCTCTCCCACTCTAACAAGACAATCAACCGAGTCTACTTTGCTTTTTTACTTCAATTAGCACATATCACTCCGGACCGGGCTACCATGTAAGGAGGCCCTTAGAGGGTTAGCAGTTTCACAATACTCTTGTTCCACCCAAGAGTCGATTGGAAGTTCCTGCTCCGCGCACAAACAAAATTATTCGGAATCGAAGTAATTTACTGTCCACACTAATAAGAAATGCCAGCTCGGATTCATCCCCGAGTACTCAACCGCGGGGTTGGGAAAGAGACCAATCCGCGCGGCACTGGTGGACAGCGACGTCATCCATTCAAAACATCCATCCGTAGGCGACGTCGTTCGTCCACTTCAGGAATCATTCGTTCCCGTGCACAGACACGCTTCCCGAGGGGCCCTGAGGCAGCACTCTCAAAGCCCAAAGCCATAGCCACTGTCGGCTCTTTCTCAGTGTGCTTTCTCTACAATAGCCGGCGCTCGCCTCGCCCCGTCTTCTCTACAACTAGTTCTCCTCACTCAGCGATCGTCGCTGTCGCTCCTGCAGCTCATCGCGGGTCCCGCATTCGGATTTTCCGCGTCATTTGGAGCCATTTCTCGCGTTTTTTGACCAAGTTTTGGTGGAGTTTTAGTGAGTACGTCTTGGAGTTGAGCTTGTTTGGTAAGTGATGGTGATGGAAAGGCTGTTATAAAGAAGGGAGTGGTCGAAGGAGAGAGAGTGTTTCGAAGCTCGAGTGTTTGCTGGTGTTGTTGCGGAGTTTGGAGCCGAAGAGATTATGTGAGTTGGAGTTTTGGACTGTTGGAGAACGAACGGGCTTGGTAGGAGAGGAGATTGGTTGTGGTTTCTGTGGTTGATTGTGAAGCGATGGTGTGTTTTGCAGTATGAGGTTATTGTGGAGGATGGTTTTGTAGAGTTTCAGTCGTGGTGGTCTGGTTCATCGAGGTGTCGAGGGGAGTGAGTTATTGCAGTGGTAGGTGGCGAGTCATCGAGTGCTGTGTTTCTTGGTTGGTACGGTTAGTGTGAGAGGCAGGTGCGCTAAGGCCACGTTTAAATAGAAAGTGAGACTGGGAATGGCGCATCTGTAAATTGGATGCAATGAGGGCTTTCGGTTTGTAGACACGGTGGGAATCGAGAGCATTGTGTTTCTGTTGTTTTGGTCAAGTCCAGGGGCACTAGACTCTGAGGGTGTTAGAAACATGCCTTAATATAAATGCAGCGCGTGGATTGTTTGGAGTTTGTCCGGCTGATTGTCATCGTGCATGGTTTGATACTCGAATTGACTGCCGTCTTGTTGTGAGTGCAGAGCTTTCTCTATATCGTCGATCAATTCCGCTAGCAGCAAGTTTTGTATGTCTGTAGCAGTCTGCTTCGCTTCGCTGCAATTGCAAATGCCTCGATGCAGCTGTTGCACTTGCTGAAAATCTCCGAGTTTCCATTATTGCTTTCCAAGGCGAAGGATATGCGTGTTATAAGCGGGATCCACGAAAAATGATCCACACGCTGTTTCTCACCATTGATCAATTGCCTGCCTGAGCCACAGTTAACCCGATCTTGTCCCGCAGAGTGAGATTGTAGCCAACGTACATTCTGTTAAATACACACTTATTTCTTGGACGATTTTTATTTTCTTTGATCAGGAGCAAAGTTCTGGATACCGGCCCTCTGTGTATAGCTGAGAAAGAATAATTTCCTCAAAATCTCTGAAAGGTTTATATCGGGGCACTGAATACATTTGACAAGTAAATTGCATAATAGTAGACGTTTCCCCAAGCCATTATTATCTCGAGAGCCAGTCACAATTGCGCCGCCATCAGTACGAATGCCTGGACTCCGCTACCCTGGGCCGACTTTAACTTCACCGTATGGAAACTATTCCTTCCTCCAAGATGTTCAAACGCCTACCGGCAAAGAGTCGACTTGGGACCGGCCTGTAGATGTCAATTTTCAGCACTTGCCAGCAGGGGATGCTGTGCCGTACGTCCCTAATATGCACAAAGCATGCCGTCCACCTCAGTTCTATGCGGAGTGGATGAAAGGCAAGGCGGGCGCTGCTTCTAATGCGTTCAGTGGCACTGGTTGCCCTATGAGTGTCAGCTCCTCGTCTCATGTTAATGGTGGCAATGACTACGACGACGGACTTGCGGACATGGTGGACGATTTCATCGAGAGCGGCTCTTCTACCTTCCTTGACGGATATGACAGTGACGGCGGACCTCCCAATGTTGCAAAACTTTGCAACACCTTGCAGGTAAACTGCGTTGTTTTGCGATTGTTGAATTTGGTCATGGTCCATATCGCAACAGGGAACTTGGCTTCACTTGTGACTTTCCAGACATGGCGAGTAGTGTCAAACGCCGTTGATTTCACTGCCCGTTCCGCGTTTTTTGACAGACTGGTTTAGAGTTCGGCTTCTCAGACTGTGGTATGTTCCGCTGCGTCTCGGTTCCGCTGCGCCTTGCAAACAGTTGAAATAGTTGACCACTGTTTCCGTCTAAGTGTGCCGGTTGCGCGTTACCCTTGGCTTCCTCGCACGGTACTTAGTTGAAAATTTGTTGGAGCGCTGACTTGTCTATGCGCGCTGGAGAGCACGTTATTCGTGTCGCTATGTAATCATGCGAAGACCTTAAGTTGCCCTAGCAGTGAGCCATGCCGTCCAAAGTAGTCTTTATTTTGCATTGACGTTAGTTTGTGTTGGAGACGTGACGAATGGACGGTGCTGAAGCTCGATAGAACCAATTCACCTTTTTCGTGAGAATATCTGGAGCTGTGAAGCTCGATAGAACCAATTCACTCTTAGGCCCTCATGTTCGTTTTTCTGGTGCAGGCATTGACATCTTCCTACGGGGGCATCGAAGGAGAACTTCTCAATGCCGTTTGGAGGCTAGTTTTAGCCATCGATGTCGACACGGATTTTTGCAATTCTGAAGGAACCGACTGCAGAGGTGGATGTATCAAGCGCCTAGTCGCTAGCCAGTTGCGTGCTGATGGCTACGATGCGGCTGTGTGCAAATCTAAGTGGGAAGGCTCTGGACGTTCCCTCGGAGGTAATTAACGGATCCCTCTCCTCTTCTAAGAGTAATTTTTTTGGATCGAGCTGTCTATAAGAGACTCGGTAATTCTTGTGAAGCGGTACACAATATACACAGTCCGCTTGTGTAGTCAGAATCGTTTTAAGGGAAGTAGTTTCTTAGACTCTGATAACGAATATTTATGAACTCTGTTGGCTTGTACAGGAACAGTGCAAATGGGTGAATACGAGTACATCGATGTGGAAGTGTATTGCAACCAGTCCGTGGAGCGTTTGATAGTTGATGTAGATTTTCAGGACCAATTTGTACTGGCGAGAGCCACTCCCAACCACCTCACTGCTCTCGAGCTTCTTCCCACTGTTTTTGTGGGCACAACGAAGAGATTGGAGCAGATTCTTCAAATTATGTCGGAATCGGTCAAAGTTTCTCTGAAGCAGAATTCCATGCCGCTTCCGCCTTGGCGTACTCTCGATTTCATGACCTCCAAGTGGCTGTCGCCTCATGTACGGGTTGTAGATAAGTCGTGGCCGCGTTCGCCTCGAGGTTCTTCGAGCTTGAGCTTGAAAGGACGCCTTCCATCCATGCCTGAAACTAGGCAATGTAATGAGCAGTTACGACGTGTGAAAGATTCTCTACTTGCGGAAGTGAATGGCTCAAAGCTGAACATCCTAGGGCAGGGAAGAGGTACTCGACAGCACTCGAAGTCGCGTGGGAAGCGTAGCATCCTCTGAGTCTTGTCGACAAGGCATACTATTGTTCGGATTTTCTCGATGAGAATCGATTCTGGTTTTACATGCGGCAACCTGGTATCGACGAGCAGGTCGAACATATTATCTACCAGTTGATCTTTGAGAAGAGGTTTAGTTCGTAGACCTCACGGCATCCTGAAGTGGACTATACTGAGACCCTTACAATTTTCCCAGACATTGGCAGATATAAGAATTGGAGACCTAACGTTCGACGAAGAGTTTTTGTATACTTAATTTTAACTCCGAGTTCTGCACTGTCACTTTTTATAAACTCCTGGGGAAAATGTAAAATCATACATATTAGACGTTCCCAGTCCAGGCATCTAGTTTGTTGAGAATACAATTTGCTTAGAGACATCTCCATCTCGTGGAAGCTTGATATATCTTTTGCTTGGGGTTTGGGTAGGATCTGAGAGATGACGACTCTACAGTTTTTGTTTTCGACATACATGATATAAATTATCACCTTTTTCCTACATTTCATAAGTTCCTTCACTTCACTCGGGTGTCTTGGTTCCCTCCTTTACTAACTGAAAGGGAAGAATCCACGCTACCTGTGCCAGAGTGTTCTCACTTTGCGTTCCAAGTTGAATCTCTTTGTTCTGTATCTTTTTGTCACCGACATCCAAGTTACTTTGCCTTGGTTTTAATGAAATCAATTGCTTCCGTCTTTGGGTTTGCTAGAACAGGTTTCCACTTGTGCACCCGTCGAGTGTAATCTCTAAGAGATTAAGGACCAGTAGTGACCGATTTGGGTGGGACTCTTTGGCTGAAACAAAACATGATAACCTGCTGTGAATGGGCTCTCAGTGTCCCGTGAGCAAGTGTACTAGGCCTGTGTCTTCTAGGCAAATCATAGCCATTCCAAGTTGTTTGAGAAGATGAGCTGTTTGCTTTGTCTGCAGAATGCTGAGTTAAGAGAATAGTTTTAGATCTTCTAGAAACAGTGTTGATGGCCATTGCTTCCAAGACAATTAATCAGGCAGTGAGATATTATGCGACTTTCTATGCATTCCCCAAGAAGTTAAGGTAGTGCTCCTGTTGAGCAGAGTGGACTGGACCAGTCCAGCAGCAGAATTGCACATTTTCCTTGTCATTTTTTATTTTCCATTGCAATAACCTGAGTACCATTCTCCCCTGGAGTGTTGGGCAAGCTATTCCTGCAGTCCATGCAAGTCTATGGATTAGGACTGAGCATCATGTGCACCTGCCATTAGGGAAGTGGCCAACCAGAGCAACATGATAACATTAAGATATGCAAAATGCATGAACAGACTCAGTCTGCTGAGCCCACTGACTGGGGATGTAGTTGTGTAATTGCCACATGCTGGTAACTTTATTAACCCAAATTCGACCTTGCAGACATTTACCATAATTAGTTCACCTAGCTTGCGGTACTGTACTTGCTGCGCACAGGGCTTCCCAGTACTCTAAATTTCGCTCTCATGCTCCTCAACAGTGGGCTTGCCATTTTGCTATTTGTGACACACTTGTGAACATGATAAATCCAAATTCAGCTTCCCCAGAATTCAAGTAACATTAACTGGCCTACCTTCTGGTAAGGGCATTTGGACACGTCTTTCATGAGTTTAAATTTTTGGCTTTCTTGCCTGCTCCTAAACAGTGCTCCACATGTGTGCTTGCTACAGACTCCACAAGATGTTAATGACAGGCTTCTGGTCAGCCAGGCAGGGAGGACGGAGTGTCCCATGTAGTGTTGCCCCATGCAAGGGTAAATATAAAAAATTGACCCCTATTTTGTGTTGCTTAGGGCCATGTCACACTATGATTGTCTAAGTTGAGAGGTCATGGGATTGAGTGGCCAAACTTTGTTGAGAGTTCAATGAAATGAGCAATAAATAGGCAATAAATAATAGGAATTGGAGTCTTCAACTAGTCATAGTGTGAAGCCTCCAAAGGCTAGGTCCAAAGTTTAAATTTGTAATTATCTTACAATTGAGATCTTGTCATAAGTTGACAACCTCTCGGCAATAGTTTGGACCTCCATTTTTAGTCGACCCAAACTTCTTTTAAAAATCTATTGTCACGAAACAATTTATCGCCATGTAGGTAGTTGAAGGACATTGGCCTTTACACTTGTGCCTTCTAGTGTGAAAGGTTGAGAAGTTGAACTCTTGATTTCTTGAAAATATGAATTCAGAATTTGCAAATCTTATCGTATGTGTCAAATAAAAAATCCCAATGTTTTCTACAGGGTAAAACATGTGGCAATACATGTGTCCATCCTCCCTGGCCCTTCCTTCTGTTTGGGCTGCAGGAAAGAAAATGCAAGAAAGTTTTACCATACTTAATTGCTGCTTCTACAGTTACAGTGAGAATTACCTCCATGCCCATGCTGGTGGAGATCAATATCAGCATGCCTTGTGGTTGGATAGTGCAGAGAGAACCATTCACTTCACTTCACTTCACTTCATGCATGTAAGTTAACAGTGAAGTAATTCAGAGTCTGTAAACTGAAATTGCCAGTAACTTAATTAAATCTAATTAAATCCAGATTATGGGCCTCAGCACTGAAAATGTGACGTACATGATGCGCTATAAATCTTATTAATCAAAAGTGTGGAAGTGTGAAAAAGATGGACTGGAGAATGTGTGCTTGTAACTCATAAACTCATAAACCCAATCACTCTTTCAGTCATCAGTGGAAATTCTTGGATGTAAGGTAAAACAACCCATTGTGGTCAGAATTAGGAGTTTGTCCTCATGTTGTTGCTGAAATTTTTAAATTTTTTTTCCCACATTCAATACAAGTGTGGGAAACAATGAGAACAATTGAAATTATGTTTTTTTAGACAAAGTATGAATTTGCTCTGAATTTTTGAAGTGTTCAACACATCATGATCCAAAAGAGTCTGCAGACTATCTCAGAACCAACAAAATCTGAATCCATCATGTTCACTTTGTTCACTTAAACCACTCATAGTATTTTCTAATATGGAAGGCCTAAAAAATCAATTATTACAATCAATTCACACTAAGAAGTGAGAAGTTCCTAATGAAGTCACCTAATCACTCAATTACTATCATGTAAGACATGTATTGTGGTCAAAATTTCACATATTGAAAAAAATCATGATGGGGTCATTCCCTAGGTGTCCACTATAGGTCATGATGGGTTGTTCTACCTTAGTGTGATTGAGTTGTGAGTAAATGACATAACTTACAATAGATGATGAAAATTTTTGAGTTCTCTCTTCTTGGACAAAGACCTTTCAACTTCTTGTAATACAAAGCCCATTTCCTATCTACATTCATGTTTACACTTCTTTTGTAGTGAATTGTTTGAAATCTTCCAAAATACTTGGGCAAGCTAGGACAAGAACCCCTTATGCAAACTCTTTTACCCCTATGAATATTTGGCTCTTCCTTAAACCCTAAGTTCAAAAAAAAATTTAAATTTGTTAAAAATGAGTCTAACACCAATTTGAACATTTTCAAACAAAAAACCAAATGAAAATGGTTTTACAAAATACTTAGTTCAACACTCTTAGCCTTGGACTAAAAATTAATTAAAAATAGGTCTGACACATATTTAGCCTAATAGTATATTTAGATCTACATGTTAATTAAAAATAAATGTAATACTAAAATTTGAATAGCTTTTGAGTTATCTTCACTTTATGTATGAAAGGTGAACCACACAACTCAAATCATCTTTAGTTAATGCTATCTTGTTTCTATGTCCTCCTACATACAACATTGCAAAAACATAGAGTTATCAAGACTATAGTGCCTTCTTGCTAATACATGTATATGCTTTCTCATATTCTATTTAAAATTCTAGGTTAAGCAATTATTGTGATGAAATTGTCAAAATTTGTTGGTTTACAATGTAGTTGGTGATTTCCCATTTAGCAAATCCTTGTTCAATTAGCTCCAATCTTTTTGTGTCAAATTTTCTTTTTTCCTTCAATTTGCCTCTACAATTTTAATTTCAATAGTTACTTTGATAATCATGTCAAATTTGTTGCTTCAATTGGTGGTTTCTCATCAAATAACTTCGGGGGAATTGAATCCAATATTGAATGATGTGCCTCTTAGCTCAATCCAAGTTGATGCATATAAATATTGATAAAGGCATGTATGTCGATCTTCCATGATTTTTTGAATATATTGATTTGAGAACATAGTGTTTTTTAATTATATATTACACCTGCTTAGATGGTCCTAAATGTTAGTGCAAAATTCTTGGCAATTGAAAATAACAAAATGTAATGTCTACAAGTATAATATGTGTCAATTCACTTTGTTGAAGAACAATTTGGAAGCAAAAAGTGCATGTCAAGTATGATTTTGGAATCCCATTAGATTTATTAAATGTCTACAACTACAAATATGCTATTCTACTTCTTAACCTCTAAGGGCCAAACTACATTTTTTAGCAACATAGTGATTTTAGATAGCTCATTACAAATGGAATTTTTATTTATTTATTTTTGAAATTTTCACACATATATTCAAGGTTTTTCTTCAAGGCCCAACAATTTTCATAACTTTTCACAACATAGTTGAAAAGTTATTTTATAATATTTAGTTTCTTTCTCAATTTAGGCAACCTCAACAAATCAAGAAAAAATTTTGATTTTTTTTTCACGATTTAAATGTATTTGTAGAAAGCTTTGAATCATTCCATTTTGATTATTCAAATGAGTGAGGAATTCTAGTTTGTAGGTAGTTATAGAATCTTTATTCTAAAATAAATTTTGAAGTCCTTTCTTTCACTCAAATTCCAATACTTTTGAATAAAAATAAAATCATGGGATGTACATTGTTTATTACAGCATTACAACCAGTAGGATTGAAATTTTTCAATTTCATATATAAATTCTTAACAATTTAGTATTTTGAATCATTCTCTATTTCTTTCTACTTAATATTTTTTCCCTATATGTTGTACTATTACAAATGATTAAAAAATTTCAAGTATGTAGCCAATTTCCCTTGAAGAATGAATCCAAAAAAGCACCACTAAAATGGACATTTTTTTCATACAAATGTGACCTTGTGAAGTGAAGTTGCCTAATTTCTTGCAATCCACGTGGTGAAAATTTCTAAATTCTTTCTATGTCTTCTCAAACTAACTTACTACAAGATCCTATAATTACATGTGTCATAAAATGGTTTCTTTTCTAAAATTTGGCACTTGTACTAGAAATGGCAATTTTGATGAAAACATAGTCAAGGAACTTTAAGGGTTTATTTTTATTTTTTGAAGTTCTTTTGATAATTGTGTTTGCATATTGCAATATTTTGAAGATCTAATGATAGTTGCATGAGTTTTTATAGATGTGTTGGGTTGTCAATTTAGTTTTTATAATTTATTTATTTTTCAATTTATATATAATTTATTTTAGTAAATTGAAATTTCAACCCAAATGACATATGGCTACCCAAAAACTCAATGAGTGGGGTTGATGAATTATGTACCAATGAATATAATTTATACATTGGATTTCAAACCTTAATCTTGTTTTGAAGTCATTAGATACATATAGAAAATTGTGTTCTTGGTTCTTCATGAATCATAAACTTGAAGCCAATTTTAGTAAAATAATAATAATAATAATTTTACTAAAATTATTTACTTGACTAAGTGATATTTTAATTCCAAAATAGGAAATCATTTAGCACAATATATTAAGAATAAATGTTATGTGCCATTTAAAACATTATTTAAAAAAAATACAATCAAAGTTTACGATGCAATTTTTATTGATGACTATTGGGAGCACAATGGTTGGAACCCCAAATCATTAGCTCACACTAATATGGTAGTTTGTAGTACCAAAATTACAAGAATTTAAAGGCACACAAACATGGAAATTTATATCCAACATTCATTCCACTTTCATTTGAAATTTGTTCAAAGGTTCACTAGAGTTATATTCCATTTCATACAAAATCATTCAACTTAGTGTGGGATCTCACCACTTGAATTCATTTATGTACTACCTACCAATGGCCTTCTAATATCCTATTATATATGTTTATAATTTACATCCTAAATTTATCAATTTTCAAACCCCTAAAGTCCTAGGGCCTCTTTTCAATAAAAAAACACACACTCAAAACCTACCATTTCTAAAGCAAAGAGGAAAAAAATTAATATTTTTTTTGCACATTTTACCATTAGATCTTGTACTAAACTAATATAAGAATGTGTGGAAGAAATTTCACAAACTTTGACTATGTTGAATTGCAAGATATTTATGGGGAATTTCATTAAAATGGCAATATTCCATGTGCCATTTTTCACAATGTGTCGTTCCCACAGTTCAGACAGGGTGGTTTGAAATCTATTAGTGTCCTAGATTTGTGAACTCTATACCACTATTAGATGTAATAAATCTAGGAAAGATGTAGATTTTAGACCAATTGGTTTAAAAAATCAATATATTTTCTAAATTTCAGATATCTAATAATGGTATAGATTTCAAAAATCTAGGATGCTAGTAGAGTTCAGACCACCCGGTTTGAATTGTGAGAATGCCAAAGTCACAGAATAATCGCCATTTTCATGAAATTCCCCATATTTGCATTTACAGTGAAGGAAACAAGTTTTTTTGAACCATGCTCAACTACAAGATTTTTTATTACAACAATTACAACCATTGGAATTGGAATTTTTCAATTCTATAACTAAATTTTTAATAAAGTATTATTAAATATACTTTAATTCTTTCCACTCATTATTTTATAAAGCAATAAATATAAAAAAGAATTGAATTCTTTTTACATGTATTGCCAATTTATTTTTTCAACATACTATGGAGAGATGCAAGTTTAGGATGTACTCCTTTTGGGGTAAAAAGTTTAAAAGGTGAAACTTAACAAGTGGAAAGAGTTGAAAGTATTTTTTTTTTAAATTCAAGCATCATGATCTTGCAATTGGTGAAGTTTTTTACTTTGAAATTTTAGGAGGAAGAATTAGAAGAAACTAACTAAAAGATTTCATAGCTGGATTTGTTAATGAATAAATATAGATGAAGATTTTAGCCTTGCTATGGATATGAGTATTTTGAAGCAAGTTTTGGGCCTTAAAACATTGTGATCCTTTCATGGTTAGAAGAGCTATTCTGTCCATCGCAAAATTTTCTAGCAAACTAAAAATTTTCATCTAGAGTGAAGGAAAAATCTAATTTCAGATATTTTTGTGAGGGAAAAAATATATATCACCGGAGTGGACTATCTCTTAACTCCTGAATGCTAGAGCACCAAATTTTAGGGGCAACAAAACTTTAAAGTTCAATAAAACCTTACCAAATTATTGTTTTTAGTAGTTTTTTAAGACAATTTTTTTTATAAAGTCTAGATTTAGCATCAAAAATTCAATTTAGAAAATAAATGATTACAATTTTTCTATTAAAGACTTTGTGGAAGGTTGCTCATTGCAAATCTTGATTTTTTTAGTGTTGAGGGCTCTTAGAAATGAGCCTCAAATACACTGGATCTTGGAGGAAAAAAATCACTTAAAAAATTCATTTAAGAAAATCATAGAGTATATTTTGTGGAGTAGTAAATTGATTGAGGTTATGCATGTAATGTCCTTTTAACCTCACATTTTTTAAGTGGCCTCAATTTATGAGTTGACATGTGAAAAGAAAATTGAAAGACTTCAAATCACTTTCATCGTTTCAATCACCTTCATGATCAAACACTATAATCTTTCAATCAACAAGTAACACCCTCCCCATATAATTTCTAACATGTCTAATTTGAATTTGTTTAGTTACAAATTTTTTTTAAATGATAAAACTTATCAAGATGTTGCATTTCTTTTTGTTCAATTTAGAGCAAAACATTCCAAGCAATTCCAAGAACTCAAGCTCAAAACAAGCCTTGGGCATTTCAACGTTAAAACCTTAAAATCCTCCCCGCTGCACCCCCCGCCTCCTGAAAACACTCAACAATAGTAGTGTAGAAATTCCCTTTGAAAGTCCCTTGGGGTCCCTCTACACAACCCGTATTTCACCTCGTAACTCTTCAATCGTGGTTTAACCCCTTAATGCAGGTTCGAACCTGACATACAAAGACCATACAAACACCGACAACCCAATGAACAATTCCCTTGATACGGTCGCCCACATTCATGTTCCTACTTGCATGAGGGGTTTAATATATAAATTGTGAAACAATTGATTGTTATTTACATAATGCCATGATCATTACTTTACTTTACTTTGTACTGTACTCCGAAGTATTTGTTGAATGTTTTTTCTGATCAAACACACACCACCAAATTCATAATATACTACATGGCTGCGAACAAGGCCTTTCAGGCCCTTCAAGGGTTAAAAAAACAAACAAAAACAAAAACAAAAACAAACAGTGCTAGTGTACTTCTAAGTAACATAATGAAGCCCATGGGTACAGGAAAATGAAGTTCAGTGTCAGGGATGGTACATGAACTGGAGGCTCTCCCCCTTGGCGGGTGGACGCAAAGAAAGCTGACCCCTGGCTGCCGTGGAGTCAACAAAGCTATTCCATTGCATTTTATATGTGGATGCATATTTATGGAGCCCCAAATGGAGCCCCAAATGGAGCCCCAAATGGAGCCCCCTTTTCTATTGGGAAAGACGGAGAATGCAAAGTACGGAAAAATCTAAGCAGCCAATGGGCGCAGCAGCACAGGGGGCGTCAAAGATCAGAAAATGACCCAAAACAACAATGGGCTCCCTCCACCTGCCTGCGAGCGGCACACTACAGAAAGGAGAAAAATCAGCAACCCAAAAAAGCTTCGCTAGCTACACTGGGCCCAAAAGCTACGGGGGAGAAAGCCAAGAGAGAAAAGAGAATAGTGTATGACGTCGCCTATTACATACGCTACTACAATTCACGCACTCAATCCCATTCTATGTTAACGCTTAGATGTTGAGGCGGACGTTTGGGTGTCCAATGGATGACAAAGAATTTCTCCATGTAGGACACAAGTGCAACTATTCATCCTCAGAATTTTATGTGGAAAGGGGAGATGGTTTTACAATACTTTGACTTCCAATGAGTGCTTGTGCAATTTTTTTAAGCCAATGATTTATACGGTCATGACTTCCAAGGTCACCCCAATGTCCCTTTAAGGGTTAAGTTATTGTTCTGGAGATGAATGATGTGTACTTCACCAACTAACTTGCTTACAAGTGCCCATTTGGGCCGAAGGAAAGTTTGCAGAGGACTTAAAGTTAAAGGACGAAGGGAAGGAAGGGGGGAAAAAAATTCAGAAAAAATTCAAAATTGCCTTGTGGAGACCGTTACTTTACTGTACTTGCCCCCCCTCCCCTTCAGTTCAGTCTGTGGCAAAGGGAGCGCAGGTCACGTGGCCAGCCCTTCCCAAGACGGAGGGGTCTGAGTATCGGTGATCTTGTGTAAAGGCCTACGTACGTCTTTTGCGATAATTTTTTTTTTTTTTTCTCAAGATCTTTGCATTTGTAGGCCAAGCATCGCACCCCACCCAAAGTGGGTGCGTGCTTGCTCCCGACAGAGAGCATCTTTGCATTGGCTTTACGCACTCACCTTTTTATTTGGGATGCATGCTTTAGAGGGCCCGAAGAAATGATCACGACATAGCTTTACATAGTCACAAGTGTATGACAATTGACGGGGGTGTGCCAAGTGTGTAGGATATTTTAAAGATGTGAATTTAGGGGGGACATCCTATGGAAGAAGGTTGAGTGTACCTCACTCAAAAGATTCTCCTTTTTTCTCCTTTTCAGCACTTGATTGGTCAAGTCACACAAGGAAGGTTGTCGTAGCAAGTACCGGTGAAAGGGATTAAGGTAGATGAGTCCATTGGAGAACTTCGTAAGGTTGTTATGGCTCGTTCAAGGCCCCTTTCCTTTCTTCAACATGTAAAGATAGGTGGTGATCTACATGACCTTGTCAAGCAAAAGATTCGAGTTTATAATATTTGAAGTTCTCCTCAAGTATCCAAAGGAGTTTGTCGTGGCAAGGAAAATGGAATAAGGTTACTTAGATGAGCCCCACTGCAGACTTTCATAACACAATCACCACTTGGTAGGGGGGCACTAGCCTTTCCCAACACGTGGGACCAAATACACACATTTCCAAGTGCATTGATTTGAATGTCGATCTTTATGCGACAAAATTATCTTGGCTGCAAACAAGTTATTGACAACTTTTGGGTGAAAGTTGTAAGTTTTGATGGATTCAAAATGTGATATGAGCATGATGAAATTTTAAGCAAATGGGTACTTTTAAGTTAATCCTATATATAAAAGACCTCTCAACCTTGAAAATATTTTGAACATACACTTAACCCCTAAAGGCCCAACTTGCTAAATTGGACAACTTAGCAATTTGGGGCAGATACATGTGATTGGAGATTTCCCTTTTTTGTCCTAAGCTTGAATAGAAGGTATGGACAAGGAATATCTTTCATGTGCACTAAAATTTAGAACATTCAAAAATATGAGTCAAAAGTTATAGCCTAATAGTTGTTGTTTTTGTAAATAGGCAATTTGGGCAAATAAAAAAATCAATTTTTTTTAAAAGCAAAAAATTTGAAATTGGTTATATATATAGGGGAAAAGCTTTGAATCATTCCATTTTGATCAATGAGTCAAAAGTTATGAGTCCATAGTTATGAAGCTTTGTTGAATTAGTTATGAATTTTTGAAGTTGAAATAGCATAGGGTTCTAAAATCGCCCACCTCAAATGTACACTAATAGTGAGTGCATTGCTAGTATAACAAAAAAAAAACATGTACAAATAAGGTACATTTGAGAAGGTAGGAATTCTAGAGCATGAGTGCTTTTAAAATCTCCTACTATAGATTGTTTATTTCAACATTGCAAACATTGAGATTGATATTTTTCAATTCCACAAATAAATTCTTAACAATTTTGTATTTTGAATCGTTTTCTACTTCTTTCTATTTACTATGTTTTTCCTACATGTTGTACAATTTCAAATGATTTGAAAATTTTCATGCATGTAGCCAACTTGCCTTGAAGAATGAGTCTAAAGAAGCACAATCATTTTGTACATTTTTTCATATAAATGTGAGCTTGTGAAGTGCAATTGCCCAGTTATTTGGAGGGCCAAAAAAAAGATTTATGGGATTTTGAAAGCTCATATCTTGCAATCCACATGGTAGAAAATTCTGAAATTTTTTCTACATGTTCTCAAACCAATTTACTATAAGATCCTACAATTATAAGTGTCAAAATATTTTTTTTCCCAAATTTGGTACTTGTACTAGAGATAGCAATTTTAGAGCATTTTTGGTGAAAACATGGTAAAAAAACTTATAGGATTGAAGAACCTTGGACTACAAGAATATTTTCCAAAATTTGGTACTTGTACTAGAGATAGCAATTTGGGTAGCTCACTACAAATGGAATTTTTATTCTTTTTCTTTGAAAATTTCATAAAACATGTACCTGAGGACTAGCTTTAAGGCGCAACAATTTTCATATTTTTTGACTACATGGTTGAAAAGTTATTGCATGATATGTAATTTTCAACATTTGGTGGGCAGCTTGGGCAGCCCAAAAAACTTCTTTAAAAAAATAAAAATTTGAAATTGGTTCTTTTCATTTATAAATAAGTGGGAAGCTTTGAATCATTTCATTTCAATTAATGAGATGAAAGTTATGAGGAGTTTTAGTTTGCGGGTAGGTATGGCATCTAGAATCTACTTTTCAATATTCCAAAACTACACTTTGAAAAAGGTTTTGAAACACAAAGTTTTAGAATGCTAGGAGTGCATCAAACTCTTTTTATAACACAAAATTGGTTTTTTAAATGTTATTTTTAGCCTTAATCCGAAACATTTTGTTTAATATTAAGATCATTTTGGAATGGAAGTAATATCATAATGTGAACATACTAATATGCATGCTCAAAGGTGACCAAGTGGTGACAAAAATTCATGAAAGTTCATTCATAAGATTTGACCATTTTTCAAACCAACAAAACTTTACAAAGATACGCATATTTAATAATGGTCTTATTTTTACTATGTATACTATCTACACAAGTTCAAGATTTGTAGGTTGAAATCTTAAATAAATATAGACAAACAATGCAACCGGTATGCTTACTTTTAAATCACAAGACGATAGTTGGGAAGACTAATTTGGGAGGATGCAAACCTCTTTTCCAAACTTAAGCGAGACTATCAAACTTCAAATCTCCGATTTTCCAAAATAGTGAAGAAGATGAAATTATGACCATTGTTTTTTTAGCAATACAATTTTTTTTTGCAAAAGAGACCACTTTTATTCCTCCTTACATATGTATCACTTATAACATAACCTTTGACCTCGTTTACAACCACAATGCGCCATGTGTCATACGGAAGTGACGAGACAAACTCATACTCTCGTCGGTGCTCTTGCTCCGTGGAGAAGCCGCCTTGGGAAGATCTTCCGCTCAATTGACGTTCGATGAGATTGTGTCCGCTCGTTAATTTCCGGAGCATACCGAATCTCACTCGATACAGCGAGTTTAAAAATTGGGAAGGAATTAGGTCCTGAATGAATTAGTCGAGGAGCTAGAGCGAAGGGTAGAGAAAAATTGTGCACAGAAGGCGGTTGACGGTCATCAGACCGTCGCAACCCATTCGCAATGCAGCACGAGATTAATGGAAACCTGGAACTTTCTTCGATCAATTGGACCCTACGGATTCCACATACGATCGAGAACATCGAGGGATTTAGAACAGAGTGCACATCTCCAGTTTCGCTTTGAAAATGTCTTGGTGAGAATTAAGAAAGAAAATTTAGGTTCGGTCATGCGTGAGAACACAGTGAAGTCGAGGAGAGATCGCCAACATTATATTGAGCATTCGCTTGCGAAAACATGCACCGTGTATAATTTCCGACATGGCTAGCTCATGTCAAGAAGTGCCAAGACAGCACAACCCTAAACCCTAGTTCTGTCGTGAAATTTTCAAAGTTTCTCAGATTGTCGTGAGTGCGCGCAATGCTCCAGAGATTGCGGTGAAGAAGGCGCAGTGCGTGCATGAATTTTGGTAGAAGGAGATATTGGTTGATGTTTTGCAAGTGTCGTGGAGTAGGAGGTTGGCTTGTTGGTGAGATAGCTCCTTGATAGAGGCATTATACTCTGCATGATGGTTGCCTGGCCTTAATTTGAATATCACACAGCGCGTTACATCGACTCTGATCCATGTACAGTAAGGGATGTACAGCGCGGGTGATGAATTCGACTGCTCCAGCCATTTTGTATCCTCAAGCTGGCCTGCTCTGATATTTGTTCTCCGTTGCTTCCTATCGGCTGACTCTGCGGATCGATCACATCCTTGAGGTACATTCTTGCACCTCTTCTCTGATAAAAGCCCGAACTCTCGCGGTGACTCAACTCATGCAACATGAAGTACAGTATGTATCTCCAGTTGCTCGATTATCTTGACATGCTTCGATGATCGTTATATTGTCATAGACTTGTAGGTCACCGTCGCTTCCTGATTAAGATTTTAGTTGTCTTTCCCTTGCTTAGGAGGATTGCTTCGCGCCATTTACGTGGCAAAATTTCAAGATATTGCCACTTTTCCATTCGAGCGTTTGAAAATTCAGATCTGTACGTGTTCTACTTTTTAGAGCACTTTGCACTTGTCACGATTTGGCGCTTGAAACATGTTATTTTTTCCAATATGACTAGTGTTATTATTTCCTGTGTTACACCAGCAGCTCGAAGTCCAGCCGAAGTAGCTGCTTCAGTTTTGCTCTCTATACCTAATCTTTCTTATCTGACCGTGCTTATGTCTTCCAACGTCCATGCCGTCAATGCTGTCGTGGTTACCAAGAGTATTCAAATGAAGCACCAGCAGTAGTAGCTGCAGTAATATTGTTGCCATCTGCCAAGAAATCACATTATCGCAATGCTAATTAAGGGTTTCTACTTCAGGGTGTTCTACAACTGGTTTGGGACTGCTGTGGATATGGTGGTGGATGGGCTTACAGTTCGTGGCGTTGCAAGAGAATCAAAAATTCAGTTGTAATGGTGAAGGAGCTGTATGCTGCAGCAGCTACCGTGTTTTTTTTGAGCAGGTCATCGGTTGTGATGCGACATGGGGCATGTGAATCCAGGTATGCGTACACACAAGCCTCCGTCCTTCATTTCCGATTTTCCGTGGCTGCAACTATGTGAAAGCTTGTGCGTTCAGCTTGTGTCCGACTTTAGCTCTGATTTGCAATATATTCAGGCTTGTCCCAATTTGATCTATTGTTTTGATCTTATTCTCTAAGTTTTCGGACTCTTACACCGGAGGACTCTTTTGCTGCTCATTGGCAATTTCGTCCGGCTACATTAGTAGGGTTTAAGTTTGTGTAGGAAGCACCCCTCGTTTCTGTTTGCCATGGTTACAACTATTCTGTTTCAAATCCGACGAAGTCAACCTGTCGTTGAGCAGTGAGATGTTTGAGAACATTGCCTGAATGGCAAATATTTGGGTCATGAAATCACAATTTGCTGACTCTCTCGAATCCGATATGAACCAAAACAGTGTGATCCGTCACCTACTTGCAATGTCGGATAGTGTTGATGATGTGTAGGCGGTTTTGGGGGGCTCAAAGTATCTTAATTATTAGTGACGTAGTGGATCCGAGTAGGTTGAGTCGATTTGCAGGATGCTCATGCACTTGCGGCCAGGCTTTCGGCTCTGGAGCAATTGAAGTTGATTTTACATTTAATCAATTAGCCTTTTGACATTTTAGTGTCCAACTCATTTCACATTGTTGAAAATGTCGGAATCAGCTGTTTGCCAATCGAAGGACAGATGGAGATGGCAAACCTCAAACTCTGAGTACGGAAAATTCTATGTACGAAAAAATGAGAGAGAGGTAATGTTGTACAACCTTGCAACTAACCCTTCAAATTCTGCAACTGTTTTCAAAGTACAACAGGCCCTTGGCGAACAGACCTGGGAGCAAGGAAACATACAGAAAAATTATCCTATTTAGTTCCAAAAAGTCTTTGCTACTTCTCGTTTAAAATTCTGAAACTATAAAACGGTAACTGCATGAAATATTACCAGGTCATTCAAGAGGCCCAGAATGAATGTTTCAAAAAGTGTGAGGAACTGACTAACGAACTTCAAGAAGCTAGAGCTGAACTGGAAAAGCTTAAGCTTTCACGTGATCGGCACATTTGTGGCCCCGGTACAATTCCTGATTACTCACTTCTATTTAATTTTTTGATTCAGTCCATCGGGCGGTCATGGACATCTTTCTATGGGACATTAGTAGACGTTGTCCAAGATCACAGATTCTGCATCTTTCTATTACCATCGTCATGTTCTCATTTATACACCCATCGCTTCCAACCTTCACCTGTGCAAGGTTTTCAAACACGTACATCTAGATCATAGACCTAAGTTTTCTTCATTTCCTTCAAAGACAGGTAAAGCGATCAATGAATCACTATAGCCCAGCAAGTGAAGGATTGATGGCCCGGCATATGCACTCCCGAATGTGAAATTGACTCAAGCTACCGGCAACCAAATCCGAAATTCTTTGCTTTATTTGAGTAATGGTGAATTGGTGAACAAAAGCTTCGTTATGACGATGATATAATTTCGCACGCGGGGTTTTGTGCAAAGTTTAAGAGACGTCAAATTCACCGTTGCTCAACCTTCACTTTTCAATTATGAGCAATAATTTGTCATTTTAATACGACGGTTGGAGTGTGGCAGTAAAATTACATGATGAGGCTTGCCAAACATCACCCACTTCGCCAAGGCGCAACTGGACAATTGCAACCAAACCAGGCCCTCCTAATAGAAAAATGTACAAGACACAGAAGAACAATTACAACGGACTAGAAGAACATGACACTCAGATGCTGTTGGATCAAGGAAAAGAAGAAAATGCACATCGCGTGAAGCGTGAAAGACAAAAGTTACCATTGTTATCACTTCGAAACGGCAGGAATAACGAGTAAGATCCGATATGTTAATATGCTTTCTACGTTGTTGTAGCTTCACCGTGAAAATTCCTCTGCTTATTCTGTGATGTACATGGTCTCTAGAAGTTGTTTAGAAGACCAGTGTTCTGGATGGCTTACAAGCAGAGACATCTGTTGTACAGGCGTGACGATGGCGATCAATACAATGAAGTCGTGGAACACCGTAATACTGGAATGCCATCAGGTTGCGGATTGCGATGCTTGATGTCGAGGTCGGAGAGTCGGAACTCATCGGGCAGCAGCTCTGCTAAGGACCGCGAGCAGGTTAGCCCTCGCAAGAGGAAGATTCTGCAGAAGCACAGAGGTGCTCCGAAGAAGCAAAAGGGATCCATGATTAAGTCTACCTCGGATCTAAAACGCACTGCTGCAGGCGGTGCTAACCTACCTCCTTCGCAACGTTACAATTTCTACCGGAATTTTGGTAATTGCTCGCCACCTCTTGTATGCACCAGAGGCAGGCAATGAAGTGTCAAAGGGTTTATCATCACTCCAAGATTGCAATATATTTATGGGAAGCCACGTGACAAGATCATGGACTAGGTAACTTGAAAGGAGAGCTTCGTGGTGAGAAATATGCCAAAGCCACAGTAGTGGCGAGAGATGCTGTTTTCATCACGAGAGTATGCTTTCACATTACAGGACGTAACCTCAATTGTTAACCTCAATTGTTAGATGCTTTTCAATCATGCTCAATCGGAAGTTTAAAAAGCACTTCTCACTAAAGAAGGACAAGATTGGGAGATATACGCATGCTCTCCATATTCAATGCATGATTGCCACCTCTGCAGAAGAGGGCTGGTTACCTAAACCCTAAACGAACATGTAACATTTATTTCGATGAATTGGCAGATTCCTAAAGCTTTGGTACTTTCCGGGGCGCGCAGCTTGAAACGCAAATCTACTCTAGTCCTGGATTTTAGAGCTCTGTGTACATGAATGCCACAATTTTTGCCGCCCCAAATCACACAAATTTAATGGAATTGACGATATATGGAATGTAGTACGAACAAGCAATGTTCTGTTCCCAAGAAGTTGCGTAGAGGGATGCTGATTCCAAGGCTATGAAGTATGTATCGAACGTTCGTTTGAATGAGGAACTAACAAAAGCTCGTGATTGTGATTGTGAAGGCTACGGAGGACAAGGTGCCAAAACAAGTAAAGACTGGCACTCGTTGAAAAATCCATGGATGCCATCTTGATCCATTGCTGTAACCTTGCTCAAGTTACTTTGAAAACAATCGTAGGAATGTTAAGTCTGAGTAACAGCAGGAGCTCTCCTTTGTAATTATTAGCGGTAATTCAAACGAATATCGAAGAGAGGAGGTTTTGCGTTGATAGAAGCTACATCTACAGTGACTGATGCCGGAAGTTTGATTAGGTTGCTCCCCCCAAGGTTGGTACTAAAATAGTGCTGCAGTGTGCTAGAGCCTGTTGCTACTCTCTCAGTTTATACCCATGTACGTTAATTTCATCATGCAATGAGAAATACAGATCAGAAGGTTTGTACCTTCTTAATGATAGAAAGGAAGGACAAATATAACATTATTCAACAATGGAGAAAGAGTGTCAATTGAGTCCATGGTCTAGTCTAGTCTGCTATCCCTACGGAGTTCTCGTCTTTACACGGCAAGCTTCAGATTTTCATAGTTATCGCACGATCTCTGATAGAGTTGGGAGAATTGAACCATTCTCAGAAGGTTTTTGTTTGCTCTCAATTTCTTCTGGACTACTGAGCACATACAACACCTGCTGGTGAGGGTCCTACCGAATAATTTACTATAATTGGGAAATGTGATTCCATAGATGTGTAAAAAATAACATCCCCCCAAATTCCGTCATCTATTCTTTAAAATGTTTTTTTGTTGGCCTTATCTACGGATACAGCAATTCGTGAAGTAAAAGGTTGCTTGTCGAAGTCAATGCCTTCATTTTGATAATGAATGTTCACAATCTTTTCATTCTCAAACATCGGCTGTGAAAATTGCAGGATGCCAAGCCCGTCCCACAAAGTGAATCAAGCAAGGTGAATTATGTGTTTTGTAAAAAATTAAAACTTATTTTGTGCCATGTTAATTCTATGTTTTTCACCTCTTCTAGCTAATTTGGGGCCTCGCATTGCAAATATGAATTCTGAAAATTTGCAAATTCACCTTGTGGGGCCCACTTTGTAGGACAGGTTTAGCGTCTTGTGTGAAAATTGTTTCATTTTTTTCACATTGGATGCTCGTTAAGTATACAATGGTGATGCCTAGTGAAAGGTTTTTCTAAAAATACATTCCTAAAGTTTTGGGGACTTGGTTTTCAAATTATTGTTTGTAGGGGGAAATGAATATCGAGGAACCTCATTTCTATTTTTTTAAATGTGGAATATTCTCTAGGAAATTACGATACTAACCACTAGGTACAATACTCCATATCCAATGTTTATTTCATTTCATTATAAGAGGAAACTTTTAGTGTATTTCATAATCATTTTTCCACTTTCTAGTTCTCCAATGAATCATGGTGTTGAAATTTTAAAGAAAAAACTAGCGGTTGGCGCTTGCTATGCTACGCATTCATCGTTAGAATTTTATAAGAATTTTTATGTATTAGATAGAATGCAAAACAAATTTTTTAATAAATCTTTAAATAAAAATGACTAAAATCTTTGTATAATTTTTTTTATAAGTAAGCATATATTGAAATGTACAATAGAAATTTATTGAATGATGAATGAAACATATGAAATGGTAAATACTATAAAAGATACATACATTAGAATGCATTAGAAATTTGACTCCATTATTACAAAAAATGGCAACCCAAATTGAAGAATTGAAAAGAAAAACTTATAAATCTCAAAGACTTTGTGAACAACTTAATTGTTGTGGAATCCAAAATCGCTTCAATTGAATAAATTTCTGAAAATCATTTGGTAGTAGCAATAGAAAATTGAAATCATGAAAGCTCAAAGCTCACAAAAGCACAAAATCATAGAAGTGCAAAGAAGCGTAAAGCCAAGAGAAACAATGGATTTTCTACCTCTATAATATCATCCTATGGATGATATTTAATATCACCTTAATTGCAACAACTATATTATTTCTATAATATCACCCTTTGTAAAAAGTGATATTACAGAAGTGATTGCAAACTGCTACTGTATTTCTGTAATATCACACTGTGTGAAAATACAATTTCTATGTATGCATGATTGAAAATATTTTTACAAAATATTTAAAATAATTATTTTAAAGACTTATTGAAATCATTATCATGCATTCTATTCAAATATATCAAAATTTTACTAATATGTGATACAATGAATGCGTAGCATAGCAAGCACGAACCCCTAGTATTAATGGTAGCATTTGTGATATTTTAGAGGGAGTTATGATTTTAGAAATATGAATTGAACCATACCATGCAACAATGGGGCCAAATGGTGGGATTCTTCCAAAAGATAGATGTCATCTAGTGGGGCAAGTGTGAGATCATAAACAATATTTCCAATGTATGTTGTTCCAAAATGATAGATTTTAAAGGGGGGGGGATATTGGTATGTGTAAAGATAATTTGTAGAAAATTTACTATGATTGAAGGAATCCAAAGTTTTTTTTCTTCACAAGAGTCACATATAAACAAGATTGAACAAGAACAATATGAAGGCAAGTCAACATATACTCATATAATAGTAAGGAAGGTAAAGAAGAAGGTAGCAAGAGAGAAAAATTGAAATTTTTTATTTTTTGTGGCAAAAATATAAGAATGTCCAAATTCTATATATTCTATGTAAAATCCATCAATTTTATGGTCTTTTATTTGAATTGTGGTAATTGGATTGTCAAAATGGAATGATTTTTATGGCATAAGATGCATGAAGGGAAAGTAATTGATTTAATAAAAGTAATGTCTTCATAAATTTTGAATTATTTATCTTTTTGTTATATTTGCATCCCAAAAGAGATTGACTAGACTTTAAAGGGACTAAAAATTCAATGAGAACAAATCTTGTTGTAAAACTTTACTCCTTAAGATGACCTCCTAAAACTTTACTTTTGAGAATATTGATTCATTATTGATCCCTATAAGTCTATTCAAAAATCCAAAAAAATAGTTCTATGAGAATCTATACAATTTGTTGTTTGATTTGCAATCAAAGAAAACAAAATTATCTTTATATTCTAATTAATTAGAATCCTCAAGAACTTTGTTAGATTTAAGATCAAATTCTAGTTCATTTATTGAATTTTATTTAGATTAATGTGTATATATATGTGTGTGCAATCAATGGTTGCCACGATTGATAAAACAATAAATCTTTAGTGAATGAAGTTTGGTTGTAGGAGAAGATGAAGACAATAAAAACAAACATGTACATTTTTTCCAAAGTTGGTTTGGATTGATATCTTCTTTGATTATTTTGAAAGGAGTAAAATTCATTAATCCAATATCTACATTTGTGTTTAGGGTATGCTTTGGGATTTTTTTGGAATCTTCTACAATATAGTTGGTTACTTTTTAGATTTAAATATAAAATCAAACTAGTATCCAATAGATACCACTAAATGGGTAAGTTTCTTTCAAAATAGGATGCAAGATTTTCTATTAATGAATTTTACATAATGAAATGTTAAAAATGTTCAACAATTTATAGAGAGGTAAACACAAATATTAGCTTGAATTCAAAGATTTACATATTCAGTATGATTTTTGGAGTAATTTCTAATCACCAAGTTCAACAAATGTGACTTCATTTAATGTCATTCCAATAACTATTGCAAAAGTCCTAAGATTCTGTTAATTTCCTTAAAAATGTAGGCATCTTAGTACATTCACTTAAAAAAATTCATTAATTTTTTTGATTTATTGGATGGATGTTTCTTCAAAAATCCCTAAATAGGCCCAAGGCCTTTTCCGAGCTTCTAGGAATTTGCTATAAGTTGAACAAAAAACCAACATTTTGATAAGTTGTATCAATTTTTTTTAAATTATAATTGTACAAATTCAAATTTAACATGTTAGAGATCACATAAGAAAAGAAATCACAACAATATCACTTAATATTATAATGTTTGATCATGAAGGTGTTAAAACTATGAAAGTGATTTGAAGTCTTTCAATCTTCTTTTCACATGTTAAATCTAAAAATTTGGTAACAAAATAATATGAGGATAAAGGACATAGCATGCATAATTCTAATTAATTTATGGCTTCTAAAAATCTACTCTATAATTCTTTTAAATGAATTTCTATTGTGATTTCTTCTCTATTTCCAAAAGCCCTCAACACTACGGAAAGTCAAGATTGTAATGGACACCCTTGCTTAAAATCCCAAATTAAAAATAATAATCAATCATTTTTAAAATTAAATTTTGTTGCTAAAATTAGACTTTAAAAATTCAAAAATATAAAACACTAAAAATACCATTTTGGTTAGGTTTTATTTAACTTCAAAGAATTGTCAACACCAAAATTTGGTGTCTTGGGCATTTAGAGGTTGACCCAAATAAAGTCCCAAGTGTCCTCTTAGAAAATACTTGAAGGTTTGATCACATTCCTATAATCTCAATTTGGGGCATGATTTTTTGAAACCTTAAAAATATTAAGAAAACAAATTATGTTTATATAAGAGTGTAATTTTTATTTAAATCAATGCCCAAGAACAAAAGTTATGCCAAATAAAACTCACAAAAATATAGTCAAATTCTATAAAAATCACAAAAATTTGTTTCTAAATTGGATATAGTTTTAAGATGGACTTATATATATGGAAAGATTGATTGATTCCATTTAGATTAGTATTGTGAAAATTATAGAATAGCTTGTTTTACAAGCAACCATTAGCAACTTCTTGGAAAAATAACATATTGGATCTTTTTTTTTAATTCAATTTTCGCAATTTAAAAAATATATAAATTTGTAAAAGCTTTAGATTTCTTATTAAAACAATCATTGCAATTAGTGTGTTTTAAGTCCATCTTAAAACTATATCCAATTTAGTTTTTCCTTCAATTAGGTCCCCATTTCCATTTAACAATGTTTTGAAGAATGGAACTCAAGGGGCTTTGGGGGAATTTTATCTTAAATTCTCAATTCAAATCTTCAAGACAAATTTTTTTTAATTCAAAATCTCTAGTATAGAAGGTTGAAGTTGAAAGGATTCAAAGTCATATAATCTTGTGTAGGAAGGTACAAAAAGATTAGTTCTCTTCATTTTAAATGCAAATATCTTTAAATCTACCTTTTCTTCAATTTCTTCCACATTTTCATATAAGCCTAGTATGAGATCCTAATATTTGATATGAAAAAAATCAAGTGTATTAAAATTTTTTTTTTTCCATCAGAAGTGACAATTTTGAGTGCTTTTTTGATTAAAAAAAATGAGCTTAGGACTTTGTAGGTTAAGGAAATAGGGTGTTCTTTTCAAAATTAATCGAAGGTTGGATATTTGTAACTTCTACAAAAAAGTGTTGAATATTTGTGACATTGTATAATAATTTCCACTCCGTAGCATTTTCAACTATCAATTAAAACCTTCACAATTGGATGTCATTGGTAGCATGGAGTAGTACAACCCAAGTGAATAACATCATGTTTTCAATCAATATCAATTCAATTTATACAATTATTTGAGATATTAGAATTTCATTTACAAATTTCAATGATGACCTTTAGATTCAAACTTATTTAGTCAATATTTGTTGATTTATATTGTTGTATTGATGAATATAGGATGCATTAGGTGTGAAGAGACCGTTAGGCAATACAACACAACTATTGTTTCAAATTAACATATGAGTTCCTTCACCTACAAGCTCATTATCTTATAGATATAAAATAATAATAATGAATTTGAATCCATAAAATTAAAAAAAAATTAGGGCTCCATTGCTCTCCGTGTTACCATTGACGCTTGTTGAAGGTTTTGGGACCCCATTTTAGAGGTTAAGAGACCTTAGCTATGTGAATTTTCAAATGGATATTAGAGCTTGAAAAGTAGTAGATTTCTACTAGAAATCAATTTTTCATTGATACTCTTTGGTTATTCATTTGTATTTCTACTTAAAATATAGAAAGTTTTCTAAAATATTGACTAGCAATTTGGAA